>OZ025297.1:355859453-358259453 GCA_964019185.1 Maratus speculifer
TTACCTTCGAAACCTTTCAATTATTTTTCAATTCTTAATAACTATTTTTAAATTTTGAAGAATACTTTAATATATCTGAATACTAAAAATTAAATAAAATTAATATATATATATAACAGTCTATTTTTCTATTTTTTTTCTGTGACATTTTAAAAATTTCTACTATTTTTAGAAATATAAATATTTTTGCTTCGATTTTTTTCACATTCATTAGAATATTCTACATAAAACTGTGCATGGAACTGTGCATTCGAAGATTGTTGTTATGTGATTTTATATTTAATGTAATTCTTTTTTCTCTCGTTTATACTAAAAAATAAAGGAAATTAAAAAACTCTCAATTTGAATATTTAAAAAAATAATAATTATAAACTTGAATGTTAAATCAATACACAAAAATACTTAATACACCATGGATAACAAGTAAAATAAAATCAAACTTCTGTTTAAATTAGCAAAAAAGACTTAGTATTTATCGAATAAACAAGTTATAATGGTATTAACATGGGGAAAAATGAGTTTAAAGTTTTCCATTTGTATGGGCATTGCACTGAATTTATTAACAAAATTTACAAAATCTCTCGATACAATGGTCGTATAGATAAAAATGAGTTGTCTAAATTTTCACAACTATACAATCTTTCAGTCACTATTAAAAAAAATCCTTATTTTGATAAATTTCAACGTACTCTGTTCACTTTATTACTTTTAAATAAAAATAAATTTCAAATAAATTATACGTTTAATGTGGATACAGTTATTGATTTTTAAAACTATCATTTCGAATAAATTGATTAAATAAGCCAATATATAAATTATTCGGAATATTAAATTATTTAAAATATTCAGTATTAAATATTTATAAAATTAATACTATAGTTTCTATTACTACAGATTAAACATTTAATTAAGTATCGAGAATCATTTTCAATGTAATTATGTAACATTTCTTTATTTAATACACCTTATTAATGTCATTTACTTTGTCGTGCGATTTTTATTTAAAATTCAGTTTGAGAAGTCAGATAAAACACTAAAGCGCTATATTAAATAAAATAAAAATATTGGTTTTCGATAAAAAAAAAAAAAAAAAAAAAAAAAAAAAAAAAACTTTATTATGTGTAAACGAATACAATATAAATGGAAAATTTTAGAGAATATTTTTTGAAAATGATTTTATATAAAGGGAAATATCTTTACCGCAGGCAATGTTATCTTCGATTAATAAACCGTAAACTCATTTATATTCGGGTTGTTATAGTCTGTGATAATATCATATTGTGTGCATAACTTATTGTTTTTATGTTATTTCCACTATAGATATAAAGCTTCATTTTTTTTGAGGCATTAAGGACATTATTATTGGAAATTTAATGTTTCTGAAATTTAAAGGATTCTAACCATGAAATTGATAAATTTGATACTAAATTTTCAGTTTTATTATTACGTAACAAAAATTAATTCTACACAAACTTTCTAACATAACTGAAACATAACGTAATATTAACACACACAAAGAAATACATAACGTAATATTAACATACATATATATATGGAATATATACCGGAATATACAAATTTCCTTTCCCGTATTATTGAATTCTTTTAAAAATACATTTTATAGTTATAAAAATATCGCTTAAAAATCATTAGAATACACCGAAATTCTCACGTATTTATGATCTAAGAATAATATAAATCATATAGTTGGAAGTAAAGCAACAACTATTATTGAAATCTAGATATTCTTATTTAAAAATTTTATTTAAAAATTAAAACAGTTTAGTGATTTTCGAATATTTCAAAACTTTTTCTTTTATAAATTCAATATTTAAAAAAATCTTGCTTTAAAACTTGCATTTAAAAGTTCTAAGAAGTGTGATACTAATATTTTTATTCTTTACTGAACATCGATGCTTGTTTATTTATTTACAAATGCTCCCTTGTTAAAATATTAAAAATTGAATTAAATGCAGAGATTCTTATTTGAATTACCTATAATATTTTCAATATTAATTGTAAAACAAGTGGGTATGCATGATGCAGATCGCACAGAGAGTTTCGTTTAATATTTCTTTCAAAACACTTATCCTTTAATTAATATTTATTATTATTAATTGTATTTATCAAATTCGTACATACATAGTAACACAAACAAGTTTAATTTTAAAATAATTATAAAAGGAAGTTGTTTATTTTAATCAAATTAAAAATGTTCATATCAAACTTTTGTAATAAAATTCCCAATTCCAAATTTTTTAAAATCCGAAATTAAATAAAAATTAGCGACGATTTAAGAAAAAATTAGAGATTTTTTCACTGATGAGGACCGCATAAATGTCGATAGAAAACATTCTGGACTTTTAAAAAGGACTCGAATGTATTTTTAAATGTTTGTATGTGTTTTTATGCACCTTCTAAACAATATATATGCATTTACATGTATTTTCATAAATTTCGTTAGTAAACAAGATGAATTTTGCACTAAATTTTTAAATACTATATTTTGTTACATTTGCATGTGCATCTGTAGTTATGAAAAATAAAATTTTCAGTTTAGAATAGACAGTATTAACTGCGATTTTCAGGTAGATGTAATTGATTAATTCAGTGTGAAAGTTACTTGGAAATGTTACCAAAAAATATGGATTGGTAACAAAAAATTATTTTTTTTTTTTAATTTTCATTAAATTTTGAAATGCAATTGTTTTCTAAAGTTTCAAAGAGAAATGGAAGCTTTTCAAAATCCTGAGTGACTTGAAAGAATGTATTATATATTTTTGTTCCTGAACTTTAACAAAATTTTGTTACAGTTGCAGGTGCAACTTTAATTATGGAGAATAAAATGTTTAGTTGAGAATGGACACTATCCTAATAACCGCGATTTTCAGATAAAAGTAATTGATGGATGAAATGTAAAAGTTGCTTAGGAACGTTTCCGAAAACAATAAAAATTATTTTTTTAAAAATGTTCTTTAAATTTTGAAAATTAATTATTTTTTCCATTTTGAAATAGAACGGGACGCTCTTCAGAATCCTGAGTAACTCGAAAGAGTATAGTATACATTTTTGTTCGTGATTATAATGCATTTTTGAAGATTAAAAATTATATATTTGTCTTTTTATACAGTGCAGTGTTTGTTGATAATTCAGTTAAAGTAATAGTTTAGTCATTAATAATAAGTATTAGTCAGTTAAAGCATTCAGTAAAATTAAATTTATATTTTTTACGGACTAAAAATATGATATTTCGATAAAAAGCCGATATAACATGATTCAGTAATCAGTTTGTTGTTTAGTTGAGAATGGACAGTTTAAAAAAAAACTGCGATTTTTTGATAAAAGTAACTGATTACTTTAATACAAAAGCCATTTTGAAACGTTCCTAAAAATTACAGATTGGTAATATTTTTTTTTTTTTTTTTTTTTATTTCTCTAAATTTTGGAAATCAATTTTTTTTCTAAATTTTCTAAAGAGAAAGAGGGTGCTTTTTAGAATCCCGAGTGAATCGAAAGAGTATATTGTATATTTCTTCCTGATTATAATGAATTTTAAAATATTAAAAAATACACATTTGTCTTCTTTTTTACAATGCAGTGTTTGTTGAGAATTAAGTTAAAGTATTAGTAGGCCGAGTGCTACGCGACAAAAATAAGGTGAAAACTGCAAATCGTGATAAGAATATACCACTTGGTGAGTATGTATTTTATGATAATACGATGGCTATTAGAGGGAGTGGCATTTCGTAAAGTCGTCGGAATTCAAGATGGCGGCCGTTATTCAAAACGACGTCCTTTTCTGATTTTCCTTAATATGCGTAATACAAATATGCATTTCATATCAATTTAGATGTTTTTAAAGTCAAAATTTTGATTTTGACACTTTACAACATTATTTAAAAGAGTGTATGAATTCGGTTTATCTGTCTGTTTGTCTGTCTGTCCACCTGTCCTTCCATGCTCTAGCTTAAATGTACTCAGATTGCCATGTAAATTTTATATATTATATGAAGTTTATAATAACATGTTCGGAGAAAATATAAAGATAGTCCATTTAAAAGGCGCTAAAATATGACATTTAAAATATTGTGCATGCGACGAAATCGTTTGCAATGTGTTTTAATAATGTAAATATTCTTTAAAACACATTCAAATTAATATATATCAATGTTGATGCTGCAATGAACTACCAAATACTTACTACATAATAAGGTGTGCATAGTATTTATCGCTTATTTACAGTGACACACCAAACAAGAAAATATGCGTTTGTAATTTGTATATAAATTTTATAAAGATCATGATCTAATTCAAGTGTTATTAGTGGAGGTGCTGGGAGAGCCAAAACTTCATTGAGTGATAACGATATCCCGAATAGTCAGTATCTATCTTATATTAATAAAATGCATATAAGAAAGTGAGGCATTGTATTAATTTATAGGATTTCAAAATGGCGACTATTATTTAAAATCTTTTGCAGTTTTATTCCTCGTCATCTTACAAGAGCATTTCCAATGTTAATTTCCGCATTTTATAACTCAAATATTCTCTTTCTAATACTAGATATATACCTAAAATGAAAATAGGACAATTATTAAAGTATTTTTTGTCATTTACAGTAGAAAATGTAAAGGAATATATAAAAAACAAAAATACTATTTTCTTAATACATTATTTATACAATATATTAAAAATTGAATGCTACACATAAAGCTGTAAAATATGGAAACTTCACTTTGTATCATCATACTTTTCACATTCGTTTTTGCAACTGCACAATAAAGTGCAAGAAAGTTTAACCTTTCTACAGACATATTCATTTTTACAGATTTTACATATACATTTTATTAACTCTTCACAAGAGTCTGAAATCTCTGGCAATTCCAACCACTTTATTCTCCATGATAAATAATCCAACCACCATCTTCATTTGTTTGGAGAGGGTCGACGTTTCGCTTGTCCTCAAATGCATCCAGCTTGGAAAATACTGCGTAAAGTGCACCCTTGGTTGGTGGAAGATATTCAAAAGAACGGTTTTTTGCCATAAACAATTCTTATCTTGCATTATTTACACTTATGCTATTGCTTGTTGAACAGTACAACAATAGTACGAAATTTTGTAAAACATTTAAAATACTTTCAGGAATGAAAGTTTGTGGTTTTGGTAGATATGAAAATGCAGCAGTAGCGTCTTTAAATGGAATCCATGTTTTCCGATTTGACCTTTTCGTCTTACCTTTTCCTGAATCCCGGATTGCTGTCCCATCCCGTGAAAGTATGAAATTCTAGTAAAGCCATTGCATTTTCTCTTCCAATTGCTGCAACTATGGTATGAACAGGAATAAAGTTGCATTTTTTCCCTGTTACAAATGCAACCCAAATAGTTTCTAGGCATTTATCTGAAAGAATAAAGACATATGCAATCGCTAAAAGTAATACATTAGTGTATACAGAGCACATAACAATATTTTTCAGTCCTTTTTCAACCATGCCTTTGAGATGCAGTATTACCCTTTAATCAGCTTCTTTGTGACCAGGGCAAGTCATTCCAATTAAGGAACTTACGGCTGCTTTTAGCTTCTTCTCCTGAAGTAGTTACATTATAGTTTGTATATTTTTAAGATATTTATTGCTGGCGAACCAAGGTGATTAAAAATACTTTTTGGTTATTTGAATTTCTTAAGAAATCTTGCACATTTTCAGGTAATCTAACATGTGGTTGCACTTGTCATCTGATCCTTGTACTCCTCTTCCGTCTAGTTTCTCCTTTAATGCTTGGTGTAATATATCTATCCCGGATCAAATCTATTCTTTGATATATAAAACTCTCAATGTCGTTTCGTAAGTGAGGATAAAATATGTTAATGTAGTAATCATTAAATGTGTTCCAAGTTTGTTGAGGCTTTAAAATGTTAGTAAGAACTGGCTCGTCATATATTAACGCATCACATGTTCCTGGAAAAACTTTGCCATTTTCCCCAACAGTTTCCTCTAAAATAAGTGCTAAATAACTCTTATGCCTAGGTCACTCTTATGACTTGAAAAAATTTTGCAAGTCTAACTGACGATTTTTTGTAACTACTAAAAGCCTGGAAAACAACAGAACGTCTGTTTTTAAAACCTTCAAGGCTGAATTTTTATTGTTTATGTTTTTCGCCGGAGTACTAAAAACAGGATTTTTTTTTTCAAAAATTGAAATATTGATGAAATTTTTTTTACAAGGCTTTCCTTAATGAAATTGTGGAATTGGTCAATATCAGTTGACTCAGCTGATATAAATTCATGCATTAATATCCTTATGAACAATAACTCTGCTTTTGATTACAAGCAAGTCTTCATTGTTTTCTAAAAATGGGTTTCCTAATTCTTTTAGTGCGTTGTAGAGTGCTTAAACTTTAGCGAAAAATTTAATTTGAAATGAGTGATATTGTTTAAGATGATATCGATTTATTTCTTCGGGTTTTGCTTGACTAGATGCTTTTGCTTGATGTTAGACTCAAACTCATGTATGAAATTACAGATTTCTGGTGCAGATACCATTCAACATATAAGTGCCGATGGATCCTGCAATAACACTACTGCACCTCTTTCTCCTTTGACAATAACGTTGTTTTGTCCATGCGCTTGATCTATGCACATAGCTGAGAAGAGTTTGCTTGATTTTCTTATCACAAAAAGTTCCGATGAAAATGCATGGTGTACGTCTGGTAGTTTAATCTCTGCATCAAACAGATCTTTCAGATGGATTCGTAGTTAACGTGCATAATTATGGTGATCAAACAGAAATGAGTCTGCGAGAAGAGTTAGAAGCCGGAACAAAAAGAAAGGAAAATAAATTCAAATTGAAATTTTGGGTCACTTTTGATTAATCTTATTTTGGTTGGAGATTAATCATCGTAATTACAATGTGTATTTATAAGCTGTATTTCAACCAAAAAAATTATCATATGACATTTTGCAATTCGTTCCTACCTGACAAAGTTTAAAAAAACATATTTTAATTTAAAAAGCAATAGACAACATTGTGGTTATAGACAGCACTGTAAACATATTCTTTTTTGAGAACTTGTAAATGAACTATAAATTCTACGCTCGCCATATTCTACAGCAAGCATCTTGTAATGGTCTTCAGTGATGTGTATTAATTTAAATATGTTTCAAACAGTTTAACATTATTTAAACACACTAAAAAGGAATTTTTGCCAATATACCAAAATGTAAGGGAATTATTTTGAGTGTGCCTGTAAACGAACTATAAATGCTACACTCTACATTTTTGATGTATACCATTTTGCAGTGTACCACTTCTTTAAATTAGATATAGAGATAGCACATATATAAATTACACGGAAATCCGAGTAAATTTAAGCAAAAAAGAACAGGGCCAGTCTGACGGCTAGATAATTCATAAATAATTTGAGTGCCCTGTAAATGGAGTATAAAAGCTATACACTTTATATTTTACTCGGAACATGTTATTATAAACTTCATGTAATATATAAAATTTACATGGCAATCTGAGTATATTTAAGTGAGCTAGAGCATGGAAGGACAAGCGGACAAATAGACAGATAAACAGAGTTCATACACTTTTTAAAATAATGTTGGAAAGTGTCAAAAACAAAATTTTGACTTTAAAATCATCGAAATCGACATGAAATGCACATTTATATTATGCATATTAAGAAAATTCAGAAAATGACGCCATTTTGAATAACGGCCGCCATCTTGAATTCCGACAACTTTACGAGATGCCTCCCCCTCTAAGATCCATTGTAGTATCATAAAATACATACTCGCCAAGTGGTACATTCTTATCACGATTTGCAGTTTTCTAATGTGTAGCACCCGGACTATAGTATTAGTCAGTATTAATAAGTATTAGTCAGTTAAAGCATTCAATTAAAGCTCAGTAAAGTACAATTTGTATTTTAAACGGACTAAAAATACTATATTTCGATGAAAAGACGATATCACATGATTTAATAATCACTTTGTAGTTCAGTTGAGAACAGACAGCATTCGAATATCCGCTATTTTCAGGCAGAGATAATTGATTAAGGCAATATAAAAGTTACGTTTTCTAGAATTAGAAATGGATAATAAAAAATCTGTTTTTAAAAGAATTCTCTGAATTTTTAATATATATATATATATATATATATATATATTTAGAGAGAAGCGGACGTTTTTGTTGGAATCTTGGGTGGTTTAGAAGAGTAAATTATACATTTTTGTTCGTGATTACAATGTATTTTAGAAGATTAAAAAATAAATATTTGTTTTTGCTTTTTTTTACAGTGCAGTGTTTGTTGATAATTGCATTATAGTATTAGCATTAGTCAAATTTAGTAAGTATTAGTCAGTTAAAGTATTCAGTTAAAATATTCAGATCAGTAAAGTAAAATTTTTATTTTTAACGGAGTAAAAATATTATCTTTCAATCAAAAACTGATGTAACATGATTTAGTAATCACTCTTTAAATGAAATAATCGGAAAATTTTGCTGGAAACCATTTTTTACCACAATAAAATATTCTATTCTAAAATAACCTTATCATCGACGAATAAACGATAAATTGATTTCTGTCCATATTTATAAGAACTTCAGGTTACATTATAAAAGATTTGTGTAATACTTTTGCAATCCATTTCATATCATTTTAAACATGATTTTTTTTTTTATTTAGACATTAATGACATTGCTATAAAAAAAAATTAATGCTTTTTTTTTTTTTTTTTTTTTTTTTTTTTTTTTTTTTGTCATAGCAAATATATATTAAAATGAGTTGTTGTATAAACTTCGTTACAAAGAGATATTTCGGGAATAAGAAATTCACTATTTTTATATTATATCTCAAAATAATAATATAACATAAGATTTTAAGAAAAACTTGAATCCTTGCAGATAAGTTGATAAGCATTGATTTTTAGACATCATATGCATATAAGAATGATAATTATTTTCTTTTTTTCAAACATGTTTTATTTCTTTTATAATAATTTAATATGTATATATGCTATCCTTCTAATAGATGACTCTTCGAAGATAATTTAACAAGCAACGAAAAAATTTGGAATACACTTGCGATAGTTAATATTTAAAATAATGCACTTTGAAAAAATCACCATAAAATAAAAAAAAAGTAGGACGCGTTTCGCGCTAAAACAATAACAGCTTGTCATCAGCCGAAGCATGCACGTATCTGTAAGGAGAGAATGTCTAAGAAGAACTGAAATAAAATGGGTGGGGGATTACAATGAGAAAAACAGGTGGCGCTAGTTGAAAGAGCACTGGCTGAAGACAAATAACTCTGAGATTGTCTGTCCCCTTTATAGGAGCCTAACACCCACTTAAGTAACACATTTTGTATATTTCAATTATATAAATTTAATTTTTTTTTTATATTTATAAAAAAAACGCACAATCTTCGTGTTTCTATGCGTTATTATGTGCGTAATATGTGACCTAATAATATTAATATTTACTATTTTAAAAAATGTATTTCTAGAGTATTTTCTCTTCCTCCATTCCTCGTTAGCTACTGAGACACGATCCAAAATAGAAGGCTATAGTTATCAACCATTTCCACAAGTTATCAACGATAGACCATTCAGTCTGCGTCACTTGGGTAATTATTAAATATATTTTTATTTTGTAATTTTTAACTCAAATATGACGTAAAGTTTATATTTAAATATTTAAGTTGGAATAATTCACAGCGCACCTGTGTATCTTCATGCTCTCATTTGATGAATTGCTAAAGATTTGAATGAGTACACAACATTATAATTTATATTACTCAAATTATCTTCATTTTCAATCAAAATATCAATGATTTTTCCGTCACCCTTTCTTAGTATATTTGCTTTTAAATCTAGCATGTGTGAATAAATTAGAATAAAATTATCGTGATGGGAAGTATTACATATAAAATGAGGTAGCATATTAAATTAGCTTAAAATATTCAGTCTAAAATATTCATCCAATTACTTTCAGATTTAATATTACTATAAGTTCATGAATTAATTAAATATCAGGTTCCATACTTAATAAAATTACAATTCATTGTGTGATCACCTTAAATATTGCGTTTACTTTGCCACGTGTACTTTTTAAACTATTCGTTGAGAATAAAGCAGAATATTTAATAGCATAATAATATTGGATTTCGATGCAAACACGTTTATATGGTCCAGCGATTCCTGTAAATTAAGAACATGTTTCAGAATATTTTCTTGTAATGATTATCTATAAAAGTAAAATATTTCCATCTAATCTTATCTTCAATGAATAAGAAATAAACTTTTTTTGAATCGGGATTAAAATAGCATCACCACGATGTATTTATAACATTCATTTATAAAATCCATACTTAAATCATATTTTTAATGCATTATTTATATTATTTTTAATATTTTTAATGTGTCAATTATGATATTTATGACATTTTTAATGCATTATTATGTTATGTTTTAAAAGATTTATTCACTATACAGCATAATATGTAATTCGTTATCTAAAGTTTCAAAATATCCCAAGTAATTTTCAATACAAATACAGTTATGTTTTCACTTTGTTTAATAATGACACTATTATCGTGTTTATAATTATCTTTAAATAAAATAAAAATCAAATTGAAATAATGTTCTATTGTATTATTAACTTTCTTCCAAAGAAATGTTTATTATAAGAATGAATAAAGTCATTTTTCTAAAATAAAAAAATAAATATTTTTTTTTATAAACTTCATGGTATAGTTTAGCATATGCGTAATATCTTTTCTGGGTTTCCTTTTATATTATAATATTTTTGATATAAAAAGGATTTTCTTTTCAGATTGTTTCCTTAATAACATTATTATCGAACAATTATTTTTTAAACAAATTGCTATTTGGTTTAGATCTGTTGTCTGTTACACTTTTTAAAAAATCTGTAAAGTTACTAAAAATTTTCTAGGAAACTGGGATTCCTTGAACTTTTTATGTAATGGCAACAGCAAAAATTTATGTAATATATACAGATTTATTCTGAAAATCAAAAAATATGTAAAGTTACTAAGAACATTTTAGGAAACTAGGTTTCCAAGAATTTTTTATGTAACTGCAACCCAGATTACAGATAAAATTTTAGTAAGGTAGCTGTAATTTTAGTAGATTCGTTTGTTAAGTTACTGATTTCTGTAGCTTCACAAAAATTAGTTTTGTCGATTTATATTTTTTCTTGTAGAGTGTACAGATAAAATGTTAGTAAGCCTGCAGATTTCGGCAACTGTACATCTGTAGGTTTACAGATTATTTTTTTTCAGTGCAGGCTCCATCCACACCATTTTTTTTTCTTTTTTACATTATTTATATACTTGAAAAAAATGTAAAGATGTTTATCATTTAGGATACACTAGGTCTGAAGAGGTTAAGCAAATTGGATTTTTAGGGGGATAAACTTAAAATATCTGTAGCCTCTCTATTTCGCCTGATTTTTCTTTAAAACTTGGAGGGGGGGCGGAAGATACTGTAGCGTATTTTTACATGCAAAGTATTATTATTGCCCATTGTAAAAAAACTGTAGTTTAACAGGTAAATCTGCAAAAACCTCTATGGTTACTAAAATTTCATCTGCATTCTGTACAGAAAAAGATTTAATCTACAAAATTAGTTTTGAAAAACTACAAACCACTATTGCTTTTCAAAAGAATCTACTAAAATTACAGTAATCTTACTAAAATTTTATCTGTAACACGGGTTACAGTTACATACAAAACTCTGTAGACTCCCGCATGTTTCCTATAAAATTCTTAGTTATCTGACAGATTTATTTATTTAAAGCGCAAACATGTATTTGTCACATGCATTTTCTTGTTACCGTTACATAAAAAATTCTTGGAATCTCAATTCCCTAGAAAACTTTTAATAAATTTACAGGTTTTTTTTTTTTTTTTTTTTTTTTTTTTTTGGGAGATGTTTCAATTAACTCTATGTTAATACCATTTAAAGGAGTTACATACGAATATAATTTTCAATACTATTGTTTTCAATTATCCAGTAGTAAATCTACCATAAAGAAATCATATTTCCTTGAAATCGATTATTGCGTAGTATTTCTGACTTGTTTCCAGATATAAATAATTATCAAACATCACAAAGGTTCAGATTGAGATAAATGTAGTCTAACATAGATACTGAATTATTATTGAATGCACAGGGTATTATTATTAAATATTCGGAAAGCTTTTACTAGTGGAGTATACGATATACCACAAATTTCATACAATCTTACTCCACGATGCTTATGTAATACAGCATACAACTGGATGAATCAGAAAAGATACTTCCTCGATTGATTCTTAAACCATTCTTTCTCACATAGATATATTTCGAATGAAATAAATCTCGAAAACAAAGGTAGCTATTATATATAACATTTTTATACAAGTTTCTGCAAATAATTTAAAGTATGAAATTTTATTTTTTATAGTACCTCGTCTTCTTATAGCTATTTATTCATAAGAAAACAATCAACGCGCTTAAATGTAAACTAAATGGATGTGCCAATCCCAAGACTTTCTTCTATCTTATACGTACATTTTAATATTAAAAAAATAATTACATGTGTAATTAATACTTTAATAATTTTAATTCAGTACCATACCAACTTTGATTTTCATTTTAAATTTCTGCTTCAGTGAATTAATCGGACTAAAAACGAGTTTCCGTCTCTGCGCGAGCCAATGGACAATAGAATGATAGGCAGATTTTTTTTTTTTTTTCAAATTTAGGGAGGACTTACTTGCCATACCCAAAAAAATTCATACACAAAAATTTTAGTTCAGTTCTATGCATAACTTCATGCAATTTTTGATAGTAAATTAAAGACAATGGCACAAACATCTTAATTATAGCTCCCCCTTCCAGCGGATTTTTTCAAATTCAGGGAGGACCAACTAGCCATAGCCATACACTTACACAAAAAAATGGTTCAATTCGATGCATAACTTCATACACTTTTAGTCGGCACAGTAAAATGACACAAAAATCGCTATTGCAGCGCCCCTTTCCGACGGAATATTTCAAAATTGAAGGAGGACCTGCTTGCCACAGCCAAAAACATTCAGAAAAAATTTGGTTCAATTCAATGCATATCTTCATAGATTTTTTGATGGTAGAATGACCACATACGGACGCACAGACAGACATTTTGTAAAAACATTTTTTTTTTGGAATCTCTGACCGCTCAAACGTGTAAATCCGTCGAAAACCGGAAGTCGAAAAAATTTCGATTACAATACTTTCTTCTATTGAAGAAATAAGAAGGTAAAAAAGTAAGTTCCATTCTTCTACAACCAATATTTTACCGAAAAGTTAACTTGAAAAATTGATTTTTTTAGACAGATTTATCTTGGACTAAAAGACCGTGTTAATTTTTAGCGCACAAACTCTTTCAAAATTTCATAAAATCCAAAATTATAGAAGTGGAACAGTTTTGGTTATAAAAAAATAATATTTTATCATATCCTTCTCAAACATCAGGCAGGATTTGTCTAAATAAAACTTATTAATCATACTGCCAGATGCCATACACTGTAAAAAAGCTGCAGCAGAGATTCCAGACAATGACCGTAAAAAACGGACTTAATTCCTTTATCAACAGACTTTGCCATTACATTAACGGTTTTTGCCCGCAAAACACAAAAAAATACGGGAGTTGACCGTTTATGTGAAAAAATATTCTGAAATTTACTGGACATATTCCGTAAATTTACTGGATAATTCACAGTAAAATACCGTAAATTTACTTTTTTTTCAGTGTACAAAAACATAATTTCGTATCATTTAATTATAATTAATTTTTCAATTAATTTTCATCAGCATGATATATTTACCGCTTCTGGGTTATTTTTGTCTCTTTTGATACACCACAAGTTTGTGTGCTTATGTAGAAGTTAACATCTTGTGCTGCAGTTGCAGTCTTACCAACAAAATGTAAGTGAGATATGACAAGCTGGGCATCGTCCTTGTAGCTCAAATGGTAGAGCACTTGGAGGGCTATTCCAAGGGTTCCGGGTTCGATTCCCGTCTTGGACATTTTTTTCACTATGTTGGTTCTACGACTTGTTAGCAATGTGATAGTCACATATTAAATATTCCTAATTTCGTATTTTAATATGTATAAAATCCCGTATGAAACAAATCCCACCAAAAGTCGTACATTAATACTGTATATTTCGTGATTGGAAATTTGCTTCTACAATCAGTTATTTAAGAGAAAATTGTTGAGACAAATTTCTTTGAATCATCCAGTATGTACCCATACATAGATAACTGTTGCACTCATAATCAGAGACCATTGCCGAATAATTTAAGTGATACATTACACTAGCGTGATTTGAATTTTAAAATTTCTATCTATATTATAAAGGCCAAACGTATCAGTGTGTAACGCATACGTCATTTTGCGAATGGCAACACTTTGAAATTTGAAATGCAATTTGGTTTTGGAATTTTTACTACTGCAAATTTTTAAACTTCTAAACATCCCACATTTTCAATATTTATACTTTCGTATAGAGAAAAAGTTAGCTTTAAATGCAATTTGATAGAAAACTGTATCTTAATTTATTTTTAAGATATTAATTTTTTTTATAGTTTTTAATACCACTTTTGAAATTGTGGCAACAAAAGCGCTTCATTTCTATTAAAGATAAAGGGGAAAAAACATTAGTGTATCTTTTCGTTGCCATTTTCTTATAAAATATGAAAAAAAAAAGAAAATAAAATGCGTGCTTCAAGTTTTGAATTTAAATGATTTAAAATTATCAAAATTAAAATATCATTTTAAAAAAAGGTACATTATGAAAAGTGTATATGTAAATTTTGAGATGGTGAAAACGATATCGGGTTTAGATTTCACAGGGAAACATTCTATGATTGATTCATAGTGGAATAAATTTTGCTATTTGCCATTTTGGAATACCAGGAATAAGAGCCTTAATTGATAACTTTTTCATAATAACAGATTCTTATAACATTTAATTGCTTACATTACGGTTAAAGTTTAATTTTAATAATTTCTAAAAGTAAGTTTTATGGAAATAGGATTTTGTTAATTTTAATTTAAATATCTTTTGCTTAAGAGTTTGACTTACCAATATAAGGTGCATTTTTTATTGTAATTAATTTTTTTGGCTTATTATCAACTAGCAGTTACCCGTGACTTCGTTCACATAACATTTAAAGAAGAAATAATTGATCAATCAAGCAAAAAATTTCGATGATGAAAAGCATGTGTAATTAACTTTTTATCGCGAATTTATGGTAAAAAAACTTCTGATAATCCCTAGTTGCTAATTTGTTTGCTGGTCAAAATTTTCCTTTCAGCGATTAATATTAATAGATAGAAACATTCTTGAATTCTTTTGTGCCCTGTAGTTTTCCAAGTGCCTTTAACACACAAAAGTATCTTTCTAAAATTTATTTCAAACAAAAATATTTCTTATTACTACCTAAATTACATTTTCAGAAACTATCATCCGAAGACAACCTTGTATCCAGCTCTTTGCGGGACCCTGTTTATCATTATATATATATACTACAAACATTTCTTAGTTTACTAAATGCAGTTCAAAATAAAAATGCATATTTTATTTAAAAATCACCTTTAAAATTAATTTTTCAAATTACGCTCATATTCAGTAATTTTTCCGAGATCTTTTGTGTAACCCTGTATATCTAAATTTAACTATTTATACTATTACCATTTATACTCTCCATTTACTATGCATACATTTAGCGAAACTTAAAAGCACATATCATAATTCAAAATGCATTTCATCCATGCAACAGTCATCATCCATGATATACAGTACTTCGGATAGAATATATAATATTTGAAATCTTTTGTGTGTCCCTGTAAATGCTATGCACTTCGTATTATGCATGAAATAACTTACATTAAGCCTCAGCAACATATATCAATTTGTTTATACATGAAATCGTTTACCATAGTTAAAATATGTCGGAAACTGTTCCTCCCTTTATTCCTATGCAATGGAATTCTTCTGTCTGACCCTGTAAATGAATAGTAAGTGCCCTTTTCACTACATACTTTACAAAACGTATATTTTAGTGCACTTTGTAAATGCATATAAATTTGAATATGTTCTACAGGCTGTAACATCGTTAAATTTAATTAAAACGATTTTTCCCCATAATGCCGTAATATAAAGAAATTTTTTGACTATCCCTGTAAATAAACTAATCATGGTAGAAACTTCATTTTCAATAGGTATTCGTGCTAGGTAAACGTTAATAATGTCCAAAAATTTCATGGATATCGGAGTATATTTACGAAAGTTGGAAAGCGACCAGACAGACAGACAAACCGAAAGCATAATAACTTTTCAACTTTGTTCGAAAGTGTTAAAAAATCGAGCCAAAAATATATTAATCCATGATTTTATTTTCCACCTTTTCCCCACAAAAAATTTCTTCCATTGATAATTATGAGTTTTGAATAAAAATATTCATTTGTATGTAACTTATAACTTATTAATTAGCATAAGTAAAAAATATTTCTGATTCATTTTAAATATGACGTCATTATTCATCTCGCTCCATTAGCTACTGATATTCATACCCCTTGTATTTTTAACGAATGCTATAAAGTACCTGTTTTATTTCAACGATGACGTCACATTTTCATGAGTGAACCATTTTATTAAAAATATAATTCTTTTTCATTCTTTTTACTTTTAACTTATGTAACCATATTTTACACAAAAATTCCCATTAACTAAACAAATATCCTTGTTAAATGTATTATAAAAAATACACCTTTTATTTTTATTTCAAACATGACGTCATATTTATTTTCTTTTAAATTATTTTATTATAGTTTTTCGCGTGGAAGTTTTCTATTAAAAATTCACTGCCGCTGAAAAAATATTATTCCAATTTTTTATTTTCTTGGAAACAGGAAAGGAAAATGGTTAAATTTTATCTGAAAAATGCCTATTGATTTTGTATGAAAAATAACTAAATTTTGAATTATTAAGGAAAATATTTGAATAAAATAAATAAAAATTACCCTATTATTTAATCCGGACTTCTAACTTTACGTCTGCAAAATTTCAAAGCATTCGGTTCAGTAGTTACGGCGTGAAAGCGGAACAAACAAACAAACAAACTCACTTTCCGATTTATAATATTAGTACGGATGCAATGGAATTCTTCTGTCTGACCCTGTAAATGAATAGTAAGTGCCCTTTTCACTACATACTTTACAAAATGTATATTTTAGTGCACTTTGAAAATGCATATAAATTTGAATATGTTCTACGGGCTGTAACATTAAATTTGTTATTGTGTTACTGTGTTTAAAATATGTTATAAATATGTGTTATAAATATGTTATTGTGTTTTAATTAAATTTAACATCGTTAAATTTAATTAAAACGATTTTTCCTCATAATGCCGTAATATAAGGAAATTTTTTGACTATCCCTGTAAATAAACTAATCATGGTAGAAACTTCATTTTCGATAGGTATTCGTGCTAGGTAAACGTTAATAATGTCCAAAAATTTCATGGAAATCGGAGTATATTTACGAAAGTTGGAAAGTGACCAGACAGACAGACAAACCGAAAGCATAATAACTTTTCAACTTTGTTCGAAAGTGTTAAAAAATCGAGCCAAAAATATATTAATCAGTGATTTTATTTTCCACCTTTTCCCCACAAAAAATTTCTTCCATTGATAATTATGAGTTTTGAATAAAAATATTCATTTGTATGTAACTTATAACTTATTAATTAATATAAGTAAAAAAATTTCTGATTCATTTTAAATATGACGTCATTATTTATCTCGCTCCATTAGCTACTGATATTCATACCCCTTGTATTTTTAACGACTGCTATAAAGTACCTGTGTTTATTTCAACTATGACGTCACATTTTCATGAGTGAATCATTTTATTAAAGATATAATTCTTTTTCATTCTTTTTACTTTTAACTTATGTCACCATATTTTACACAAAAATTCCCATTAACTAAACAAATATCCTTGTTAAATGTATTATAAAAAATACACCTTTTATTTTTATTTCAAACATGACGTCATATTTATTTTCTTTTAAATTATTTTATTATAGTTTTTCGCGTGGAAGTTTTCTATTAAAAATTCACTGCCGCTGAAAAAATATTATTCCAATTTTTTATTTTCTTGGAAACAGGAAAGGAAAATGGTTAAATTTTATCTGAAAAATGCCTATTGATTTTGTATGAAAAATAACTAAATTTTGAATTATTAAGGAAAATATTTGAATAAAATAAATAAAAATTACCCTATTATTTAATCCGGACTTCTAACTTTATGTCTGCAAAATTTCAAAGCATTCGGTTCAGTAGTTACGGCGTGAAAGCGGAACAAACAAACAAACAAACTCACTTTCCGATTTATAATATTAGTACGGATGCAATGGAATTCTTCTGTCTGACCCTGTAAATGAATAGTAAGTGCCCTTTTCACTACATACTTTACAAAATGTATATTTTAGTGCACTTTGAAAATGCATATAAATTTGAATATGTTCTACGGGCTGTAACATTAAATTTGTTATTGTGTTACTGTGTTTAAAATATGTTATAAATATGTGTTATAAATATGTTATTGTGTTTTAATTAAATTTAACATCGTTAAATTTAATTAAAACGATTTTTCCTCATAATGCCGTAATGTAAGGAAATTTTTTGACTATCCCTGTAAATAAACTAATCATGGTAGAAACTTCATTTTCAATAGGTATTCGTGCTAGGTAAACGTTAATAATGTCCAAAAATTTCATGGAAATCGGAGTATATTTACGAAAGTTGGAAAGTGACCAGACAGACAGACAAACCGAAAGCATAATAACTTTTCAACTTTGTTCGAAAGTGTTAAAAAATCGAGCCAAAAATATATTAATCAGTGATTTTATTTTCCACCTTTTCCCCACAAAAAATTTCTTCCATTGATAATTATGAGTTTTGAATAAAAATATTCATTTGTATGTAACTTATAACTTATTAATTAATATAAGTAAAAAATATTTCTGATTCATTTTAAATATGACGTCATTATTTATCTCGCTCCATTAGCTACTGATATTCATACCCCTTGTATTTTTAACGACTGCTATAAAGTACCTGTGTTTATTTCAACTATGACGTCACATTTTCATGAGTGAATCATTTTATTAAAGATATAATTCTTTTTCATTCTTTTTACTTTTAACTTATGTCACCATATTTTACACAAAAATTCCCATTAACTAAACAAATATCCTTGTTAAATGTATTATAAAAAATACACCTTTTATTTTTATTTCAAACATGACGTCATATTTATTTTCTTTTAAATTATTTTATTATAGTTTTTCGCGTGGAAGTTTTCTATTAAAAATTCATTGCCGCTGAAAAAATATTATTCCAATTTTTTATTTTCTTGGCAACAGGAAAGGAAAATGGTTAAATTTTATCTGAAAAATGCCTATTGATTTTGTATGAAAAATAATTAAATTTTGAATTTTTAAGGAAAATATTTGAATAAAATAAATAAAAATTACCCTATTATTTAATCCGGACTTCTAACTTTACGTCTGCAAAATTTCAAAGCATTCGGTTCAGTAGTTACGGCGTGAAAGCGGAACAAACAAACAAACAAACTCACTTTCTGATTTATATTATTAGTAAGGATGAAGCAGTTTTTTCTTAAATATTGTCTTTCGTTGAAATTCGACGGGTTCTACCTTGTAACGATAAAATATTTATGACAAATAAATTGCCCTGAGGTAATTACGCCAGGATGTATAATAGGATGGATCGAAAAATCGAAATTCGGATAATCGAATCGACGCGGGGTGCAAAAGTTGCCTTTTATGCGTACTAATTCACATACGTTTTTTTATTGAAATCCACTCATATCTTCCGGTGCCCCAAACGCCTCAAAAATAGTTAAAAATTGAAGTTTTTTATAAATTTTATATATATATATTTTGCTTCTTCATATTTTTAAAATTATTTTTGGCGCGGGTTGCGAATGTTGCCTTATATATATATATTAGTTCAATATTTTTTTTTTATTTAAATCCATCCATATCTTCCGGTGCCCCCAAGCGCCCTCAAAATAGTAAAAAAAAATGAAATTTTTATAAAAATTTATAATTTTTGTTTTTTTAATTTCTTTTAAATTATTTTATCAGCGGGATAAAAAAAGATGCATTTTATAGTATACTAGCGGCCTTCGCCCGCTACGCTGGTCGGTTTATCTAAAGAAATCTTGAAGAAGTAGTTAGATAAGGTTCAGACATACATTAAAAAAAAAAAAAAAGCAAGTCGATCATTCAAAAAACGTTGGGAAATATCAAATATTTACTGTAATTTTTTAAGAAAAACAAAGTTTCGAAAAAAAAAATTAAATCGAAAAAAAAATTACACTGACATATTAATGCAAGGAAATTTTCCCAGAGAGAAAATTCGCCTTGAATACAATATTTCAAATTCTTTTAATTGCTTATAGGCGTTAATGCCAACATAGTGAAAAAAAATTCCATGCTGGGAATCGAACCCGGGCCATCAGTATGGCGCACTGACGTTCTACCGACTAAACCACATGGAACGACAGCCAGCTTGAAACTTTCTCATACTTAAGTAGACTGGCGAAAACATAACGATAGCGCGTTTTAAAATCGCACAGTGACATCTATTGGATTTTATATGTACTAAAAAACGTTATGTACTAAAAAACGTGAGCAGCGCACCTAATAGTTTCTTTTGTTTCTTTTTGTTACTTTTTTGTCTGTTGTCCGATTTTGATGAAACAAAGCCTATACACTGCCCGGGAGTGTGCATTCTTCATTAGTGAAAACCGCATAAAAATCCATTCAGTAGTTACGAAGATAACCTCGAACAAACAGGCAGACAGACAGACAGACAGACAGACAAAAAATTCAAAAAAAAATTTTTTGTGTTTCATTGGTTTTCTTTTATCGCCCTGACTCCATTTTTGTCAATTATCTTCAATGTACAGACACACCGGGTCCTACTGTTTTATTATATGTATAGATTAGCATGCATCCAAATAATTTTCGACTTTGATAAATTTCTTCCAATGCCCTAAAACTTTTAATTACTTGCTGAAAATCGAGTTTCATGCAAATTTTGAGCTAAAAAATACAAGTAAAATAAACAGTTAACGAATAATTTATCTAACGTAAAACGTAGATCGAGAGGATGAGAAATCGTTTATCGTATTTTATTAAATGTATAAAATAAACTTTTTATACTTTATTATTTGAAAGACAACATAGATAGAAGAGTTCTCAGCAATGACCAGCAATATTTATATGATATTTACAAAGCAACATCACGTGTGAATGTGGTTCTGATCTGACGTTAATGAAACCTGGTCCAGTTTATTACTCAAGATGGCTAACAACTGCGTGTAGAGTTTTAAGGTTATAAGTGATTACAGAAAATCCTTCTGATAATCTCATTACTCTTACAACATATATTATGAAGGTATGTGCACCTTTATGGTTTCATATCAAAACAAAACCATCCATAACTGAAGGAGCGCGTCATATTTGGAAACTTATCACATATTCTAGATATTTGGAACCCAATTTAAGAAAGATCGTAGATGCTGTTATTCAACGAATTTTTTTTTTTTTTTTTTTTTTTTTTTTTTTTTTTTTTTTTTTTTGTCTTCTTGAAAATTTGCTATTGTCAATGCTCACAGATAACAGAGAGCATATCAGATCTTTAGCAATACGAAAGCTAATTTTGCTAGAAATAAAAAGAGAAAATCACCAGAAGTGAGAATTTTCAAAGTACCCCAAATAAACTTCAAAGCGAAGGATTATTTTGAACTTATTGACTGGCAACGAGTTGGACGTTTTGAACAACCTCTTTTGATGAATGTGTCTTGCGAAGAAATTGAGAATATGATAAAAGTTGTAAAAACGAATGAATGATCAAAATATCCATGCCATACCCAAGCGGTTGAAAGATGCGTTCGACTAGTGTCTGAGGCATCAGAAACTGTATCTGGACAAGAAAAGAGACACGGTTTTATGCTATAAAACACTATGATACCAAAAAAGATTACAAATTTTAAAAATATGTAAATTTCCAAATTGAAGGATGTAAAACTTTTCTCTACGTAAGTTCGATTTTTGTAATTTTTATGATTTAGTGCTTTGATTTTTAAATTTATATGTCTCTTATTATTGTAAAATTAATGTTATTTATAACCTTATACGTTATTAATTAAACTGTTTTCAAAATTTGTAAGTATTTTTCGTAAATTATAATTTTTAATACATTTTTGTAAAAATTTCAGTTTTTAATTATAATTGGTGCATCAAAGATGTGAATGGGTTTTGATTTAAAAAAATATATGGGAATTGCAGAGTTATGTAGTATTGTAATAACAACTTTCCAACCCAGTGCCAAATAAATTTCAAAAAGTAAAATAAAATAAATTAAAATAAAATAAAACAAAACAAAAAATATTTTTTTTTTCAAGAAAATTTGAATTTTAAACTATTTTTGGGGCGCTTGGGGCACCGGAAGATATGAATGAATTTTATTTAAAAAAAATATGTAAGCTAAGATAGATAAAAGATAGCTTTTGCACCCCGCGCCAAACATAATTAAAAAAAATAAATAAACAAAAAAATATTTAAAAAAATCATAAAAAACTCAATTTTTAATTATTTTTGGGGCGCTTGGGGCACCGGAAGATATGAATGGATTTTAATAAAAAAAAACCTGTAAACTAGTATGCATAAAAAGCAACTTTTGCACGCCGCGCCGATAGTGATTTCTAAAAAAAAAAAAAATTCCTATACTTTTCGATCCACCCTAATGTATAATAACGCAAGTGGTAATATAATGCGTAGTTATGAAGGAGTCCGGAAGATGATACAACAGAATCTGCACATAAAGGCTCTGAGTCATCTGAATCATAAACAACCGCTAAAAGTTAATTTGTTTTACTTGTAGACCTTATCGCTGGAAGAAGCATGCAAGCGTCAATGTCAGATCTAAAATTAGCGAACTAAGTTCTGTAATAGGAAAACTATACATTCATCACGAAGTAATTTGTTTGTTTTATGAATTTGTAATATATTTCATTTATTTTCAAAACGTTGTTTGAGATTTTGGATGTGTTTGAGTGGTAGCTTGTAGTTTTGAATATGCTACGCAATAAGTCTAAAGCGATGATAACAACATCCACGAGCATTATTATACCGGTTTACTCTTTCTATAGGCGGAACTACATCTGTAGAGGACTTTTTTTATGCAAGAGAGAGCATTTTTTTCTTTGTTATTAACTATAAAAGATAAACAGAAATTTTTATGTTCTAAATGCTGTCAATTATTTCAATTCAGAAAAAAAAAATATCTAATGATTATTACCGCATCCTCGTGTCTAAATTAATGGTAAGTAAAAGTAATTTGTCAATTTTTAGGGCTATGACCTTTTCAAACCTGAGGTACACAAATGTGTACCTCAGTTCTTTTCCTCATAAAAACTAAACTGTTCGATTTTTTGCATTTTTACTTTACTTCTATACAGCTGAATGTTTTTTGCTTTAAAACAAAAAAATAACTGTCAGTACTGATGAATATTAGCTCATAAAATAAATATTATTTTCATCCGAGTTTCAAAAATATCTATAAGGCATTGTGGCCAAGAAAGTAAGAAATATTCATGATTATTTAACTTAAATGCTCTATAATAAAAAAATTCGAGTATTTGATGATCATTTACTTGTGTAACACATTCGCTGCCGGTCAAGCGCCAGCGTGTGAAATTCTCAATCATTTGTCATGGAGGGCGGAGTTCGTGTTAAAGACCTTAATTCTGTTATTGCATAAATGTACGTTACCGACAGTTAAACTGATGTTTTGAGGGGATTAGTATCTTTATATCCATATTTGTAAAACCTAAGGTATCAGTCCTCTAAAGTACTGATTTCATAAAAATGACTCTTTTTATCATCTATTGTGTCATTTCGATTATGCAAAAGCAATAAATATATATTTTTGAAGTTTTTTTTTTTTTGCTCAGGCCTGAAGAAGTTATAGTTTGTATGTTTAGAATAGGTCAACTTACATGACATTCTTAAATTTTATTTTATCATTTTGTTAACATAGCGTTGTTATTATCCACACAAGTGGATAATATCTCCAAATAGCATTGATCAAGAAATCATGCCACTACATTTTATGAAAAAATATTTGCTAAACTATTCCTTCTTGTATTTATATAAAGTTAATCTCTGTATCAATTCCCTTATTTAAGACCAAATAAAAAATCAAAACTTAAGTCGTGAAAATTGATAGAACCTTTTCATGGCGTCATTACCCCACAATACCTTGCGAGATGTCAATAGATACTGGACTTCTAGCTGTAATTTATGTTGAAATTTTTAAACTCTAAAATTCTGATTATGATCTACTTCTATACCATAACCAAGTAAATCCAAATAAAAATTTATTGAGAAAACTAAATATAAATATAGAACTAAGAAATAACAGAATTATTTATTATAAACATTTTCAGACCTCCTTTATCTGAACTATATACTTATGATAAGCATCTTAAATCGAAACATAATATAATTTTTGAAAAATACCGGATCCAAACATACATATACATTTTAACATACTATCCGAAAACACAGTTATGAAGCGACTACATTCGTGTTTCCTTACAATATTCAGCCGCAAAGTAAAGTTCAGTATTAGTAAAGCAACTTTGCTTCCTCAAAATCAGATATTGTATAACAGGCTTCCTTTGTATACAGATATGAATGAATACTTGTGACGCGACACAAAGGTTAAGCTTCAGTGAAACGATATTATTCTAATATACTCGTATATAATGAATTATTTATGTGTATACAGGGTATTATTATCCATGTAATCATGAGGCTTTCTCGAGTACGGTACACAATAAATCTCACATGCTATGCAATGTAGCTCAATTCGGTTCTTGATCTAATACAATGTGTATATATAAGAGCGCATAGATAATTGTTTCATGATACTTGGTACACTCTAGCGAATATAGCATGCGATGCATTACTGCTTATTCAGTGTAAATCAGGGAGAAAACGACTTTAAATACGAATCAATAATTAGCTAAAAAGATTAAACATTAAGTTCCAGTTCATAAGGTAAGATTAATATAAATTTCTTCTATTTTTAAATTGCAGCATCGTATTAATTTCTTCGAGAAACAAATAAAAATTAATTTACCAAGTGAAAATCAACAATTTGGAAATTGAACGCCAAGAGTAACAAATGAGGTGCGTTCGCAAAGTTTTAAAAGTATTCAGATCTTGGTTTAAAAGTATAGAGTATTTCGGATACAATATTGTATTCGAAATCTGTTGTGTATCTCTCAAAAGACTTTCTGATTTCTAGTATACTGGAAGTAATTTGTAATAAACCTGAGCAACGTACATTAATTTCATAAAATTTGAAATAGTTTAATATCATTAAAACGTGCCCCCCAAAATATTTCCTCCTATAAAATTATGTAATGAAATACTTTTGTGTAGCCCTGCTAATTAATAACAAGTATTCTTTGCACCACAGATGGTAGAGATGTATATGTTAGTATATGCTTCATAGATGCATATCAATTTTATTATGTTCGAAATAGTGCAACACCATTTAAATGCATTTCAAACTATTTTTTCCCGTTGGCCGTCATGTAACGGAATACTTTTGTTTGTCCCTATAATCAAACTATTCATGCATTTTTTTTATATAATTTGAAATAACACGATAAAATTATGCAATAGTTGTATATTTTAAATTTCAAACGGTTCGGTTGGGTAGTTTTTGCTTTGTTATATGCTGACAAATGGTCGGATTGAGCTACGACTATAGGTGCTACGTATTTACATAATTATGAGCCCACCTAAAAACACAAAAATATAGTTTAGAATGCAGAAATTGTTTGTAAATATTTTACGTTTACAAAACAATTATTCAATTATTTAAGTCAAATATTATTAAAAAAAACGACAGTATAAATATATTTATAAGAACCGTGGCAAACCTGCATTATGAACCTGTTTATTTTTTTCTCAACAAATGTAAACAGAAATATTGAAATTTTGTTTCCCCAAGTCTCCAGACACGTGACATTTGGCACCTCAGCCGCACTTGCTAACTTCGCTACTAAAAACACCCCTCAAATCAAATCTTAAAACATTTTTACAAACTAGAAAATTAACAGAAATGCCATTAAATTTGAAACACGTGCCGTTTTCATTCATGAAATTAGCCAATAATCTATTTTTATCATTGGAAATAGATAACTAATAAAATCGCGTATGTCAAGTTGAGAAATTTTTTTAGATTATAAGTCACTTTCACAAACTTCTCGACATTCTTTGGTATTATAGTATTTTTAAAATCTTCATTCCGCATTTGATTTCTGGAACCAGTGTTTAAAGCTGCGATTACAGGTAATACCCAATACTTACAAAATCACATATTTTTTTCATACTAAGCAATTGTTACTGGAGCTAAAGCATTTGAAAACCCTCCGGGTGAAAATTTATCTTGTAAGCTATTAGTAACTCTGTTATAGAAGCCGTCTAGTTGTTTGAATGTGAACATGGCATAAAACACAATCTGTATGCGTAGCTGATTCTATACAATAAGCAGTCTCTATTTTTCTGAGACGCATTTTTATTTTCCTTGTAGTCTACAATTCTCTATCTTAACTGTAGTCGTATGCAAAATCAGATGTTGTTGTTCAATCTGCAGGAGTATAAATATTCAAATGAAAGTGCAATATACTGGATTTGAATTTGGGGTCGTATCCTAATATCTCAGCTAGCAAAGTTCACGTAATAAAAGCTCGTATGTGAGGAGAATAGATCAATAAGCAAATTTTAGAGAAATTATATTGGAAAAAAAAATAGTTTCTTTACAGTCATGTACTGCGCTGTATTAACCATTTTAATTTCAGCTGCCTTTGGAGATCTTTAGGCTAGAGTTAGCCATAGAATGCCCTCCAGAAAATGGATTTTATGTGAGTTTGTTATGATAAAACCCATTTCATTAAGTTTATATTTGAAGAAGATTCATTTTTTCACAAAGTATAGGATAAATTCACCAAGGTTCTGACAATCCTTCTCCTAAATTTTTGAATAAAGCGTTTTTAACCTTATATTAGAGTCATGGCGTCTCATTTATTTGACGTCCTTGCTGGGCATTTTTTTTAATAAATGGTTTTTTGCCATTAATGTTTAAAGAGGATTTTGGATTTATGAATGATGCAACTAGCTCGAATTAAGCACAATCTGAAAGTCCAATTTTCCACCACTTTACCGAGTAACTGAGTCCCTATATAAGCAATAATTGGCGAAAGTTGACCTCCAAGTAATACAGCATCTATGATTTGTTAGCGTACTCCAGCGATTCAATACATCCTCAAAGAAAATAATCCACTGGTGTCAGATTACATGATCTTGGGACCAGTTCACAGGTCTCTTCTGCGAAATTATAGAATCTTTGAAAGCCACCCGCTATAAACTTGTAATATTTTCCACAATTTGTAAGCGTCCTTCAGCCGTAAATCAATTCAGGGCGAAATCTCAAAACGTAATTGGCATAAATTTTCTGTCATCCGTCAAATCAATATTGAATAGAAAACGTGTTTTTTAATTTCAAAACCTTACTTCGAAAAGACTCCTTACACTTTACAATAAAATCATAAAATGTTTATCAACTGATCTTTTATTTACAACCAAGTTATACAGTATTTACCAATAATAACTAACTGAATTACAGTAAAAAAGTAATAGTTTTGAAAATTGTCTCAAAACAGCATGATAAAAAGAGGGATACATTATTTATTTAAAATGTGTTTATATTACATGTAACTTAGATAAGTATCTTTGCCCACAAACAAATATAAATATTTTAAATTGAAATGCCACAAAGTTTCATATTCAGAGTCTTCTAAATTAAGTTTATTTTTAACTTCAAAGCTGTATTAAATAAAGAGGCTATTAAACCTATATACTCAATAATAAGAATTCATCCACTTTCGGGAGAAAAATGCCTTCTTTTTAATTTCTTCTAAGATTGAGAAAATGAGAAAAGTAACGTAAAACAACATTATTGAATATTGCCTCTTGCACGTTTATAATGAAAAAATCTCATTTTAAAAGTTTTTTTCAGGGATTCAACTCAAGTTAATGAAAGAAGCATGGTAAGTTAATAGAGTGAAAAGCTTGAGTGTATCAAGTATTGAAGATAAATAGCAATAAAAATTTTCAGTTCCAGCTAAAAAAAAAATGGACAGCATTTAAGATATAAAGCCTTCTATGAATAAAGGTGAAGTTCGTAAATATTACACAAATATTGGTCTGGTAATATTGTTCCATATATTTGCATTTTTCTATTATTTATATCAGAAAAAACGTACTTTTATACTTTATAGATATACTTTTATCTATTGATCAATTTATATAAGTATACATATATAACCATTAAAAACCATAACAAATTGCCAAAAAAGATTGTGAATGTTTATACAATAAAGAATAAACCTTTGAATGGTTTCATCATAGATTATAAAAACATACACTACATGTCCAAAAATGACCGAAAAAAATGATGAAAAATTTTGAAAAATTCATTTTATTGACTAAAAATATATACTATTTTGTTCCTCGTAGGTCCATTTGCTCCATTTTTATCTGACAACTGAGTCAAGAAAATCTCTGTTCCCCACGCCTTTGTTTTGTTTTGTTTTGTTTTGTTTTTTCTATTGTGGTATCAGGTTCTGTTTAAAAAAGTGTAAATAATTTAATTTTTTTTAAACTAGACAGATCACTATTACATTATGTATCAACTAAAGAGCATTGTAAAGGGAAGTTATTGAGCTCAAAGTGTCTGAAAAAGCATCAAACTTGAAATTATTAGTTATTTTAACAAAAAACAGAAGAATTGAGTATGTACATAAATATTTTAGTATAAGTAATAAATTTTAAAGTTACATTGTATTTTAGCAAAAAATATACAAAATAAATCTATAAACAAACGGGTAGGTTTGCTCATTCTTTCTTTTATTATTATTATTATTATTATTGTTATTGTTATTATTATTATTTATCTCTATGAATATTCTATAATTCCATTTCTGTGTATTAAACAATTTCAAAGTTCTATATGTGCTGATTTATCTGTGGTTAATTTAACCATATTTTTGTATTGAACAGAACTATTTTTGGTTGGTTTCGATAATTTTCTATTGATTTCACTTTCTCCTATGTATCCTTCTTCATTTTTATCGTATTAAAGTTCAGCTTTATCACTTGAAAAATTATATTTCAAACCTACTAACATACTTTTTTTTAAGTGTAATTTTAATGATAATTTATAGAATTTCTTTGACTGCAAGTGAAAAAAAAAGGGAGAAAGTTTTTTTTTCTTAAATAAGAGAAATTCTAAAAAAAAATATTTATACCTGCTGGGGTAACTGGATTCCACACTGTTCAGTTACCCCTGATCATGTCTCAGTCAGCCCATTCCAGAAAGTTTTATGATGTAACTCGAACACCGACTTTACATTTGAAGCATGAAGAAATTTTTTAAAATATCTAATAATGTCAAGTTATTAAATGCCTAATTCTGAAACAAAATAAGTTATTATCAAGTAAAATTACTTAACCGTCGGCGTACTTAATCTAAAATATCGTCAAGTCATTTCTAATAAGTCGTTTCAAATATATTTTATATATTGCTACCAGAAATTTTGAAAGAGATTTAAATTGATATGCAGCGAAAATCTTATTAATCCGTTTGCCAAAGGCAAGTTTACATTCTATGACAAAGTTTCACTTGATTAACCAACTGCTTTGGTGGATTTCAAAACAAAAAGCTTTTACTTCAGGGAAAATTGCCTTGTTTTAAATTGCCTGCGGATTAAAACAAACATACTAAATATTTTATGCATGGAATTTTATTTTTTAGCGTTGTTTTTTCATCTTTTATTATAAGGTTGAACTTTTTTGAATCAGATTTGTTAGAAAATGTTTGAAATTATTTAAGATATATATAAATTTGTAATGAATGACTGTGCCAAGTAAATTTTCATCTTTTAACATCAACGCTGTATCAAAGTAATTTCTACAGATTTTAATTTTTAGTATATCTAGCTTAGAATTAGTACAAGATAACCTAGGTTAATAACGTCACGATAACCCTCTTTCAATTTTTTCATGTTTGTTTCAAATTTTATTTTCAAACAAATATAGGATTTAATATAACATCTTGTTAACAATGTGTACAAAAAAGAATATGTTAGCAGATATGTATTCAGAAAATGTAATGGCGTGATTTCTTGAGCAATGATTTCGCATTATTACCCACCCTGGTCTTACGACCCCAGGACATTTTTTTTTTTAAAATAGTATTGTGTGACATTAATATGTAGCCGAAAAATATATATACGAACTATTTTAATTTTGTTAAAATTATTTCTTAATTTTTTTGTTTGTAATATCATTTAATAGTTTTCTATCAAAGGTTTTAATGGCAACAGAAAAGAGTACCAACACAGACAATGTTTTTTAACAGCTTTACGACATACATTTACAAATTTGTAGCAATTGGAGAAGCAATCAGGAGTGAAATAAGGAAAGCTCTCAGGCCTAGCAATCAATATCCTAAGTGGTTAATTTATACCATATGTGTAAAATAAACCAACCCTTAATACCTGACAAATTCATAGTATAGTGACTTTAAGAAAAACAAGTGTGAGAGCCAAAGGATTTCCCCTTGCATCTAAAAGGCGTTTATAGGAGTGTGTCTTTGACGAAACAACCAATTTTGGTACAGCTCTCAACTAGCACTGAGGCATACACTGTTGAAAATTTCGTGCTACTTTGAACCAAGATTTGGTGCTCGCAGCTATTACCAGCTGCCACCATAGGATGGTTCAATCGAAGCTCCAAATCTTGGAACGAGTTTACACCATATTATTTGAAAAAATGGTACTATGGTTCAACCGAAGCTCCAAATCGTGGAACAAAATTTCACCATTTTATGGTGGCAGCTACAAAGCACCAAATTTCGGTTCAAAGTAGCACAAAATTTTTAACAAGGTAGTACAATTCCTATAAACCAAAATTACAGACTCAATAAAATTTGATCATAAATAGGTCATTTTATTTGCCTGCAACCATCATTGAAAGTCATGATATGAGTTGTGGTTTGAATTCGTTGTGCCGAATTTCGCGAACTAAATTGCTTTTGGTGAAAAAATAACTATTAAAAAATCTTTACTTTAAAATTAACTAAATACAAAAAATATACATAATGCGAAATTTAAACACAAATTTTACCTATTCTGAAATTTTGATTTATGAAATGAACCAGGTCTCAGTGCTAGATGCTAGACTCGCCAAAAATAATTCCATGGTTAGAGAATCATCCAATATATAGAAATATTCTCTCGCTCAAATTGACTGGATATCATCCTGAGAATCGGTCGAATGCTCAAATGATATTCAAAATCAATCTGATAAGACTTGATCACTACTCAAGTCCAATCAAATTTATCGTGAATATCATTTGAGCTTTGAACAAGGTTTTCGTGCTTAACTGAGGGTTGAGATACATGGTACACAAAGGCAAGTAAATCACCGCATTTATGCAATAATTTCTCTAACTCAACATGACTAAATATTATTATCAAAGCAATATCATTGGATTCGAAGAACTGCAGAATATACTTTTTAATTAGATTTCGTATGAAATACTACCTATTGTGATCTCTCCTATGTTGGAATTTCTGAAAAACTTTTGCGGATCTGCACCGATCATGACCCCTCGACCCAAAAACTAACACCAGTAAAAAACTTTATCTATTTATTTATTTACATATATGTAGAGAGAGATAGATAGATAGATTGATATAGATATCCCTTTTTTACACGACAACTTCTATATTATTACTCAAATCACTTCCGAACTGATAAATGAAATCATAGGGCATAATATCTCTTTTTTTTAAGAGAAATTATTATTATTATTATTATTATTATTATTATTATTATTATTATTATTTTAAGAGAAATTATTTTCTGTCACCGGAATTTAGAAACGACCTTTTTAGAAATAAAGTCTTTTTTAATTTAAGCTTTCATTGTAAAAGCAAAATTTTTATAAAATATTATTGGTGCCATTCTGTGCCAAGTCCATTTCTGTTTAGATTATCATTCTAAGACAGTAGAGTTAAAACTGAAAACTGTAAATTTGTCATGTTCCAACTCGTCAGTAATAACTACATATTAAAATTTTCAGATTATGGAAATTGGCTTCATTTCCTGAAAGATTCGCTTTCGAAAACTTGATTTTTCATTTATGATATTCTTTTATGTCATTTATTTCAATTCAGTCAATCAAGTTAAAACAACAGATTGTCTTTGAAAAATGAAAAGAATTTTTTGTTCTATTTAATCTTTATGTTAAATGTAACAGAGTTGCATCATTATGAATAAACTTTACTGAGAATGTTCTGATTACCTTGCTATTTAACTTACTAATTTAAACTGCTTTCATTATTTCCGGATAAAATACAAGTAAAAAAAAATCAATAAAGCATTATAAAAATCTTGTAAACGATCTTATAGAGATCAGTTTATAGATTTTTTTCTTTAATAAAGTAATTATTGTTTTGATTTTAAAGAAGAAAATACATGCCAAATACCTTAATTTACTTATTTTTTATTGAATCCTAAAAAAAGAAATAAACAAACCATATTTTAAATCGGAAAAAAAATTTAAGTAGTTTATTCAATCGATAATAATATAACATAACAATTATAAAGTATTCTGTGGTATTTAAACATAATCGGGTAATATCGACTCTTATAAGAATTCTGTTAACAATTTTCTCCAATTGTGATTGTGTTAACAATTTCCTCCACTTGTAATTGCTACTGTCCAATGTGTATGAGTAATTGTTTCTATAATTGTGATTGTTCATTTTCTAACAAAAAATATTTTTTAATTACAATTATTTTATTTTTAAAAAAGGAAATGTGTTAAGGGAGACCTGAAAAAGAAAGAGTAAGAAAAGAGAAAGAAAAAACTAAAAATTTTTGTTATTGATTTTAAAGTAATGAATTTTGGTGTACTATTTAAGAATCTTTTTGTAAGGAATAATTAGCAAAAAAATTCACTTTTTAAAGTGTATATTTTATGTTCATTTTTATGATTTTTTTTTCGAAAAATACACCTTTTTTAAATTATTGCTCCTCATTCAATTTTCAATATTTTGGTATTACTAAAATTTCTTAAATAGTGTTATAGTATATGGAAAAGACCTAGAGAGAGATATTTTCAATTTTCTATTTTAATCAGCTAAAAGAAAATTAAAAAAATTACGCATGGTTAATTTTCTTAAATTTGTTATATTTTCATGTTTACAAATTTATGTAAAATTTTCAGAAATAATTTAAAAAAATATCTCTCCTTACTTTTGTTGTAATTTTTTTAAGATTCTAAAAACATAAACACTTTGTTTCTAAATCATTTTACCACTGAGCCGTAGTACTTTGAACTTAGGCAAAATATGAAAAAAATCATTTTCAGGAAAACACATTTAAAGTATAAAATGCAAGAGAAAGTAGTAAAAAAACTTATTTCATGTTGTAACTATTTTTTTATATTAATTTCTAATATATCAAGACTATTTTTTTAAGAAAAGCTTTTTATATTGAACACAATAGAAAACAAATTGTAGCCAGTTTTGTCTTCGAAGAAAATTCCTCGATTTTCAGCGACAAAAATTCATTGAGCTTTCAATATATATACTTTTTTTAAATACTACTCCTCATTCAATTTTCAATGTTTTAGTATTACTAAAATTTCTTAAATAGTGTTATGGTATACAGAAAAGACCAGGGGAGAGATACATTTAATTTTATTTTATAATGACCTTGAAAAAAAAATAAAAAGAAACTTTATGTACGCATGGTAAATTTTCTGAAAATCGTTATAATTTTCGTGTTTACCAATTTATGTAAAATTTTCAGAAACATTTTAAAACATTTTCTGCAATTCTTTTTAAGATTTTAAAAACATAAACACTTTGTTTCTAAATTATTTTACCACTGAGCCAGTACTTTGAACCTAGGCAAAAAATGAAAAAAGTAATTTACAGGAAAACGCATAAAGTACAAAATACAAGAGAAATTAGTAAAATAAAACTTACCTTGTGTTGAAACTATTTTTTATATTGAACACAATAAAAAATTTTGCTACCAATACCGTTTTCGATGAAAATTCTTCGCTTTTACAAAAAATGTATAAAAAATTGTATTATTTTGCTTTATTCAACAAAACATTATATTATGAAATCTTTTTTATTTTTATTTTAAAAAGCACCGGCACAATAAGAGGAACCTTCCCTCTTTTCTACAGCATTTTTTTTTTTTTTCTGCAAACGAGTCTTTTTCAAACTTTGTATCAGTATTAACAGATAAGTTAGAAACACTGGATATACTTTTTTCAGGTATTTGAGTAATCACACTTCCTGCTTTCCATCTTTTTGAAGCCATCACGTTCATATGTTGTTTACGTTTCTTCGAACGAGGCATTTCAGTATATTATTTAAAAATAAACTTGTAGAATATTAAACTTGAATTAATAATACACAATATTCACGTGCAAACACTAATTTAAACAAAAGAATGCGATGTATACAAGCAAAAACAGAAGAGTTTATCACGAGAATCGAATCAAAAGGCATAAAATGTAAACAAACACGATAGCGTTCGATTTAACAGTTAACGGTTATTGATAATTCAGAACAGAAGAATGTATTCTTCTTTGATTAATCATATTAAAATTAAAATGTTATTAACTGTACCTAACTTCGTTTAATATTGTAATATAAAAGTAAACAAAGATGTGTAAGCTTTTTAAATGGCCGCTAGTCCTTTAAACTCTAGTGAACACAACTAAAAAAGCTCATTTGCTACCTGTTCCAAGTGTCCCCGAGTTCTGAAATTTTGCATTAATATCCGCAAATATGTATATTATCGTTTTCTGAGATAAAAAAATTTTGAACTTTTGATGATTTTTGTCCAAAAATGGGGTTCGGGTCTCCCTTAAAATAACATAAGTAAAATTTAAAAAAAAACACAAAATAAAAAATAAAACAGCATAAAATGGCATAACAGTTATATAATTTAAAAAAAACATAACAATTATCAATTATACTTCAATACTTAAATTATAATCTGCCAATATCTTTAGATTCTAATAATGAACGCATACATTTATAACCGTGTTTCCTCTTTGGCAGCAAAAAGCATCTCAAAATGTAAATTATTCTATTAAAAAAATTAAAGAAACTCTGTTAGTAATAAAATTTCAGCTATACGATCATTTTTATACATATATTTATCGTAAGGATATTTAAAGCACAGAATAATCTTTAAAAATCACTTTTAGCTTATAGACTGGGAAGCAGCAGCATAGACAATCACCTCATCGAGTTATCGGATGAATATCTAGGATAAGTTAAATCTCGATTCACCTATTAAAACGCAATCAGTTTGCCAAATCTTATCTTGGTAAAAAACACCTAAAAATCCAGTTTTAGCGATTGACTCGTAGGTTTACCATTGTGTTTTCCTACACAAAAAAAACTATTAAAACATGGAGGATTGACAGTAGGAAATCATAATGGTAAACTTATGAGTCAACCCCTAAAATGGAGCTTTTAGGTGTTTTCCACCAAGGTATGACCTGACTGACTGATTGCGTTTTAATAGACGAATAGAGATTTAATTTACCCTAGATTTTCATCCGTAAACTCAATCAGGTGATTGCCTGTGCTGCCGCCTCCCGGTCAAATAACTTTTGATATACCAGATATTGAACTATTGATATTATTAATTTAAACATTATTTACTATGCTTTTTTGTTTTCATAATGAAATTAAATTATTTCAGCAATGTAATAAAAAATCTTTTGAAAAAAAGTAATAGAAATTCATTAGTAGAAATAACTCACCTTAATAAAATATACTCAATTTATAAAATTAATTAATGAAAATATACGTCAATATTTTCTTTTTTTTTAATTTATTGATTAAATTCTATTACATTTCTTTCGCACAAATAAATATTGCAAAAATATTTAAATATTAAGAGCTATTAAAAAGTCGTCTACAAATCTTTCATTCTCTATCACCGTTAAGTTTCATTTGCGATGTTCATTATCTTACAAAGATATATTTAAAATACATTATTTTATCGGATTTTTTTAAACTTTGAAAAATCTTAAACTAAAGCAATTTCCTTTTTAAAAACCGTAGAAAAGAATTACTTAAAGCGAAAAATTCTGGATGCTGTGGTATTTAACTTATTAATTCAAATCAAATCAATCCATTCCAAATGGGATACAACTATTTAAATTACTTCAATGATTTAGATAAGACTCTTCTGAAAACAATTGTAGAGATCAATTTACAGACAATATTGATCCTAAATTATTTAACTAATTAAATTAAAAGATGAAAATATCAAGTAATAACTTAACTTTTAAAAGATCATTGTGTAATCCCTAATATTTTTATTTTACACTAATAAATAATATAGCCTTAGATTATTATTCAGTAGCATTTAAACAATTGTCTGCGAGTTTCAAATTCTGCTAACTTCCTTGCTCCTTTTCTAACAAAAGCATCCTTAAATAATTTAATTTTATTAAATTATAGAAAATAAAGAATAATTATTAAAAAATTAATTTCGTTTACATATTTTTCTGAGATTTTTTTTTTTTTTTTTTTTTTTTTTTTTTTTTTTTTTTTTTTACTTTGATAAAATTTAAATCAAAATATTTCTCTTCCAAAAAAAGTTTCAAAAAATCATTTTTCTTGAAATACTTTGGATGCTGTGTTACTCAAGTAATTAATTCAAATTACATGCATTAATTTGGGAGAAGATGCTAGTATATTTAAAATCTCAGAGTAAAGAGAAAGGATAGAAATGTAGTATGGTGTCTAGCCGTGATGTAAAAATTTAACATAAATTCCCTTACAATTGGCCCAAACAGAACCACGTGCTTTGACGCGGCTGTCAATTCAAACCCGTTTTTTTCTGCTTTTCCTGTTACCGTTGCAAATTGTTATTCGTTATAGCGTACAGACCGTAGCTATGATTAAAATTTCGGTTAAAATATGAAAATATATGCATTTATAGATGCCTTATCTGTTCCTATTATATTTCCTTGTCTTGTTTGGGCTAAATGAGGGCATATAAACTTGAGCGATAATCACCTTCATATTACAAACCATTTTCGCAGCATATTGCAACTCTATCTATCTATTTCCTCCTCGATTTAAAATACCTCAATAATGCAGATTGGAATCTTTTGAAAGTTACTGCAGAGATCAATTTACAGATATTATTTTTCCTGAGGCATTTTTTTAAATGAAACAATAAAAATATAAATCAATTATTATTATTATTATTATTATTATTATTATTATTTTACTGTTAATCTCTAATGTATTTATTTCACACTTAAAAATATATCCATAGATTACTATTCAGTAGTATTTCAGTTAACGCCTGCATGTCTCTTTAAATTCTATTTACGACCTTGTTGATTTATTGAGAAAATCATATTTAAATTATTTTATTTTATTAAAACACGTATAAAATGATTATTTAAATGTAAAATATAATTTACATTTTTTTATTAGATTTTTTTAATGCTTGAGAGAAATTAATTCAAAGCAATTATCTTTTTAAAAAGTCACTTATCTTGAAATACTCTGGATGGTGAGTTACTTAACTTATTGATTTAAATTGCACCCATCATCTACTCCAAGCAAAATACAAGTATTTAAAATACTTCTGTAATGCAGATATGTGTCTTTTGAAAACGAATACACAGATCAATTTGCGGACATTATTGTTCCTGAAGTATTTAATTAAATTAAAAGATGAAAGTAAAAGTTAAGAACTTAAATTTTAAATGTTCATTGTGCAATCAATAATGCATTTATTTCGTCCTTAAAAAGTAATTTAACGAAAATCCATTATTCAGTAATATTTAAATCGTTTGTGGAACTCTTCAAATTCTATTAACAACCTTGTTCCATTTCTAAACATAAGCATCCTTAAATAATTTTATTTTATTACAAAAGATAAAGAACGATTATTAAAGGTAAATTTCATTTACATCTTTCTCTTGGATTTTTTTAACTCTGTGAAAATTTAAACCAAAGCAATTCTCTTTAAATAAAAATATTTCAAAAAATCACTTATCTCGAAATATTCTTAATGCTGTGCTACTTAACATATTGATTTAAATCCCATCTTTTCATTCCGGATGAGATACAATTATTAAGAAATTTCAAATAATTCAGATAAGAATCTTTTGAAAGCGTTTGCAATGTATCAATTTACAGACATTATTATTCATAAAGGATTGAACTAATTTAATTAAAAGCTGAATAGTAAGTTAATAACTTAAGTTTAAAAGTTTGTTCTGTAATTCCTAACGCATTTATTTCGCACTTAAAAATAATGTAGGCATAATTCATTATTCATTAATAATGGAATTATCATCTGCGGATTTCAACAGATTCTATTACCGGTCATGTTCCTTTATAATATAACAAAAGCAACCTTAAATAATTATATTACTAAAGAATAAGAACGATTATTGTAACGGTAAATTTCATTTATGTATATATATATATATATGTATATATATATATATACCGGGTGATCCAAAAGTTTCGGGAGTTTTGAAATGTTAATAATTTGGAAACTATGTACAATACAAAGGTTCGGTTTTCAGATATATGCTCAGAAACAAGTGGGATTTTGTTTAGCATGAAATTTTTTTTACATGTATATAGTTACAATTTTTAGCAACAGGTGGCGCTGCTGTACAACACTGGATGTAACCATAAAATATGCTTTATAGACACATGAGTATGAGTTCATTGCGAAACATCTTTTGTAGGCTATTAATGAGATTTCGTTTTAAGGGTGGTTTATGTTCAATCACTTTTTTTAAAGTGGTTGAAATTGCATTGAAAGGGAATTTTGATACAGAATTTGATAAGTAACTGCCATGTTTAGACATGCTTTCTTTGCATGTCGAGCTGTGTTCTTATCGTACAATACGGAAGTAAAAATAGAAAAAGATTCGATGGCCATTAGAAATGTGAAATGCCATGGTAAGAAAGGTTTGAGAAAAAGGCTAATTGAAAGATCGTAATAGAAGCAGGAGATCCCAAATGTCTGTTGCAATCGTAAATGAGGTAGAATTCGATGCCAATACTCGGTGGAAATCACCAGCTCATAATGAATCAGTACACTTGTAATATCACGATAAATTTGAAATTTCATCTGGAATTTCTTTCTTCTTTGAGGATACTGTGCACGTTGTTTTGCGTCGGCTCACAGTGGTACTTATAAGCTATGAGCGTCATAATGAAAATTTGTAACTCTTGGACACTAATTCTTTCTTTTTAGCGAGCTATATCATACCATAAAAATATTACTGTCAATTTTAGCGCCACCTGTTGGCAAAAAGTGTAACTAACATAATTTGTTTGTTTCATCAAAAATACAAATCCCATAAGTTTCTAAGCATTTCTGTGAAAACCGCATACTTCTATTGTTTATAGTTTGTTAATTATTAGCATTTGAAAACTCCCGGAACTTCTGGATCACCCGGTATATATGCATATATTAACTACTTGAGACAATGAATGTAAGCCATAGTAATTATCTTTCAAAAAATTCTTGATGGTATCAAAATATCAAAATATTTTGATGGTAAGCTTTTCAAAATATTCTTGACTGGCTGACCTGCCTTCGCTGCCCGGGCCCGTTATGTTATTCAATTTTCAAATGTGTTATTTGTTTTCTAAATGGCCCTTAAATTAAATTCAAATTTCTATGATTTTATATCTTTAAGTCCATTTAGTCAAAATTTGTATTTTAAAATGGAAAAATCGCGAAAAGCTATTGAATTAGCACATGCTGTTTGCTATTTTATTCTCTATGTAATTTGATTTTTTGAAAACTATGCTTACCGAAAGCGAACGAAACCGCGACGGAACACTTAGGTTTTTACTGAATTCGTAAAAATTTTCATACATTTTATTTTGTAAAAAAGAATTCCATCCATACGAAAGTTCCAAAGTTTTTGAAATTAATGTATATCTGGTTTATTGAAAAGCTCTAAAAAGATTGTGCTAAAATAGGGACATCTAGTTACTTTTAGCGTAAGAAAGATGTATTCTTCATGAGCCGGGATGTGATTCGTGTTTGCGGGGTCTTTGAACGGGTTAAATCTCGTATTTTATTTAAATAAATTGCACCATACATTATAAAAGTGTTTTAGCTTTAAGAAAATATTTTCGGTTTTTCAGGACGTATACAATTGCGCCATGCAAAGGCAAAACCGCAATGAAACGATCTGGTTTTTACCGACTTCGTCAAACTTCGTGGATGAGAAATTTTGTGACATTTCAATTTATATTTTCTCTTTCCGCAAAAAAAACCATTGATTTTAAAAATCATGTAATATAAATAAACATCTTACCAAATGAAATGCTCTTTTTTATCTAATCTATGAAATATTTTCAAACTATTATATATTAGTTAATTTCAGCATTATTAGTTAAATGATATATATCCTTAATGAAATAAAAGGTAAGTTTTTATTATTATTTTAAATATATTTCTTTCCCCTTTTTTTCTTTGGTCGGGGGAGGGGTAGTGAACTATTTTACCAATAACTGTGTATTTAAGGGTGTATTCGAGAAAACGCTTTTCCACCTTCAACAGCTCGAGTCTCGTGTTCTCAATACTCAATAACTTAATTTATATGCTTCCTCTTGAGTTGAATCATACACCACATTTTCTTAAATTGTGAGTACTTCTTAAAAAATAGCTTAAGAAGCAATATTCAATAATGATTTTTTTCCTATCTTTATGTTTTTCAATTTTAGAGCACTTAATTTTTTTTTTTATAAGAAGCTGTTATTTTATGATTGAAAATACATACAAAGAGCATCTTTATTTAATCAATCCTTGAGGCCAAAAGTAAATTTAATTTAGTTAACTTTAAATGGTGTTATTTTATTTTTTCTCTTTCTAGAAAAAAGTATTGCTAACTCTAAAAGTATGTATTATAAATAAATCTCTTGTCAAATAATGCATGCCGTTTTATTTAATCCGTGCTTTGACAGTATTTTCAAATTATTATCTGTGTAGTATTATTTAATATCAGTATTATTCATGATGCTATATATATTGAATGTAATAAAGAGGAGAGATTTTATTTTAATATATTAATTTATTTTCCTGATATGATGTATTTTATTATTATTAATCTGTATCATTTTATGCTTTTAACGAGATAATTTACTATACTTTACTATTTAATATACTGAACTTTAGATTATATTAACTTAACATAATTTAACAACTTAATTTCAAATCAAACGCTCTTAAAAATAAAATTATTTCAAAACAAGAGTTTAAAGAAGCAATATTCAATAATGTATTTTATGTGCTTTGTTTATTTTCTGATTATTCAAAGAAAAACTGTTTAATGACGCTGGGAAATAGCATTGAGATGGGATGTATATATAGTCCTATAGGACTAAGTTAAAGAATCGATAAAATATGCATGCACAAATTATATTTTTATGTATTTTGTATTCTTTAATGTTGAAAATAGAGAACTTTGATTTTTTAATTTCAGGCCTAAATCGAAAAAAATCACAAAATATATAGCGCTACGAATCCAAGCCATTAGCCACATACAACAGATAAATATCAAGTTTGCCATGGATGCCGGAGAAAATTCGACGATGGCGAATAAAGCCAGTTTTGCTTCGTCAAAGATGCAATTAATATGTTACAATTTTTCTAAATGAAATTCATAGGTTCTTGAAGCAGTTTTTATTTTTTTTTCAATATTTTATTCTTTCATCAACTGATTTGTATTTCAAATTTATTTTTCGAAAAAAAGGGCTTATTTGTTAACATTCCGATAAGTGTTCTGAAAAATAGTATTTGCAAAATCCTGTGTTGCTGAAAATCAACAAATGTGGTTTTTGTAAGAAAATTTTATCGGCTCTTTAACTCTGATCTGTAAGAACCAGTAACGGTAAGAACCAGTGAAGAAAAAAAATCGCAGTTAGATTGGCGCTGTGCGCTATGCAATTTCTTAACTTCAACTTCCACTTTTAGAACACTCTGGATTTTTGTAAACAGAATGCAGTCGATATGTTGTTTTGATTAGAATGATTTGATTTCGGTAAAAATATGTGATTTTTATAGTCATAAATAGATATGAAAATGGAGCATTATGTATCCCAATGATTTAAATTTTGTAAATAATGTAATTAGGACTTCAAATATTTATTTTTAATATATTAAATATTTTAGTTAAAGAAAACGCTCGAAGAAGGCTGTTCAGTTTCGTTTTCACTGCGATATGCATTATTTCTTCTTGTGGATTTATTCGATACACAACACATTTGAATTAGAATGTTTTTATAGATTATGTATGATTCAAATAGAGAAGTAAGGTTTAATTGATCTTGATAATTTCGAATGAAACCCTGATGATTTTTTTTTACCAGTTTCAATGAAATTTAACTAACTTACGAATCAGTAAACAAAGTATGAGATTATATAATGCAGTAAAAATCCCTATTTACTTAATATTTTTTATTTATTTTTTTTTTTTTTATACTATCCATGTTACTAAAAATCCTAAGCATCCTACGAATCCCCCAATGAAATAAATTGTGCCATTTGAAAAGTATAATTTGAAGTTTTGGCACTTTGATCACTGGAATTTTGAGAAAAAATACATACTGGCAAAATTTTAGGATTGTAGTTCTGAATCATTTAAGGAATAAGTGGTTAGCGTAAAAACCTTTTTTCACATACATTAAATTAGTAGATTTTTAAGAAACTTTGCCAGACCATACTGCAGGTAACTAAATTAAGTTTATTTAATAATTAGTATTTTCTACAAATTGAAGATGTCAATAAGTCCTTAAACATGCTACAAAAATCGCAAATACATCTAAGGCGCTGTGCAAGTATAACGTTATCAACTTTTTCTTATTTTTGGACCCCTTCTTTAAAAAAAATAGTTACTATTTAAAAGTATTTTATAATAGCTTTCTGTTGCATATTGCATTCAACAGTAATAAAATCTTGTTGAACTTGTTGCCCGAATAGAGGAAGGGTGAGGAGAGGGGACAGATAGAAATTCATACAGTGTGGGACATAAAGATCTCCCCATTTTAAGAGGTCAATAAACGTATATAGGATATTGAAAACAAATATTTCATGTTTACATTCGGATAGAATAATGTATGCCATTTATTAATTTTTAAGATCTGTAACAATTTTTGCTATTAACTAATTTTGGGCTTTGTTGTACGAAAAGTGATATCATCTAAAACTTTTCCTTCGTTCTCAATAAGTCTCTGAACATGACGTTGTCTACCGGGCGACTTTCGTTTTAAACACGAACCTATTTCTCTAAAATTAGCAAACCGCAAGGATATTGTTTTTCTGTGGGGTACTTTTCATGCCTGCTTTCTCCAAACGGCCTACGAAATAATCGTTGCTTCTGAATGATGGAATCCGCATTCTTAAAGTAAGATGCAACAACGAACGCACCATGTTCATTAGTTCAAGACTTACTGTCAACTAAAATATCATAACCAGGGAAATATATCAGCGCTATTTTGGACATGCCCTCTACACTAGCGTCGCCCCAGCAACAGTGGCAAATAAGGGAGATATTTATGTCTCAACCTGTGTAAACAAAACAAATGGAAAATATTATTTCTCTTTTATTTATTAGTAAACACAAGCTTCATTTCAAATATTCTTCTCATATGATTTCTCGAACAGTGATTATATATGCATATACATATGAAGATGAATAGGAATGCCAAACATTGGAGTATACCATATTTTGAATTAGATAATTTTATAATAATTTAGCGATTTTAATAACTTTGTATTTTCATAAAAATAGAAAACAGACTAAAAAAAGATAATATACCATTTTGAACAAAAGACTAAGTTACAAATAAAAAGAGACAATTTTGTTTGGGTCAAAAATGATATAGATAACAAAAGGCAAACTCCCCTCTCCCTCTAAAATGATAACGTTATATTTACACAGCCCCTAAGGTACCTATATAAAATAAGGCTACCTTAATGTTTCAGATAAAAATTAATCTGTTTTGTAACGTAATTAATATCTTAAATGCTATCGCATGTAACATTTACATTACATATTTTTGCATTATTAAATCATGCATTCTTGCCGCCTTTTAATTGTGCCCAAGGACTTCATATCTAAAGACACTATATTGTACCTTTTTTTGGACCCTATGTTCCAAGTAAGGCCACAATTTTCTGAATACATGATTAACTTTAATTAACAGATTTTTTACAGGTATTACACTAAAAATAAAATGTCCTCTTTTGTAATGCAATAGTCAATGACTGCTCCGTTTACGGACCTGAACTTTCAAGTGTAAAAAAATTACACTTCATGCTATAGCGCTCTCTTTTCTATTGTTTTGATAAATCCCACAGCTTTCTACAAATGTTGTCACGTGAAATGTTTAGTTATATTTGGTAATGATAATATGCAATAAAAATTAATTGTCCCGTAATAATACCAGGTTTCATTATATGGTATTTGTATTTTTCACGTTTTTTACTTTGAAACACAAATAGTATTAATAATCTAGAATATGTCAATGTAAATTTTTAAAAGATTCTTAAATTATGTCCTCCATACAAAGATGATGAAATTCAATGATTAATATACGCCGATTCAATATGAAAGTTAACTTACTGTTTTTATTAATAGCATGTTGAAGGATTGTCTGGCCCAAGAAAGACAAAAAAGCCGGTATCGGCAGTTGTTAGAACTATCTGTATCTGTATACCATAACTTTGTGCCAAAAATAATAAACTGCCAATTGTATAGTGCCATTTGTCAGCTCGAGACCTTCTTTACAAGATGCAGGTTGAAGGCCTTATTTGGTCTTATTTATAATCATAGTTGACAATATGTGTTGTTTACACAATTCATATTATTTATAGTAAATACACTTTGCTAAATATGTTGATTTTTTCTTAAAGTATTTATTGAAATATGGATTTTTTGCATGCGGCATTCAGTTGAGACTAAAATTCGTCCCCTGATTGTCTTTATATTTGAATAAGAGCATAACACTGTATGGAGCATGTGTTATTAATCCTTTGAGGGACAAGCAACTGAGTTTGTGAAATGTTGTAGAACTTCCACCTGAAAATTCGAAAAGAAAATATTTTAAAATGAGGAAAAGCAATTTATAGCTCTTTTTCTCCAAAGATATAAAAGTAAGGCTTACTTAAAAATTTTTTGATGCGAATCTCGTTTTTTATTTTAAATGGGATAAAATATGTCCCACCGCCCCTCAAGGGGTTAATGTTTATTTACTAAAAATACTGCGATGAAATTCAATGTTACAGCAGTAGATATTAAATGCATTGTAATCTTTATTCAAAATGGCATTCTGTATCCGAGAACATTTGCTACATTTGAAAACCGTCGTTTTAATTTTATGTACACAACCTGTCGAGACTAAAATTTGTCTGCAAATGGAATTTGCAGATACGCGTATTGACATTCTGGCAAAGGAAATTACTAAAAAGTCTGGGCTATGAAGATGCCACGTAAATAACATACAAGTTAACAAATAAAACAAATTTTCGCGATACGGTATCCGTCTCTCTCCTCTTTTTTTGAGCCTTCTTCCCTCATAGCATGCATGGTCACAGTAATGTCAGAATGACGTCACTGTGGTCACATCACATCTGTGACCAAAATGCCACCACTCAGTGACGTCACATTGTGACTGAGATGTGACTTTCTAAAAAATCTTTAGAAAATTACAAAAATTGTTCAAAACATGTTATTTACTTTAAAAAACACTTTTGTCACAGTTTCGTCACGATGTTAATGTCAAAGTAGTCACAAATGACTCATTTTTCTCAAATTTGTCCTTCCGTGACTTCACAAAGTGGTCACAATGTGACGTCACAAATTAGCTCTAAATCGGGCATAATGACTTCATATTTTAGTCACTGTGACTTCACATCGATCTCACGTAACGTCGCATCGACGATCGATGTTCGCAAAGTCATAGTGTGACTTCACAACGACGTCGCAGTGGCGTCACCATGCCTTATCAGCCCTGTTGAGAGCACATGTATTAAGAGCCCACAATAGTCACAGAAAAATTACTCAAAAAGACCCGGATGACCATGTAAAGTCTATGGGAACGTTCTTTTCGAATATCTCGCTCCAATTTTAATATTTTTGCATGATTGTTTTGCACAAGATAGCTGAGGGCGATTCACAACCGGGCTAGTTTTTACTTTTTCGATTTTGGTTATATATTTTTTATATTACGATAGTTTCAGTTTCAGAACCGGTTTAAACCGGTTTCGAAAGTTAAAGTATTTTTTTAAAGAAAATCTGAAACAAAAATTTAAAAAGTAAAAACTAGCCCGGTTGTGGATCGCCCTCAGCTATCTTGTGCAAAAAAATCATGCAAAAATATTAAAATTGGAGCGAGATATTCGAAAAGAACGCTCCCATAGACTTTACATGGTCATCCGGGTCTTTTTGAGTAATTTTTCTGCGACTATTGTGGGCTCTTAAGAGCGTACACTAGTCACGCGGTAAAAGCCGAGCGCTAATATAAAGTCTATGGGGGCGTTCTTTTCTAATATCTCGTTCATATTTTAATATTTTTACATGATTTTTTTGCATAAGATAGCTTAAGACGATCTACAACCGGCCTTGTTTTTACTTTTTCGATTTTGCTCATATATTTTATATATTATGATAGTTTCAATTTCAGAACCGGTTTAAACCGGTTTTGAAAGTTAAAATAATTTTTTTAAAAAAATCTGAAACCAAAATTGAAAAAGTAAAAACTAGGCCGGTTGTGGATCGTCCTCAGCTAGTCTATGCAAAAAAAATCATGTAAAAATATTAAAATATGAACGAAATATTAGAAAAGAACGCCCCCATAGACTTTACATTATCATCCGGGTCTTTTTAAATACTTATTCTGTGACTATTGTGGGCTCTTAAATGAACTGCTCGAAAAACGCAGACTCTAAATGTCGTGACTTTAAAGGTGTAATTCCAAAGATTGAGCGGCACGGCAGTCTGACTTACTACTTAGCTTTGCATAAAGTTAATGATTACTAATCACATAAAACCATTTTTTAATTTCATTTCGTAAAAAATAACATAAGCTAAAATGTTTTCCAGTAATGATGAAAAAACGTATTAAAAAATTTCCTTTTCCCACACTTTTAAGTAATGATTATAATATACATAATTGAATAGTGTATCACGACTAAGAACCTCTCTTATTTTGTTTAAATCATATGCATCCAAAAACTTTATAAAAAAAAATTAAAAAATAACGAAATCGATAAAAGAAACACTCCATTTAAATGTTTTATGGTTTGATTTACGTTTTTTTTTTTTCTTTTTTTCTTTTAATAAAAGGTTTTCAGCTATGATTTTTTCAGTACTTTATGCACACAAGCTTTTTATTGTATTAACCTACCATGGCTTCTATTAACTTGAGACCAATTTTGAGCAAAACATTTCCTAGATGAGATTGTTTCATAAATAAATTTAGAAAAATCAATATACAATTGTGATTTTTTAAAGTACACTTTTTATTTTCTCAATCGTAGGCCTATTTGAAAGAATGCGTTTTGAAAAATGGGATGAAAATTTTATTATCGAAAATTCACTTTAAGACCATCTTTATTTAATCAAATCTTGAGGCTAAAAGGAAACTTAGTTTAAAAGACTCTGAATAATATATTCTGTAGCATTTCAGCTCAAAAAATTTCTGTCTCTGACTCTTTTTTTTTTTTTTTTTTTTCTAAAACACCAAGTTACTTAAATGAAACTTTCATTAAATAGGATAGATTCTATCTTATACCAATTTTAAAGAAATTTCATAAATAAAAAAAATAATTAAGCAAACAGAAGGATATTTTTTAAATGTTTACAGCTTCAAATTATGTTTATTTTACTTATTAGAAGGTCTGGGACACATTTTAAGATAATTTTCAAAAAATCATACTTTCAAAAAAAATTATTTAAATTTACTGAATTAAAATTAAAGTAAAATAATTCAAAACGACATGATACAAGTTTCAATCAATTATCTTTAATGGATCTTGAATTACAACACTTTAAATTGGCGTAATGTTGAAAAACCCATCATGAAGAAAAAAGCATTTTCACAAGAAGTCGTTTCCATGACTACTATTGTTTGAAAGCTAGATTTTGAAAACAAACCCAAACGAAAAAGTTAATATTTTCTGTGCCAATTAGGATAGAAACAAAATTTAAACATCCTTTTTATAAAAAAAAAAAAATCATTATTTTAATGAAATATTTTTTTAAAAAATATGAAGATTTTTGTGACATAGACTCCTTAAAAAAGGAAAAAATAAATAAAAAAGGAAGGTTGACAGCTATGATTTATTAATCTCCAGTACTGTATTTATTCAAACTTTACATTCTACAAATTTGCTGTGTTTGTTTCATTAAGGGAAAATGAAACATGTCGATAAATAAAATTGAGCAGTTTTTGCAAAATATTTAATATAATGTATTTTACTTGTTATCATGTACTTATCTGAGATTGAAATGAATTTTTTTTACAGTAAATATACACAATATAGGCCATATATAAATCAAAAGAAATTAATTTCATGGATAAATTAGTTTTTGAGGACTAATTAACTCAACAAGATTAACAAGAGATTAAACAAGATATTTTTTGAACAACTATTACTAGAATTAACAAGATATTTTTTGAACAATATGTGTATTTGGTGCATTTTTCTCCAAAGCTGTTTAATACATCATCTCTTAAAATCAGTTTTGGTGTCATAAAAAACATACTATTCGGGATTAATAAGAAGTAATTTTTATTTTGGCTTAAAAGAAATAAAATAAAACATATCTTACTAAAAAACTTTGAAAATTCTAAAACATTCAAGAACCTATTTTTCATTATTTAAAAAGAATTTTCACTCAGATGTATAATGTTAAGTAGTTTTGAATAAACAAGTTAATTACACAATTTTCGAAAGTTTCAGTTGTTTACATAAAACAGAGTTTTAGAAAAGCGTACAAAAACATAAAAAAACACATTTCGAGAAAAAGGCAAAAAATTATATACGAACCCAAAGTATTTAAAATATATTAATTAAAAACCTTTCAGCACCATATTTTTTTTAATCCATAATCATTTAGAATCATATTTTTTTAGTTCTTTTTTTTTTTACTTTCTTTTATCTTTACAAGAAGAAAGATTTAAATTTGTGAAAATTTTCGAATTCCGGTTTTTGATGGATTCACATGTTTTAGAGGTCAGAGATTCCAAAAAACACGTTCTTACAAAATGTCTGACTGTGTGTTTGTGAGTCTGTGGTGCTGTATTTAAAAAACGAATGCGTGTAATATGATAAAATTTATATTCAGGTAGTCCTTGATAGAAATTGATGCTGATTAGTCTTTGCTGTAAATCGCTCAACAAGTGGCGCTGCTGTGCTGCATTTTTTACAATTTATGCAACAGCTATATCTTAAAAATTAACGCACAAATTTCCATTAACTTTCATATTTAGTTATTCCTTGACATGAATTGACATTGTTTACATTTTGGTGTGGATCGATCAACAGGTCTCTATGCTACACTGTTTTTTTCCTGATTTCCATAATAACTCTATCTTAAAAATTAATGCGCGGATTTTCATGAATCTCCAGAATCAGTAAATCCGCGAAATAAACTAGGGATTTTTTTTTTACATTTTTAGGTCAATCACACAATAGAATACGCTATTATGCTGGATTTTTCCCTATTCCTTCAATAGTTCTATCTCAAAAACGAATTCACAAATCTTCATCAAACTTCGGATTCTGGTATAGTTTGATAAATCGTAACCTGGGAATAATAAGGTTCTATTTGTGTTTTTGAAAAAATTGACTTATCGGTATAAAAATGCTCTATTTGTATCTATGAAGGCTTTTCTGGATTAAAATAATGTCATAATATAATTGTAATGTCACATGCAAATTATATCCAACATCATTTTGATGCAAAAATGCCTTCATAGATACAAATAGAACCTTTCTATATCTGTAAGTAATTTTTTTTTTTCAAAAACACAGATAGAAACTTATTATTCTCAGGTTACGAAATAGTTTTGCTGTTTATGTTTTGGGTATAAATCGTCCTAAAGGTGGCGCTTTTATGTTGCGATTTTCCCGATATCCACAATGGTGTTGCTTCAAAAACTGATACACGGAATTTCATGCTTTTAAAATTCTCATAATAATCCTTCATTGTTTTTTAATTTTGGCACTCTGTTAGCGGTGCATTAGCATCGAAAAGATAGAAGAACATTTTGGAATTGCCCCACCTGACTAGTTTTTGGTCTGCCATTGAAAACTCAAATACCTGGACCATTTTATGTTCCATCTGAACTCAGCTAGAGTTCATTTTCAAACAGTAACACCTCTAAAGTGAATTGTTTCATAACAAAAGATAAAAAAGGCATTCAATACTTAATTTTTAAGGTAATATGCTCATTTTCTCAATCTTATGCAAATTTCATGAAGAAAAAAATGTTCAGGCATTGACTATGAAACTTTCTAAAGGATTCAGAATGCTGCAAAGAAGCATCATTAATTAATCAGAAGGAACATTATGTGTAAATCAATAATATGTAAAACACGAAACACATTTGAAATGGATATTTTGACAATTACCATCTACTGTCTGAAAAATATTGAAAATCATTTGTGATATCCTGTATATGATGTACAGATTTGTATGTGTATCGCAGAATTTCTGAATATAGTTCATTGAGAAAATGCATAACACAAACAGAATATTGTCGTTCAGCAGTAACCGTATTGTCGCACAGAAGAGAAAACACAATAATTAGACATGCTTTTCACTTTTATTTTTCGAATGCACATGAAAGATAGTTCTCTAAATATAAAGAAAATGCAGTTTTCTGAATGTATAGTAATGAAATGAAAAGAATATATACGATGTATTGTTAAACGATCTTTCATTTCACTCTAATAAATATTGGTCTTTGTTATCAAAATTAAGTATTACCTTTCATGATTTGATTTTTGCTTATATACATACGGTTCTTGCTTCTACTACTACAGCCGCTAATGGCACTTCAACAACTAAGTTTACGCATCTTTCGAATAGTTGAATCTAACAGGGAAATTTTTCAATTGAAAAGATGGGACTTTCGATTTTTTTTCTGAGAATTTCCAGTTTGTCTCTTGGTACTCTTTCAAGAATGTGGGGTGCCTTGACATTCTTTCCTGTATATAATGTTTATATAGTTTGTAACACTGAATTTCAATATTGGAATATGAAACTGTCTTATTGTAGAACATATAATATCCTTCATCATCAATATTCTTCGGAATCCAAATTTTCCAACATGGTTTTTTTTATCAGTTATCGTTCCTGTAAATTTTCATCTCAATGACAGAAGTATACGTTTTGTTGAATAACGGGATTGAGAATTTCTTTAAATACTCCCTCAAATAACGAAACAACTTAATTGTTTATTTTTTTTAAAAATTGAGCTCTATATTTGCAAGAAGAATCTTTCTTGAAGTGAAACAACAACGACGAATATACTTTCATTAAAAATTCAGCCATAATCTTCAAATTTTGTGATGATTTTTGACTTCCAATCTGCAAACCAAGTAATCAATTGACAATTGTAAATCATTTAGAGTGCGATATTCTTGCTGGATTACGATTTACAAGATTTGAGGAGTATTAACCAGATGCAAATATTTGGCACATGTCATAAAAAAATTTTTTGGTCTACACTTAACTCTCCAGAGTTCATTTCTCTGTGATAGGAGCAGATATTTTTTAATTTCCATAACTGTCTATTGAATAATCTTCTGATATTCAGAAAAATTTTTGTCTATCATTTGATCAATAAGTCTTTGGGAAAGTACAATAATTGATGCCTTCGATGTTTTCTCTTAGGATTTTTTTACCTCTGATTTTGGCGAAACTTTACAATTACTGCTATGTTTTATTTATTATTTTGTATAATAATAATATTTTATAGCATTCTGCTAGTGTTGGCAAAACAGCTTTATTTACTTTTGAAGAATCACCAACTTCTAGTAATAGTAAACTTCGATTTGCTTACACACGTACTGATTTTGACTGTAAAAATGACAACATACAACTTTTAAAACTCAATAAACCGTTTCAAATTTTTAAAAATAAAGACTTAAAGTTTGAAAATTATGAAAGGAATTACACTAAATATTTTAAATATAAAAATATCAAACGAGATTATCAAAAAATCCTGTTAATGTACAATTTATGGTAAGAATCTATCGTATACATCAATGAAAATACAAATGTCCTGGTAGGGGACTCAAGAAGTTTTTCAAAATTCATGAAATTTTGCACGTGTATTAGAGGTACTAAAAGGCAACTTTTGGCTGTTATCCAAAATCAAAATTCCAACTTTCGATTTTTCACTCCACCCTACTATCACCCCTTAAAGTTTTGCCCAAGAGTTTAGATACACCCTATATAAACTTATTTTCTGCAGTGGAACCACGCATGGATCCATCCATTCATTGCTCTATGATTGCTTCTAAAAATGATATTGCAGGGATATATATTTGTGTATAACTGGTATTATGAGAAATATTGGAAAGTGTTTAATGTTTCCTCCGCAACAGATTTGGGGCCACCTTACTGATGGGAATACGCTTTTCTAGCATTTCTCGTCGTTCTTAAATAATACGTTTTTCTGTCGTTGTTTCCTTCACTTTTCTCTCTTATTAATTTTTTTATTTATTTCTTATATTTTCTCTCTTTTTTTAGGTTGACTCATCAAAATGGAATCGGACAATGATTTAAATGAAGAACTGTGACAACTTCCACCAACTTTGTATTATCGTTATCTATATATATATCGATTTAAATATTGATATGTATGCCTCTTTTTATTAATGTGAATAATAACATCTAAATTTTCTGAAAACTACTTGATGTTTTAAATTTAAATGACCGAAAAACTAAATTTACATGTAATCTTCGTATACGTATACATACATACACTTACAAAATAATTTATTAAACTTCAATATCTGATGCACTTAATTTTGCATACTTCCTCAATTAAGTTGAGGTCGATTTCGAACAAGAAGTACTGTTTAAAAGAAATTGTTTCATAGCAAAATTTAAGAAGATAATATTCAAAATTGCTTCATTTTATGTTACTCTCTTAATTTTTTTTCTTTTTTTAAATCTTAGAACAATTTAAGAAGAAAATAATTTTCTTCCAAAAGCGGAGGCGATTCTTATTAAAGATAATTCAATTTAAGGACGTCTTTATTTAATCAAATCCTGAGGTTAAAAATGAAGTTAATTTAAAAGACTTTGAATAATAAATTTGATGGCATTTCAATTTAAATGTGCTTTTCCTTGAAAAAAAAATTCTGAAACTCCATGTTAAATACACATCTCAGTAAATAGTATATCTGTTTGCATAGATTCTATCTGTAGAAATTTTATTAATACATTTTTTTTTAAGTTAAGCTATTTAGATTCATCTGTTTCTAGTTTTAAATACCGGAATTGCACTAAACTTAGTATTAAGGCTTAATTGACATAATTGGCAAAATTGACACCATAAATAAAAAAAATTCAGAAAAAAAACCTAGTTCAGATCACCGCTATTATGGAAAATATAGCGTATTGTAGGCGACACAGCCGAGAATTATCATAAAATACGTGTAACAAATGAAAATGTAAAATTATGCCTATGTATACCACAACAACAGCAATAGGGTTATGATCGCACGCGAAAATCTCAGAGAAAAAGTTTCAGCTCAGATTGAATAAGCGTCTTTTGTTACCGTAGCGCAAATTAATGACTCTGTTATCACGTATGTTTGTATAAATTTTCCTTTTCATTTATTACCCGTGTTTTAAGCTTATATTCATCTATATTATCTACAACAATGCCATTATTTCCCTCCTATCGACAGTGTTTTCTAGCATTATTTTTTTCCGCAGAATTATTTTTCCCCGTGGAGCCATTATTCCCTTTGCTAAGTTTGTTGCCATTACGATTATTAGAAAGAGCTATATACGAAATCTGTATGATAATTACCTGGCCTTGATAAGAAAAACACATTTTTATGTCAAAAATTTACTTTATTGTTTAACATAAACTCCTTTTAATTCGATTTACTCATTCCAACGTTTTGGGGGGTTTTTTATCCTTTTAAACAGTACCATTCCTCCAAGAATTCAAAATGGGCGTTTGTTTCAGCAATAGCCTTATCTTTAAAGTCAATTTTTTTTCCATTGAGATATTTTTTTAAATTTGGAAATATAAAATAATCACCAAAGGCTACATTAATATAGTGGCCGCAGAAGCAGTTTATATCCTAATTCATAGAATTTTGCCATGGCAATAATATAGGTATGCACGCGTACATTGTCTTGATCAAAGTGAATTATTTTCTTTGCAAATGCGTACATTATTCTTTCACAAGTCCGTTGAAACGATCCAGTAAATTGGCATAATCTTCTCCATTTATAGTTTTTATCAAGGTAATCGACGAGGATTATGCTCAATGCATTCTCAAACACTGTAGCCTTGATTTTGTTTGCAGATAAAGACGTCTTAGCCTTTATTGGCGCAGGTTGGTCATTAAAAACCCATTGTTTAAACTGTTCTTTAGTTTTCTGTATACTATGATGAACCCATGTTATGAATCGATACCAAAAGTCATTTTCACGAGTGTTGATACACGAGTGTTTTTAATGTCAATAGGGAGCATTTGCGACAGCCATTTTGCGAAAAGCCTTTCCATATCCAAATGAATTATTAAACTATTTTACACCATTTCAGTTGAGATGCCCTCCATCTCTGTAATCTCAAACACTTTCACTCTTCGATCATTTATCACAACATAGTGGATTTTTTCAATCAGTTCTGATGTCGTAACATCAAGTGGAAGATCTGAATGTTCTTAAAAAATGCTTGTATGGCCGTGTTTGAATTCAGCTGTGCAATATTTTACTGCTAATAACGAAAGTGCAGAGTCCTCATAAACTTTTTTGAGTTCAAATTTAATCTCATAAATTCCTTTCTCTTTCAAAAATAGGTTTTTAACACTACTCAATATTCAATTTTTCCCATTGTTGAAATATCACCAAAGTTGCTCCATTAAAATGGCTTCCATTGGCAAATAAAAATACTTACTGACTTTGAAAATTCCCATGTTTGATGTGAAAGGTCACCTTTAGGAAATAAATCATTTTTAAAATTCTAGTAGCACTATCTCTGGCCGAGGAGAGGTAATTGTCATACTGCCCTTGTAAATAAACCTTGTAATGAAAAGAGTGTGCTAAAGAACCACTACTCAGAATCGTTTGAGATATTTTTAGTCTAAATTCCAACTCAATATAACTCGAAATATAAAACTCGTATAGCTCAAAAATAACAACAGTTTAAAGAAACTCGTTATATTTGATAAAATGATAAAAATAATTCATTGCCAAATTAAAAAAAAAAAGAAAAAAAAAGAAAAAGAAAAACAATTCATCAAAAATGTTGTCTGCTTCAAATTACAATAATCTGATTTTTAAAAAAATCAGGATAGTCTGCAACTATAATTTATAAATTTTCAGTATTTTATGCATTCAAGATTTTTATTCTACTTTCTGTCATAATTCTTCCATTAACTTGAGTTCTTTTCAAACAAAAACAATCTTTAAATGTATTTGTTTCACAACAAAGGCTAAGACAGCAGCGTTCAACATTTATTATTTTTATTTTTTTACATTACTCTCATTAGTTTTTCAATCTTAGAGCAATTTAAACAGAAGGCAATTTTCTTTTAAAAGCAGGGCGAATTCTTATTAACAAAAGTACGCTTTAAGAACCTTTTTATTTAAACAAGTTTTGGAGATGTAAGTGAACTTAAGTTAAAATACTCTTAATGGTAAATTCTGTGGCATTTCATTTTTAAATGTTTATTTCCTTTGCATTTTAACTTTTCGTACTTAAATAAACAGTCAAGTGCGAATAATGCTCACGCTCAAAGAATTCCGTACAATAAATATTAGAAGAATTGACTATATTATGTTATTGAAAAAAAAAGTTTGCTAAAAAATAATAAGACTGTGTGGAGAACTATACAATGTAGGGTTGGGTATAGCATAGATGCCAACATCTCTTAATTCTTCCGGAATCTCATACACGGTAAACAAGTTTTAAACCAGATAGTGTTTATAGGAAAATGTGCCTCCCTTGAACATGGTAGATACTAGATTTCATTTTAAAACCGCTTATTAAATAAAATTTCCGACTGGAAACACGTTTGTCTATAATCAGATTCCAGAATAATTAAGAGGTGTTGGCATCTATGAGTATAGTTGTATATACTAGATAAGTATGAAAGTCTATACAATAAAATTTCGAATAGATATGAAACTTAAATAATATCAGTTATTGCTATTCTGTATAACTTTATTTTTTCATATTATATTAATCTTTTTTTATGAGCTTACTTAAATGCGGGGAATAAAAATAGTGCATGTATAAACTTCATTTGGATTTTCATAAAACTAAATTCAACGTAGTAATAATCGTTCTTTTTTTTCTTTTTCTTTACAATGTAGATAAAAAAAACCATTTCGTAAAGTTTAAACTTGTCATTGTACCTCCAAAGAAAGTCGCAAATAGGGAACACCGCCAACATTCGTGCCCCGTTTTTCCATATAGTTTTTAACATTAGAATGGCCGGAAATTTAGTCAAGTTTTGTAAAAATATTTCTCATCAGAATTTAAATTTAAATCGCTTATTTTTTTTCTTAAATTATTATCTTCTCTTTGTATCTTTTATACTTTTTTATAATAAAATTTCTGGTTTGAACCGAAAAATATTCATATGGTAGCAGTTAAACTGACCGCTCACGGCCATTCCGTACTTAATTAATCCCTTGGAGACGATCGATCAGTATACGTGCCACATAAAGAGCTCAGAATCCTTGAATATTCTCACTAATTTTTTTATTTTAAACTTTGCCTTATTTAATCCGGTCGTTTTATTGTTTCCTTTAGGCAAAAATTTTCGTTTCAAAAAACCAGTAATAAAAGATTAAAAATTCTGCAAAAAACGCTCGTCCTGAAGGGGTTAAGTCTTAAAAACACGAGAAGTATGTTGTAAGATCCACTCAATCCAAACTAGTAGTGAATCTCGTAGTATTTATCTGATTAACACATAGACTTAGTGGCAAGAAAAAGGCTTTCACGCCAGTAAATATGAAGATAAATAATTTCAATTTGTATAACAAAATATTCTAATACTTTGAATGTCAGATGTAGAATATGTTTATTAATAAAAATTTGCTTTAAGAATATCATTCATTAAACAAGTTTTGGTTCTAAAACTGCACTCAATTTAGAATATTCTGAATGATAAATTTTGCGATGTTTCATTTTAAAGTATTTCTTTTTTCTTTTATATATATACATAAAACTTCACAATATAAAAGTAAATCTTTCATTATAGTGCAACTATTTACCTATGATAATTTTATCTTATTATAATTTTATAGAGTTTTTTTTAATCAAAATTTTAATTGGCAACCACACGGAAAAAAAATTCACTAAATATACATATATATATTCAAATCATATTTATTTTACGTAAAATTAAATCAAATCGAAAGATTTACAACTTAATTTATTAATCTTCAGTAGTTTATATACTCCAGCTTTGTATTCTATTAACTATCAAACTTTTTTATTAATTTGAAAGAACTTAAGTTCAATTTTGAACAAAATCACTCTTTTAATGAGTTTGTTCCACAACAAAATCTAATAAAACATTATTCATTTATTTTTCATAACAGTTTGTATACAGTATGTTTATAACTCTCTTGTTTTTATCAATCTTATACCAATTTTTTTAAAAATATATCTAAAGTGTAGAATATATTTATTAATAAAATTTTTCTTCCAAAACATTTTTATTTAAACACGTTTTGGTGCTAAAAATAAACTAAATTTATAAATTCTATGCTGGTTTATTTTTAAATGTTTATATCTTCTTTTTTTATATACAACTTCAAATTTAAAAATAAATATTTCATTATATAGTCCAACTTTTTCCATTCATTTTATCCTATAATAACTTTAATGAATTTTTTAAATGAAAATATCGATTTGTAACCACAATAGAAAACGCGTGTCTGTTACATAGATTATTAATAACAACACTTGTCAGTTTCATGTGTTTCCAAACAAAAATGATTTAGAACTTATGACATAGCATTTCTTTTTAGATTTGAGAATAGCCAAAACTTTTTCACGTTCACTGTTCGACAACTGTGAAACCTTCAGACACATAGACGTACACATTTCTAAACATAAAGGCATAAAATAGGCATACTTTACTATGCTAGCAATTTAGAATCAAAATCATATTTCCTTTTTTTTCTTTTTTTAATATATATATTTCTTATTAGGGTAAACTATGGTGTATGGTGTATTTTTTCTGTTATCACATTGCAAATGCGATAACTTTTTTTCTCTTTTTATTCTTCTATCCATTTAGTAATTTTAATTTCTCTTGTTTTTTATGTTATTTCTTTATTTGGTTTTGTTTTTATGTGTATTGGATGCCCCAAATTATTATTTTGCTTTTTCATGGCTAATACGAAGAAGAAACCACACACATCATTTGTACTTTCAAAGTATTTGGGGCCTGACGATTTTGCTTTGGATCGGCAAATTTCATTTGTCTTCATTTTTTTCTTCCATATTTCAAGTGGTATTTTTATATCAAATTTAATAATTCATATATTGTAATACAATTAATTGTTTTATATATATCTATATATATCTATCTATCTGTATATATTTATATGTATATATATATATATATATATATATATATATATATATATATATATATTACCTATCGAGTTATAACCTTTTTTCACGTGAAAAGGCATTTTTTTCCCGATTTAATTCAAAAACGTCAATTTTGACATAATTTTCTAAAGGATATATTCTGTTTATAAAAAAAAGGAAGACGTATTCAATTACATAAATTCTGAATAATAACACGTGCTAGTTTTATGCGTTTCCAAACAAAAATGAATTAAGATTTATGTCATAAATTTGCCCCTTTGGATTTGAAAACAGTCTTAAATGAAACATTTATTTTATAACCATACTGAAAGAAGAAACATTTCATCAAAATGTTTTCTCGTTCAAAATATTTTTGTTATACTTTACAGACAAATAAAAATTGAAAAAAAAAGCTAGTGGTTATGATTTATTAATCTTCAGTACTTCATGCACTGAAGTTTGTTCATTTTGTTAACTTACCATGTTTCTTTCATTAACTTGAGTTCAATTTCGAACAAAAACAATCTTTAAATCAGATTGTTTCCAGCAAAAGCAAAGAAGGCAATATTCAACATCGATTTTTCTTATGTTACTTTTTTTCTCAATATTAAAACATTTTAAAAAGAAGACAATTACCTCCAAAACTGGAAGCAATTCTTATTATCGAAAATTCCCTTTAAGGGCATCTTTATTTAATCAAGTTTTGAAGAAAGATAAAAATAAACTTAAATTGAAACACTTTGAACAGTAAATTCTGTGGCATTTCATTTTAAAATGTTTGTTTCCTTCACTTTTTTTTTTTTTTTTTTTTTTTTTTTTTTTTTTTTTTTTTTTTTTGCTACATCGCTTTATTTAAATAAGTCTTTTATTAAATAGTGCAACACTCTAGATAAATTCTATCATAAAATATTTTGATAAAAATTTTATTAAATGAACAAATTAATTGCTAACCACATACAAAGAAGATATGTTTCATAAAATTAAGTTTTCTGATTCAGATTATGTACTTTTGTGTAACTGAAATTGTTAGTTATGACATATTAATGTTCAATATTTTATGCACTCAAGCCTTTCTGTCTATTAACTTATTAAACTTCGTCCAGTAACATGGGGTCAATTTCAAACACAAAACACTCCTTAAATGAGCTTGCTTCATAGCAAAAACTAAGAAGGCAATATTCAACATGGATTTCTTTTTATTACTTTCATTATTTACTCAATCTTCGAACAATTAGCAATTTTCTTCCAAAATCGGAAGCAATTCTTATTATTGAAAATGCCTTTTTAGAGTGTCTTCATTTAATAAAGTTTTGGAAATAAAAATAAACTTAAATTGGAAGACTTTGAATGGTAAATTTTACGGCATTTCATTTTAAAATGTATATTTCTTGCATTATTTTTCAGTAACCCCACTTTGTTTAAATAGTTTTTTCATTAAATAATGGAAACCTTAAAGTAAAAATGAACAAATTAATTGTCAACCACATACAACAGAAGATATGTCTCATAAAAAGACTGATACAAGAAAGACTGATATAAATTATGACCACTGTTAAAAATATTGTCCCAGTTTCAATCATTTTTTAGTGCTCAGTAGCTGCCGCAATCAAAGGGGGAAATCTGAATTTGTTCCAATCAACATTTGAATATCTAGTTAAACCTGAGTTCTAATAGTTGGTACAAGATTATAGCAGGCAGCACCAAATGTTGGTTCAAAATTTCACCCTCTGTTGGTGGCAGCTACTGAGCACCAATATTTGGTTCAAACTAGGACAAGATTTTTAACAGCGTACTTTTAAGTAACTAAAATTGGCAGTTATGATATATTAATATTCAATATTTTATGTCTCAAGCCCTTCTGTCTATTAACTTACTCTGCTTTTTCCATTCACTTGGGGTTAATTTCAAACAAAAAGCACGCCTTACTTAAATGAGTTTGTTTCGCAGCAAAAAGCTAATAAAGCAATATTCAACATCGATTTTTTTTACGTTATTTTCTCATTCTTAAGACATTTTAATAAGAAGACAATTTTCTTTCAAAACCGGAAGCAATTCTTATTATTGAAAATTCGCTTTTAGGGTGTCTTTATTTAATCAAGTTTTGGAAATAAAAATAAACTTAAATTGGAAGACCTTGAATGGCAAATTCTGTGGTATTTCATTTTAAAATTTATATTTCTTGCATTTTTTCCCATTATCCCCACTTTATTTAAATAAGTCTTTCATTAAATAGTGCAACACTTTAGATAAATTATCTTTTACAACAATTTCATAACTTTTATAAATGAACAAATTGTCAACTAGATACTAAAGAAGATATGTTTCATAAACAGAAGTTTTCTGATATAAATTTTGTACACTGTTAAAAATATTGTCCCAGATTGAACCAAATATTGGTGCTCAGTAGCTGCCACCATCAGATAGTGAAATTTCGTAACAACATTTGAACTCTCTAGTACAAGCTGAATTCCAATATTTGGAACAAGATTGCAATAGGTAGCTCCAAATGTTGATACGAAATTTCACTATCTGATGGTGGCAGCTACTGGGCACCAATATTTGGTTCAAACTGGGACACGATTTAAAGAGTGTACTTTTTAAAAACTAAAGTTCTTAGTCATGATACATTAATCTTTAGTACTTTATGCACCCATGCTCTTCAATTTATTAACTTACCATGCTTCTACCATTACCTTGAGGTAAATTTCAAACAAAAAAAACGCTTTAAATGGGATTGTTTCTTAGCAAAATCTAAAAAGGCAATATTCAATATCGAATATTTTATTTTACTTTCGTTATTTTCCCAATCTTAAAACAATTTAATAGGAAGACAATTTTCCTGTAAAACCTCAAGCAATTCTTATTATTTAAAATGCCCTTTAACAATGTCTTTATTGAATCAACTTTTGGAGATAAAAATAAACTTAAATTAAAAGACATTAAATAGAAAATTTTGTGGCATTTCATTTTAAAATGTTTATTTCCTTCACTTTTTTTTCTGTAACCCCACTTTGTTTAAGTAAGTCTTTTATAAAATAGTGCAACACATTAGATAATTCCATTCTGCAATAATTTTATTAAATTTTATTAAATGGACAAATTAATAGTTAACTACATACAAAAAAAAAAGATGCGTTTCATTAAAAAGAAGTTTTATATGATTCAAATAATGTACTTTTGAAAAACTAAAGTTGGTAATGAGGTATTAATCTTCAATACTTTATAAACTCAAGCTCTTCAGTCTAATAACTTACAATACTTCTTCCGTTAACTTGAGGTCAGTTTCAAACAAAAAACACTCCTTAAATGATATTGTTTCGTAGTAAAAACTAAGAAATCAATATTTAATATCGATTTTTAGGTAGATTACGTTTGAAATACCACCTATTAAAGTGTCTTCTATGTTGGAATTTCTGAAAAATTTTTGCCTAACTCCACCGATCATGACCTTTGACCCCAAAACTACCATTAGTAAAAAAGTTGTCCAATTATTATCTAAAACTTTTGTACTGACAAATTTTTAGAACAAACTCTTACTGAAAAAATAAATAAAAACAAAAACAAAAAGGGGTTGGAAAAAGAAAATAATCTATAATTTCGTCACTTTTTAAGATTTCAAATCCAATTAAATTTATTTTACATCTTCTCAATAATATCTACAACTTTTATACTGACAAGTTTTTGATAGGACCAATTTTAATAGCAAAGATAAATTAAACAATAGGAACTGAAATTTAAACTGCTTATATTCTGACTCATTAGCACTTTCCAACAAAGTTGAAAAGTGCTTATGCATTCGGTTTGTCTGGCCGTCTGTCCGTCTGTCCGTCTGGCCGGATGGCCGTCTGTTCGTCTGTCCGTCTGTCCGTCTGTCCGCGCTCTAACTCCCGTAAATATACTCGGATTGCTATGAAATTTTTATACGTTATTGAGGTTTACCCTAGCACGAACCCTATTGAAAATGAAGTATCTACCATGATTAGTTAATCTACAGAGAGAATCAAAAGTTTCCCATTACATTACGGCCCATGGGGAAAAATCGTTAATATACTCGGATTGCCATGAAATTTTATGACGTTATTGACGTTTACCCTAGCACGAACCCTATTGAAAATGAAGTTTCTACCATGATTAGTTTATCTACAGGGCGAATCAAAAGTTTCCCATTACATTACGGCCGATGGGGAAAAATCATTAATATACTCGGATTGCCATGAAATTTTAGGACGTTATTAACGTTTATCCTAGCCCGAACCCTACTGAAAATGAAGTATCTACCATGATTAGTTTATCTACAGAGATAATCAAAAGTTTCCCATTGCATTACGGCCTATGGGGAAAAATCGTTAATATACTCGGATTGCCATGAAATTTTAGGACGTTATTGACGTTTATCCCAGCACAAGTCCTATCGAATATGAAGTTTCTACCATGATTAGTTTATCTACAGGGCGAATCAAAAGTTTCCTATTACATTACAGCCTATGGGGAAAAGTCATTTCAAAGGAATTTTAAAGATGTTACACCCTGTCAAACATATTAAAATATGCATTCTATAAAATATAAGGTGAAAATGTAGCTATTATTCATTTACAGGGCCACACTAAAGAATTCCATTAGATAATGGTAAACGGGGGAATTGTGTGTGACATATTTTAAATATATTAAGCATTTTCATGTATAATAAAATTGATATATGTCACTGAAGCTTAATATAAATTATACGCTACTGTCTTGCATAATATGAAGTACATAGCATTTACAGGGCCACACAAAAGATTTCAAATAGTTTATTCTTTCCGAAGTACTGTATACGTGTCCGATGACATGTATACAACCTCCTACATAAAAAAAAGCCTCCTACAAAGTATAAAACCTCCATCAGCGCGCATGGCTGATGGAGGGATGAAATGCATTTTAATTATGATATTCGCGTTTATATTTCGCGAAATATATGCACATTATATGGTGTGTATAAATGTTATAGTTGATATAAAGGGCTACCCAAAAGAGCTCACCAACGTTACTGAATATGAGCGTAAATTATTTAAACGTGGTTCTTAAATAAGCTATGCATTTTTACGCTGAGCTGCATTCAATTTACTAAGAAATGTTTGCAGAATATAGATAAAGGGATATACAGGGCCACGCAAAGAATTCGGTACATGGACGCCTATGAATGATGATTTATGAGAATGTGATTTCAGTTGTTTTAAAAGTGTTTTAGTTTACAATAAATTTTAGCCTAATGCTGACGTGTAATAAAGGTACAATGTAAACTACAGGGCTGAACAAAAGTATTCAAGTATGTTTCCATCTAATAGTATGAATTGCTGAAAAAGAAATTTCAAGCTACTGGGTATTTTCTTACTAAGCTAAATTTTCCCATTATATGAACTGACATATGAAATACAGAGCTGATCTAATGTACTGGAATACACATTTGGGTATATTTGGCTATACACTATTATTTCCCTAAATAACAAAGTTTTGTTAAAGATTTCATTAAGTGTTGGAAAGTGCTTCATAATCTATGCTTAACGCATGATTTTTCTTACTTGTTTTTAAATTAATTTTGCTCTCAAACACATTCAATTGTCAGGTTCACTTATTTAGGAAAATATAGATTGAAGTATTACCAGTTTTGTGTTAAAGGCATCATAAAAATGCTGTTAAAATGACATTTTGAACAGAATTTCTCGAAGCGATAGTGAAAAATTGAGGAAGTAATTAAATAACAAATTGCTTACTTTTTATTTATTTTTAAATCCATTTTTGCTTTCGAACGCTTTCAATTGGCAGTATATTTGATTTAGGAGCTGTATAATGTGTCATATGAGTTCGTGTTTTGATAGAGGCAGAATATATATTTTTTAAAAAGCTGTCAAATTGGGCATTTATAACACAATTTTCCCAAACGATCGGGATTGAAGAATAGAGGATGCATTCAAATAACAAATTGCTTATTTTATGACGCCTTTTCAAATTTAGTTTTGCTCTCAAAAGCCTTCAATTGACAGCTGCTCTTAACTACATACTTTGCAGTATTGATCAATTTTTCCATAAATTTAGAATATATTTCAAAAAATGCTGTCAAAGTGAGCATTTGAGCCAGATTTTGCTTAAGATGATTCTGTTAAAAGCGGCTCTTACAGAAAAATTAAAATAAGAATTCTTCAAAAGCAGCCAAATAAAGTTGCTAAACTGAGTTTATCCCAATTTATATTTTATTTTTTTTTTGTTGTTATAGGCCAAACTGACAGATTTTTTTTTTATATTACTTTCAATATTTGTTCAATTTTAGAACACTTTAATGAGAAGACAATTTTCTTCCAAATCAGAAACAATTCTTATTATTGGAAATGCTCCTTATGTAAATCTTTATTTCCTTCACTCTTTTCTTTTGTAACAACGCTTTATCTGAATAAGTGTTTTCTTAAGTAGTGCAACTACTTAAGGAACTTCAAACTTAAGTTACTTAAAAGTCACTTTAGATAAATTTTATTCTATAAAAATTTTATAGAAATGTTTATAAATGAACAAATTAATTCTTAATCACATACAAAGAAAAAACCTTTCATCAAAAAAGAAGTTATCTGGTTCAAATTATATCTATGTACTTAAAAATCAAAACGTTGGTTGTTATGATAGATTAATCTGCGGTGCTTTATAGATTCACGCTCTTCAATCTATTAACTTACCATGCTTCTTCCATTAACTTGAAACCAATTTCAAACAAAAGAAGCTCCTTAAATGAGATTGTTTCGCATCAAAAGCTTAGAAGCCAATCTTCAACATTGATTATTTTGTTACTTTCCCTTTTTCTCAATCCTAAAACGTTTTAATAAGAAGACAATTTTCTTCCAAAACTGGAAACAATTCTTATTGTTGAAAATTCTTTTTAAGAGTGTTTTAATTTAATCAAGTTTTGGACATAAAAACAAATTTAGAAGAATTTAAATGTGATTTCTTTATAACTCCTCTTTATTTAAATTAATTTTTATTAAATAGTACAACATTTTACAAAAATTCTTTCCCATAACAATTTGATAGAAATTTAGTAAATGGACAAATAATTTGTTATCCAGATACAAAGAAGATGTTTCATTAAAAAGAAATTTCTTTGTTCAAATTATGTTTATGTACTTTTAAAAAACGAAAGTTGGTAGTTATAATACATTAATCTTCAGTATTTTATGCACTCGAGCTCTTCAATCTATCAACTTACCATTCTTTTTTCGTTAACTTTAGGTCAATTTCAAACAAAACTAGTCGTTGGGGACCACCGTAATACTTACCCATCATGGATATGTATATGAAAATAAAACATGTGAAACTATTTATACAATGCATTGCAATTCATAAACAAAATTTAAATATTTTTAATATACATAGTAATGCTACATTAAAGAACTGCTGATATTTTGCAATTTCGATATTTTGAATTTGCAATTTCGACAAATTATATAAAACGCCAAACTACTCAAGTAGTACCGAACTGCGTAAAAGAAACATTCTTATAACTCCAAAAATAATAATTCTATTAACTAACAATTAACTGCGTCGAATTAAGCGTCTCATTTCCAATCAAAATATACTTCTGAATTGAAGTTTGAATGAAATACAGGGTCATGAAAAATCGAAGAATGTGGAAAACAAGATTACAAATATCTCGGCAACTAATAATTCGATCGACTTCGTTCTATATGCAAAATGTGTGTTATTTTATTGCCTTTTATGTCCATTCCTTAGAACAAAAAAATTCGAAAATTTTTATATACCTTTCATCAGAACGAATTTTTCGAGAGTCCGAAAAAAATAGTTCCTGACAATCGAGGTTGCTGATATTAAATAGGGTTCGTCCCATTCTTACATACTAACTACATACAAAATTTCAAGTCTCTATCTCAATTTGTTCGGGAGATAGAGCGTTTACAGACAGACAGACTGACAGACAGACAGACAGACAGACGGACGGCAAATTTTTTTTCTAAAAATATGTTTTTCGGAATCTCCACTATCTAAAACGTGTAAATCCGTCAAAAAAATTTTCGGTTTTCAAAACGATTGCAAGACTTACCCTATACTACGTATGATGGGTAAGTAACTATCCTTAAATGAGATTGTTTCGTAGCAGAAGCTAAAAAGGCAATATTCAACATCGATTTATTTTTATTTATTTTTATTTTTATTTTATTTTTTATTTATTTATTTATTTATTTATTTATTTATTTATTTGTCAATTTTAGACCAGTTTAATAAGATGGCAATTTTCTTCCAAAAGCGGAAGCAATTCTCATTATTGAAAATTCCCTTTAAGTGAGTCTTAATTTGTTTATTTAATCAAGTTTGGGAGATAAAATTAAACTTAAAAGAGTTTAAATGTTAATTTCTGTGGTATTTCATTTTAAATTGTTTGTTTTCTTCACTTTTTTTTCAGCAACGTTATGTTTAAATAAGTCTTTTCTTAAGTAATGCAATACTTTAGATAAATTTTATCTTATAACAATTTGATATAAATGCCATTAAATAAACAAATTAATTCTTAATCACATGCACAGAAAGTTACTTTCATTAAAAAGAAATTTCTTGGTTCAAATTATGTCTATGTACTTTTTAAAAACTAAAGTGGGTAGTTATGATAAATTAATCTTCCATATTTTGCACGCCCAAGTTCTTCACAGTCTATCAACTTACCACGCTTCTTCCATTAACTTGAGGAGAATCTCAAACAAGAAACACTCCTTAAATCAGATTGCTTTGTAGTAAAAACTAAGAAGGCAATATTCAACATCGATATTTTTTTATGTTACTTTCATTATTCTCTCAATCTTAGAACAATTTAATAACGTGGCAATTTTCTTACATAACCGGAAGTAAATCTTATTATTGAAAATTCCCTTTATGAGTGTCTTTATTTAATCACGTTTTGGAGATAAAAATAAACTTAAATTTAAGGATTGTAATTCTTAAATTCTGTGGCATTTCATTTTGAAATGTTTATTTCCTTCACTGCAAAAACCCAAACACAAAAATAAACACATTTTGGAACACTTTTTATCCCCAAATTCACAATACATTATTGTGTTCTGAATCGCGTTTTGTATTGTAATTGTGTTCTTCATATATTGTAAACGTGTTGCTCTGTATAAATGTGTTTTTAATATGTTGCAAAAGTATTGCTATCTAGAAATGTGTTCTAAAAGTATTGTTGTTAATTGTGTTGAAATAGCATTGTAAATGATGCTAATAAAATAGTTTCTTAAAACAGTGTTGTGCTGCACAACACTTTATCCTAGAATTAACAACACATTGTAAACATCTCACAATTTAAAACACTAAGAAGCAACACATGTAAAGCACTATCAAAATTCTTTCAACATGGTGCCTTTAAATTATTCAATTTTACAATTGATTGATTTAAAATCACATTTTCTCTTCTTGTAATTTTTAGCAATATTTTTTGTACAATTTTTTCATTTCGTAACACATTGGCAACATATTTACAACACAGTCGAAAACAACTTTAATTAGAAGTGTTGATACAGCTCATATTCAAAATATTAGAATAATTGAGAAAAAGTAATAAGAAAAAATTATTTGTCATTTATTTATTTTTTATACTAAGTAAATGCAATTAAATTTCTTATAAATTAAATCTGGAATGTTTAGATAAGATTTTAACATTTATAAACTATAAAATACAGCACAATAAATTAGGTATACAGCTTCCTTAAACACACCAGAATATTAGAATAAAATTTAGATTGGTTCAAAATATTAGAATATTTTATTTTACGCAACAATATTACCTTATGAATATGAAGTAAATGGTAGTTAATATTTTGTAGCATCCCCTTTAGCTTTACAATCGATCTTGCATACTATATACAAGGTGTTTACAAACATTTCTATCAATATTAGCCCAAATAGACTTTATACGTGCCACTAACTCAGTTTTACTTGAAGGAGGATTTTCTTGAAGTTTTTTCTTCATTATACACCATAAGTTTTCGATGGGATTAAGATCTGGTGAATTTGGTTGCCAAGGAATTACCTTAATTTTGCGTTGGCGGAACCAATTCTTAGTTGACACCGAGGTATGCGGGGACGCTAAATCTTGTTGAAAGATGAAATCATCTTCAAATAAATGTTCTGATGATGGAATCATGTAATATTCTAAAATTTCTTGATATATCAGAGAGTTAACCTTTTCGTAGACGATGCATAACTTTCCAGGTCCTTCTGCACTCATACAACCCCAAACCATGACACTAGCAGCAAAATTTACGGAACGTTTAAGGCATTCTTTATCGAATGCTTCTTGCTTCATTCTCCAAACTCGAATACCTTGATTACCATATGAAACACAAAACATACTTTTATCACTAAATAATATATTTTTCCATTCTTCATTGCTCCATAAACGTCTTGATTTACACCAATTCAATCTTATACGCTTTTGTCTTGCAGTCATGAGAGGTTTTGTTTTCGGTACACGAGATTCAAATTTAAATTTATGGAGACGTCTTAATGTTGTCGATGTAGAAACTTCAACTCCTTCTTCTTTCCATTTTCGGTGCAAGAATCGCACACTTTTAAAACGGTTTTTCTTAACTATACGCTTCAGTTTCCTGTCATCTCTAGCAGATGTTTCTGGTTTTCGGCCACCATTTCGGCAATTATTTTGAAATTTTCCAATTTTTGAATATTGTGTTAGTATTTTACTAACGCTCGATTGCGAATAATGTAAATAATTCGCTATAAAACATTGATTTTTACCGTGCCGATACAAATCAACCATACGAATTTTAGTAGATTCAGGAATATCACTCACACGGCCCATTTTAAGACGAAAAAGAAACAAACTGCAAAAAAGAATACTGATTTTAAATAAAATAGTCTGAATTTAATCAATGATGCCACCAGTTAAGAATTGGTAATAATTAAAGGAGAATTAATGTGAAATAGTCTAATATTTTGAACCACTTGAATAAATATTCTAATATTTTGACTTTTCAAAATAATTTTTTTTGCAATTAATCTTTTCAAAAATGATATTAAATTTAAGATAACAAGTAAGTTTAATCAACAATAAGTTCTTAATAAAAATATCGTTTGCATATTTTCATTAAAAGACATTAAATTACCAAACGATATTTTCAATTTCTAAAAAAAGGTAATTATTCTAATATTTTGAATATGAGCTGTATTTATAATCAGTTAGTGATGCAAAAATGTTCATATACCAAAAATGATCCACGCGTTTGAGGCGTTCACTTTTTTTTTTAACTCCGTTTTATTTAAATAAGTCTTTTTATTGAATGCTGCAACACTTTAGATTTATTTTATCTATAACAATGTAATAGAAACTTTATTAAATGAACAAATTAATTGTGAACCTCCTACAAAAAAGATACATTTCATAAAAAAAAAGTTTTGTGATAAAAAATATATGTACTTTTAAAAACTAAAGTTGGCATTTATCATATATCAATCTTCGATACTTTATGCATAAAAGCTCTTCAGTCTGAATTTCCATACTTCTTCCACTAGCTTGGGGTAAATTTAAAATAAAAAATACTGCCTAAATGATATCGCTTTGTATCAACATCGTTTTTTTACTTTCTTCTACCTTTACAAAAAGAAAGTATTGGATTCCTAAAAACTTTCGAAATCCGGTTTTCGATGGATTTACATGCTTTAGAGATCAGAGAAGTCAAAAAACACGTTTTTACAAAATGTCTCCCTGTCAGTCTGTCTCGCTGTCAGTATGTCTGTGCGTATGTGACATAAATTTTGTGGGCGGTCTATCTCAAAAGCTAATGCACGGAATTTGAAAAAAAATTAGAGTTAGCTAAAGATTGATATAAACTGTATTTATTATTTTTGGTGTGTATCGTCCGTCAGGTGGCGCTGCTATTCTGCCTTTTTCAAGATTTCCGCAATTCTTATATCTCAAAAACAAATGGCACAATTAATACTTTAACAATAATACTTTGTACAATTAACCTTGACACAATTAATTTTTCATAAATTAACTTTTATTACACTGAAAAAACAGCAAAATCGTTTTAATTTTTTTCCATCAAAATCATTTCTTGACACAGTGCCACTACCATGCCGATATTAATTCTACTATGTCTATGTAGATAGTAATCAATTTTGATACAATTTTAATTTTTTGTATCACCGTTTTGCAGATCTGCAACATACTCGAAAGTCAATGGTACTTACACAGTAAGTTTTAAAACGCGATTTTATTTGTTGTTCCTATTTACCAACACACCAATTAATACAAATCGATCATTGGAATTCTCAACAGACGATGATATGGATGGATAATTTCTCAAACCAAAATTTTGTGTATCATTTAAGAAGATTCGGGTCGATATTGCAAAACTTAACTTAATAAATTTTGTCAAATTAAAAAAAAAGCTGGAGTCGTCCGAAAACAGACTTTTTTAAAAGTAATTTTGTATACTTTAAAACTTTGTATTACAAAATGGGCAATATTTACGATAAGTATGTAAATTTCTCTTTATTATAGATGTTAAAAAAGTACCTTTTAGTATAATTATTTTAGTTCTACTTTCAAACATTTTTTATTATTTTTTACATGCTTAAAATGATGTATTGTAACATCTGAGTCAATATTTTTCAAATCAGTGTTGTTGAGCCATGAAAGGTTAATGAGAATTTTATTTTATTTATAGTAATTTATTATTTCTAAAACATTTTTAAAGTATTCTTGATTTTTCATGCATCATTCCTGAAGCAATTTTAAGAATAATTTCATGATATTTATAGTATTCTCAGTACTACTAACATTACTTTTCTATATTCTTCTATTTCCAATTGAAAATTAATTTTGAGACGATTTTAATAATAATTTCATTTTACTTATTCTACTTTCTTTAGTCCTAAGATACATTTAAAACTTTTGATAGCATCGCAAATAAATTTAGAAACATTTTTAATGAGAATTTCAATTTATTTATTGTATTCACATTATTATTAAGATATCTTTAAATATTCTTGATTATACACTTCGATTATTTAGAAATTTCATTTTATTTGTATTACATTCGATAGCCCAAAATTATCCTTGAATATTCACATCATAAATCAATTTCGGAACAGTTTTAATAATAATTTCAATTTATTTATAGATTTTCATTATTACTAAAATACCTTTTTATTTTTTTTTACTGCTACATTTTTAGTTGGAACTATATTTTATTTATATTACTTTTATTAGTCCAAATGTGTTCTTGAATATTCTTAATTATTCATTCCATAACTCATTTTTGGTGTACACAGTTCTTACGAGATTGTTGCTTAGAAAAAGTTCATATTTTGAATTTTATAAGTTTAATTTTAATTTTCTAACATCATAGGGCAACAAATCTAGTTCCCATTGATGATTTCTCGAATCATCATCCTCAAATATACACACGACTGAGAATTCAAACCATACTATACAAATTTGAATATATCTACTCTCTACGGTTTACTGTGATTACGTATACGTGCATAGACATATAGGCATTACACTAGACAATTATATCTTAATGTAATTTTGAATAAAATTTGAGATGTATCTTGTGTACCACTTAGAAAAGCTTCACTATAACTTTGATAATAATAATAATAATTGTGCATAAACAATCTATACTATATCAAAACCATCATTTCTCCAAAGCTGAACATTTGTGATGTGTGACAATTATCCATATCTGGTTGCAAATCGAAACTATTATACAATATCAGTCTTTGAGGAAACAGACTTCCTTTATAAAGATCACCGCTAAATAATTGATTACAAGCCAATAAGAGAACACGAGCATCAAAATTATGAATCTAGATAATGTGTGAAACGTCATCATTGCGTAATTTCTAACTGTAAAGCATGACTGGAATAATTTTTTGCTATTTCAACGGAATAAAAAATAATTTTATTCCTTCATTTGCAAAAATAAGGATTTTTCAGATGAAAAAATAAGTAAATTCAATAAGTTACAGAGGATCTCTTTTTTTCTTTAATTTCTAAAAACAACAGAATTTTTTCCTTTTTTTAATACAGTGTAGATATTTTTATATTAGGCCTAAGAGACATTTTATTACTGTTGCTTTATATTTTTGATTATTCTTGACGTCATAAATAAATTTTAATGCAGCTTAAAAGGAATTTCAAACGAGTTTCCTGTATAGAAATGGCTCATTCTTCGAGATTTGCAAATTTAGTTTTAATTATTTCACATCACTTGATATTTTCTTGAATTTGATATTACCATCACTAAAGTTATACATGACAAAGTAGTTAAACAACGCTGTATAAATTGGAATTCATCTCGTCTCTCGGATTTTCTGTTTAACTGATTGATTATTACCTATATGTGTAAAGATGCACGCACTGCATTAGACAATTATATCTTAATGATATATTGCATAAAATGTAAGATGCATCATGTATTCCCCTTCACCTTCCAGATAACTTAGATAATAATATTCTGTGTGTGTATAAACAATTCTAAATTCGAACCATTTTACACACAAACCAAATATAAAATCTGTGGTCACAAACATAAAATCTGTGAAACCTAATAAACTATTTACTGTATTAACACGAAATTTGGCACATAGCTATATTACTATGGGAGAAAGAAAATAGCAACATAACAAAATGAAAAAAAATTAATTGTTAATAATGATGCAGGGTTTATCAAAAAATGTTAAATCATGAATTAATCTTAAAGCATTTATCTCGGAAAAAGTCTGTCCGATATGGAATGCAACCACCGCGCACTGCTATAGAAGCCTAACAACGAGCTCTCATACTGTTTATGGGGATTCAATAAATATTTATGGCAACAAAGCCCACTGTTCCAAAAGTACGGCTTTTAATTCCCTTCGGGTATTGAGAGAGGTGGATTACGTTGTGCAATGGCTTGGACTTGGACGAGATAGTTGTCAGAGTGCCTGGAGAGATCAACTCCTTACCTCTAGTAGAGAAATGATACGTAGAACAATTCAAATTATAGCCAAAGTCTGACAAACAGAACGTCTGAAACACGGTTGGGGGGGGAGGGAAGCCGGGTCTAAAAAAAAACCAAAGGCCCTTTAAAGGCACCATTCAAAATAGATAAATAGAGTATATATAAGAGAAATAAAAAAAAATATTTACAAATATTTACAAAAATATTTACAAAGTATTTACAAATCAGAGACTAGGAGATGGTAAACGTTCAGGAAGAAATAACTCTATCAATGAGATAAAAACTAGGAAAAATTATGCTGGGTCAATTTTTTCAGGGAGATGTAGGTTTGCTCGTGGTCGTCTCATACTAGCGTTTACATCAAAATTTGAATTGTTATGCAAAGAAGGATTTGGGATAGAGGGAATGTTGTCAAAAAATTTTATGGCTTCATTTTTGATAACAGGACGATTAGGAGGAATATTAAGGTCTCAACGGATAACAGTATTTCTGTGATAACAAGGAGAATGAACATTACCACGGAGAGTTTTGTTCTGAATCACATGAATTCTTTGCAGATTGGTTTTAGCCGCTGAACCCCAGATCTGAGCGCAACCTAGAACATCTCAAAAATGTTCAATAGGATTGAGGTCAGGTGACCTAGAGGCCCAAATCGTACGGTGAATATTCTCTTTAACAATGTAAACTCTGTGTGGCTTCGGAATATCGTCCATAAATGTGATTTCCGAGCATATAGCACCCCAAAACAACTTCACATAGGCTTATAACATATTAACGCATTCTCAAATTAAGCAAATTTTAGTTGCTAAAATGTGAATATTATGCTTAAAAAATAGTAAATATGTGTGTACTTGACTGTTTAATGTGTCGATCCTACCTGAATTAATTTTAAAACAAATATATAAAAACATTCTAAAATTACATGGTTTATGAAACGCCATTATCCAATTTTCTACGTATTCATTCATACACTATATTGCCATTGATTATGGGACACCTGCGATTTTAGACATTTTACTAAATATCTAGAAAAATACATGATGAATCATCTCGAAACTCTTAGTGTATAAATATAATAGTATAAGTCATACATCTCCGTGAAGATTTTTTCCCGAAACTCCAAAGGGGACCGTCAACAAATTAAAAAAGAATGAATATCTTTTGAATAACCCTGTCAAAACTAATGTAGCAAAAGCACTCAAACTCTAGATTGTGATTGAATGCCTTATGGTAATAAGCCTTGTTCATTTTTATGCAAATAGCATGCATACTCGCAGAGTAATTAAGGTTTTTATAAAAATGATCCCAAATTTTTCCAAGTTTTTTCCTTATAATTTTCAGAGTTCTTAATATAAAATATTATTTTTTTCAGAAAATATGACAAAGAACATTGCACACAGTACCCTGTAATCAGAATTAAAAAATAATGAAAATTGTATAAAAAATGAGTTGGTTTACTAAATAATTTTTTACTGCGCATGCGTCAACGATATCAAAATTTCATTTGCATATTATGTTAGCTAAATGTATAGAGCAACTTTTGTGAAAGTCACAAAATCATAACTTGAAAATTCTGACAGTAATCGTCAATTGAATAAGTCGAAAATCCGTTATTCTCAAAATGAAGCAAAAACAAGAGGGGTTGTATCCATATATTCATTGATTAGTGTCAATATAGAATACACAATACGGGATGTACTACTGCATTTGGATAAAATCTCTCATTTTTTTGCTTCATTTTGGAAACAACGGATTTTTCCCTTTTTCTATAGACGATTACTTTCAGAATTTTCAAGCTATGATTTTGAGACTTTTACAAAAGTTGCTCTATACATTTAGCTAACATAATATGCAAATGAAATTTTGATATCTTTGACGCATGTGCAGTAAAAAATTATATAGTAAACCTACTCATTGTTCATACAATTTTTATTATTTTTTAATTCTGATTACAGGGTACTGTATGCAATGTTGTTTGTCATATTTTCTGAAAAAAATATTATTTTATATTAAGAACTCTGAAAATTATAATGGAAGAACTTGGAAAAATTTGGAACCATTTTTATAAAAACCTTAATTACTCTGCGAGTGTGCATGCTATTTGCATAAAAATGAACACAGTGTATTACAATAAGGCATTCAATCATAATCTAGAGTTTGAGCACTTTTGCTACATTAGTTTTGACAGGGTTATTCAAAAGATATTCATTCTTTTTAAAATTGTTGACGGTCCCCTATGGTGTTTCGGTAAAAAATCTTCACGGAGATGTATGACGTATACTATTATATTTATACACTAAGAGTTTCGAGATGATTCCTCATGTATTTTTCTAGATATTTAGTAAAATGTCTAAAATCGCAAGTGTCCCATAATCAATGGCAATATAGTGTATTATGCCCGTTATTTTTGTTTTATTTTACTTGGATGTTTATTTATTTTCGTTACCATGGAGTAGCTCGAGCCATAATTGTGCTAAGTTAAATGGTGCTACATGGTCACATATTGAATATTACATATACATTGATATTGATATTACATAACGTTTGTATGTCACAATCTCTATGGTTTCTGTTATAATGGAGCGATAGTATAGATTGGAAGGGAAAAATTATTTTACAGTCAATAAAATTTATTTAGTAGTTTCTTCTTGATAAAATTTTGTTGGGACACTGATTTTTCTGTTCTTAAATTCCTTGCTAGTCATATCAATATGGTAATTATTTGATCTGTTTTGTTTTATAAAGTATATTTCATAAACGCTTGGGTAATTCGCAAAATTATTTGGGTTCACTTTAGCGCTAAGGATATTCTTTACTTTCGGAGGTGGTTTACCTGTTACGCAGATATTGAAACGCTTAGCCTTTTCAGACCTGATATATCTTATTGGGTACACATCGTTGCATTTTTTCGCAGCTATAATGTTAAAAATAAAAGGAAATTGGTGCAAATTGATCCTAAGAAATAGCAAAACTAAACAAAATAGCAATTAGTTTCTTATAGCGCTTTTTTAGTGAGCTACGTGTTACATAGAAATGGCTTGCAGTGGAAATCCGTGAAATGTACAAAAATGAAAACGAAAATAACTTTACTGTGCATTACGATATCTTTGTGGAGTCCATTATTAATAAAATTGTTTCTCAACGCTTTTGTAGTATGAAATGTAAAAAAAATAATAAAAATTCCTAACAAATTGTCAAAAATGTGCTTTTTGAGTCCCCATGTATCACCAAATTTTATGTACAAAAAATAAATTTATTCTTTTTTCTTTGTTCAATCTTTCTTAGTTATGAGTTTGTTATAAATCCATAACTGAAATTAAAAAAAGTACATAAATGAACCCTGGGGTCTGAAGAGGTCAAGACTATAATTTAAATGAACAGAAAAAAGCATGTAGCTTATATTAAATATAATAGAAAAACCACAGCTCCAGGAAGATTATATGAAGAAGAAACCATCCATATAAATTTTAATGGCAGTAAAATAAATTTTCCTTTGCTATCCATTCTATACTAGCCTTCCATTATAGGAGAAACATATTCTAACAGCTAAAAATTCAATATGTAAACGATGCCGCATCATTTAATTTATAAAAATTAGTGAAAACATGCTTACATAGCTTAAGGGTTTTCAACCACACCATTTCTTTTCCCTACGGTTTTCGGATTATCAAGATGATAATTACCTATGCGGGTTTAGAGATACACGTAGCATTAAACTATTATATCTCAGTGATATGCTGCATAAAATGTTGTATGTATCAAATATCCCACTTAAAAAAGCTTCCTGATAATTTCGACAGCAATATTCTATGCATTCATAAACAATCTATTCTACATTCGAACCAGATCATTTTTCCGAAGCTGAACTTTTATGATAAGTGACAATTACCTACATCTAGACACATATCCAAACTATTACGTATGCAATATCCTGCTTTGGGGAAATGGAGTTCCTTTATGAAGATTATCGCTGATTAGTTCATTACAAGACAACAAATGTACATAAACTTCAAATTTATTCTTCTGGATAACGTGTAAAAAATCATTATTAAGAAATTTATAATTTAAATGCCCGACTGCATATATTTTTTTTCAGTGAGATTAAAAACTATCTGTATTTGCTACATATGTGCATTGTAATAAATGTATGTAATGTTACTGTATTGCTGGCGACTTATGTAAGTTAAAGTACTTTGTAAAACTATGCTATTACTAATTTCATGGAGTAAAGTTACATGCATATTTTACACTGTAAAAAGTACAAAAATTTAATGAAAAAATAAATTCAGTTAGTTACAAGGAAACTTTTTTTTCTTTTCTATTTATAAAATCAGTAGGTTTTTTTCTTTTTTTCTTTTATTTGTCCAAAGATACCCTTATACATTATTCATATTATTAGCTTCAGAAATCAATTTTCATGCGGTTTAACGAAAGATTCATACGAGGTTGGTGTTTAAAAATTTCTCATGCTTTGAATTTTATAAATTTAGTTTTAATTTCAACTCACAAATTGATATTTTCCGAAACTTGATATTACGATGACTAAAATTACAAATGACTGAGTATTTAAACCACTATATACAAATTGGAATATTTCTAATGCCTAGGGTTTTCTGATTATCAAGATGATCATTACATATGTATGGGTAGAGATGCACGTTACATTTGATTATTATATCTTAGAACTATGTTGCATAAAATGTGCGATATATCACGAATTCCACTTAGAAAAGCTGCCCGATTACTTTAGTAATAATATTCTGTGCATATATTTGTATTTTTTCAGTGAGATAAAAAGTTATCTGTATTTGCTACATATATGCATTGTAACAAATTTATGAAACGTTACTCTATAACATTGATGACAGACTGGGTTTAGTTTATATAACTGATCTTATGTTATGTTACACCAGTTATATCAATTTAAATTACACTATTATATAAGTTAAATTACTCCATAAAATTATGTTATTAACACTTTCATGGAGTAACTTTGCATAATTTTGGTACACTGCAAAAATTTATAAAATCTAATGAGAAAAAAAATAAATTCAATAAGTTAGGGGGAAACTTTTTTTTCTGTTCTATTTGTAAAATCAACAAGGTTTTCTTTTTTCAGAGCATATATTTTTATTTGTCCAAATGAATCTTTTTATAATATTATTGAGATTATTAACTTCACTAATCCAACTTGATGTGGTTTAATGAAAGATTCATTCAAGGTTGCTGCATAAAAATAGCCCACGCTTCGAATTTTGCAAATTTAGTTTTAATAACTTGATATTTTCTTGAATTTGATATACTAAAATTACACATGAATACATCCCACAACATAAATATGAATAATATCTACTCTCTATGACTTTCTGATTATCAAAATGATGATTACCATGCAGGGATAGAGATATACGTTACACTAGATTATTACATATTAATGCTATGTTGCCATGGTATGTGAAACACATCATGTATTCCACTTAGAACAGCTTAAAAATTACTTGAGTAATAATATTCTGTGTGTGCATAAACTATCCTTTCTGAATTCTAACCAGATCATTTCTTAGAATAAGAACCTTTGTGATGTGTGACAATTATCCACATCTGGACACAAATGAAATCTATTACGAATACAATAACATGGTTTGGGGAAAGGAGTTCCTTTATAAAGATCATCGCCGAATAGTTGATTACAACAAGCGTAAACGAACTTCAAATTTATCCTTCTGGATAATGTGTGAAGTATCATTATTGAGTAATTTACAATTTAAATGACTGTTTGCATGTATTTTTATTTTTTCAGTGGGATAAAAAGTACTTTGTATTTTCTACATATGTGCATTGTAACAAATTTATATTATGTTACTCTAATATAGCAGCCTTATTTTAACAAATATAATTGTTGTTATGTTATATTACACCAAATTACATCAGTTTAAAATGCACCATTATATAAGTTAAATTTCTCCTTAAAACTACACTTTTACCAATTTCAAGGAGTAACATTACATAATTTTTTACACTGTAAATATAAAAAAAATTATTAAAAAAAATAATAAATTCAATAAATTAGAGGAAAACTTTTTTTTTAATAATTATCAGGGTTTTCTTTTTTAGTGCAAATTTTTTATTTGTCTTAAGATACTTTTTTATTATATTCTTGATTATTTATTTTATAAATCAGTATTGATGTGGTTTAATAAGAGACTCATACGAGGTTGCTGTTTAAAAACAGCTCACACTTTGAATTTCCTAAATTAATCAATTAGGAAACACTAGACAGACTTTAATACAATTATTTAAAAAAATACACAAACAATTAAAATGAGAACAAACGTTTCGCTGTGCACCGCATAGCCTCATCAGTATTCATATCAACTCACAACAAAAACAATGTGCATATACCGGACTCAGTCAAAGTTGAAGTTGAAGTTAATGATTTAAGAAAACAAAATATTCATTCGGAACAGGACTTGATTCGTTCAAGGTTAAGTGATGTAATTTAGTAAACCACGCCTCCATAAAAATTCTGTAGTAATAGTCAATGCAGTTATTTTTCAAAATAGATGAATCAGTGAAAGATGGAGTATGGTCCTTGTGTCTGAGTGCAAGTTGCACTAATCTGGAATTCAATCTACCTTTTCTAAAAGCACTGATATGTTCTTTAAGCCGTATTTCCAGGGATCTGCCGGTTTCACCTATGTAAACACTATCGCAATCATTACATGGAAACAGGCAGATCCCTGGAAATACGGCTTAAAGAACATATCAGTGCTTTTAGAAAAGGTAGATTGAATTCCAGATTAGTGCAACTTGCACTCAGACACAAGGACCATACTCCATCTTTCACTGATTCATCTATTTTGAAAAATAACTGCATTGACTATTACTACAGAATTTTTATGGAGGCGTGGTTTACTAAATTACATCACTTAACCTTGAACGAATCAAGTCCTGTTCCGAATGAATATTTTGTTTTCTTAAATCATTAACTTCAACTTCAACTTTGACTGAGTCCGGTATATGCACATTGTTTTTGTTGTGAGTTGATATGAATACTGATGAGGCTACGCGGTGCATAGCGAAACGTTTCTTCTCATTTTAATTGTTTGTGTATTTTTTTAAATAATTGCCTTAAAGTCTGTCTAGTGTTTCCTAATTGAATATTTTAAATTCAGACGTTAAAATGTATGTATATCTTAGATATTCCTAAATTAAGTTTTATTTTTCTCACACCACTTAATATTTTCTTGAATTTCAAATTATCATGACTAAAATTAAAAATTACTGAGTATTTAAACCACACTTTATAACTTTGGAATGTATCTAATCTCTAGGGCTTTCTGATTATCAAGATGATGATTACCTATGGGGGGATAGAGATACGCGTTACATTAGATTATTATGTATCTTAAAGCTATGTTGCATAAAATGTGAAATGCATCATGCATTCCACTTAAAAAAGTTTTCCGATTACTTGAATAATAATATACTGCACGTGCATAAACAATCCATTCTACATTTTAACGAGGTCATTTCTCTGAAGCTGACCCTTTGTGATGTTGACAGTTATTCATATCTGAACAAAAATCAAAACTGTTAGGTATACAATATTCTGGTTTGAGGAAATGGAGTTCCTTTATGAAGATCATCGCTGAAGAGTTGATTACAAGGCAACAAGCGTATACAAACTACAAATTTATATTCCTGGGTAATGTGTGAACTATCATTATTGAGTAATTTACAATTTAAATGCCTAACTGAATTTTTTTTTCATTTTCTCTGTGAGATAAGAAGCGATCTGTATTTGTAACATATGGGCCATTCCATGAAAAATGAGCTAAAATTTAAAAAAAGTCGTGGCCCCATGGTAACCGATTTTAATAAAATTTGATACACAGGTTTTATTCATATTCAAATAGAGCTCTGCAAAATATCTTGACAAAAAATAAATTATTTTAGCAGTTTTGGACTTTTAAAAAACTTGTGATGTAGAACGGCATGTGTGCAATCGTCCAATGTTGCAAGTTTAAAGCTCTGTATCTTGAAAAATATTTAACATAAATGAATTTGGCTTGCAATTTTATAACCTTTGAATAATTATCTTTTTATTTATTTAGCAATAGCCATCTGGTAACAACGTATTTAATTTTAAATGGGTTGTTAAAATTAAAAATTTGTGAATTTTGAGAAAATTCGAAAAATTATAAAAGTTTTAAAAAATGTTAAAACAAGTGTGAAGTTGGTGCATGATATGATACAGTATTATATATGAAGATTAAATTATTCAAGTTTGATAATTATCATTTAATTCCTTCATCTTCAAAAAAACTTAGAAACTTTAAAAAAATTACAAAATCGTATTTTTTCCTCTTATTTATCAAAAAATGAATAAAGGACAGGTCAGGCCTGAACAATATTGCACAGACAGAAAGATTAATAACTCCATAATATGCTCGAAAATTTTCAATAGTGCCTTTTTATTTCTAACAATTAAAAAAAAAAGTGTTCAAAAAGGTAATTTTGTTACATTCCACGCAAAAGTTCCCTTTAACTTTGCGCGCTTTTTTAAAAAATTGCACGATTTCAAGGCAAAAAACAGTCCTGCCATCTATAAGATTTTGATATTACTAGATATTTAATTCTTCAAGTCTCATCGCTTTTAAAATAAGCGTGTAGCAAAAAAGAAAAAAAAAGAAAGGCGAGAAGTAACGTTTGAATATTTAAAATAAACACTTTTATCTATAATATTATATAATTTGAAAAGATATAAAAGTTTTCTTTCTTGTGTAAAAATGCAATAGAAATATTGCCTTTTCCCGTCAAGTTTTTCCCTATTTATTTTTTTTTTTTAGCATTAAGGACTCAAAAAGGCATACATGAATTTTTTTCCATTTAAAATACGTACTTTTATCTATAACGTCAAATAATTTGACACTTATAACAGATGTCCTTAACTTTTTATTAAGAATAGAAATGTTGAATTTTATCCTTGAATTTTATCCTTTTTTATTTTATTTTTCTATTAAGGAATAAAAAATCGAATCTTAAATTACACCAATCTTTTACTTATTATCCATTCTTACCTGAAAATAATTTATGATATAGTCTTTTCATTCCTAAAGCTAATAATCAAGATTGAAATTTCAAGCATGTGGACAAAACTCGATTTTGTATCAACTTTTAACGTGGGTATACATACTGAAATAAACTGTCCTGAAATCTATTATTTTACATTTACTCATAAATAAATATGTTGTACTTATATCCCAATTTTCATTCAATCTGTGACATGGTAGCCACAGCTAATTTGTTCATTTTGTATGGAATGACCCATATGTGTATTCGTGAACCAATTTATGTAGTGTTTACTCTATAATATTGGTGCAGCCTTGCTTTAATAGATGTTTGGAAATAAAATCAAATGAAGAAATACATGAATTCAGCAAGTTAGAGAGGAATTTTTCCTTTGTTTTCTATTTGTAAACAGTTTTTTTAAGGTATTTCTTTTATATTTATGATTATTACTTCATAAATCCATTTTATGCGGTTTAATAAGACATTCATATGAGGTTGCTGTTTCAAAACAGTTTACGCTTTGAATTTTATAAACTTGGATTTATTTTTCTCACACCACTTAATATTTTCTTGAATTTCATATTTAAACAACACAACACAAATTTTAATACATTTTATGTCTAGGGCTTTCTGATCATCAAGATGATGATGATTACCTATGCGTGGATATAGATACACGTTATATTAGATTATTACATATTAGTGCTATGTTGCATAAAATTCGAGATGCATCAAGTAATCCACTTAGAAAAGCTTCCCAATGACTTGAATAACAATATTCTGCGCGTGCATAAACAATCCATTCTACATTCGAACCAGATCATTTCTCCGAAGCTGAACCTTTGTGATGTGTGACAATTATGAATATCTGGACACAAGTCAAAATTATTACGTATACATTATCCTGCTTTGGGGAAAATGGAGTTCCTTTATGAAGCTCATCGCTGAATAGTTGATTACAAGACAACAAGTGTACATAAACTTCATATTTATTCTTCTGGATAATGTGTGAAATATCATTATTGAGTAATTTGCAATTTAAAACCCTGACTACATACATTTTTTTTCCAGTGAGATAAAAAGTCATCTGTATTTGCTACCTACATGCATTGTAATAAATTTATGTAACGTTACTATATTATTGGTGGGGACAGCTTTACTGTAACAGATATAACTGTTGTTGAGTTACACTACACGAGCTATAGGAATTTAAATTGTGGTTTCCTTTGAACCTTTAAATTCCTTGTTTAAATACCGTTGTGTAAATTTAAATGTTGCATACATTTTTATTTTTTTAGTGAGATAAAAAACGATTTGTATTTGATATACATGTGCATTGTAACAAATTTATGTAGGGTTGGTGTAATGGAAATCTTGGATGATTACGGTATCTTGCAGATTTAATACTGTCTATTACGAATTATCATCAATGCCGTGAAAAGGAGATCGACAAAAAGACAAGTATGCAGCCAGGTTCTTTAAAGTAAAGTTTTATTTTTGCCCTTTCGAGAGAGTAGGACGCTCTGCGTGATTATTGGTAGTTACAGCAGGGCCAGGCCAAGAGAAAAGTGACCGTTCTTTTAGTCAGCACCAAGATAACATCAGTTGTTAGATATCGCCAAAGGTTACAATGTTTGGCATGTATATGATATTTGGCCTAAATATGCGTGCAATATTTTTTCTTCTGAGAGAGAGATTTTGTACTTAGCATATTAACAAGATAATCGCTAATTGGCGACAAAAGAGTTTAAACTTTGGTATTGGAATTTGAAAAAGGAAAGGAATTTTTGTGGGATAGGCTTTGGGGCTCATGAAGCGATCTAAACTTCGCGAATGGATACCATATAAGGAACGGTAGCATGAGAAGGAGATATATTGGAATATGTAGGACGCGCAAAACATCTTATGCAGCATTTTTATTGTAGAGCAGCTGGTATAAGAAAACCACATTCGGTTTTCATGACCATATAAGGTATGGAACGAATGAAATACATGTGCCGGCATTTTGGTGACCGTTATATTAAGGGGGGCGTATAAATATTACTAGAATGAGAAAAGGGGCGATATATTTATAACTTCAACTGTAATGTAGATCCTGTTGTGATCATGATTTTTTAGTTACTTTAAAAGAAGGATTTTTTTTTTTTTTTTTTTTTTATGGAGGAAAAGATAAGTTTATCAATTTGTTACCTAACATCGTCATATTCAATGATATATGATATATTGATATCATAGTTGGTTTATATTATTGCTTGCAGCCTTGTTTTGAAAAATACAGCTGGTTCTATGCATAAGTTAAATGCTCTAAAAAACTCTGCTATTAGAAAATTCAGGGAGTAATCTGACATAATTTTTTCACATTGTAAAAATAAAAAGTAAAAATTCTGATGAAAAATAAAAAATGTCAATAAGTTTTAGAGGAATTTTATATAAATGTATAGATATATATGTATGTAAGAAATCATAAAAATCAATCCTATTAATTAGTTTTTTAATAAATCGCCCCTCAATTTGGATACGGGCCCCATGACTAATAAACACGAGTTTTGCCGGGTACGTACGCACGTTTATCGTGTTAATTTAACTATAACACATGGTCCTTTTTAACTGGTAACCCTAGGGAGATGAGAAAATTCAAATGTACATCTACGCACTTGCTCTGAAAAGCACCTGTGAAAGGACTTTCCTATGTTTTAGAATATTTAAATAAATCTCAAAATTAATTCAAATCCCTTGAAATCTGTCGTTTTATGAAAATGCGACGTATTATACATATATATATATGCATATATATATATATATATATATGTATATATCCGTTGCGTCTATTACTAGCGAACTGGTTTTTCTACAGTGTTACTATGTCAGCTTGTATAAATTAACTATTGCTTCCTGCATTAATAATTTATTAATTATTTTATTGCTCAGTCCTCTTCATTAAAGGTGATAAACAGATAAGTTTTTTTGTTCTCAATATTTTGTTTTCTTACTTTTTATCCAAATTATATATGAATGTAAAGTTTATCATTTCCACGTGCAAAAATAGGGTTAGTTTGTGCTCATGTTACTGACACTATTTGCTGCACTCTACTGATTTAATACATATATATATATATATATATTCATTTTTTCAACTATTTATTACACTGTTCCTTGTTTAATAATTTGGTTTTTGTGTGCTGGTAGCCAGAAATACGTATTATTTTGCTATTTCATGGCTAATACGTGGATAAAACCGCACACTTCAATTGTAGTTCCAGAGCATTTGGGGCCTGATGATTCTGCTCTGGAGACTATAAATTGTTAATTATTTACGTAATATTTAGATAAAATTATAATATTTTTCATGATAAATATAACTTCTTCTATAAATACAGAAAACATTTATTAGACAGTCACATCACAGCACATATATAGAAAACATACATATCGAAAAACCAAAGAATAATAATAATAACATATCAGCATCATCTCACGTTCATCGTCTGAAATAAAAAACCTAATACACGGAGTCATGAAATAATGTCTATTGTTCAAAGTTCTTTTAAACAAAAAACAATTTAATTATTGCCATGCGATTTCACTTACAAATCCCTCCTTTCGCATGTCAATAATGCTCAGCAATGCCCAGACTTGTAATATGTTTTATCATGACATCATAACTCAAATTCTTTGTCATTATATCTGCCTCCAGTTCAGATGAATTTATATATTTTGTTTCGATTTCTCCTTTAGCTCTTTCATCTTTCACAAAATGATATTTTCTACTGATATGTTTGTTACGATTATTCACTCTTGGGTTTTTAATCCAATCAATTACGGACTGACTATCAGTACTGATTTTTATTGGACGCTTTACCATTTCTTCTTGATTTAATTCTTCCAAGAGACCCATTAGCCATTTTACTTCACAAACTGCATCACACAAACTTAAAAGCTCAGATTCCATTGTTGAAAGCTCAACCAGTTTCTGCTTATTACTTTTCCATCCAATTAATGATTCTCCTATTTTTACGATGTATCCACCAAATGATTTTGAATCTTGTGTAGTACACCAGCTAGCATCAGAACAAAGTGATAATTGGTCCTTTTTACCTTTAATTCGAAGTTTGTAGTTTTTTGTGCCTTGGATATAACGCAAAACTCTCTTCACTGCCTGTAAATGTATTTCTCTAGGATCTTTTGCATATTGAGACAAATTACTTAAAGTAAAAGCTAAATCTGGCCTTGTTCCTCTTACTAGATATCCTATACTTCCAAGCATTTCTTGATATACTGTTTCATCAATTTTATTTTCACCTTCATATTCATCTAAATTTATTCCGAGTACTCCAGGAGTTTTCACACTTTTACAATTTTCCATATCAAATCTTTCTAAGATCTTTTCTGCATATTTAATTTGCCCTAATAAAAATTCTCCGTTATTTTCTTCAATATCAATACCAAGGAATTTGATATTTTTCTTCTGCTCTTTAATTTTCGCTTCTTTATTCAATTGTTGTATGAATTTATTTATCAAATCTTCGGATTCACTAACGACTATCCCATCATCTACATAGATTCCAACTGTAATAAATTCATTATTCTTTTTATTGACAAATACACAAGGGTCTGCTTTGCATGGTTTTAATCCAATCTTATCAAATATTTTAACCAATTTTTCATACCAGCATCTTCCTGCTTCAGGCAATCCATATAAATTTCCTGTCATGAGTAATATCTTCCCTCCTTCAATTTGTAGGCCTTCAGGTGGATTCATATAAACAGCAGTTTCTAGATCTGCATTCAAATAAGCTGTTTCTACGTCGAAAAATCTAGTTATGTAGCCTTTCATTGCTGCGACTGCCAATAAAGTTCTAAATGGTTCAGTTTTCATTACTGGACTGTACGATTCTTGATAATTTGTTCCAAATTTAAGTCTTGATCCGTCTGCTACTAACTTAGCTTTATATTTTACATCTTCACCGCTTTCTTTTATATTAAAAATCCATTTGCTTCTCAGTACTTTCACATCTTTTGGTTTGTCAACAATTTTCCATGTTTTGTGTTCTTCTAACGAATGTAATTCCTTTTTGATTGCTTCTATCCATTTATCCTTATTTTTAGAATTTAATACATCTTTGTAATTTTTTGGAACTTCCTCGTGCACTAGATTTGCTAAATACTTTGGATTCGGTTTCCTAATTCGTGATGATCTTCTAGGTTCTCCAGAAAACTTATTTGGATTACTTTCTTTTTCTTCTTGTTCTTCATTTTCACTAATTATATTATTTATTTCATTTTCCTCTGTCTCAGGAGCATTCGTATCATTTGTCAACCTAATTTTTTCTTTTTCCTGATTTAATTCTTCATCATTTTCATCGGAATTGTTCTCTTCTTGTTCATCTATTATATTCTTATTACTGATAATATTGATGTATTCAAATTCATCCGTCATTTCTTCTTTATTTACTATATCTTTATATCCCATTTTTTCTTCTATAAACACAACATCTCTGCTTTCACGTATTCTCTTTTCCTTTAAGTCATATAATCTGTATGCTCGACGATCTCTTGAATATCCGATAAATACTGCAGGTTTTGCTCTTACATCAAATTTCTTTCTATTGATGTCATCGTTGCGATAAAAAGCTTTACATCCAAATACTTTCATGTGTTTTACTGTAGGCTTATTACTTGACCATAATTCTAATGGCGTTTTCTTTCTTGAAGCCGTTGGAGTAACATTATGTATGTAAACTGCTGTTGACACTGCTTCGGCCCAAAAAGATAAAGGTAGCTTTGCTTCTATCAGCAATGTTCTTGCTGTATTAATAATTGTACGATTAGCTCTTTCAGCAATCCCGTTGCTTTGAGGACTATGAATTGTTGTTCTTTCATTCTTAATACCCTTTCTTTTATAATAATTCATGAGCTGTTCGTTAGTAAATTCTCCACCGTTATCTGATCTCACTGCTTTTACTTTCTTGCCGGTTTCATTTTCTCTTCTCTCTATTATATTTATAATTCTTTCTTTTGCTTCATCTTTACTTCTTAAAAAATCTACAAAATATCTTCTACTATATTCATCTACTACCATTAACATGTATTTATTTCCTCCTAATGAGTGTACTGTCATTGGTCCACATAAATCAATATGTAGCCGCTCTAAAATACGTGTTGTTCCTTCTATCACTTGATTAAATGGCGTTCTCGTTAATTTTCCTTGAATACATATTTCGCATTTTGTTTCTTTACCATCTATCTCTTCTAATCCCCTTACAAAATTTTCTCTTGACATTCTTTGTAAGTATGCATAATTTATATGCCCAAGTCTTCTATGCCATAATTCTTTCTTAGATTCCTTTGTCTGTAAACAAGATTCATTTCTATCTTCAATTATTTCTCGTACAGCTAAATTTATTTTAAATGTATTATCTTCAAAAGTTCCTTGAGCAATTAATTCGCCTGTGTTCTTTTCATAAATGGCTGATCCTTCATTATTAAATATCACATATTTTGATTTTCTGACTAAACTTGGAACTGACATCAAATTTTCTCTTAAATTAGGTACACAAAGAACATCTGTAAGTTTTATATTTGATTCGCTAAATTTCTGATCATAAGCAGTAACATGAACATTTCCGCGATATTTTGCTTGTATTGATCGCTCGCTATCAGCAGTTGCAATTTCTACATCTTCAGGTTTTCCTTCTACACCGATATCTTCTCTATGCGTCATATGCGAAGTGCAAGCTGAATCTAACATCCAGGTTATTTCCTTATTATTTTCAGATTCTTTACACTCATTTTTATGAAATTCATCTGAGTGCAATGCTTGTTCATTTGTAAAACATGTATATTCCTTTATTTTCTTGTTTGAAACATTATTATTCTTGTTAAAATTCTTATTGTTCTGTGAATATTCTCTCATATCCTGAAATGCTTTAACTTTATTACTAGAAAAATTTTGAAAATTTTTGTTTGGTAAATATTCTCTATTATTTCGCGAGTGTGTCATATTCGACTTATTATAACAATTCCGCGCTACATGATTTGGCTTTCCGCACGCGAAGCAATAAATTCTTTTTTTTTTTATTAGCCTTAAATGCTTTAAAATCGCTTTCGTGAAATCTATCATATTTTCTTTCATATCTCAATAAAGTTTCTCGCATCACTTCGTAAGTAATATTTGGGTTTGACGATATCGCAGTTGTTACTTCACTATATTTCTTTGGGAGTCCTTCTATAATAAATCCTATTAATTCGCTTTCATCAATTTCTGTACCCAATTCTAATATTTCGTTTGCGATACCTTGAGCTCTTATTAAATATTCTTCAATTGTTTCCCTTTCATTTTTTTCTATTCTCGCCAGATTAATTTTTAATTGAATTTTTCTTTGATTCTCAATTCCTGCATAACGCTTTTTAAGTAGTTCCCATAATTCTTTAGCTTTCTTAACTCCTCTAACTGCCATTGTTTGTTCTGCTGACAACGTTAATATAATTATGCCATATACTTCATCATTTTTATCTAACCATGTTTTATGCACTTTTAAACTAGCGGGATCCTTTTCATTTTTTATCGGTTCATCATTTTCGATAACATCAAATAAATGCTTCGATTTAATTAAAGCTTCAACCCTCATACTCCATAATGTATAATTTTTACTTGTTAAGGGTTCTATTCTAGGAATTCCAAACAAATTTGATTCAGACATAATTAAAATACTTTATCTTCCTGACTATTTTAAGTGCATATAAAATTCTTACCTCTTAAATTTATCCTATTGGCGGTTATTCCAATCGGAGAAATTATTTTCTTCCATTAGGCCTAATTCCACTCAATTCATATTTTTATTTTATTTCTGCACACAAAACACAAACATTTTCTCTAAAACCACCGCTCTTCTACCAAAATGTTAATTATTTACGTAATATTTAGATAAAATTATAATATTTTTCACGATAAATATAACTTCTTCTATAAATACAGAAAACATTTATTAGACAGTCACATCACAGCACATATATAGAAAACATACATATCGAAAAACCAAAGAATAATAATAATAACATATCAGCATCATCTCACGTTCATCGTCTGAAATAAAAAACCTAATACACGGAGTCATGAAATAATGTCTATTGTTCAAAGTTCTTTTAAACAAAAAACAATTTAATTATTACCATGCGATTTCACTTACACAAATTACATTTGCATCCATTTTATTTATTTATTTATTCAGATATACTCATTTCACTATATTTTTTTCTTTTTATTATTATTATTATTATTATTTAATTCAATTCTAATTCTTCTTTTGGTTCATTGTTTTATCGATAAAATCCATTGGTGAATCTTGTCTACTTTAAATGGTATTATATATATATATATATATATATATATATGTATGTATGTATGTATATACACATATATATTTGTAAAATAAACAGAGTTTTTTTCCTTTTTCGGTGCATATTTTTTTTTTTTTTTCAAAGGATCCATTTTATATTTTTATTATTAACTTTATAAATCAATTATGAAGTGGTTTAAGAAACAATTCCTATGAGATTGCTGTTTAAAAATAGTTTACTATTTGAATTTTATAAATTTAGATATAAATTTCTCACACAACTTGGTATTTTATCGAATTTGATATACTAAAATTATATATGAATGTACCAAATTATACAAATTGAAATATATCTAGTGTCTAGGGCTTTCTGATTATCAAAACAATGGTTACCTATGCAGGGATAGAGATATGCGTTACATTAGATTATTATATCTTAATGCTATGTTGCGTGATATGTGAGAGGCATCATGTATTCCACTTAGAAACGCATCCCGATTACTTGAAGAAAAATAATATGTTCGTGCATAAACAATCCATTCTACATGCGAACCAGATCCTCTTTCCGAAGCTGAACCTTTGTCATGTGTGACAATTATCCACTTGTGGACATAAACCAAAACAATTACGTATACAATTTCCTACATTGAGGAAATTTAATTGCTTTATGAACATCATAACTTAATTAGTTGATTACGAGACAACCAGTTAACACGGCATCAATTTTAAGCTTCTTGATAATAAGTGCAATGCCATTATAGCATAGTTTGTAATATAATAGCGTGACAAATTTTTTTTTAAATCCTTTTAGTGACATAAAACGCGATTTTCATTTGCTAAATATGTGAAAAATTGATTTTTGTAATGAAAAAAATAAATAAATTCAACACAAAAAGAACAGGATGGGATTTTCCCCAAATGTTTTATTTCTTTCAGTAATAAAGGCATTACAATTGTTCCATAAATTGTACAAATTGTTGTATTTTTAGAAATATGTTTTTGTTTTTTTAGAATTTCGAATGAATAAAGACAGCTACTGAAAAAATAGCAAATTATTGAAAACCTATTAAAATAATATTTTTTGAAAGTTTAACTTCTGTCATATTTATGATCAATATTTGCTTTATTACTTAAAACAAGAGTGTTTTAACTGTCTGTTATATATATATATATATATATAAAAAAAAAAAAAAAAAAAAGACATGTAACTAACGTTGCCGTAACCTTTGTCGTAATTGTATTTATTGTGATCGGGACTCTATGTCAGCTCATATTTAAACAAGTAAGAAAAATCATGCGTTAAGCATAGATTATGAAGCACTTTCCAACACTTAATGAAATCTTTAACAAAACTTTGTTATTTAGGGAAATAATAGTGTATAGCCAAATATACCCAAATATGTATTCCAATACATTAGAACAGCCCTGTATTTCATATGTCAGTTCATATAATGGGAAAATTTAGCTTAGCAAGACAATACCCAGTAGCTTGAAATTTCTTTTTCAGCAATTCATACTATTAGATGGAAACATACTTGAATACTTTTGTTCAGCCCTGTAGTTTACATTGTACCTTTATTACACGTCAGCATTAGGCTAAAATTTATTGTAAACTAAAACACTTTTAAAACAACTGAAATCACATTCTCATAAATCATCATTCATAGGCGTCCATGTACCGAATTCTTTGCGTGGCCCTGTATATCCCTTTATCTATATTCTGCAAAAATTTCTCAGTAAACTGAATGCAACTCAGCGTAAAAATGCATAGCTTATTTAAGAACCACGTTTAAATAATTTACGCTCATATTCAGTAACGTTGGTGAGCTTTTTGTGTAGCCCTGTATATCAACTATAATATTTATGCACACAATATAATGTGCATATATTTAGCGAAATATAAATGCGAATATCATAATTAAAATGCATTTCATCCCTCCATCAGCCATCATCGGACACATATACGGTATTTCGGAAAGAATATACTATTTGAAATCTTTTGTATGGCCCTGTAAATGCTATGTATTTCATATTATGCAAGACAGTAGCGTATAATTTATATTAAGCTTCAGTGACATATATAAATTTTATTATACATGAAAAAGCTTAATATATTTAAAATATGTCACACACAATTCCCCCTTTTACCATTATCTAATGGAATTCTTTTGTGTGGCCCTGTAAATGAATAATAGCTACATTTTCACCTTATATTTTATAGAATGCATATTTTAATATGTTTGGCAGGGTATAACATCTTTAAAATTCCTTTGAAACGATTTTCCCCATAGGCCGTAATGTAATAGGAAACTTTTGATTCGCCCTGTAGATAAACTAATCATGGTAGAAACTTCATTTTCGATAGTACTTGTGCTAGGGTAAACGTCAATAATGTCCTAAAATTCCATGTCAATCCGAGTATATTAACGATTTTTCCCCATGGGCCGTAATGTAATGGAAAACTTTTGATTCGCCCTGTAGATAAACTAATCATAATAGAAACTTCATATTCAATAGGACTTGTGCTAGGGTAAACGTCAATAACGTCCTAAAATTCCATGTCAATCCGAGTATATTTACGGGAGTTAGAGCGCGGACAGACGGACAGACGGACAGACAAACCGAATGCATAAGCACTTTTCAACTTTGTTGGAAAGTGCTAAAAAAAATATTGCATATAAGAAAATGATAACAAGTAGTTTTACACAGAAATTTATGATAAACACGCGGAAAGGGACATTTTTAAATCTGATAATTGTTTGAAGCGCTACTTGGTGCTAAAATCTATCAAAATGGTTTTTAAAAAAATATAGGATTAGAAACTATGCATAACAATTCAACCATTTTTTGCAGGCACATTAAATAACTAAATTTCAGAACCGAATCATTTTTGTAATTTTTTTAACTTTTTTTTCAAAATTTTGTAGTCGCAATAGAGATTTATTTGATTTCGAAAAAGTCATTTATTTATATTCTCAAATCTTTGTTTATTAACGTTCCTGTGAAAGGAGCTCTGTAATGCTAATTTACTAAGATGCGAGAGTTTCACTGCACTGACATAGAAATTAAGGAAATCCCCCTTCACTAAATAAAAAACCTTAATTTTTGATGACAAATCTTAAAACAATCAGATGCCCTCCCCATGCATGGGCAGCCCCTTCTCCATGGCTCTCGATAGCATCTAAATTCAATTTTGCAAAGATAAATGTACTTAATGTATATTCCAAGAGCCAGCATCACAAAATTAAATAGTGCTGTTTTGTCAAGCACAAGAATAAAACCTTTACTTAATGGGAGAGTAGAAAAGCCAAAAGTTAATAATTTGTAATAAACCAAAAACTAATACCACGCATGTTTGACGCCTAAGTTTAACATTTGTCCTACAATCAAAGGTATGGAAACATGGAGAACTGGGAGCAGGAAAACACACTGATAAATCTACGAGTTAACCATTAGTGGTATTAATTTTTGGCTTATGCACCTCTTCGCTTCCGGCAGACAGGAATCATTAGGCCCGCCACATACTAGTGAAACATTGAACGAAAAAACGTGAGACATGCGACAATTTCACCCTAGTAACAAAGAAAAAACCGGTTTGACTGCGTCATGTCGCACGATTTTTGATGCATGTTTCACTAGTCTGTGGCGGGCCTTAGAGTCCCCTATTATTACTCTTCTATAAATAATGGTTTTATTTCTTGTGCTCGAAACCTCAGGTTTTTGTGCTGTCGGCCCTTGGACTATTAGAAAAACTAGTTATTGGGGACCACCGTAATACCCATCATGGCTATTCATAGTACAATATATGAAAAAAAAAATGTGTAAACTATTTATAAAATGCATTGAAATTGCAAAATAAAATTTAAACATATTCACATAGTTTTAATACATAGTAATACTGTATTACTAAATCCTGGGTACTACTTGATTATCCTGTTGACAAATTTCAATCATTTTCAATTGTGGTATCGGCACTTGGACTAATACTTGATCTAAATTCTGATTCATGTTTTTCATAAAACTTCTGTTTTAATTTATCCAATCTTTCTATTTTATATGTCAACGATTCCATTGATCCTGACATATAGTTAACAGTTAAGAACGAAAGTAACAATCCGTTTATTTTCCTCTGCATTCTAGCTACGAGGTTCGAATCACATTTTCAAATTTTCGTTTTTAGAAAGATGCTTTACTAGATTAGTGCCTCCTTATGCCTTACTGATTATCCTTTTCAAAAAAGAAAAGAAAAAAAAAAAAAAAAAAAAGAATTTTTTTAGACACGTGTGCATTGAATATACAAAGTGCCCATAACTAAACGACCCCACTTTAAAATTGTCTACAGATGAAATTAATGTTCGGTTTGGTTTATTTTATGTCGGCCGATTATCTACACGCGGGATATAGGCCCTAAAGGGGTCGGATGCCCTCCGTGGGGGTCTCTCAAAGTGAACCTCACCCGTATTTACGCAAGGAAATCCACGGTTCGAAGAAAACCACGGAAAACTCCGAACGGTTAGACCATCGGCGCGATTGGGTTCGAATCCAGCACTTGCCATCTGCCAGTTGAGAGGTCAGAACCTCTCGGCCACTGGTGGGGGGCCTAAGCTAATGTTCGGAACTTTATTTTTGGGAGACGACTCTTTAATAGCTGGGTGAAAGTGAAAGAAATAGCAAACCAGGAGCTAATAATAATAATAATAAGAAGAAGAAGAAGAAGAATAGTAATAGTGAGGGTAAAATAATAATAAAGATAATAATTTTTCATATTTTATCACCAGTTTTTGAAAAGGAATCGAAGAAGGGAATAATCAAAGGTTTTGAGCGCATTATGAGGTACATATACACGTGACACATCCTCAATGTGTTAAAATACTCAATAAATTCACTTCTATTTTCAGAATAATTATCATTTTGCACTTTATCAAATTTTATGAAATTTATAAAGTACGATTAAAAATCAAGCATTTTACAAAAAAAAAAAAAAAAAAAAAAAAAGTATAGAAAGTAGTTTTTGAATTTTTAAAAGAAGTATTTTAATTTTTACACAGATATGTTTAATCCTTTAAATCGAAAATATTTTTGTATTCAATTTGTTGTCGATTCTATTATCTTTTTGTCAGTAAATCTTGAATTGAAAATATCAAATCAAACTTATACCAATTAGCCTCGAAATTGTAATGAAAGTTTAGTGGTGACATCTTTTGGGTAGAAATGAAGTAAAAATCGTTAAATTGATAAATCGAAAAATGCTTTGCGTCGAAAATTGCATCTTATTCTCAAACAATTTCAATCGACATCCTACTATTTATTTCTTTATTTTAAATGAGTGAATGTGTTTAAATTATGTGTAGAATATGTTTGAACTTTAGCGTCCCTTAAATTCATTTTTTATACTTTAAATATGTTTACAAAATTGCGTTTGATAAATTTTGATGGCGACATCTAGTGACGAATATTCGAGAGAAATTTGTTACAAAAAAATTATGCGGCTTTATCACTCAAAAACTACATTAAATTTACAAAGCAATTTTTTTTTTCGAAATAAATATTTATTATTAGAAGTTTATTACTCAATTTTTGTGTTAATATCTCTAACATTTAAATATGACAGGTAATTTTATGGATTCCCTTTCATGGACAATTCTCAGAAAATTTTGTATGTGCTGCATATTTGACTCCCCACCCCCTTGAAAACAAACTAAAAAGGCGAAAGATGATGACAAGAGCGCATGTCAGAAATTTTTAGTACCACAATTCGAAAGTTCTTGTCATTCAAGCTTCGGTTTGTGGGGCATTTGGTTGATTTTTTTTTTTTTTTTTTTTCAATTTAAAAATATAATTTTGTACATAAAAAAGAAAATAAATTAATAACTAATTGATGTTAAATATATATTATGTATGACATAGTATTTAATGTTGTAGCAACACTTTTTTTTTTTCAGAAACATTAAATAATTTATCTTTTTTTCGTTGCAAGTAGCTAAAGATAGTTTTAGGAATATTTTGTGCATTAGAAAATGTTCCTTCGAAATTATTACAAATCACCATTTATTTATGCAAAAATTTACATAATATTTAACGCTTTATACTACTCTAAAATATACATACACTGCATATATTAATTTAAATTGGCCAAGATACTTGTTTATTTGTCTGTGTTTTTATGTCGGCCAATTATCTACACTTAGAATATAGGCCCTAAAGAGGGGAGGATACCCTCCGTGTGGATCTTTACAACGGAATCTAACCCGTATTTTCGCAAGGAAATCCAAGATTCGAAGAAAACCACAGAAAACTCCGAACGGTTTGTCCGACAGCCGCGTTTGGGTTAGAGCCCAGCACCTGCCGTCTACCAGTTTCGGAAGTAGAACCTCTCGGCCACTGGTGGGGCGGCCAAGTTAAAGTATCAAGATTTTCAACATCATTTGATTCAAATATAGTTGCTTTATTAATTTAATTAATTACCTTCTGTATATTAATTTGAAGTATCCAAGAAAAGATAATAAAATTTTTAGCATTACCCGTTTTTAAAACTTTTTTATATGAGCAGAAATTTATTACACCTCAAAGCATTCATTATTTCTTTAGTGCAGTTTGTATTCAAATATTTTTTAAATTGGCATATATATGGTGTTCCTTTTTAGCTCACAGGCTATCATAGCCTGAGAGCTTATGTGCCCGTCCGATCTGTATGTAAGTTCGCACGTGCGTAACGCGATAACTCATGATAAAAATATCGGATCCACTTGAAATTTTGTATATAGGTCTATCCTGATAAGGCGCTTCCCTGATTAGTTTTTCGAGTTCATTCGATATGTATAAGAGGGAGAACGGGGGGCTCATGCCCCTCCCCTTAATGGATATAAATGGGTTTTTCATGCAGAATTAACAGTTTTTGTCCAAAATTTAGATATAGGATCATTCTGATGAGGCGATTCCGTGACTGTTATTATGTGTTCATTGAATAAGTATAAACAGGAGGAACGGGGGACTCATGCCCCTCCCCTTAATGGATATAAATGGGTTTTTCATGCAGAATTAACAGTTTTCGTTCAAAATTTAGATATAGATCATTCGGATGAGGCGATACCGTGGCTGTTATTAGGTGTTCATTGAATAAGTATAAACAGGGGGAACGGGGGGCTCATGCCCCTCCCCTTAATTGATATAAACGGGATTTTCATGCAGAATTAACAGTTTTCGTTCAAAATTTAGATATAGGATCATTCTGATGAGGCGAGTCCGTGGCTGTTATTAGGTGTTCATTGAATAAGTATAAACAGGGGAAACGGGGGTTCTAATTCCCCTCCCCTTAACTTGCATAAATGGATTTTTCAATCAGAATTGTCAGATTTCGTTCAAATCTCTGAATAGTTTTGGAAGTTTAATGGTTAAGTATAAAAGAGGGGAATAACTCCTCTTAAATTATATAAATGCTGAATGGGTTTTTATTAAGAATTATCCAATTTGCTCTGAATTTTGGATATAGATTTTTTAACATGATAAAGCATGTATTTGATAGTTTAGGAAGTTCAATGATTAAGTATAAAAAAGGAGAAAGGGGAGAGCTCTTTCCCCTTCTTAATTTTTTTTCGAACGGAATTAACGAAAATACAAGGCTGTAATGTACAATTAGTATGCGTAGCCTGTGAGCTCAATGCCATCAGTTTAACTGGGCAATATTCTTTTTATTAAAATCTAACTACAATGATCTTTAGATAAATTTCAATAAAAATAAAATTAAGTTTAAAACGGAAAAATACATGTAACTGTACACATATTATTTAAAAGATGCGTAATAAAACATATAGAAACTTAAAAATACATTTAAAGTACTTTTTAGGTGCGTTCATTATTATGTAAATACGTAGCACCTATTGTTGTCGTTCTGTCCGTCTGTCTGTCCGCATATAACAACGCAAAAACTACCCAACTGAATAGTTTGAAATTTAAAATACATAATTATTACATAATTTTGTCGAGTCATTTCAAATTTTATGAAAATCGGATGCATAGATCAATTACAGGGACAATCAAAAGGATTCCGTTACATTACGGTCAATGGGGAAAAAAGTTTCAAATGCATTTTAATCGTTCGAAATTTTAAATACATAATTATTACATAATTTTGTCGAGTTATTTCAAATTTTATCAAAATCGAATGTATAGTTCAACTACAGGGACAATCAAAAGTGTTCCGTTACATTAAGGTTAATTGGGGAAAAATGTTTCAAATGCATTTTAATGGTGTTACACTCATTCGAACGTAATAAAACTGATATGCATCTATAAAGTACATATTATAATATACATTTTGCATAATCTGTGGTGCAAAGAATATTTGTTATTGATTTACAAGGCCACACAAAAGTATTCCATTGCATAATGGTATAGGGAGAACATTGTTTGGTGCGCATTTTAATTGTAATTATTTACAATTTTATGAGATTGATATATGAAAATGATATTTTTAAAACTTCGTTATCGTACGAACGCACCTCATTTGCTACGCTTCACGTGCATTTTCCAACTTTTTTTTAAAGTGATGGTTGTGGATTGACTATATCAGAAAGCGTGGGGGCAGGGATATTTATCAATAACTGATTGACGAATTTCACAATATTTTTTAGTGATCGATTTACAAAATTTGCTTTTATTTTCAACTATGGATTAAAGATGTGATTTTTTCCTTATGAATAAGATTGGAATCCGCGATCCCCCCCCCCGTTGGAGATACATGAAATTTATGATTTATTTCGGCAACAGAAAAAAACTCAGTTGCAAGAAATAACTGTGGATTATGAAATACTTCGACGAAATGAAAAAAAAATTAAAAAAAAAATCTAAAAACCTGATTGCGTAAAAAGCTAAAAAGAGGGAAATAAAAAATTAAATTACAAAAATCAAAAAACACCATTGTGTAAAATGTGAACTAAAAAGAGGGAAACAAGATAACGTTGGAACATAGTAGAGTGTGTAATGGAAATCTTTTTTAGGTGCATTCTAGAGATGAGTTCGGGCTCGTTTTTCGGGGCCCGGGCCTGCCCGAGCCCGACGATTTTAAGACCGAGCCCGCCCGAAGCCCGAAAACTTTTTTGTCACCAGAGCCCGAGCCCGAGCCCGAGCCCTATACCAAAAATATACAAAATAAAATTCTATTGTATTTAAAAATTGTTTCAAAAGTAATATCTCATTTTTAAAAACTTCTTACATAGATATGATTTTTAAATGAAAATTTAAATTCATTCTTATCAAAATTCGTATAAAATAAAAATATACTTCATATGTAAAAGTATTCTCATATTCTTTCCTCCTTTAACAAGCAAATTTGATGGAAACGTTTTTGTTTAAGGAATAAATGCATGAAATTTGCAGAAATTACTATTTGTAAGCTAGCGAATCGAACAACGTTTTTCAATTTTCTGTAAAAAGTGTACATATTTCATTATAATGGATTATTTTCTCACAAAAATCTTCCATGATTGACAGATACCTGAAAATCAACGTAAATTAAAAAAAGTGACATTGTTATTTTAAAGGTCATATGTTTTTATAGAAAAAGAGGAAACACTGATCGATTGCTTTCTGTTGGAATAACATGGTAATAAAATTTACTTACGGAGAAAAGTGACTTCGAGAAGGAACAACATCCTCAGCATTAGCAGAATTCATATTTATGATGACAAATGCATATAATAATCACTAAAGTTATTTTCATAAAAAAAAAGACTATGTTTCATGCACAATCGAGTACGAGTATTAAATAAATTTGAAAACCTCCAGCTAATTCTTGTCTACCAAAAACCGAAGAAAATAATATCTTTGTGTTATGTAACTAAATAATAAATAAATAAACGATCCCATTAAAAATTATGTTCTACAAACGAAAAGCCAACAAAGATTAAATTTATTGTTATGTTTGTTATGGGCGCCATATCAATAGATCGTTGGAGGAAGTTCCGCAGATATAAATCTGTAATTATCACAAATTTTCATTTGAAACTGCAATGAAAAACTAAAATAAATAAACAAGCATTCAGTTCTCCCGTCATTTTGATAAAAAAGTATTAAAATAACTTGAAAAGGAATTAGTAAGCAATTTTAAGTGGAAAAAGTTATTTCAATCCTTTCTACACATGAGTAAATAAAATTTTTTGGCTTTAGAAAAAATGAGCCCGGGCCCGCCCGAGCCCGAAGTCTAAAATAAAAATAGAGCCCGAGCCCGTGTCGGGCCCGGGCTCGGGCTCGGGCTTTCGGGCTCGGGCTGAGCCCGTCTCATCTCTAGTGCATTCGTAATTATGTAAATACGTTGCACCTATAGTTGTCGTTCAGTCCGTCTATCTGTCTCTCTGTCCGTCCGCATATAACAACGCAAAAACTACCCAACCGAATCGTTTGAAATTTAAAATATATACTTATTACATAATTTTGTCGTGTCATTTAAAATTTTATGAAAATCGGATGCATAGATCAATTACAGGGACAATCAAAAGTACTTCGTTACATTACGATCAATGAGGAAAAAGTTTCAAATGCATTTTAATCGTTTGAAATTTTAACTATATAATTATAACATAATTTTAGAGAGTCATTTCAAATTTTATGAAAATTGGATGCATAGATCAATTACAGGGACAATCAAAAGTATTCCGTTTCATTAAGGTCAATGGGGGAAAATGTTTCATATGTATTTTAAAAGTGTTACACTCATTTAAATATAATAGAATACATGAACCAAGCAACATCCACGAACACAGCACTTTTATACATTCTGTATAATCTGTGATGCAAAGAATATTTATTATTAAATTACAGGGTCACACAAAAGTATTCCATTACATAATGCTATAAGAGAAAACATAATTTGGGGCGTGTGTTAATTATATTAAACTATTTCACATTTTATGAATATGATATAAGTTGCTGAGGTGTAATAAAAATTTCTTCCTGTATATTTACAGGAACACAAACAAGATTTCGACCACTATATTATATCTGAAATACTGTCTACTATAACATCCAGATCGGAATATTTTTAAAACTTCGTTAGTACGAACGCACCTCATTTTCTACGCTTCACGTGCAATTTCCAACTTGTTAAAAAATTCAGAACGTTTTGGACCGTGGCTTACGTGGTTTTCGTCAGTGAGAAAAACTCTAAATGACAGTTGTTGCTGCTTGGCGTTCTCAAGCTCCATCCGGAACAGTCCATTTTACAGGGGGGGGGGGGATGAGGAAACGAAGTATAAGGGTTAGTTTTTTAAGTACTTTAAATGTATTTATAAATCTTTGTATGTTTTATCATGCACCTTTTAAGTAATATGTATACAGTTACATGTATTTTTACGTTTTAAATTATTAAACAAGGTGAATTCTGCATTGATTTTGTTCTTAACTCCAATTATAATATTAAGTTATCCAGATCATGTTTTAATCCAATTAAACCTATTACTTCCAGCTGATATATACCAGCACCTAATAAAGCCCTGCTGAAGTCTAACCTATTCTCGGATTGTTATGTATCCACCAACACTTTGAAACATACCATGTATTTTGTTTTGTATTTATGACGGTCAATTATCCACACTTGGGATATAGGCCCTACAAGAAAGGGGGATGCCCTCGGTGGTTGTTTTTCTAAGGGATCCGTATTCACGCAAGGAAATCCATAGTTCGAAGAAAACAACGGAAAACTCGAAACGGTTAGGCCGACGGCCGCAATTGGGCTCGAACCCAGCACCTGACGTCAACCAGTTTCGGAGGCAGAACCCCTTGGCCACTGGTGGGGCAAAAACATATCATCTATAATATCGTATTATATATTTTATGGAGAACAGATTTTGTGTAGAAAAAGTAATTAATGCGATATAAGAATTATTCAAAAACTTTATTTTCTTTTTAGCACTTTCCAACAAAACTAAAAAATGTTCATGAATTGGTTTATCTGTTTGTCCGCCCGAGCTCAAACTCGCGTAAATACAGTCCTATATGCATGAAATTTTATGGATGTTATTTGGTATTATTGTGCTATGTAAGTGTACTGTGCTATGTGCTACGTGCTATGTTCGAAAATGGAGGGAGAAAATACGTTAAATTTGAGGCGCAGCAATGTTGCCAGCAGTTTTTGCAGTAAAAATAGCAGTAAAATTAGATGTAATAAAAAAATGTACTTCTAGTTCTACTGAAATTTTTACGGCAAAAACTACTGGCAACATTGCTGCCAAATTTCAAAAGAGATGTTCTTTTTCCTTTTCGTCTTTTTAAACAGGAACTGAAATTTTGTATTAATTTTATTCTCCTTTAAGGTGCGTCATTGACAACCTTAAAAACATTTACTATTTTTTTTATTATTTTTATTTTTTTTTTTTTGTTTTGTTTTGTTTTCAAATGATGTTTATTTTCAAACCATATATTAGGATCATTATTTAAAATTTGACTAATTGCACAAAATTTAGTTGCTAGTTCATGGCTGAAAAAATTTTTAGATACGAGTGTCTGAGCAACAGATCTTTTGTTTATGATATTCGAAGTAAAGAAAAATTGTGGTGTCGATTTCTCTTTTACATTTAAGATTCCTCCTCGCTGAAGGGTTGCATTCTACTGTTTTCTCAATAAGTAGTTGTTGAATCATTAAAATTTGCCATACAATTTTTAGAGAAAATTTTTCATTTGCAGTAAGAATTTTGAGTTTTAAAAAATTTAGGAAATTTTATTTTAAGCATTAAGTCTTGTTTCGGATTTTTTGGAATTATTGCTTTAAATTTTGCTTTAACACAAGTGTTGAAATGCTCGGAATTTAGGTTATGCACTAAAATGCAGCAAATGCAGCTGATCTAATATCAAATGGTTTATTAAATTTGTAAAAATAAAGAAAATAAAAAAGCGAGTTTTTTGTAAAAAATAATTAATTATATTTTTTTAGGGAATAATCAAGTTAAGAGTACTAATCACTACACGACAGAATTTCTCTTGATAATGTTAAGTCTGTGGACGTTTTATGCATTCTTATAAACTAATACATGGATTTTCATAAAAAAATTTATTCCGTTAATACTTGATATAACATGGTGCTGATTATGTTATGGTGCAAATTTCTCAACTGGTGGTGATGCTATGGTGCATTATTCGTGATTATCGCAATAGCTCTAGCTCAAGAATAACTGTACAGAATTATACAAGACTTTAGATTCTGTTAGACCCTGATATAAACAAGATCTGATTAGCTTTTGGTGTATATCACTCAACAGGTGGCGCTGTTAAGCTGCATTATTTACAAGTTCCACAATAGCTATATATCAAGAACAGTTTTATATTTTATGAACCAATAAATTTGTATAATATTAATTAATCCATAGACAGTGGATAAAAAAATAATAAATACTACTTATATAAATGCTATAAAAATGCATAAAAAACTTTGGCTAATTAATGTTTTGTAAAATGTACAAGTCTTTTGCACATTAAATAACTTTGTATTTAGACACGAAACAAAGTTTGTATTTTATTATTCCACATAACATTTAAAAACATACTAGCAGGGGTGACCGAGCTCAGCTCGGTCAAAATTAACTTTGTGTTCAACTCGATATAGTATTTTCCCTGTATCATTCACTCTGTATTATTACTGTAAAACATGTTATTAATAATAGTATTATTTATAAAAACAATCAATAAGAAAACTATGTTTGTGTGCACATGTTCATAAATTTTACTTTATTTTAAAATTTACAACGAAAGGACATCAAACCAAATCACTTTTTTTAGCTCGACCCTGATTAGTTTAACTATGTATCTCGAATACTATTAAGAATGTATAAGAAATTTCTTCACATTCTGAAAGACAATATTTTTTGCCAGATATAGCCAAATTTAGACACATTCTTTCATTTGGTGCCAAATAAGTTTTCTGGTTTCGTAATCTTAATAGTCGATTTTTTGGATAAATTTCGCCAGTATTTTGTCAAATATCGCCAAATTATTGAACTTTGACATATTCTCGTGATCCTAATCCTTATTACCCAAATGATCCACTAATCAAATGTGATTAAACATGTGACTTAGCTCAATGGTCTTCAGGTAATCAAAAATAGTAGCGTCTAAAATAAATCAAAATCGTTTAAGCCATTTCTTAAATAAAATTAGCTTGACAGCATTCAGCAATGAAGCGATATGACACGCTAATATAATTTTGTTTAGTATGCAACTCAGCCCAATAGTTTTCTCGTGACAAAAGACGTTTCGTTGCAAAATTTAGGTAAAATTGATTGAGTCGTTGTTATATATAATTAGAATGACCCGAACCCATTAAGACCTAAAACGACCCACTAATTGAATTGTTACAAGCATGTGTCCTAGCTCAATGGTATTCTCTTGCCCAAAAACGATATAAGAGAAAGTATACTCAAAATTTTCTAGATAAAATTAGCATGACCCCCAAATGACCCTTAGATCGAAATCTCTCGAAAATGTGACTTAGTTCATTAATTTTTGAGTGCCGAAAAATGTTAAATACAAAATTTAGATAAAATCGATTGAGCCAATTTTTAGGTATAAATAGTTTGACCTTGACCCATTATGACACAAAATGACTCATTAATCGAGTTTTCTCAAACATCTGACCTAACGCAATGATTTTGTTGTGTCCGAAAACGATAGAATATAAAATTTAGTCAAATTTGCGCGAGACATTGTCTAGATAAAATTAGAATAACCCAAAAGTGACCCTCTGATCGAAATTTCTCGAACATGTCACATAGCCCAATGATTTTCTCGTGCCAAAAACATGCTTTATACAAAATTTCGTTAAAATCGATTCACCCGTTCTTTAGATATAGCTTGACCATGACCCATCATGACCCACAAATGACCCTTATAATCGAAATCTCTCGAACATGTGACTTAGCCCATTATTTTTCTCGTGTACAAATATTGTTACACTCGAAATTTCGTTAAACTCGATCCTGCCGTTTTTTAAATATAAATAACTTGACCCAGACACTTTATGACCCAAAATGACCCATTAACGAAATTTCTCGATCATGTCACCTAGCCCAATGATTTTCTCGTGCCAAAAAATGTTGTATACAAAATTTCGTTAAAATTGATCCACATGTTCTTTAGATATAGCTTGACATGACCCGTTATGACCCATCATGACCCATAAATGACTCTTATAATCGAAATCTCTCAAACATGTGAGATAGTCCATTAATTTTCTCGTGTCAAAAAACTTACATACAAAATTTCATTAAATTTGATACTGTCGTACTTTATATATAAATAGCTTGACCCAGACCTTTTATGACCCAAAATGACCCAGTAATAGAAATTTCTCGAACTGAGAACCCAATAGTTTTCTCGTTCCAAAAAAATGTTGTATACAAAATTTCGTTAAAATCGATCCACCTGTTCTTTAGCTATAGTTTGACCATGACCCATTATGACCCATCATGACCCACAAATGACTCTTATAATCGAAATCTCTCGATCGTGTGACTTAGCCCATTAGCTTTCTCGTGTCAAAAAACTATTACAGGCAAAATTTCGATGAAATTGATTCTGCGGTTCTTTAAATATAAATAGCTTGACCCAGACCCTTAATGACCCAATATGACCCATTAAAATTTTTTTTTGAACATGTAACCTAGCCCAATGTTTTTCTCGTGCCCGAAAACCATAGAATGCAATTTTTAGTCAAAATTGCGTGAGAAAATCGCCAGATAAAAATAGCATGACCCACAATGACCCCAAAAATGACCCACTTACCGAATTTTCTCGAACATGTTAGCTAACCCAATGGTCTTCTTGTAATCCAAAACGATAAAATATAAAATTTGATCAAAATCGTTAGAGCCGTTTTTTAGATAAAAATGGCTTGACCCATAATGACCCAAAATTGACCCACTAATCGAAATTTTTCGAACATGTGACCCAGCCTAATAGTTTTGTTGTGCCAAAAAACGATTGGATAGAAAATTTCCTTAAAATCGATCCAGCCGTTCTCTAGATATAAATAGCTTGATCTTGACCCATTATGACCCAAAACGACCCAATAATCGAATTTTCTCGAACATGTGACCTAACCCAATGGTCTTCTCGTGCCCGAAAATGGTAAAATCCAAATTTTTGCGAAAATCGTTAGAGCCGTTTTTCAGATAAAATTTACCCACACACACACACACACACACACACACACACACACAATTTTTGCTCGCATTATAGTATAAGATACACTAAGATCTGTACACAATAAAAAATTCTCAATTTAAATATAATTACAAGCAAATAGCTTTATATTAATGCCTAAAAAAACATCACTCACTTGTGGAGCACGGAATAAAATTAATTTTTTTCCCTTCGCCCCCCCTCCCTTTTTTTTTACTGTTATAGCCTGTTTTACATCCACGAACACAGCACTTTTATCCGATCTTAATTTATTTTATGAAATATCAATATGAAACATAAACGAATAAAAGAAAATATCTTTTAATTCGAACATATGCATCTTAAGCATACAATCATACTGAAAGACTGCTAAAAAGCCAGCCTACCACGTATCGCAGCCCCGTCAATGTTTACTAAAATTTCACTTTGTATTTTCGAAAAGTCATGTGCATTAAGTTTCCCCTCTCGTTTCTTACTCCGTGATTCCTATTTTAAGACATTTGTTGAATTCTTTTAGTTTCAATGCTGCCATCTATGAGTAAAAAGTGTAAATATTTCTCCGAAACAGCGTCAATTCAAGGCATGGAAGAAATTGTATTATTAAAAGAAACATTTTTCGAAAAAGCTATTTTCTTTTAAAATAATCTATCATAAATAAATCTAAAATATTAAGATTCTAATTACTCTTCGGGATATGAGATGTTATTTTTTTAACAGGTTAATATTTGATAATTTAAATACTAATAGTTTATTAGCATTTTATTAATGTACTAGCCGCACTTGGTGACCAGTTTGGTCTCCTTTAAATTTATACTAAACATTGCACCATAATATGTTTATTCATAATTCAGTTTTACCTGCTCAATTGTGTGCCCAATCAGAAAATTCTGCTGGGAAATCCAAAAACTCGATATTTTTATACTGACCGGTCACAAGTGGTAATTCGCCAAACAATTTTCCCTTGGCATTTTTTCGTATTTCATTAATTTCATTTAAAGTATAATTCTTTCACTCATTTAATTTGTAATGCATAGCTTTAATTTTAAACTAAAACTTTAAATCTCATGACTTGTATTTTTTTTTTTTTTTTTTTTTTTTTTTTTAAGCTATTGCATAGCTTTTATCACGGGCTTTGAGCGCGGCTACCGAATCCAAAAATTCCGTAACTCGAAAAATCCTAACACATCGGTAACGAAAAAACCTAACACTCGGGTAACGTCGTTTCAGCTCGGCAGACTTCGGCATGGTATCGTTCGGTAGACTTCGGTAGACATTGACGCGGTATTTTTCAGATATTTAGAGAATATCAAATCTCAAACTTATGTTTCTTATTTCAGTTACCATAAATCTATAGTTTCAATGATGAAAATTCCTGATAGAATGTGTATAGAAAAAAATCGTCTTAAGATAAAATAAGGTAGGATAATGTAGCTTTTGGTGATTGGAGACCCGCCCAACGGTGAGGATCGAAAAATTTCAAATGCTTATTACTCGCGATCTAAATTTCGTAGCGCGGCCAAATTTTGTTTGGTAATTTATTATAAGAGAGTGTTAATTTTTGGTGACAAGAGACCCCCCACGGTGAGGGTCGAAAAATTTAAAATGCTTAAAACTCGCGATCTAATTTTCGTAGCGCGGCCATATTTTGTTTGGTAATTTATTATGAGACAGTTTTAATTTTTGGTGACAGGAGACCCCCCCCCCCGGTTTTTAGTTTTAAAATTTAAAATGCTTATAATTCGAAATCTAATTTTCGTATCGCGGCCAAATTTTGTTTGGTAATTTATTATATGAGAGTGTTAATTTTTGGTGACAGGAGACCTCCCACGGTGAGGGCCGAAAAATTTAAAATGCTTATAACTCGAGATCAAAGCGCGGCCAAATTTTGTTTGGTAATTTATTAAGAGACACTGTTACTTTTGGTGACAGGTGACCTCCCACCTTGGGGATCGAAAAATTTAAAATGCTTATAACTCGCGATCTAATTTTCGTAGCGCGGCCATATTTTGTTTGGTAATTTACTAAGAGACAGTTTTAATTTTTGGTGACAGGAACCCCCCCCCCCCCACGGTGAGGGTCGAAATATTTAAAATGCTCGCAATCTAATTTTCGTATCGTGGCCAAATTTTGTTCGGTAATTTATTATGAGAGATTGTTAATTTTTGGTGACAGGAGACCCCCTACGGTGAGGGTCGAAAAATTTAAAATGCTTATAACTCGCGATCAATTTTCGTAGCGTGGCCAAATTTTGTTTGGTAATTTGTTATGAGACAGTGTTACTGTCGGTGACAGGACACTCCCCTTGGTGAGGGTCGAAAAATTTAAAATGCTTATAACTCGCGATCTAATTTTCGTATCGCTTCCAAATTTTGTTCGGTAATTTATTATGAGAGATTGTTAATTTTTGGTGACAGGAGACCCCCCCCCCACGGTGAGGGTCGAAAAATTTAAAATGCTTATAACTCGCGATCAATTTTCGTAGCGCAGCCAAATTTTGTTTAATGATTTTTTTATGAAACAGTGTTAAATTTTGGCGACAGGAGACCTCCCACGGTGAGGATCGAAAAAGTTAAAATGCTTATGACTCATGATCTAATTTTCGTAGCGCGGCCAAATTTTGCTTGGCAATTTATTATGAGACAGTGTTACTTTTGGTGACAGGAGAGCCCCCACCGTGAGGGTCGAAAAATTTAAAATGCTTATAACTCGCGATCTAATTATCGTAGCGCGGCCAAATTTTGTTTAATGATTTTTTTATGAATCAGTGTTAAATTTTGGCGACAGGAGACCTCCCACGGTGAGGGTCGAAAAAGTTAAAATGCTTATGACTCATGATCTAATTTTCGTAGCGCGGCTAAATTTTGTTTGGCAATTTATTATAAGATAGTGTTACTTTTGGTGATAGGAGACCCCCACGGTGAGGGTCGAAAAATTTAAAATGCTTATAATTCGCGATCAATTTTCGTAGCGCGGCCAAATTTTGTTTAATGATTTTTTATGAAACAGTGTTAAATTTCTGCGACAGGAGACCTCCCACGGTGAGGGTCGAAAAAGTTAAAATGCTTATAACTCGTGATCTAATTTTCGTAGCGCGGCCAAATTTTGCTTCGCAATTTATTATGAGACAGTGTTACTTTTGGTGACAGGAGACCCCCCCCCCCGGGTGAGGGTCGAAAAATTTAAAATGCTTATAACTCGCAATCTAATTTTCGTATCGCGGCCAAATTTTGTTTGGTAATTTATTATATGAGAGTGTTAATTTTTGGTGACAGGAGACCTACCACGGTGAGAGTCGAAAAAATTAAATGCTTATAACTCGAGATCAAAGCGCGGCCAAATTTTGTTTGGTAATTTATTAAGAGACACTGTTACTTTTGGTGACAGGTGACCTTCCACCTTGGGGATCGAAAAATTTAAAATGCTTATAACTCGCGATCTAATTTTCGTAGCGCGGCCATATTTTGTTTGGTAATTTATTATGAGACAGTTTTAATTTTTGGTGACAGGAACCCCCACACGGTGAGGGTCGAAATATTTAAAATGCTCGCAATCTAATTTTCGTATCGCGGCCAAATTTTGTTCGGTAATTTATTATGAGAGATTGTTAATTTTTGGTGACAGGAGACCCCCCCCCCCCCACGGTGAGGGTCGAAAAATTTAAAATGCTTATAACTCGCGTACAATTTTCGTAGCGTGGCCAAATTTTGTTTGGTAATTTATTATGAGACAGTGTTACTGTCGGTGACAGGACACTCCCCTCGGTGAGGGTCGAAAAATTTAAAATGCTTATAACTCGCGATCTAATTTTCGCATCGCGGCCAAATTTTGTTTGGTAATTTATTATGAGAGAGTGTTAATTTTTCGTGACAGGAGACCCCCCCACGGTGAGGGTCGAAAAATTTAAAATGCTTATAACTCGCGATCAATTTTCGTAGCGCAGCCAAATTTTGTTTAATGATTTTTTTATGAAACAGTGTTAAATTTTGGCGACAGGAGACCTCCCACTGTGAGGGTCGAAAAAGTTAAAATGCTTATGACTCATGATCTAATTTTCGTAGCGCGGCCAAATTTTGTTTGGTAATTTATTATGAGAGAGTGTTAATTTTTGGTGACAGGAGACCCCCCACGGTGAGGGTCGAAAAATTTAAAATGCTTATAACTCGCGATCAATTTTTGCAGCGCGGCCAAATTTTGTTTAATGATTTATTATGAAAGAGTGTTAAATTTTGGTGACAGGAGACCCCCCACGGTGAGGGTCGAAAAAGATAAAATGCTTATAACTCGTGATCTAATTTTCATAGCGCGGCCAAATTTTGTTTGGTAATTTATTATGAGACAGTGTTACTTTTGGTTACAGGAGACTCCCAACGGTGAGGATCGAAAAATTTAAAATGCTTATAACTCGTGATCTAACTTTCGTAGCACTGCCAAATTTTCTTTCGTAATTTATTATGAGAGAGTGTTAATTTATGGTGACAGTAGATCCCCCATGGTGAGGGTTGAAAATTTTAAAATGCTTATAACTCGTGATCTAATTTTCGTAGCGCGGCCAAATTTTGCTTGGCAATTTATTATGAGACAGTGTTACTTTTGGTGACAGGAGACCCCCCCCCCCCGGGTGAGGGTCGAAAAATTTAAAATGCTTATAACTCGCAATCTAATTTTTGTATCGCGGCCAAATTTTGTTTGGTAATTTATTATATGAGAGTGTTAATTTTTGGTGACAGGAGACCTCCCACGGTGAGGGTCGAAAAATTTTAAATGCTTATAACTCGAGATCAAAGCGTGGCCAAATTTTGTTTGGTAATTTATTAAGAGACACTGTTACTTTTGGTGACAGGTGACCTCCCACCTTGGGGATCGAAAAATTTAAAATGCTTATAACTCGCGATCTAATTTTCGTAGCGCGGCCATATTTTGTTTGGTAATTTATTATGAGACAGTTTTAATTTTTGGTGACAGGAACCCCCACACGGTGAGGGTCGAAATATTTAAAATGCTTGCAATCTAATTTTCGTATCGCGGCCAAATTTGTTCGGTAATTTATTATGAGAGATTGTTAATTTTTGGTGACAGGAGACCCCCCACGGTGAGGGTCGAAAAATTTAAAATGCTTATAAATCGCGATCCATTTTCGTAGCGCGGCCAAATTTTGTTTAATTATTTTTTTATGAAACAGTGTTAAATTTTGGCGACAGGAGACCTCCCACGGTGAGGGTCGAAAAAGTTAAAATGCTTATGACTCATGATCTAATTTTCGTAGAGCGGCTAAATTTTGTTTGGCAATTTATTATGAGACAGTGTTACTTTTGGTGACAGGAGACCCCCCACGGTGAGGGTCGAAAAATTTAAAATGCTTATAACTCGCGATCAATTTTCGTAGCGCGGCCAAATTTTGTTTAATGATTTTTTATGAAACAGTGTTAAATTTTGGTGACAGGAGACCCCCCCCCCCCCACGGTGAGGGTCGAAAAAGTTAAAATGCTTATAACTCGTGATCTAATTTTCGTAGCCCGGCCAAATTTTGCTTGGCAATTTATTATGAGACAGTGTTACTTTTGGTGACAGGAGACCCCCCCACCGTGAGGGTCGAAAAATTTAAAATGCTTATAACTCGCGATCTAATTTTCGTATCGCGGCCAAATTTTGTTTGGTAATTTATTAGGAGACAGTGTTACTTTTGGTGGCAGGAGACCCCCCCTTCCCACGGTGAAGGTCGCAAAATTTAAAATGCTTATAATTCGCGATCTAATTTTCGTAGCGCGGCCAAATTTCGTTTGGTAATTTTAATAAGACAATGTTAATTTTTGGTGACAGGAGACCCCCACGGTGAGGATCGGAAAATTTATAATGCTTGTAACTCGCGATCTAATTTTCGTAGCGCGGCCAAATTTTGTTTAGTAAATTTTGTTTGGCATATCTTTTATCGCGGGTTTTGAGCGCGGCGAAAGAATCTAGAAATTCCGTAACGAGAAAAACCTAACACTCCGGCTAACGTCGCTTGAGTTTGACAGACTTCGGCACGGTATCCTTCGGTAGACTTCGGCAGACATTTAAGCGGTATTTTTCAGATATCTTGAGAATATCAAGACTCAAACTTGTGTTTTTTATTTCAGCTACCATAAACGTATATTTTCAATTATAAAAATTCCTGATTAACCTACATGTGTTTTAAGATAATAAAAATATTTTAAACGATATTAATTTCTCATTTATTCAATAAAAGAGAAAAAAAATGTTTTGTTATCGGTGATCACGCTCAAAAAGTATAACTTGAATTAATATCAAAGACAAAAAAACTGCATAAATTAAAATAAATAAATAATTATGATTGCATAAGTTGATAAAAAATGCTATGCAATAGCTTTACCGCGGCAGTCCCCGAGTGCCACACGTCTTTTTTTATTTTTATTTTTATTTTATTTTTTTTAAGTAACAGAAAACTAAAAATAATAATATTTTAAAGTACATTTCTGTACTATATATATTGCAGCGAAAGAGAAAAGTGTAAGTAAATCAGATTTACCTTGATTATTTGTTTGTTTGGAGGGGGGTTATTTGAGACTTATAGCGGCATGGCTGTTGTCACGAATGATCCAATTTACCTTGGTCTAAATCCTTCTAAATTACTTTTTCACAATAACCCATGATTTGAGTTTCATTCAGATGTTGCCACTGAACAATTAACAAATAATCGTGATTTTTGTGCCGCATACGTTAGCGTAATATATATAGAGATAAGGGGAGAGTTTACCTCAAAATGTCGATACCTTTTACATATTAAATGAAATCCTGCTTAATTTTGAATACTTTGAGATTTCATTTTTAACCATGCAGTAATTGTATCCCAGGATATTTTTTATTTTGTTAATACAACTAGAAAAATTCTCTACACAAATCAAACTTAAACTCCTTATTTATATTTTCTTCCCTTTCATGTTTTAACAATTCTAGGTTTTTTTTTCGCATTTAAAATAGATTTTTGTTTATGATAGATGTAATAAGTCTTCAGATATTTTCTTATTTAAAAATAAAGTAATTAAACAAGCGTACATGAAGATGCTTAGATTTTAGCATTTTACACTATATATATCAGTACAAAAAGGATATTAAATATAACATCAGATACACCTAAAAATCTATATGTAATCTTGTAAAAATATACATTTAAAAATCTTTAAAAAAGAAAGTTGGAGGCAAATATATTAATATTTTAAAAAGTTGAAAAGATTTAAAAAAATCCAATTTCGTTTATTTTTTTTTCTAAAAATTTATTAAATATGTTATTTATTTATTTACTTTAAAATGTACATTGTTTTAAATATTGAAATATCGTGAATTCGCCACTTAAAAAAAAAAAAAAAAAAAAAAAAAGTGAATAAATATTAAAGGTTAATAAGATTGTTTCTGAGACAATTTAGTACCACGTGTTACCGTTTTGAAAAATATTATCAAACAGAAAATAAATAAAAGAAAATATTGAACAAAAAGTTTTCATGTCGATTTTCTCGATATTAAAATATTTGTAACAAAACATTTTCACCGCTCGTCTCTTGATTTATCCCTTTGCTCGAGTTTCATTGGTGCCATCTATGAATAAGACACATAAGCATTTTTATATACTGAGACCGATTTGTTGTAGTACACTGCTCAAAACAATTAAAGAATATTGCAATTTTAGGTAGATTTTGTATTTGGGAAACTTTTTAGCTGATTGATACATGGTCGACAGACATAGTAGGTTATATGAGAATAAATTACACATGTTTGGCAGAAAAAAATGCATTTTATTGCGCATTTGTGTACAAAAGGAAAAAAAAACACGATTTGTGCATATGAGAAAAAAAGAATAAGAAAAGGTGTTTTCTTCAAAGAAAATTATTTTCAGTACGAGGTATAGTTTCCACGGGCGGCCAGCAACGTTGAACACCTTTGAGGCATGGACTCAATGAGGCTATTAATGACGAGTTGGGGTATTCTGCCCCACTCTTCCAGAAGAGCTCTTTCCAGTTCTTGGAGAGTTTGTGGGGGTTGTTGGCGGCCAGAAACTCGTCTTCCTACAGCGTCCCAAACGTGCTCGATTGGATTCATGTCTGGAGAACAAGCTGGCCATTCCATTCGAACGATTCCTTCCTCGAAAAGGAAATCCTCCACCAGGTTTACACGATGTGGCCTGCAGTTATCGTCCATTAAAATGAAGTTATCTCCGATTGCTGCAGCGTAAAAGACTACAATAGGTCTGAGGATCTCATCCCTATATCGGTGACCAGTCAGAGCTCCATCTCGAATGATGTAGAGGTCAGTGCGCCCGTCAATGGAGATGCCACCATACACCAACACTCCTCCACCGCCAAATCTAACACTTTCGTGCACGAACGCACGATTATTCCTACTGCCACGGTCCCTCCAGATGAAAATACGCCTATTATCTGGATGCACAGAAAAACGGGACTCGTCAGAAAACAGAATATTGCTCCATTCATTTCTCCTCCAGTTGACATGATCGGTTGCCCACTCCCTGCGGTCGCGACGATGCCTTGATGTTAATCTAGCACATACCATCGGTCGGCGAGCATACAGACCTACAGCATGGAGCCGGTTTCGGACAGTCTGAGTTGAAATCGTGGTGGCTGTAACCGAGCGAAGGTGTTGTCGGAGAAGAGTAGCGTTCATGTTTCGGTGTCTCCGAGCTGTTAACGCTAAATACCAATCTTCATTGGGCGTTGTTTCCCGTCTACGACCTTGCCCTGGTCTTCGGCCTGCACATTCACTCTCCAAAAAACGGTTCCAGATCCTGGAAATGACACTTTGTGACACTCCAATGGCTTGCGCTACTTCGGCTTGAGTTTGGCCCCCTTCTAACCTACCAACAATTCTCCAAGCTTCTGAATCTGTCAAATGACTTCGCTGAGACATCGTACTCATCGAAACAAAGCAATCACTCTATGCCGATCATCCTTGTCTTCATTCTCTTTTATCCAGTTGAAAGTCAAATTTCATTCGCTGCCGCTGAAGCGACGTTTTTGACGTCGAACTCAAAATTTGCATACTCCACAGTTTGAAAACTAGAAAAATTTGCATTTGTGATTCTCTTCTTCTATTTTCGGCAAAAAAAATTCGTTTATATCTTTATTTTATATAAAACTTCAAATATCCTTTAATTGTTTTGAGCAGTGTATTACAATTATAAGGCATTTTATTGCTAGTAGGCCCAGGGCCGTGCGAAGGCGGAGGAGAGAAATTTAGGGGGCGCCAATTTTGTACCTTCGTTTGTAAAATAATAATAATAATAATTAATAAATAAAACGTAGATACATATTTTGAATTTATTTTTGTGACAGTAAAATTCATTTTCAAAATAACACGTGGCTTAAATCTTACAATAGAAAATCGATTGATATTACAAGTGTTATACACTGTTTCCAAATCTGTTTTTACAGATCCTCTATGCTAAAAAATAAGTGCAATTTTATCTTACAATATTAAGTTGTTAAAATTAAACCTTTTAAATTTATAAAATAAACGCTAAATATGTAAATAATAGAATTAATTTGTGCTTCTACATTCTTCAATTTTGTAAAACATGCTAAATATTTCAATGAGAAGGGGGAGAGGGAACGCAAAATTGAAATTCTGCCCCCGGCGCAGTTTTTTCATCACCCGCTCGTTGCTATTATGAATATAAATACGCAGACGCCGATTAAGGTTGTATTGTGATCAAGGCCCAACATTTTTTCGGGGCCCCCTTGAACCAGAATAATGGATAGATTTTTTTCACCGAGAGGTTATATGAGCGGTTATAAATAGATTATCATACGGTTGCTAACTTAAACTAAATCGTTTTTGTTTTTAGAGAAAATAATTTTAAGAAACATTTTTTAAACCTTTTTTTAATTATTTGGGCCTTACTCCGCAATGGGCCCAAGGCCACGGCCTATTTGGCCTGTGCAGTAATCAGACCCTGCAAATACGCATGACCTAATTCAGACTCTATAGGTTCCTAGTCAAAATTCCGTTTCTCCCTATCCCAAATTCCCATCCCTCACACACATACGAATCTCAAGGCCAAGGGGTTGAAGCAAAAATAATTTATACAGCCGTTAAATTGCACATTCGTCTAGGTTTGGCTTGTTTTGTGACGGCCGATTATCTACTCAAGGGATATATGCCCTCGAGTAGATAGTGCCCTTCCTGGATATCTTTCTAAGGAAATCTAACCCATATTTACTCAAGGTTACTCGAGGTTCGAAGAAAACCAGGAAAACTCCGAACGGTTAGGTCGATGGGCGCTATTGGGTTCGAATAAAACCACGAAAATTCCGAACGGTTAGGCCGATGGGCGCTATTGGGCTCGAACGCTGCACCTCCCGTCGACCAGTTAGAGCGCAGAACCGCTCAGCTACCCACATTCTTCTAGGCGTTATTTTCATGCTTGATAAAAAGACGATTTAAAAATGATGACCATGGTTTATTATTAGTAGTATTAGTACAGTGCGTGTCAAAAGTTTAAGCACAACAGAAGATTTCAAAATAAAATTTTATTAATGAATGAAAGTTAATTTCCTTTTCACATAATCTACAAATTGTAGTTTTAAAAAGATAGTTAACAGATTTATGTTATAAAATTTATCTTAATTAATGAAGTTTATCAAAACAACAAAAATGAATGTGTCAAAAGTTTAAGCACAGTAGTTTTTAGTCTTTAGCAGAACAATAATAATAATAAAAAAATTAATACTTGATTATTGCCCTTTTATGCTGAATTACTTTAAATATACGATCTTCCATCGATAAAATGAGATTCTGTATTGTTTCTGGTTCAATTTTAAACCAAACGTTCTCAATGGCATCTTTCAAATCTTAAACTGAAGAATACTGCTTCCATTTGGATAAACTGCATGAGTGAGAATACCCCACATATTTTCTATAGGGTTTAAATTAGGACTAATTGCCGGCCATTTCAAAACAGACACTTTTTTCGACTTAAGCCACGATGAAGTTGAGTTTGAGGTATACACTTCTAGGTTCTTTGCAGAGATCATGCCAATTGTACTTAAACCCATCAAGACCATCGAGGTTCCATTTTTTTCATCACTGAATATGACATTCAGCCACTTTTCACCAAATGATATATGCTCTTTGGCCCATTGTAATCTAGCTTCTTTATGGTGTCATTTGGGACACGGTAATCGAGCCATTTTACGGTATTTGATGTATTTGAATTCCAAAACTCTTCTTTGAACAGTTTTTTCGATATTTGTCCTCAAACTGCATGTTTTATTTGCGAAAGGGACTAATTACCAGTTGAATCCAAATTTCTGATACGGCTATCTTCGCGCAAACTAGTCACTCGCGGTCTTCCTGAATTAATTTTCGTTTGAAATTATTAACACGAGCCAAAATTTTATGAATACCTCGTTTTGATCTTTTTAATGTATTTGACATTTCAGAAACAGACTTAGATTTTGCTCTCATACTCCATATTTTTATCACCTCCTCCTCTGAAAATTCTTTCGACCGAGGCATTTTGTACTAACTCTTAAACAACAACTAACAGCTTCTTATACACCCAGAAATTGTTTGCGTGCGTAACCGCTTACATCAGTTTGTAAAATTTGCATACAAACGATTTTGTGCTTAAACTTTTGACACGGTTATTTTTGTTCTATTCTTAAACTCCGTGGTTTGAAATAAAATTTAAAAGTTAATTTCAATGAATATGGTGTTAAAATAGATATTATTAACATATACAAGACAAATATTGAAATAAAGTGAATATTTAAAGTTTTATTTGAAAATTGCTATTGTGTTTAAACTTTTGACACGCACTGCATTACTATTGATTCAAAAGTAACAGATTTATGATTAATGTTTCTGTATTGGTTTTACAGTGAATTTTATGATAAAAGTACGTAAAGAACAACCTAATAACCATAAGAAATAACTAGCTAGAACATGAGTATATGCAGTGTTTCCTATAGGAGCGGGAAGGAAGGAAAGTACCTATCTTCCAGCTGCTAAAATATCTTAGTTCGGAAGAAAAATTCAATAAATTTTTCAATATTTACAAAAACATTACTTAATTTTATCAGGGTCGTCAACATAATTATGTAAAATAATAATAATAAGCATTAGTCGTTGGGGGCCACCGTAATACTTACCCATCATCTATATGTATACTGTAACATATGAAAATAAAACATGTAGAAACTATGTATAAAATGCATTGCAATTCCAAAACAAAATTTAAACGTACGTTTAAATATTTTTAATTGACATAGTAATGCTCTATTAATGAGTTGATGATGAACCAATATCGACAAATTATATAAAACGCCAGACTACTCAAGTAGTACCAAAATGCGTAAAAGAAACCTCCTTATAACACGAAAAATAATAATCATATTAACTAACATCACATATTACTGCATCAGATTAAGCGTCTCATTTCCAATTAAAATATATCTTTGAATTGAAATTTGAATAAAATACAGGGTCATGAAAAATCGTACACTGTAAAAAATTTGCGCAATGTTCTTGACATTTACTGTGTAACATTCCTGGGTTTTCTCGGATTTTTTCTACTGATACAAGAATACCGAGAAATCTTGTGTAATACCTTCCACAATCTTCTGTAACTTTTCGAAATAGTTGAGAAAGTGGAAGTTACTGATAAACTGTGAAACGTTCCGAATATTTTCTGTGTATCATTCCTTAGTTTTAGTAGGCATACTTTTTGAGCTTTTGTGTAACTTTTCGGATTTATTCTAAAATAGAAATTATTGGTAATCTGTGCAAAGTTATATGTGTTTTGTGTGTAATATTCCTTATTTTGTGGTTAATATATTAATTACAAAAAAATCGTTATTTTGCGGGTATGTCATTTTATTATCCCATTTGTGAAAACACTACGTGATTTTGCGCTATAAGAAAATAACACGAAGGTGCGTATACTCTTCTAATTGTGCATCTCAAAGCTCTTGTTCAAATTTCTGCCCTGTACAACTCCTGAGCTATATTTTACATGTAAAAACTAATTTTTTGTGTGTTTATCACTTTGCTCGCTTAGTTATGAATCGAGTATAGAAACTAGAGTCACTAATTTTTACCGAAGCTTTGATAACGCATTTAATTGTAATTCTCGAATATTTTTTCCCAGTTTAGACTTTGAAGATTCTTCTTGGTCTTTTATTTCCATTTGAACTACTTTTTTGCGTGTAGGTCATTTTCTTGCCTCAGTTGAAGAAAAAGACTATGGGATCTAGAGCAACGAACTTTGGAATGAAAGCGCGTATGCCCATCTTATTCTGCATTTTGAAACCTATTTTTCCAAATTCGACCAATGATCGTTTTACGAAATTATTTTATCAGTGATTGTTTCACGAAATTCTCGATCTTAGTACCGCAACTTTTTCTCCAAATACCCACTATTTACGATTAGTAATATTCGCCTTATTTAATCAGCATTCAGTTTGGAAGATTTTTTTAGAATGTCTGTCACTATTTCCGAATAGTAATCTTTCTGTCATTAAATAAAGCGATTATTACTATTCGGAAATAATTTGATGTTCATATCAAAAACCTAATATCCAGGTATATGTATTCGCGTCGTAGGCGAGATCTTTGTCCAAGGAATGAAAACTTTATCTGATATTGAATGGAAAATTTTTACATTTGTTGTAAGAGTGATGTTCTCTTGATGTTGGAACTGGAGTAAATTCAGGTATTAATCGGTATCACGTCTTAAGCGGGTTCGACTGTTTCGTAAAACAATAAATCTAGCATAAAAATTATTATAAACAAAGTCAATGCATGAAGGGGAAATGGGAGAAGTTCTGTTCAACTATTTTATTTTTCAAAATATTGAGTCTATAACATGAAATTGAAGTCATTCAGTAGGGAAATGTTTAAATTTTGTCCCCCCTCCCCCCTCCCTTCTTTAGTATCTGCAAGCTACATATGTCTATAGAGGATGAAAAGGTACAATTTTAAGTTACTAGAAAATATTACTAATTTTGTGGCAAGGTTATTTTGCGTAAATGTGATTCAAAGTACGGTAATGTTTTTTTTTACTTTAAATCTTAATACAGGAATCCCAAATGTTACATAATAAGGCATTCGATTTTTAACGAAACTGTAAGCATTTTTCTGCATTGATAACATTTTCTTAGAGATTTTCGATCAAATAGCCATCGTTGATTTAATAGCGCCTCCATGTTTCGTAAATTTAGCGTATTTCCCGAAATTGCCTCTCGAATTTTTAACTTTGAAGATCAAATAATCTCAATAACGTAAAGTAACTACGTCTGTTTCATTTAAGTGACCCATAAACTGTTAAAAAAAGCGCCCAGTTTGTGGATTAGAATTTAAACAACTACCAGGTAAGTTTGTATGGTATTCTTTATATAGTGTATAAAAATAATTAAAGCAAATTTCATGTTTAATTAAGCTGTCGTAAGTCGTATTATTCTCTATTAAAAAATGTTATTTAACTTAGCACTTAAATATGTATTTAAGAAATTTAACTTATATGTATAATCAGACTTATATAAAATAAAAAAAATTATGCCTATTATCATAAGCTAAAAACTTTCTGTAAATTAAATGAAGGATTAAGTGAAAACTAAACAAAATTTTATAGTATCAATTTACGATCTTAATTTAAGAAAAAGAATGTTACATAAATTAAGAATTGCTGGATTTTTATCAGGTTTTTAAGGAAGTCAATATTTCAATTATTATGATGAATTTTTTAACATTTGTCAGGCATACTTTTTGAATGTTATTTTCTTTTTAAAAATTCTGAATAATTGAAATACTTTACGTGTATATGTCTTTATTATACAGATCTGTGCATAATTATTTACAGCAATCTTTAATTTGTATGTTGGTGCAAAATGTAGATAAAAATTAACATTGGCCACTGGCCAGTTGTTCAGATTTTTAATTATTGACCATTAACAAAGTTACAAACACTTCATATAAAATCATATGAAGTGTTCGTACAGTTCTAACCATCAACATTGTAGCTTATTAATATTTTTTTAATTTCCATTCGGTAGGATTACACTCAACTGAAAACTGAAATTGTACCAAACAGAAAAATATTTAAGTAAGAAATTACCGTAGTCAAATTAACAATATTTAAAATGAGCTCGGAAATCCGCATTAATGTGGGTGTGTATTGTGGGGGAGAGGGCGAATTGACAAACCCCAAATTATATTCTATCTACGTAAACAGGCATCCAAAAGTCTTGGAAATTAATATTAAAATTAAAATTTATTATATAAAAGCTACATTAGAAAACTGCTCTGAATCCGCGTTAAAAGGCGGCGTAACATCGAGGATTTCTCAAACTTAATTTCTAAATTTGAATATATTATGTAACTCAAACTTAAAATACGCATTATGACCATATTGAAAAACAAGAGCTCGGAAATCCGCGTTAGCAAGCCATCCAAAGCCCAACTAAAATCCACGCAAACAGAGGTTTCTAAATCTTGCTTCCAAAATAATTTTCAAAATTAAAATTTATTTGATTAACATAAAGCTGCATAAAGAATTGGAAAAGTACTCGAAACCACATTAACAGGGATTGGAGTAACACCGAGGATTTCTCTGATTTGATTTAAAATAACACAATTTTAATGTTATATAATTCAACAAACTTAAATACACATTAACTAGTATATTAGAAACAAGAATTCTGGAAATACGCTTCCAAAAAGATTTCCAAAAGTAAACTAGCCAACCGAATTATTTATTACCAAAAGAATTGAGAAGAAACGTGAAAAATAATTTTAAAGCGTTAAATATCACTTTCAATTTAAATCTTATTACATCTGTTATTATGATTTGCTGAACTATTTCAGTGTCATTCAGTATACCTTTAATCTGAAAATTTTTTAGCATCTTTATTTTGACAGGGTTAGCAAATGCATATTGAAATTTTCACAACGCTACTTTTATAAAACATCGGGACAGATTTTATTAGTTTTTGAAATGAAGGGGGAGTATGGGGAAGTTTAAAGTTTGTTGCAATTATTATGATAGTTATGATAGGGGGGTGCCCTTCGTGGGGGTCTTTCTAAGGGAACCTAACCCGTATTTACGAAAGGTTCGAAGAAAACCACGAAAACTCTGAACGATTTGGCCGACGGCCGCGATTGGGTTCGAACACAGCACCTGCCGCCTACCAGTTGAGAGATCAGAACCTCTCAGCCACTGATAGGGCTAAAGTGAAGGGGAGTATGGGGGAAGTTTAAAGTTTGCTGCAATTGTTATGATAGTTAAAAAATATAATTAAGTATACGTGAGATTAATCCATCTTTTTGTTAAATATGTACCCAAAATTTCAAGCTATTCAGATAATTTTATGCAAGGAAATTGCAATTTAAAATAATCAAAATGAAAGTGGTGGATTCTACCCCCCCGCCCCCCCAAAAAATATTTAACCTATAAACCCTTGCATTAACACGTTAAGTGGCATGTCATTCACCGATGACAGACATTGAAATATCTGTTTTAGCCACGTCAGTTGCCCGTGGCCGACAGTGTAAAATTATTATATAAAACTAAATATTATATTGCTTTAAGAAATTGCTGATTTTTTTTATTTTCCTTTTATTTTATTAAAGGATATCATTAATTAAACGGGAAGTTCAGTGTCAGTCATCCATGACTGACGTGGAATTCAACGTGTTAAAGTGTAAATATCCTTCTAATAAAGGGAAACCAAAATTTGAAACTAATTGGTTCGCGACAAGGAAAATCTAGGTAAAGCTAAATTAGTTGGAGATGGAGGGTTGCTTTTACACTTGACCTACACTTGACCTAACATTGTTGATTTGATTTCTATCGTCTAAAAATAAATTGATCCCCAAACTTCAAGGAAAACGGATAAATGTAAACAAAATTTTTTGTTTAAGCCCATTTAAGAGGGGAGGGGGTGTTTACCAGTCACTTTATATTTGATCTAGAACCCACCAAAACCCGAAATAATCAGCTTCACGAAATACGTGGAATTTATTTATAAATTTAAGCGAGTTTGCTTAGGAACATGAGTCTTGTGTGATTCAGGTTATCCAAATTTCGGGTTTAGCAGTATTTTAGCAGATTTTTTAAATTGATACACTTTAATTTGCACAGCAGTGAGATTCCGGATTAAGTATATTAAAAATAACATTGACTTGCAATTTGTTCCAAATTCAATTTTGTCATAAATGAAATTAATCATATTGTATAATAAGTCGGAGAAATACATTTTAAGGAATTTCAGGATTAAGCATTAAAATTAGACATTTCAGGATTTTTATTTTATTTCAAGATAAACTACGACCCCTGTTTTAAATATTTCATACTGTATAATAGCATGCGTAATTAGCTCGAATAAAAAAGATCCCTCGAATAAAAAACTATCCCCTCCCACCAGCCGTGAAACAATCTTTGAACCAAAACGAGTTATTTACTTTCTTTCCTAGTGTTTGAAATAATCGTTAATTTTGACTCCGAATATTATAAACGGATTTTTCTCCTTTCATCCCTGGTATTGATATATCTTACAACCATCATGTTTTGCGATTAGTACCCATCAAGTTTGCAGGCTGAGGACGATAAAATTAATCTCCACGTTTTTTAGTGTTACTCGACGGTGGAAATGGCTAATTTTATGCTATAGTGCACGGAGCTAACTAAAAAATATATGTAAATGAAGAAGCGTAAATGAACTTATATTGTACATCAATATCGAGGTCAGTGGCAAAACTGAGATCCGCAAAACCCTGCGACGTAGGAGGGAGGGGGAGGGGCTAGTGCATAATACAAAGTGTTTTTGCAAATGAGAATAACTTCTAAAATAAACATTTTGATTTTTCCAGAAACTGAATAAACAATATTGCATCCAATAATTTATGCATAAAAAATATAAAATAAAATATGCTTTTTGTGTCTTTGTAGCCACCTTGGATAATAATCAAATCTGAATGTAATGATAGTTCATTGACAGAAACAAATGGCGACTTTGGAACAACAGAATTAAATTCAAGTATTGAAAGCACCTCTTTAAATATTAGCAGTCACTTGTATATTAAAGCACCCATGGCTCGAGGATTTTCAAATTCCTTCACATCATTCTTCTTCTTCTCTAACTAAAGCTTTAAATGAAGATTGCTTGCAATGGACAAAAAAAAGTGAGTTACTGAAGCATTTAGCTTTGAGAATCTGGAAATACACAGACAATCCCTCTACAGTTGAACGAAAGCAAGTAGAAGATATAATTTTAATTGAAGGTGTCGGATTTGTACAGAGTGTAGTTTCGACAATCTCTTTATATTATTGTTATAACATAAAATATTTTCTCAAATGCACTGGGACTTACACTTTCATTGAACTAAAATTGTTGGTTACTTTATGTGAAAAATTAAGCAAACTGTGATAAAATTCTATATTGCAATTTTAAACCATAATATCAATAAAGTTTTGTGCATATTATGAAAGTTCTCTGAATTTTTATTTTTGATTGTATTATTTTTCAATTGCATAATATTCTCGATATCATAAGTCGAAGGGATTCTAAAAAAGCATTATGTGATAGCTATTTGTTCAGATAAGTCCTTTACAGGAATTTGTAATATCAAAGAGAGAAATATATTTTATTTGAAGTATCAAGAGCACTCTGTATTAAGATTTTCAATTTTTTTTAAAGGTTATCTTCTTTCGGCAGCTAAATATTCTTTTTTTTCCCTTCACATCTGAAACTGAATTTTGTGCTTTAACCAAATGAATGAATCTCTTTAAATATGTTAATGCTTAAATTACAATTAAAAAGTTTTTTTTACTATAACTTTAAAATCTCTTTCAAAAATTTGTGCATATTTTAACTTGCCTTGAAAATTTGTGTAATTAAACCTTAATAGTTTGGATAACCTTTTAAAAGAATTATATACTGTATAGAATATGCATCAAAAACCGTCTTTTCATTGATTACTGTGATATTATATTGATTATTTAAGGAATAGATTTATCAAAGGCAATTGATCCAATTTAAGTGAAGATAGTGGTGTAAGGGGGGGGGGGAGCTTCGAATAACCACATACTTCCCCAAAAAGAGCAGATATTCAGACACTGTAAAACATTTTAAGAATGCTTTGATAGATTAAATATACCATTTTATGTCAAATGACTAATCTGTTGTATTAGCCAAATGACAAGTTGATAATCTGTTTAAATTATTAAATAACATGGCAAAATTATCTAAACGTTATTTTAAAAATACACAATTGCTTTGTACGAGATTTTGCCAAAAATGTATACTTTGTGCTATATTATCTCTTAATTTACACCTTCAAATTGGTATATTGAGCTTGATATAAATGTGGAAAAACTTAAGCATGTCTTTTTGTAGATCACAGCACAATATCACTCATTTAGATATTTCTTTTGTTTCTAAAGTGTATATTTATCATAATTTATCCTTGCACTAACCAATACCCTTGCACTAACCAGCACCCTTACATATTCTAACCAATTTATTTTTGTAAAAGTAATTTTATGATTTAAAAATAGATTTTACTCGTAGATACCCTGTATTTTTTTAGATTTGTGTTGTCAACTGAAAAATAAAAACAGCTAATTAGAAATATTTTCAATACAATGTTTAACTTTCAGCGTGCAATCATTGTTTATATTCTCAACAAAGATTACCAACTCATTAATTTGTATCATGTTCAAGAACCATACTTAACTGTAACTCTAAGGCATCTGAAAACTCTTTGAATATCATGCTGAGAACTAGAAGTAACTTATTGAAAAAGGGCCTTAACATACTAGATTATAGATTTCTGGACTTTTCAGATTTGCATAATTTTCCAAACAAATTTTTGGTAAAGTTCCTGTGAAAATCTGTGGCAGAATTGCTGCCCCTGGATATCCCAGGAACATTTACCGTATTCCGTGAAATGTTTCAGATCTTTTCACAATGAAGAAACTTAACTGAGATTTTATGAGTAAAGTTCCAGGCTATAAGTTTCAGAGTTTTTCAAAATGAAGGAACATAAATGAATTTTCATGAGTAATGTTCCAGATGATAGGTTTCGGAATAGCGGAACCTAACTGAGATCTTATGAGTAACATACCATATTAAAGATTTCGGAAATTTTCAGAAAGGTGGAACCTAACTGAGATTTTATGAGTAGCATTCCAGATTATAGGTTTCAGAGCTTTCCAGAATGGAGGAATTTAACTGAGATTTCACGAGTGATGTTTCAGATTGTAGGTTTCAGAACGGTGGAACCTAACAGAAAATTAATGAGTAACGTTACATATAAAGGGTTTCTAGACTTTTCAGAATGGTGAAACATAACTGATATTTCTTGAGTAACATCCCATATTATAGATTTCTGGACTTTCCTGGCATATGTAAGTTTCCTGGCATTTTTTGGATTAAATTCCTGGGAAAACCTGTGGCAGAATAGCTGCCACATGTTTTCTTAGGAACCTTACGCAAAATTTTTTACAGTGTAGGGTATGAAAAAGAGGATTGCAAATGTATCAGCAACTAATTATCCGACCTACTTCGTTCTTTATGCAAAAGTTTTGTTATTTTACCTCCTTTTACGTCCTTTTACGTCTCCTTTTACGTCCTTCTACGTTCTTAAATAAAAAATTGTGAAAATTTTTATGTATCTTTCATCAGAACGAATTTTTAGAGAGTCCGAAAAAAATAGTTCCGGATAATCGAGATTGCTGATATTCAATAGGCTTCTTGCCGGAAGAAGGACATTTCGGTCCCGCCATTTCGGTCCCGCCGTTTCGGTACCGCCATTTCGGTCCCGAGACATTTCGGTCCCGAGACGTTTCGGTCCCAAGACATTTCGGTCCCTGGCCATTTCGGTCCCGAGACATTTCGGTCCCTTCTCCAGCAAACTGAAATTTTGTGCACGGGAAATATCTGACATAATTTTAATAAATAACAATTTTCGAACAAAAGATGAATAATTACTATAAATTAAATCTCAAAACAGTTAGTGATTTTAAAATGAAAATTAAATTAATATTTTATTAAATATATGTATTTTTAATTTAATGAATCTTTATTTAATTAAATTGATAAAATTATTAATATGCATTTCGAATTTTACTTTAAATAAACTCAATAAATAATTTGTTTTATATTCAATTTATCATTATGTTTTGCAGTAGTTATAAACTGAAACTTATTGTTTACCTGTTTATTTATTTTAGATTTTAAGTTACTGAAATTTAAACCTATTAATTCAATTATTAATAAAATTAAAATAAGAATTGTCAATTTTTTTTCTGTGAAAGTGGAAGCGAAAAGGTAATGCAAATAGATAAATAAACGATAAATTAAAAAAGTTTAGTTTTGTCAGTTAAAAATTGAAAGTAAAATTATTTAAAATAATAGTTACATTATTATATAAAATTAAAAAATAATCATTTTGTTACAAAGAAATAGGCTCACTTTCAATAAATTTAATTCACAAAAATTGTCTTAATAGGGTGAAAAAACTGTTAAAAAAATGCAACCAATAATTATTACATAAAAAAAGGTCGTTGGAGCATTTTTATTTTTTAAACAAAAAATTTTCGTAGCACGCATGGTTACGAAATCACTAATTTAAAGATTATAAGAAAGTGTGCGAAAACAATTAATAAAATATGTATTTTAGTTTATAGTATAGATAAAATACCTAATACAAAGAATATATGATAAAACTTAAAATATTTATTCTGCTAAATAATAATAATAAAGACAGTGTAAAATTATATAACATTATTTAATCAAAATTTCAACTCGCTGTGATTTTATTATCACGATTTTCGATAGATTAAACTTATTGGACTAGTATATTCAGCTTTGTATAAAATTTGAGGGAAGGGGGGGCAGGAGAATAAAAATATTAAAAAAAGCCGGAACAATGTTGAGCTTACAGGGTTTAGTGGGCCTTCATCAATCAGAAACCAAGTTATACGGTGGGCGGTAAAGAAATAGCAAGGGACCGAAATGGCAAGGGACCGAAATGACTAAGGACCGAAATGGCCAAGGACCGAAATGGCAAGGGACCGAAATGTCTCGGGCCCGAAATGGCCAGGGACCGAAACGGCGGGACCGAAATGGCGGGACCGAAATGTCGTGTACCCCTTCTTGCCAGTCTTATATACTAAGCACATACAAAATTTCAAGTCTCTATCTCAATTTGTTCGGGAGATAGAGCGTTTACAGACACACAGATAAAGGCACGGCAATTTTTTTTTCTAAAAATACGTGTTTCGTAATCTTCAGTATCTGAAGCGTGTAAATCCGTCAAAAAAAAATTTCGATTTTCAAAACGATTGCAAGACTTACCCTATACTACGTATGATGGGTAAGTAATATACAACAAGCTCCGCAATTAATTATAATAGAAGAAAGTTACTACTACCAAACTAGTGAAAGTAAAGTCTGCACTTAAATATTGTGAGCAAAATTCGCTTAGGGGAAATCTACAAAACAAAACCAGGCCAAACTTTTTTTTAAATATCTTCGGTTAAGATTATGCCTCAAAACGAAATTTCAAATCCCTCGGACTAAAAGTTTTTCAATTATGAGCAATCAAATTTTTGAACTTTTAATGTTAAATTATATTTTCAAATTTTTATTAATGTTCCCTGAAATTATAAATCTAATATGATCAGTTTTGAGTGGTTATAATAATAATAAAAAAAAAAAAATCCAGATATAAATGTTTTGAACCAGACCACGATTAAGGTGGTGTGGGGCCCAAAGCCTAGCACTTTTTCGGGGCCTGTAGTAATTCCTATATTTTGGGGGAGAGACAAATATAGAGGAGGATATTATTAGATATTATATGGTACAATTACAAAATTAATATATATATATATATATATATATTAGAAAATAATTGTGGAAATTGCAATTTGAAGACTTCTTTTTATAAATCATTTTATCCGATTTGGGTCCCCAGCAGCAGTGGGCCTAAGGTCATGGCCTAGTTGGCCTGTGGTAAAATCAGGCCCTGGGTTTAGTATGATATAAAAAGGGGACGATAAAACGATAAAACTAAAACTAATTAGTGTCAATCAAAACCTTCCCCTTTTTTGCAACAACATCATTTAGTACGATTCCAGCATGAGGACGACCCCTACTTAAATATATATACGTTACAAATTTAATTTTTTTTCGCCAAAATTAACCTTTATACTATGTTAATTTCCTTCTAACAATATTCCGTACTTACTTCAACTTATTAAATTAAAATCTTGTTTCTAGATCTAATCTATTAATCTTTATGGAAACGATATAAATTCTTAATTCGCCTCAAAAAACATTTATTCCAATATGCGTAAATTTAAAAAGATGGTTCTAAATTAAAAATATTCTTAATTAAACTTTATTTCTTAATATTCCTAATAAAACTCTTTTTTTCCCTGTTTTTATCAACCCCTTTTAAGAAAGTCTTATTAAATTTATTCCAAAACGATACCTTTCAAAAAATATCATTATTTTTATTTATTTATTTATTTTTCTTCCCTTCAACGTTGGATATTTGTGCATATCAATAAATTCATTGGGTCAATCCATTTCAAGTGGTCCAGAAAATATAAAATTGGTCACTCGACCATTTTTAAAAAATCTGAAATTTTTTGTACAACAACCCTAACATGACGGAAGTTCAAAATGACCGTTATTTTAATGTTACTATTTTTTGTTTGTGCATGGCGGCCATCTTTGTTTCATCGTGTTCAGCGATTTTCTCAGATACTAGAATACACAAAAAATTAAATATCTCGTCTTTTATTTTCCCAATTGAAATGCGGTTTGCAGCATTTTGTTCAGAATAAAATAGGCTAAATGTATAGTCGTAGAATAATTTTGAAAAATAAATGTTTATAGATGAAATTATAGCACAAAATTTAAGATTTTTTCTAAAATCTATCCGTTTGCAAAAGGAAATTCTTCATGTAAGAAAAACTGTCAACCTTACACAATTTTTTCTACAAATAGGTCAAAAGTGCGTGTACTCATACACCAAGTCCCAGATCTGGGAGTTGATTTCTCTTTGCGAAAAAAATTCCGAAATGCGTCAAAAATTTCAAAAATCGCACTTTTTAGGCTTTGATATCTCTGGTGGGGCACCAGATAAAAATCTGAAATTCTGGCGTTTGATAGTATTGTGTAGTATTGTTATATACAAAAAATGTCAAGAATGATATTTGATTATAAGATGAGATACGGTGATTAAAAAACCGTTAAGAAATGCTTCACGGGTACATTATGAGAAATGAGATTTGTGATGTAGAATCACATATAGTATTCTTAAATTTTACATTTTTCTAAATTACAGTTAAAGCTAATCTTTAATTAAATATCTAGTTTATCTTAATGTTTTATTTCGATCCCACAATAACTTTCCGTTCAAAAGAAAAGAAAGAAAAACATCTAGCATCTGCTTTATTACTGATAAACGGCTGTCAGATAAAGAGAATTCATTAAGATGCGTATTTCTCCCTTGCTAAAAACAAATAAAAAAAAGAGTAAAGATCGAACATGTTTGCGGTCAGTGAAATTTCATTTTCCTCTCTGCGTAATTTTAAGTCTAACCTATTCGTTGCAAGTCTTTTGATGTACATGATAATTGTTGTGTCTTTTGAGAACATTTTCTCAAAATATGCTCATAACGTACGAATTTGGCGCGAATTCTTTTTGGCGTATTTTTTTAGGACTGCCCATTTCTGGTTGCCCTGTATTAAATTCAAAATCATCTTAATTGTTTAAAGCGTAACAGAAAATTTCATGGTTATGATATCATTCACTTTTCATATGCTCCTTTTCGCCAATTCTGGATGCCAATGTCTGAATTCTGAATGAGAAAATTCAATTGCCTCTCTCTCGCTTCAGGCACTCAGTCATGTAACAAAGGTCTCTTGAAAAATGGTTACAGGCACCATCCCTAATTATTTCAGTAAGAAATGATTTAATTTTTATAACTCTACCTTAAATAAACAAAGTTCTCAAAAGGCATTTATTTTATTGATCACAGCCTACAACTCTAGCGAATGCATTTTTTTGAAAAGAACCTGGTCGCAATACTTTAAAATACAGATCTCCACTACAAGATTAGTCTCTTTTATTACAATATTTATACAGAAAATATCGTTTGTTGAAAACAGTTAAATAATAAACATTTAATTTACAAAGATACTATATATGCTCAACAAAGAGCTTAACACTATTAACGAGAGCTGTTGTGAGTTCGACCAGTTACTGTTGTCAGTCCATTAGGCTGTTTTTTCTCAAAATTTTATTTGAAGCCACCCAAGTCTTGTCACCCCTTGTTAACTTGAATGAAATTCTCAAGGTTTAATACTGAAACCATGTCAACTCGATCAGTTGCAACCCATTGTCTATAATTTACTTTTCCTGAAATGTGTTACGAGTAAAATTGTTGCAATAGCATTTCTAGTAAGTTTGTTCATCTGGACAAATAGCGTATTGGCTTAGTATACATTCTGAATTGTTTAAATCACACAGATGCATTAGAAGAAGATATTTGTAATTAACATTTTATTTTGTACCATAAATAATTAATTTAAAATTTTGGAGGTGTGAACAATTACATAGTAGGTTACAATAGTTTGCCAGTATTGTTTTCACATATTGTCCATGTCATATCTTAGCTTGTAGTCAAATCTCCTTTTTGAAATTTTTTGTACATAACACTACTACACAATGCTATCAAAGGCCAGAATTTCAGATTTTTATCTCGTGCTCCACCAGAGATATCAAAGCCTAAAAAGTGCAATTTTTGAGATTTTCGACGAATTTCGGAATTTTTTTTGCAAAGAGAAATCATCTCCTAGAACTGGGACTTGGCATATGAGTACACGCACTTTTGACCTATTTCTAGAAAAAATTGTGTAAGGTTGACAGTCTTGTTGAACAATTACATAGTAGGTTACAATAGTTTGGCAGTATTGCTTTCACATATTGTCCATGTCATATCTCAGCTTGTAGTCAAATCTCCTTCTTGAAATTTTTTGTACATAACACTACTACATAATACTATCAAAGGCCAGAATTTCAGATTTTTATCTCGTGCCCCACCAGAGATATCAAAGCCTAAAAAGTGCGATTTTTGAAATTTTTGACGAATTTCGGATTTTTTTTCGCAAAGAGAAATCAATTCCCAAATCTGGTACTTGGTGTATGAGTACACGCACTTTTGACCTATTTGTAGAAAAAATTGTGTAGGTTGACAGTTTCTCTTGAATGAAAAATTTCCTCTTGCAAACGGATAGATTTTGGAAAAAATCTTAAATTTTGTGCTAAAATTTCACCTGTAAAAATTTATTTCTCAAATTTTTTTCTACCACTGTATATTTAGCCTATTTTATTCTGAACAAAATGCTGCAAACCCCATTTCAATTGAGAAAATAAAAGACGAGATATTTACAATTTTGTGTATCCTAGTATCTGAGAAAATTGCTGCACACGATGAGACAAAGATGGCCGCCATGCACAAACAAAAAATAGTAAACTTAAAGTAACGGTCATTTTAAACTTCCATCATGTTAGGGTTGTTGTACAAAAAATTTCAGATTTTTTAAAAATAATCGAGCGACCAGTGCTGGACCACTTGAAATGGATTGACCCCATTTCTTTTCTTTTTTTTTTTTTTTTTTTTTGTTTCAAAATATCGTCTGCAGGATATCAGTGTTCGATTAGAAATTAGTTAAATAATAATTTTTTTAATTAAAAAGTTATCGTCTGAATAAAATTAATCTCGAAGATGAACATGAATTCTGTTTACATGTGAAAATCATGGTTAGAGATTAGAGAAAGTTCTAGAAGCTTTTTATTATTGACTTGAGTGAGAGGCCCAGAGATAGATGGGATCTTTTTATCGATGTTTTTGGGTTTGAACGATTTAAAAGCTAAACGAATGTTTTTTTTTTTTTTTTTTTTTTTTTTTTAATGGTATTGCTTTGGAAGGAAAGAGCATTTTTCCTCTGCATATGACTGCATTTAAATAAATCTTTTGGAGCAGCAATTGTGGAATTTAATGAAGTTTCTACGTTTATTAGTTTACTTGATTTTTATCTCGGCTCGACTCCTGTGACATAACATGGGGAAACCTGCAAATAATATTAATGACTCCTATCTTAAAATTATTATCACATATACATTTTTTAAACAAAGTTCTAAGGAAATCGATTTGTCTGTCGAATTTCATTTTCGTTTATCTTTAGGACAATTTAGTAATTAAAACGTATACAGGGATTTTTTTTCTATTTTTCTCAAAAGTAGGATTTTTTTTTTTTTTTTTTTTTTTTTTTGACTCCATAATTCTTAAAACCATATTTAATCGCTATTTTTTTCTCTGTTTACTCATGTAATAATAAACATACTATACACATCGGGAATTATATAAATATTAAAAAAGAACTTCTTTTCCTGATAATTTGTAAAATTATCTAGAATTAAAAAAAAATTCCTTCTATATATTATTACTGACAACATACAGTAAATTGAACTAAATAAAAAACAAGTTGAATGTAGATTCTGCCATTGCGGAATTCAGTTTCGCCTCCGATTAGGAAAAAAAAAATTCGATAAAGGTCTTTTAGAAGGGCGACCCCGTTTAGAATGCAATGAACTAACTTCATTTTTCTTGTGTTTATCAATATAATAGCAAACAGAACGGCGTGAAATACCCAATTGATTAGAAATTTCTCTCTGAGACATTGGAACTGCGGAATAATAAAGAGATACAATTTGACGTGCTACTTCTTCATTGACTAGATTAATCAAAAACGGATTTTTTCTTTAGTTTAAACGCTTTTTTATAGACTCTGAGAAAAAGGAAATGCATTTTAACAATAAAACGAGTGGAATCCCGTCGAATTCGACGAATGAAATGTTTAAAAGATCCGATCGATTTGTTTTTAAAAAAAAGCGAAAGTAATTACATTATTGAATCAATATATAATAAATATATTTCCAAACTTAATGTCAAGTTTGCCAGTTACAATTTTGCATGCAAATATTCGCGCATCTTCAGTTAAAATTGTAATCTGAGTGCCGGCGAAATCCAGAAATTTTATTTTATATGCACACACAGAAAAATAGTTTTATTAAAAAAAAAAAAAAAAAAAAAAAAAAAAAAACTAATTTCACTTTTACTATGACATTATTTTCACTAACTGAAGTCATCTGAAAGTAAAATCTCAATCTCAGTGTCCATAATGAAAAGAAATATTGAAATGTAATATCGTTATGAGTAAAAATGCGATGTTTTAAATAGTGACGTCATTTTCTCTTCAAATGCTTTTTAAAAGTTACTGTTATTAGTAATATTAAAAAGGCATCCGTAATAATATTGTAATTCCACTTTATCTGGTTGCTGAATGACTTCATTTTCCTCATTTGAAATTTTTCTTATTTTGCTTTAGACATTAATTTTTATCATAAATTATTTTCTGTCATTTTATTTACATTATTAATATTATTTCTCAGTAAATATATTTTTTTACCTCAATTAGTGCATAATTACACGCAATCATTTTATTGTGGTTAAATTTTACGAAAACAATTAACTTTTTTCTTTTAAATGCAAGAACATGTTCACTGATGAAATAAAGCTTCTGACTGGTGGAAAGTGATAATGGAAAATAAATTTTTATTATCGAGAGAAAAGCCAAACTGAGTTGCCACCATTTTGAAGAAATATCGTTACAAGCATTTATAATTAAAAATAAAATATAAAAATGGAAATCAATTAAAAATAGCTAAAATGGGCACAACTACAAATAAATAGCTTTCATTTAAAAAAATAATTATCAAAATCGGTTGAGTAGAAAATTCAGGGCTGATGTCTAAAAAAAAACAGCCAGGTCTTTTAAATATATAGATTGTTATGAATGTCCAGATTATGAAAAAGTGGGTTACAATTTTTGACACGACACTTTTTAGCTTGTCTGAAAGAAATAGCATCGGAGGCTAACAAGAAATAAAAATCAATAGAAAAATGAATATATATATGTATATATATATATACATAAACTACTTTCTTTTTTCTTTTTGTTAATGAAGAGCTAACTTAAAATATGAATATTCGCAAAAATTCGTTTCTGATATACCTGAATACATTAACGTATGAATAATAATTACAAGTTTTAACAATAACAAAACCAATCATAAAATAATACAAATAGTAAAGTCAAAGAGAATCGTGGCTATTATTTTATTGTTTTTGGAGGTTTCGCTACAAACTATCGTCAAGTGACTTTTAAAATACTTGTCTTTTTTATTTAAACTATTTCAAGGGATGGCGATTTAACTATGGTAAAAGTAAGACAATAAGGTGTTAACAGTATTTCTTCGATCTCTTTTCAGGAACCTGGATTGCACCGCATATGCAAAACTTGGTCAATTTCTTTAGAAGCCAGTCAGATATTTTACTGATTTGGCCTTACTTTTTAGACATTCCACGACGTTCTTCAGTAGTACAATCTACATCGGATACTTGTTCTTCACGGCTGTAAGTTCCATTTCAATTAACATCGTCCTGAAGTGAGTTTTCGCCATACATACATACATAAATGGGCATTATCGTGGATTAGAATTGGCTGTTTTATATCGATTATAAATGTGTATCATTGGTACCTTTTGCGCTTATGTTGTTTCCATGTCGTTCTTTAGTATGCGATGTAACTTTTAGACTATCTCCACATTTTTCATTTTAAGATGCAAATTCTCGATATATCTTAGCTTCACAAAACGTATCCTTTTCGTAATCCAACTTACGAGTTTTTGTAACAATCTCAAGCTCTAGATCATTATTCTGTGTCTTACAAGTTTTATCTTCCTCTTCTGAACACCGCTTCAAATTATGAAAAATCGCAACATCACAATAAAGAGTAATTTTTTTCAGTCCATTTACTGTTTTTCAGTTGTGATACACTATTATATCTAAATTTATATCTATTTATCTTTATTAGCCTCCGATGCTATTTCTTTCAGACAAGCTAAAAAGTGTCGTGTCAAAAATTATGGCCCACTTTTACTTACCTATTATACGTAGTATAGGGTAAATCTTGCAATCGTTTTGAAAATCGAAAAAAAAAAATTGATGGATTTACACGTTTCAGATACTGGAGATTCCGAAAAACATATTTAAAAAAAAAAAAAAAAAATTGCCGTCCTTCTTTTTGTCTGTCTGTCTGTAAACGCTCTATCTCCCGAACAAATGGAGATAGAAACTTAAAATTTTGTATGTACTTAGTAAATAAGAATAGGACGAAGCCTATTTAATATCAGTAACCTCGATTATCCGGAACTATTTTTTTCGGACTCTCGAGAAATTCGTTCTGATGAAATGTACATAAAATTTTTCGATTTTTTTTATTTTAAGGAAAGGACGTAAAAGGCAATAAAATAACACAAATTTTGCATCAAGAACGAAGTCGGTCGGATTAATAGTTGCCGAGATATTTGTAATCGTGTTTTCCACATTCTTCGATTTTCCATGACCATGTACTTTCTTCAAACTTCAATTCAAAAATATGTTTTGATTGGAAATGAGACGTTTAATCTGACGCAGGAAACTGTTAGTTAATATGATTATTGTTTTTGGAGTTATAAGGATGTTTCTTTTACACAATCCTGTACTACTTGTGTAGTTTGGCATTTTAGATAATTTGTCGAAATGGGTTCATCAACAATTCATTAATGGAACATTACTATGTATAATAAGAATATTTAAATATACGTTTAAATTTTGTTTTGGAATTGCAATGCACTTTATAAATAGTTTTTACATGTTTTATTTTCACATATTATATAATGCATATCCATGATGGGTATGTATTACGATGGCCCCCAACGACTAGTTTCGTAATCTGCCATTAAAACGAGATATTCGTACAATTTTATTGTTAAAATGCATTTCCTTTTTCTCAGAGTCTATAAAAAAGCGTTTAAACTAAAGAAAAATTTTGTTTTGATGAATCTAGTCAATGAAGAAGTAGCACGTCAAATTGTATCTCTTTATTATTCCGCAATTCCAATGTCTCAGAGAGAAATTGTTAATCAATTGGGTATTTCACGCCGTTCTGTTTGCTATTATATTGATAAACATAAGAAAAATGAAGTTAGTTCATTGCATTCTAAACGGGATCGCCCTTCTAAAAAACCTCTATTGATTTTTTTTTTAATCGGAGGCGAAACTGAATTCTGCAATAGCAAAACCTACATTCAACTTGTTTTTTTTTTTTTTTTTTTTTTTTTTTTTTGAGGAGGGGGGGGGGTAATTTTTTATTCTGAATGGACACTCTAGCACACCAAATCATCAGATTTATACAAATCTTTCATCCACAGGCTGCCCAGGTTTTCCGAGCGAAGATTACCTTTCATCAAAAACACGTGTTCTAATGCATCTGTATCTGAAGGTCTATCTTCTGGATTGACTCTAAGAAAAAAAGAATGAAATCCACAGCATCTTCAAAATCTTGTTTATGTAAAATAGAAGCAGGAAAATGAAGCGGACAGCAAGGATAAAAAATGATCCACATCAACAATTTTCAACTATACTGGATACACAATCTCATACCAGTCAAAGGTTTTTTTGTCAATTCTTTTTAATTTCTTCCAACGTATTATGTTGAGTTAAGGAATTCAATAGCATGATTCCGTGGACCACACATCAAATGCGTACCCATCAATGCTTGAAATCTCGCTTTGAGACGTCGAAGGGCGATATATAAGGGGTGCTCCATATCGTCTCATGATTGTATCACCTTTTTTCATAAATGAAAAATCCGATAATTTGGCACTTGAGTCGTAATCTGTCAAAACATTGTCGGTTTTTATGTCACCATGACACAGTCAATTTTTGTGCAGATAGTCGACAGTTTGTAGTGTTTGAGTAAATCAGGTTCTTAGCATTTTAAGATTAGATGCATTCTGTTGAAAATCCTTCTCCTTCAACGTTCTTTCCAAATATTCCATTAATCTTGGAGTAATGAAGACATTTACGTAACTGCATACGCACAACTTCAAAAACTGGTGAAATGCGTTCGTTTTTCAAATTTGGCCATACATTTAAGGCACAGATGTCATATACGCACCACATTTTCACGTGTTTTTCCCCGCCAATTTGGTATAGCATATCTGTGCCAAGGAGAAGATCCGTTTAATAAGTTTATAAGAATTGTTATGGAAATAAAATGTGAAAAATCAAAGATTTTAGTGAAATGTGCTGATTAAATGATACAACTGCATGCATTCAATACGGCTATAAATATTAATGTTTACGATTTATTGTGAAAATTATATATTTTCTATTTTTTTACTTACTAAGTTTATTATTTATAGCTGTTTATTTACTGTTTCGTTTTCTATTAAATTCATGTTTATTTAATGTTAGTTTTTATTTTAATTCTTTAAATTATTTTTATTATGTACTATAGTAATAATTATTTAAATAAAACTATCATTTATGTATTTTTATTACCTTTTTAATAATATTAGAATCTCTTTCATTTTTTTTTCACGGATTTTTATCTTTATAAAAATTAACTGCTGTTATTATATGCAATTTGTAACTTATATTGAAAAACAAAAATTTCGCCAAATTTGCGGGGGAAAAAAACACGTGCAAACGTGTTGCGTATATGACATCTGCGCTGCAATTAACTCTCCCTCCTTGGTTCTTTCAGAGCGATTCATTTTCACGACTACTTCGCTGTTATAATACGGACTTTTAGCCGATAAAACACATCCGAAGGAGCTTCTTCCGAGAAAATCTATAAATTTGAAGCCTCTCTCCACCTCGAATATATCCGCTGTTCTCTCAATAAGGGCATTTTCATATTCCTCAGATGTTACTTTCTTACAATCGTACAATGATCTCGAATTCATTAAATTGGTCATTTTCAGTACAAAAATAACTTCTATTCTAGATATTATCAAAGATTTAAATGTCACAATATTCGGGAATGTTAAAGAAATAGGCTGAGTGTTTTGCCTGTGACTAGAGAACTTGTTAAATGTTAAACAAGTTCTTTTTTTTAAGGTAAAAATAGCTCGAAATACGCAAATGACGTTCAGAAGTATAATAATAATAAAAATTAAATAATGATTAACTTTTTAATAACAAAATTCGCTTTTCTAAATCGCAGACTAATACGCAAAAGTAACATTAGGACACTGAAAACGAAAAGACTTTATAAGTATAACAATCGATTTTCATTTGATCTGTAGTCATTGTTGTGCATAGTAATAACTTATTATTCAACAATACTGCATTGTTACCTTCAGCGATAAAAGTAATCACTTTTGAACAACAAACAATCCTTTTTTTAATTGTTAAATCATATATTTATTTATGTTTCATGTTTCGATAAGTTAGAATTTTTTTATACACTTACTTTTAGGCCCAATACAGCAGCTAGGGATATGTGTCAACAAGGGATATTCTTTATGAATTTCTTTAAAAAATTATTTTTTAATTAATAGTAATAGCATTAAAGTTTTTTAATATTATAATAATTTATCAACTACATTTAATAAATTTCATTATTGCAATGAGACTTACATTGCTAGTTTGATAGTATTTCAGTAAGTATTTTAGTATATAACATATTATGTAGCTTGGTTATATAATTCTAGAGGGAAAGCTCAATTATCAGGTGAAATGAATTATTGAAGATTAAAATTTTAAAAAACTGTATTAAATAGATTTTGATGGCAATTCCATTGCTATATACTATTTCAGGGATGGTTTTATAGTACATTGCAGATATTCCTATTGTTTTTTTCTAAATCTTATATAAATGATCAACTAAAAGATATTTAACTGCCTAAATTTTTTCTTCGCTATTCTTTTCTAAAATCCTTTGTAAAAATACGTTTCCCCCCCCCCCTTACTGCAGGTGACTGTCAAAATTTGCGATCGTTACATAAAATTCTCGAAATTTCATTTGATGCTTTGGCACTTACGTATTAACGCCACCGCAGCTAAAGATTTGGAGGTTTTAAATTACCGTCAATCTACACCTAACATTTTTGTGACAAATCATAACGCAAAACACTTTATTTAAAATCAAAACACTTTCAAAATTTAAAACACTTTATTGAGAAACAAAGTAGTCAATCGGATTTCGGTAGAAAATGGGGCGATATAGAGTTTAACATAGATTCAAAATAGTTTCTTTTTGGCAAATTCCATATACGCATTTTCGTAGCACTAAAAAATGGCTTCAAAAATCAACAAACAACAAGGCAACAAGGAATCCGAACGATAACTGCGTGCATGTGCGAACAACTAGATTGCTCTTTATAGCGCATTAGCACAACTTCTGCTGCGGTGGCTTTAATACGTAAGTACCGATGCTTTGATAAATTCATGATTTTTTTCGGAAACATTTTGACGAAATTGTCGATTTTTTCCTCAATAACTATTCAAAATTGGCGATTTCTTTTTTAAGACTGATGGACAAATTCAATTTTTTTTCTGTGATCGAATGTTGCTTTCTGCATTTATTTTCGTTAAATGATTGACAAAAATACTAGTTTCCATAATTTTTGCATTATTTTTACGGTAAAAAAACTTTGTACGGTCCTTTTAGGAAATTAAATATTTTCCGCAATTGACTTACCAAATTAACTATCCAATTATAAAATCGAACTTGCAAAAATCGCAGTTTTTTCATAGGTTGAAAGAAGTTAAGAGGACAAAATTTTGCAAGCTATTTCAGATCTTATCCTGGAAAGAAAACGCCCCCTCACAAGAATCTCTTGAAATGTCTCCCTACGCCTACAGGAAAAAACAAGTTGAAAGGGCAGGGGAAAAAAAACTTTATTTAGGTTTACAAATTTTATTGTAATACATCTATGCTCTTCAGACGTATACTGTAGAAAATATTTTAAGAGCCTTTGAGAATCTATATTATAAATAGCCAAACGTATATGTGCGTAACGCATACGTCATTTTGTGAATGGCAACACTTTTAAATTTTAAATGAAATTTCGGTATTGCAATTTTTGCTACTGCAAATTTTTTAACTTATAAATATCGCAAATTTTCACTTTTTATACCATCGTATAGGAAAAAATGTACTTTTAAATGCAATTTATCTGAAAACTGCATCTTAATTTATTTTTGAAATATTAATTTTTTTGTAGTTTTTATACCGCTTTTCTAATCTTGGCAACAAGAGTAGTCCATTTCTATCAAAAGAAAAAGAAAAAAGAAAAAAAATGTTACTGTATTTTTGTGTTGCCATTTTCTCATTAAAAGGGGGGGGGGTGGAAATGAAATTTAAATACATATCCTGTGAATTTTGATTTCAAAAAATCATTTGAAATCAAAATTGGATTTACATTCTAAAAAATATCAACTTTTTAATATCTAATAGCATCGAGATTTCAAGTTTTGAATCAAAATGATCAAATTAAAATAGCAACTTGAAAAGGTGAATACAGACACGAGATGTGTATTTGCAAATTTTGATATAGTAAAAATGATGTTGGGTTTAGATTTCACGGTGAGAAAAATTCTATCATTGAGTCAAAATTGAATAAATTTAGCTTTTTTCACATTAGAATACTAGCATAAGAGCCTTAATTTAAAACTTCATCATAATAACACATCTTTATTATTTTTTACTACTTACATATACGATTAAAATTTATTTTTAACAATTTCTACAACTGAGTTTTATAGAAGTAATGTTTTGTTATTAGTTTAACTATCATTTTATAAGAGTTAGACTCACCAATATACGGTGCATATTTTACTGTTAACTAATTTTGTAGGTTTATTATAAATCAAAGAAACAGTTCCTTCTTAAACATTTTCTTTCGTCAAAATTTGACGTGTTCTATCTTGTACTTATAAAAATGAAATCTGCCAAGAAGGAATCTTGTCTTAAACGAAAAAAAATTTTAGTCGATATCTTAAAATTATATCTGATAAGATTAAAACCTGTCTAAAACGAATTTTTCCTCTGCTCTCATTCGATGGGGCGTAGTAAACCCCCACCCCCATCTTCATAACCCTGCTCTTGGTCGTACCTCTGCGCAAAAAACTCCCCCCTTCTCCCAAGAAAGTTCTGAAATGGCGTCCCTGGATCAAGGGAAACACAACTTTCAAATTATGTCGGGCTACAACTTTATTCGTATTACCCCCAATAATCAAAGGACAGACGATTTTTTTTCTTTCATCATAGTATTTGGAAACAATTATTTTCATGATATGTTTCCGTAAGAGTGTAAAAAAAGGGGGAAATGTTTCTTAATCTATAAAATTAGAATGGAACCACTGTACAACAATCTCTTCCGACTTCTCCACAATTCGAAAAGCATTCTTTTTCTTTATGAGCATCAGAATATAATCTAAGAATTTATATAAAAACAAAGTTCATTTGGTTGTCATTGAGTTTCGGGGATGTTTCTGACAAGATAACTCCTTTTGGTGCTGTTCGAACCTATCTTTGAGACAGCTAAAACTTTAAATCTAAACTATTTGGCCAAATGACTTTCGAATTAGTACAATAAAGCAAAACGTATCGAAAAAGCAAAACAGGAAGGAAATTAGACACAAATATTAAAAACTTTAGAATTTGGTACAAGTTCAACTTGAAAACAATCCCTTAAGAGCATTTTATTTTAAATACTGTTTAAAAGAAGGCAAAATTTCCGGTCGAATACCTATTTTTTTTTTTGTTTCTGGGACATTTTGGTGGTTAAAATGTATAAAGTCGTCTCTCTTTAGACAGATTTTGTAAGAAATACTATCTATTACATTCAGCCCTATTTGGAATTTCTGATAGGTTTTTTGCTGATCAAGGCCGATTACGACCACTAGAACTCCAAACTATCAATTCAAAATTTCATACGTATGTGTATAGACATATATACATATATACAACCAGAAAAAAGTTTTGTTGAATCAACAAAAATTTGTTTGGTCCAACAAATCTTTTCTTTTAAATATGGGTCATTGGAAATTTTATTTGAATAAACAAAAAAATATTATTGGTTTTTATTTTTGTAATTTTCCAACCACAATTTTTATCTGAAATGTATAATAACGTAATAATAACGCCATTTGCATAACTAACATTTGCTTGCAATAATATTAGAATCAGGTGGTTACATTTAAATTAGAAATTCCCAAGTTTAATTTCTTGCCATTAAGTTAAGAACGTGTGTTGTAATAAATATTGGATAATGATTTCACATAAGTACCAATCGCGTGGGCCGTTAATTCCCTATAAGAGTTTTTGAGATTAAGTTTTATTCTTTACGATAAAGATCTTGAAATTTCAGCAACGGGTAAAGTAACGCAAGTGATGTAAAAAGCACAAGCATCAAATATTATAGTTCTTGATGAAAAAAATAGTTTTGTTACAATTTTCAGAAAAAGCTATAATTTTTGGGGGTTTCTATGTTTCATGTCTTGCTTTTTTTTTATACCATATTCGATTTAACAGTTTCTTCTGAAGACTTGTTATCTTTAACCTGGGAGAACTCGCTGCATGAGATTTTCTTTCTCCATCGTACCTTTTTTAAGACTCTTATTTAAAACATTTTTCCTTTTAATAAAATTTCAAAATGTGATTTCGATTACTTTACCTCTTATGTGAATAAAAGTACTAAGCCAAACAAAAAAGTTGATATTAAATGAATGCAAAGTAAAAGAAAAGCAATTGGGCACCGTGAGAGAAATTCTCACTTGCGAGTTCTCCCGGGTTAAGGAAGTTAAATTTTTTCTAACGAATTTATTTGTGATTGATTCACACTGTTTTGGAAGTATTGGGATGTGTAAAAAATAATGGTGATATCTGTTAATGAACTTCCAAAGAAATTCATTTTAGATGATTTGAAGTAGTTTTCGAACATTATCCAAGTTCTGCAATAAATTCCGGATTTTGGTACGTAGATTAAGTTAAATTTATACTTACAATTTCTCACTGTTAATAACAAAATTTCACCCAAGACCTTCTCCGTACGCAAAACTTTTATTGTCAACCTGAAATATTTGAAGCAATGTTACACTAGGCGTTCAGAAAAATTAATTGGGACCAAAAGTAATATTAAACCAGACTTTTTTTCCGGTTGAGATTTTTGCAGCTTTGGAACGGAAACTACTTTGAAGTCCCTTGAGGGCTGTAAGCACTTCTAGATCATTAATAAGCATAAAATCCTAAACCTTCCGAATGCACCCTTAAACAACTTGAATATAGGATCAAGAACCTCACCTCTGAATATTTCAGCATTTACAGATGCTCTGGTAAAATGTATAGGTCAATGCGGCCATTCAAAATTACGTCCGCCCACATCATGATTCCACGATTTTTGTACTGATGCCTTTCACGAAAATTTGTGGCCTTATTGCGCATGTTTTCCCTCCTATATATGGTAACATACTTGTAATAACCTTCCAAACAAAATAAAGATTCATCGGTAAACAGAACTGGGCTTCAATCCGTGGTACTCCAATGATGATGATAGCTATTTAACCAAACGCATTTTGAAACCGCAGTTAGTGGATTACAAATCACTGGTTTCCTTTCATGCAGCCAGTGCCGTAGCTAGAAGTGAATAATGGGAGGGGGGGAGGGCTCATACTTTATTTCTCTCTCTCTGACACAGAAAGATAAATTAGTGCATATTCAAACTGGAGGTACTATTCTTCTTATTAAACTGTTGTAATAATTTCATTTTATGCTAAGAAAAGAATATGATGATGAAAAAAAAATCAAGTTTATAAGTACAACAATATTAAACATCACGTTAGATTCATATGTGAAAACAGGATAATCGTGTGTTGAAACACTTATTTTAGTTACAACTTAGCATTTCAGCAAAGCTGTGAAAGGGCCTCAAAACTAAATTAGATTTTTCAACAGAATTTCATTTGGATTCTCGGAACCGAAATTCATTTAGCGACCTTGGAGTCTTTATCAGGGGAGACTCAAATTGTTTCAGGGGGAGGAGGCTACCCCCCTAGCACCCTCGTAGCTACGGCCCTGCATATAGCCCTTTTTTATGCAGTTTGACATGCATAATAAATCTGGATAGTTGAGTTCCTGCTGCTGCAGTGAATTCCCTATGAGTTTGAACTGACGCCAATTGCCCGTTTGTTTAAGCAATCGTTGGCAAATAACAACCCTGAAAATCTATTGAGGCACGTTTTTTATTTTGACCTGATTTTCTGCGCACCAATGATTACCAGTGATTTAAAATCGCTTCCAGATTTTTAGCTTGATGCTTTTGGATACTTTTTAAAGTTTTAAAAGTACTTTTACCACTGAGAGTTTCTGTCCTGCTTCCATTCATTCTATCGCATTATATTTCTTACAATCGTTATTTTTTTCCTACATGACATATTTGACTTACTACAAGTGCAAGTTTCAGCGAACTACACGTGCAATCTTTGAAATTAGACTTCAAATCCCTCACATGCACTCTTTTTCACATATGAACCCAAAGTATGGGCTGAATAATTTCTATATTTTTTTTAATCAAAAGGTTAATCGCATTGGATTACGTGATAACGTCGAAATTGAGTTATCAACTAATCACCTTGCATGGAAGTTCCCTTAACAGAAAGAATGTAAAACATCTTTATGAAGGTTGTTCCTTTAACGCTTCTCACTAGTGTATTTTGAAAGTAGTAACATATAACTAGTCTAAAAATAAAGATACTTTTATCAATTGCAAGCATCAGATTTAAATTAATTGATAATATTACTCGTTATAAATTGAATAAGGATAAGGGTAACCAAACTCAACCAATTTCGCGTTATTGCGTTCATGTAAAGTATAGTTTTCCCATAAGTATCGGCAACAGTTGATCCCATAGAAGTCTAAGATAAAGAAGTTTTACGTTTAATCTAGTAACAGGAAATTTTTGTAACCGGAATGGCAGGTATACTTCCGTATTATCCTTCCGTCTCGGGACATTAAAATGTTTCCGTTTACGAAAGAATTTCGTATTCACAGAAAACCTGCTTAGAAAGAATTACTACTGAAGCAAGTTCCATTTCAGACAGATTTCAAATATTAGCAAGTATAAATATATATTTAGTATAATGAATATTTAGTAAATAGATTTAGTTAATAAATATTTAGTAAATATATAGTTAGTATATCAAGTATAAATATAAATATTTCTGATTTTTTCTGATGTCTCAATTCTATATTCCTAATATATAATCTGCAAATGAGGAACCTCAAGTATTTTTAGACATTAAACGTCATTATGTCACCTTTACTTCCACAACTGTGAAAAATATTCAAATAAAGTTTCTTTTTCACGGTGTCGGCTTTTTTTTAATCCATCACATTTGTCATTCTGAATTTTTATGCTCGACCGAGAGAAAAAAAAGCCACCTTTAGCTATCTGTCATTAACATAAATCATTCAGGTGATATAAAAATAAAACTCAGTCTGAATTTGAAAATCATGACCTTCAGATTTTTTTTAGTAATTCCACTTTCTGAAATTACTTTTACTGTCAGCTGCAAATTAAACGAAAGGAAAAAAGTTATAAATCATTCAATTTAGAAGTTTTTCCTCTTTAATGTGATTGTTGAAGGGAGTTTTTTTTTCTTTCTTTCACTATTTTTTTCGCAAACCCTTATTATTTCCACAGCAAGGAAAGGAAAATCACGCGTCGAACATAGATTATGAAGGACTTTCTAATAATTCCAGACAGGGGCGTGCGAAGAAAAAACTACGCCCGGTGCGAAGTGTCAATTTCGCGCCCCCTTCCCCGAAAGTTTCTTATGACAGGCCAAAAATGAAATTCGTAGTATAAATTTGGCGCCCCCTAAATTTCCGCGCCCAGAGCGACTGTCCTCTTCGCCCCCCTCCCCTCCCCGCCGTTTTGCACGGCCCTGATTTCAGAATACTTTGAATTCCAGAATATTGCTGTATAAAAAGATGCGATGACTACACTGAAAAAAAATCTGTAAAAATACTATAAGTTTTCTAGGAAACTTCCATTCCTAGAAATTCTTATGTAACGGCAACAGCAAAAATTTATATAACATATATAGATTTGCTCTGAAAATAACAAAATGTGTAAAATTACTAAGGATTGTTTTGTAAACTGAGATTTCTAGATTTTTTTTATTTAACTGCAACTTAAGCTACAGATAAAATATTAGTAAAATAACTGCAATTTTAGAAGTTTCGTTTCTAAAGTTACAGATTTTAGTAGCTTTACGAAAATTAATTTTGTAGATTTACATCTTTTCTTGTATCTTTTCAGTTAAAATGTTACTAAGCATACCGATTTCGGCAACTTTGCATCTGTAGAAATACATTTTTTTAACAGTGTACACAACGTATAACACATTTGAAAAGTAGATTTCAGCAATTACCGATCATGACCGAAAAATTACTCCAATTCTTTTGTACGACCTCATATTTTAAATATAGATTAGTATATATTTTACAAAGTATGCCGAAATTTAGTTTAATAAGGATACACGTAATACGTTGAAAATTAACCTAGAACAATTTTGCCAGCGGATAGAAACAAGTTGAAATTCTTTTGTACAATTCTATCTATTACTTACAGCTTTTTATACACGCTATATTTTGAGCTAAAGCTTATTCAGGCTAAATCATGGTTAAAACTATTGAAAGCACACATCTATAAATTGGCATCCATAAATCTGTCATGTTTTCCAGTTTTTCGTGTGATTTTCTTAATGTCCACGAAGCATCTCTTAGTACGTTTAATATAGTTTAACTTGAAACTACGTAAAAACATTTTTAAGAAATTCACGCTCATACTCAGTAAATCTTATGAATTCTTTTGTGTAGCACTGTGTGTGATCTATAGCACTTATACATCTCAAGTAATCTACAAAAAATCAATTAAACTTAAAAACGCAACCTCTAACTGAAAAGAAGCTTTTAGCAAAGCAATTATCGATAATAGGACTAGAATAAATTAATGTTACCGAAATATTTTGTGTGTCCCCGTAAATGAAGGATAAGTAATATGCACATCGTGCTTCTACAGCAAGCATCTTCTTGTAAAATTCCGTTATGTACATCGATTTCATTGTATTTGAAATAGTGTAATATAATTAAAATACGGGCATAATTAAAACATAATTAAAACAAATCCAGATGAACCACAGCGTTACATTGAAGATTTTTCAAGCAGACCTTCTAGGTAACAAATGTTGTCCAAAAGATACATAGTTACGTCTAGTTCTAAATAATCCACTTGAATACACGTTCATCAGCTTGCTATCCCGTATGTCTAAAGTTTGTAAAACTGCATTTTACCATTTCAGCAAGCATACCTACCAAAAGTCGAATTGTTTGCATGTTTGAGGTTGAGGACTATGGATCTTTGCAAGTTATGTGTTATGATGACAGGATTTTTGAGAAATTAATGAATGTGGACCTCCAAAACTTGTTTATAAGTTAATCATAAATGCCAATATTTCAAAATGTTTTGTCAAATAATTACATTTGAACCAGACATTTTATAAATGAAATCAAAGTGAAATTAATTGACTTCCGCTTAAAAGCAAAACACATATTACTTAAATGTTTGGGTACAAAGCAAGTTTATATAATTTTTAAAACGAGAAGGTTAACAGGTATGCCTTAATCCAAGTAGTCCTTTCCTTTTATCAACTTAGATATCACATGTAAAGAAATTGTATTTAAAGTATATTTCTGACAAAATATATTTAGACTTTATAAACGGACTGCACAAAAAAGTCATAATAAAATAAACAACTGTTAGTAATTATGAAAAAACTGATTTAGATGTTATGGAAATGTATCGGTTTTTTCACACTAATCTCAAATGCCATGACTTTCTTTTAACGTGAGATTAATGATGCAAAAACCAGAAAAAAAAATAGTTTTAAATTTGGAATAAATTGGGTTTTGGGGGAATAAACAAGGCCTATTTTGAATAAACCTGGAAATAAACTGGATCTACTGGAAATAAACCAGGAATAAACCGGATGTTTTTTGAATAACCTACGATTTTTGTGTATAAACCTGAAAATACACTGGTCTTTCGGAAATAAACCTAAGAATAAATCAGGTCATTGAAAATAAACATTTTTTTAAAAACTCTACGCGAGGTTGAAAGAGTAATCGCATTTTATGAAAATAATGGCTAAAACAAAATTATCCTTATTTTTTTTTACTGTGCAATGTCAATGTAGATGTAAAGAAACACATCTGTCCATTTGTAAGTACATAAAATATTTTATTGCTTTAATTTTTAAATACAAATAAAAACAATTTCATAACATTTCTTTGATTTCAGTATTACATTTCATAAATGCAAGTTCCTTATCCGTTTGTATTACATAAATATACGTATATCCTCCTCTTCACATCAATATAATATTATTGCAATTATTTTACCTCACAAAACAGAATAAAAATCATTTTATAAGCACATATAATAATATTTACATTCTTTAACAACTGCTTTGTTATTTTTCATTACAATGTTGTAATTACATTCGTAAAGTAACATGACAGTATTCTTATAGAATTATTTTAATATTATTACAATATTATAATGAAAAAATTGGTACATTTTTGCCTAAGCGTTTTCATTTATTTATTTATTTATGCAGTATGAAATTTCAATAATATTTCGAATAAAAGAAATACAAATAAAATAAAAAAATATAAATACTTCAACATAAATACTAAGAAACTATTATTGAAGTTTTAGTTAATGTAATTTAACATCTATTTTGATTAATTCGTATATCAGTTTACAGCATTCAATATAAAAAAATATTCTTAATATATTGATTCTATGCCTATATCTTCTAATTACTAAGTTATTAATTTTTTTACATAAAAATCCTAACACAAATGTTTAGGAAGATTAAATTTATTAATATTAAGTATGCACGTATTTATTATTATTATTTTGTTGCTCGACATCTAGTCTAAAAAAAATAATATACAGTTACAAATATTGATATTAAGTGTATCACAGCACATTTTTCGCATGCCATTACGCCAACATGGACAGAAGAGGACGTCATAAAACGTAAATATGCAACATTTCATCGATGAGAAGCAGATATTAATGGATGCAAACACGCAAGAAAACTTCGATAAATTTATTTCATGCAATAACATTACATTAAAAATTGAAAAGTATAAAAGTTTATCATTGCTAATATAATAAATGGCTTTTTTCATGCAGTAAAATATTGTGTACAATTTTAGACCAGCATATTCTTTTATTTATATAAATGTCTTAGGTTCTATAAATGAAAGAAATAAAAGAATTTGCGATACTTTTAAAAACGTTATTATTTACTTATATGCGAAACTGTCGTGTTTTTAAATCAGTTTAAAATGTCCATATTTATAAAATAATTCATTTTTTAATGTTATGAAATATTTAATGTATCGCACTTATTTAATTTATAATTTTATTTAAAATCATATAATTTTTATTTTAAATTAAATGATATTAGCATTAAAACTTAAGTTTGAGGATTTTGTGTGAATTATTTCTAATATACTAATTAATAAATTTAGGTTTCAAACCATTATTTTTTGATACATTTCATATTTTTATTTTTTGGTATATGGAATACGTACGTCTAACAATGATAAATGGCTATAATTTTAATAACTCCTATTATATTTTTAATTACAAATATTTTGCTAGCTTTAGTATTCTAATTACTGTGCTAATACGTATTAATTATATTCTTTAGTTTTATTATTCATCAGATTTGATGTACTTTGAGAAACAAGAAATCAAATTTGACTAATTTCTCATAAATGCTTAAGACGCCACACTACTGATTGAAAAAGACCCGGATGATAATTTAAAGTCTATGGTGGCGGTTTTTTTTTCAAATATCTCGCTCATATTTTAACATTTTGACGTGATTGTTTTGCATAGTATAGCTGAGAACGATGCACACCGGTTTACTTTTTACTTTTTTGATTTTGGTTATATTCTTTTTATATTAGGGCAGGGGTGCAGAATATGTCCGATCCGGCGATCTAGGATCGGGGGAAATTTTAACTAATTGGGCAAATTTTGCAGAATCATACACAATTGATTTTAACAACAAATTCCATAATTTCCAGAGATTAAAAAAAAAAATCATTACAATTAAAAAGAGCTGTATGGCGACCTTCACAAAATCGATCTCAGAATAGTTATTGTATGTACCGTATATCAAGGGTGATTCTGGATGAATTTTCAGACAATTTAAAAGAAATTTAAAACAAAAACAAAAAAAAAATCGGTCATCAATGTGAAAACTCGGACATAAAAATCCAAGAATCACAAAAGCCCAAAATTATCGAAAAAACGCGAATTTCGTCACAAAATCACAAAATAATCACAATGTTAGTCAAAAGATCGTGAGAAAACCACAAGTTTTCTTAAAAAGGGCTAAATAACAGCGATTTTCGTCAAAATAAGGCAAAATAACAGTGGCAAATTTTCTCAAACGACCTCAAAATAAAAGCGAATTTCATCAAAAGCTACCCCCCCCCCCTGCGCGTCTTCTACTCTGCTGTAACCTTTCAGAAAAATTGCTGTAAATTTTAGAATTTTGTTTTTCCTTCCAGAATCATATGCCATATCAGAATCATGGCCAAACTATGCATAAGTTGAAAAAATATTGGAAAAATAAATTTTCTATACCTACAGTAGTACAGTATTTACCTATAACATACTGTAAAATTTTAGGGAAATTTTCATGTGGATTGGGGGAAATGTTAGGAATAGAAACATTTTCTGCACCCCTGTGTAGTTTCAGTTTCATAACCGGTTCAAACCGGTTCTGAAAGTTAAAGTATTTAAAAAAAAAAACACCAAAATCGAAAATTAAAAATTAGGCCGGTTGTGGATCGTCCTCAGCTATTCTATGCAAAAAAAAAAAAAATCACGTCAAAATATTAAAATTTGAGTGGGATATTTCAAAAGAACGCCTCCATAGACTTTCCATTATCATCCGGGTCTTTTTCAGTCAGTAGTGTGGCGTCTTAATACAAATCCACTCCAAATTTCTGCAAAACTACAGAATTTTACACTAATGTAATTCAAATATTGGGGTGTTTTTATTATTATTATTTATTACATTTTTACCATCATTTATTAATATATTTCACTTAGTGACATAATTTTCCTAAATTTTTCATTTCAGAATTTCTTAATTTTTTTCAATAACAATTTGCAAATGTTTTTGTTTTTTTTTAATTAAATAATAACCAACAAAATCTTTTAAAACTATTTTTTCCTTTAAAAAACTGGCCCCACCAGTGGCCGAGAGGTTCGGACCTCTCAACTGGTAGACGGCAGGTGCTGTGTTCGAACCCAATCGCGGCTGTCGGCCTAACCGTTCGGAGTTTTCGTGGTTTTCTTCGAACCTTGCGTAAATACGGGTTAGGTTCCCTTAGAAAGACCCCCACGAAGGGCACTCCCCCCCTGGTCCTATATCCCTAGCGCAGATAATCGGACTTCAAAAATCAACCAACCAACCAACCTTTAAAAAACTAGAGTAAAAAGAGATTTTTTTAAGAAAGAGATTAATACGGCAATTTCAACAGTATAAAAAGCTGTCTAAAAATTTTTTAACAAATATTTCTACTTTTTTCTGTCGATTTTCTTCTTTTTTATGTCTACATATATTCTGATTATATTACCGAAGTTTTCTTCCTTATACTGTAAGAAAAATAAATAAATAAATAAATAAATAAATTGTCGCAAAATACGCTGGCAGTTTAGTTACCAATACATTTTATTGCAAACTAACAACAAAATGTACTTTTAAAAAAATTTCTTTTCTTTAAAAATTATAATACAAATTTGTTTATTCATGATTATTTCAGCAGTAAGAAAAGCTGACTACCAATATGTTAGTAGATATTACTGCGATTTTTCGTCGATTCTAATCTTCTTTATGTCTACATATCTACTGATTACCGATGTTTTCTAACTTTAACTACACAAAAAACAAACAAAATCGCAGCAAAATCTGCTGCATTTTGTTGCAAATTAAAAACAAAATGTACCTTAAAACTTTTTTTTCCTTTCTTTAAAAAATTAGAGTAAAAAATGTTTTATTCAAAGTAATCTCAGCACTATGCTCAGCAGTATGTATTTCAGCTGGCTATGAAATTCCATGTAGATATTTCTGTAATTTTTTGTCATATACAAGTATATGCAGGCACAAACAAGTCATAAGGCTTCTAATGGCTTAGGATCAAGCCTAAGCTCAATTTAACTCTTCCAAAAACAGTATATTTCTGTTCAATATATTTTACAAACACTGTTAAAAATCTGCAGCATTTTATCCAGGCATTTGACCGTTTTCTATAAAAAAAAGTAAAACAACCGCCTTTTTACGTTATTCTGAACTTATTATTACAAATTTTATGATCAGAATTGAATTAAATTACGGTTATGTTACTGGTTTTTCAGAAAACGGTGAAATGACTGTAGAAAATGCTGCAAGATTTTTAACAGTGAAACAAACATTTTAAATTCTAAAAAATATTTTTTATAAGTTTATCTATTTGTATTCCTTCACTTAAATATAAGCATTTCATTTCGTTGTTAAAGTTTAAAAGCAGCATGTTTAAAAATTATATTTTAATAAAAATGTGTTTATATTCTTAAAATTAGAATAAGGGATGCTTATATTTTACAGTATAAATCTCATTAAGGAAAATTTGATGTAAAATTTATTTAACAGTACATTTATAAACAACTATTATGATCTTAAATTTCCAATTCTTTTATAAAAAAAATCAAATTATTTTAAGAAAGCAGTGAATAATAAAGATACAATAGACTCCCTCAAATCCACAACACTAAAATCAGAACATAATTTATGAATGTAAACAGTGAAACATTCAGTTCAGATATAGGGACAAAATTTGACATTTTTAGTTTTATACCTTTTCCATATATATTTTAATTTTTAATGTTTGTTAATCTTACCGAATTCCTGTTTTTTCATGAAGGAAGAATAAATTTATTTCTGAAAAAAATATTACTGATGTTACTGATATCTCTGGTAATCACTATCTTTTTTGGTTCGTTCGTAATTATGTAAATACGTAGCACCTATAGTTGTCCTTCAGTCCGTCCGTCCTTCCGCATATAACAACGCAAAAACTACCCAAACGATTTATTTGAAATTTAAATGTATAATCATCACATAATTTTGTCGAGCCATTTCAAATTTTATGAAAATCGGATGAATAAATCAATTACAGGGACAATCAAAAATATTCCGTTACATTACGATCAATGGGGGGAAATGTTTCAAATGCATTTTAATAGTTTGAAATTTAAAATATATAATTATTACATAATTTTTTCGAGTCATTTCAAATTTTATGAAAATTGGATCCATAGATGAATTACAGGGACAATCAAAAGTATTCTGTTGCATAATGTTTAAAATGCATTTTAATGCTGTTGCACTCATTCTAATATAGTAGAATACATGAATCTATGAAATATTTATATATATTAAAATATACATTCTGTACAATCTGTGATGCAAAGAATACTTATTATTAAACTGCAGGGCCACACAAAAGTATTTCACTGCATAATGCTACACCGGAAAACATTGTTTGGGTCGTGTGTTAATTATATTAAACTATTTCACTTTTTATGAATTTTATATACATTGCTGAGGTATAATAGAAGTTTCTTATTGTATATTTACAGGATCACAAACAAGATTTCGACCACTACATCTGAAGTACAGTCTATTATAAGAGAAAGATCTGAATATGTTTTAAACTTCGTTTTCATACGAACGCACCTCGTTTGCTACGCTTCACGTGCAATTTCCAACTTGTTTTATTATTAAATCTGACTAAACCTGAAATTAAACTTCCTTGTTTTTTGATTTTGATGTGAATTAGTATTGTACATTTCGGCGAAACTTTCATTGAATAATTATTTAGGAGAAATATGTTTCCTCTTTATAATGAATATTTAATCATACATTATTGATTATTAACTCGACCTTTCTTTTTTAAATTTTATTCATTTTGAAAAATATCTAATTTTTTATTATTTTAATTTATTGCTTACTTTAATATATTGTTATATTGTAAGCATTCGTAATAGTTTCGAACCAGAAATCCGCAAAATTCTAAAATTCGCACAACCTCTGGTTCCAAGTTGTGCGGATTTGAGAGAGTATACTGTATTTCTAAATAATAACAATTTAGAATAAATAAGAATAATATCATTGTTGATTATCTCTTATTATTGGCGATGCTGCGAAGCAGTTTATAAAATTGAAGCAACATATAAATTTATGTTTAACATATTTAGTCTCAGCCGTTTTTATTATTATTTTATATCAGGTTTTTGTGACGTTAGAGCTCATGCTAAATGAGCTGTATTCAAAAACAACGGCTTTTATTAGCAGTAGAAACAATACTATCTAATGACAATTAATAATAGCATTATTATGGACAATTTATTGTTATTAACGATATTTTAAAACAAGTTAGAAAATATCAACAATATATGAAATTATGATTTGCATATTTAATTTAACGTAAAATTTTACTTTAAATCATGTCAATTCTTTAAACATTCTTTTCTTAACAATGCACTGTTTTAAGAATATAATAAATAATAAATATATTAATAATTAATAACAATTAGAAATATTTAAAATTATATTATTTTTTGTGATATAATAATGTTTAGGGTGATCCAAAGCAATTTATAAACCTGTAAGAATACATAAAATTTTGGTTAGCATATTTAGCCTTAAGAACTTTTTTTATTTTATATAAGGTATCCTGGGGTAATAACACCACGTTAGGCTCTACCAATTTTCACGGCTTAGTTTTAGATTGTGTTTTTCAAACAAATATAGGATTTAATGCAGCAACTCATTGACAATCTAAATAAAAAAATAATTTAACAGATATGCATTCATAAAATGTAATGGCTTGATTTCTTGACCAATGGTATTTGGCATTATTACCCACCTGTGTGGGTAATTACGTCATGCATATAAAACTGTAAAATGAAATGAAATAATACCATGTAGATTGCCAAATTATAAAAATACAAACTCTAAAGCCCTAGAAATTAGCAAATTGCATTCTAAGCGATAGAAAATGTTTATTTATTTTATTTTATTTTATTTTTTTGTGTGAAAGTGTAAGGAAAAGAAAAGGGGGGGGGGCAGCAAAACAATTTGAAACTCCGATCTTCTTTTTACTTAAAAAAAACCGCTTGCATCTATTAGAAAAACATTGCCCGTTTTTAACTGTGTTTGTCTAATTCAGTGTTTATGCATTCTATGTCATAGAAAATATCCAGTTTTTTGTGAAAGTGAAAGAAAAAGTGAAGAGGGGGAGCTTCAACAGAATATAACACTCTAATAACCTGTTCGCACTGAGATAGTTGAGTCACACTTCAAGTCTCTTAAATTTTTTGAAGCAGGTTCCCCGGAATTAGGCTTCTCCTGTTCGTATTAACTAAACATTGTAAGTGACTTAACTGGGCCAAACTGACATCTGGGCATGCGCATAAGTTCCGAAATTTGTAACTGCAACTTCTGACTTCTTTTTCGTTTACACAGCAATTATCCTGCCATATTTCAATTAAAAAATAATATGGCCATGCTTCCAATTTCTTTTTGCGGTAGGAAATAACAGGTTCAACATTTTCCATTTTCGGCCTTTAATTACAAAAAAAAAAAAAAAAAAAAAAAAAAAAAAAAAACATGAGTTAAGCAGCTGGGGTAAACAAATAACAACTTGATATAGTTTATAAGTATTTGTAGGATTCAACTCCAGTAATTTAATAATCAGAATTATATATTCTAAAATTCAGAAATAATAATTAAATATTCAGAAGGCAGACTTCCACTCAACTCATAGTTAAGAGAGTATCAAAGATTTAAGTGAGTTTCAGAAACTTGCTCAAGTGAGAATCTTCATTCCAGGTACAACCGCTTCAAAAAACTTCAAGTTAAGAAACTTAACTTTCTCAGTGCGAACAGGGTATAAGCTTCTGTTTGCTTAAAAAGTCCCGCTTAAGTATAATTATAAGAAACATTGCCCGATTTTAAGTATTTTTAATGTAACATTTTTATGGTGTGGAATTTTATAATAACTAGAATTTTGTGTAATAAATATTTTTTATTAACACTGTTATAGAAATCTTGAAAATATTTTTTAACCCGTTAACTCCACACTAATGCGAATTCGCGCAAACCTAAAGTTAAAATATCGGCGTTTTATAAAACATGCTTTAATAAATTTTTACTTTAAATTAATTAAATAAGATTTTTGCAAAAAATCAATATCCCTATGAGACTCTTATTAAATTTTATATATGATTCATGTGATTATATTTACTAGCTCTATATTAGCAACAAAATTAACCTTTAACTGCTGTTAGCTATCTCGGTAAATGCTTTTTTTTTTTCAAATTTTAGAGTTTAACTTGTAATTTTCAGTTTAACTATAGCTACAGCTAAAATTCGAAAGTTTGAAAATTATTTATTTAAACACTGTACTGTATTTACCAATTTAACATTGTAAATATCTTTTAGTGTCTTATTAAGCTGTTAATTTTTATTTATTTAAAATACAGTGTGCCATGAATTAATGTGGGTTTTATTTGAATGTTAGTAACAGTAATAAATAACATTTCGAAATCTAGGCCACTTAATCTTATTTTGGATGGTCAACAACAGTCGCTAAAGTACTTTCGAAATAATTAGAAACAAGCTGATGGGGCTGTAGACTTCTAAAGATAACTGAAAATAAGTTATCTTTGCAAAACTATAGACACTGGATACAGTGAGAAAAATCTTATCTAAGGTTTGTTCCTGCAATATTGGAAAACAAAAAGATTTCTACAAGATGACATATAAATACTGTAACGTGATTAAAAAAAAAGACAGTTTAATTTAATGTTTTCTTAATGTTTTTAACCAAAAATTGTTTTAGACATGTTCCTCGTTCTTTTTTGTTGTTTAATTGCTATTCCCAATGACATTTATTTACTGTTTGATTGAAAAAACAGTGTGTGCAAAGGTTAATCATGCTTTCCTCCAACGACCCCTCCCTCCAAACAAACTTCGCTGTTAGAAGGATCCTGGAGTAAAAAGCCTGTGCAATCAATAAATTCACAAAAACGCACGTTGAGAAAAATCTGGACTGAAATCACATCAAAAATATTATGTCGCGGCTGTCTTACTGAACTTTCGAGAAGTGCTACATTGTAAAGAAAAATTTGGAAAATTATATAACTTTTTCTTGTATAATTATATTTCAAGAACTTTTTATGCAAGAGCAACAATAAAAAATCATGTAACAGATATAGATTTGCACACTGAATCAAAAAAATTTAAAGTTACTAAAAAAGTTTTTGGAAAATCAGATTCCTAGAATTTTTTAAGTAACGGTAACGAGGATTACACATTAAATTTTAGTAAAATTACCAAATTTTTTGTAAAGTCTTTTGTAAAGTTACAGGTGTCTCTAGTTTTGCTTACATGTTTTGCAGATTGACATCATTTTCTTGTACAGTGTACATATATAATTTTAGTAAGCATAATAGATTTCGGTAAATTTAGATTACTGAGGTTACAGATTTTTTTTTACAGTGTAGATCCTTGCATTGCCGCAGGAGAAAGCCGTTAAAAATAATTTTGATTGTTTCTTGTACAGAATTTTCTTCTCTTTCAAATGGTAAATAAAACGGGATGTTTTTTCCCTTCAGTTAAAAATTATGGTGTTTTATTTGCTTCACAGTATTTATGTGTCACCCTGTATAATACAGGGCTGTCACAGGCAACTATTTTTATATTGTATTCATATCACTATTTTTTGAAATCCAAATGTTGTAGTATGTTTCTTTTGCACATGCTGTCATAATGTAAGCAAAAATTTTTGTTTCGAAAAAGTGGTGCAAGATAGAATTAACCGATTATCCGCTGCTATTGCGTCACGCTGCGACTAGAATAAATGCACATATTTAAGTTATTTACATACCCACCACTATTTTTAAATTAAAAAGTTGGCCTTACTTAAAGACATGGAATTTTGAGATGGTATAAAGCGAAGATTATGTTTCAAAGTTTGTGGCGGCAAACGACATTTAGCTAAAGAGTTGAAAATTTCAACCTTATAGTTTTGGCTGTTAGTGAATTAAAAATTAGTCTTGAAACAGCCCTAATAACAGTGGTCATTTTGAATATTTACAGATTTTAGAATTTATGACATATTTGAACTTTATTCTAGTTACTATATGTATTATTATCATCATAAGGAATCAAAACATTAATTCGGGACACAGACTGTATTTCCGTTTTCATTTTTATCTAATAAAAGCGCTTCTATTTCAAATATTTTCAACATTTAGCACCATTTAGGGCGTATATTGGTGGACACCGGGGGTGGGGTCGTAAAAGTAACAGAGGATATACGCTCAAGGTGGAGGATATATACACTAGAGTTTCTTGAGAAACAAAGGGTATACCGTGTTCCTTTAAACAATCCAGAAGGTATACAACATATATCCCTGTATATACTCAACTATATCCCTGGTGGGCACCATTGGAAGTATATTTACCCAGATTAATAAAAACCCGTTATCCACACAATATTTTATAAAATTGTCCAAATATCGAGATAATATGCCTTTGTTAACAGCACTGGCATCGTTATCTTGTAGTTTCTTGTGGCTAATTCAACAAGTGCCATTCAGAAATGCTTATTTTTCTTCGTTTCGTTATAAACTATCACATACGGTTGAATTAATTTCTCCAATTCATTTTAAAATTATCTGTATAAAAGACATTTTAAAACATTTGTGATACGTTTAACAATTTTATATTATTTAAGGGAAGGATTCTACGTCTTTTGGGTCAAAGTATTTATTTTTTTCTGTTACACATTTTTAGGCATTTAACCATTATTCTTCAGAATTATTAGACGGATTTCCCCATTATTTTTAAATTTAAAAACTGGAGTTTCTTTGATTAAATATTTTTTTTAATGTAGTAGTTTTGGAAAAAGTAACAACAACAACAACAAAATACAGCACAAAAGGGAATTGTTTTTGCTCAATTGACTATCATTTTCTCAAAAATCAGCTCTTTGAACTAAATGTTGATTTTTAATGTTTTTTTATAATAGACTGACCCAATATGTTAGAAATACTTGCAACCGGAGAAAAATGGTCGCGCGATTGGAAGTTCATATTGCACTCTTGCAATCGTACAAGATGTATTATGCATTTTATTACACACACACAAAAAAAAAAATTAAATATATGAGAAAAATGTTTATAATTAAAATACCAAATGTTTGAAGGTGCTATTTAATTTTTTTAACCTGAAAAAAAAATCATAAAAATTGCGAAAGTTTAGAAGCCAAAGATGTAGAACATCCCTTTAAATAATGATAACTCAATTCTTGGCTGCTAATTTAACCTCCATTTTTATTACGAAATTTCAAACTGATACAGGATATATTGGGAGAAGAATATTTACCGTAAGCAATCACAAAATGTCTGTCATTAAATAAAGCAAAAATTACTATTTCTGGAGCAAATTCGGATTTTCCGAATAAATATGGAGATCAAATTGGCAACCCTGCCTCAAACACTCTTGAAGCACAATACTAGATTTTGCTGCATCGTCATTCCATCGCTTTTATAGAAAGCGACTACTTCACTGTACACTATTAAAACTTTGAAACTTTTGCTGCATCGTCACTCCTCCGTTTAAAAAAAACGATTATTTCACAGTATTTATAAAGTATTCTCATTGGTCAAAAATGACTTATGATATAAAAGCGGTGTAGGAACGATGCAGCAAAAGTTTCAATTTTTTAACAGCATAGCTGCCAACTTTTACGCATTTTGCCTTCCACAAAAAATTTATAGTAAATATTGTCTTTTTTAATTGTCGAAATAATATGATTATACAAATGGAAAATCTCTGTACAATTTTAGTGGTAGCAAAAATGAGTAAAAGTTGGCAGCTATGTAACAATGTATTATCGAACGTTCTCATTGGTCAAAACAGAAGCATTCTGTAAAGGGGGTGGAGTGATGATGCTGCAAATGGGTCAAATTTTTTACATTGTGATCTTCGTTCCCTAATCAATTCTTAGGAAATTGACCCTGAAAATCTGACTCTTTATAGTAAATATCTGCATGCTACCTCCATCTACGCAACCTGGATTTATACCTGGATCTGTACGGCTTTGGTTTAGGAAACATAAACCTCTGTTTATACACCAGTTTTTCTGTAAAAACGGCCTCTTGCGTAGTTAAGTCATCGCACGTATCGTTCATCTGGTTCTTCTTCACGTAAGCCATGACCATCCGATTGACGTAATATCTTTTCGAGTTTATGACCCTGGACTGGAAATCTTGTCTCTGGACGCAGAGATCGTACCACATTTGTGTCCTGTTTTTCAATTTTTCGACCTCTTCTTCCATTTTTTCTTTTCCATATTCTTCGATTCTTTGTTCCAGTTTTCGCACAAAGTATTCGTACAACACGATGTCTGCACTGTTAAATTTAACAATTCTCTGCAGCAGATCAGGACTCATTTTTCTTTTGTATCTGAAAATGAAAAGTAAAAGATAAAGATCTATATAAGGCCATTGATAAATGGAATTTTTCACAATACATAATTAGCTACTATAATCCGAAACTATAGTGTCTACAAGATATACGTAGTGTGGTAATCGGCTATTCCTGTAATACTTTAAAAAATGCTAGAAGTTTGAATTCCATAAATTCTCAGCGATGCAGCTCGACAAATGTCTGTCGCAGTGACATCTAGTAGCTCTTAATTGGCTGAGGGGACTCTTCACTCACTTGAAAGTACACGTTCCATAATATTAAACCTATATGAAAGCTGTTTTTGAAGTTTTCGTTTAAATTTAAACTTTTTAAAACTACTTTTTGCATTGGAAAGCTTAGCGCGATATTTAGTAGAGCCATTTCGCACTTTTTGATTTTGCATGCAATTTTTTTTTTAAAATAAAGATACTTTCAATTTCCAAACCGGTTCCGAAAGTGAAAATACCTTTATTTTAAAAACTGACACCGAAATGAGAAAATGTGAAAAACAGCCATATTAGAAATCGACTGCAGTCACCCTATATATAAAAAATAATCGTTTTTAAGTATTCAAATTTAAGCGAGAAATTCGAAAAAAAGCTGCCAATTGATTTAACAGTACGGGGCCGGTGTTTTCAAGTGTGTGAAGAATCCTCTTACGTTTGTATTACCAAATGTAATCGCGATCACCATTTATCGTTCGTCATCGTACAACATTTGTGTGGCTCATTTTTTTAATGCATTTTGATTGGTCGAGAGCCACACTATAATCTTCTAGACATGTTATCGGGGCTTCATTACAAGGTTTTTGGTAATTAAGAATATTCATGTAAATTATAAAGAAAACTTACGAAGGTGTAAAAATAATCTTCATATGCTCTAAAACATTGTTAATCTCATCAGATATAATGAGAACCTATATTCTTTAACTTATAGTTATGAAAATTAAGATATTTGACTTTTTTTACATTTTGATTTCATTTATATACAGCTTAAAGTTTTTTGTTTTAAAATAAATCCAATAAATGGCAGAATCCGTTCTATTTTTCCTATAAAATAAATATAATTTTCTTCTGAGTCTTCAAAATACCTTCAAGGCAGTGTGGGCAAGAAAAAAAAATAATATTCGTAATAGACTGGAAGACAGACAATCACATCATCGAGTTCACGGATGAAAATCTAGGATTAGTTAGATCTCAATCTAGGATTAGTTAGATCTCAATCTAGAATTAGTTAAATCATATTAAAACGCAATCGGTCTGCGAAATCCTATCTTGATGGGAATTTTCCCAAAACCTAATTTAGAGGTTGACTCATAGATTTTCCCATTTCATGCTCCCAATCCCCCATGTTTTCATACTTTTGGGTGCAGGAAAGCATAATGGTAAACTTACGAACCAACTGCTAAAATCGGGTTTTTAGGCTGTTCCTATCTCGATATGACTTGCAGATTAGTTGCGTTTTAATATGCGAATCGAGATTTAACTAATCCTAGATTTTCTTCCGTGAAATCGATGAGGTGATTATCTGTGCTGTCGCCTACCGGTCTATAATTATCTTACTTAACCATTAAAAACTTTTGTAGGATTTGTAGATCATTCAGTTGTTTAAAGTCTTCAAATTTGTGATTATGTTCATTTAGGTTATTAGTAATTTAATTGATATTTTAGAGGGGCGGTAATTTTATACCCGTATTTGCGAACCTAAATTACCAATATCAAAAATTATCAATTTGAGAAAAAGTGGTATTATTTCTGTCATCAATAATGTCATTTTCTTTGTTGAAAAGCAATGAGAAAAATTACATTAGTTTCAGGTCTCAAGATTTTAAAGCTATTCTGTCAACCATGAAAAGGCGACATAAATAAAAATTTTAATTTTTAATCATTTTCTAAATCATGTTATTTGAATATCTAATGTACGAATTATTTTCTAGCCAGACCAGGGGTGTTGTCGTAAAATTAACAGAGGATATATGCTGTAAGCAGAGGGTATACGCTCAAGACAGAGGATATACCCCAGAGTATGTGTACTATAAGTTTCTTGAGAAACAGATGGTATAACGTGACCCTTTAAAACATCTAGAATGTATATGGTCTATACCCCCGTATACACCCGTATATCCTCCACTACATCCCCAATACCTTGGAACTATTTGAAATAAATTCCCACACTTAATTTCAGTAAACTGGGTCCCAAACGAGTTGGATGATAATGTATCAATAATTTAAATGTGTGTTTTTACAGGTGGTGATATCTAACGACAAGAATTTAAACTGATTGCATAGTTCATCATACCTTTTGTTTCTTGCATTCAGGTGAAACACTACTACGTCATCGGTTCTCAGGCAAAGTAAATCTCTCAAAAGTATCAAAGACTCCTCCATTTTTTCCCTCACCATGACAAGATCGAATATTGAATCCAAGTAATGGACGTAATCATGGACGGCTGATAAATTGGAAAAGTGTTTCTCATCCATTCCTAAATCAAACAACATCTGGTTGAAACCTATTTTTCCTCCCATGCGTCTGTCATAAAATGAAGGAGGTTTTCCATGTTTACCTATAACGAAATAAATCATTGAATGAATAATATAAAATAATATTTTTCTTTATTTAGTTGTAGAATAAGAATCTCTGAGAAAAAATTAAAAAATTCTCAAAGTGTCATTACGCTGCTTCCAGATAGGTTTTGTGCTGCAAGCGAAACGATACTGATCAATCAGAATCCTGCCTATTTGCTAATTTTGCATTGTTTTAAGAGAGCAAATTTTCTGATTGGTAAATTTCGTTTCGCTAAAATTGCAAAAACTATCTGAATTCTGGCCTTTGTTAGGTCATGGATTCTAAATCAGAATCATAGCAACATTATACAAGAAACATTTTATTGTTCTTACCAGAACCCTTAATCATTAATATTCATGACAATTTTATTCACCATATACAGCAAAAGGTATGATATAGGTGTTATTTTCAAAATACCGTTAATAAAAATATTTTTTTTCTTATATAATGCAATCGCTGCCATAAGTATGGCTCTACTAAGTGTCATAAGCACTCAAACTATACCGTCAATTGTTACTATTACAATAAAGTTCTCACCAGCGTAAGTTCTAACAATAATTAGATTCATAAGCTAGCAGAGTTTTATAACACTTAGATGATGATGCAAAAGGACTTCCAATTACAAGTTTGGTGTAACCTTTAACATATTTTATCCACTTAACAGAACAAGCAATTAAAAATTAATCTGATATCACATTAATGTATTTCATAATTTTAAAATCTAATATTTTAACTTCATCTCTTCTACGCCACATTGTTTATTTTTGTGATTGTACTACAATCATCCGACCTTTGTCATTTGTAGTTTACGCAAAGTTCGGCAGCAGACGAAAACGTTTAGTAAGTCCAATCTAGATGATGGATTTTTGTCCATCGGATCAGCGAATCTTGCAGTTATATTTATCTATATTTGAAAATAACGTCATAAGGGATGCAAAATTTTTATCGACTGAGACAAAAATTTGGGGCAAAAGGGAACCACAGGCATCTTAGCACTCCTGTCATTATTGCAAATCTATTTTGTTAATTGAACTCATTGTTTTAATAGAAGTAGTAAAATTCTAAAATATAGGTTTGCTATAGTTTTGACAAAATCTTCAATCTGAAGGCAGCCTGAACTTTCACCATGTGCATATGTTACACTGTAAAACATTTGAGTAACGTTACACCATAAAATGGGTGGCAACTCTGCTGCCTCCTATTTTATGGAGTAACCTTGCTTCCTCCAATTTTAACACATTGTAATGTTACACCAGTAATATATGTTTACATTACACCATTATATAGGTGAAAAAAAAAATCACACCATAAAATTGAAGGCAGCAAAGCTGCCACCCATTTTATGATGTAACGTTACACAAATGTTTTACAGTGTACCGCTCTCATATACAGACACACTAATTACTATAAACCCATTAAAAGTCAGGTATAAAAAAAGAAATATTTTTCCCTATAAAACTCAAATGTAGTTGACTCAGCACTGGCTTAGCTGGAAAATTGTTTATTTAGATCGGTTCAACATTTATTGTAAAATTCGAGTAAAATTTTTATTCATTACAAACTATTCCCAAGGTATTCATTTTTATTTATTTTATTGAAGAAAATTACAAGTATTTTTCAAAAATTTACAATCAGAAATATTTTATTTCTTGCACGGAAAAAAATAAGACAAATATTTTAAAACACACATACACAACATAAATAACGCCGGCTTTCAAATCTTAAAGCTATATACAAATCGTCACTTGAGAATGATAAGTTTCTAACAGCTTTTTTTCTTAAAAATAAGTCATTTTGGCGTAATAAGGTTCTATTTGTACCTATGAAGGCATTACTTCATTGAAATGACGGTATACCTAATTTACGTCCACCTGCAATAGAGAATTATTTAGTTCTATCAGAAATTGTCGAAAGCAGCCATAAACATATATCAAAAAGTCACTTTTTTAAACGGCTGTTAGAACCTTATTATTTTATTCTGAGGTGATGAAATGTTTTACAGGCATACATACAATAAATCCAGTAGAAACGAAAAGTTAGTCTGAACCCACGAACTGAATCTAGAACTAAAGCGTGCCAGACTGATGCACCAACCACTAAATCATTCCGGCCAATACCTGGGTCTGATATTTTTCACTAATAAACCATGTAGGGTAAAGTCGTCGGCCACCTGTAAAACAGTCTTGGATGACCGAACGACAATGAATAGATTTTACAATTCCGTCGATCTATAAAATATATTAAAACACATACACATACACATATAAATAATGCCTGCAATCCAGGGGCGTAGCTTGAAATTTTTATTGGGAGGGGGCCCAAAATCTGGCGCCTTTTAATGTTTTGGCACCATTGAATTATTTGCGCACTTTTTAGAGGGGGGGGGTATTAATGCTACTTTTTATCTTTAGTTATTTATTCATAGCAATGGCATCTATTTAGGTAATGTAAGTGATGCAGCCATGGTTGGATTTCCATTTTAAGCTTGCATGCACACGTGCTGATAAAATATTTCTCCCAGCTCTTATTTTTTCAAGGTCTAAAAAGGCAATGTAGAATGTTTATAGAGATTTCGAATCGTGGATTTTTAAATCCATTTTTCTGACATGATAAATACAATTGTATTGTAGGCGTTATGAATCGAATTTTCCGAAGCGGAAGAGCTGGAGACGAAAAAAAAGACCATGTTGAAACAATAAACAATCATTGTTTATCAATCAAATTCTAATGAATGGAGTGAAAAATAAAATCATATGGCACCTTAGAGATCTGCACGGGCCGGAATTTCCAGGCTCGGGCCTGGCCCGGCCCATATGAAGTTCTTTTAACCCGATCCGGCCCGGCCCGTTGTAAAACCGAAAATTTCGGCCCGTACAGAAATCAGCGAAAACAAGCCCGTTCTGGCCTGTCACAATTTCTACTATTTCTAAATTATTCAGATTTTTATCATATAATTAAGATTATTTTAAAGGATACTGCATACATGTCTATGGCTTGATTCTACAGTATATTTTACAGGAAATACACATTAGCAACTTTAATAATTACTTGGATTCTTAGATTTTCAACATTTAAATAAAGATTCATTAAAAAATTAACATGGTTTAGAATAAAACAAAAAAAAAAAAAAAAAAAAAAAAAAAGAATGTTAAAAACATCGTAACTTTCGAAGCTGTATAATAAAATTATATTTATGAAAATATTTCTATATATTTTATTAAAGATTCCAAATCCAAATTCATTCTCAACTCCAAAGGAGCTACATTCTGATACATTTCTGAATTCTTTTTTTTTTTTCGAAAACGCATTAGATTAGCAGGTGTTTTTTGCGACAGCATGAGAAGGGAGAAAAATATGCAACTATTTGACAAGAATCTCTTATATCTCAAGAAGGTAGTGAAAGTATTTTATTTACCTAAATTAAAATAGCTATTCGATTCCAAATCCCTTCAATAGTCAGACTTGTCAATTTTATATGTTTTCAGTTAAAAATTAGTCAGAAAATGTGTCAAACTTTCGCGTTGTTGAGAAGTGAATTTAAGAATCACTAAAAAGTATATATCCAAAGATTAGGTAAACATAAGTTCTTTATCACTATTAATAATTTTACAAATTATGTTCCTCCCTAAACTTCTTGAGAAAAATTAAGTCTAGTTCCGTCTCTGCTCGTCTATATGTAGAAAAACAATGTAAGCCTGATCTCGGCCCGGCACGAGTCTGCTAAAAAATATTAAGCCCGGGTTACACACAGTGTGGCTTCCGGAGCCAATCTATACACAGTAGAAGTTACACTTATGCATTGATGCTGTCAAACTAAGAATCGGCTCGTGACGGACATTTCTATATGTTATTTTCGTTAAAGCCATATTCATTGAAAATAATTCATTGAACATACTTTAACGTTTCTGTGTAAATCTTTATAACGGCCGGTAGGCCCGCTAAATTTTTTTACCGGCCCAGCTCGTACGACTCGTTCATTTTTTTTTTTTTTTTTTTTTTTTTTTTTTTTTTTTTTTGCCGGCCCAGCCCGTTTATTTTGTTTGTCGGCCCAGCTCGGTCCGGCCCGTTAGAAAATTCGAAACCATTCCGCCGGGCTGGCCAGGCCCGGACCCATGCAGACCTTTATAGGCACCTGGTACATCTCTTCGAAAATCACTCCAGCAACTTTCATGTTTCTATTTTTAAAACTGCGTCTGAAATTGTATCAGAATATTTCGAGGTGTTAAAGGTGGAAAAGCATGTTTTCGAGTATACCCTTAAACATATATTTCTTTTAATTTAGCGGAAAACTTCATTCCTGCCCAGTCCTGGGTTAAAATTAGATCGATTATTAATAATGTAAAAGTTTCAGAAATCACCATTTATCAAAAAATAGCGATCGGTTTAGGAAATAAATAATAAAAATCATTAAAACTTAAATTTACCGGAAAACTGAGAATGCTATTTGACTTTTTCCCATTAATAATAGCAATGGTAATAAATGAACTCACAATTGCGTCAGAAGTATAAACATTGAACTTTAAGAACATGTTTAACTAAAGGAAAATATGTAAATTTTTTAAATTCGACTGCATCTTTTTGTTTTCATCCACTTTTTCATAAATTTTCCTCCTTTCCGCGTTTCATAACTTCTTTTTCTGTTTTGTTCTCTGTAGTAAAATCCTGGTTTTTTGTTTTTATGTTTTATTTTAGTCAGGTCACTCATGACTGAATATCTTCTCTCTGGACGACTACGAAAGACAGCTTTTTATTTTTATTTTAAAAATTGAACGAAAGAAATCGCAAGTTTTGAAAAGTCGCATTATCAGCTTCAGTACAATCTGACAACACTGGATACTGGACAACCAAGATGTATGTAGATGACGTCCGAAAAATATCTAACCTCACACAAGGAAGGACATAAGAGGGGAGTTAAAATAGTTTAAGGCTGCATTCAGATTGAAATACTTTCAGTTTAACTGAATTGTTGGAAAAGCCTTTTGTATAGGACCCATTTGCGGTTTCTTCATAATAAAACGGAGAGGAGTGAACAAAAGAATCGGGAGATAAGCAATCCAACATACACGATAGATTTTTCTTTTGCCGGCGTCCCTTTCCTGCAAAACTCATTAAAGATCAAAAACACCGTGTCGCCACAACAAACGAGCAGACACCTAACCGCAAGGAGTGGTCAGGTGTGTTTGGGGATTACAGGTCAGATGACCCCGTCGAGGATCACCAAACTTGGATTGGAAACATGTAGTGATCGAACAATGCCCATTTCCGAAATGTGTTCTTGTTTTCGCACAGGGAATAGCGCCTGGTAGTAATCTTAAAATGTCTCAAATGTAATGGATCGCCTATATTTTTTGAAACCATAATATATTTTCTTATAAATTTACAATAATATTAATACCAAATCATGTTTTTGTTGCTTTTCTTTCTTTCTTTCTTTTTTTTTTGTGTGTGTGTCTAAAAAATAATCTAAGAATGCCACATTAATAATAAAAATTCTAGGTGCCTAATAGCGCCCTTAAACCTTCCATGGCGCCTTTTTTACCCCCTTTTTTAGGTGCCTGATTGCGCCCCTAAACCTTCTGTGTCGCCCTACTAATGAAATATATTATAAAAACATTCAAACGCACTACAGTCTCTTCCACACTTTTTCCTTCTATTTCTAAGGGTGACCAACAACTACTATAAGAAGGAAATAATTGTACATTTATCCTGGAATTGATTACAAGTTTGTTTTCGAATTTTTTTTTTATTTCGGATGCATAAATTTATTTTGGGATAGGAGTGGGAAAATAGAGCTAGTAACAAGTCTAAAATTAAATGCCTTATTCATGTTTTGTAAGTGAAAATCAACTTTGTAATTTTACATTTAAAATTAAGTTATTTTTTATGATTAATTACTTGATACTATTAATAAAGTTTTTTTTCCGGGCGTCTGGCGGCGCCCTTAAACATTCTTTGGCGCCCTACTACATGAACATATTGGGATGGGAGGCTTCCCCCCTCCCCCCCTACAGCCACGTCCTTGCTGCAATCGAATCTTAAAGATACATATAATATTGTACAGACATACATACAATTATTACGCTGTGGACCTGGGTTCGATTCCTAGCTCTGGCTAATTTTTCACTCCACTTGGATTTATTGTATTCATTGTATGCATAGCTGTTTAATATTTGTATATATAAGATAGATATTTTTCAAATATTTACAGTCAGAAATATTTTATCTCCTACACAATAAAAATAACTTTGATGAATATGAAAAATGAATTCAATTCAATAATGAAATAAATTGCACAATTTTCGATACAAAATTTTATCAGTAGTAATTAATTGCGACTAAACATTTAATATTCTTTGTGATAAAATGTTTATTAACGAATTAACTTGTAACTATCAGAACTTAACACTTGGGAATAAAGCTGAGGAATTGCATTTAGCTATTATTCCGCCATGCACTGCTTAACATTAGAAGTGCTTTGATTCGCTCGTATGCTTTTCAGATGTTAGAGTAAGGGAAAAACTAATCACAGTAATTGGCTCTTTAAAAAATGACGATTCAGCTCAGCGATGCCTTCACATAATAACATTAATAGCAAATAAATATAATTAAACAGAATAAAGAAAAATACATAAATATTTATCGATTAAATAAATGCCATTAAAGATTTGTTACTAGGTATAAAATCATTTATACATAATTTAAAAGAGTTAAAATAATATACTGAGTGGTTGCAAACTTTTATAATAAAAAAGGTAATCTAATGGGGATGGAATTGCATATCAATATGAGTAACATTTGCAATGAGTATTACGTTGTAATTTTTTAATGTATTAGAGCTGTGTGAACAACATATGCATATTGAGAATGGGGTATTGGGTTCAATTCACTTATTAAGTTAAATTATTCAATTTACTTATTTACTCATAACTACTTCATGTTAAGTGAGATTTAAAAATTGTATAAAATAAAATGCATACCCGTGTCAGTCAACGGTGACTGACGCTAAACTTTTCGTTTAGATGCCTCACTTTTCACCAAGGACTGACAGTCTAAAATATGATATAAAACTAAAAAAATATACGTATATTTGTATATTTTTTTAGTTTTATATATACGTATGTTTTAAGTAATAACTGAAAATTTATTTTAAATTTACTTGACTTTCATTTATTACAGAATTATACTTTCTTAATAATTACATAAAACATCATACTTTTTTTAGCTTCAGCACCGTGGCACTGAACGTGTTAATTGAATTATGAGTTGTCGGAAGGGTTTTAAAAAGTTACAAATGTGGTAAACTATTGATTAAAGATTGGATACTCCTATGCAAAAGTGTTCAAAAATGAATGCAAAAACTCCTATTATAATTTAACACTTTGGACTGAAGTTTGGTAATCACTTTCTGCAAGTATTAATTCATTCATTGCTTAACATTAGAAGAACTTCCCAGTCACTCATTTTATTTTCAGATGTTAAGGTACAAGAAGAACTATATAAATAGATATTTAAAAAAAAAAAGTTTATGGCACTAAAGACATATTTACATGTTGCAAACTAGTTTTGATAGCCATGGTGTATCGTCATCAATCCAAAACATTATTGCTCAAAGAAGAAACTTGCTCAAATATATGTAAGAGAAGCGGATTTAAGGATAAAGTTAATTGGCTAATGGAATAACAGGAAATTTTAGGAAACAGCCAGTGTAAGAGAAGTGAATTAGATAAAGTTTACTGGTTAACAGAATTACAATAAGAAATTTTTAGAAACGCACAAAGTAAGCAGATAGAAAAAATAAAATCAGTTGTACATATCCTTATCTATACTAATATTATAAAGAGGAAATATTTGATTGTTTGTTTGTTTGTTTGTTTGAATTGAATAGGCTCCGAAACTACTTGACGGTTTTGAAAAATTCTTTCACTGTTGGAAAGCTACACTATTTCCGGTGAACATAGGCTAATTTTTAATTGATTTATTCAAATATTTTCCTTAATAATTCAAAATTTCATTATTTTTCATACAGAATCAATTAAAATTTTTCCGATAAAAAATAACCATTTTCTTTCCCGTTGCCAAAAAAATCAAAATATGGAAAATAATTTCTCCACGGCAATTAATTTTTAGTTGAAAAGTATACACGTGAAAAATTAAAATAAAAAAAATTCAAAGGAAAATAAATATGACGTCATTTATTATATTATCGGAAGTTTTGTTCGCGCAGATATCATATACACACCGAGGTAACTAATGGACACTAAATTAATGTTATTTTGCCTGGCATGGCAACCCGACTATTGTTATTTAATTATTAATAAAATGTTTTTTTATTTCCTTTCTCTTCTTTAAAATTATGTTAACTGTTTTGTTCTATACTTATTATTTAAATACTAATTGTTATTATTTTTAAATAATAGAAAATAATTTAAATATATATATGAAACTGGTATTCGAAAACTATTTTTCCGCCAAATTAGTCAAAAATTATCGATCATATAATTATCGATCTTTTAGATCACAAATCCGATTACAGAAAATTAGTCAGATTATTTAATTAGAAGTTATTAAATTTATGTTTTTTTATTATGAAACAGACGAAGAAAAGAAAATTTACTATTGCTGCCCGACTGGAGAATTAACCTTGATGTTATTTAAAAAAATTATCGAAATGGCGAATTTTTAATTATTTGTTTACGTTTTTTTGTTTATATTATTGCAAACATTTTTCCACTTTTATACACGCATCACCTTGGCGTGATTTTTTTTTTATGATGCCAATTTGGAGAACACTGCGTTTTCAAATACCAATTACATTTATATTACTCTTATTTATTTTCTATTATTTTAAAAAGGAAATAATAATAATAAACTAAGTCAATAAATAATTATGGAACAAAACAATTTATATAATTTTAAAAGAGAAAAGAAAAATAATGAAATAATTTACTCAAAAATAATCAACTATTACCGGATTACCACGTGAGGCATAAAATCGCAATTTGCTGTAATCGCGCCAATGGGATCCGTAGATGACACCTGCCCTACATATTATTGGCAATATTATTGTTTATACAATTTGGTAATACTTGATAATCCCATCGACCATTTGACATTAAATTTGTTATACGTAATTGTTACTTCATCAACCAATTTTAATTCGATGTTTATTTGTATTTCTATTAACATTTTAGTAATTTATTGATTCTTTGGTTATTTAAAATAAAAATTATGACCATTTGTATAATTTGGCGAAACTGATCGACGGAATAATCAAGTAGTCGAACAAAAAACTATCGTCAAGCTATAACATTAAATGCCAATAATGGGTGATCGTAAATTTCACATTTATTTGAGGACAAACATGAAATAAGTCTGGTACATTTGTAACAATATCGTTTCTAGCACTTCTAATGTTTGACACTAAAAATCATAATGGAATCGATTACAGAAGGTAGAAAGATTTTATTAGATGCAAACTAAAGACTTATTTTTCTACAAAATTTAGTCATCAAGATTATTCTGATTTAACGGCTACATGTTAGCAACTGTTTTATAAAAGGAAGAGGCAGTGAAACTGATGTAATTTTAATGTTATTCAAATAATACAGCTTTAAAACATACTTTTTATGCTTCATTGTTCTACTAAATATATAAGTGAAACACCCTTCTTCGTCTGCCACCCCCACGGAGGGCATCCTTTCCTTAGGGCCTATATCCCACGTGTAGATAAATGGCCGTCATAAATACAAACAAACAAAAACTTTTCTTTATCTGTCAATAATTCTTTACATTTTTTACTCTACGTATTCTTTCTGGAACAGATTAAGGTAGATAGGAAACTACAGTAGACCTACTAGAAGAGGACGTTTATTAAAAAATGTAACATGAAATGACATTGTATGTAGGCTACCAGAACTACACATAGTGCAAGTTCAGATGTCGGGATTTTAAGAACTAAGAAATGATAATGTACAATCCGAAAGTTAATAGAGTTTGATAATCAATCTCACTAATCATTGCAATGCCCTCTAATGTAATAGTGTGATGACTCGAGAACATTTTGATTCCTGTTGTAATAACGGTCTCATGTACATACGAAACTCTACTATAAATGATAAAATAAAAGAGATGGTGCTTAATTTCCCAGATTTTCGCCAAGACTTACAATAGTACAATATTGCAATGGCGTTGGCATGATTTTCAGCAATACGAAAGAACATTCCAGGGTGGTCTATACTGCTTTAAAATAAAATTTTAAAATCACCATTTTTTTTTTTTTTTAGTCAAGGTTCGTTTGGAAATATGGACCAGCGAAGCGGGCATAGCTTGCTAGTGTTTAATATAATAAAATATTCAAAACTTTTAGATAACTTTTAATAAAAAAGCTAGACAATAAAATAAACTGAACAAGATAATTTATTTTATATTAACAATGAAAATTAACAAGCAAGTCATGATACCGAACTCTATCATTTGTGCTAAAGCGTCTATTAATGAACGAATTCTTATCAGAATTTAACACTTGGAGTGAATTTTAATAATCAGGTTTAACTATTACAACGTTATGCTCTGCTTAACAATAGTGCGTTAATTTGATCGTTTGCTATTCTGATGGTAAAGTACAAGAAGATCTAATTACAGTAATTGGCCCTTATAAACATTTACCATTCAACGATGCATCAACATATACAGAACAATAATAAAGAAATGAGAAAAATCATGCTTTAAGCATAGATTATGAAACACTTTCCAACACTTCATGAAATCTTTTACAAAACTTCTTTAATTAGGGAAATAAGGGTATATAGCCAAATATGTATTCCAATACTTTTGAACAACCCTGTATTTGATCTGTCAGTTGATACACATATTATAAAGGAAAATTTAGTTTAGCAACAAAAAAGCTTAAAATTCCTTTTTGAGCAATTTTTACTAATAAATGGTAATACTTGAAAACTTTTGTTCACCCCTGTAGTTTCCCTTGTGCCTTTATTACACGTCAGTAAGAAGATAAAATTCATTTTAAACTAAAACACTCTTAAAACAACTGAAATCACATTGTTATAAATTATCATTCATAGGTGTTCATGTACACAATTATTTGCGTGGCTTTGTATGTCATTTTATCTATATTCTGCAAACATTTCTTTGTAAATTGAATGTAGTTCAGCGTAAAAATTTATACCTTGTTTAAGAATCACCTTTAAGTAATTTACGCTCATACTCAGTAAGTTGGCGAGCTCTTTTAAGTAGCCCTGTATATCAACTATAACATTTATACACACCCTTATAATGTACAAAGATTTAATGAAACTTAAATACGTATATCATAATTAAAATGTATTCCATCCATCCATCAGCCATCATCGGAAACATATACAGTCCGTCGGAAGGAATATACCAATTGAAATCTTTTGTGTGTCCCTGTAAATGCAATGTATTTCATATTATGTAAGACAGTATCGTATAATTTATACTAAGCCTCAGTGACATATATCAATTTTGTTATACACAAAACAGTTTAATATATTTTTTAAATGTCGCACACTATCCCCCCCCCCCCCTTTACCGTTATCCAATGGAATTCTTTTGTGTGGCCCTGTAAATGAATAATGTCTATATTTTCTCCGCATATTTTATAGAATGCATATTTTAGTGCACCTGTTAAATGCATGTAAATTTTAATTTGTTTGACAGGGTGTAAGATCTTCAAAATGCCTTTGAAACGATTTGCCCCCGTAGACCATTATGTAATGGAAAATTTTTAACTCTCCCTGTAAATAAACTAATCATGGTAGTAACTTCATTTTTAATAGAGTTCGTGCTAGAGTAAACCTAAATAACGACCAAAAATTTCATGGCAATCCGAGTATATTTACGAGAGTTAGAGCGCGGCCAGACGGCCAGACAAACGAAGTGCATAAGCACTTTTCAAATTTGTTGGAAAGTGCTAAAAATCGATTGAATTAATAGGAGAATTACAAAATAGGTTTTCAGTGCATATAATATTTCTTTATAATAACATGCACGAGGGATTTATTTTTAATTAAAAGATAAATAATACATAGGTATTTTGCGAATCCTTATAACTTAAAATATAAACTAGTCGTCGCGGGCCACCGTAATACTTACCCATCATATATATGCATTCATAATGTATGAAAATAAAACATTTATAAACTATTTATAAAATGCATTGCAATTCCAAAACAAAATTTAAATATGTATTTAAATATTTTTAATATGCATAGTAATGCTCTATTAATGAGTTGCTGATGAATCTATTTCGTCAAATTATACAACACGCCAAACTACTCAAGTAGTACTGAATTGCGAAAAAGAAACATCCTTATAACTCCAAAAATAATAATCTTATTAACTAACAGTTTATTGCGTCGGATTAAGCGTCTCATTTCTAATTAAAATGTATATTTGAATTGAAATTTGAATGAAATACAGGGTCATGAAAAATCCAAGAATGTGGAAAGCAGGATTACAGATATCTTGGCAACTAATAATTCGATAGACTTCGTTTTTTATGCAAAATTTGCGTTATTTTTTGTTTTTAAGATCACTCCTTAAAATAAAAAAAATCGAAAATTTTTATATACCTTTCACCAGAACGAATTTTTTGAGAGTCTGAAAAAAAATAGTTCCGTATAATCGAGGTTACTGATATTAAATAGGCTTCGTCCCATTCTTACATATTAAGTACATACAAAATTTCAGGTCTCTATCTTAATTTGTCCTTGAGGCTAATTTCCATTCCCTCAAGGATACAGCGCTTGGCGAAAGTCAAAGCGGGCCAAATGGTTTGGAGGGAAAAAAAAGCTATTCCACCCATCATTCACTCCTCTTTCAACATATACATACTCCTCTATAACATCGTATAGTGTCGCCATCTACTGAAAAAATGCATTATACAAATAATTTATTTGAAAAAAAAAATAATAATTTAATGGTATTTTCTTTTTATATACCACCAAATATTAATTAAATATATACAAGTAACTTGTTGTGTTAACTTATTTTGTAAATTTAAATTTATATTTCTTTACATTTCTTATAGTATTCCAGTTTATAATGAATAATATAATAATGAAAAAATAAAAAGAGAAGAACGAAAGAGAACTGTTATTGTATTCGGATAAAATACATGATAATAGCTAAAAATAAATTTTATTTTGTTTAATTTACTTTCTTGTTAAGTATCAATTCAAGAACTTTATGAGAAAATACTGAGATCTGCTATATCAAATTTTTATGTATTTATTTATTTTACTAATGTGATATATATCACCAAGTATAGCAATGCACTAAGATTGATAAATTAAAACTTCTTAATATTGGAAATATATATGAATATATTCATAAATATCAGCATATGTACATATAGTATGTATGAACTTATACATTCATACATGTCTGCTTAAAATATTATGTATGTGTATATTATATAGTTGTTATATAGTTAGGTCATTTAATTATATAGTTAGAAAATGTACATAATTCCGGTATCATCTGTTCTGATCTATTCAGATTTTAATGTCTTACAAATATATCACTAACTTTGATAACATATTAATATATATATATATATATATATATATATATATATATATATATATATATATATATATATATATATATATATATATATATAGTTTTCAGATTCTAAGAATCATCAACAAAGTATATGTTTCAGTTAATAATAAATTGTGTTAAAATTAAAATATTTTTTATACTTGGAAATTTTTCATTTGAAATAAAATATGTTTGGCAATTTACACCAACTTTTCTGACAATGATTTGATGCACCCTTCCTATTCATAAATTGATAAGTCTAAACTAAATATACATGCATATACTGATTGAATTTGTACAAAGTACAAATACAAAACAAAGATCACGTTTTATCTAAAAAAGTCACCTTAAAAGTTTTTATCTAATATAGAATTTTTTTTTTTTTTTTTTTTTTTTTTCCATATTTAATATTTTACTAGACACTGAAAATTGAAGAGAATTAGTAACAAATCACTAAACGAAAACATTAAAAACATTAATTATCTGTTTAAATGACGATACTTATTAATATTAGTATATTACTTATTAATATATGTAATAATTAATAATGTTAAGTAATATAATTTTAAAATTATATATATATATATATATATATATATATATATATATATATATATATATATATATATATATATATATATATATTAATATTAATATTAATTAATAGTTAATACTAGTTCTATATATTTAAATATTGATTATTTTTTTAAAAGAAAGTCTTAAATTATGGTTGTGGAAGATTAAAGGAAGATTTTAAAAAAGGAAAATCTTTAATTTTCTATAATTGTTATCATTAATTAAATACATAGAAATATTAAAATTTGAATATTTATAATTCATATTTCTATGTTTCACTACTTTATAATTATAAATGAAACAGTAATTATTAAAATAAATACTAATAAATATTATAGTTTTTTTTGTGTGTGTGTGTATGAATGCCTCATTTTAAAACATAAGAACTTTAATAAATTGGTTTTACTAATTTGATATTAATCTCTTACAACACGGCAGTAGCATAACTAAAATAAAAATATTTTTTATTTTATTAATTACTGTATTTTAAATTATGTTTATTTAATTATTAAAAAGCAGAATTTAAAAACTTATATTTATTATTTACATTTATTTCAAATTAAACTTTATGTAGTAAAATTTTAAATTAAATTTTATAACTTAATTGTAATTAAAGTTTAATTGTCTAATTGACAATAAAACTAATACAAAGTAACTGAGTTTTATAACATTCTTTATTGATTACTTAAAATAAAAATCAAAACAAAATTCTATAAGAGCAAGGACACAACTCACAATCTTATAACTACAAGCTTTCTGCTTTAACAACCTCGCTATGCCTCTGATACTTTACAATAGCTTCCAAGTGCCTCATATACGACAAAAATTGTAAGTAAAATGTCTGAAACAGCCATGATGCGCGAGAAAATGCGTAGATGCTAGTTAAACCATTTGGCACACCTTGACTTTCGCCAAGCGCTGTATCCTTGAGTGAATGGAAATTAGCGTCCGGGAGCTAGAGCGTTTACAGACACACAGACAGACGGCATTTTTTTTTCAATATGTTTTTCGGAATCTCCAGTATCTGAAGCGTGTTAATCCGTTAAAAAAAAATTTCGATTTTGAAAACGATTGCAAGAATTACCCTATACTACGTATGATGGGTAAGTAAAACTAACTTTTATTTATTTTCGACTCTTTCGCAACTGTGAAAAAATATACCTTATTTTTCAGATCACAATAAACCGCTTCCCTGATTTGTTCCTGCGTCATACGGAAAACGTGTTTTTGCCGATCATCAATTATTATTCTTACCAGTAAATTTTTATTGTAAATTTTGTATTATTTAATGCAAACTTTTTTCAGACTTAATTAGGCAAAAAATTTCTGTTTTGAAAAACCGGTGATAAAATATTAAAAACTCTGTAAAAGATATGAAAAAAAAGATATTATTTGAATTTTTTTTAAAATATAGATCAGTTAATTGGTTAAAACTAGTTGAATATTATTAATTTTATACTAAACCCAGTCTTATATTCAATTTAATTTACTGCTTCACTTAGTTAATCGAAATAAAAACGAGTTATTCTTGATCAGGAAATTCATTAAAATCAATAGTTTTTTATCTTTATTGTTTTCGACAACAGCTATTTGCGAATAGCTGGAATAGCAGGATGTAAAGTTCTAACCACTGCACAAGCCACTAATGTACATTAGAATCACCAAAAATAGAGGAAATTATATGAAATTCGCTGTTACAGTACCCCACATTTCAGCAAAATATTTCAAAAATCAATGAAAACCTATAATAATAGCCAAAAACAAGCACAAAATAAATTTAGTTCAGTTTTATGCATAACTTCACATACTTTTCAATTACCACACAATGAAAATGACACAAATAGCGCCACTACACTATAAACCTTCTGTTGTAATATTAATGCGTTAAATGAATATTAAATTATAAACAGAAGTTCATTTATACGTTCATTAAAAACATTTAAAAAATATATGTTTTCTAAACCACACCCAAAATATATATTAAAATATTTAATTGCTAACAAGGACGTCAAATGTTAATAAAAATATCTGAAGACGCCCTGAAGACGCCCGCAGAAGACGGCGCGAAACGTTGAAAGTTTTATTTTATTTTAATATGTACTAATGTATATTAAAATTCCTGTTTTGTGCACCACTGAGAAATGTGTTATTATTAGAAAAAGATCTTTATTAACATTTATTATAAGATCTTTTAATGTATTTTATTAACATTTGACGTCCTTTTTAGCAATTAAATATTTTAATATATATTTTGGGTGTGTTTTAGAAAATATATATTTTTGAAACATTAAAGGAAGACTTGTTAGCTATAGCTAAAAACATACACAATAAAGTAGATTCAGGTTTATATGTAACTTCACAATTTTTTCGATGACATAACAATGAAAATGGCATAAAGTTCCATACAGCGCCCTCTTCCGGTGGAATATTTCTAAATTCCAGGAAGACCTGCTGGCCATAGCCAAAATCATACACTCAAACACAAACAAAAAAATGGTTCGGTTCTACGCATAATGTCATGCAAATTTCAATCGTACAATGGCAATTCACGGACACATGGACAGACAGACATCTTGTATAAAAATGTGTTTTAGAATCTCTGAGCCCTAAAACTTATTAAACAATCGAAAACTGGAATAAAAAAATTCGAATAGAATACTTATTCTATTGAAAATAGAAGAAAATAAAAATAAACTAAATAATTTTTTCAAAAAATGCATAAAATATTCTTCTTTTTCACCAGCAATGAATTATAATCTGTAGAATTGAGACCAATTTTAAATACCATTTGTGCTAAAGTATTTATTAACAAATTACTTTTATCAGAATTTAATATTTCGGAGTGCCGTTAAGTAATCATGTTTAGTTATTATATTGTCACACACAGTTTAACATTAGAGATGTTTCAATTTGCCCGTAAGCTTTTCCTATATTAAGGTACAAGAAAAACTAATCACAGTAAATGACCTTTAAATAATTAACTAAAACACATTTCAAGTGATTCTTTCTGAAAGTATGAGTAGCTTACAATTGGGCAAAAATATTTTTTTTAATTTTAGGATCATTGTTAATAAAATATGCTAAATAATAAACAACGTCGGCAAAATAGATGTTTTTCTTTTATAATACAGTGCAAATTCTTAAATATAGAAATAACACTTTTCATCATCGAATTCCCGACACATTACGGTGTTGTAAAGCGTTTTCTGTGTTGTGATTGTGTTCTTAATATATTGCAAAAGTGTTGCTCTCTGAAAATGTATTCTTAATATGCTGAAAATGATTACTATCTAGAAATGTATTCTAAAAATAGCGTTGTTAATTGTGTTGAAATAATGTTGCAAATAGTGTTTGTGAAAATAATTTCTAAAAATGGTGTTGTGCTGCACAACACTTTCTCCCAAATTAACAACATATTGTAAATAACATACAGTTTAGAACACTATAAAATAACACATGTTAAACATTTCCAAATTTTTTTGTGAAAAAATTTCAAAATTATGGAAGTTAGAGACAATCGGTATAACAGATCCCTGTCAAACTTTGTCTAAAGCAGAAGAGGAAGAACTTGCTCATGATAATTTTATAAAAGAAGTTGATAGAAATATAGAAGGTCGCTATATTGTAAGTCTTCCTTGGATTAACGGCAAACGTGAGATTCTTTCAAATAGACACATAGCTGAACGAAGATTGATAGATTCAACAAAGAAATTAAAATTAATGAAAATGTTTGAAGAATATGCTAAAGTTTTTTTATGAATAGGAAGAAGAAGGCGTTATCAGTAAAATTCCAAATGAAACACTCAAGATTCCAAGACATTTTTTACGTCATCATCCCGTCATCAAACCAGATAGTCTTACTACCAGTGTTCGACCAGTTTTTTATGCATCGTGTATGGTAAGGAGGTCTCCTTCTTTAAATGATTGTCTCTTTAAAGGACCAAACCTCATTGAACAAATTCCTGCAGTGTTAATAAGATTTCGTGAGAAAGCTACTGCTGTAGTAGCCAATATAAGAAGAGCATTTCTTCAAATTGAAGTGAAAGAATCAGATCGGCATTTCCTGCGATTTTTATGGTGGAAGAGTCCTGATGAATTTCAAGTTTATCAACACAATAGAGTAGTTTTTGGAGCAACTTGTAGCCCATTTTTGCTAGGTGCAGTTATAAGATATCATTTGAGTAACGTTGATGAAAAAAATAAACAGATAGCTGAGAAGCTTATGAAATCATACTATATAGATAACTGGGTGACTTCAGTCGACAATGTGCCTGAACTAGAAAATTTTATTTCAAAATCTACAGAAATCATGGCTGACGCGACAATGGAATTAAGAATGTGGGAATTTGGGCCAATTAAAAGTGAAGACAGCAGTTTCCTTAACCCCTTGAAGGGCACCGGTATATGTTATATACCACTTAATTTTAATTCCCAAATACCGCATTGGCATCAAAATTTAAGAATCAACTTTTGTTTCATATGATATACTCGAAGAAAAGCTTTTACTTTGTTTCATATAAAATTTTTTATGAATACCGGTGTCAATCAATCATTTTAACACTTTAGTAGCAGAAGTGCTTTGCCCCTCAAGGGGTTAACGAAAAAAAGGTGCTCAGCAAAAATGTAAGCACGATAGTTCCGGTTTTAGGGTTGAGGTGGGACATAAGTTAATAGTCTTGATAGTTTGAAGATCGCTCATAAAGCTTTTTTTATGTGGAAAAAGCGCAAATATGATTTTTTTCAAATTTGGCATTGACAGTGAGCTGCAGCCAAGAATGTACCCCTTGTCCTTTCTCATGCTCAATTAGAAACACTTGTCAAACACTTTTTCATACTTAAAAACATATTAACCTTTTCTGGTGTTCGTTAGAGGATTTTTTAATACTAATCATTTAAATTTTTTAAATAAAAATTATTTAATAATATTAATAATTTTATAAATATTAAAAAAACAAAAAAATTGTTGCAGTCATAAGTTTATTATTGTATTAGAATAACCAAGAAAATCATTGAATTATCTTATAAAGTGCGTGATATAAGAAACATAAACCAAGCAGTCGAGAAAATTGGAGTGTGTTCGAAACTTCATTCAAAGATCTTAAACTACAGTAGATTAAATACTTTCAAGGTAGATTCTGGAATGGAACATTCCAGACTTGGAAAACTCTGGAAATTGCTCGCTACGCTCACTTACCTTCGCGTAATCGCTTCGCAATCCCATTCAACATAGCGAAGTAATCCTTATTGGCTAGCCAACCCCAGACGTTATTGTTTCTCGTTTCTATTCTGGATTACTCCGCGATCCTTTATTTTCTATGTGTTTAATTTTTAGATTCCACTTGGTAAAGACGCGCTTTACCTCTCCCCCCCATTTTTAACAGTCCCTCATAAAAAAAGTTATTATGTTATAAACTATCTTAAAGTTATCGCCTTGTTATATATTCTACTTTTGTTCGCGTCCCTCGCCCTCCATCTCTCTCCACAAAATGTGACGCGCCATTCTTTTATGTAATTTTCTATAATGTGTTATGAGCTATTTTAAAGTTAAAAATAGAACGCTTTGTTGGATTTCCAAACTTTAACAAAATCGCGTTCTTTTAGTTCCACACTCCGTCGCAGGGTGCGCATTTTACGAAATTCCGATAAAAAACTTATCAGTCGATATCTTACTCGAGGGGGTGGCAGTCTTAAGCATAAAGTTAATATATTTGATGAAATTACTATTAGAATATGGTCGTAATTAAACTTTTGACATTTTAGATAGATTTTGTAAGACATAACACTGTCTCCTCTATTTAAAAATTTCTTTATTTTAACATATTTTTTTATGTTTATTTTATACACAATAATACAATTTCTAGAAAAAAAAATTGAAGATCTATACCTATCATGACCTCTTGACCCCCAAACCACCCCCCATTAAAAATTTTATCTATATGTCTATCTATCTTTCTATATCTATCACTTTTTATGGACACGATATAGTCTACAATTCTGCACAAATATTTTCCAAACTGACACATAAAATAAAAAAGCAGAAAATCTTGATCAAATTCGTTAATGGGCAAAATCGACAAAATGGGATGGAAATTAAAAGGAGTTTTGTGAAAATCGAAAAATCCCCATAACTTTTTATTTGTAATGGATATCAAATTTTAAAGTTGTTACTACTTCTAGAAAGAGCCCAAACATTTACATGTAGTAGAGTTTTGATTAAATTAAAAATGGGCTCAAAAGTTAAAAAAATAGGGTTTTAGGATGAAAAAAAATCCTAACTTCGTCACTTTTCATGATACTAAATCCAATTAAATTTATGATAAATCTTCTTAATTGTATTTACAACTTTAATACTAACGAGTTTTTGATAGGACCAACTCTTAATGCCAAAAAAATTTAAAAAGAAAACCAAAAGGGACCCTATTGAAAAAGAATGGAAGTCTAGGAATCTAGGAATCCCCCTACCGGAGCACCAAACACATGGTTTATGGTTTTTTTCCGCTCCGGCGGGAAACATCCCTAGCCATCAAAGGCAATTTATAACATTAAACCCAGAAATATTTAAAACTTGTATTTTATGCAGCTAAATACTACCTCTGACAATAAAGTTCGGTGAATAGTCCTGTAACATTAATGTAGATGAATATTAACGAAAGTTACCATATAATCCTTTGAAATAGTAATCTTCCATAACTATGCACTACTGAGATCTGTTATATATGTCCTGGGAAATTCGCAAGAAGTTTTCTTTTGGGATGGAGTTCAAAAGCTTCGTCACGTTTCGTTGGATGTCAGCAATATGGTCAAATCTCTTTCAAAGAGAGTTTGAGTGGTGAAAATAGGAAGAAGTTTGGAGGATTGAGATCTGGCGAGTATGGTGGATGTTCAATTTGCACCACCCCTCATGAATCTATTTCGGTGTCTTGCAAAGCTTAAAACCAAACTTTAAACTGATCTTTTGTTCGTTCATTTTCCTGTTCTCAGTTTAGGTTTATTGCCGCTACGCGGCAATTAGTCGGTCGTCCGCCCAGACACCAGGTATCTAACCCGTTAAGCTGAGATAACTCGGCAGGTAGGGGCCTGGTCATCGGTTAGAAAGAAAGAAAGAACCAATTCACTGAACAAGAACATAGTAAAGCGCATCTTACACAGAACATAAACGACTCACAACAGAGCAACGGTGGGGGAAGATAGTCAACACTTGCCTCTATGCAAGTGCCGCGTTTTGTTTCCCCAGTGTTTCCAGATCGGTCATTCTGAATTCATTCACCGAACTTTTTTGTCAGAGGTAGTAGTTCGTTTAATATATATGGTAGTTTTCTTTAAGGGCATGATAGTTATTGTAATTTAAAAGAGTAGTTTGGTAATTCTTTTGTAGTGAATAGTTTATGTTGAAATAAAAACAATGTATCATGAGTCTGCAATTATCAAATAAATAATGAAAACGTTGTCTATTTCTCACAAATGAATAACTAAATACAGCGTTTTCCAATTTTTAATAGAAAAGTAAAAAAAAAAGTCCATGCCCGGTAAGGTAATATATCAAAACATGTCTATTACAGATGTAGTTTGAGTCAACTTTATTGAATATAGCATAGATGCCCCTGCCCTTCTCAGAAAGTGTTTAGTATATTTACCATGCATCATGCTTATCAGATTTTAGATGTTTTTTAATCAAAGACTTCGAAAATCCTGAAAAATAAAATTCGTCATAGTTATCTTCTAAAAGTGCTGATTTAGAAAAATAAATATGATTTTAATAAATAAAGAAAATATTTCACTTCATGCTGTAAAATAGATGGTAAATATGATGTATAAAAATAAAAACAAATAACCATGTTTTTCACGCGATTTATTTAATTTGAATGAGTTATGCTAGAAACATAATAATTTGTTACATTTATTTAAACTCTGTTGCAATGAATACAAAAAAACTACAACAATAACAAAACAACAAGCAATGTTCAACTGGAGCTTTAAGACACAATTTCGATTTTCTTAGCGACCTTCAAACATGCGAAGATGAAAAAAGAATTCTAAAGTTTTATCAAGACGATAAAAATAAAACAAAAACAAAGTTAATCCATCCACGGGATCGTTAGCTACAGTTTGTAGAATTTCATGTCTTCAACTTTTCATTTAAAGTTAAATAAAATATTACAGCTAACTACAGTAATTTTTCGAATGTTATCATTTATCTTATCTCGTCGAGTTTTATTTTTAAAAAAAAAGAATCATCGTCATACGTCAACTGGTTCGTTAGAAATTTTAGAAAGACGTTTGCTTTTTTCATTTCTTAAACATATTATACCAAACGTTGTCTCGTTTGCTATGAAATAAAAACCAGTGATTTTTTAAATGTATATTCAGAAGTTATGCGTCAAACGAAAGATGTTATTATTAACTGGTGTTACAACAAAAGCAAGCATGTGTTTTACATTATAAAACAGACCCTTAATGGGTAACATTTATTAATTTGTATTCGTTTCATAGCTATATTGGATAAAAAACAAAATAGGATTTCTTTTCTAACGAATTATTAATATTTAATTTCCACAAATGTTTAAATGCTAAAATATGTAATATTCGTTAACATTTTACCAAAATAAAGCGTACTTTCTTAGAGTAAAAAAGCTTTATTTGTGAAATCTATAAATGCAGACGTGGTGCGGGACCTTTACACCTAGATTCCGTAAGAGTTTCGGTTGTTTAGGACGTGGGTCGGTAACTTTCAACTTGGCCTCCTCTAGAGTCTCGGCTATTTGAGACAAGGGTCGTGACCTTTCAATCTGACTTTTTCTAGAGAGTCAGAATAAGAGAAGAAAGGCGAAAGGACCGTGGGCGGGGCGTACCCCCCACGAGCCTCGATTTCTGCAAAGGTCTCAGAAAACCATTTAAGAATATATTAATATATTAAACAAAAAAGTGATTTATCAAGTTCACCTTGTTGCAAAAAAAAAAAAAAAAAAAAAAAAAAAAAAAAATTATAAATATAATAACAATTAGAAATTTTAGCCTTAAAACCCAAATTTTTCAGAGTCAGCATTATTGACTAATTAAAATAATGTGGGTGGTCTATACAACTATCCTAGAAATAAGTAGGACCTGTTTGGTAGTTAAAACATTTATTTATTTTGTATACTATATCAAGCATACGTTTGCATGAGCTATGTAGGTAGCTTTATATATATATATATATATATATATGAAAAAAAAATAAAAAAAAAAAAAAAAAAAAACAGAATTTTTTGAGTTTTATATAATTGAATATTCTCATCTAATTTTTACACATGTTAAAATATGTTGTTGCTCAAATATTATATTAAATCAACTTGCTTTCATTGAATAGGTAATATTCAGACCTATAAATAAATTTACTTTCATATAATATATTACCTACTCAATGAAATTAAATTAATTTATAGATATGATTTTTATTTACAAGTATTTATAAGGGAATCGATTAAAATATATTTAAGATATTGAAAAATATGTAATGATACGCTGTCTTTTCAGGTTCCGAATGTTTGGATATAATGGTGGAACAAATTTGGGAAGAGAACATTAGATGTAGCAACGGGCAATATTGAAAATGTGGAGACCATTGTATCTTCACTTTATAATACAGATTGATCTCGCATTCCAGTATTTTATGAATACATTGTGTTTTGCATGTGTTTTGGTGCAGATTAGAGGATATTGTTCAATCGAAACATGGCAGTACTTTAATATTGTTTATTGATATTTGACGTATTTAAAGCAATTAAAGTGTTTTTAGTTGACTGGAGTTTATCGAGATTTTGAAGTTTTTTGGAATTTATATTTTATACTATGTAGACTGTCTTTAATTTTCTTTAAAAAAAATATTCGGAATATTAAATTTTTCTGCGTAAAATATATGAAGGACTTATAAAGAAACCAATAATTCACAGAATTCCACCGTCTGCTTGTCAGTGGTTATAACTGTCACATCGTCCAAAAATTTTCGCCTTGTCGCATCATGATTTAGTCTGCTGTGAGAATGTTATAGTGAAACTCCAAAATTTCAGGGTCAGGAATCATTGACCAGTTAAGAGTTTATTCTGGATGACCTGCTTATCTTTGGCCAGAAAACGAAGGTCAAATCTTTTTGATAATCATAACCGTGACGACTAAAACAGTTTTGTACACTTGACTTGACAGCATATGAGTTTTTAATCGTTTTACAGGGTACTTCTGGATAAATTGGTGGTGGGATAATTTGGTGTCTTATTTTCAGTTATCATTATCATAACCTTATTATATGGAATGAATCTTTTTTCAAGTATTTACACACACACATATATATATACAATGCATTAAACATATCTCTATTGTGTAAATAGTATCTTCGCGCGAAGAAAAAAACATTTTCTAGAATCTGTCAAAAACAGTTCAAAATTCCCCCTTCCGAATTTTCAATATCACTTCACTTACAAGAAGTCACGGGAAAAGCGAGTTGATTTATGCATGAATATAAAATTGTACTGGCATGTGCAAAGTATATCCTAATAAGTACTGCCTTTCTTCTTTTTGCTTCTATAAAAACGATCGAGAAGGGAAAAAAACTAGTCGTTGGGAGTCATTACTATACTTATTCATCATGGATATGCACAATATAAAATATGAAAGTAAAATGTGCGTAAAATATTTATAAATTGCATTTCAATTCGTAACAAACACCAATAACATGTTTAATGTCATGCGATGACATTTACGGTAAGCCATTATAGGCATTTTGGTGATAGTTTTTTGTTCGACTGTATAAAAAAATATATTACCTCATTGCGTAAAAGAAACATCATTGTAACACCAAAAATGATAATCATATTACTTTAAAGTTTACTGCGTTGGATTGAGTGTCTCATTTCCAATTAAAAAAATGAAGGAAATACAGGGTCACGAAAAATCGAAGATTATAAAAAATATGATTAAAAATATTTCGGAAACTAATTAACCGATCGACTTTATACTTTATGCAAAATTTATGTTTTTTTTTGTGGTTTTTTACATTCACTCTTTAAAATAAAATAAAAAACGAACATTTTTATGTACTTTCTTTAGGACGACTATTTCGAGGGTCCGAAAAAAATACATTCGGATAGTAGAGATTATTGACATTTAACAGACTTATTTCCACCATTAAATGTTAAGTTCACATTCAAGTCTTTATCTGCTTTTGTTCACGAGATAAAGCGTTTGCAAATAGACGGACGCCAACTTTTTTTTTTTTTTCTAAAAATATTTTTTTGGAATCCCCAATGTGTAAAACGTTTAAATCCGTCATTTTTTCCGTAACGATTACAAGATTTGCCTTATACTATGTATGATGAGTAAGTATGAGGGGTAATGCGTTACCACCATATTTTACTAATTAATTAATTTATTTTTACTACAGTGTTACTTTTATGTTTGCTGCTTGTCACTAACATTTTTGTGGAAACAAAATTGTGCAACAACATCATAAAAAAAAAAACCATGGATAATCACATGATCATCGACATTTTGCCAGAGGCACCAATATCTGTGTCTTCATCATTTCATGGCTTGGATGCATATGACTTAAAAACTACTGAGACTTGAATGAAGATATACACTGGTGTCCAAAAGTTAAGCATAATTGGTAATTAAGTAATTATTTTTAAGTAATGAAAGAAATATGAATCGGAATGTGCTGAAACTCCAGGTGTGTAAACCAAATAGTACGCGTCACATATTTTCGTGAAGATTTTTCCCCGAAATCGAACAGGGGACCGTCAACAAATTGAAAAAGAACGAAGATCTTTTGGATAACCCTGTCAAAACTAATGTAGCAAAAGCGTTCAAACTGCACATTATGATTAATTGGCTTATTGTAATGTACTGTGTTAATTTTTACAAGGATAGCATGTATACTCGTAGAGAAATTAAGGTTTTTATAAAAACAGTCCTACATTTTTCCAAGTTTTTTGCTTATAATTTGCAGAGTTCTTATTATAAAATAATGTTCTTTTCTGAAAATATGACAAACATCATTGTACACAATACCCTGTCATCAAAATTTAAAAATAATAAAAATTGTATGAAAAATGAGTATGTTTAGTAAGTAATTTTTCATTGCGCATGCGTCAACGATATCAAAATGTCATTTGCATATTGTGTTAGCTAAATGTATAGAGCAACTTCTGTAAAAGTTTCAAAAACATAGCTTGAAAATTCTGAAAATGGGAGCCTATAGAATCAACTCAAAATCCTTTATTCCCTAAATGAAGCAAAAAGATGAGGGGCTGTATCCATATTCCATTGTTTAGTGCCTACACAATATTGCACGTACAACTATATTTAGGTAAAACCCCTGATTTTTTTGCTTCCTTTAGGAATAACGGATTTTGAGTTGATTCTATAGGCTCCCATTTTCAGAATTTTCAAGCTATGTTTTTGAAACTTTTACAGAAGTTGTTCTATACATTTAGCTAACACAATATGCAAATGACATTTTGATATCGTTGACGCATGCGCAATGAAAAATTATTTACTAAACATACTCATTTTTCATACAATTTTTATTATTTTTAAATTCTGATGACAGGGTATTGCGTACAATGATGTTTGTCATATTTTCAGAAAATAACATTATTTTATAATAAGAACTCTGCAAATTATAAGCAAAAAACTTGGAAAAAATTAGGACTGTTTTTATAAAAACCTTAATTTCTCTACGAGTATACATGCTATCCTTGTAAAAATTAACACAGTACATTACAATAAGCCAATTAATCATAATGTGCAGTTTGAACGCTTTTGCTACATTAGTTTTGACAGGGTTATCCAAAAGATCTTCGTTCTTTTTCAATTTGTTGACGGTCCCCTGTCCGATTTCGGGGAAAACTCTTCGCGAAAATATGTGACGCGTACTATTTTGTTTACACACCTGGAGTTTCAGCACATTCCGATTCATATTTCTTTCATTACTTAAAAATAATTACTTAATTACCAATTATGCTTAACTTTTGGACACCAGTGTATATGAACTTAGGAATTAGGCTACTGGAATGTGTAAGACTACAGATACATTGTGTGTTACAACAAATTGTTACACAGACATAATACAGGCATAACGTATGTTAACAAATGTTTAAGCCGTGTCATAGTCTTTTATTAAGTAACTCTTTGAAAAAGTTATTTTTTTATGCAGGTCTTACTGCTCAGATGATTGTGCAATCTTTGGAATAACATGAATAACATTCGTTCTTTTCATTTCGAAATGGTTTGCTCTTGTTATATCATTGAGTGGGGTTATTATTATCTCTTTTTGCAATTCGTAACATGTGTAGGTACAACAATACTAATAGGTATTTATTAAGGTATTGTTTGAATTTTTTTGTATTAATATAATTATTCAGAAGGTATGCTAGCTAAAATATCCCAATATCCACTTTAAAATGTTTCCGCCTATATAAAACCATCTAATACAAGTTGTATTTTCACTGAAATGTAACAATAATGTATATTAAAACTTTTGTTTCAAATAATCATGTATTGATTTTTCTCTTGTTAATTTAGTTTAATAGGGCATCTTTTAAAGAGCATAAAACTTTATGAATTTCTACACAGCTTTCAAACTTCTTCATATAATTGATATTTCAAGCAATCAGAAAAGTATTTAAATATACCTTTAAATCTTATTTTGGGATTGCAATGCATTTTATAAATAGTTTATACGTGTTTTATTTTCATTTTGTATGGTATGCATACTACAAAATTAAACTTTTTTTTGCCAAAATTAACCTTACTGTATTAAATGCCTTTTAACAATATTCCGTATTTATTCCAGCTTATTAAACTAAGATCCTGTTATTAGATTTAATCTATTAATCTTTATAGAAATTATACAAATTCTTAACATGCCTTAAAAAACATTTATTCCAATGCGCGTAAATAAAAAAATGGCTCTAAATTAAAAATGTTCTTAATTAAACTTTAACTCTTTAAAATCGTAATAAAACTCACATTTTCCTTGTTTTTATCAACCTTTTTTAAAGTCTTATTAAATTTATTCCGAAACATACTTGTTCAGAACATCATTCTTTTTGGGTTTTTTTCTTCACGTTTTGTATTTATTACGTATCAATAAATTTATTTTTTTGTAATTATCGTCTGTGTAATACATTCGAATTTTAACTACTTTCGATTATAAATAAGTTAAATAATAATCTTTTTAATAAATTTATTGTTTGCGGGAGACATTTCAATTCTGCCGCTTTAATCTTGACGCTTGCCGCTAATTTCTGTTTAACTGAAAAGATCGTGTTGGAGATTATCGAAAAGGTTTTCTAGAAACTTTTTTTTACTTAAGTTAGGAAGCCCGGAGATAAGATAATTATTTGATAGTGAGCTTTCGAGAAGCAATGACAAATGCTACCTTTTTTGATGGAACGGTTATTCATTTTAGCTGAATGCATTTTGCCGGAATTGAAGAAACTTTCTCAGATGATTTGACTGCAGAAATAAATTAATTATTTTCAAATTGTGAAAAAATGTGTTAATTTGTTTTCTTTTTTTCGATTCTGATACGATTCCGGTGCAGTAAACGGGAAGACCCTATTCTTTGACGGCCATAATTACGCTGCGATGATACCATTGGCTTCCAATCTCAAAATAGCACATGTATATCCTTATTCTTTCTTTTTATCCTTTGAAACGTGAATTATTCCTCAAAATGGATATTAATTACATTTTTGTAAATATTTTGGGGATTTAAGTAACTTTTCATCAGTGTATAGAAGTAGAAATTATCCTATTTCTTTATTAAAATTGTTTTAAAGCGTATTACCCCATAAAAAAATGAACGTATCAAAATGAAACGTTTCTACGCGCGTGGTTTTAATTTATGCCCATAATTTCTTCTATTTTTCTATTCTTCATAAAAAAAACAAAGAAAGACATTCTTTCATCCATCTGTTCTCGATCTTAACCTTGAAAGGTACAAGGCAGGTCAGAATCGTGCTTTTTTTTCTTCTTAAAGAAAATGGTGACTGGGGTGAGTTTTATTCCAGCGCGCGTGCATACGGCATAAAGTGCCAAATTTTTCTTTATAAATTTTATAAAGCTGGTGAAAAAAATATCAATGATTAATAAAGTTCAATGATTTTCCTGAAAATGGTTATTATTTTCACATACACTATCTACCAAAAAGTATTTGTACACTTTCAGTTTTTGACATTTTGTCAAATATTTAAAAATATACTGGTCGGATTCTTCTGGAACTTCAGAAATATAAAGATTATGTTTCACTTTATATTTATTTACATTCATTTGTTAAGCGGGTAATTAGGGGGCCGGCAAAAAAACAAAGAATAATAGAAATATTTGGGATCGCACTGTACATGAAAATGCACGAAACGACTTATCGCTTTAGAATACAAATATATGAATACAGTAGAATATGTACACTAATTTTTGTGAGAATAGCATGTATATTTATGGCGATAGAGCGATTTTTTTGAAAAATTCAAAAAATTCTGGTATGTTTTTTGTTTATATCATGCTGAGTTTTTGACCAAATTTAACGCAAATTTCAGAAAAATTGGCAAAATGCAGTAGAAAAAATGTAGCGCAATTGGAATATAAATATATTAAATATTTTATGAAATATGAGTAGTTTTATGAAATAATTTTTATCTGCGCATGCGCGAACGATAAAAACAATTCTTTTACATTATTTAATAGTCAATTCTATGGAGTAACTTATAAAAAAAATCCAATGAAATATCGTGAAAATTCAAAAAGATATCATTATTATAAGTAAGCTGTTTTTACATTGCTCTCTAAAAACGGCTGAATAATAAGGGATTCTCCACAAATTGACATTTTTTATTGACTGACTTTTAGGAAAAAATTAGTATTTAATGTATACAATATCTAATACAATATTTCTGTTAATAAGTATCTTGACATCTGTGATGGAAAAGAATAAAAGTCCTTTTCCTTTTCTATCACAGGTGTCAAGATACTTATTAGCAGCAATATTGTATTCATTAAATAGTACTAATTTTTTCCTAAAAGTCAGTTAATAAAAAATGTCAATTTGTGGAGAATCCCTTATCATTCAGCCGTTTTTAGAGAGCAATGTAAAAACAGCTTACTTATAATAATGATATCTTTTTGAATTTTCACGATATTTGATTGGATTTTTTTTTATAAGTTACTCCATAGAATTGACTATTAAATGATGTAAAAGAATTGTTTTTATCGTTCGCGCATGCGCAGATAAAAATTATTTCATAAAACTACTCATATTTCATAAAGTATTAAATATATTTATATTCCAATTGCGCTATATTTTTTTTAATAGATTTTGCCAATTTTTCTGAAATTTGCGTTAAATTTGGTCAAAAACCCTCTATGATATAAACAAAAAACATACCAGAATTTTTTGAATTTTTCAAAAAAATCGCTCTATCGCCATAAATATACATGCTATTCTCTCAAAAATTAGTGTACATATTCTACTGTATTCATATATTTGTATTCTAAAGCGATAAGTCGTTTCGTGCATTTTCATGTACAGGGCGATCCCAAATATTTCTATTATTCTTTGTTTTTTTGCCGGCCCCCTAATTACCCGCTTAACAAATGAATGTAAATAAATATAAAGTGAAACATAATCTTTATATTTCTGAAGTTCCAGAAGAATCCGACCAGTATATTTTTAAATATTTGACAAAATGTCAAAAACTGAAAGTGTACAAATACTTTTTGGTAGATAGTGTAATCCGGAAACTCTTGCTTTATTTTATTATAATTCAGTCTGCAGTGATATGTAAGAATGCTATAGTGCAGTGCAAAATTCTCAGAGTCAAACCATTGACCAATTAAAAAGTTCTGGATGACCTATATAGCTAACCTTGGCTGGAAGGTTGAAGGTCCAATCTTTCCATTGGCCAAATCATTAAACATGTTCTGAACATTAGATCAGGATAATATATAAATTGTTAATCGTTTTGTAACTATTTTTGAACAAAACATAAAATAGGGTTATATATGAGTCCTGTAACCCGTGAATTTTAACTTAATTTCCACAAATTTTGAAGCAGTAAAATGTGTAATGCAGTTAACCAAAATAAATAAACAAATAAATAAATCTCTTTAGATACAAAGTCGAATTTTTTTCACTATTTTTTTTCTTTTTCTTGTTTTCTCTTTTGTATGGGGGCGGGGTCATCATCATAAATTTAAATTCATAGTTCACTTTTAAACAGTTGCCAAACATGGTAACTATTTGTACAGTTGTATAACGATAGCCGCAACAACTTGAGCTTGCGATAATTGCTTTTATTGCTGCTAAGCTATTTATAACTATTGCACAGGGTTCGTACGCCTCCTGCAATTTTCCAACCTGGAAATAACTCGGGAAGAGTATTTTCATATAGAAATTTCCTCATTAAACATGGAAAAATTTTGCGCGTTTGTCCTATATATATATATATATATTATAATAAAATACTGTTATTTCTCCTATAAAAAGAACATGAAACGTACAAACCCTAATTACATATTTTTTTGCTTGGTAACATAGAATGATAATGTACTTTCGAATGGAATTTGTTTGAAAATATTAGATTCATTAGGTAACTTTTTTGGCATTTGTCTTATTATTATTATTTATTTAAGTGTAAAAATTTTAAATCCATTTTAATAGTGAACATTGGTGGCAGTTACCATGAATGGCGATTGATTCATAGAAGTACCTTCACAAGAACAAAATAGTAGATTACTCATAAAATCGAGTTAAACATGAACATTAAACACGTCAGCACTAAACTGCAATATCTGAACCGTACAGCCTTCTTTTATCTTGGAAATAAATTTAGTATCGAATTAATTTAAACTAATAAAAATAAAGGACGTCTTCTCTCAACGGTGTCGAATAGCTAATTTTGTGATCTGTTAATCATAGACATATAGTTCGAACTACAAAAATGTTTTTAATGATGTAATGAAAAAAAATTAAACTGATTTGGTCAGTAAAAATATTTCTTTAGAAGTCACAAAATTTAAATTTCTATACTGTTTTCCTACAACTGATATTTAGTAAAAGTTTTCTATTTCTCTAAACAAATGTGGAAAAAAAGTCCCATTCATCTGGCTCTAAAATTAACCGAATTAGAAAACTAATAATTGATTGACAGAAACTAATTTTCTCCGTCTGAACAGAGATGAGTTGCTATTAGATCCGGTGGCGGCAACACAGGTAATCGCCTCATCGGGCTCACAGATGAAAATCTAGGATTACAAGGTTCGTACGGGTCCTGAAATTTCAAGACCAGAAAGTTCTTCGGTACTTGTATTTTCTCATAGAAAATCCATCTCTTTAAATAAAGCAAAATTTAGCTCTTTTAAAACAGATAATTTTTTTATTTAAAAAAAAATATTTGTATTTGAAATGGGAAACTAACAGCACCCGTACAAACCCCGAATTAGTTAAATCTCATTTAACATATTAAAACGCAATCGGTCTGCCAAGTCATATCTTTGTGGAATACACTTAAAATGTGATTTTAGCTTTTGACTCGTAGGTTTATCATTGTGATTTCGAACATCCAAAAGCATGAAAAAAAGGAGGATTGGGAGCAAAAAAACATAATGGTAAACTGCTGCTAAAATCGAGTTTTTCGGTATTTTCTTCCAAATAGGATTTGGCAGACCGATTGCATTGTAATATGTCAATTGAGATTTGACTAATCCTAGATGTTCATCGGTAAACTCGATGCGGTGATTGTCTATGCTGCCGGCTCCTGGTTTACATGCTTCGAGGGTCGTACTCAAGGTGCTTAAAGTATTCGAAAAATTCATTTCATTTGTATTTTCACTAGTATCAGTAGTCCATCCATTGCAGGAAAATATATTGATAGTTGTATTTTGTTTATTTAAGAGTGCTCTGGAAGCTAAACTCGCAAATATTTCATACATACATTGTTAAAAATATTGTCCTAGTTTGAACCAAATTTTGATGCTCAGTCTCTGCCACCATAAGATGGTGAAATCTCGTATCAACGTTTGGAGCTTCCTCGTTCGAACTTTTGGAACAATACTTCAATTGGAGCTCCAAATATTGGTTCAAGATTTCACCATCTTACAGTGGCAGCTATTGAGCACCAAAATTTGGTTCAAACTAGGACACGATTTTTAACAGTGTATTACTAAATTATTATTATTATTTTTACTTACCTAAAGTATCAAATCTTTCTTTATAAAATTTATGAAGACTATAAAAAGAAAACAATGATTCATAGAGTTCAACGGGTTGCCTGACAATGGTTATAACTTTCACATCATCCGGAAATTTTCGCTTTATTTCTTCATAATTCAGTCTACAGTGGTGTGTGAGAATGTTATAGTGCAGACCGAACTTTTCAGCGTCAGGAACCATTGACCAGTTAAAAGGTTCCGGATGACCAATGTAACTACCCTTGGCCGGAAGGACGAAGGTTAAGCCCCTTCGGTATCCATAACGAGAGAAAATGTTCTGTATGCTTGAGCTGGCACATTTGTGAGTTTTTAGGAAGACTATGTATTTTTGTGGTCGGCATGAGTTCGATGGATATTCTAAGACATCTTCTACTTGTCCATAAACTTCTGCTTCTTCTATAACTACTTCTCCTTCTTCTTCTACTACTTCTCCTGCTTCTACTGCTTCTGCTGCTTCTTCTTCATCTTCTTCATATTCTTCTGGTGTATCGGTTGAGCTATTTGAAATAAAATGCGAAAAAAAAATTTAAAAGTATGTATAAAATGGAGAAAATACACTGTTAAATCGACAGGTTGCATATGGCACTCATAGGGGTGAAAGGGTTGTCTCGAGAGCGACCCCTCTAGAGGAGCCAGAATTGCACCCCTAGGGCACCCCTACGAAACCCCATGGCACCCCAATTATACCCCTAGGGCACTCCCTGGCACTCCCATGGCCCCCTATGGAGTGCCCTAGGGGTGCAATATTGGCTCCCATAGAGAAGGTCGCTCATGAGACAGCCGTTTCACCCCTAGGAGTGCCATATGCAACCTGTGGATTTAACAGTGTAATATTAACTTTTGTATAAAAATATAAAGAACATTTATTAAGTTATGAATTTTTTCGCAAAAAAATAAAAATCATTAGTAGAAAAATAATCTGTAAAGTTACTAATTTTTTTCTACAAAAATGGGATTCTTTAACTTTTTATGTAATGGTAACAAGAGACATTCATGCAATGGATTCTATCACATAAATTTTCAATATTGGAAAAAATGCACAAAATTTTAAATCTCTATTATGAAAATTAAAAGAATTTTTTTGAATGTCCTTCATCCTCTTAAATTCAAAAGGCAAGTTAATTTAAATAAAAGAGTTAAGGAGTCCGGGACCATTTTAAAACAATTATTTATTGAATTAAAATTTTGATATTTTTTTGTGATGATTAACCATGTCATTTGCAAACAATATCACATGATAAAACTTCTCACATTTTTTTTAAATTTTAAATTTAAAATTTATTAAAAAAGTAGGATAAATTAAAATCGTTAAAACTCAAAATATTATTTGTAGAATTTCAATTTTTTGCATTTAAATAAACAGAAATATCTAAATTTTAATTTTCATTCAGTGATTTTAAAAGTGTTAATTTAAAACTAGTCGTTGGGGGCCACCGTAATACTTACCCATCATGGATATGTATATGAAAATAAAACATGTGAAACTATTTATACAATGCATTGCAATCCATAAACAAAATTTAAATATTGTTAATATACATAGTAATGCTATATTAAAGAACTACTGATGTACCAATTTCGACAAATTATATAAAACGCCAAACTACTCAAGTAGTACCGAACTACGTAAAAGAAACATCCTTATAACTCCAAAAATAATAATTCTATTAACTAACAATTAACTGCGTCGGATTAAGCGTCTCATTTCCAATTAAAATATACTTCTGAATTGAAATTTGAATGAAATACAGGGTCATGAAAAATCGAAGAATGTGGAAAACAAGATTACAAATATCTCGGCAACTAATAATCCGATCGACTTCGTTCTATATGAAAAATGTGTTATTTTATTGCCTTTTACGTCCATTCCTTAGAACAAAAAAAATCGAAAATTTTTATATACCTTTCATCAGAACGAATTTTTCGAGAGTCCGAAAAAAATAGTTTCGGATAATCGAGGTTGCTGATATTAAATAGGGTTCGTCCCATTCTTACATACTAACTACATACAAAATTTCAAGTCTCTATCTCAATTTGTTCGGGAGATAGAGCGTTTACAGACAGACAGACTGACAGACAGACAGACGGCAAAAATTTTTTTCTAAAAATATGTTTTTCGGAATCTCTACTATCTAAAACGTGTAAATCCGTCAAAAATTTTTTTTCGATTTTCAAAACGATTGCAAGACTTACCCTATACTACGTATGATGGGTAAGTAAAATATTAAAGTAAAAATTTGAAAATAATGATGTAACTTTTATTTAAAAAATCATATTTTCAAAAGTAAATATTTTTTTTTATTTCCTGAATCAAAATTAAAGTAAAACCATCAAAAAAGAATTTTTTTATGTTTGAAGCATTTATCTTTAACGATTCGGGGGTTATAACAATGTTAATCAGAGAAATGGTGAAAAAACCAATCATGAAGAAAAATGCATTTTCACAAGAACTCATTACCATGACAATCAATACTTGGAAGTTAAAATTTAAAAACAAACCAAAACGAAAAAATAATATTTCCTCTTCTAATTAAGATAGAAACATGATTTAAATGTCATTTTAAGCATAAAAAAACAGGAAAACTTTTAATCGATAAAATATTTTTAGAAAAATCATCGAACCTTTAAATAAGATTGCACTCTATTACATTTTGTTTCACGGATGCAATTTTTTATTCAATTTTTCACTCACCTTTTGATGTACTAGAATCATAAAAACACATGCGTGTTTCGATAGCAATACAAGATTATAATATTTTTAGAACATCATATTTTTTTTCTTTAGTCGAACGCAGAAGACAAATTGCAAGCTATTTCTCATGATTACAACTGTATACGAGCTACAAGAGCAAATGGAGTCGATTATCCGTTAAACAACTTTCGCTAAAATATGCTAACTGTCTGTAAAATTGCAACAAAGAAATATTTTTGAAAATAAAAAATAAAAATAGAATTACTACATAAATATTTAAAAATATATCACCCGTGGAAAAAAAATAAAGAAAGAAAGAAAAATAAAGTGTGTATATATATATAAATATACACATATTTATAAAACGCTTTTTTTTTCTAAAAATTACTTGTTCTTTCGGTTTGATGCTTTTGTTTATCGCTTTTCTAAGAAAGTTTTACACATGTTCTTAGAAAACTCGGCAGCGATATATTTCCTGTATAAATTGGTGAATTTCTAACAGGAAGTAAGTTTTACCCAAATATATTGATTCTTGTGATTTTAAACTTGACTTAATAAATATCAACAGATTGACATATTCTGAACTATTAGATAAATGATTTTTAAAAAAATCACAAATACTTAGAGTAAATATTTAAAAATATTTTGTCTCTGTTTCTAAATATTTTAATATATGTAAATATAAACGACCTTTTGGATAAAAAAAATACACTAAAAAAATTAATCTGTGATTTTACTGATATAAAGTTGTAGAAATCTGTATGGTTACTTAAATTTCATGTGCACACTGTATTAAAAAATATATAAATTCACAAAACTAGTTTTTGTAACGCTACAGAAATTTGCAACAAAAGGAATTACAAAAGAATATACTAAGATTACAGTAGTCTTACTAAAATTGTATTTAGATTTACACTGCAAACATATATCTTACATGAGTTTTTGTTGTGGTCGTTACATAAAAAGTTCTTAAAATCCCAGTTTTCTAGAAAAAAATTAGTAACTTTGTAGTTTTTTTATTTTTACAGTTTATAGTACACAAATTGTAAATAAAAATATACATAAACATATACATGTAACATAAACAAGTATAATTGACTGACCTGAAATACATACAGTGATACCTTCAAATAAGGGACACTCCGAATAAGGGACACCTCTATTTAAGGGACAAAATTTCCGGTCCCATAGGCATCCATTATTCGGAGGTTTCACTGTATTTCAAACGTTAGCAGAAACATGATTAATGTAATAATGATTTAACTCATTATAATATATAAAGTATACTTTCACAAGTTTTCATTACAAATATTTCATTAATAAATATTTAATAATCAAGTTTAGAATATGTAAAGTATTTCTTGTTTATCTCTCACAGATATCAGAGACAATTTTAAACAGTATCTTCATACTGTTACTTTATTTAATGAGATAACAGCGGAAAAAAATCTTGCTACTACCAAACATTATGCAATAAACCTGAATATATATTGATATTATTTGTTTTTATAAATATACATAAATATTATTTGTTTTTACTATTTAATTTCATTACAATATATTCATACAAAAAAAAAAAACCAGAAAAAAAAAAAAAAAACAGAAAAAAAAACCAGAAAAAAAAAAAAAAGATATAGCAAACACATGTATTTAAAAGATGGTTTTGGAAGATTTCTCCCACGAAATTACAGTTATTTAATCATTGAAGGTTTATTGAAGAAGTTTTTTAAAATTCCTTTGGAAAGCTTCTTTCCATAAAGTTGCAATTAAAAATTTAGTGTAATTTTGATTAGAAATATAAAAAATAAAGAAAATATAAACAATTATCGTTAATTCTCCAAACAAAATGATTGATTACAATATCCAACAATGTTTTCCTCTTTTAACCACTTGAGACTCTAGGGTTTATTTATGTCCTTTTTTACTTACCCATCATACGTAGTATAGGATAAGTCTTGCAAACGTTTTGAAAATCGAAAAATTTTTTTTGACGGATTTATACGCTTTAGATAGAGGCGATTCTAAAAAACATATTTTTAGAAAAAAATTTGCCGTCCATCTGTCTGTCTGTGTGTCTGTAAATGCTCTATATCATGAACAAATTGAGATAGAGACTTGAAATTTTGTATGTACTTTGTATGTAAGAATAGGACAACCATATTTAATATCAGTAACCCCTCCAATTATATAGTTTTCGAACAATAAATTTTTATAATCAGAGAAAAACTTTTAGCTCACTTTGCATTATTTTGAAAATAAACCATAGAAATGCAGTTTCTACATCATCAGTATAGAATTCAATATCAACAGTATCAGATTGTATCATGCATCACAGCATGATAATGTTGAAAATCGTATAATTATTAAAACTTTAATTATGCATTAGGGTGGGCCGAAGAAAACTTTTTTTTCGATTTTCGATTATGGCGGGTGCGGAAAAGTGGCCACTGGTGGCACTCAGTTCATGCAAAAAATTTGAGATTTTTTAGACTATTCTTTACCCTGCCGCAAACGGCTTGAAGTTTTGCAAAAATGGTCATTTTTGAACTTTTTTCGAAAAAAATTTAAAAATCTTAAATTAAATTTATTTTGGTTGTATTTACTTGAAAAGACATATTTAATGTACCAAATGTTTAAATAAGTTCTGATCATGCATTATTTAATATCTATGTGTATTATAACTTAGGCTATTTTTATAGCTTTTTCGCGTATAACAGGCAAAAGTTGTATTTGTTTGAATCGTTCGTTAGTTTCTATATTATTTATGTCCCTTGGTCTTCTTTATATTTTTTCTATATGTCAAACGTTATATATGTGGGGAACAGACAGCAGTATACTTCAGAAACAAATCTGGAATGTGAGAAAGTGGTGAAGCAGGACTCTAAGCGAGCGCAATGACTCGTCGAAATACTCAGGGAGTGGAGGACGAAATAGTTGAGATCCAAAATGAGATAAAGGATTCCAATTATTTATCCTTGCTCAGTTACCTGCGATATTGTTCAGTGTTAACGTGAAACCCTTTTGTAGTGATATACAGTGCTTTTTCGGTCGTTTAATGTGTCATTATAGTGTTTTGTGCTTTTTATTACAAAGAGCTTAGAAATGGCTAGTATAAAGGGCCATGACAATGAAAAGACACGCGATAGATTGAAAAGTAATTTTTGGGGAGGTATCATGCATATTGAAAGAATTGCAATTGCCAACTTATTATGCTGATAATCATGCTCCACTACTACTGGTTGCTTCACCATGTAGAAGCTGTGATAGCAGAGGATACGAATCTCGTCATCGATAAAAACAAAATCAGAAGAGAGAAATAGAAACTTGGAAAGAAGATACAGGCAGAAGAAGTTATTGAAAGAAGGAAAATTAAAAGCATATTTTTTGATGGTAGAAAAGATAAAAGTATATTAAGAGGAAGAGAAATAACAAGCGGTACCGTCGAGAGAAAGGCGAGGAACACATCACCGTGTTGTTTGAACCTGGTTAGGAATACTTGTGTCACTTGATACCTCGTCCCGTTACCTTGATACCTCGTCTGTTCAGAAAAGGCTAACTTGTGGTGACTTCGAAGATTGTATAATGATTTTGCTATTTCTTTTCAGTGACCGGAACGAGGTATCAAGTGACCCGAGTATTCCTAACCAGGTTCAAACAACATGGTGATTTGTTCGTCGCCTTTCCTTTGACGGTGCCGCTTGTTCTTTTTTTCCTCTGAATATATTTTTATCCTTTCTACCATCAAAAAATATGCTTTTAATTTTCCTTCTTTCAATAAATTCTTCTGCCTGTATCTTCTTTCCAAGTTTCTATTTCTCTCTTCTGACTTTGTTTTTATCGATGACGAGATTCGTATTCTCTGCTGTCACAATTTCTTAATGGTGAAGCAACCAGTAGTAGTGGCGCCTGATTATCAGCATAAGTTGGCAATTGCAATTCTTTTAATATGCATGATACCCCCCAAAAGTTACTTTTCACGCTATCGCGTGTCTTTGCATTGTCATAGCCCTTTTTATACTAGCCATTTCTGAGCTCGTCGTAATAAAACGCACAAAACACAATAATGGCACATTAAACGATCCAAAAAGCACTGTATATCACTACAAAAAGATTTCACGCTAACACTGAACAAATGTTGCAGGTAACTGAGCAAGGATAAATAATAAGAATCCTTTATCGCATTTTGGCTCTCAACTATTTCGTCCTTCACTCCCTGAGTATTACGATGAGTCATTGCGCTCGCTTAGAGTCCTGCTTCACCAATTTCTCACCTTCCAGATTTGTTTTTGAAGTATACTGCTGTCTGTTCCCCAAATATATGACGTTTGACACATAGAAAAAATATAAAGAAAGCCAAGGGAGATAAATAATATAGAAACTAACGATCGATTCAAACAAATACAACTTTTGCCTGTTATACGCGAAAAAGCTATAAAAATAGCCTAAGTTATAATACACATAGATATTAAATAATGCATGATCAGATCTTATTTAAACATTTGGTACATTAAATATGCCTTTTCAAGTAAATAAAACCAAAATAAATTTAATTTAACATTTTTTAATTTTTTTCGAAAAAAGTTCAAAAATGAACATTTTTGCAAAACTTCAAGCCGTTTGCGGCAGGGTAAGGAAATGTCCAAAAAATCTCAAATTTTTTGTGTGAACTGGGTGCCACCAGTAGCCACTTTTCCGCACCCGCCATAATCGAAAATCGAAAAAAAGTTTTTTTCGGCCCACCCTATTATGCATTTCAAAATGCAAAATACAATGTTAGAATACTCACTTCTCTCTAGGTTGATCGAACTGAATGAGGCACAAGAAGAAAATCAAACACAAAAGGGCAGTAAAAAGGTTAAAATTACGCTGGCTAAGAGGAGCATTTTTCTTATTTACGTTACCCTAGAAGAAAAGATTCATAGTTAAATTTATCCGATGTGGCAAATGTGAAAACATTGAAAAAGATAACAAGGTATTCTGTGCATTAAAATAATAAAAACTACATATAAAATATATGACGGAATAAAATTTCGCCTTGCTTTTAACATAAAATGAATAATGCTTATTTAAAAGGCGATTAAATAAACAATTATAGATGTTAAAATTTTATTTTAATAAAAATCTTAGTACTTTCGAACCTTTTCAAATAAGAGGAAACCTGTTTGCAATGAATGTTTGTCCTGCTTGCAATGAATTTCAACTCAAATTTGTTCATTAATAATTTACACTTACACTGTAACATTACATAAAATATCACGCAAAATATTTATATTAAGTAAGTATTATTTTTAAATTGAAAGGATTTTTTGAAGAATAATCGCGGAAAAAAACAAACTTTGATTTCCATGGAAACGAAAAGTAATAGTATTAACGTGTTGTTGATTACATAAAACCGATGAATTTTAGCATATACATCACGATTTCTATGCTTGATATGGTTAACAACTCTTCGTAATAGGTGAAGCGTTAAGTACATGAAATATAATGAAGTATTCAGTGCTCATTAGAAGAACTGAAGCCTATAAAAAGCATGAAATATTCAAAGGATGGATAATAAGCTTTGTAATAAACTTTTAAACTATGTAATAAGCTTTTAAGCTATACATAAAACTAGCTGGATGTGCCAATCCCAAAACTTTCTTCTATCTCATACGTACATTTTAATATTTCAAAATTTAGTTACACATGTTAATGCCCGTTAATATTATTAATTCAGTACTATTCCAAATATGATTTTCATCTTGAATTTCTGCTTCAGTTAAATTATCGGAATAAAATCGAGTTTCCGTATCTGCACGAGTCGATAAACAGTAGAACGATATTCAGATTTTTTTCAAATTCAGGAAGGATCTACTCGCCATACTCCAAAAAAAAAAAAAAAAAAAAAAAAAAAAATCATACACAAAATATTTAGTTCATTTCTATGCATAACATCAAGAATTTTTTAATGGTAAAATAATAAAAACGGCACAAGCATCGCGATTATAGTGCCTACTTCCGGCGGATTCTTTTCAAATTCAGGGAGGGTCTGCTGACCATAGTAAAACAATTATACAAAAAGTTTCATTCAATTCCATGCATAACTCCATACGCTTTTATTCGGTACAATATTGAAAACAACATAAAAATCACTATTGCAGTGCCCTCTTCCGATGGAATATTTCAAAACTGAAGGAGAAGCTACTTGCCACAAACAAAAACATTCACAAAAAAAATTGGTTTAATTCTATGCATATCTTCATACACTTTTTGATGGTAGAATGGCGACATACGAACACGCACACAGACATACACACAGACACACAGGCACACGGACAGACATACATTTTGTAGAAACATGTTTTTTGGAATCTCTGACCCCTGAAATGTGCAAATCCGTCGAAAACCGGAAGTCGAAAAAAATTTCGATTACAATACTTTCTTTTATTGAAGATAGAAGAAAGTAAAAATTACAGTATTTCAAACATTTAAATTGTACAATCATGGAACAAAAAAGGAAATGCACATACTTAACACACTAACTCTGCACTCAATTATAATTTTTAAAAAAATCCAAACGATTGGAAATAAAGTCTGCTTTTAAATGATGCATGTAAAATTTGCTTAGAGGGTATAGTTACAAATAGAAACCACACCAAACTTTTTTTCATTGGCAACACCTAAATTTCATGTCATATTTTAAATCTTCGGTTCAAACTATTTCCAGAAATGATATTTCAAGTTATTTGCATAAGTTTTTGAATTATAAGTATATAAAATTTAGAGCTTCTAATGTTAAAATACATTTTCATATTTTTATTAATATCACATAAAATTATAATCCTACTACGATCAATTTTTTTTGTTTGTTTGATATTATTTTAAAACCCAACATTATGCATTAAATTTGTAATTAAAACAAATAATAGTGCTATATATTTTTTTTTTGGGGGGGGGAGGGGGGGAGTGGATATATTTTTATTTGTTTTGTCTTGTTTTATTGAAATTTTCCATTTCATATGTTTCTTCCAAGTAATTTTCTAATTATAAAAATGTCTGTTTGTAAAAATGAAAGTTCATGATGTTTATATGATGAGTTCTATGATGTTCAGAAACGCATAATTTGAAATAATTTATGATTTTATTTCTGTACAATCATCTATCTAATTCAGTTGTAAAATATTTGAAAATTCTGTTTCTAAACAATGAAAAAAAATTCCCATGTGATAGTTTAGTAAACAACTGCTTTTAAAATATAAGTAATTATTTAATAGCTTTATAAAAAAAAACTGTATTTAAAATAGTATTGTTGTTCTGTTAGATAAAATTGGTTTCTTTGACAACGGATATAAAAATAGTTCTTACGCAAATGGCAGCATAATTTTTATAAAGGTATATCGAACATCAATATGCGACAAAATCTATTACATAATGTCATAGATATGACACATCTTAGAGTACTAAAAAGAAACTTTGTAATATTGTGAACTTTGCACAAGACATGAATTAAAAAGATTAAAAAAAAAAAAAAAAAAAAAAAAAACAAGGAAGCAAAATCACCCGTTAAGCATAGATTATGAAATACTTTCCAACATTTCGTGAAATATCTAACAAAACTTCGTTATTTTGGGAAATAAGGTCACTGTCCATAACCAAATATGTATTCCAAGACTTTTGAACAGCCCTGCATTCAATCCGTCGGTTGATATAAATTCTATATAATTTAAAATTTAGTTTAGCAAGAAAATGCCCAGCAGGTAGAAATTTCTCATTCAGCAATTTATACTAATAGGTGAAAATATACTTGAATACTTTTGTTCAGTCCTGTAGTTTACCTAGTATCTTTATTACATGACAGTATTTAACTAAAAATTATTTTAAACTAAATACTCTAAAAACTACTGAAATCACATTCTTAGAAATTATCATTCATTGGTGTCCATGTATCCAAATCTGTGCGTGGTCCTGTAGGTAATTTTTATCAATATTCTACAGACATTTCATAGTAAGGTTGAACGCAGTTCAGCGTAAAAACGCATAACTTATTTTAAAACCTTATTTAACTAATTTACGCATGTAATCAGTAACTTTTGCAAGCTATTTTGGATAGCCCTGTTTTTTTAACTATACCATTTGTACACGCCATATAATATACATAGATTTAGTGGAACATAAAAGTACATATAATAATTAAAATGCATTTCATTCATCCATCAGCCATCATCGGATACATATACAGTACTTCAGAAAAAATATACTATTTGAATATTGAGAAAACACCGAAAATACTGGCGATAAATATATATCAATAAATAAAAAAATAAAAAATAAAAAACTGTTATTTCACTGTTATTTATACTCTGTCCGTTGTGACACGTGTTTGGATCAGCTGATGACGAGCAGTAATTTTGCAGCTCGAAACGCGTCCTGTTTATTTTATCTTTTTTTGGTGATTTAACAAAGTTTTTTATTTATTGATATATACTATTTGAAATCTTTTGTATCTCTGTAAATGCTGTGCATTTCGTATTATGCACGACTATATCGAATAACTTACATTAAATATTAGCGACATATATCAATTTTATTATTCATTACATAGTTTTATATGATTAAAATATATCGCACACTTTTCCTCCCTTTACCATTATGTAATAGTATTCTTTTGTGTGGTCCTGTAAATGAATAATAGCTATTTTTCCCATAGTATATTTTAGTGCATCGCATATTTAAATGCATATAAATTTTAATGTGTTTGACAGGTTGTAACATCTTTGAAATTCATTTGAAACGATTTTTTCCCATAGACCATAAGGTAATGGTAAACTTTTGATTGTCCCTGTAAATAAACATATCATACTAGAAACTTTATTTGAAATAGGGTCAGTGCTAGGATAAACGTCAATTATGTCCAAAAATTTCAGGGTGATCCGAATATACTTACTGGAATTAGAGAGCGGACAGACGGCCATACGGCCAGACGAATAAATGAACAGACAAACCGAATTCATAAACACTTTTCAACTTTGTTGGAAAGTATTAAAAAGAATGTCTTCAAAGGAAATTTATTTTGTAATAAATCAGCAAATAAAATTTATATACTATTTTTATCATTATTACTATTACATTATTTTCATAGTTTTGTATTGAAATAAAGATAATTTTAAGTAAAAAAAAAAAAAATCTTAATTCACAGCAAACTTTCTGAAAGGCTACAGAAAAGGAGGGAAGAAGTGGATGCGAGATCTCTTCCTAGTGTAAATTATGCGTTTTTCAGGAGCTCTTTGACGAAATTCGCATTTTTTCCGATATCCGATGACGAAATTCGCGTTTTTGCCGCAAGCTTTTCACAAATTTGGCGATTTGTCTTGTGAACGATTGACAAAATTGATTTCTTTTAATTATTTTGATGACCATGTGTCGAAATTCATGCTATTTTTTATGTCCGAATTTTTGGATTGATGACCAATTTCTTAAAACTTTCGGAATCAAATGCCTTAAATTTTCAGAAAATTCGAAATTTTCGGAACAGAATCTCTCATTTTAGGTTGATAGATTAAAAAAAAAAAAGCGATAATCTATAAACTTACCATTTAATAAAATAGCTAAATCGTGTTTCGAGCATAGATTATTAAAGTCTTTTTAAAACATTCAGAATACTATGACAAATCTATACCGCTTAATAAGGTAAAAGATGACAATTAAGCAAACAGTTTTAAAAAGCGTAACACATTTGAAAACCCAATTTTATCAAGTATTATCTAGTATTATCAATACAGTATATATGATCTATATATTAGTGCATGTTCTATATAATGCATTAAAACTCGGTTCATTTACGAAACGCATAACATAGTTGAGAATTTCTCTTCAGCAATTTTTGTCAATAAATGGAAAAATATTCTTTGAAACTGTGCAATTATAACGTTGTCAACTATTTGGTAATTTTGAACACCCCCCCCCCCTTTCTATATTATACGATACCATCACTTGAACCCCCTTTTTCCGATTGGAAATGATATCGTTATTAAAGTGTAAATTGTTTTTGATTTTTTAGAATTTATTTCTTTTATTTGAAGAGATATACGAAACTAGTTACATTTATTTTTCGCATACTTTATTGATTCAAATGAACAGTAGTCAATAAAAGGTAGTTTTATATCAAATAACACTTAAAAGAAATAATTACTATTTAATTTTTTTTATTATAGCTTTTTGATATGCAATGCATTTAACAGTAATAACTACTTGTTGCACTAGCACCGAACGGAGAAGGAATGGGGAGTAGATAAAAAATTTTATTAACAAAGCAAGTGGACAACATGTTTTTCCCTTTCTCTTTTATTTATTAGTAACCATAAGCTTCATTTCAAATATACTTCACATGACGCTTCTAAATATTTATAAGCATATATCATTATATATGCATACACATATGAAGAAGAACAGGTACGTCGAACGTTGGGGTATTCCATATTTTAGAATTAAATAATTTGATAATAAGTTAGAAATTTTAATAATAACTTTGCAATTTTATAAAAATAGATAACCAACTAAAAAAACGTAACATACAATTTTTAACCAAATACCATGTTACAAATTTAAAAAAAAGAACATTTTAATTGAATCAATAATGATATCAATATCAAAAGACAAACCCCTCACCCAACACATTTCGTTCGATATCATGTGCCAAACCCCTCTCCTCCCTAAAATGATAACATTATATATGTACAGCCCCTTTTGTGCAGCCCTATATGTCATTTATATAATTTACACTGTTAAAAAAATTTTTAATTCACGGATATATTGTTCCTGAATTTTTCAGAAAAAAAGTTACTTTTCACGACAAAAGCGCATTTTACGTTAAAAATCGGAAAAATTCATCATATTTCCTGATAATAACGAAACGAACGAAGACAAAAGGAAACAAACGAGGTATTCCATGATCTGCCATATATTTATGTTGAATATTTACAAAACTGTGTTGCTTACTGTACAGACATAAAAAACTCAACGAAAGAATTCTGTCTCTTTTGTGAGATTTTATCGTACTGCTGAATTGCAACTGTACTGCATTTTGTGATCGAGATTATTACCAACTTTATAAGATCATTATAATATCAACTTTATTCAAATTTTATAACGGAAAGTTGCCGCTTTCAAACGAATATTTTCTTTCTTTTATTTCCTAAAACGGAAAGTCTACTAACGGAACAGAAAAAGTCCAGCTACTTTGCTACCAGTGGTTTTATCGTAAATTCACGGATTCATTTTAAAAGTGTATATAAAACAAAGTGCATAAAAATGGTTTAAAACTCATTTCCAGCAATTATCCCTCTCCATAGACAGTACTGTGATCGAATTATTTTTATCTCCCCGTAAATGAGCTATAATTGTTTTCCATACCACTAAGCATTTTCTGGTACACCTCAGTGATGTATATCATTTTTAATACGTTTGAAACAATGCAACATTATAAAATGCAATAAAAACTGATTTAACGGAGTTTTTTTAGAGTTCCTGTAAACAAAACATAAACGGTACTGATTACCGTTTCAATACCGAATGTTGCATATAGTAACTCTCAATAACAAATATGAATTATATGTCAATCTGAGTATATTTACGTGTTTTAAAGTACAGACAGACAGATCGCCTGAAAAAGCAAAAAAAATAAATATTTTTCAACTAATAAAAGAGTTGGACACTTATGTCATAAAAAAGTTCAATATCAACGTGAAAATAAAAAATCCCAAATTTACCTAAAGCAAAATGCTGTAAATTTAAAAACTGAACAAGCAATAAAATTAAATGATATGAATTGACGTTCCGGTTATAATCTATGGCCATGTACCGGAAAGAGATGTTATATGGATTATAAAGAACATGAAGACGGTCATTGATAATGACCGAAACGTCGATTGTTATAATTTTTTTTTTTTTTTTTTAGTTTTTATATTTAAAACTTTTTGTGTACCCCATTTAGTAAACTTTTTTTTTAATTTTCATGTATTACTGAATTTTTTAACTATGCTACAAAATGTTAAAAAGAGATAAAGTGGTAATTCAATCACTTATAAAAACTAATTCAAACAAATGCAAATTAAATGTAACCAGACAAGTGAAAGAAATCAAACCTTCTTTTTTTTAATCGGAAGAATGAAAATAGCTATTTATTCAAAATACCAATTTATTTGAACATTTAATTATCGAAATGCAAATGCAAAGTATCTCAATGAAAAGAAAACCGATGTATATAAAAAAATTGAAAGCAATCTTTTTCATTTCATCTAGATCAGAGAAATAAACAATTACTTATCTAAAGCAACTGTTAATTCAAAAAGCTGTTTATTTAAATGCAAATTCAATGTAAAATAAAGATAATATAGTAAGAAAAAATATCTTCGATTGTTTTAGGATCAAAGAAAAAAAAGTGTTATTTTTGTAGAATTCAATATTTTTCGATAAATGAATATATTTAAAAAAAAAGCATTAGTAAATCTATAAAATATTTGTCGAAATGCTTAATGAAAATTAATAAAAAAAAGAGCAAAAATGAATACTTTGGTTCAATCCTGTATAAGAATTTTCACATAAGTAGTATGAAAAAAAATTAGTTAAATTTATAAATGCATCCCACATCAGAAAACGCATTAAGAGCAAGTATTATTTCACAGCTAGTTCTGTAACAGATTTTTTTTTATTGTGCGAACCTGTGAATGAACTGCTTTCTTCATCGTACTTAAAGTAAGCATTTTGCAGTACAATTCCTTTTCCATACCGAATATGACATTCACTAAACCCCTCAATAACTAATATCACTTATATGACAATACGAGTATATTTACACAAGTTAGAATAAGCCATACAGATGGCCAGACAAAATGAATTCATAAACTTTTTTCAATTATATGAATGTGTTAAAGTAATAATTCACCGATTCATAAAAAGTGATTCGAACAACTGCAAATTAAAGGTACACAAACAGTGTTAAAAAAATCTCTGAGACCTTTACAGAGAATATGCAGGTAATGCATTTTCTTAAGTCTTATGTAAAATTACAGAGATTAGAAAAAACAGCGATTCTGTTTAATTACAGAAAGATTATTTGATAAATTTACAATAGATGCTGTAAACTAACATTGTTAAAAATAAACAAGTATCTGCAAAGTTATTTATGTTGATAATAATTTTATTTAGTTTTCAAACTCAGCAAATCACTCAATCTTCAATAAACTAAAAAAACCTCTTTTTTTTTTTTTTATTGCTGTATCATTTATTTTTTGTATCTTTTTTTTTTTTCACATTATGTTCCTAGCCGTTTTGGGATTTGAACTCGAGACCTCTTGACAGTGTTAGAACACACTGTCTGAGCTTGTTCGAGCTGCTTCTCTACTGTTCAAAATGTGTCTTTCAAGATTTAGCGGGAAAAAAATTGATAAAAATCCTCACTAACATAGAGGAGATGATTTTTTTCCTTTTTAAAATATTTAAAATGATAATAATAATAATTAAATTTCCTTTGTCAATATTTCTATCAAAATTGCAAAGTAATTTTATAAGTATGCATTTGAAATATAAATTTTAACAAAGGCAGAAATATCTTTGAATAAAGACGGAATCTCTACAGGGAATTAGACATAATGTAAGGGAGTTGTCTGTAAAATGATGACTGAGACTAATATAAATTTAAAGATAGTTTCACTTTTTTCTTCATTTTTTACAGAAATTTTTATCAGCGCAGACAAATGGAATAAAAATCAAGCATTCTTTTTTTTTTAATCAGGCAAATGGAAAACACTATATTTAAAAGAACAATTTATACAAACATTTATTTATTGAAATGCAAATTGAAGGTATCGGAAAAAAATACAAACTATGTACAAAGAAGAATTAAAAGCGATCTTTTTTTATTTCTAATACCAGAAAAATAAATACTTATTTACTTAAAGTAGCTGTTTATTCAAATGTAAATTCAGAATAAAATGAAAGAACAAAATACATACAAAGAAAACTTATCTTCTAATCTGTACTATCAAAGAAATAAAAAGTCTTATTTATGTAGAAATTTATGAATGGACAATTTTGCAGAAAAATAAAAACAACAACTAGTTGTTTTGTAAAATATTTATTGAAATGGTTATTGAAAATTACTAAAAGAAAAGCAAAAATGATTTCTTTTATGAAACCCTGTATATGATCTATAAACTTTCTACACAAAAAATAGTGCGTAAAATATTTGTTAAATTTATAAACGCATTCCGTATCTGAAACACAGCATTTCCAGCTGTTATCACTACATAGGCAATCATGTAACATATTTATTTTTGTGTGACCCTGGAAAAGAACTACAAAATCTTTCCATATCATAGTCTATAGCAAGATGTTTTAGTGAACCTCAGAGATGTATGTCAGTTTAAATATATTTGAAACATTGTAATCTTACTACAAACATTGTAGACGGTTTTCTCGCCATAGACCATAACGTAATGGGATTTTTTAGAGTTCCTTTAAACGAGCTATAAACGCTGCAGGCTTCATTTTCAATATCTAATATTATGTATAGCAACCCTCCTTAAAAAAATATCCGTAATATCACTCTCCAGGTATATCTACGCGAGTTAAAGTAGGGACAGGCAAAAAGTCAGACAAAACCGAATTCATAAACACTTTTCGACTATCTAGGAAAAAGAAAAAAGAGCTAAGTGGTAATTCGATCATTTATAAAAAGTATTTCAAACAAATGCACATTAAACATATTCAGACAAACAAAAAATCAATCCTTCCTCTTTAAAATGGATCTTCTCTTAAAATCAGATGAATTAAAAACTGTTTATTCAAAATAACAATGTGTTCCCACACTTATTTATTGAAATGCAAATTCAAGGTATCCGATGGAAACAAAAACAATGTAAAAGGAAGAATTAAAATCAATCTTTTTCATTTCCTTCAGATCAGTGAAATAAATAATTACTTATTTAAAACAGCTGTGTAAAGAAACTGTTTATTCAAATGCAAATTTAGTGTAAAATAAAAAGAATTATACAGTGAGAAGATATTTTCCAATGTTTTACGATCAGAGAAGTAAAAAGTGTTATTTATGTGAAATTCAAAATCTTTTAACGTAGAAAAGAAAAAAAAAGAAAAGTGCAACTTACTAAGGAAAAACAAAAATAAATTCTTTTGTGCAACCCTGCACATGATCTAAAGAATTCATACACAACAAATAATATGCAAAGTTTAGTCACATTTATGGACGCATAACACACCTGAAAAGTTATTTCTAACAATTAAAACTCCATAGAGGTTTTTTTGTGTGTGTGTGTGTGTGCGTATGTGTGTGTGTGTCTGTGCGTATGATGTGTGTTTGACACTGTAAATCAACTATAAATGCTTTCCATGTGATATTTACAAGAGAATCTTGGTTTTGCATTGAGACCTAGTGCATTATAAAGACCTATATTAGGAAGTCTGAGAATCGAAATTTTTTTTCTGTTAAAGTCATATTTTTTAAACTTTCCAGCTAAGTTGAAAAGTATTTACGATTTCGCTTTGTTCGGCCGCGCTCTAATTCTCGCATATATGATCGGATCGCCGTGAAATTATTGGAAGTTATTGTCGCTTACCCTAGCACGAACCCTATTTCAGATGAAATTACTAGCATCATTAATTTATTTACAGGGGCAGTCAAAAGTTTTACGTTACATTACGGCTTATGATAAAAAATCGTTTCAAATGTATTTTAAAGATGTTACACCCGGTCAAACGTATTAAAATTTATATGAGTTCACGAATTGCACTAAAATGTACATTTTGTAAAACATGCGGTGAAAAGAATAATTGTTATTCATTTAGAGGACCCCCCCACACACACACACACACAAAAAAAAAAAACATTGCATAATGGTAAAGGGAGAAATTATTTTTTGCGACACATTTTTTATATTAAATTATTCCATGCATAATAAAATTGATATATGTCTCTGAGGCTTAATATAAAACATTTCAAGCTTAATACGAAGTGCATAGTATTTACAGGCGCGCACAAAATATTTCAAATAGTATATTGTATCCGAAGTACTCTATATTATCGAAGATGGGTGATGGATGGATGAAATGCATTTTGATTATGATGTATGCTTTTTAAGTTCCACTAAATTTATGCATATTATATGATGTGTATAAAGTTGATATACAGGGCTACACACTACACAAAAAATCTCGTAAAGCTTACTGAATATGAGCGCAATTTACTTAAAGGTTGTTTTTAAATAGAATATGCATTTTTTCGCTGAACCGCATTTAGTTTACTAAGAAACGGTTGTAAAATAACGATAAAATGATATACAGGGTCACGCAAAGAATTAGATACATAGTCGCCTATGAATGATAATTTCTGGAAATGTAATTGCAGTAGTTTTAAGAGTGTTTTAATTAGAATTAAATTTTAGCTAAATACTGGCGTATGATAAATAATAAATGTGCTAAGTAATCTGCAGCACTGAACAAAAGTGTTTAAGTATGTTTCCATCTATTAGAATAAATTGCTAAAAGAGAATTTCCAATCAATTAGAGGTTTTTTTGCTAAATTTCCAAATTAAATAGTATCTATATCAATCAACAAATAAAATACAGGGCTGTTCAAAAGTACCGGAATACATATTTAACTATGGACAGTAACACCTTATTTCTTTAAAGAACGAAGTTTTGTTATAGATTTCAGAAAGAGTGGAAAAGTAATTCATAACCAATGCTTAACATATTATTTTTCTTACTTCTTTTACTTTGCAGCCGCAAAACCTTTTTGAAAATGCTATCTTTGGGGCCAACAATTGGACTATAAACATTTTTTTTTTTAAAGAAAAGCATTTAAAAATGTAAATTGGTTTATAATAATTATAAAATATTGAAAAAAGTTTAAAAATTCCTTCAAAAACCAACGAATTTGGTTTTGAAAAATTACGACATTATATTCACATTTTTTATTACATTATACGAGATTATAGTCACAAGAAGAGTTGTCCGGCAACTCTAGCCGAATGTCATAGCCCAAAGTAAAGCAAGCGAAAGATTCGTAGCGCCATGTTTGGCGAATTAACTTACCTTTGGCGTTAAATTAAAAAAAAAAATCCAACAATAAAAAAATTGAAGTATAAAAAATATTTATAAAATATAACTTTAATTTTTATAGGTTCTCTAACTTATATGTATAGAGCTACAAAATGCACCAGGTCTCGATGCGAGCAACACCAAAAAAAGTTACCTTATTAGAGTAAGCATTTTGTAATGTACCTAATCGAACTATAGGATGATTTAAAAAAAAATGTTGGCAAAATGATATGACGAATCAGGCAAATGACAAGGATAAAAAATCACATAGAAACAATGGGCCGCAAACCAGATATTGAGTCACAAATACAGGGTATTTCATCCTAACTCAGTTTGGGTTGATGATATTAAGTTTCAGAAAACTGAAGTACATTGTAATAAAACATTTTACAGACATTCTCACCTTTGTTTTAAATATAACACCAAACTAAAGTGGTAGTAGTTTGTATTTTGCGCGCCAACAATTGGCACTTGACACCTCACATTTTAGATTGTGATAATCAGTTTATACGGTATCATCGATTGCTTGAACAATATGTTTTTCCAGGTTTTTTTCGTAATGTTATCGCATTTTACACAAAATAAGGTACATTTCGTTGCATTTTATTACAATGTTTTTATTTTCTTCGAAATTATTACGGTCAAACTGGGTGTAGCTAGAATGAAACACCCTGTATTTGTGACTCAATAAGTAGTTTGCGAATGTGATTTTTTATCCTTGTTGTATGTTTGATTTATCATATAATTTTGTCAACTTTTTTTGAATCACCCTGTATAAACACTGCACACTTCATTTAAAGAACCGAATATATCATATAGTAAAATCTTAATATCTAATATCAATTACCTGAAAAAACAAGTACATTTACACAAGTTAAAGTAGGCCATACAGACGGCCAGAGAAATTGAATTCCTAAACCCTTTCGAAGTATGTTGAAACGTGTTAAAAAAAGCATATGTGAAGTCCCTCGTTTATAAAAGTTAATTCAAACAAATGCAAATTAAAGGCACAGAGACAAAAGAAAAATTCAAACCTTCTTTTTTGAGACAGGCGAATAACAATAGCTATTTATTCATAAGGCCAACTTATTCAAACATTTATTTATTGAAATACAAGTTAAAAGAATTATTTGAAGTGGCTATCGTTGTGCAAAAAAAAAATTAAAAGCTTTTTTTTTCATTTCCTTTAGATCAGAGAAATAAACCATTACTTATTTAAATGCAATTGTTTTTTCAAAGAGATGTTTATTGAAATGTGAATTCCGTGTAAAATAAGAATAACTTACAAAGAAAAATATCTTCTAATGTTTTACGATCAGAGAAGTAAAATGTGTTATTGATATAAAATTTAATTTTTTTTATGAATGGCTAATATTCCAGACAAATAAAAGCATCAACTGGCTATTCTTTAAAATATTTTTTTGAAATTCTTATTGAAAGTTATTAATTGATAAGCAAAAATAAATTAGTTTGTTCAATGACCTATACAGAATTGACAATCTATAATTCATCTACGTTTTGCATATGATCTATAGAATTCGTACATAATAAAAAAATTAAAAAATCAATTTAATTATTTGAAGCATACTACATTAAAAGCTGCTTTTCTGTCAGCTGTCACTCCATAAATAATTTTGTAAAGGATTTTTTTCTGAGTGACCCTGTAAATGAACTATAAACACTTTACTTATCAGAATCTCCAGCAAGTATTTTGAAGTGCACCTCAGAGGTATATGTTAATTGGAATAAGTTTGAAACGGCCTGACCTTATTAAAAACGTTACAAACGATCGTCTATCAAAAAATCAAAATGTAACAGAGATTTTTGTATTATAAAAATAAAACATTATTTTCAATACGGAATATTCCGCATAGCAATTCTTCATAAAAAAAATTAGTTTTATGACAATATGATTGGGTATCAATCATTAAAATACAACCTTTAAAAACACAATAACTAAAAATTCTGAACATACGAATACGTTTCGCGAGTACTGGGGACTCGCTTCATCAGTGTTAAAACGGTGAAAATTATTAAATTACCTCCCCCCCTCGACTGCCAAACCCAAATGATAGTAAACACAGAAGCAAAAAATATCATCAAGCTTCAGCAATTAATAGAATCAAACCGGAAATGAAATATCGTGACATAACAAATCTAACCAGAAAGTTGAGATGTACGGCACGCTAGATAAATCATTAACCAAGGAGTTTTTAAGGTAGATTTCGTATGAAATGCTACCTATTGCGGTCGCTCCAATGTTGAAATTTCTGAAATATTTTGCAGATCTACGACGATCGTGACTTCTAGACCCCAAAACTACCATTAGTAAAAAAGTTTATATATATATATATACTAGGGGGGCCCCGCCCCCCCTGCTCGCTATGCTCGCCAACCCCCCGCATAATCGCTTCGCGATTCCAAATTATTGGCTACCCCTGCTTGCTGCGCTCGCCAATATTTCATGGTATGAATAAGCAGTTGCAGACCTTTCAAATGATGTGTCACACGACTGGTGTTGTAAAGAAATTAAAAATGTGCCCCCTGGGGGGTCAGAGGGGGTTGACACACAAGACATCCATAATATGAATAAGCAGTTGCAGATCTTTCAAATGATGTGTCACACGACTGGTGTTGTACAGAAATTAAAAATGTGCCCCCCTGGGCGGGGCTGTTGCGAAATCTCCTCCGATGAAAGTGACGTTTGTTTCTCGTCTGCGAGCGAGCGATGTATTTATAATGTATTTATATGATGCTAAGTGGCAACTAGTTTTGTTGCCTTGACGACCAGTTTTTTGGAATTTTTTTTGTTTAATTTTAGTTTATTGTGAGAGTAGTTGAATTTAATGGATCTTTTATGTTATATTAATTGAAAAATAGTGGAAATACTAGAATGTCTGGTATTGTACATATTTGTAAATATTTCATCACATTTTGAATAAACTTATTAGAAACAAGAAAACCTTCTGAGATTGGAATAATTTTCTATTCATGGTGACCCAAGACCTGATCGTTTATGCTAGAATATAGCTGTTTATGAAACGCCATTTCACGCATTAAGGAATATGAAAAAAAAAAAAAAATTCTCTGGAAATAATGAGAGCACATACAGCTTTTAAAGAATTTATCTGGCGAATCTGACGGGTTTGAAATTCGCGGCCACGAGAGATTGAGGTAAGACCAATTTGATTATTAATTTATAAATTTGCATGGAATATTGTTTGAAAATAAATAAATAGAATGTTTTGGTTTCGTTATGAAATTTATTGTTTTAGTTCCGAAATTGATAAATTAATTATTTTAATCTCGGATTAAGAATAGATGATTATTGAAATTTAGTTTCGTTTGGAAATATTTAATGATATTATACTAGGAAATATTTTATTATATCGTTTTGAATATGGATCTGGAAAAAATAAAAAAGAAACGTACTTCCGTTCGAGGGAGTACAACGAAACTAATTTCTAAAATTGAATCTATTTTGAAGAATAATGAAATGGAAATTTCTTTGAAAATAGAAGAAATTAAAGATTGTCAGGAACAAATAAATGAAAAATTTTCGGAACTAAAAGAGCTAGATAAAGAAATTTTTGAGCTCACGGATATTAAAGAGGTTGAAAATGAAGTTTCGTGTTGTGAAGAATATATAGAGAAAATTGTTAAATATCGAGGTAGAATGACGCGTTTTATAAAAGAAAACGACATTAAATCTAGTGATACTGCCTCTAAAGATAGGCCAGCGATATATAACAATGACCTTTCACACGCGATCTTGCATAACGAAACCAGAACACTTAAATTGCCAAAATTGAATATAGTTAAGTTTTATGGGGACTGTAGTCAGTGGCTAGATTTTTGGAACTCATATGAGGTTGCTGTTCATAACAACGACTCATTGAGTAAAATCGAGAAATTCACTTATTTAAAGACGTATTTAGGTGGATTAGCATTAAGTGCTGTTTCTGGCTTTTCGTTAACGAATGAGAATTATGATTCATCAATTCAATTATTGAAAAGTAGATTTGGGAGATCGGATTTAATAATTAGTTCCCATATGAACAAGCTTTTGCTTACGGAATCTGTAAGGAATTCTTCGAATGTAGTAGGGTTAAGAAAAATGTATGACGCGATTGAAGTACAGATCCGATCGCTACAATCGCTTGATGTTGCAACTGAAACATACAGTAACTTGTTATGTCCGGTATTTTTACAGAAAATTCCCGAAGATTTAAGTTTGAGTTATAATAGGAATCGGGAAACGAATGAATTATTTGATATTAAGAATTTAATGGAATTTTTGAGGAAGGAGGTAGAATGTCGGGAAACATCGTTATTGTTAGCTAATTCTAAGGGTGGGAATGTAAATGGATCAGCATTCCGTAATAAGGAAATAATTCAAAACAGTAAAAATAAATATTATTTGAATCAGAAAAGAAATGATAACACAAGGCTTTCTTCAGCCGCTGTCTTAACGACTGCTACGAATGAAACTTGCATTTTTTGTCTGGATAAGAATCACGCAAGTATAAACTGTCCTCTGACAATAAATGAAAGAAAAAATTCTCTTAAAAGTAATGGTCGTTGTTTTATTTGCCTTAAACGAAAGCACATCGCTAAATTTTGTTTTAAAAGGAATCAGTTATGCAAAATTTGTAAACTGCGTCACAATGAATTAATTTGCGACAAATCGCTGACCTCCGTTAAAAATAATTCGGATGATCAAAACTCTGACTCGACGCCAGATATTGTAACGTCATTAGCTTCCACCAGATATTTCAAAAATAAAAGGGAAAGAAAAGAATGTTCTCCTGTTTTTTTGCAGACAGTCAGTGCTATAGCAAAGGGAAACAAAAAATCTAAAACTGTTCGTGTTTTGTTAGATGGGGGATCGAATCGGTCTTTTGTTGAAAAACGGATTGTGGATTCGTTAGGTTTATAGATCATAAAAAGAGAAACATTTCGAATTCATTCCTTTGCGGATAAACAAACTAAATCAGTTCAGTGTTATGATATAGTGGAAATTGAATTGGAAAATACAACAGATTCTCATAAATCCATCAAAATACAAGCCGTGGTGATTGATAAGATTACGCATGGAAAAATTGAAATTCCTTCTCAATGGGTTAAGAACCTTGCACTACGTCAAGGAATTAAATTATCTGATAATGCAACTAGTAAAGATATACACATTTTGATCGGTTCAGACTATATATGGGAAGTTTTGTGTGATAAAATTGTTAGATTAAGTAGATGTTTAGTTGCAACAGAGAGTTTGTTCGGATTTGTAGTTCAAGGTAAGGAAGGAAATTCGGAATCTAGAGATATTTTGGTAAATCATGCGATTGTTATGAGGGAAGAGTTAGAATATGAAAGAGTTACAAATTTATGGCAATTGGAGGCAATAGGAATAAAATCAGATAAGGAAATGTCGCGATCAGATTTAGACATTATGAATAAATTTGAACAAAATACCTTATATAAAAATAACAGATATGAAACTAGGCTGTTGTGGAAGGAAAACTTTAAGGAGCTTAAAAGTAATTATGAGATTGCAGAACGGCGTTTGATGAGCCTATGCAATAAATTTCATCGCGATCCTGATTTGTACATTAAATATAAGGATATTATTGAGGAACAGCTAAAAGAAGGTATAATTGAACAAGTTGAATGTCAATCCGAACTTGATAAAGATAAGGGATATTTTATGCCTCACCATGCAGTAGTGCGCGAATCTAAAGAAAGTACTAAAGTTAGGATTGTATACGATGCGTCTTCCAAGGATAAACATGAACAATCTCTCAACGATTGTTTAGATAGTGGTCCCAATCGTAATCCAGATTTACTTAAAATTATTTTAAAATTTCGCTATCATCGAATTGCTTTTTGCGCGGACATACAAAGAGCCTTTCTTGAGGTCGGTATTGTAGAGGAAGATAGGAAATTTTTACAGTTTTTATGGTATAAGGGTGGGGCAGATCTAGATTTCTGTGGCCGTGATGTCAGAATTCTAAGATTCGCCAGAGCAGTCTTCGATGTTAAATGTAGTCCATTCCTTTTGAGCGGTACCATTAGACTGCATTTGAAGAAATATAAAACTTCGAATCCAAAGGCATATAATATTCTGAAAGAACTATATGTCGACGACCTAATTAATGGAACGGACACTGTAGAAGAAGCCATTACGGTAACTAAAGATGCCGTATCTATTTTAAAAGCAGCCAACATGAATTTAAGGCGGTGGACTTCTAATTCGCCAAATTTAACTGAACAATGGAAAAATAATAACCTAGAATGTCGTGAAGATCCTGTTGATTCTAATGTGCCCTTAAAGATTTTGGGTTTAATTTGGAATAATAATTCTGACACTCTTAAAATCGAATTGAGTCCATTATTGAAAATAATGAATACGACAGCAACAAAATGCCAGAGAACCCTTTTCAAGCGACAAGTGTTCCCTCATCCTAAAGGAAAAGGACGTCGTTACTTATGGAAAGATTTGAATTTAGGTCAAGACATTCATTTGTATGACATTACATTTCAACTTACTGATTGTGATCAGTGGACAAGGGAATATCTAATAAATGCTGGCATCGAACTCAATGATTCTGAAGAAATTCCTCTTGATCCACATACAGTGCAGCGTAGAGCAATGGAGCCTCGAAATGAAACTGTGCCCCAGAGCTTTGAAGACAAGAAACTCTTTATTTTTTTCCAATACGATAAAAGGGTATTGAGGTTCTATGGAACATGGCAAGATGTCTTAAACGACCTGCCACAAATGCGTAGAGTTATTTTGCAGTATTACTTATCTGATGATACAATGGAAGTTCTCGAAGACTATCCACCAAACAGCGGACGAGACCCCTATAAAGTTCTCATAAAACGACAGAAAATACCAGTAGACAGAAATGAATTACCGGAAATCTTTCCATTTAGTTACATGGAAATCAAAAATGAAGACCTACAATGGTTTTATCCAAAGGATTTCAGGACTGGAAAAAACATTTTGGTTTTTGGGAAGAAAATATTACTTTATGACTGCGACCATTTCACTCGTAATTATTACAAAACCCATCTAGGTGTAGAAGAAATAGAAAGCATTGCATTAGCTGAAAAACCGAAGCCGCTTCCGCCTAAGATTATTCTTCTCCATACAGGAATAAGAGCTTGGGAAGACTCACTACAGAACTGCTTATCCTTAGTTCCAAAGCCCGTTAAAAAAGATTTCAGGAAGGAATTTCATTTCAACCAATTTGTACTGAGATTTACAGCTCGATTGGTTTCTCCAATGGCGGATAAATTCTATGTAGGAGCTCATATTCAAGCGTCCGGTAAAATATTCGAACTGACTGATGCTGATTCATATGTTTTGACATTCATGAATGATCATCTTGAACTGTACCCAGAGGAACATATTCAGGCACATAAGGAAGGAATGTTAGCTTTGCATACGAAACAAGAATATACCAAAGAAGAAGAAGATAAGATTGTTAAAATATTTAAAGCTAAACCTGGCAGTCAAGTGACAGCTCCATCACCACTTAATAGAATCCATGAATCTAAACCGTTTGAAGTTACTGGTATCGACTTCGCAGGGCCTTTATATGTTAAAGACAAAGTGTACATTGCACTTTTCTCATGTGCTGTTACTCGCGCCATCCATTTGGAAATCGTTAGTAGTCTTCACACTGAACAATTCTTGATGGCGTTCACCAGATTTGTCTCTCTAAGAGAGGTATGCAGAACTGTTAGCTGCGATATTGCCAAAACATTCAAGGCAGCTGAAAATGAACTAAAAACACTCTACGCAAACGTTGCAGATCCAAATGTCCAAAATTACTTTGGAAAAAAGGGCATAAAATTTACATATATTGTTGAAAGAGCAGCTTGGTGGGGTGGTTATTGGGAGAGGATGGTTAAGATGACTAAAATTATATTAAGGAAAATATTAGGGAGGGCTTTATTATCATTTGAAGAATTACAAACTATTCTGACCGAAATTGAGGCAATTTTAAATTCTCGGCCCATTACGTATGTGTATAATGATGCTTCAGAACCATCACCTCTCACCCCATCACATTTTTTAATCGGGGAAAGGATAACATCTTTACCTTACCACCAGGCTGGTCGTAACAATGAGCAGATCTTCTCCAGCTCAAAAAGATTTTTATTGAAAAGATATTTGTATAGAGAAAAATTGTTGAACCAATTTTGGAAACGTTGGAAGGGAGAATATCTGCTCCAACTAAAAGGTATACATAATGTACATCCCATAATTGAAAATTGTGAATTTAATGTAAATGATGTAGTTTTAGTAGGTGACGAAAAGGTTCCGAGACATTTGTGGAAATTAGCTAAAATCACCGAACTTTACAAGGGACGAGATGAAAAAGTCAGAAGTGTAATGTTGAAGACAGCATCAGGGTTTATAAAACGACCCATACAACTGATTTATAAGTTAGAACTTTAATTAATATTTTATGATTTCTCTACGTAAGTAAAATAATTGTATTTGTTATATATATTTACCTTGTTATTGCTCATTATTGTTTGCATTTAATTTTGATGAATGTATTCATCGGGGGGGAGGATGTTGCGAAATCTCCTTCGATGAAAGTGACGTTTGTTTCTCGTCTGCGAGCGAGCGATGTATTTATAATGTATTTATATGATGCTAAGTAGCAACTAGTTTTGTTGCCTTGACGACCAGTTTTTTGGAATTTTTTTAGTTTAGTTTTAGTTTATTGTGAGAGTAGTTGAACTTAATGGATCTTTTAGGTTATATTAATTGAAAAATAGTGGAAATACCAGAATGTCTGGTATTGTACATATTTGTAAATATTTCATCACATTTTGAATAAACTTATTAGAAACAAGAAAACCTTCTGAGATTGGAATAATTTTCTATTCAGGGCAGAGTGGTGGGGGTGACACACAAGACATCCATAATATGAATAAGCAGTTGCAGACCTTACAAATGATGTGTCACACGACTGGTGTTGTAAAGAAATTAAAAATGTGCCCCCCCCTGGAGGACAGAGCAGAGGGGGACACACAAGACATCCATAATAGGATAAGGCATTTTCAGACCTTTCTAAAGATATGCAACACGAGTGCTGTGGATAAAAATTAAAAAAGTTCCCCTTTGGGGGAACTTTTTAAATCCCCCCCCCTTTGCAGACCCTTCCCTTCCCCTTTTGGGGGGCAAAGTGGGATGCGGCGCCCCTAACATGCATAACTGGAATGAGCAGTTACAATTCTTTTAAACTATATGTGGACTCCGCCCCCTGCTCGCTACGCTCGCCAACCCCCTGCGTAATCGCTTCGCGATTCCATTCGGTATTACTTTGCAAACCTGGTTGGAATCGCTTGGCGATGCATAGATGGAGCCATTTTCTGATTGGTCTATTCGACACGTGGAAGGAGTATTCGTTTTTTCCGGAAATCTTACACATCAGCATCATTCCAGGAGTCATTCCTTTTAAGGCTATTTTTTTTTTACTATAGAAGGATTACTCTATGTACTCTAATTAGGTTGTCTATGAAAATATCTAGCCGGTGAAAAATTACCCTCACCAAATATAACAATCCCTCTCCTCATTGGTCGAAGCATAACATAATCCCCCTCCCCCCTTTGATTTTCGATAGATTGATTGAAAGATACGTTTTCTTTTTGGCAGCATACCGAGCCTGTGCTACCCAAGGCCCCCTTATATTATGATAAGTTAGCCTTGGTGCTACCTTGAGCTTGTTTTTTTTTCTAAAATATTCTGAGATATGTTCTGAACTCTTCTACTTGTACATATTGTTTCTTTAGATTTGTCAGTTAGTTTTGCTCTCCATGTTTTTTGATATTCATTGTTTAATATTCTTTTTTGTTGAATCTTCATTTCTTTTGTTATTTCCTCAGAAGAAACAGTTTCATTAAAAACTGGAAAAGTATTTGTTTCATCTGTGGATGTTACACCAGCTATTTCTAAAGGCAAAACATGAAATAAGTTTCCTGTTTTGTTTTCTTTCTTATTTACAGGTACTTGAACCTTTGCATCTTCCGAAGATTCAATATGATCATTGATTTTAATACTTTCAATTGTTTTATTTTGAAATTTGTTTTTCTATGCATCTCTTTTGACGTTCATTGCATAATTTTCTTTTTCTTTGAATCTCTGTTTCATCCATTTTAAATACAGAAGATAATAATAATTAGCTGAAATGTATAATGGAAAAAAAAGCTTATATACAATGAATGCATTGTGAGGAATAACAAGAATAACCGGGATTCAATGATAACCAATGTCCTGTTTGATATTTTCGCCAAACTGACATTAAAAAAATCTTGCCAAACCCAGTGCTTATACCGCTTTGAGCATTTTATATATGGATAATATCATTATTTTTTGTACCATTTACTTCTTCTTGTATATGTAAATAGGTGGTACTTCTAGGTTATCCCGTCGACCAAAAAATTATAGCCAAACAATAAGATTAAATGCCAATAATGAATGATCGTAAATGTCACATTCAATGACATTAAATGCGATTCACGTGTTTAAAATGTCACTAAGTGATTTTTATTTTGACTTTTTATTAATATTTTTATTAATATTCTACTAATTATTTGTTTTTTCGTTCTTTAAAATAAAAATTATGTCAACATGTATAATTTGGCAATTAGTTTGACGATTTTTATAATTTGGCGAAATTAGTCGACGGGAAAACCTAGAAGTACCAAATAGGTGTCTTTCTTGCGCAGAAAAAGTTGTATAAATCTTTAAAAAAATAACCACCATTGTACCAATTAGCTGTCGAATTAAAAAAAAAAAATCAATGTCCAATTCTTGTATTGCTCTCAGGTATTCATACGTATTCCAAATTTCAAAGATCTACAACAGGAAATTTGGTGAAAAATGAGCACAAATGTCACATAACTGGCGTGAAAATAGCATTATTTTGTCCGAAATAGCAACCTAGATAATATTGTTTTTTTAGTAATAAAATGTTTATTTATATTCATTTTTTTACTTACATAAGTTATTATTTTTCTATAGTAATTAATTACATATTTTTTATTTACAGTAAGTTCCTTTTGAAAATAATAGAAAATAATTAAAAATGTATACGCAAGCGTTATACCACAAAGACATTTTCGCCAAATAGGCTTTAGAAAATATTGCGCCAAATCTGGTGCACCTATGACAAACGTGCCGAAAAATAAGTGACAAGAAATGACTTCCACACACAAACAAAATATAAGTTAAAACGAAGCGTGCAATAAAAATAAATAAAAAAAGAAAATGATGTCATAAAAAGCAATAGCTATATTATAAAGGCCAAACGTATCTGTGCGTAACGCATACGTCATTTATCGAATGGCAACAATTTCCCATGCAATTCGGTTTTGCACTTTTTGCAGCTGCAATTTTTATACATTTAAACATCGCACATTCTCAATTTTTATATCGACGTTTAGAAAAAAAAAATGAAATGTTCTTTTAAATGAAATTTGTTTGAAAGCTGTATCTCAATTTATTTTTGAGATATAAATATTTTTACAGTTTTTGTGCGGATTATGCAATCGTGGCAACAGAAATTCGCCACTGTCTCTTAAAATTGAAAAAAAAAAAAAAAAATGAAATTAAAGTTTTCCATGTAAATTTTGAGATGATGAAAATGATGACGAGTTTAGTTTATATTTCACGTAAAATTTTAAATCGTGTCAAATTAGTTTTCTTTTTTTCATTTTTTACCAAGCATAAGATCTTCAATTGATAACTTCATCATAATAATTATCTTTATTATGTTTTACTTATTACATATGCGATTAAAGTTTAACTTTAATAATTTGGACAACTGACTTTTGTAGAAATGGTATTTTGTTAATTTTAGCTTAAAATAATATTTCGTTTAGAGTTAAACTGACCAATATAGGATGCATTTTTCACTGTAGCTAATTTTGTACGTTGTTATAAATCAATGAAACAGTTTCTTCTAAAACATTTTTTTTCGTCGAAGTTCGACGGGTTCCACCTAGTTTTATTAAAACACGTAATTGTTTTTAATTTTCACACGCGAAGAAAAAAAATTCTTTTAGCGATTAAAAAATGCTGTTGAAAGATTACCACAAAAGGCTCAAAATCAAAGTTTTTTTAAAAAAAGTAACGGATTTATTTTCCTGCTTGATTAATTTTCAAAATGTTTCATAGATCTTCAGTATTACTGAGTGCGTTTTTAGGTGCTTTCGTAATTATGTAAATACGTAGCACCTATTGTTGTCGCTCAGTCCGTCCTTCTGTCCGTCTGTCCGCCTATAACAACGCAAAAACTACCCAACCGAATCGTTTGAAATTTAAAATACACAATTATTACATAATTTTGTCGAGTCATTTCAAATTTTATGAAAATCGGATGGATAAATCAATTACAGGGACAATCAAAAGGATTCCGTTACATTACAGTCAATGAAGAAAAAAGTTTCAAATGCATTTTAATCGTTTGAAATTTAAAGCGTATAATTATTACATAATATTGTCGAGTCATTTCAAATGTTATGAAAATCGGTTGCATAGATCAATTACAGGGACAATCAAAAGTATTCCGTTACATTACGATCAATGGGAAAAAAAGTTTCAAATGCATTTTAATGGTGTTACACTCATTTGAATTAATGGAATTGACATGAATCTATGAAGTATGTACTAAAATATACATTCTGTACAATCTGGGATGTAAGAAAAAGAAAGATGATGTAAGGATGTAAGGATGTAAAGAAATTAAAAATGTGTCCCCCTGGGGAGCAGAATGGGTGATAACACACAAGACATCCTTTAAATGAATAAGCAGTTGCAAACCTCTCAAATGATGTATCAAACAACTGATGTTGTAAAGAAATTAAAAAATTTGGCGAAATATTACAATTATCGCCAAGTTGGCGTCACTTTTGACAACTAATTTTGGTCGCCAAATTTGGCGATATATCGCCGAGTTGGCGACAAACTTGGCGATTGTTGGCGATGGTAACCTTTCCTCTCTTTATGGTAACCCTTATGGCGATGCATAGACGGAGCCCTTTCCTGATTGGTCTATTCGACTCATGGAAGGAGTGGACAACCCGGATTCGTTAGTTCCGGAAATCTTCCACATCAGCATCATTCCAGGATTCATTCCTTTTAAGGCTAGTTTTTTTTTACTATAGAAGGATATATATATATATATATATATATATATATATATATATATATATTCTATATATATATATGTATATAGCTATATATATATATATATATATGCATATATATATATATATATATATATATATATATATATATATATATATATAACTTTCTTATGGACACGATAACTTCTATAGTTCTGCTATAATCTCTTCCAAACTGATACATAAAATCAAGGGGTATAAAATCTCGGCTAAGTTCGTTAATGGGCAAAATCGGTCCAAATGGGTGGAAATAGGGAGGGTTTTTGTGAAAACCGAAGAAGCGCCATAACTTCTATACATATAATAAAACAGTAGGACCCGGTGTGTCTGTACATTGAAGATAATTGACAAAAATGGAGTCAGGGCGATAAAAGAAAACCAATGAAACACAAAAAAAAATTTTTGAATTTTTTGTCTGTCTGTCTGTCTGTCTGTTTGTTCGAGGTTATCTTCGTAACTACTGAATGGATTTTTATGCGGTTTTCACTAATGAAGAATGCACACTCCCGGGCAGTGTATAGGCTTTGTTTCATCAAAATCGGACAACAGACAAAAAAGTAACAAAAAGAAACAAAAGAAACTATTAGGTGCGCTGCTCACGTTTTTTAGTACATAACGTTTTTTAGTACATATAAAATCCAATAGATGTCACTGTGCGATTTTAAAACGCGCTATCGTTATGTTTTCGCCAGTCTACTTAAGTATGAGAAAGTTTCAAGCTGGCTGTCGTCCCATGTGGTTTAGTCGGTAGAACGTCAGTGCGCCATACTGATGGCCCGGGTTCGATTCCCAGCATGGAATTTTTTTTCACTATGTTGGCATTAACGCCTATAAGCAATTAAAAGAATTTGAAATATTGTATTCAAGGCGAATTTTCTCTCTGGGAAAATTTCCTTGCATTAATATGTCAGTGTAATTTTTTTTTCGATTTAATTTTTTTTTTTCGAAACTTTGTTTTTCTTTACAAAATTACAGTAAATATTTGATATTTCCCAACGTTTTTTGAATGATCGACTTGCTTTTTTTTTTTTTAATGTATGTCTGAACCTTATCTAAATACTTCTTCAAGATTTCTTTAGATAAACCGACCAGCGTAGCGGGCGAAGGCCGCTAGTCTTAAATAAAAAAGATATCGAATAGGTTTAAAGTTTATATTACTTCTTAAAAATGGGCCAAAAGTTTATGCGTGACAGATTTTTAATACAGTAGAATCCCGCTAATTCGGACCCCGATAATCCGGATCTCCGGATAATTCGGATCGGTTTGGTCATTTTTTTTCAAGTTTGAGAAGCGATTGGCTTATTTCTATAACATTAACTTGTTACATCGTCGTATTCTAAATAAAAAAACTTTTTCTGACATGTTTTCGGAATAATTAAGCAAAGTAAACATTATTACTGTCTGCAAATATTCAATAAGTTTAACATAAAGGTTATTTTCTGTTAGTATGTTACATTTTATTTCATTTTTTTTTCTAATTCTCCGGATAATCCGGATTTTCGATAATCCGGATTGGGTCCGGTCCTAATTAATCCAAATTATCGGGGTTTTACTGTAAATTTAGAAATGGGCTCAAGGGGCGAAAAAACAGGGTTTTGGGGAGAAAAAAATTCATAACTTCGTCAATGCTTAAGATATTAAGTCCAACTAAATTTTTTATAAATGTTCTTAAAATAACATATAAACTTTTACTCTCTATAAAACTTTTAACTCTATAAAACTTTTGTATTTACACGTTTTTGATAGGACCAATTTTTACCGATGAAAAAAATTAAAAACAAAAAGAAAAGGGGGGTGAAAAAAGAAAAAAAAATCCATAACTCCGTCAATTTTTAAGCTATCAAATCTAATTAAATTTACTTTAAATCTTCTCAATAATATCTCCAACTTTTGTATTGACAAGTTTTTTATAGGACCAATTTGTATAGCAAAAATAAATTAAACAAAAATAGCAGTATCAGAAAAAACCTCAAATCCAAACTGCTTATATTCTGACTCATTTTTAAATTCATTTTTTACTTTAAACGCACCCAAATGGCAAATCCTCTTATTTAGGAACTATATAATGTGACGCATTGGTCAGGTTTTTGATAAAGACAGAATATATTTCAAAAAAGCTTGCCAAAAAAGGTATTTTGAACAGAATTTCCCGAAGTGATCGTGATTGAGGACGTATGCATATAACAAATTGCGTTTTTTCTGACTCATTTTTAAATCCATTTTTGCTATCAAACGCATCCAGCTTATAGTTCCTCTTATTTAGAAACTATATAATGTGATGCATTGGTCAGTTTTTTGATAAAGTTTGAATATATTTCAAAAAGGCTTCCAAAAAGAGTATTTTGAACAAAATTTCGTCGTGATTGAAAATTTGAGGAAGTATTCAAGTAACAAATTGCGTTCTTTCTAACTTATTTTTAAATTCAGTTTTGCTCTAAAACGCATCCAATTGACAGTTTCTCTTATTTAGGAGATGTATAATGTGCCGTATTGATCAATTTTTTGATAAAGGCTGAACATATTTTTTAAAATGCTGTCAAAATGGGTACTTCGCGCAAAATTTCTCGAAGTGATCATGATTAAGAATATAGGTTGTATTCAAATAACAAATTGCGTGTTTTCTGACTCATTTTTAAATCCATTTTTGCTTTCAAACTCATTCAATTGACAGTTTTTTGTTATTCACGAGCTATATAATGTATCGTATTAGTCGATTTTTTAATAAAATAAGAATATATTTCAAGATATATAGTCAAAATGGGCATTTGAGCCGAATTTAGCTTAAGATGTTTCTTATAAAACAAGTTCTTAGAGAGAAATGAAATTATAAATTTTTCAAAAGAGGCCAAATAAAGTTGTTAAACTAGGTTTATCTGTAATGAAATTTTATTTTTTGTTCTTGAAATGAGCACTCTTCGAAATCTACCTCCGCCTATAGGCCAAGCCGACAGGGATTTTTAATTTATTGTTATGGAGTGCTTCAAAAAAGTCTAAATCAAGCGGAGTAGTGCATTTTTGGATAAACGTGGCTGAAGTAAAATTGAAATTATGACCTTTCTCCCAACAATAAGAAGCAATAGAAGAATGTTTCAATTATTTTTTCTTTACATAGCCTATGCGTTCTTTGATTCTTTTTCGGGGGTTACGTTTGGTTTGCCAATATAGGAAAAACCACACTGACATTGTATATTGTAAATACTTCAACAGTCCAGAGCAGGAATTTGATCTTTTAATTGCGAAAAGGTTAATTCTTTGACAGGTTTGAATACCACTTTAAAATCAAAATGTCCTATAATATTAGCAACTTCAAAGCTAATGCTATGATGAAACGGTAAAATATTAGAATAAGAAACTGGTGTAGCAGAAGAATGAAGGTTATCGACATATTTATTAAAAGTATAAGAAATTAATCTGTTAATGTATGATAAACTGAAACCGCGATCTATTGCAACTGATCTTATGCAATTCGTATGTTTAGAATTTTTAATTATTGTGTGTTTAAATGTTGTATTTTAATGACTGAGTTTCCCACACAATATTTTTGATGATTATGATTGGGTATATTTACGCGATTTACAATACGTTATAGCAAACGGACGAACAAACCGAATTCATAAACAATTGTCAGTTAGGTTTAAAAAGGCTAAAAAAGAGATAAAGTGGTAATTAAATCATTTATAAAAATAATTCAATTATATATTTATCCAAAATAACAATTTGTTCACATATTTATTTTATTTACGTAATATCTGATTTATTACGTAATATCCAATGAAAAGAAAAACGATCTACCAAGAGGAATTAAAAGCAATTTTTTTTCATAACGGTCGAGTACACAGCTAAAATTCCAGAAAATTAAAACTCGATTCACATATTAAAATGCAACCGGTCTGCACACACATATTTTAGTGGGAAACACCTGAAAATCAGATTTTAGCGATCGAACCGTAGGTTTACCATTGCGTTTTCTTGTTCCTCGGCCTCCAAGTTTTCACAAGATGTTGGAAACGTAAAAAGTAAACCTACGTGTCAACTGCTAAAATCGAATTTTTAAGTGTTTTCCACGAAGATATGATTTGGCAGACAGATTGAATTTTAATATGCGAATCGACTTTAACTAATTCTGAAATTTTAGTCATGAACTCGATGAAGTGATTGTCTGTGCTGCCGCATCCCGGTCTATCAAATAAAAACTTGATTTAACATATACTTTGGTAATATGTGCAAGAGAAATGTATTAAATTTTTTTTTTCAAAAATAGTAGTCCGAATAGAATATAAAAATAGTCACTCGAGGCAGGACTGAATTTGCGAGCGGTAAACTTTTCATCTGTAAACTTTTCTGTAAACTTTTCACTGTTTTTCATCATTTAGAAAATGGTTGTCGTTTTCGGTAGAAAGTAGGCCTTGTGGTGTCCACATTTTAAAAATCTTTTTTAATCTCCTTTCGGAGTCTGTAATCCTTTGGCTTTTCTTCTCTTGTTGCGGCTCTCTGGCATAGGCCAAGTTTGGAGGTCCCGAGCCACATTCCGAGTGGCCGAGTCTTTGGCCGGGGGAGGGGGAGTCAGATTGAGGAGGGGGAAGGGATCATCAGTTGAAGCCGGACAGATTTGGAGGAAAGATTGATTTTGTTGGGAAAGCCAGGGTTGGCGGGACGAGTGACCTCGGGGGGTAGCGAACGACCGCAACGGCCTCGAGCTTATTATCGCTGAACCTTTAGCTGACCATTTGGATTGACTAAACTCGAAACCGAATCAGGTAAATTTTCGTCATCTGAATCTGAATCAGTTAGTGTTATTAATCATTATTAATCGTAATAAATTATTATGGTTATTAATATAAGATGGTGTGGGGTAATAACGCCAGGCGGGGTAATAACGCCAAGTGCTAATATTTTCCATAATTATGAAATAATCTGGTAAATGACACCCATGTGCTTTGCGCAGAAGGGTTTTGAGTCATATAAATAGCAAAAAACAGCTTCAAGTTAATTTGTTTCATTTTTAGGTCTTATTGTTTTTACAAGCAACTAAAATTAACGCTTGATCTAAAATTTGAGAGATACGTTTTGTGATGTGAAGACTATTTTTTTTTATCCGGAAATACTTTGTTAATTACATAAATTTTTAGTACATTTCATGGACTTTCAAAATATTGTTGAAGATTTTGGATATCTTCTCGAGATAATTTGTAATTTAAAATGTACAGCGCAATAACTATAACGGGGTAATAACGCCAATCCTTGGCATTAATATGACGGTTGATTCCCTACAGTGGCCGAGCTACATCCTAAATACTAATTCAAATAAACACAGTTAAAACTGTGCAATGTTTCTAATAATTCTATTTAAGCGGTCCTTTTTAAGCAAAAAGAAGCTCACAGTCTGATATTCTTTTGCCTCATCCTCCCCCCCCCCCACACCACACCTTTATTTTTCTTATACTTTCACAAAAAACTGAACATTTTCAATAGCTTAGAATGCAATCTGTCAATTTCTAAGTTTTTAGAGTTTGTATTTTTAGATTTGGGCAATCTACATGCAATTATTCCATCTTATTTCATAGTTTTGTTTGCATGGCGTTATTACCCATATAGGTGGGTAATAACGCCAAATAGCATTGATCAAGAAATCACGCCATTACGTTTTATGAATACATATCTATTAAATTATTTTTTTTTACATAGATAGTCAACGAGTTGCTGTATCGAATCATATATTTGTTTGAAAAATACAAACTAAAACTGAGCCGTGAAAATTGGTCGAACCTTAACGTGGCGTTATTACCCCAGGGTACCTTACTTGTTCTAATCAAACAAGTTAAATTGATTAGAATTTCATCTTCAAAATCGTTATTATAATGCGTTAGATTATTATTATTATTTTATATTTAATTTCTTAAGAAGAAATATAATTAAGTTAACAGGAAGCCATTTAACGGCAAAGATTATAATTTTTTTACGATATGAAAGATGTAAATACATTGTAACAAATAAACATTGTGTGACATATTTTTTACCCTTCCCCACGATGGGATTTTTTTAAAGGATACCACATTCGTCAAAAACGGCGCTTAACACTTCTTGAATTTTCCTTGTAAGAACGAAACAAGATAAAACTATTTTAAAATACCAACGTTATTATTTTTCAATAGCTTTTAATCATTTGCATTGGGAATTCAAGTAACAGATTGATATTGTAATAGTATAGTTTTTAACTTTGTTATATTATAGTAAATATAGTAATATTATACTAAAGTAAGATTTTGTAATATGATAGTTCTTCATAAATATATTTATTATACAGAATTCTCTATGCGCGAGAAATGTATAAATTTACAATAGATTCTATAAGTTCCCACAAAACTTACCTTGGCGTACACAAATTACCCACTTAATAGTAAATCGAAATGAAAAATAAAGTAAAAGTTATTGAGTAATGTAGCATGCCATTCCATATTAAAGGAAAAATTCATCATTCTCATAAATTAGGATTTAAAAGTTGCTATTGGATAAAATGTTCTCAAATATTTGCCTGATGAATATTGTTTTAAAGATTTTTGTCGAGAGTTGTAAATTTTACAATCTCTTTTCAAATTTTTTTTGTCATCGGACGATCAACTGTTGTATGTGTAGATCATAAATGAATAAAGATTTTATTTAACAAAATAATTACGCAATTTTTAAGTTTATTTTAAAGTTATAACAGTTTAAAAAAGGAAAGTATTACAATCTCTTTTCAAACTTTTTTTCTCATATGTCGATCAATTGTTGTATCTGTCAATCATAAACGAATAAAAATTTTATTTAAAAAAAATAATTACACAATTTTTAAGTTTATTTGAAATTTATAACAGTTTAAAAAAAAAGAATTATTTATCGTAACATAAATATGGATTATAAATTGATGTGTCAAATTAAATAAAACCAAAACTATTATACTATAAAACCGACAGTCTAAAATAAAGCTGCTAATATTATTTATCAACAGAATGAAAAGTTTTGAAAATATTAAGGCGAAAGAACTTCAAAATGAATTCATTCGGTTACAGTTGAACACTTTTATAAGAAAATTTATTAAGAAAAAGAAAATGAAGAAAGGGAAATATTTATACAAAAGACAATAAAATTTAACGGGAGAAAAACTGTTGTCTCATTGCTTTAAAAATATTTTTTTCAGAGATGTTTGCTCAAAAGATTACAGCACCGGCTGAATTTAAAACTTAAATAAGTATAAAATGTTTTATCAGAACAAAGAAAGGCTAAAGAAGTGTTTGAATTAATTTATAAATAAAAATAGCGGGTTATATATTAAAGCAGTTTAGAAATTTTCTCTTTTAAAAATACTTTTGAAAAATGAATTATACTCAAAAATTAACAACAAATAAAAGTATTAGTTTTAAAATGCAAGAAAAGCAAACATTCTAAACGAATTAGAAGAAAAAATAATGAAATGAAAAGGCTGGGGTTATGAACCAGGTTCTGTAATATGCATTTTTTTTAATATAGTGATTAGACGTCAATAAAATAGAAAAGAAAAAATAAACAATAAATTTAAACATCAAGTTCGGTTTAGATCTTGAGTTTTAAAAAAATTAAAAGAAATTAAATACTTACACGAAAGTATAAGAAATTGAAAAAAGGAGTGTCAACCATATATATATATGTATGTATTTATAAATCAGTTACAATGAAAGAATATAAATACATGTTAAAAATAAGCAAATCAAGCTACAGTATTAGTATCAGAACTTGCTAACTTATAGAAAATCAATTCTCGCTCAGAAATGTTTTGAAAATTAAGCTAAAAAATTTGTTATTAGAAAATATTACTGGAAGATGAACCACGACTTTTATTTTAACTCAGATAAAATTAATTCTAAATGCTTTTTTAGATATGAAATTAACTTTCCTGAAGTATTCCACATATATAAAAATCATAAAAGTATTGTTAATTGTGATTTTTGCTATTCCAAATTATAAGATGGTTGGGCATATTATAAAAAAATAATATATTTATTGTAGCACAATAATTATTATAATTATCAATAAACATATTATATTACATAGATCATTTATATAGTTTTCTAATTAGTCTAACCTGAAATTTTAATTTACATTATAATATTTCACTGAAGATTTATAACACAATTTTCTGAAGTTCTAACTTATATATCTGGATCATATGCACTATACAATTTAATAAGCTGCTTTAAAACGTCATGAAAACACACTCGAATAATTTACATCTACTTACAAACATTCCTTAGATAGTTATTCATAAGGAAAGAATTACACTTATCAGATTTCGTTACGTTTCTAGACGTTTATAACTTTAAAACCATGCGAGACTGAAAGTGAAGCATTAGAAGGTCAAGGGTTATTTGACATATGCCAAAAATTTTATAGTAATGCAAATAAGTCCATATAAAAAATATACAAAGTGATCCTGTTATATTAACAATTTCTACAAATCAAACCTCGAATTAATTTTATAATTAACCTCTTCGGGAAGCGCATCTTTTACAAAATTTTTACGGCCATTTTCAACAGTGTCAAGTTCGTTACCAAATGTCAAGTCTGTTACCGCACAGTTTTTTAATGATTATCATTTTCGCTATTCTATTTTTATTTTTTATTCAACTAAGAAACAACTATGCAATTTCCTTAAAATTTAATAATTTACATGAATATATACTGTAATTATTAGAAAAAGTTCTTGTGTAATTTATATGTGATCAAAATCTTGTGGATAAATCTGTCTCTCATATTTAATTTAAATATTACTGATAAACATCATGTTTTGAAATTTAGGGACACAAGTCATTGCAAAGTTACTTGATTTTAGGAAATTTAATAAATTTAAAGCTGAGTATTTTCAGTAATTTTGTATGCTAACGGACTTGACAATTTGCCTTACAAGTCAAACTTTAAATAGCATTTACATGTTATATTATAGGGCAAAGTGCACAAGCAATTTTTTTCCTCATGTACCTTAAACATTTACTTTAATACATGTCTCCATTTTTAAAAGAAATTATTAAGTTTGAAAAATAAAAATAAAATTCTAAAATGTAAGCGAATGGCAAAAATGTCCCTTTAATCTTTCATCACCGATTTTTTAAAGCGGAGATTTTTGCTTAATTGAATCGTGAAAATGATCGGATTAAAAAAGACACAATTTACAGAAAAAAATTACTGATGAGAATAATTAAAGATTCTGAGCATCTTATGCGGCACCTTATTGGTATATCTTCCCCAAGTTGTTAAATAAAAATACATTAAATTATGCATTATGCATTAAGTATATACACTGGTGTGCAAAGTTTAAGGACGAGTCTCAAAATGCCAATTTTCAAGGGATTTTCAAGCGATAATTTTCACGCGAATATTCAAAAGTAAAAAATACAATTCGAATAATTACTATCCCGGCATAACAGCTAATCCATATAACATCTCATTCAGGTCACACATGGTTACACGAGTCACAGTCACTACGGCAAATCAAAAAATAGGAAATTCCATACGTCTCTTTTATGAGTCTCAAATGACTACTATATGTGACTCCACTGACGCGACTGCTGCTTTTTGTCGAGTCCCCAGGGGACTTTACAATGTCGTTTATTGAGACTCTCGTGTGATTGTCATTTGGAGACTAAATTTCAAAGTCATTGTGAATGTTGCATTATAATAAATCACCAAGTAATGTCACAATAAAGTCACATGGTGACTTTCTGTCACAAGACTTTGTCAAATTGTGATAGAGACCCTACTGTGAACAAACCACAGTGAAAAGTGGTGAATAGTCACCATGTGACTTTAATGGGACATTATTTGGTAATTTATCATAATGCAACGTTCACAATGACTTTGAAATTGAGTCTCTAGATGGAAGGTCACAGGAAAGTCTCAATGAAACGACATTGTTAAGTCACTTGGTGACTAGCCACAAAGCAGCAGTCACAATGATCTGTCAGGGAGTCACATGTATTAGTTATTTGAGATTTATAAAAGAGACACGTGAAATTTCCTATTTTTCTTGTTTCGCCGTAATGACTGTGATTCTTGTGACCATGCGTGACCTGAATGAGATGTTACAAAGATTGGCTGTTATCCAGGGATAGTAATTATTCAAATTATATTACTTCCTTTTGAATATTTGCGTTAAAATTATCGCTTAAAAATAGCTTGAAAATTGGCATTTTCGGACTCTTCCTTAAATTTTGCACACCAATGTATTTTAGGTGTTAATTGAAAAACTGCCGAATAATTTTCAACGACTTACAACTATATCGTACTATTAATAATATATATTTCACAACGAAAAAGTAAGAATCAGTATTATGAATAAATATTTTGCTTGTAAAACGTTGTTGTATTGCTAAAACACTTAAAAAACATAAAAAAAAAAATATTTACATATTTCAACTCTTTTTAATCGAGTCATCTTCCGAATGTAAGTACAACATTTTTCTATTTACATTCTGAAGATGACTCGATTAAAAAATAGTTGAAACATGTAAATAAAAATTTTTAATGTAATTTAAATGTTTTTAGTAATTCAACAACGTCTTGTAAGCAAAATATTTATTCATAAATTATTAATATTACGATATAGTTATTAACGGGCGTAATCAAGACTTACCCCTGTTATTTTTCACATTGACACTGAAAACCATTTTCTGAGAAAATTATCTAAAATGAAAGATTTATCTATCACTTTTTCCATTTCAACATTTACAACTTTAATATCATGAAGAATTGCAAATGCAGTATTTGAAGACAGAGGGCTAATTGACAAATACTTGTATGATAATGCAAATGTATTTATAAAACATATGTTAACTGATCATTTCATACAACCAACTTCTACAGTTTAAAATTTTGGAAAAAATGGTATCATTAAAAATTAGAAGTGATTTAAGGAGATACTTCAGGTATTAGTTAAAAATTCGAACAAACAATTTGCATCGATTTACATATATTTTATGAGATAACAATAAAAAAAGAAAGGTTTATCTATCACTCATTCCATTAGAACATTTATGTCTTTAATGCCACGTAAGATTTTAAATGCAGTATTGAAGGATAGAAGGCAAATTGACGTCTACAAATAATTTTAGGATAATGCAAATAAATTCATACAGAATATACAAACTGGTCATTTCATAAAATCAACTTCTGCAGTTTACAATTTTGAAAAAAAAAAATAGTATAATTAAAAATTGGAAGTAATTTAAGGATATATTTTAGGTATTAAATCCGAACAAATAATTTGCATCCACTTACAAATATTTTCTAAGACAATAATCTAAAATGAAAAATTTACACTTAATCCTTTCCATTAGATAATCCATTTATAATTTTAATGTCACGAAAGATAGGAAGTGAAGCATTAGAAAATAGTTGACAAACAGATTTCTGCAAATAATTTTCCGGCAATGCAAATAAATTAATTCAAATATACAAAGTGTTCATCGTATGCTAATAACTCCTTCAGTTTACGTATCTTGAATAAGTTGTACCATTTAGATTTGAAAGTATTTTAAAGCCATATTGAAGGTATCAGTAAAAATATGCTCTGATAATTTGAATCCACTTACAAATATTTTCTGACGCAGTTATCTAAAATGAGAGATTTACTCTTCTTACATTCCGTTAATCTGCTATCAGATTCACCAACAATTCGTAAGACTTTTGAGCCAACACTTGATTCCCTCCAACTTTTCGTGAAATATCCTCCCAACACCCTGTGTGATAGCAAACTGCAATGTCTCCCCAACTTTTTTCCACAGTTCCAAAAAAGTCTTGGCTAGGGATTTTTTATCCAATATCGAACATTTCAACGAATCAGACATAAGCTATTGATACGATTAGGAGATAAATATTAACGGCAGTACTAGTAAGACTGGTTTTCCGGCTTTTCTTCCAACTTTTTCAAAGACAATGTAACCTTTTTCTCTCTTTGAACAGGAAAATGTTGGGGTTAAAATCGGCTGAAAAGCTTGTCTCGCCAAAAGTCCGTGAATCTGATAACAGCTTTAGAGAGAATATAGACGTTAATAACTTTAATAACACGGAAGACTGGAAGTGAAAGATAATAAGACCGAGGATTAGTCGACTTATGCCAATAATTTTATTGTAATGCACATAAATTCATACAACAATATATAAACTGACCATTTTATATTAGCAACTTATACCGTTTACAATCATTGAATAAGTTATATCATTATGATTTCGAAATAATTTGAGTAGCTATTCTACATATTAGTTTAAAATATGCCGAATAATTTGTATCCATTTACAAACACTTTCTGACACATTTATAGAAAATGAAATATTTATTTTTCTACCATTCTAGTAGAACAAAGTACATTTAAACAAATAAAATCAAAATTATGATTTTGTATTACTAAAAAATTGCTAAAAATATACATAAATAGGTTTTAAAATGAAAAAAACATCGTAGATGTTAAAATTATGTTTCTAATTCAACGCCCGAGCGCTTTAAACTGATTCATACAATCATCATCAAGGGAAAAAATTCTTAAAGCGTCCTCGTCATGTTAAATTTTCCCCCAAAGAGGATTCTGTGAATCAGTCGAAAGCTCTCGATTGTCGACTTTGTAGCATCATTTTCACATCGACGATGGTTTTTATATTTTAAAACCTATTTTTATATATTTTTAGCATCTGTTTAGAAATTCAAAATATAACTTTAATTTTGTGTGTTCAAATGTCGCTATATAATCTTAAGGGGGCCATGACGCTCTGTGATGTCGAAAGTAATATGACATCACATATTATTATTAACTCCCTTTTTTAAATTGAATTCTCAAGTTTTAAATTTAAATTATCTTTCGCAATTTCAACTTAACTTTCTTTTGCTTTCTAAAAAGAATATATTTATCTCTTTTCTCTTTACATTAAATTCCAGTTACGTAGGTTCGCTCATGCTCAGCCAAGACCGTTAATAAAATAGATCAAAAACATATATTTTCTCATCCTAAAATCATTATCTCAGCGAGCATACTTTCGTTTGATCAAAGAGTGCCTAGAAAGATATTCTTAATCAATATGTTCCTTTGTTGCGGTAACTTAGACACTTACAGCATTCATTTTCAGATTAATAGTCAATATAAGTCCCATTTTCAGCTGAAAATATTAAGCTCTATTTATATTAAAATTTGGCGTCTGACATCTGTGTTTTGTTTTTTCGAGATATTTTTCCCAGCAATCAGTGTTAGCATGCATATTTGTACGTTGATATATTAAACACCAAATTAACGGTCTGGTTGGCACAATTTTAATTTAAACTTCCTTTATGTGCTTATCTGTGGGGTAACAATAATTTAAGGGCAACCAGATTTAGCTCGACGCATTTTGGCTATCATATCTGATGGTCATGATACATTCTCTCTCTGACCACCCTGTAGTAAAAATGTAAAGCTCCAAAATTGTCCTTTTTACCGGGGGTCACCCCGCGAGAGTATGATATTCTTCTTTCATCAATAAATGCCGAATACATACTTGATCATCTTTTTCATTGAGTCTCTCTTTCCTGAGTTGTTGCATTTACGCAAAATAATTTTAATTGTCAGGGTTGATTTGTATATGTTTCAAGCAGTTAATAAACTTTAATTCCCATTCTTTAAAAACATGAACGAATATATTCGTCATACGTTCCGAAATTCTAATTAAACAATTTACTTTAAGGAGATAGTTATAACTTTAATTAATGCAAGACTTGAAGTGAAGCATTAGTATATGAACGATTTATAGACTTATGCAATAACTTTTATGGTAATGCAATTATAAATTCATATAAAATGTACAAAATGATGATTTCATATTAACAACTTCAATATTTTGCGAACCTTGAATAAGTTGTGTCATTATAATTTGGAAGTAATTTGAGAAGTCGTTTTAAGTGTTAGTTAAAAATATACTTGAGTAGTTTGCATTCTCTTAGAAATATTTTCTGTGACAATTATCTAAAATTCACTCTTCTTTCGATTGATTAGAATAGACGTTTATAACTTCAGAATTATACAAAACTGGAAAGTGAAGCATTTGCAGGTCGAAGACTGTTAGATATCTGCAAATAATTTTACATCAAAGCAAATAAATTCATTCGACATGTACAAAGTGTTCACATTATACAGTAAAACCTCCATAACGGACACTCCCGAATAGCGGACACCTCTATTTAACGGACAGTTTACCGATCCCCACTCCTAAAATCTAAATTTTTATATGTTTAACATCTGAATAACGGACATTCCGAATAACGGACTGTAATTTTGGGAATAAAGTATGAAAAATTGTTTTTTAAAGAACAAAAAAGTAAAAAACCTCTAAATTTGTCAGGGCAATGTGTTCAAAATTTTGTGATCACAGACAAATGTAGAGAGTGGGCCGGGAAAAATCTTTCCTCCCACGTTCAGTATTAAATTCAGGGAATGGTCCGGAGAGACATTACCTCCCGGAGCATCACAATGCCCCGCCTCTCCCCTCTGTAAAATTTGAGATTTTATGCTTTTAAAAAATGGCAAAATACAATGAGCAGTTACACTTTTTTTAAGATGATTCGGAAAAATCAAAACTATTAACAGGGTTAAAATTTCTCATTGAAAAAAAAAAAAAAATTACATGTAATCTTTAAACTCAAATGAAACTTTTAAAATACATTTTTTTCGTAAGAATGTAATAAACAGTGTACAAAGGTATGCACCATTTTATTTCAACTTTATTGCTTAAAAAAATATTTTAATTTCTAATTAATCATATATTAGAATTTTGGGACATATAAAAGTCAATTAATGAAACTTTAAGCATTTCTTAACAATTTTTGAATCTCCGACTTTTTTTCCCTATAGCGGACACCTCCGAATAGCGGACAGTTTCCGTGCTCCCGAGGTGTCCGTTATTTGGAGGTTTTACTGTATTAATAACTCTTACAGTTTATACGCCTTGAATAAGCAGTATTATTAAGATTTGGAAGTATTTTAAAGAGCTATTTTAGATATCAGTAAAAATACGCCCTGATAATTTGAATCCTCTTACAAATATTTTCTGAGATGATTATGTAAAATGAAGGATTTATTCTTCTCTTATTTCTTTAGAGATAATAACATCGATTATAACTTTAATAACATGAAAGACTGGAAGTGAAACATGAAAAGACCGATGATTAATTGACTTTTGCAAATAGTTTTATGGTAATGTAAAAGGATTCATACAAAATATACAGACTGACTATTTTTTATTAACAACTTCTACAATCTACAAATCTTGAATACAACAAAATTACATCATTCAAATTTCGAAGTAATTTAAGTTACTGTTTAACATATTAGTAAAAATACGCCGAATAATTTGCATCCATTTACAAATAGAGACAATTATCTAAAAAGAAATATTTATTTCTCCCTCTTTCGTTAGAGCAAACTAAAAACTATTGTAGATATTAAAATGATGTTACAAATTCGACGCATCAGTCATCATTAAGAGAAAAAATTTTTAAAGAGTCATGCACGTTTTCTCCAACGATGATGACTCTGTGAATCAGCCGAAAGCGCTCGGATGTCGACTTTGTAACATCATTATAATATGTACGATAGTTATTTATATTTTAAAATCTATTTTTATATACTTTTAGTATGTGTTTAGTAAAACAAAACTATAATTTTAATTTTGTGTGTTTAAATGTAGATGCATAACCTGATGCAGAATAGGAAATCCGAAATTCTAATTAAACAATTTAATTAGGATAAATTTTTAATTTTAATTAACGCAAGATTGGAAGTGGAGCATTAGAAGATCGTAGATTAATCGACTTTTGTAAATACTTTTAAGTAATGCAAATTATTTCAATCAAAATGCATAAAATTACCATTTTATGTGATCAACTTTTACAGTTGACTTACAAACTTTGAATAAGTTCTATAATTAAGATTTAGAAGTAACTTAAGGAGTTATTTTAAGTATTAGTTAAAAATATCATGGAACAGTTTGCATCACTTACAAATATTTTCTTAGACAATTATCTAAATTAAGAGATTTACTCTTCTTTCATTCTATTACAACGAGCGTTTATAACTTCAGTATCATTCGCTATGGAAATAAACCGTTAGAAGAGTGAACGATAATTTGACATGTGCAAATACTTTTATAAAATGCAAATAAATTAATACAAAATGCACAAAATTATCATTTTCTGTGATCAGCATCTATAGTTTACAAGCTTTAAATAAGTTCTATAATTACAATTTAGAAGTAACTTAAGGAGCTATTTTAAATATTAGTTAAAAATACGCTCTAATATTTTTCATACACTTACAAATATTTTATCAGGCAATTATCTAAATTGAGATAATTACACTTCTTTCATTGTATTACGACAGACGTTTAAAAGTTTCGTACCATTCAATACTGGAAATAAACCTTTAAAAGAGAAAAAAAATAGTGTGCAAATACTTTTATAGCAAAGCGAATAAGTCCATTTAAAATGTACAAAGTTATAATCTTGTACTAAAACACCCACAGTTTACAAACCTTAACCATTTCGGGTCCGAATATTTTTTCAGTTTTTAGAAAAAAATACTTTTGCATTAATAACATTAACACTAGCCATCAAAATAGATTAATTAGAGTTTAATGAATATTTCATTATTTGGAAGATAACGAGTATTGTTGTTTTGCGTACTATTCAAGTAATATTCATAGGACAACAGGCTAAGGTAGAATTTTTGGAGATGTTTAGAGAATATTCTATTACAATAAGATTTAACTTATGTTGCAACTTTCTAATACTTTTTACGCTTTATTACACAGGATTCTTTCAGGAAAGTAACTTTTATTTTAAATTTATAACGTAAAATATATGTTTAAAATAAAACAATCGCAAACGCGCAAAGAGGGTGAAGCAAATAATAATAATTATTATTATTATTAAATGTCAAAACATAAATGAAATCATATAGTAAATGCATTGCTACATCATATAGTAATCATATAGTAAATGCTTACTACATTACTGCTTGTAAATAGTAGCAAAAGTATTTCTTAAAACAAAATAATGCTCCATTTAAAGACATGTACTATTGATAGTACGGCAGACCCGAAAGGATTGAATAAGTTGCATCAGTAAGATTTGAAAGTAATTTAAAGAGCTGCTTTCGGTATCAGTAAAACTGTGCTCTGATAATCTTAGTCCTCTTACATATATTTCCTGAGACAGTAATCTAAAATGAAAGAGTTATCCTTTTCTCATTCTACTAGAAAGACGTTAACAACTTTAATATCGTACAAGACTGAAAGTGAAACATGAGAAGATCTAGGATTAAATTGACATTTGCCAATAATTTTATGGTGATGCAAGTAAATTCGTGCAAAATTTATAAACTGATTATTTTCTACTAACAATTTCTAAAGTTTATACAAATTCTCAAACACAAAAATATAAACATTTTAAAACGCTTATTGTTACCAAATTACCAACACATTAATGGGCTGTGAATTAATGTCATATACAAAACATTCTTTGTGTTGTGGATGTGTTTTTAGTATGTTGCAAAAATATTGCTACCTAGAAATGTGTTTTAAATATTTTGCAAAAGTATTTCTATCTAGGAATATTTTTTTAAAAATAGTGTTGATGAAAATATTTTCTTACAATAGCTTTGTGCTACAAAACAATTTATCACCTAATTAACAACACATTGTAAACATCACACAATTATGAACACTATAAAACAACACATGTAAATCACTTTCAAATCACTTTCTGCATGGTTCCTTTAAAATTACACAATATTAAAAATGAATATTTTGAAATATATTTTAAAAATACATTTTCACCTTTTGCAATTTTCAACAACACTCTTTTGCACAATCGAGTTATTTGGCCCAACACATTTGCAGCTCATTGGCAACACAATTGAAAACGACTTTAGTAGAAGTTTTAATTATTATGTTCAGTTAGTGTTGCAAAAGCCTTTAAAGAATTCTCTGTGCAATCCTGAATATGTTGTATCCTTATGGTTTTGATATAATTTAAGGATGTATTTTATCTCTTAGTTATAAATGCATTTGTATAATTTGCATCCACTTACAAATAGTTTGCGAGAAATTTGTCGAAACTGAAAGATTTGCCTTTCGTTGATTCCATTAGAATAGACATTTATAACTTCAATATCACGCAAGACTGGAAATTAACCTTTAGAAAAGTAAGGATTAGTTGACTTTTGCAACTAATTTTATGATAAAGCAAACGCGTTCATTCAAAATATACACTGTAAATGAAAAAAATATGTAAAATTACTACAATTTTTCTATGAAACTGAGATTTTTAGAACATTTTATGTAACGATAACAAAATTTCTTGTACAGACATATATTTGTATTGTAAATCAAAAAATCTGCAAGGTTATACTAAGATTTTTTTAGGAAATTTAGATACCTAGAAATTTTTATGTAATTGCAACCCGAGTTACAGATAACTTTTTACTAAAATTACTGTAATTTTAATAAATTATTTTGCAAAGCTACAGATTTCAGTAGCGTTACATAAAAATGCTTTTAAAAAATATATACTAACCGACTTCAAATAAAAAATAAAGCTTGGCGACAACTTGGCGCTAACGCATATGAATGAATAGTTTCAATATGCTTATGATTTAAAAATGGTTGCAACAATGAAAGATGATTTGCGACAAATCATTATTATTTTATCAAATCCATATTTTTTCATTAAAAAATTTTTAATCATCAGAATTTGATGAAATTAAAATGGGACCACATAGGTATCTTATACTTTCAAACAAAAAAAAAAAGAATTATCAAAATCGGTTCATATTTAAAGAATTTATGAGTGAACAAGAATTACATACATGTCGAAATCATAACCTACTCCTTGAAGTCGGTTAAAAAACTAGTTTTGTACAATTTATATATATATATATATATATATATATATATATATATATATAATATATAAATTGCTTAGTTTACAATAATAATGTCTATAGTTAAATAACCTTGAATATGTTGTATTATTACAATTTTGTAATATTTTAAGGATATATATTCTGGGTATTATATAAAAATAAACTCTAATAATTTACATTTATTTACGGATACTATTTTGGACAGTTATTTAGAACGAAAGAATTGTGATTATCTTTTTCCATTGAAACAGATGTTTACTAACTTTAATATCACGCAAGATTGCAAGCAAAGCATTAGAAGGTCAAAGATTAATGAACTTAATGTTCTAATAATTTTATAATAATACAAATAAATTCATACAAAATGAACATGTCGATCATTTTGTAATCAGAACTTCTTAGGATATATTCTAGGTATTAATTTAAAAAAGACTCAAATAATTTGCTTTTAGTTACTTGGACTATTTTAAACAGTTATTCAAAATGAAACACTTGTCATTCGCATTTCCATTAAAACAGATGTTAAATAGCTTTCATATCACGCAAGATTGCAAGTGAAGCATTAGAAGATCGAGTAATAACCAACTTAGTATTCTAATTATTCAATAATAATGTGAATAAATCCATACGAAATAAAACAAATCGATCATTTTATAATCAGGACTTTTAATGAACTTCTATTAAAACCTCAAAACCAGAAATCAATTGTAAAATTGAGATTTAGAAGTAATTTTGGGAGATATTTTAACTTTTATACTTAAGATTTGGAAGTAATTTAAGAAACTATTTTAACTTTTATCATTAAGATTAGGAAGTAATTATAAGTGATATTTTAACTTTTATCATTAAGATTTGGGTGTAATTTAAGAAGATATTTTAACTACTGCTGTTTAAAGTAATCTAATAAGCTAATTTGAAATTGCATGAAAAACACGCTGGAATAATTTGCATAGATTTTTTCACAGAAAATCTTCCATTAAGAATGGTTTATCATTCTCTTATTTTATTGAAACAAATTTTTATAACTTTAATATTCAGTAAGGATTAAAATCACAAGGATTAATTGATGTGTACATTTTTTATAGAGATATAAATAAATTTGCACAAAGTGTACAAAATGTCCATTTTTTAATCAAAACTTCTACAGTTTTAAAACCTCAAAGTCAGAATAAGTTTTATCATCAAAATTTGGAAGTAAATTTAAAAGATAGTTTAGACAAAAGTTAAAAATGCGCTTGAAAATTATCGATCCATATTGTTTATATGAATTGTGTTGTTTCCATAACAGTATATTCTGTTAATTAATTTCATTTTTCTTTTTATTATTTTAGAAAAAGAGCTACGACTGTCAGTTTATTAAATAAGTTTTAGTGAAAAAAACTTTTCTACATTTCATGTTATTATAACTTTTCTAATATATCTTCAAACGGTAAAATTTTTTAAAAGCTTAAAACAGGCATCCCCATGTTTAAATTTACACAATAGAAACAATGGAAAAAAGAAGGACTAATTGACTTATTTAATGAGAAACTTGTTCGTACATATAATTTTAAAAGTTTCAAAATTAATTTATAAAAGTTTAATAAAATGCAAAAGGGAAAAGGAAATAATGTTAACAATATTCACATATTAAGCTTTTATTTTCTTTTTATTATATTTTCTTTTTACTATATTTATTTCATTACAGTATATTATCTTAATCTTAAATACAAATTCAGAAGATTAGTTGGGTATTTTATCAAATAATAACAATTGCTTTTATTTTCCAATGTGATTTAATTTATCAATGAAGTGTTTGTTATATTGATATTTTTCTAAAGTCTAGTTAGATATTTAAGATCTTTCTAATCAAATATAACATTCATCGTTAATTGAAAGAAAAGGAAACAAATAAATAATTTTAAAAAATGGAATGTGCACGATAATAAAATAATGTATATTCCAGTAACGCAAAGTATTTTACTGTCGCTAAAGATTTTCATAGTTAATCGATTAAAAAAATTAAATTCCTAAAAATCTCTTTAATATCAGTAAAAATCTGATGATTGTATTAGGTTAGTAAATCAATACATTTTTTAATTAATTAAATAAGTGAATGAATTTTTTATAAAAGAAGTCACCGAAAAGTAACTTTTCGTGGAAAAAAGATAAAAAGGTATACAAGGCCACGCAAAAAATAGGATGCCTGAATGTAAATCTCTGTAAGTATGGTTTCAGTACACTATAAAAAAATCTGTAATCTTAGTAATCTAAATTTACCAAAATCTGCTATTCTTTCTAAAATTTTAAATGTACTTAATGTAAGAATGATAATTGTAAAAAATGTGATATAAATGTAAGAAAATGCTGTCAATCTACAAAACTTGAAAGCAAAACTAGAGACATCTGAAACTTTACAAAATAATTTACTAAAATTTTATCTGCAATCCTCGTTACTGTTACTTAAAAAATTCTGGAAATGCAATTTTCCAAAAAAAATCTTAATAACTTAAAAAAAATTGATTCAAAGTGCAAATATGTGTCTGTTACATAAATTTTTAATTGCTACTATTGCATAAAAAGTTCTTATAATATAATTCTACTAGAAATTTTTTTGTAATTTTCCAATTTTTTTTTACAGTGTAGTTGAAATCGCGCTTTAATCTTAATTATAGTTTAGCTAATTAGTAGCATGTATATAAAGGTAGTAGGTAAAATACAGGGGTGCACAAAAATATTCAAGCGCACTGTAAAAAAATTCTGTAAAGTTACTAAATGTTTTCTAGGAAACTGGGATTCCTAGAACTATTTATGCAACGGCAACAGCAAAAATTCCTGTAACAGATACAGATTTGCACTGAAAATCAGAAAATCTGTAAGGTTACTAAGAACTTTTTAGGAAACTGGGATTCTTGAAATTTTTTCCATGTAACTGCAATCCTGGTTACTGATAAAATTTTAGTAAGATATCTGTAGTTTTAGTAGATTTGTTTCTAAAGTTACAGATATCTGTAGCTTTACGAAAATTAGTTTTGTAGATTTACATGTTTTCTTGTATAGTGTACAGGTAAAATGTTAGTATGCATACAGATTTCGGCAACTTTACATCCGTAGCATTACAGATTTTTATTTACAGTGTGTGCTGCCATCTATTGCCATAGATTTCAGAAAATGAAATTTCAACCTATTATGCGTTTTTATTACTTTCCATCATAATTGAAATTGTTTATGAGTTCAGTTTGTCTGTCTAACTCTAACTTGCATTAATATAGTTGGATGTAATGGATATATGTTATTGATAATTGCTGATTAAAATGAGTGTATTTAGATTTTTTAAGTATTTCACATGTACATTGTAAAAAAAATGTGAGACTGCAACAAATTTACATCTGTAAGATTACACGGTTTTTTTTTTTTTTTTTTTTTTTTAGTGTAATAAAATAAAATGAAAATTTCGAAAAATCCTTATATTTTAAAGTGTCAAAGTACTATTACTACTTAACCTTTTAAAAATGGTGCGATGTATTTTTTTCTTGTTATTTAATTCATATCAAGACTTTTATCAAAATGTTTAAATGAAATTTTAATTTTATAACTTTTGTATAAAACCACTTCTTTATTTTCAATTTTTTTATTTGAAAATTTTAGTGATAGTCCAACATTACAAAGACACAATTTCTTGATTCCGAAAGGTTTAGGCATATGTATCTAGTTTTAATCTTACGCAAGACTGCAAGTGAAACATTGGAATTGAGAGAGAATTAATTGACTTATTTAAGAGGAACGAGAATTTATTGGAGCAAATAATTTTTTGATATTGAAAAGGAATTAATAAAATATTCATTAGCTGGTGATTTAGTTTTCTTCAATAAAATTTTTAATTGTATTTTTTTATTGATTCTTTAAAATCATTCATCACAACAGATTGGTGTTTAATAGAAGTAATATCGTAAATTATGTATAAAACAGCCGCTTTAAAAGGATTTAAAGCAACAGATTTTAAAAACACAAGTCAGAAACGGTTACTTCAATAACATTTAGAAGAACGTGGAAAACATTCTTGAGTAATTTTCTATCCACTTACGTAAATTTTTTGACACAATAATTTGTAATGTCGTGCTTATTATTTCTCCCACTTTATTAAAGTAGGTGGCTGAGAGGTTCTACTCACGGAACTGGTTGACGGCAGGTACTGAGTTCGAATCCAATCGTGACCATCGGCCTAATCGTTCGGATTCGTCCTTAGATCCTATATACCTCGTGGTGGTAATTGGCCGTCATAAACACAATCAACCAACCATTATAATATAAGTTTCTACCTTTAATCTCCTGCAAGACTGCAAATGAAGCATTAGAAGAAACAACATTACATGTTTTATTTGAGAAATAGAAATAGTTTCTTTATTCATTTCATTTTATGATGTTATAAAAATCGTAACAGATATACAAGGGATAGTCAAAAAGTTCAAGAAATTTAGTTGTAACTCTTAAATATCACAATTTAATTTACTTATTTGTTTATTATCACTTTATTTCGGTCATATAATGGCACACAATGCTATTTTAACACAATGCTATTATAGTAACCATTTTAACATCGTAGAATATGCATCAAAACCAAAGTTACAGCTGAATTCAAGAAAATACCAAAACACGATTTTCATAGCAGTTTCCAACAATAACAGGAGCTACGGATCAAATGTGTTTGTTCTGGCGAAACCTATTCAGAATGCGTTTAGGTAAATGCGTACTTATATTGTGATATTAAAGAGTTACAATGATCGTAGACAACATAAAAAACCGCGACTGTGACCTGAGCGGAAGGAGCAAGTGGTTCGAGCGAAACCTATTTTGAAGGTGTTTAATTAAATTCTTACCGATATTGTGTCAATAAATATCATTACAATAATCGTAGAGGGTATTAAAACCAGCACGATGGTGAAAATCAGCCATTGGTTGAACCAGCTCGATGGAAGATACTTTCATTGTTGTTTCCAACAATGGCAGTAGTAATGGAACAAATGTGTATGTTCTAACTAAAGCTAATGTGAATGCAATTAAGCAAATGTGTATTTATACTTTTGTAATAAATAGTTACAATAATCATAGAGGGCATTAAAACCAGCTCGATGGTGGAAATCAGCCATTGGTTGAACCAGATCGATGGAAGATACTTTCATTGTTGTTTCCAACAATGGCAGTAGTGGTGGAGCAAATGTGTCTGTTCTAACAAAACCTAATGTGAATGTAATTAACCAAATGTGAATCTATATTATTGTAATAAAGAGTTATAATGATCATAGACGATATCAAAACAAACACGACTAACCTGACCGTAAGGAGGAAGTGGTTCCGGCGAAACCTATTTTGAAGACGTTTAATTAAATTCTTACCTATGTTGTGTCAATAAATAGTTACAATGATCGTAGACGACATTAAAACCAGCTCGATGGTGGAAATCAGCCATTGGTTGAACCAGCTCGATTGAAGATACTAAAACAAGACTTTCACTGTTGTTTCCAACAATTACAGTAGCGTTGGAGCAAGTGTGTGTGTTCTGATGAAACCTAATGTGAATGCAGTTAAGCAAATGTGTGCCTATATTATTGTAATAAATAGTTACAATGACCGTAGACGACATCAAAACCAGCGCGATGGCTGAAGTTGAGAAGATCTAAAACAAGACTTTCATTGTTGTTTCCGACAATGTCAATAGCAGTGAAACGTGTGTGTTCTGACTAAATCTAATGTTAATGCAATTAAGTAAATGTGTACCCATAATATTGTAATAAAGTGCTAAAATGAATTTCCCGAAACGTTTTGCCTGCTTTTCATATAAACTCAGAAATGTAAGTGCTGTGCCACAAATGGCTGATTGTTACCACTAAATCTTTATAGTCGTCCTTATTTTATGTAATGTCAGAATTTCTAAAATTTAACAAGGCATAAAATACTATTAAAATTTATTGGTAAAAAAAAAGCCATTTTTTGCGAGGCGCTTGAATCCCTGTAAAAACTGCTAATTTTAGAATTAAATCAATTACATTTTTTAAAAGCCAAATTCAAAATAGATTACAAAATTTATATCTCAAAGTAATTTAAGAGTTTACTTGTAATTCATGTCTGCTCGGATAATTTGCATCTACTTACGAAAATTTTGTGACCCTTGTAATGAAAGGCTTATCATTTACCCTTTCATTAAATCTGAAGTTTCCAGTTTTAACCTCATGCAAGACTGCACGTGAAATGCTAGAAGGCACAAGATTAATTACTCTGCTTAAGAAGATGGAATAATTATCTAAGAATTTGCAGTAATGGAATTAAATTCGTAAAAGTTTAAAAAAATGGTGCTTAATTTTTCGTCAAGATAATTTTTGTCTAAATTATTTCTTTTTCTCTTTTAATGAGGTTGGCGTTCATTAACTCTTTAAATTCTTCCAGAAGAACAATACTACTTATGCCAGGATTCTTCCGCTATTATGTAAATTTTTAGAATCTCTGAAAGAATGAATAAAATCTTTCTGAAAATGACACTTTAAAAGTTTTATTTAATTTTCAAAAACTTTGAATGCTTTAAAATCTTAAGTCATATTTGTTTACACCTTTAAAATTAGGAGCAGATTATATGTAAATTTTAACTGTTTGTAAAAGAAGTTTTCGTAAAATTTACAACTTATAAATGTTTTCTGAGACAATTAGTTCGTAATGAAAAGCTTATTATTATCTCATGTCATTACGACAGAAATCTTCCAGCACTTTCGCTCAAAATTTCAAGCAAAACTTTAGAAGAGGGATAATTAATTGACTTATATTATAGAAAAGAATGACCTTCTTACGCAAATCGTTTAAGGATATTGAAAATAAATTAGATATAAATTCGTAAAGTATACTTTAACTGTTAATTTAATTTGTTTTTTAACAAAATCTCTAGCTGTTTTTTTATTTTATTTAAGGTGTTGTCAATCGTTATGTATTTTTTTTAATTCAAAGTAATTAAACGAAAGTAATTTAGTTTTTGTTTTACAACTATTTGACTTTTGCATAAATTTATGAAATAATTAAGTGGGTGAAGGAAATTTTTGATGAATTGAACATGCATTTAAAAAAAATCCGTTAAGAATAGATCATGAAACATTTCCCAACACTTCCTGAAATCTGTAACAAAACTTCATTAATTAGGGAAATAAGTTAAATAAGATAACTGAGGGAACATTTTAGAAAAAAGATACAATATTTCTGTGGCTTCCGGTAATAACAAGGTAAGACACATTTTTAATATTTTGAGTAATTAACGTTTAAAATTTTCAAAAAGGTTTTTTTTATCATTACTTTTACAAAATAGATTAGAACTTAACAATTTTCACTACATTCAATTAGGATATAAGAACCTCTCTTTTTGCCAAAATAATTATATAAAAATGGTTCTTATTAATTGAGAACCAATTGAAAATGTAACTTTTATCTGGTTATTACCGTTTTACATTTATTTCTAATAAATGTAAATAAAATTAAATATTAATTTACATTTTAAACATTAATTCCACAACAATATTATATCAACAACAATTATCAACAACAATATTATATTACAACAATATCACAACAATATTATATTTTATGTTATTTTTTTTAATTATACACGATTTAAAGAAATAAATAGAAATCATACTGGATATTACCGTTGCTTTATGAACTTACCCGATTATTACTGTTTTTTTTTTCAATTTTTAAATGGAAATTTACATTTCATTTTTCAATACTATGGCTGATGAAAGTACTCTTTTAAAGCTACACTTTCTCAAATTATCTCAATTTTTTCAAAAATGTACCTTACTTGGTTATTACCGGAAACCACAAATTTCAAAATCTGATTTCAGCAGTTACTTTTCATAGCTAAATATGGATTTCTATTCTTTGAATAGCTCTGTGCTTGTTCTGTAGGTTGATATAAAGGGAAAATTTAAATTAGCATAAAAACGCATAGCAAATTGAAATTTCTCTTTCAGAATTTCACACTAACAGATGAAAACTTACTTAAATACGTTTGTTCAGCCCTGTAGTTTACCTAATATCATTATTACATGCCACAATTTAACTAAAATTTAATTCAAACAAAACAACTGAAAAAACATTTCCAGAAATTATCATCAGTAGAAGACCTCGTATCCTGTTTTTTGTGTAGCCTGTATATCAATTTATCTATATTCTACAAACATTTCTTTCTAAACTAAATGACTTTCAGCGTAAAAATGCATAACACATTTAAAATCCACCTTTAAGCAACTTACGATCCTATTCAATCACCTTTACGAATTATTTTGTGTAGCACTGTACATCAACTATAACATTTATACACACCATGTAGCATGCATAAATATAACAAACTTACAGGCGCATAAGATACATTTCCTTTCTTCATCGTTATTACACAATTCTTCGAATAGAATGTACTCTTTGAAATCTTTTGCATGGAACTGTAAATGCTACGCATTTCGTATTTATGTATGAATAACTTATAGTAAGCTCATTGACGTATAATAATTTTATTATATGTGAAATAGTTTAAAAGAATTAAAGTAAGCCGCATAGAATTTCCTCCTATACCATTATGTAATGGAATTCTTCTGTGTGTCCAATAAATGAACAGTACCTATTCTTTACACTTCATATTCTTCAGAAAGCATATTTTAGTGAACTTCTTAAATGCATATAATTTTTTAAAGGTTCTAACACCTAAAAAATTCATTTAGATCGATTAACATTTTTTAAAAGTTTCTAAAATATTGAATGTTTTGAAATCTTTACTACTTTTTAAAATTTTATATTTTTGTCCAATTTTTATTTTATTTTGTTTTATTTATTTATTTATTTAGATTTTCAAATGTGTATTACTCAAAACTGCGTAAGGTTTTTTAATACATCTAGTAAAACATTTAATACATTTTTTTTACTGATATCTATAAAGCGATGAAATCTAAAATATCTTCAAAAAATTTAATTTATATATTTTTTCAAATGATAAATAACTTGGTTAATTCCGTGCACAGATTTATCACATATAGAATGAAGAACATATTCAAACATGTTTGAATCACTATGTTGAATACAAAAAAAAAGAACCTTAGCATTTTTTAAAATATGAAATTGGATGAAATATGAACACCGAGAAATGCCATATAAAGTTTTAATTTGCATGGGTAATTGAGCTGAATGTTTTAAGAAAATGTATAATATTTCGCGATATAATTAATTACCTTCTGGGTATAAATGCGGTTCACAACTAAACAGGCCTTCATTTAATAGCATAAAGGTCGACTTGCCGACCAACTTTAAGATAAGCTGTACCCTTAAGGCTCCTGCTCCTTGCGAGCTAATGCTATTCTTATGGGGAGGTTATTTTCTAATATGTCGTTTGCATTTTACATTTTTATTTTTTATTTTATTTATTTATTATTATTATTTTTTTTTTTTTTTGCATTGGATATTTGAGGTTCCTTTGCATATCGTTCCTTTTTTATTTTTTCAATTTTGATTGTAGATATTTTTTTAAATGACACTTTCATTTTTGGAACAGGTTTTGAAAGGGAAACTAACTTTATAAAAAATACCTGTAAACAAATTCAAAAAAGAAAAAAAGGGACAGGAGCCTTAAGCATTAAGATACGTTATTTACAGAGTGGGGTCAGAGGACATTGTAAGGATGCGTTGGTGGACCGAAGATTTAAAGTTTGGGAACCGGGGGTTCCCAAACATTAGGGTTTCATCAGGGGTTTGGCATCTTCATATCATCTTCATCATTTGACATCTAAATATCCTCAGAATGGTAGAGTTGACTACTTTGAAACTTTGTATAAAGACAAATTATAACAGAAAATAGAATATAAACTATATATATAAATAAATACTTTAAAGGAAGAAGTTTAACTTGAAACAAAATAAGTAAGTATAAACAATTTCTGAAACAATAACTCATAATGAAAGACTTATTATTCTTTAATTATATTAAAACAACTATTTCTACCTTTAATCTCACTCAAGACTGAAAGCCAAGCATACTGTTAAAAAGGATATACTTATATTATAAGAAGAAGCACAATTCCTTACGCAAGTGATTTTATGAGATTAGAAATAAGTCTGCAAGTATTTCATAAAGGACAGTATTTTTTATCTCAACAAAGTCTTTTTAGGAAGCTGTCGTTTATTTTTTTATCATATTGTCATTTGTTAATTTTTTAGAACTAATGTTATTTAGAAAAGCAATGGTTTATTTTTAAAATATTCAATTATTAACTAATGTTTTTTTTTTTTTAACAATACTGGTTGATAGTTGAAACCAAGATCCTCTCAGTAAAAATAATGATTTATATTTATATTATGAAAAAAAAAATAAGTTATAAACGTTTCCTGAACAATAATCCATATTGAAAAGCTTGTAATTTTCTAATTCGATTAAAATTGTCATTTCTACCTTAAACTCACACGCAAGTCTTCAAATGAAGCTTTAGAATAAAGAGAATTAGAAAAAATATCTATTTTAGAAAGAAGGTATATTACTTTCACACGCAAGTTATTTTACGATATCAAAACTAACTAAGCAAAAGTTTCTCAAAAAAATTGCTTCGTGTTATTACGTATCGTCACCTGAGAGGGTCTATCTGGCCAAAAATCAATTTCGAGTTAGAGGACTGAAAATCAGCATACTGTGTACGTGCAGCTATTAAAGTTTGCAAAAAACTTTTGGCACTAATAGGTTTATATGTAGGTATAGGCAGTAATTCTACAAAATCAAAGTTTTTAATTAACATTTTCTTGGATTTTTTTACATTTAAAAATTTTGATAGAACCATATTATTCTCAAACGTCTTGTTATCCTTAGAATAAAATGGTTCTATCATGAAAAAAAAACATATTTTTTCTTAATTTGTGTAATTTTTTATAGTTTAACAAAGTGAAATTTCGTTGATTAATCGAAAAAACTTCAGTGGATAGTAAAATATTTATTACTATCTATATTGTAGCACAATAACAGCAAATTGCCGCTTCCACTTATTCATACTAATTAAACCATCTTCACAAAACTAATGAATATACGTAAGTTAAATATATTATTTAACTGAACATAAAATAGCTTAAACATTTAATTTTATTAAATAGGAGCCCAACAGTTTTCCTTTTTCAGCGTGCTATTTTAGTGGGGGAGTATAAAAATTAATACAAAAAATTGTGTTTATGTTGATAAATGAAATTGAAATGAATTATAAATGAAATTTTTCGTATTACAGTATAATATGCTCTCGATCAAAAGAAAAGACTATATCTCTAAGGAAAAACTTTCTTGTTCTTTTTAAAACAACAAAATAAGTTTGACACTCTTTTGTTAGTCGAAATTTTGGAATGTTCCATAAACCATGTTTCAATTTATATTACAGTTAAGCTAACTTCTCTTAAACATATTTTGAAAATAGAACCTTTCATCCCTCGGAAACTGCTTTAGCATGCTCTGCATGTCTTTTATTTTATCTTTGTTCTTACAATCCTTCTTTCGCTTTGCTACTTTAGGATTTGGTAAAGTCCTTTGTGTAAATGATATTGATACTCCTCGTCGTTTGGGGGGGGGCCTTTGCAAATTCACCGCTCTGAAATTCTAGTCACAACAGTTGCTTGTCTTAAACTCAATATTATAAAGAAGTTGTGTGAATCATAATTGTATCACCTTGTCTAAGGAATGAGATTATAGGCAATTTTTTGCTACACGAGTGGAAATCTAAGAACTGTTCTGATTTCATTCTCAGGGTTGTTAATGGATTACTGCGATTTACGGTCAGCAACAGACATATAAATGAAAGTGGCGAAAATTATTCTGCTACATTCATTGCTCTTTCTATTTGGCTCTAAATATTATCCACTTGTTGCACACATGAATGCAGTATCTTAAAGTAATGTCCATAATATGTGGATATGATTGTAAAAGTATCGCAATTGCATAAGATATCATTTGGTTTCTTCTTTTCTGAGGAACACAGCTGTCACAATATAAAATTAAACTATCAGCATGTAGAAAGTCTGTTGGTATTTTCCGAACAGTCGTTGATACAGCTGAGCTTATGTCATTCCCATCTCTGCCTGACATGTAGTCTAGTCTCAAGCAACAATATGCTTTCTTTTCTTTCTTCCATGTTGCCTGTGCTGTCATGTTATACAAGTAAATTTTCTTTGTAGAAAAAGTTGACATCACTTTTGGGACATGTTGTAACTTTTTTAATACAAAGCAAATAACTGACTTATCAGAGGAATTTCTGTCATCATTTCTAAGAGTTCTGACGGATTCAACTTCTTTTTCGTGCAGATCATATTTAAATTGCTTGTCATTATTAATTTCTCCCTGGCTTTCAGCATTTATACTCCTGCTCAGCATTATACTCCTGACAGTGATCACACCTATCTTTCTTTAGTTTATTGAATTCTATGTTGAACTGCGTATTAAATATGTGCCTATAACATGAAAATTTCACTGGCTCTACATTGCTTTCTCTGCATTTCTGAAAGTACAAGTCATAAATTTTTCTATAAGGTTAACCCTGATTCTAAATATGTTTTTTTAGTGCTTGCTCTGTTGTAGTGTGACTCAATCTTTGGAAAACTTTCAATATGAACTTTTATTTTATTCTTGATATCATTTGAGACTATTCTGTTTGAAAATTTGTCTCGGGTATTTTGTTCGCAGCTGGAGACAATGTATTGCCAATAGAATGTACATAACTACATAAAGGCACTTTTAACTTACGAAAAACACATACTCTTGCTATCAATTGGATTTGTAGGAATTACCTCTACTGATTTTTTAAAATTGTTTCAGCATCAAAAATATCTAGAGCTGATGCTTCAACTAAACTGTCATTCATTCTTCCCACAGGATTTTCTAAATCTAAATGAATTCGGATTGTCCTTCATCCCTGCTTGGATCAGGTCCATTAATAAAATTAAATACAATTCGTTTTGTATATCGACGTATAAAAAACGTATTTAAAAGGCTTTTTACTGATAAAAAATTCCTATATATTTTACCGAAGAACGATTTAGGTATTGAAATAATATATTCTTTCACACAAGAAATAAAAGATTGCCGGTTTTCATTATATATTGTAAAATAAAATAATAATATATTATTTTATATGCTGTCTGCGATTACTTTGCACATAGAACTCTGTTATTATGACTGCTTTCAACAATTTCTGATGGAACTATATTATTCTGTTTCGAAAGCGGATGTAAATTATATATATCGAAATTTTAATGCAGAAATGCATTCATTGATACAAATAGAACATTCCTATGCCAAAAAGTCCATTTTTTTCAAAATGTCAGTTAGAACCTTGTTATTCTCAGGTGACGGTATATTTTATTGTAATATTGTCATGTATTAATTAAAAAAATCATTTGAAAAATATTTCGGTTTTTTTAAAAATATTGATATATTGCATAACTCGAATGTATTGAAAAGTAACATCTTGTCATAATATGCTAATTTTCATTAATAAAAGATGTAATTAAAACTTTAAAAACAGTAAAATTGGTTTATTTGACTGTTTACATGCTTCAACCATACCTGTCAGTTTCAGAACAAATTAAAAAAGATATTTAATATAAATATTTTCATATTAAATATTAATATAAATATCATGTTATACTATATAATGCGTCTCAAAAGTATATTTACCGTCGACTTTTTGAAGTAACAGTTTAAAAAAATATAGCAGGGATCATGAAAAAAATTGTCAACTCATAAAATCACAACATAAATTTATTACAATAGAGAAACATCAGGCTTGTATCACAGAATGTTTATAAAAAATAGAATTCAAAATAAGCTAGTACAAAAATGTACCGACGGTTAAATACATCGCTTTTGTTTCCCCCATATGGGAAAAAAATGCATATTTTTTGTTAGGTACATGTGACGTAAGCACGACTAGTACGAAAATGCTGTGTGACGTTCAATTCTCTGCAAATGATATAACTAAAATTTGACATTTAATCACTGAAAATGTTTAAGTTCCTTTTAATGCTAAAGGGTCAATCCATTTCAAATGGTCCAGAAAATATTTTTTTAGTCGCTCGACCATTTTTAAAAAATCTGATTTTTTTTGTACAAAAACCCTAACATGATGGATGTTCAAAATGACCGTTATTTTAATTTTACTATTTTTTGTTTGTGCATGGCGGCCATCTTTGTTTCATCGTGTGCAGCGATTTTCTCAGATACTAGGGTAGACAAAATTGTAAATATCTCGTCTTTTATTTTTCCAATTGAAATGGGGTTTACAGCATTTTGTTCAGAATAAAATAGGCTAAATGTACGGTGATAGAGTAATTTTGAAAAAGAAATTTTTGCAACAGAAATTTTAGCACAAAATTTAAGATTTTTTCTAAAATCTATCCGTTTGCAAGAGGAAATTTTTCATACAAGGCAAACTGTCAACCTTACACAATTTTTTCTACAAATTGGTCAAAAATGCGTGTACTCACACAACAAGTCCCAGATCTGGGAGTTGATTTGTCTTTGCGAAACAAATTCCGAAATTCGTCAATAATTTCAAAAATCGCACTTTTTAGGCTTTGATATCTCTGGTGGGGCACGAGATAAAAATCTGAAATTCTTGCCTTTGATAGTATTGTATAGTACTGTTATACACAAAAAATTTCAAAAAGGAGATTTGACTACAAGCTGAGATATGGCATGGTCAATATGTAAAAACTATACTTCTAAACTATTGTAAATTACTATGTGTTTGTTCATACCTACAAAATGTTAAACTAATGGTTGATGATGGAAAGTTACGAAGATCATCTTCTAATTCTGTTTAAATCGTGATTTAAATAATTCAGATTGTATGCTAAGCCAATGCACTATTTGTCCAGATGAACAAAACCAACTAGAAATGCTATTCGTCCATTTCAATGGCCCCGAAAATATTTTGGTTGATTGACCGTTTTTAAAAAATCTGAAATTTTTTTTATACAATAACCCTAATATGAGGGAAGTTCAAAATGACTATTATTTTAATTTTAATATTTTTTTTTGAACATGGTGGCCATCTTTGTTTCATCCTGTGCAGCTATTTCCTCACAATGAAGTTTGATATCTCTTGTGTGGCGCGAGATAAAAATCTGTAATTCTGGCTTTTGATAGTATTTTATGGTAGTGTTATGCACAAAAAAATTCAAGAAGGAGATTTGACTATAAGCTGAGATACGGTGATTAGAAAATGTTAAGAAATGCTGTTACGAGTACATTAGGAGAAATGAGATTAGTCTATTTTATTACAATGTTTACACAGAAAATATCGTTTGTTGAAAACATTTTAATAATAAATTTTTAATTCACAAAGATACTATATATGCTCAACAAAGAGCTTAACACTATTTACGAGAGATGTTATGAGTTTGACCAGTTACTGTTGTCAGTCCATCAGGCTGTTCTTTCTCAAAATTTTATTTGAAGCCACCCAAGTTTTGTCATCCCTTGTTAACTTGAATGAAATTCTCTAGGTTTAATAATTGAAATCATGTCAACTCGATCATTTGAAACCCATTGTCTGTAATTCACTTTTTCTAAAGTGTGTTCCGAGTAAAATTGTTGCAATAGCATTTCTAGTAGGTTTGTTCATCTGGACAAATAGTGTATTGGCTTAGCATACATTCTGCATTGTTTAAATCACACACAAGCATCTGAAGATGATCTTTGTAATTAACACTTTACTTTGCATCATCAACCATTAGTTTAACATTTTGTAGGTATAAATAAACGTATAGTAGGTTACAATAGTCAACAATTGGCAGTATTGTTTTCACATATTGTCCATGTCATATCTCAGCATGTAGTCAAATCTCCCTCTTGAAATTTTTTATGAATAACACTACTATACAATACTATCAAAGGCCAGAATTTCAGATTTTTATCTCGTGTCCCACTAGAGATATCAAAGCTTAAAAAGTGCGATTTTTGAAATTTTTGACAAATTTCAGAATTTTTTTCGCAAAAACAAATCAATTCCCAGATCTGGGACTTGGAGTATGAGTACACGCACTTTTGAAATATTTGTAGAAAAAATTGTGTAAAGTTGACAGTTTTCCTTACATGAAAAATTTCCTCTTGCAAACGGATAGATTTTGGAAAAAATCTTAAATTTTGTGCTAAAATTTCACTTATAAAAATTTATTTTTCAAAGTTATTCTACCCTTGTTCATTTAGCCTTTTTTATTCGGAAAAAAATGCTGCAAACCTCATTTCAATTTGAAAAATAAAAGACGAGATATTTACAATTTTGTTTATCCTAGTATCTGAGAAAATCGCTGCACACACAGTTAAAAATAAATCTGTGAATTTCAGGTGAAACTACCAGCAGCAATGTAGCCGAACTTTTATCGTTCCGTTAGTAGATTTTCCGTTGTGGGAAATACAAAAAGGGAAAACTGCGGTTTAAGAATCAGTAACTTTCCGTTACAAAGTTAAGTTCCGTTACAAAAGATTTTTAATAGTAATAATTAAATATAATTTTTAAAATTGACGTATCGATGAATATTCAAAGAATTCGAAATCCCCGAGTGATTTTAAGCTGCTATGTTATTTTACTTAATTATTATTTTGTATAATTTAGTTCACGCCGTCATCAGGATCGAACTCGGGAACTTCAGATTGCGGAACAAATCGTTACGAACTGAGCCAAAGTTGCTGATGTTGGATGGTACAAAGTATGTCTTTTATGAGTTAGTGGGAAAATCTGTTGTGCTTTTTAAAAATTTCCTTCAAATATATTCCTTAGAATGTTTGTGAACGGTTTATTTTATTTTATTTTAGACTGATGCATAATACTTATTATTTTTTAAAATCAATTTTAATTTTTTAAATAATTTAAATTAAAAAAAATCCCTGTTTAAAACCAATGTTTTTTTTTCTTTCGTTTTTTGTTTTTTCTTTTTTGAATGACATTTTTTTTTTTTTTTTTTTTTTTTTTTTTTTTTACAATTTTTTTACAATATATATATATAGACAATTTTTTGAAATTGTCGTACACTATTTATTTCTTTATTTATTTATTTTTTGGCTAATAAATTAAAAGATTTTTTTAATATGAAATAAGAGAAAAATAAACAGAAAAAATGTAATTTAAGAGGAATTTTTTATGTTTTCATTATTCTATGGCGCCAATGGGACTCGAACCCATGATCTGTGGTCGCAGGCGATTGGCGGTGTGGTGCCTTGACCACTCGCCCACTCCCCCCCCCCACACACACACACACAACGGAATGTCTCCTTTTTTTTTTTTTTCCATCCATTTCGTTATTTTCAGGAAATATGGTGGAATTTTGTGATTTGTAACGGAAAATACACTTTTGTTGTCAAAAAGGGAGCTTTTCTGTGAAATTCAGGAAAAAAAATGCTCGTGAATTTCAGAATTTTTTTAACAGTGCACGATGAAACAAAGACGGCCGCCATGCACAAACAAAAAATCGTAAAATTAAAATAACGGTCATTTTGAACTTCCATCATGTTAGGGTTGTTGTACAAAAAATTTCAGATTTTTTAAAAATGGTCGAGCGACCACAGCTGGACCACTTGAAATGGATTGACCCTAAACAAATGAAACGTAGCAGATCTGAAAGTAAAGAAATTTCATCAAAAGGTGACAGTGCGATTACAAAAAAGCCTTATGGGCAACCAAGAAATACATCTCAGCGACAAAATAGTCATATGTTGAGAGCACTTTACTCCCAAAAGATGCATGTTCATGAAATTCTGAGAGCTTTAACCCTTTTCGGCACACTGTGCCCACTCTGTGCATACTTAATTTTAATTCCAAACTTGTAAACGGCACGAAGAATATTTTACTAAAATTTTGTTTTTACAATGAAAGCTTGAATTAAGGTATTGTTAATAATGTACCCTGGGGTAATAACGCCACGTTAAGGTTCTACCAATTTTCACGGCTTAGTTTTAGATTGTATTTTTCAAACAAATATAGGATCTGATACAGCAACTCATTGACTATCTATATAAAATAAAAAAAAATTAACAGATATGTATTCATAAAATGTAATGGCGTTTTTTCTTGACCCATGCTATTTGGCGTTATTACCCACCTATATGGGTAATAACGCCATGCAAACAAAACTATGAAATAAGATGGAATAATTGCATGTAGATAGCCCAATTCTAAAAATACAAACTCTACAAACTTAGAAATTGCATTCTAAGTTATTGAAAATGTTCAATTTTTGTGAAAGTGTAAGAAATATAAAGGTGTGGTGTGGGAGGGGGGGGGGGATGAGGCAAATAAATATCAGACCGTGAGATTCTTTTTGCTTAAAAAGGACCGTTTAAATAGAAATATGCGAAACATTGCACAGTTTTAACTGTGTTTATTTGAATCAGTATTTAGGATGTAGCTTGGCCACTGTAGGAAATCAACCGGGGTATTAATGTCAAGGATTGGCGTTATTACCCCTGTATAGTTATTGCGCAGTACATTTTAAATTACAAATTATCTCGAGAAGATATCCAAAATCTTCAACAACAGTTTAAAAGTACATGAAATGCACTACAAATTTATGCAATTAACAAAGTATTTCCGGATAAAAAGATAGTCTTCACACATACAAAACGTATCTCGCAAATTTTAGATCAAGTGTTAATTTTTGTTGTTTGTAAAAACAATAAGACCTAAAAATGAAACAAATTAACTTGAAGCTGTTTTTTGCACTTATTATGACTCAAAACCCTTCTGCGCAGAGCACATGGGTGTCATTTACCTGATTATTTCATAATTATGCAAAATATAAGCACTTGGCGTTATTACCCCGCCTGGCGTTATTACCCCAGGGTACCTTATCTAAAAAAAGTCGCTTTTAAATCCCGCTGACAGTCAATAATTTCTCATTTTATGAACAGTGCCGGAAAGGCTTAAAGTTTCATACTTCGAGATCTACTGTTCACCGTCGTCGTGTACAGAGAAGTCATTTTCAAAAATATCGCAGAATGTTCCGGAAACCTATGTTAAAATTGCACCACAGAATAGCTAAAAAACATATTGCATTCGATGGATGAATGGTAATTTTTTTTTCCTGCAATGACCAAAAAATTGGAATTTAGATGATTTGATGGCTGGCCATACTGTTGACATGATTTACGACGAAAATATGCGAGTTATTTAGATGGCAACTAGGCAAGGATTGTCTCATGGTGTCATTGTTTCATATTTTGAAATGTCAGTTCATTGTTTTGAAATGTCAGCCGTATATTTTTGAGATGCACTGTATGTGATGTAGATATTTTTATTTATTTGTTCTAAAAATGATTCAGGTTGAATCGAAACATGTAAACAGTCAAACTAACACTGTTTTCACTGTTTTTATTTTACATCTTTTAGCAAATAAAAGTAATATACGACAATACTTTTTTAAAATGGTAAGCGTAATCAAGAAAATGTTTGCTCAACTTACATTTTTAAAATGTGATTTTATAACAGATGATGTGATACATATTTAAGACAAAACCTATTCCAGATATTGAAAGATATTAAAGACATAAACTAAAAAAAGACAAGAAGTTATAAATAATTTCTGAAATAATAAACCATAATGAAAGATTTATTATTCGCTCATTCTTTTAAAATACTGGACTCCACATTTAATCTCACGCAAGACTGCAAGCGAAGCATTAGGAGAAAGAGGTTTAAGGAGGTACTTATTTTAGAAGTTTGAAAATGATATTATGCGATTTTATGCACTCAATTTTATATGATTAAAAATAGACACTTAAAAATTCCATAAAGTGGCGATGAAAATTATTTTTATTAACATATTCATTTTTAAGTCTGTACACTGCAAAAAATAATTGTAGATTTTATAGTATAATACTGGCGGCTGGAGATGCTTGGATATAACCGTAAAATTAGTGGTAATAAACAATAAAATTAGTTATTAATATACCATTAAGGAATCTTGTGCCTTTTAAACGAGATGAAAATCAACGAAAACATCTAAAGTTCAATTCAGTGTATCTTTAAAACTTTTATACATATTAACATGAAATTTTCACCGTTCAATAGAAAAGATTATGCTTTTTGCAACTGTCGTTAAACATTTAATAGTCTTTCATAGAATTTATGCATTACTAAATTAAAAAACCTCTATTTTTTACTTCGTCGTGCTTTGCGCGCATCCTAACGACCATATAAATCAATATTTTTGCATATATATTTTTTTCTGTAAAGAAGAATAATGTATTTTTTAAATGATTTACTCTTAAATAAAAATTATTTCATTAATCTTGTAAAAAAATTCCAAATAAAAAAAAATCAAAATTTTACAGTTTTTGATAAATAAAATTATTCAAAACTAAAAATTTCATCTCTGTAAATACATAAAAGTTGTTCATTTTAAGCATACGTATGGGCTTATTAACTAAAAAAAATTCATAACAATTCATACATATGTTCTCAAGCTATCATGCGCGCAATGTCTAAAAACGCAGTTTTTCAAAAACCCGTTTCAAAGTTGTAACTTAAGTTAATTACCAAACAAAATCAGGATCTTATTGTTGCTGTAACTTCAGTTCTAATAGGAGTTTTTGCACGCGGTTTGTTTTAAAATACTATTTATGAATTATTTTATAATAATTAATGATAATTAAAAAATCGAATTTTTGAAGCCTTAAAAGGTACTAGACCCCTTCAACAGTAACATACTGTTAAATTTAAATATACGACAGTATATTTCTGCTTATTTCACTTTATTAAACTGGAGCCTGAACAGAGTTTTAACTTACATCTTTTGGCATTTAAAATTAATGTACAAAATTACTTTTAAAAACGATAAACTATTAAGAAAATGTTTGTTTAACTTGCATTTTTCAAATGGGATTTTATAACTGATGAAGTGATACAAAACCTACTTCAATTATTGAAAGATGTAGACATAAATTGAAGAAAGACTAGAAGTTATAAAAAATAGTTTCTGAAACAATAACTCATAATGAAAGGCTTATCATTCTCTCATTCTTTTAAAACAGCCGCTTCCACATTTAATCTGACGCAAGACTGCAAGCGAAGCATAAGGAGAGGGAGGTTCAAGGAGGTACTTATTTTAGAGGCAAGAACATGATACCGCACGCACTTGATGTTATGCGATTAACGATCCTATTTTTAGAAAATTTCATAAAGTGGCGATTAAAATTAAATTTATATTAATTAAGATTAAAATGAAGATAGATAAAGCGGCGATTAAAATCTAATTAAGATTTAAATGAAGATCGATAAAGATACAATTAAAATTAAATTAATATGAACTAAGATTAACATAAAGATCGATAAAGCGGTGATTAAAATTCAATAAATATTAATTAAAGTTAAGATGAAGATAGATTAAATAATAAAAAAAAAGACTAGAAATAATGAATAATTTCTAAAACAATAACCCATAATGAAAGGCTTATCATTCGCTCATTCTTTTAAAATAGCCGTCTCCACATTCAATCTCACGCAAGATTGCAAGCGAAGCATAAGGAGCCGGCAATGGGTATGGGGAAAGAGTGTTTTTAACCCCGAGTTATCTCGGGGCAGACGGTTAAGTGGTTAAGGAGGTACTTATTTTAGAGGCAAGAAGATAATACCACACGCCTTGATGATATGCGATTAAACATAGACTCTTAAAAATTTGATAAAGCGGTGATTAAATTTATTTTCATAAACAAAATTCAAGTTTATTAGTTAAACTACAAAAGCACAATTGTTGATTATATAGTGTAATACTGTCAGTTTATAACCGTAAAATTAACAATAATATACAATGAAATTAGCAATTAATATACCATTAAACAGTAATATACTGTTTAATTTAAATATAAGACAATATATTATTGCGTTTTTTGCGATTATAAACTGGCGCCTCAGCTGTCAGTATTATACTGTAAAATCAACAATTTTTCTTTCCAGTGTAGTTTTTTTTTTATTACATGGTTATTTGTTATATTTTGATACATAAAATTGTTTGAAAATCAAGGAAATGTTTTAAAGATATTCAAATGCTAATTACTGTACTTTTTAAGTAAGGCTGGTCTGTAGCAAAATTCTGAAAGATACAAAGACATTAATTGAAACAAGTGGGTAAGTGTGATCGGAGATCGCATAAAGGGTTTCGTTTAATATCTCCTTGGAACACATTTTTTCATTAAATTAACAAATGAAAAATGGTTTTTCGGCGCTATTTTGCGATTTCTTTGCCAATCGCAACAATCAGAACAGAATATTAACCGAATCTTCTCCTAAATGTTGCCTTGATCGCATAGATTTTTCGATTTCTTTATCAGAATCTGCAGATTTAGTGAAGGTACGCAAGTAAATAAAATTATGAATAAAAGTAAAATATTGCAAAGCTTTGCATAAATTTAAGGGAGACCCTACTGGTCACCAGAGGCGGCTCTTAATTTAAAATAATAATAATTTAATAAATATAAAGATATTTCATTTCGCGTGTCAAAAATTTTTACGTGATCTGTTTAATCCATTAATTTATGGTACATACATAATAATTTTATTTAAACTAGGGTGCAACAATTAGAAGAAATAAAATTTCAATTTTGAAATTTACACTACTGCAAATTTTTAATCTTCTAAATATCGCACATTTTCAATTTTTATACCATCGTATAGGAAAAAAATGTACTTTTAAATGCATTTTATTTAAAAGCTGTATCTCAATTTATTTTTGAGATATTAATTTTTTTGTAGTTTGTAATACCAATTTTGTAATTGTGGCAACATAAGTACTCCATCTCTTTTACACGCAAAGGGTAAAAAATAAAATAATTTTTATAGCTATTTAAACGTGCGTGGCAACAGTTAAAAGAGAAAAAAGCAACAAAATGAACTGATGGATGTATAAAAAAAATATTTAAATTAAATTAATAGTTTTTTTTCAATTATGATTTGTTGTGTGACAAGAGATATTCAGCTGTAAATACACAAAATTTGAACTCTCTGGTATATATAGTTTTTATGTACGGGTTCTGTGAGAGACAGACAGACAGACAGAGGACAGAGACTAATAGGGTTTCGTCAAATGAACGAAACTCTAAAAAAGACAAAAAATTATAAATAATTTTTGAAACAATAACCCATAATGAAAGACCTATCATTCTCTTATTCTTTTAAAATAAGCCATTTACGTATTTAATCTCATGCAAGACCGCAAGCGAAACATAAGGAGGGAGAGGTTTAAGGAGGTACTTATTTTAGAAGCTGGAAAATGATACCACACGCACTTGATTTTACGCGATTAAACACAGGCTCTTAAAATTTTCATAAAACGGTGATTAAAATTATTTTTCTTGACTAAAATCATTTTGAAATCTGTTATTTACATTGAAAAAAAAATGTTGCTTTTACAGCACACACTATATGGCCAAAAGTGACCAGCCACTTGCAATTTTAGACATTTTGTTAAATATCTAAGAAAATACTGGAGGAATTTTCCTGAAACTCTATTCTGTGTAAGCATAATAGTACACGACTATATTACCGTGAAGATTTTTTCCCGAAACTCCATAGAGAACAGTCAACAAATTGTAAAAAAAAATCAAATATCTTTTGGATAACCACTCAAATCTAATGCAGCAAAAACATTCAAACTTTAGATTATGATAAAGAGACTTGTAATAAACTGTGCTAATTTTTGTGTAGATATGCTATCTACGCTATGCTATACTCGTAAAAAAATTAAGATTTTTATTTTAAAAAAGTCTAAATTTTGCCAAGTTTTAGCTTATAATTTTCAGAGTTCTTAGTACATTGTTAAAAATAAATCTGTGAATTCATGGTGAAACTACCGGCAGCAAAGCAGCCGAACTTTTACCGTTCCGTTAGTAGATTTTCCGTTGTGGGAAATACAAGAAGGGAAAACTCCGTTTGAAGAATCAGTAACTTTCCGTTACAAAGTTTGATTTTTAATAATAATAGTTTAATATAATTTTTTTAATTAATGAATCGATTAAACGTCAAAGAATTCGAAATTACTGAGGGATTTTAAGCTGCTATGCTATTTTACTTAATTATTATTTTGTAAGATTTAGTTCATGCCATCCTGAGGATCGAACACGGTACCTTTAGATTGCGGTATAAATCCTTACCAACTGAGCCAAAGCTGCTGATGCTGGATTGTACAAAGTATGTCTTTTATGAGTTAGTGGGAAAATCTGTTGTGCTTTTTAAAGATTTCCTTTCAAATATATTTCTTAGAATATTTGTAAACAGTTTATTTTATTTTATTTTTAGACTGATGGATAATACTTATTATTTTTTTAAATCAATTTTAATTTTTTAAATAGTTTAAATTAAAAAAATTACTGTTTAAAACCACTGTTTTTTTTTTTTTTTTTTTTTTTTTTTTTTTTTTTTGAATGAATGAATGAATGAAAAAGTTTTTATTAACAATTTTTTTACAATAAAAATATATAGACAATTTTTTGAAGTTGTCGTAAACTATTTATTCATCTATTGGCTAATAAATTAAAAGATTTTTTTTATCAGAAATAAGAGAAAAATAAACAGAAAAAAAAATGTAATTTAAAAGAGATTTTTTATGTTTTCATTATTCCATGGCTCCAGTGGGACCCAAACCCATAATCTGTGCTCGCAGGCGATTAGCAGTGTGTTGCCTTGACCACTCGGCCATGGAGCCCCTCACGCAACGGAGTGTCTCCGTTTTTTGTTTTTATTTCCATCCGTTTCATTATTTTCAGGAAATATGGAGGAATTTTGTGATTTGTAAAGGAAAATGCCCTTTTGTTGTGAAAAGGGACCTTTTCTGTGAAATTCAGGAAAAAAAAATTCGTGAATTTCAGAATTTTTTTAACAATGTATAAGAAATGTCCTTTCGAGAAAATTTGGCAAACATTGTACACAATACCCTGTAATCGGAATTTAAAAATAACAAAAATTTGATGAAAAATGAGTTGTTTTACTAAATAAATTTTTACTGCGAACGCTATAAAATTTCATATTGTCAGGATAAACCCGACACATTTGCGCGGCTCGCTGGAGTAATACAGGGCAGTGAAAAAATAAAAGACATATTATATAAGAATGCAGGATTTGGACCACACCAGAGAGTTTGAGGTTCACGTATATGCGGGAAGTCGTCAAAAGGATAGAATTTCCACGATTTAACGACACTTGTGAAACGGGGTTTTTGGTGAGGGGTTACAGAACTCTGGCTAAACAGTCAGTTAGCCAATAAATTTGTCAAAAATGTTTTTAAGTTAGACTGGAAACGATTGAATTTCCAGTAAACAAGAGTAAGAATCTTCGCGCATGGGAGTTCAAAGAAATAAATGTGTCCACTGTGGTATTTGAATGTCTGCAAATTTAGTAGTGGGATTAACATGTTAGTTGCAAAAATGTCGCATTGCGGTAACACGATTCTCACATTACATCGTAAAAGGGGTTTAGTTGTTTACTAGGATGTGTTTTCAGACCACCTGCATATGTAGTTGCGCGTTACTTGAAAAATTGTAATGATATGCAAGAGAGAGAAATTTTATAGGAGGATAAGATTTTAGGACGGATTTTCAGGCAGGGAGAAGTTAGTAAAATAGGATGTCGAGAGAAATAGTGGCATTAAGGATAGATTAGAACAGTTTTTCAGGACTGTGTTTTGTGCTCTCCCTGTGATAGAGAAGAAGTTGGTGGTTTGGATATGAGCACCGGTGGGGATGTGCCTGATGCCCGACGGGGACTTCCTAGTGAATCCAAGAGGTGAGCGGTTTCCTTCTTGAGTATTTTGAGAAACCTTTTCGTATGCGAATTAAATTATGTATCTGTAGAATTAGGCATCCTTAAAAATCCTGTGTTATATTATTAATCAGAATCCCAATAAATATATTGGAAGATTAACAATGTATTTATCATGCTTTAACTATAAATAAAGTGTCGTTATTACCTTATGTTTAGACTTTTATGTCTTCTAAAACAATCCGACTCTTGAGCCTGGGAAACTTTCTAATGTAAACAAATAAAGTAAATTAAAGCTATCAGTAGTCGGACAATATACATTGTGTTAGCTAAATGTATAGATCAACTTTTGTGAAAAGCTAAAAAAAAGTAGCTTGAAAATTCTGAAAGTGATCACCGATAGAATAATCTTATAATCTGTTGCTCCCAAACTGAAGCAAAAAGGTGAGGGGTTGTATCCAAATATAGTAGAACGTGCTGTATTGTAAATTCTATATTGACAGTAATCAATAAATATCTATTTAGATTCATTTTTAAGTGAATAGCATTATATTCGTAGAGAAATTAAGATTTTTATAAAATCAGTCCTAAATATTACACAGTTTATTACAATAATCCACTGAATCATAATCTATAGTTTGAAAGCTTTTACGACATTAGTTTTGACAGGGTTATCCAAAAGATATTTGTCCTTTTTTAATTTGTTGACGGTCCCCAAGAGAATTTTGGGAAAACTTTCACGGAAATGTATAAGCTGCATTAATATGTTTACACACTTAGAGTTTCAGGATAATTCCTCGTGTATTTTTCGAGATAGAGACAAAATGTCTGGAATCGCAAGTGGCCGGCCATTTTTGGCCATATAGTGTATTACTGAAAGCTGAAGCGCCAGTTTATAACCGTAAAATTAACAGTAATATACCATAAAATTAGCAATTAGTATTGGGGGAACTGGGGCACATTGATACAGCTTTTTTCTAAGAATTTTTTCGATGTCCAGAAAGCAGAAATTTCAAGTTATTTTTCCAAGTGGTGTCAGCAAAACGTGTGTAGTGTGTTATAAAAATGCACAATCGTTGTTTTACATATTATTTTTGCATGTAACTTTAAAAAATTCAAAAAAAGTCATTTGTATCAATGTGCCCCATCCCCGGGTTAGATTGATACACCTCATGGGCACTTTGATACGTCTGGAAAAAATGGAGATAAAATAACACCAATGCATAATTTTCATAGAAAAATAGTTAGCAAACCATTTTATATTTATTATAGAAATTCACATCACCCACAATTTATTTGTAAGCAATATTAAAGCAATCGAAATGAAATGTATAATGACCTGATGTTCTGGCTGTTCCTTGTCTGATTGTTGGCTATGATAACTTTGTCATATCTGGCACTTCAACCTCAGCATTATCTTCTTTCTTAGGAAAGATAAAACAAATTACCTGGGTTTCTGTTTACAAATCGGTTTATAAAGAGAATACTTAATAAATAAAAAAATACTTATATTAAAAATTCTGTTTATAATATAATTATCCTGTGCTGCTCTACATCTTGTTTCTCTTACTTAACATTTCTCATGTTGAAAATACTTTTTTCTGTGGAGAACCATTTGTTTGATAAAAGGCTATTTAATTTTCTTCTGACTTTGTCACCTAGCAACCAAGATATACTTAATTATTTCAAAATGTAAAAAGTTTTCTGTGCAAACGATTTTTTGTGATAAATACATTATCTGTTTTATTTCTTCAGCTTTTACCTAAGCTGTGTGAAACAATATTCTTTTTGTTTTGAATTTGATTAGAATGTTTTTTAATGAGATATGTGAAAAAAAATGTTACGGTTTTTATTGGAGTTGTGTTTTGTGAAATTATTAATGTTCGAAAGAACCTGAGTTGAGTTTACTCATGAGAATAAACTGTTTAAAACCAGATATGAGTAATTAATTTTGAGTTGAGTAAAATATTAATAAAATAAACTTTCGAACAATTGGAAAATCTTCAAATGGTCCGTCTCTACGGAGAAAAATCAGCGAGTTGTTCTACGTCAATGATTGAAGGATAACTGGTGAATATTTTGTGCTGTTTTGCTATTTCTTCGATGTTAGAACTCATCTTTTAAAGAGCCAAGAGGGGTAAGTGCACCCATTTAATTTTTATTCATTAAAAATGAGTATGAAAGAATTAAAAGCAAAAAAGAAAATTTTCAAAACAAACTTGACAAAATTAAAAGAAAAATTATCGAATACTGAGCTAGAATTAAATGAATTAATTCTCATAAAGGAGAAACGGAATAAATTAGAGAAAAACTTTTCTGAGTTATTTGAGTCTATTTATAAGATAAGTAAAGAAGATGAAATTGAGGATTTTATTAAGGAAAACGAAGAAATTAATGAAATTTTAGAAATAATGGAATTTGAACTTACAAAAAAGTTATCAAAAATGAAAGTGCAAACTGTTAATTTAGAAAACGCCACAAAGGCTGATAATAACATTAAATTGCCAAAGTTAACTCTTCCTGTATTTACGGGTAATTTGCATGAGTGGCTTTCTTTCAAAGATATATTTAAGGCTATTGTACATGAAAATTCTAATTTGTCAGGGGCAATGAAATTACAATATTTGAAGTCTTCATTGAGAGGAGATGCCTTTCGTATAATTCAATCTATTTCAATCGTGGATTCTAATTATGAAGTTGCATGGTCGCTTTTGGAAGAACGGTTTTCAAATTCGAGAGAACAAGTTTACGCGCATTTAAAAAGTTTTTTAAATATTCCTGTTATTCAGAATGAGTCCCCAGCAGCATTATTAAATCTAATAGATATAACAAATGAATGTATTAGGTCGTTAGAGATTTTATAACAAAAAGTTGAGGGGTTTTCTACTACTATGTTTGCTTATATTTTGGCTCAAAAATTAGATGTAAATACAAAAATGTGGTGGGAAAGACATCTTAAGCGGGATAATTTACCGAGTTTAACTGAATTGCTAGAATTCTTGAGAGACCACGCGCGTACACTAAGTGCGTCCAAACAAGTAAATACAAAGCGAAATTTTCAAAACGAAAGCCAAACAAAGCATAGATTTTCAAAGGTAACATCCATGGTTGCGAGTTTAAATGAGAAAAATATGCGCAAATGTGTTGTGTGTAACCAGGAAAATCACAGTGTTTTTAAATGTCCCAAATTTCAAAAATTTAATGTACAGGAAAGAGTAGATTTTGTGAAAAAAAACAATATGTGCTTTAACTGTCTTTCAGAATTCCACTGCGTCAAAAAATGTAACTCAACATTCTCGTGTTCAAAATTCCATAAACGCCACAATATACTTCTTTGTTTTGATAGGCGTGAGAGAAATTCCAATGCGGTGGGAAACACAAAAAATTATAGTGATAAGGAAGTGCCAAATGCATTGTCGACGAATGAAAGTAAACCAACATTAAATGTTGACGCCATACCATTTGAGTTAAATAACCAAATTCAAAATTTCACTGGTACTTCAAATGTGAGATCGAATAATGTTAAAACAGTTCTTCTTTCCACTGCTATTGTTTATATGGGAGATAAATTCGGAAATAAAGTTCCGGTGCGTGCTTTATTGGACAATGGTTCAATGAGCAATTTTTTAACATTGCAGTTAGTTGAAAGATTAGGAATTCGAAAAGAAAAAAGTAATATTTCGGTATCGTGTTTAAGTGGATCCTCTGTAGCGGTAAAAAATAAAACTACTGCCTTGATCAGTAATAATTCGGGAGATTATAGTCGGGAGTTATATTTCCTTATCATACCAAAGATTTCGCAAATTATGCCCTCGAAATATATTAATATTTCAGAGCTAGGAATTCCAGAGTCTATTTTTCTTGCTGATCCTGAATTTAATAGACCAGGGAAAATAGATCTTTTGCTAGGAGCTGAAGTATTTCTAGAATTGATAAAGGTGGGTCGTATGAAGCTACCAAATTCTAAATTAATACTGCAAAATGCGGTGTTCGGTTGCATAGTAAGTGGGAGTGTTTACGATTGTAACGATCAAGAACAAATACATTGTGGGTTAATTACTGAAACAGATTTAAATTTCGAAATGAAAAAATTTTGGGAAATTGAAAGAGTAGAAGAAAGTACACCATTGAGAAATACAGAAGAATTAGCATGCGACACCCACTTTATAAACACACATCAGAGAGATATAACGGGCAAATTCATAGTACAAATGCCGTTGAAAAAAGATCCTAGTTCTTTGGGAGAATCAAAGCAATTTGCGGAAAATAGATTAAATTCACTTTGGAATAGGCTAGTCAAAAATCCAAATCTTTTAGAGTTATATTGCGCATTTATGGCAGAGTATAGAGAGTTAGGCCATATGGAGGAAGTAGAGAAAACAGATGAGCCAATACATGCGAATTATCTACCTCATCATGCTGTTTATCGCCCAGATAAAAGTTCTACAAAATTGAGAGTTGTCTTTAATGGTTCACATGCAACTTCATCAGGAGAATCCCTAAATTCCATACAGCTGAATGGAGGTGTCATTCAAGATGATTTGTTTAGCATAATACTAAGATTTCGTACACACCGCTATGCATTTACAGCAGATGTAAAAATGATGTATCGCATGATACTTATCGATAAAAGTCAACGTGATTTACAGCGCATAGTTTGGAAAGATTCTGTAAATGGTGAGATGAAATATTACAGACTATGTACAGTCACATATGGCACAACTAGTGCCCCTTATTTAGCCATGCGCTGCCTTAAACAGCTTGGTATAGATGGTGAATCTCAATTTCCGTATGCTTCTGGTGTGGTACAATCAGACTTTTACATGGACGATGCACATACGGGTATTTGCGTTATCTAGGCGGCCAAAAATATTTTATTGCATATATATATATTCTAAATGGTACAATTTGAAAGAAAAAATACATTTATTAAATTTATAAAGACGATTTATTAAAATAAAGCACAAATTTCATTTTTAAACACTAATATTCATTTTTGTTACTCTCTGAAGAATCATCACTAACATTGGGCTTCGCTGGTAAAAGAAGAGCAATTGTTTCTGGCAAAAAAGAGTTCATTTTTTTACCATTGACTTTTCTCATGCTACTTATAAAAGGTAAAGGTGATGTTAAAAGTAGACGATTCAAAATATCTTTGTTGCAGCCAGTGTTGCCAGTGGGCTACTTTTTTATAATTCGGATTTGTTGATTGGCACCACATTTTGAAACGGTAAATTACTTTTAGTTTTCGCCTTAATTATAATGTCATTGAATAAGGCACATTTCATGATTTGTAAAAAGTAGAACCAATCAAGAATCTGAATTTAAAAAAAGTAGCCCATCTGGCAAAACTGGTTGTAGCTTTCCATCGAGAATTTGCGCGCGAAGTCTTGGTGGTATAGCCTAAAATGCTTATTTCGCGCTTCTGCGGCTTCTTCTAAAAGCTGCCCAATGGGCAATAATGTATTTTGAATGATAGTTGAACCATTAATTAATATTTTATGCATAGTTGAAGGCATTGGATGCCATTGGTAGAAATATACGTATAAGCTAGCAGTGTCTAATGCAAATTTCTAGTATTTTTTTGTATCAATTATATGTCCGCTTGAAATTGTCTCGAGTATGACTTTTAAGCGATATATTAAGTCATAACTAATGCCTCTTATGTCAGAAGCCAATTTCGGATCTTACTCCTCTTAAATCTTCTACTTGTATTACCGTCATTAGTGTTACCAATATTTGCCTTTGGCATCTCTACCAGTAAACCTGTTTCTTCGCGAAATCTTTTCTGGATTTCGAGGGGTGTTTTCTCTAGCTCAGTTTTATCTCAGCTTCGGTCTTCCACTCCCTATATTTTTTTTACTGGTAACTTATAAGCTAAATGAAGAATGCTTTCAAAAAGTCTAATTCGAGCATGTAAAATTGAAAGACCAAACTCGATAGCTTCAGAATTAATATCTTTTTGAATATCAATTTTGTTAAAATCCTTAGAGGTTGCATCGCATATGTAGCTCTGATTTGTGGATTTTGTGCCAGTTGCAGCGTTGCAAACCTTTCCATCTACCATTGTCATAATGAAGACCTGTTCCCATTTAAATTAAACTTTGTGGCGTTTAGTGGCATCGCAGAATTTTTTATAAAGTTAATTTCTTCCTCCGTAACATCAGTATTTTCTTTTACAAAACGAAATCTTATAGGACGGCTGTATTTATATGAGTATTTCAGAAGCATCTCATTTTCCAGTTTTCTACAACTCAACCTGAGCTGCATGAATTATTACTTCCTTTTCTAGAGAAGATCGTACTTCTTATATTTTTCTCCTCCTAGTTCTCTCACTTGATTCTATAAATAATTTAGATGGTCGTCCTGGCCGAGGTTGTGGTATGACAGGTATATAAAACGTTCCTTCTAACCAAGATTGATTGTCTTTGACAAATACGTCTTCCTTCTTATGGGCTTTTATCCATCTATCTTTTATTTGTGATTTAAATAGTGAAAAATTGCGCTTTAATCTCTCAATTTGGTCTTCTGTGTAACCTTCACCGGATATCAGCTGAACTTTTAAGAAATTTAATTTATCTTCAAAATTGGACAAATGAAAGCTCTGCATTCGATTAAACAAACATTTACAGGTCACAACTCTTACTCTTGAGGTATCTTGTGAATTTACAATAAAAATATTTTCTTTTAGAATGTTATATGCGATAGTCAATTTTTTTTCAATATTTCGAAAAAATGTTCAAACTATCAGAAAATATACATCCGCGCTTTTCCGCGGCAGTTTCTTTGATTTTTCATTACTCAAAGCTTCAAACTTTCGATTTAGTTAAAAATTATAACAGGATATGCCTGGGTAATACAACAAAAAATCGATTAAATAAAATATTTTGGAAATAATCTTACTCTAAAATGAGGGTATCTTAAAAGTGCATCAATTAAACTTTTTAACGATAAAACAATAAAAAAAATAAAACAAACTTTTATATTGTTACCTGTTGTATCAGGATCCATCACAAGCACTTTCAAAATAAACGTAAAATAATATATATTTCACTTCAAAGGTAAAGTCTCTACACGAACGCCAAAAACGGACACAAACACCAAGTTGAAAGATCGAATTCCGACTAAAATTTTAACGAGATGCGTTGGTCGGGGAAAGGTTGAATTGGTAGGTTATTGTTCACGAAACCGTCCTCTAACTCAAGTTGTCACTCGTTTAACGAATTTAGCATTTTAAAAATTTGACTTTTGGCCGCCTAGATTGGTCAAATACCCGTATGTGCGATGTCCTAACTGGAGCAGCTGACCTAAAATCGGCTAAGAGACTGCAAATTGAGCTTATTCAACTATTAAATACGTGTGGCATGAACTTACATAAATGGTTTAGTAACCATCCAGAATTAATGGAGCCAGCCTTTAAAAATGAGAATTACACTTTTGAAAATATGAGTGAAACTAAGGCACTAGGACTTTGCTGGAATGCCAATGATGATACTTTTACTTTTAGTGTATCATTCAGTGAGCAAACCAAGGTAACTAAAAGAAGTGCGCTGTCAAATATTGCTCGCATTTTCGACCCCTTGGGTCTATTTGGACCAGTTGTGACGAAAGCAAAAATTTTCCTACAAAGACTGTGCAGACTGCAAATTGATTGGGATGAAAATCTCCCTACAGCTGAGCTTGATGATTGGTTGCAGTTTTTAGAATCATTAAGAGCCATCAATAATATAAGTGCTGTTAGATACATTTTTACAAATAATCCAGTGCAAATTAAAATTTGTGGCTTTTCAGATGCTTCGGAGAAAGCCTACGGTGTGGCATTGTATGCTGTGTCTTCAAATTCTTCAGGAGAACAAATTTCTCAGTTGCTTTGCAGTAAAAGTCGAGTTGCACCAATCAAAATAATCACTATTCCTCGCTTGGAGCTCTGTGGTGCAGTTTTATTAGCCAAATTGATGAATAAGATTGCCAAAACCTTAAAAGTTCCTAAAGAATCTGTTTACTATTATTCAGATAGTACTATTGTATTATGTTGGATTCGAAAACAGCCGTGTGACTTAAAAACCTTTGTGTCATCACGTGTGGCTACGATTCAGAATCTTTCTGATATTAGTCATTGGGGACATGTGGCTTCTTCTGATAATCCTGCTGATCTTGTGTCACGAGGTGTAGATCCAGACAAACTTCTCCAGAGTAACTTATGGTGGAAGGGTCCACTATTCCTAACACAACAAACTGAACCTTCTTTAAATACTGTCGAACTTGAGCAAAATGATAAGGATCTATACAGAAGTGAACTTAAAAAGACTTTTTCAGAGACTTCACTTTTAATATCAGACTGTTCATTTTTTATTGACTATTTTTTGCATTTGAGTAATAATTATGCTAAATTAATAGGAATTCTTAGCTATGTTTTCAGGTTCATTCAGAATGTCAAGAAGCCAAAAGAAAGGTATTCAGGTAAGCTAACATCTGCTGAATTGAAGAAGGTTGAGCAGTTTATCATAAAATCTGTTCAAGAAAAAGAGTTCAGTTCTGAATTCACATTGTTATCTAAGGGTAAGGAGTTACCAAAAAATAATAGATTACTTTCATTAAATCCTTTCTTGGATAAAAATAATTTAATCAGAGTTGGAGGTCGTCTCCAAAATAGCACGGTAAATTATGCCCAAAAACACCCAATTGTACTGCCCTCTAAACACAAATTAACAGAATTAATTATCGAGTTTTATCACAAAAAATATCTACATATAGGACCACAAAATTTACTTTATTATGTTCGAAGAGAATTTTGGCCTTTAAACGGTAGGGCTATTTGTAGTAAAATTGTACATAAATGTATTACATGCTTTAGGGCCAAACCTAAATTGTTAGAGCAAATTATGGGCGAGCTCCCAAAAGAAAGAATAAATGTAGACTTTGTTTTTAATTGCACAGGAACTGATTTCTGTGGTCTATTTTTATTAGATATAGAGGTCAACGTAAAGGCATTTATCATAAAGTTTATGTTTGTATTTTTATTTGTATGGTAACAAAGGCAGTGCATTTGGAATTAGTCAATGATTTAACATCCGAGGCTTTTATTGCAACATTAAAGAGGTTTTTTGCCAGACGAGGCAAACCTCGAAAATTTTTCAGTGATAATGCAGGCAATTTTGTGAAGACTAATGTAGAGCTTAAAAGGTTGCATGAATTGGTAAACAAACCAGACCAGAACCTTACTAATTACTTGATATCTGAAGGTATTGCTTGGGAATTTATTCCCCCTAAAGCTCCAAATTTTGGAGGTTTATGGGAATCGGGAGTCAAGTCCTTCAAGTATCACTTTAAACGTGTTGTGGGCAACTCTAAATTAACTTATGAAGAAATGTTAACTATAATTGTCCAAATTGAAGGTATCTTAAATTCGCGCCCGCTTACTCCCTTGAGTACAGATATTGATGACTTGGAGGTCTTGACCCCGGGACATTTTCTTATTGGTCGCCCACTTAATGCTATTGCTGAATCTGACCTGAGTAATATTGAAGATAATAGACTAAACTTATGGCAAAAGACCACTAAAATGGTTCAGACCATCTGGAAAAAGTGGAAAAATAGTTATTTAAGTACATTGCAGCAAAGGCATAAGTGGATGATATCAAAAAACAACCTCAAAATAGGAGATATGGTTGTAATAAAGGAAGATGATCTTCCAGTGTCTAAATGGTTATTAGGGAGAATTGTAGAAGTATTTTTTGATAATGATAATAGAATAAGAGTTGTAAATATAAAAACCCCAAATGGAATATATAAAAGAGCAGTATCCAAAATTGCTGTATTACCTCTTGAAAAGTAATTCAGTTTTTATAAGAAAGTGCACATTATTGTAAAATTTCTTTATTTATTATGTATTATGTAAAATTTTTTAAATATTTGCTTAAATTTAACTTAACTGTGACTCATTTATATTGTATTTAAGGGTACACGACATTTCGGTCCCGCCATTTCGGTCCCGCCGTTTCGGTCCCGCCGTTTCGGTCCCGCCGTTTCGGTCCCGCCGTTTCGGTCCCGAGACATTTCGGTCCCTGGCCATTTCGGTCCCGAGACATTTCGGTCCCGAGACATTTCGGTCCCGAGACATTTCGGTCCCGAGACATTTCGGTCCCTGGCCATTTCGGTCCCGAGACATTTCGGTCCCGAGACATTTCGGTCCCTGGCCATTTCGGTCCCTGGCTATTTCGGTCCCTTGCCATTTCGGTCCCTTGTTATTTCTTTACCGGCCACCTTATAACTTGGTTTCTGATTGATGAAGGCCTACTAAACGCTGTAAGCTCAACATTGTTCGGGCTTTTTTTTAATATTTTTATTATCCTGCCCCCCTTCCCTCAAATTTCATACAAAGCTGAATATAATAGTCCAATAAGTTTAATCTATTGTAACTCATGATATTAAAATCACAGCGAGTTGAAAATTTGGTTAAATAATGTTATATAATTTTACACTGTCTTTATTATTATTATTGAACAGAATGAATATTTTAAGTTTTATCATATATTCTTTGTATTAGGTATTTTATCTATACAAAAAACTAAAATACATATTTGAATGATTGTTTTAGCACACTTTCTTAAAATAGTTAAATTAGTGATTTCGTAACTAGGCGTGCTACGAAAATTTTTTGTTTAAAAAACAAAATTTGCTCCAAAGACCTTTTTTTATGTAATAATTATTAGATGCAATTTTTTTTTTTTTTTTAGTTTTAGTTTTCTTACTTTATGAAAACAATTTTTGTGAATTAATTTTATTGAAAGTGCGCTTATTTCTTTGTAATAAAATGATTATTTTTTAATTTTATATAATAATGTAACTATTATTTTAAAGAACTTTATTTTCAATTTTTAACTGACAAAACTAAGCGTTTTTAATTTATCGTTTATTTATTTATTTATTTGTATTACCTTTTCGCTCCCACATTCACGGAAAAAAAATTCACAATTCTTATTTTAATTTTATTATTGATTGAATTAATAGTTTTAAATTTCAGTAACTTTAAATATAAAATAAATAAACACGTAAACAATAAGTTTCAGTTTATAACTCCTACAAAACATAATGATAAATTGAATATAAAACAGATTATTTATCGAGTTTATTTAAAGTAAAATTCGAAATGCGTTGTTGCGCAAAACTGTTTTGAGATTTAATTTATTGCAATTATTCATCACCATAAGTTTTTATTAAAAAATTATTATTTATTTAAAAAAAGGAAATTATTATTATTATTATTATTATTATTATTATTTGAAAAATCAGTTAGTAACGTAACGTAATAATTAATTAAACATAATAATGCAACACTGTAACAATGCGTAAAAATATTTCTTAACAGTGTTAGGTAACATTATTATCCAGATGCAGATTTAAATTTTCTGAAACAAAGTTATAGTTTACAGTTCACAAAAAGCAATCATATATTAATTAATTATTTTTAAGGAGTAAGAAAAATATCATAAACTAACCAATAAATGAATAAATAATATATTTATTTTCAGAATCCTTATCATTTTTATACATCCTAATGAACTTTAATAACATTATAGTAGCTGGAATTTAAAAAATATGTTTTTCATTTTTGCTATAATAACTTCTATATAGTTCTTGTACTAGATTTTAAACAAGTAATTGATAAATAAGTTACTTAAACAATTAATAGTTAAAATAATTTTGAATTCTTATTAATAAATATGTTTGATAAAAATAATTTAATTTTTGGGAATTTTTTAATTTAACAACATAATTATTAATGCTTTCAAATTTTCTAAGATTATGTTAATCCTTTAATAAAATAATGTATAACATTAAGTAAATATCAAATCAAAACCGAGTGCCGGGAATTTTTAAACACTTATAATTTTTATGTTGGTGTTCAGTTAAGTACTACTATTAACCTCTTTTAAGCAAAAATTCTGCACGTCAATCAATTGTCAACGCCCATATGAGCAAATAGTCATCTTTATACAAGATAGCTAGAAAAGCTAGGTAGTTAGCTTCTACTTATCTTGATCTTAATACACTTGTCAGATGAAATCCCTCATTCTGTACAATGTCCTTTTTACTCTGGAGTTCAAATGCGGACGGACCTCCCACATAGTCGCTGGCGTTCTTAGAAGAAATATGAATGTTTTGAAAAGAACGGCATTTCTCGGTGTTTTTTATTCCTCTGGCTGTTATCTTCATTTCAAACGCTTTTAGTATCATTTAAGCCAGTATAAAAAGTAGAATGGAGTATTTTTTTTATCCTGATTATTACAACTTATGAATGATATTGAAATTTTCAAAACTTACAAGATAACTAAATAAGATTGATAGATAAGATATTTACCACCTAGAAATAATATTTTAAGTTACTTTTTAATTTAACTTACTTTGACAGACGGCTTTTTTTTCATATTTTTTATGTGGGTTTTTATATTTTAATGTTAAAAATAATTATTTTATATAATAATATCAGCTTTAAATGAAATGGCAAATTTCAATGCAATTACATTAATAATTTTGTAATTAGTTTCATTAAGCTGATTTTAGAAAATTTGACAGATGTATTGTATAAATGTGATATATAGGTAGAAAGCAAAAATGGTTTTAGTCATAAACTAATTATAGCGGGTTGTTTTAATTTATAAGCGTAGTTATACGGTCTTCGGCTGCGTATCGATTTAACTTTAGCTGGATTTTCCATGTATTACTTTCATTTTATTACTCTGTCGAAGATTATCAAATGATAGTACAGTCCTCCCCACTTAATTGGGTCGAGGGTAATCGAATCCCGCTTATTCGAATAAAATCATCCGGTTCCGATTTTATTCCTGTTGGATTAATGTTATTTCCCGTTTAACCGAATACTTTTCATGAAATGTTCTTCTTATTCGAATAACAACTGAGTGGGTAATTTGAAAAATAAGTGTAAAGAACGCGTTTAACTTTTGCAACTGGAATTCCCCTCCAGTTTTTGTCATTTTCGATTCTTATGCTAAAAAAATAATGATCCAACACTTACTGCATGATTTTGGCCGGAAGTTGTACAATGAATTATTTTATATAATAAGTCATGTGTGATCCCCCCCCCCCCCTGAACAAGTTCAAATAACAGTGAAAAAAATTGGACAGTTTCGATGAATTTTGTATTTCATTTGTTTTCGTTTGTCGAAGAACATTTCTTACTTTTTCGATTTTGTTTACACGTATTTAAAAAAAAAAAAGAGAAAAAAAAATCTATTTATATATTTATTTGCAGGTATCTTGATATTATGTGTTAAAGTTTGTCAATAACATGCCAGAAAGTTTGGTGTCAAAGAGTAATAATATATGTATACATATACATATGTATGTACATAAATATATATACATTATATATATATATATATATATACACACACACACACATATGTGTATATATATATATTGGGGGAAAAGCCATTTTAGAAACAGTCAAGAAAAAGTTACACAAAAGTTGTAACGCAAATAATCCCGCCCCCCATTTTTTTTTAATTTTTTTAGTTAATTGTAAATCTGATACTTAGTTTTATCAAATAGACCATAAGGAAAAACTTAAAAAATCGATTTAATAGAACAATATTCATAAAAGTTTCATGACTTTGATGCTGAAGAAGTTAAATATAATTAGATACATATATATATATATATATATATATCTGGTGTTATTTATTGAAAATCTGCCTGTTCTAAAATTGTATCTTTATTCTTTGGAGAGTAACGGAGGGGGGGGGGGAGGCATAAAATATCAAATAAAAATATCAATACATAAAAAAAAAAACGCTGTTGCCTCTTATTAGTAGTAATACTTGATGGTAAAACAACAGAAAATATTTTTCACGCTGCTTATAACGTCTGGTTTTCACAAGATGTTGGGAGAGTTGAAGAATTTTGTTAAATTCATATTGTGATTTATATTTTACTTTTTTTTATGTATGAAGTTCTTTTTTATAAAAGAAACTATCAAAATGACGCAATTCTACAACAGGGAGGACTTTTTGCCAAATGAAAATTTAGTTTGGTGGGGATGTCGTCCGCATACCTCCTCTCTCTCTCTCCCTTTTGGAACACACATTTAAATAAAAAAAATATTCTGTAAGGCTTTATTTATATCAGTCATGAAAGTGGGAAACGGAAAAAGGTTAAAAAATTTCTCTATACATACAATAGGGGCAAGTCGTATGATTAAAAGACTTTTCAGCAGATAGTCATTCAATAAAATGAAATATAACTATACATATGGTACCTTTTCTTTTTTATCTTAGAAAATATTAAAAAAATAAGCTGACACTGAATGTATACATTTATTAAATCAGAAAAGAAAATTAAAGGCAGTTTCTCAAAGATATGAATGCAAGTACATCTGCTTATGTGAAGTATAGAGATTAATTTTTCATATTAAGTGTTATTTTGAAGAGTTAGACTACTTAAGATAGTACCCAACCAGTTTTTTAAAACCTACTTATGTTTCATTTAAACTTCAAATTGTTCGTTGCTCCAGACACACATTTCGAAAAATACATCACTGAATTTACCCAAAAGTTTTGTATGAATAGAATAAAATATATAAAATATAATAATTTTATTTACATGACTAATAGATGTTTATAATAAAAACTCTCCTTTTATTGGATGGCTTTTCTGCACAGCAATTAAAAATAATAATAATAATAAATAGATTTAAGAATTTCAGTAAGCAAAATATTTGATTATTAAAAGTTCCAGATCCCCCCCCCCTCCTCCCCACATGCTTTCAATACTTTCTATCACTTTTTGCATCAATCCAAAGAATGTGCAAATTTGTAAAAAAATGGAATTCTTCTTTTAAGAGGAAGATTTTCATGTCTGTTTAATACTGTTTATAAAGATAAAATCAGTACAAGTATCGAATTACCGAAAACTATCCATAGGTTGAACGCAATTAAAACCAAAGATATATAAAAGTATGGCAATATAATTTTTTTGCTGTTGCTGTTGTTTAGAAAACATTAATAAAAACAGGGAAGCGTCAATATAATAAACATTCTAGATTGTAATAATAACAATAAAAAAACTGCTGTCATGAAAAAATAATTGCTTATAATTCAAGATATAATTCATTTTTCTAAAATGTTAAAAAAAAAATCTTCAGGTTACAAATTATTTTAATAATTATTTTTGCTCGTGTCATATTTTTATGTAATAAAATAATTGCTATGCTAACTATCTCCACGTGTTGCAATCTGGAAACTCTTTTCTTAATTTAACAAGTTGGAAATTGCACGTGAACGTAGCAAATGAGGTGCGTTCGTACGATAACGAAGTTTTAAAAATTTTAGATCTTGCTGATGTAGTAGAGCGTAATTCGGATACCGTATAATAATCGAAATCTTTGTGTTTCTGGAAGTATGCTGGAAGTAATTTTTATTAATTCTCAGCAACGTATATCTTATTCATAAAATGTGAAATAGTTGAATAAAATAAAAAAAAAACGCCCCAAACAATGTTTCCCCGTATAGCATTATTTAGTGGAATACTTTTGTGTGGCCCTGTAATTTAATAATAAAAATATCACCAGATAAAGTTGTTTTTATTTATTTCAAGAATTTTGCCCCTATGCGGGAGTGGCTGGGCTGCAAATTAATGAAACACTTATAATCCTGAAAATTGGCCTCAGCGATGAAATCCTATAAGATACTAAGTGTTAGAATATAAATTCCACATAACAATAACTCTTTCTTTTTTCCTGGTAATTTGGAAGCCTTTGTTTCCCTGGAAAGGAAACATGCATCTCAGAAGTTAAAATTTTACAACTATTATGGGGTGTGTTAATATCATAAATTAATTGGGTTATTTTATAAATTCATTTTTCAATTTCCAAGTTAACTTCCTCGTTCCCTCGTTCAAGAATTCAAAACATTCTGGCAATGTTACAAAATGCCATTCATCTGTGAATTTTTTTCAGACATCTCCTTCGATTTCTAAATAATTGATCGAAATTTTGATTTTTTTCTCCTGAGATTGAGTTCCAGCAGGTTAATTTTTTTCTTTAAGTGTTATTAATTGCAAAAAAGAAAAAAATCTTATTTGGAGTTTATATAATCTAAAACATAGCACCTAAGATATTGCTGAAGCCGTGGAAAATTTTGAGATACGTTTCTGAAACTCTCCTCCACACCCCCCCCCCCCTACACGAACATTTTTCAGAAGAATTAGAATGCTGAAATAAATGAAAAAAAGCTTCATCTGGCGTTATTTATGAACCCCGTATATTTCTATGTATTATGAATATAAAGTGATGAAAAATTTAAAAACTTATTATTTGAGCTGTAGTTAGCGTGAAATCCTCATATTTTTTATGGCATTTTTTATATATTGTTTTTGATTACTAACATTTAGCCTCTCTTTAAACATTTTCTGTTTTTAAGGTAGAAAATGTTCGAAGAGAGTTTCCAGATTGCACCCCGTGGAGGTAGTTAGCATTGCAATCCTTTATTATTTTTTTTCTTTATTTGTCCATAGAATAACATTTATATACAATTACATGAATAACAATCACACTTACAAATTATACAAGTAAACATATTGATACGAAAGACATTTGTAATAATTACACATATAACATTAAAAAAACAAGAAAATTACACAATAAAATAAAAAATATAAACTTTTTCAAATTAGTTCATAAGGTAATTATGGGCGATCCCTCGTAAATATTCCCTCATGCTTCGACTATTTGGATCATTCCGAAACTTTGTTACGATTTTCAAAATTCTCTCGTCTGTTTTCATGTATTTTCTTCGTTTTTTCGGTGGTTGTTCTCCACGAACAAACTCTTCGTACATTTTGTCGCGGCCACTCTGGATCTTTTTAATTCCATCTATGAATCTCCATATCGTTGGGTGATCCATGCAGAATTCCTGCTGCATCCTTCTGTGAGTAGCCTCAACATTATTATTGGTGCGCGATTCTCCACGTAAAGTCCTCTCATAAACATTCCAAATATCTGGTGGAAACAGCGGCGTCTTTCGTATGCCTCTTCGATTTGGTGCTCCAATATAATATGTTTCAAACCAGTTCAAAACAGGCAATAATTCGAGGGGTAAATCGGCTTCCAGAGATGCTAAAGCATCATCTATTTTATCGATTGGTACAAATGCGATTGCTGCTATTTCTCTAACGAATAAGGCGAACTCAGCATCATTATTATATTGGCTTAAGGGGACAAGGGACCTTGAAATCCTTAAAAATAATTTTTTTTATTTTTTGTAAATTTCACCTAAATATTATTCAAGGGTACATTATATGCATTATAACATGCATTTATCACAAAAAAAAATGCAAAAAAAAAATTATTTTTGACAAAAAAATGGCATTTTACGCAGCTTCTTCGAAATCTTCGAAATGCGGACTGCGCATTCCATATCAATGAAAATCCCCAATATTTTTTATGAAAGTTTGTTTTATATATATAAACAAAATTGTGCATCCAATTTTGAATATTTGAATTTAAAAGTTAAAAAAAAAAATTGAAATTTTGAAATTTTTTCGAAATTTTTTTCAAAATTTTCAAATTTTTTCAATTTTTTTTTTATTTTTTGTAAATTTCATCTTAAATATTATTCAAGGGTGCATTATATGCATTATGGCATGCATTTATCACAAAAATATTTTTAAAAAAATATTATTTTTGAGAAAAAAATGGAATTTTACGCAGCGTCTTTGAAATCTTCGAAATGCCCCCTGCGCTTCCCATATCTATGAAAATCCCCAATATTTTTTTGGAAAGTATGTTTTATATATATAAACAAAATAAAGCATCGATTTTTACATATTTGAATTTTAAGAAGTAAAAAAAAAAAAAAAATTTGAAAATTTTGAAAAAATTTTTGAAAAAATTTCAAAATTTCAATTTTTTTTTTTTTAAACTTTTAAATTCAAATATTCAAAATTCGATGCACAATTTTGTTTATATATATAAAACAAACTTTCATAAAAAATATTGGGGATTATCATTGATTTGGAATGCGCAGTCCGCATTTCGAAGATTTTGAAAACGCTGCGTAAAATGCCATTTTTTTGTCAAAAATAATTTTTTTTTGCATTTTTTTTGTGATAAATGCATGTTATAATGCATATAATGTACCCTTGAATAATATTTAGATAAAATTTACAAAAAATAAAAAAAAATATTTTTAAGGATTTCAAGGTCCCTTGTCCCCTTAATAGGCCTTCTTCAGAAATTTTCTTTTTCAAATTCCTTACCAAGTGAAAAAAACAACCTCCAATCGCTGCATTTGGAAAACTTTGTCGAATTGCGTTTATTTCTGATTTTTCATAATCCACCGAAATGGAATCGGGGTTAAAATGCGGCCAAATTTGCTTCACCGCATTAAATAATTTTATATAAGTGTCTTCAGATTTGTCAGGCAATAAAGAATATAGTATTGGGAACACAAAGTCATTTCGTTCCGCCATTATCACAAAAACTTGCGTAAATAGTTTAGGTGCTATTCGAAATGATCCATCTATGTAAATTTTTTTCATGTTCTGAGACCAATTTTCATGATTTTCTCTGCCAAATACTAAAAAACGTTTAAGATCATTTTGACCAGCATCATACAATAAAAAACGCTCGTTGACGATAGAGCCATTATTATATTCGGCATAGTTAGCAGGTATAACTAGATCAGTAACATTATCAGGTTGTGCTGGAGAATGGTCAACTTCTATGCGTTTTCTTTGAATTGTTTTTTTCAAAGCCCAATGGTTTGGCATCTTTCCTTTAATAGATAAAGGTAAATTCTCATAGGCATTATTCAAAATTACCGCGGTCGTTTCTTGCGTATTTTCCGCTTGTCGTTTTATAGATGTGCGAATTCTCATCACTTCAACTCCAGCTGCATCACTATCATGAGAATGACTATTAATTTGTTTTAACACTTCATCTGAGTTCACACAAGTATGAATCCGCACTTTGCAGTTATCGGAATCTCGTTTATCACATCGCCAAAATTTGACAGTTCCAGTTGAATCATATTTGTGGAAACCAAAAGTATGTCCATTATAATTAAATTTGGAGCGCGATCTATTAGATAATATTTGGTTCATTTTGATTTACTTTAACCAAATCAGTCAACTTTCTCCGACAAACAATTTTTACAAATAAATTTCTAAAAATATTCTTTCTCTCACAGTGTATTCCACAAATTCCAAAATTAGTATTGCGATTTATCTGGCAAGCTTATCTGCAGTTCAATCCTCTTTTGTTCTGCGGGTGGTCCAATGAAATAAAAGGCTTTTCTCTAACAAAGAGGATTTCTGGAAATGGACGTTCCAGATTGGTGTTGTTACTTGACGAGTATTCTTCCCCTTTTGAGAAATATTTTCCTTTCTGTTCCTCATAAAAAAACCTAACATAGTAAGCATATTTTGCGAATTCCAACTATATTTTTAGTAAAGAAATTTTTTATTATATAACGGCACATTAGGAGTTGGAATAATACACAGCCAAGTTACGCGCAAAATTTAAAATATGTGAAAAAATAGATATGGTTTTGGATAAACTGGGATATGTGTTAAGAAAGCAGTTCAATTAAATGATTAGATAAAGATCAAAATATGATTAATTAAAAAAAAAAATGTGAATTTATATTTGTATTTTATTTATCTCACGCTATGAAAAAAAAATCGCATTTAAATAATATGCATTTTAAAATTCTAATAAAATAATTAATGGTCAAAAATTCAGATAAAACATCATTTAATAATTTCTATGTATATCATTATCTTTCTGAAAAAAAAAATAAATAAACACCTAAGAAGTTTTTACACAAACCGAAATAAAAGTATGTATTTTCTTGAAAGATTTAAATTATCTATGAAAATAAAATTTTATATAGTTTAACTTATTTTGCGCAAACATACCTAAAAATACGTGTCGTATTCTACAAATGATTTTATGAGTTATTTAATAATATACACCATAGCGCACTTTTTGAAAAAAAAAATAGCAAACAAATAAAGCTGTAGGCTTCAAAATAATAACTAACCAGCAAAATCATGATTTTCAAAAAGAGTATGTTTGTTAAAGTTTATCCTAACATTTGAAAAAATATTCATATGCGTTTTGAATCCTTAAACTTTTTTAAATAATAAAAAAAAAAGTATAAAGGATTCTTTTCTATTCAGCCTGTTTCATAAAAAAATGTGTATTTTTTCATTTGTAAATTGTTAATATTACTATATCAGTTATAACAAATATAAATTATAAATGGTAGAATTATAGTCTCTTTTATCTCCCACCCCCCCCCAAAAAAAAAAAAAAAAAAAAAAAAAAGTTAAACGCGAATATTATTCGCGTACAGAATGTTCCGTACAGTAAATATTTTTAATTCAAAACTCTAATATTACAAAAAAAAAAAAGAAAAGAAAAGAGAACTTTGCTAAAAAAATAATTATTATATTGGCCTTAAAAGTCGATTATCGCTTAAAGAACGCCATACGTGTCTATATGTACATAAAAAACATTCGTGTCTTTAAGTGTTAATATACCAGTCAATTTAATGTTTTACAACAAACTTAAAGTTCTCCTTATGAGTAATTTTTGTCCTGTACGAGTAATTTGTTAGGGTTCCCTCCCAGTAACAATTTCGGTAAACGGAAAAAAAGTGACCGGAAAAAAAGTTATCGGAGAAAAGTGACATAAACTACAAAAGCGGAAAAAAGTGACACGGAAAAAAAGTGACAAGGAAAGTTTTGGACATAAGTTCATTATGATAAGACGTATCTTAGATTAGTTATGGGTTCTTCTGCTTATTATAAAGGGGGGGGACGAGCAATTCTCCCCCTCAAACTAGATAAATATGTTTTTATGCAGAATTATCCCATGTATTTCATTTTTAAATATAGGTTCTTTCTGGTAAGGTGAATTCCGGAATAGTTTTAAGGATTTAATGGCTAAGTATAAAGGGGAGATGGAGGAAACGCCTCTTAAATTAAATAAATGGCTTTTTATGCAGAATTATCCGATTTGCTTCGAATTTTGGACATGGGTTCATTATGATAAGACGTATTTCTGATTAGTTATGGTGTTCTATTGGTAATTAAAAAGGAGAGCGGGTAATTACTATACCCACCTTAAATTAGATTTAAAAAAATTATGCACACTTATCCGATGTATTTCAAATTTTGGATATAGGATCTTTCTCATAAAATGAATTCCTGAATAGTTTTATGGTTTAATGGCTATGTATAGAGAGGGAACGGGGGATAAACCCCCTTGAATTAAATAAATGGTTTTTTACGCAGAATCATCCGATTTGCTTCAAATTTTGGATGTATATTCATTATAAGAAGGCGAATCTCTGATTAATTATGGGGTTCTTTTGATAATTAAATAGGGGAAGCGGGAGATTAATCCCCCACTCTTTAAATAAAATGAATTGTTTTTTTTCTTTCACAACTATTCAACGTATTTCAAATTTTGGATATAGGTTCTTCCTGATAAAGTGAATCCCTGAATAGTTTTATGGGTTTAATGGCTATGTATAGAGGGGGAACGGGGGATAAACCCCCTTAAATTAAATAAATGGCTTTTTACGCAGAATCATCCGATTTGCTTCAAATTTTGGATGTATATTCATTATAAGAAGGCGAATCTCTGATTAATTATGGGGTTCTTTTGATAATTAAATAGGGGAAGCGGGAGATTAATCCCCCACTCTTTAAATAAAATGAATTTTTTTTTCTTTCACAACTATTCAACATATTTCAAATTTTGGATATAGGTTCTTCCTGATAAAGTGAATCCCTGAATAGTTTTAAGGGCTTAATGGCTAAGTATAGAGCGATGAACGGGGGATAACCCACAATTAATCAGGACTTCGCACTATCATAATGAACGCCCAATCAAAATTTGAATCAAATCGGATAATTCTGCGTAAAAAGCCATTTATTAATTTAAGGGGGGGGGGGGTATCATCCGTTCCCCCAGTGTTTACTTAGCCATTAAACCTTTAAAATTATTCCGGGATTCACTTTATGAGAAAGAACATATATCCAAAATATGAAATATATCGGATAAGTGAGCATAAAAAACAACTTATCTAATTTAAGGAGGGGGGGGGGATAATCACCCGCCCCAATTTTTAATTGGCAAAAAAAACCCATATGTAATCAGGGAAACGCCTCATCATAATGGTTCTATAATACAAAATTTGAAGCAAATCTGATAATTCTGCGTAAAAAGTAATTTAATTTAAGGTGGGTTATATTCTATTCCCCTTCTATTCTTAGATATTAAATCCTTAAAACTATTCAGAGATCCACCTTATCAGAAAGAACCTATATTTAAAATTTGAAATACATGGGATAATTCTGCATAAAAATCTATTTTTCTAGTTTAAAGGGGATATAACTGCTCGCCCCCCTTTATAATAAGCAGAAGAACCCCATAACTAATCAGAGATACGGCTTATCATAATGAACTTATGTCCAAAATTTTAAGCAAATCGGATAATTATGCGTAAAAAGCCATTAATTTAATTTAAGAAAGGTTAGCCCCCGTTCCCCCTCTATACTTAACCCTTAAGGGTGTATTTCGATTCAAACTGCTTATTTTCCGATTTATTTTTGAATTCATTTTCGCTTTCAAACACACCAAACATTCAAAATCTCTTATTTGGAAAGTACACGAGGTGCCGTGATTGTCGATTCTTTGATAATGCAGAAAATATTGCAAAAAAAGCAATCAAAAACGGCATTTCGAACCGATTTTTCCCAAGCAGGAGATTTGGGAACGAAAAAAGGATCATACTAATAAGGTAACTGTTTATAACTCAAATTCTAATAAAAGGAGCGTAAAAAGACATCACACGGCACCTCATACGTGCCTTCAAGAATCACCTCAGCAAGTTTCATGTTTCTACTTTAAAAAATGTGCCTGAAATTGTATCTGAAAATTTCGAGCTGGAAGCGTTTTTTCGAATACACCCTTAAACTCCTAGAATCTCTTCGGGCATTTTATACTATACATAAGCCTTATCGAAAAGATCCTATATGCAAATTTGACACACGTTGGATAATTATGCGTAAAAACCCATTCATCTAATTGAGGACGGATGGGGGGGGGGGTAATCGTCCCTTCCCAAAACTAATCAGGCAAGCGTCTTTTCAGGATGAAAGTATATCCAAAAATTGGACCAAAACAGTTAATTCAGCATGAAAAACCCATTTACCTAAACTATGAGCCCCCCTCCACGATCCCCCTCTCATACTTAAACAATGAATCCCCAAAATCAATAATAAATCCCCAAAATCAATTCTTTGTCACTTTTTTCCGGTAACTTTTTTTCCTTGTCACTTTTTTTCCGCGTCACTTTTTTTCCGTGGCACTTTTTTTCCGCTTTTGTAGTTTATGTCACTTTTTTCCGATAACTTTTTTTCCGGTCACTTTTTTTCCTAGATTCAACAATTTCACCTTGTTTTTGTTAGAAATAATTATTTCCTTATCATCAGATTAAAATAAAAAATCTAATAGCTAAAAGTTTTCCTTAAAAATAAATATAGTTAAGAAATTACTATTTATTAAATACTATAATGGAACAGAAGATTATTTCGAAGACTAAAAGCGGAGAACTGGAACTAGAAAATCAAAAATAAAGTTCTTTGAAAAGTACAAAAGAAAAATTCTTTAGGTGAACCTTTTGTAACAAAACAGAAGATTTTCTGGGTATTTCAACATTTATTGCATTCTTAGGTGCAATAAGCGGCGAACTGAAATATATTCAAGGAACACATTACTGGATATCGATGCAGTATACAAACCATTTTCCTCTCTTTTAACTTAAATAAGTAAGAATGAAGGTCGTGTATTTATTCTAAAGGTCTTTCTATATTTATATAGCATAGCTTGTCAAAATTACAATACAAGTTTACATTCTTGTTACTCAAACCTAAGCCGTTTTGTTACCCAAACATAAAAGGCTCTTAGTTTGCCCCTGCTGTACTTACTCGCCCGACCCTAGAAACAATAAATAAATACAACATAAAACAATGAGAAAATTCTTGAGTAAAACGTCATGCTTTGATGTTGACAGACTAATCTTAAAATTTTGTGTCATATTTATATGTTCAGTTACACCCCACTAATTTGTACCTTATCTAAAAAAGCAGATAATGAAAAAATTCTCCATAAGATCCCCTTTTATTCACTCTAAGCCCTATAGTTATTCCCCCTTCTCCTCCCCTCCCCCACACAAAAAGGATAAACTTGAATAAAATTTAAAAAATACACAAAACATCTTTGCTTATATAAACTATCAAATAATTCTTAAATCAAATGTCAAATATCAAATAATTCTTACAACGGATTGAAAAAACCTATAAATAGTATTTCCTTAATATTCATCCCCCCCCCCACTTCCCTCCCGTCGAAAGTTCCGACTTCTCCCTTGTAGAAATAAAACATATAAAACTTTCCTTAGTGAGATGTTTAAAATGTGTTTCATTAGATCACTTACTGTCTGGCTCCAATAAGAAAGACTCTAGAACCGGTCCCAGGTCCGTTCTGTTGCCAAGGTAACTGGTCAGTCCATTTTATTTTAGGGATGTCCGGCATTTCCTTTTCTCCCATTCAACTGATCATTCCGCGAATAAGCAGCCTTTTTTTGTCCTATGGATGAAGTTCCCTCCCCATAACGTTTGGAACCTTCGAAAGCAGGAAACCTACTCAGGGTTTTTCTTATCTCGGTCAGACAATAGAATTGTCTAACTTATTGACTCCCAACCCCCTCCCTCTACGCTGTTAAAAAAAAAAAAAAAAAAAAAAAAAAAAAAAACTGGACCTTTTTTACATTAGTTAATGTGAACTCCCCCCCCCCCCCCCATGATGATGATTTTTTTCGGGCGGTGCTTTTTACCGCGACTATTTTTTGCCGGGAGTGATTTTTCCATGAAGATTTTTAACGATTTTTAATTTTTTTTTCCGGGTAGATTACTTCCGGCCGATTTTCTCCGCCTACCATGGACCATCTACATTTGTCACGGGACAGAAATATTTATGCATAAATATATTCTTTTAAATGAATAACACACATAAAAAATCAAAACAAATATGCTAAACGCATATGCTCTCTAAATGATAAAATTTCTCCATTAAAATAAAATTATAATTTTTTTTTTTTTCATTTTAAATGGAATTTTACGTAAAAGTGATTCACTACACATTAATATTTTGAGATTCCATGTTATTTATTATATTTTAATTTTAGCTTTTTATTTGTCATATTAAAACAGATAGGTTATTTAAATTTTACGTATTTAAGTCAAATAAAGAATAAGGGAACATTTGAAATGTAGAATTTTAAAAGCGCAAAGAACAGTAGGGGGAACTGGGGTACATTGATACAGTTTTTTTCTAAGATTTTTTTTGGTGTCAAGAAAGCAGAAAATTCAAGTTTTTTTTCCATGAGGTGACAGCAAAACTTGTGTAGTATGTTATAAAAATGTGCAATCATTGTTTTATGTAGTATTTTTGCATGTAATTTTTAAAAAATCAAAAAAAGTCATTTGTATCAATGTGCCCCATCCCCGGGGCAGATTGATACGTTTAAGAAAAATGACGACAAAATAATACCAATGCATATTTTTCATAAAAAATGAGTTAGAAAACCATTTTATATTTATTTATAAAAATTCAAATCACCCACAATTTATTTTTAAGCAATATTAAAGCAATCAAAATTAAATATATTATGACTTGATGTTCTGTCTGTTTCTTGTCTGATTGTTGGCTGTGGTAACTTTGTCATATCTAGCACTTCAACCCCAGCATTATCTTATTTCTTATGAAAGATGAAAAAATTACCAGTTTTTCTGTTTATAAATAGGTTCATAAACAGAAAATAAAGGATAATTATATTAAAAATTCTGTTTATAATATAAGTATCATTTTCTGTTCTGCAGTTTGTTTCTCTTACTTAACATTTCTCATGTCGAAAATACTTTTTTCTCTGGAGAATCGATATAAATTCGAGATTTGCCAGAATGCCGTCCTTTTCTTTTATTAGTTCTACTAGCACTAGATGCTGGGTAAGTTCCTACGTCTTCTGTTTTCAAAAATACTATAAAATGCTCTAATATAAAGAAATTAGAGCTATTTCACTTCAATAAAAACTAATATTAGAAATTTTTCGTGAAAAAAAGGTTGGATTAAGGAGTGTATGGTAAAAAAAATAATAAAAGATAATGAAAATATGAACTATTAAAGGATTTAGGCTGTATCAATGTGCCCCGTCATAAACTGTATCAATGTGCCCCATACAGCGATTTTGAATAAAATGAGTCTCAAATCCAACACTTCACAATATATCTAACAATAAATAATGAGGAACTGATAAAGAGTAGCAGTACTTACCAGGGAGAGTATTCATTTTGGTTGAAAATACTGGAACAGTTGTATAATAGAATTTCAATTGTACAACTCAAATTTACTTTTGAACAACAAAAACAATAAATCACCCGTCCCATTTCATCAAACTGCTGAATCATTCCAAGATTTTCTGTATGTAGTTGAATACACTAGCATCACCTTTTGGAGCTGTTGTGAAACTTCCTGTAATGACCCTGTGAGCGGTAGAGGGGGTGTATCAATGTGCCCCATGTATCAATGTACCCCAGTTCCCCCTATATGTTTATTAGAAATTTTAACTTTTGTATCCCAATTTAAGAGGCTACTTCAGTGAAGTTTAAAGACCCTTTCGCAAATGTTAATCCTATGGAAGAAATTTATAAAGATTTCTTGGTTGCTTTTCAATATTTTTAACAATTCTTTTTTTGCATTGGATAGCTGAGATCGATTTGTATGCCGACCATTTTTTACTTTATAACTTTGATTGCAGGTTCTTTTTGTGGGGATGTTTTTATTTTCGGAACCAGTTGCGTGAATAAAAGTGTCCTCATTAAAAATATCGAAAAAAAATTAAAAAATAAAAAAATAGTATTTGTACAGATTTATTTTAGCTATACATTGAAAAAAAATCGTTCCAAAATATTAAAATGCAACAAATTTACCTTCGAAAATTTCTTCCAAAGGATTAGCGGGCCTTTTTGTTTGACTTAAGTAGCCTCTTAACAGATAAGTCATTTGTTTAACACTATTTCTAGTGGTGTCAAATGATACTTTCTTTTAAAGATTTGACTTGTGTTTATTTTGCTCGTAGTTTTTGAATGTAATAAGCATAAAAAGTCTTTAATGTATTAAAAAGGATTTGTAATTCCTGCATTGTTATACGTAAAAAGGTTATTACACGTAAAAAGTTATTTCGTAACAATAATTGTTATATGTAAAAAGATTAACGCAAACTTTTAAATAGTTTTTTTAATAGCGAAATAAAATAATTATTTAAAAAATAAAATGTTTTAGTCAGTCCCGATGCAGCACTTAAAAAATAATGTGGCTTTATCACAATTCCATGTTAAAAACCCCTTAAAAAAAAATCTGAAATGCCATAATTTAAAAATGATGTACCGTATAATAATAGGATGAAATAAAGATTTCTAAAACTATTTGCAGATTTTTTTTTTTTCATTCTTAAACATTACTTCTGTCATATGAAATTTGCATGGCGTTTGGATCCGCTGCAATATGTTTGAGTTTGGATCAGAGTTATACGTGAAAGCGGTTTTTGGGTACTTGTTACTTCTAATTAATCACATTACACTAAAACTTTATGTGGCTTTCAGTTAAAAAACCAGAGTTGAATTCAGACACTTTTCTCCGGGAGGGACTTCTGTGACTCCGGGGGGATTCAATGGAGTCCTGGGGAGGGGTTACACTTTTTTACCACTGAAAACACAAAATCCCAAAATTTCCGGGGGGGGGGGGTATTTGATAGCTCCGGGGGGGAATGACCCGCCCCTGAATTCAACACTATAAAATTATGTCAGATATTTCCCGCGCACAAAATTTCAGCTTGCTGGAGAAGGGACCGAAATGTCTGAGGACCGAAAAGTCCAGGGACCGAAATGGCCAGGGACCGAAATGTCTTGAGACCGAAGTGTCTCGGGACCGAAACGTCTCGGGACCGAAACGTCTCGGGACCGAATTGTCTTGGGACCGAATCGTCTCGGGACCGAAATGTCTCGGGACCGAAACGGCGGGACCGAAACGGCGGGACCGAAATGGCGGGACCGAAACGTCCTGCTTCCTGTATTTAATTGTATTGTTCTTTATATTTTTTACAATGGTTGTAATTGCAGTGTTTTAGTTTGAAACCCCCCCTCAGAGGTTTCAAGAGGGGCGGTATGTTTGATAAAAGGCTATTTAATTTTCTTCTGACTTTGTCACCTAGCAACCAAGATATTCCTAATTATTTCAAAATGTAAAAAGTTTTCTGTGCAAACGATTTTTTGTGATAAATACATTATCTGTTTTATTTCTTCAGGTTTTACCTAAGCTGTGTGAAACAATATTCTTTTTGTTTTGAATTTGATTAGAATGTTTTTTAATGAGATATGTGAAAAAAAATGTTACGGTTTTTATTGGAGTTGTGTTTTGTGAAATTATTAATGTTCGAAAGAACCTGAGTTGAGTTTACTCATGAGAATAAACTGTTTAAAACCAGATATGAGTAATTAATTTTGAGTTGAGTAAAATATTAATAAAGTTTCGAACAAATTGAATTCTTCATCATTATAAATTTGAAAATTTCCAGGCTGCCGTCCTTTTTTTTTAGTTCTACTGGCACTAGGTGTTGGTTAAGTTCGTACTTCTTCTGTTTGCAAAAATACTATAAAATGTTCTAATATAGAGAAATTAGAGCTTTTTTACTTCAATAAAAACTAATATTAGAAATTTTTGGCGAAAAATGGTTGGATTAAGGAGTGATGAAAAAATAGTAAAAGGTAATGAAAAAATGAACTAGAAAAGGATTTAGGTTGTATCACTGTGCCCCTACATAGACTGTATCAATGTGCCCCGTACAGATATTTTGAATAAAATGAGTCTCAAATCCAACACTTCATAATTTATCTAACAATAAAGAATGGGGAACTGACAAAAAGTAGCTTTACTTGCCATGGAGAGTATTCTTTTCTGTTAAAATACTGAAACAGTTGTATAGTACCATTTCAATTGCACAACTCAAATTTACTTTTGACCTACAAAAACAATAAATCACCCGTCCCATTTCATCAAACCACTGAATCATTTCAAGACTTTCTGTATGTAGTTTTGTGCACTAGGATCAACTTTTGGAGCTGTTGTGAAACTTCCTGTAATGAACCTGTGAGCAGTAGAGGGGGTGTATCAATGTGCCCCATGTATCAATATGCCCCAGTTTCCCCTACCATTAAACAGTAATACACTGTTTAATTTAAATATGCGGCAGTATATTACTCCTTATTTTATGATTATAAACTGGCACCTCAATTGCCAGTATTATACTGTAAAATCAACAATTATTTTTTGCAGCGAAGCTTTTTTCTTTAATTACATTGTCGTTTGTTCTTTTTTGAGATTAAAATCTTTTTAAAATCAAAGGAATGTTTTGAAAATATTCAAATAGTAATTATTGTAATTTTTAAATAAAACAAGTCGATGCCAAAATTCTCCCAGTAAAAATAATAATTACTGCAAATACATTATATATATATATATATATATAACTTCTGAACAATAACCCTCAATAAAAAGCAAACCATTCTCATTTTTTCTTTAGTTTCACTCAAGTCTCCAAGCGAAGCATAAGGAGAGTGAAGATTAAAGAAGTACTTATTTTAGGAAAAGGAATATTACTCCACATGCAAGTAATTTTATGAGATTAGAAAAAAATTAACAAAGATTTTATGAAGGTGATTAAGATTTTGTTCTTAATAAAATTCCTCACTGAAGCTGTTATTTATTTATTTTTTAATCATATTGTCATTCGTTAATTCTTTTGAAGTAAAACTTTTATGTAAATCAAAGAAGTGCTTTAAAAATATTCTTTTACTAATTATTGTATTTTAGGTAAATTTCGTATGAAATACTACCCATTGCGGTCTCCCCTATATTGGAATTTCTGAAATATTTTTGCAGATCTACACCGATCATGAACCCAAGAATACAAAACTGTCATCATTAAAAAAATTTCTCTCTCTCTCTCTATTTGTATATAGGTATATATTTACTTTTGTAGTTATTTGCATCTTTCTTTAAGAATTTCCATTTGATGGTGCAAGTTTTTCATCGCTGTCTGTTTATTATTATAGTCCATTTTAACTATTTAATCGTATTAAGTTTGTTAGATTGGGTTATTCTACAGTGCTCAGCAAAAGTTTAGACACTGGTGTTTTTTAACCTTTAAATAAAAAATACGAACACGTGGGTTTTACAAATGGCTATACTTATTTTCAAATATATTTTACACAATGTAGAATAAAAATAACGGTTATAATATAAGATAATATTTAATTTAACTGAACAAAGTAAAATTTGCATATTGCAAAAGTTTAGACAATTTTTTGATTTTTAGCCAACTGTTCATGGAAAAGTGCAAATTTCCAAGTTATGATGTCACATGTTTAAAGTATTTAATTATACCTCGATATAGCATCAGTTAGTGAAGATGCCGCGAGCTAAAAATATTCAATTAGATGAGGTAATTGAAGTAGGAAAGCTGAAATGGAAAGGGAAGACTGTTGCAGAAATTTCAGCAGCATTGAATCGTTCAAAGTGGTCTGTCTATAAAGTGTAGTCTAAGGATGACTCTTTCAAAACAAAACATAATCTGGAAGATCTTATGTGACGAGAAAATGAGATGATAAAAGGATCCAGAAACTGACATTTACACAAGTAATGATTGCTAATCACATTAAAAGTAAGTCAGAACTTTCTGTGTCGACGAAAATGATTCGTAGATGAATTAAAGAAACAGGTAAATAAATTTGCATGAAAATGATAAAACAATCAGCTTTAAAATATCGCTATAAATTGGCGAAAATTCAATTAACTTGCAAACATACTTCATATGGACCCAAATGGTATGCTATGATATTCAGTAACGAAAAAAAAGTGGAATTTGAATGGCCCAAACAAGTGGGCATACTATCGGAATGACTTAAGGTAAAGATCCTGGGACTTTATTAAGTCGACAAAAAAAAGGTGACTTTTAAATAATTTGGTCCTCACTTAGCTTTAATGCTCGTGTATCTGTGGAGTTATTCATTTGTTGCCAAGCAACACAAGACTACATACATACGTTGAAGATTAATTTTTAGTCATTTGGGGAACTTTTGCTGATCTAAAGAATGAATTTTATCATCTATTCATGTTGCATACAAAACAAGAACTTCGTTTAACTGTGAAAATTCTATTGATCTCAACTGGCCAGAGTGTAGTTCTGATCCAGACCCAATCGAAAACTTTTGTAACATCATATGTCGTAATGTGTACGCAAATTTTTGCTATAATTTTCTTTTAATGAGGTTCGAGCTGCAGTTGAACATGTTTGGTACGAAATAGGCCCCCAAGTGACGCAACATTTAGTTTTTTTGATGAAAAGTCACATTCTTGCACTAACTGCAAACAATGCGGGTGCAACTCGATTTTGATTTGTAGTTATTTTTCTGTAAATACACAAATTGTCTATACTTTTGCCACAATGTTAATTTTATTTTTTTTTTCATTATATTTTATGTAAAAGGTAAAATTCAAAATTTATTGTGTGTGAATAAAGGATAAGTCACAAGTAATATATGACAGAGGAATTACAAACATTCGGTACATACTTCTGAAAATAGAAGCGTAATCGATCATTGTCTAAACTTTTGCTGAGCACTGTATATTCATTGCAGATGTGCAATTGTATTCTTATATAATGGTTATATATATATATATATATATTAAAAACACAGTAACTTTTGTAATTCTGCTCAAATGTCTCCCAAATTGATATATAAAATCAAGAAGCATAAAATCTCGGTTAAGTCCAAATGAGCAAAACCGGCTCGAGGTTTGTCGAAACAGGGAGGGGTTTTGTAAAATTCGAAAAAAACCATAACTTCTAAATTAAAATAGATATCGAATCAGTTTAAAGTTTATATTCCTTCTAAGAAATGGGCAAAAAGTTTATGCATGACAGATTTTTGATAAAATGATAAATGGGCTCAAGAGACGAAAAGAAAAACAGGGTTTTGGGGAGAAAAAATGTATAACTTCGTAAATTTTAAAGATGTCAAATCCAATTAAATTTATTATAAAGTTTTTTTAATTTGTCTTAAACTTTTGTATTGACAAGTTTTTGATAAAAAAAAAGAAAAAGAAGAGGAACGGAAAAAGAAAAAATCATCACTTCGCCTGGTCTTAAGACATCAAATCCTATTAAATTTATTATACATCTTCTTAATAATATCTTCAACTTTTGCATTGACAAGTTTTTGATAGTACCAATTCTTATAGCAAAAACAAATTAAACAAAATTAAAAGTTGAAGAAAAAATTGTGTTAAAGTAGTACTCAAATCCAAACTGCTTATATTCTGATTCATTTTTAAATTCGTTTTTGTTCTCAAATGCGTCCAATTGGTAGGATCTCTTATTTAGGAATTGTATAATGTCCCGTATTCGTCACCTTTTTGATAAATGTAGAATTTATTTCAAAAAATCTTGTCAAATTGGATATTTTAAACAGAATTTCCCGAAACAATCGTGACTAAAGAATTGAGAATGCATTCAAATAACAAATGTCTAACTTTCTGACTCATTCATTTTTGCTCTCAAAAAAATGGAATTGACAGGTTTCCTTATTTAGAAACTATATAATGTGTCGCCGGTATTGGTCGGTTTTTTAGTAAAAGCACAATATATTTCAAAAAATGTTGTTAAAGTTGGTATTGTGAACCGAATTTCGATTACGATGATTTTGGTAAAGTCAGTTCTTACAGAAATATGAAATTAAAAACTCTTCAAAAACTGCCAAATTTTACTTTTTTTTTTTTTTTTTTTTGGTGAAATGATCATTTAACTTCGAAATCTACCTGCGCCTGTGGACCAAGCCGAGCAGGATTTTATTTTAAATAACATTTGTCTGAAGCAAAAGCCTCTCTATAAAAAAAGTGCTAGATGGAAAATGAAATGAGACTTTACAGCTGAATTCTGTAAAATAACCCATAATGAAACGCTTATGAGTCTCTCATTTCTTTAAAATAACTCTTTCTATTTTTAATCTCACGCAAGACTGCAATTGAAATATCCGAGAAAAAGATTTTTATCGTTACTTTTTTTTTTTTTCTTTTAAGAAGGGAGAAAATTTCACACGTGTTTGATTTTATGATTTTAGAAATAAATTCATAAAGATTGCATGAAGCAAAATTTAAGTGTTAAGCTTTTCTTTATTTTTTTTTAATCACGTTGTCATTCGTTAATGAATTTTAAATATTTTTTCCAATTAATTCACACCTCAAATCAATCATACTTCAAAAGCTCGTATATAAGTATTTTTCCTATTAAAATTTATATCTGAGGCTTTTGTATGTTATATATACGAGGTAGAACTCGTCGAAATTTGACGAAAGAAAATCTTTAAGAAAGAACTACTTCATTGATTTATAATAAATCTATAGAATTAGTTACAGTAAAAAATACATCTTATATTGGTCAGTCTAACTCTCAAACAAATATTATTTTAAGCTAAATTCAACAAAATACTATAAAGCTCAATTATCCAAATTATTAAACAAAATATAGCCGAAATTCACCGGATTTTATAACAGACGATAATTTAAAAATAGGGTAACACCCCCAGTAATTGGCATGCACCAGTGATTGGCACATTTTGCAAACATGTCCTAAAAACAGATTTATATCCAGTCTTTTAAAAATTCAAGACCATATATCAGTTATATGCTCATTTACGTTAAAGATTATAACTTTGATTTATTTTACAAGATGACAATAGAGCCTAGGAAAGAGAAACAAATCTGGCTTGTATCAAATTAGCCATTTTGTTGCAAATTCTTGTTCTTTGGCTTAAGGAAGGCATGCTTTTTAATTCATTATTATCTGATTTATAATATATTTTAAATTTTAATTGACAACAGTTTTGTTTAGTTAAATAGAGTTATTTTAATTGTGTAAAAGTATTTTCGACACAAATATTTGGATTTCTGAATTAATGGTAGTTGCCAATTAATGGTGCTTCAATTTTGCTAGTTCCGAGTAATTGGCACCTATTCCAATTACAAGGAATTCGCAAGAAATTTGAGATTAAACCATTTATTTTGGAAGTACTTTTAAAATTATAGACTAATTTTGTTTATCATTTGTTTTTTTTTCAAAATATAAATTTTATCAGTAATTGGAATCCATTAAAGCTTCATATGACAATTACTGGGTACAGCATGACAATTACTGGGTATTGATTTAAGTATATTGTATTGTTTTAAAGTGTTCACATTTCAGATTAATATGTTGATTTCTTACTCTCAAAAACCTGAAATATGGCATCTTCATCTACAGTAAATTAATTTAAAGCGATTAAACCCAATGCAAAATGTAAAGTTTTTTTTTTTATATAAACATATGACAATTACTGGATCACAAGGTGTCATACATTGGTGCTCTACGTGCCAATTACTGGTGATTTCAGCAACTTTTTATAAATATATTTTTATAAAAATACTTTTTCAATTTTTTTTGATTTTAGTGGGCAAAATAGATGCACAGATATGCATTCTTTGATTTAAAAATATTTCCAAGTAAATAGCTTATTTCTTTGTAATGAAAATTTAAGTAAGTTTAACGACAAATTCTTAATGTGCCAATTACTGGGGATGTTACCCTAGTATAAGCATTTTAATTTCCTTTTTTTTTTTTTTTTTTTTTTTTTTTTTTTTTTTTTTTTTTTCTTTCAATTTTAAGAGAAAATGGAGTGATTCTGTTGAGACAATTACAAAATTCGTACTAAAAATTATAAAAAAAAATAATAACTCAAAAATAAATTGAGATACAGCTTTGAAACAAATTGCATTTAAAAGTACATTTTTTTCCATACGACGGTGTAAAAATTTAAAATGTACAACTATTAGCAGTGTAAAATTTGTTGTAGCGAAAATTATAAAAACAAAATTGCATGAAAAAATGTTGCGCATTTTAATTTCTTTTTTTTTTTTTTTTTTTTTCAATTTTAAGTGAAAATGGAGTTATTCTATTGCCACAATTACAAAGCTGGTACTAAAAACTATAAAAAAATTAATATTTCAAAAATAAATTAAGATACAGTTTTCAAACAAAATGCATTTAAAAGTACATTTTTTTTCTCTATGCGACGGTGAAAAATTTTACAATGTGCGATGCTTCGAAATATAAAATTTGTTGTAGCGAAAATTGCAAAACCGAAGTTGCAAGGGAAAGTGTTGTCATTCGCAAAATGACATATGTGTTACGCACATATACGTTTGGCCTTTATAATTGTCTGAGCGAAGCGAAGTCTTTATACTCAGAGATACGTAACGATATTAAAATTCAAAAAAATTCTTTCGTCAAGCAAATCTCAAAAAATACTTGTCGGATTTTGATTCTGTTTGTACCAATAGGTACCTATGAAGGTAATCTGGTGAATGCACTACATACGAAAAATTAGTTCCAAATAGTTTAAAAGTTATATTAAAAAAACTGATAAAAAAGCACAATTTATTTGCATACGTCACAGAAACTTGGTGTGCGTCATTTTTCACAGACTTGATATTTTCATAGGCAACCGAACCAAAACACATGGAGTAAATAGTAATTGCCTGAGCCAAGCGAAGGCTAATACACAGCGCAGTATTACTTTCTAGACATATACAGCTACGAAACTATATTAAAAGTCAAACAAAATTATTTTGTCAAGCAAATCTCAAAAAATACTTATCGGATTTCGATTTTGTTTGTACCAGAAGGTATCTATGAAGATAACCTGATGAATGCACCTACTACAAAAATTATTTCCTAATAGTTTTAAAATTATATAAAAAAAACTGATAAAAAGCTATTTGTTACGTCGCGGAAATTTAAAGTACGTCATTTCTATCAGTAGAAGATATTCATAAAGTTTAGAGCACATGCAGCAAAAATATTGTGCACGTTAACTTTATTCAAAAGAAAATCTCTTTTTTCTATTGGAAAAAAAAAAATAAACTTTTTTTTTATGAAAAGCTATTTTAGCACTAAATTTTTAATTTCTGACATAATTTAATAGTGAGTTTGTAACTTTCTTTACTTGATTTCTTTTTTTTTCTGATTCCACAGTTTTAAATCTACACACATTAAAAAAACTGCTACTATTTGCAAAAACGAAAAACAAGATGCTATTAGCGAGATTGGCGACCGGCTAACATAGAAATAACAAAATATGTGGTTACATACGCTTTACCCGGGCCATGAGACATATCGCCAAAAGTGGTTGTCTGTTGTGCATTTTGTTTATCGTTCCTAGTGATATTTAAAATCGTAATTTAACTAACATAACTTTTTAAAAAAATAAACAATGTCAAATAAATAAATATAATAAAGGTACTTCTAGGTTATCCCGTCGACCAAAAAATTATCGCCAAACTATAAGATTAAATGCCAATAATGGATGATCGTGAATGTCACATTCAATGACATTAAATGCGATTCACGTGTTTAAAATGTTATAAAGTGATTTTTACTTCGACTTTTTATTGTCTGAGCGAAGCGAAGTCTTATACTCAGAGTACGTAACGACATTAAAAGTAAAAAAAAATCTTTCGTCAAGCAAATCTCAAAAAGTACTTGTCGGATAACGATTCTGTTTGTACCATAAGGTACCAATGAAAGTAATCTGGTGAATGCACCTACTTTCAAAAATTAGTTCCAAATAGTTTAAAAGTTATATTAAAAAAACTGATAAAAATGCACAATTTATTTGCATGCGTCACAGAAATTTAGTGTGCGTCACTTTTCACCGGTTGGATGTTATTGTTAGATTCCCAAATTTAAGTACATGGAGCAAGGAAAATACGGAAACAATTTTTAAGTCCAATAAATCATATTTAAAATTAAGAAACTAGAAAATAATTTTGTTATTGTTGTTGTTAATTTAAAAGAAAAAAGGCCTTAATCCTTAGTAACTTAGTATTAATATTTGAGATTTTGCGATAACCTTTATAATAGCACTTATATCTCCCATTAGCATCTTTAATATTTCGCACATGCAGATTGGAAACATGTCGTGTTTAAATAAAATATTTGTATTACTTGGTTATCTCGTTGATCCATTTCGCCAAATTGTACATATTGTCATATTTTTTATTTTAAATAACGAAAGAAGAAATAAATTAGTGAAATATTTGTGGTATAATGACATTAACTGTAACGTGACCTGGTCAAGAACTTTAACTGTAACCAAAATTAACCTAGAACAGGGGCTCAAACTAGTTTTTATAAATGTGGTGTCGCGTCTTTGTTATGTGTAACCTGTCTAGAATAATATATGTGTGAATAAACTACATGCAAGTATTTCGCTGTATTCATCTTGGAAGCCTTCTACGGTACGCTACAACACTAACATATAATTATAACTATAACAAGTATAAAGCATGGTGGCAGCTGGAAAAAAAGATGTTTAATACAGTGATATTTTGAAAACGGATCCAAGCTTAAAGTAAGAAGTTTCCTTTTTCTTGCATAGTTATACGACACATTTTTATTCATTTTATTATTATGTAAAATGTCTAAAGAAAAAGAAAAAGAATTTAGAAATTGTTATCAGGTTACACCGCCAGAATCATTTAGTTTTTCACGGCCGGCACTTTGGCTAAAATGGAAGCAACGTTTTGAAAGATATCGATTCGCTTCAGGTTTAAAAAATCAATCAGAGATAGAACAAGTAAATTCTCTTATTTATCTCATGGGTGATAAAGCAGAAGATATTTTTATGTCTTTTAATTTGTCAGAAGACGACCAACAGAAATATGAGATTGTTATGAAGCATTTTGACGACCATTTTATCGTAAAGAAAAACATAATTTTTGAACGCGCACAGTTTAATCAACGCATTCAAAACGAAGGGGAAAGTGTAAATGATTTTATAACTTCACTTTATTCGTTGGCTGAGCATTGCAATTACGGAGTTCTTCACGATGAACTAATACGCGATAGAATAGTTGTTGGTATTAGAGATAAATCATTAAGTGAGAAGTTACAATTGGATCCAGACCTTTCTTTGAGCAAAGCTATAGATAAAGTTAGGTTATCGGAATCAATTAAAAAGCAACAAGAGATTCTTATTTCTAATAATGCTTCTGTACATAGAGTTTCGAGTATACCCAAAACAAAGGTAAATTTTAAGAAAGGGATTACCAGTCAAAAGCCACAGTTTAAAGAAACTGATAAAAAGAGTAACGGGAAAAAAGAATATACAAAATCTTTTGACCTTTGCAAATGGTGCGGTAAGTCTATGCATAATAGAAAAGTGTGTCCAGCAAAAGACGCCAAATGTTTGAAATGTTCCAAATTAGGGCATTTTGCTCGTGTTTGTAGGAAAAATAAAAGTAAATCTGAAATTTCTTTCTTAGGAACAATTAGAGAAACCCGCTCGAATAATAGTAATGATTCGTTATGGTCAGTTCCTATTCAAATAAGAGGTAAAACCATTCGTTTCAAAATAGATAGTGGAGCAGATCACACTGTGATTCCAGCTTCATCATCAATCTTAAAGGGTTCAAAAATTTTAAAACCAGACAAAAAGCTTTGCGGTCCTGATGGGACAATACTAAAAAACAAGGGAAAACTTGTTGAAGAAATCCAATACAAGGAAAAGAAAATAACTGAAGAAATCCTTGTAATTGAAGGATTACAGAATTATTTGTTGGGAAAACCTGCAATACTAGCTTTTGGTTTAGGACCAAACATTTTAGAAATTAACGAAGTAAATCCAAAGCAAGATTACCCTGAATTATTCAATGGCTTGGGGCTACTGAAAGGTTGTTATACTATTAAGCTTAAGCCGAATTCTGTCCCATTTGCTATTTCAACTCCACGAAGGATACCTATTCCGCTGCTGAAGAAAACTGAAATGGAAATTAAGAAGATGATTGACCAAAAAGTTATAGTTCCTGTGACCGAACCAACGGAATGGTGTTCACCAGTCGTTATCGTTCCTAAAAGTGACGGAACTGTTCGCTTATGTGTTAATCTTGTTCAACTAAACAAATGTGTGGAAAGGGAATTTCATCCATTGCCTTCAGTGGAATATTCATTAAATCTTCTTACAGGTGCTACAATTTTTTCCAAGTTAGATGCTAATTCAGGCTTTTGGCAAATTCCGCTTGATGAATCTTCGTCATTTCTCACGACTTTCATCACTCCCTTTGGAAGATACCGATTTTTAAGATTGCCTTTTGGAATCTCATCTGCTCCAGAACATTTTCAACGCAGAATGTCATAGTTGCAAGAAAATATCCCAGGTGTTATTTGTCATATGGACGACATCTTAGTGTGGGGTAAAGATCAATCTGAACATGACCAAACATTGAAAATTGTTCTAAATAAACTTAAGGAAGATGGCATTACTCTAAATGACAAGAAATGTAAGTTTTCAGTCAAGAGAATCAAATTCTTGGGGCATATTATTGATGACAAAGGCATTTATCCTGACGAAGATAAAGTTAGAGCAGTAAAAGAATATCCACCACCAAAGAATAAAAAGGAATTAAAACAGATGCTAGGCATGGCAAATTTTCTCGCCAGATTTGTTCCAAATTTTGCAGAAATTTTTGCACCGTTAACATCTATGTTAAGTCAAAAGAATGAGTTTGTCTGGGACGAACCTCAAAAACAAGCATTTCAAAAGTGGAAGAATGTCTTAACTTCTCAACCAGTTTTAAAAGTTTATAATCCACAGAAAACTTCAATTGTCACTACAGACGCTTCTTCTTATGGAATTGGAGCCACCTTGAGGCAAGAACAAGAGAACGGGGAAATATCTGTCGTTGCATATGCATCCAGAACTCTTACTCCTACTGAAAAGAGATATGCTCAAATAGAAAAGGAGGCGCTTGCTCTAGCATGGAGTTGCGAGAAATTTCGAGATTATCTCACTGGAACTCACTTTAGATTAGAAACAGACCATAAACCTCTAATTCCAATCTTCTCAAAGAAAAACCTTGAAGACTTATCTCCACGGTTACAAAGGTTGAAGATGAGGATGATGCGATATTCTTACTCCATATTCCACATACCAGGAAAGAAACTTTATGCAGCTGATGCCTTATCAAGACAACCTCAAGAAACAAGAGAAAAAGATGAAGAGTTGGAAGAAGAAATTGATGCTTATATTCGTATGATAATGTCCACATTACCCGCTTCATGCAACAGATTAGAAGAATTGCGCCAATCACAACAGTCTGATGCAACATGCAAAGAGTTAAAAAATTTAATCCTCAACGTTGGCCATCAAGAAAACATTTAGAACCAAGTTGTTTACCCTATTGGAATCATCGATATGAAATATCGATCCAAGATGGACTCATAATGAAGGGCTGTCGAATCATCATTCCTGCAAATGATCGAAGAAAGGTTCTGCAACAAATTCATGAGGGACATTTGGGAATTACGAAATGTCGTGCGAGAGCAAGATCATCGGTATATTGGCCTGGAATTAATAAAGAAATTGAAGAAATGATAAAGAATTGCACATCATGCATCAAGGAGACCACTAATCGCCATGAATCTCTTATCCCTACCGAATTTCCTGAAAGACCATGGGAAACAGTGGGAATGGATCTTTTTAAACTTAACGGATTTTGGTACTTGATCGTGACCGATTATTTCTCACGATATCCAGAAATCGCAAAACTGGAAAGATTAACTTCTGAGGAAGTAATTCTCCACTGCAAATCAATCTTTGCCAGACATGGGATTCCTAATGTCGTCAGAACTGATAATGGCCCTCAATTTGAGCCAATTAACTCATCTGAATTTTCAAAATTCTCAAAGTTTTACGGATTTCATCATATCACATCAAGTCCTAGGTACCCACAAAGCAATGGTTTCATTGAATCTTCTGTAAAGACCATCAAATTGCGACTCAAAAAAGCTGAAGATCCTTACCTTGCATTAATGGCATATAGAGCAACACCATTAGAAAATGGCCTCAGTCCCGCAGAACTTCTTATGAATCGTCGTATAAGGACAACTCTGCCAATTGCAAGATCTCAACTAGAGCCAAAAAGTGAAAACAGGGATGAACTTCAAAGAAAGGAAGAGAAGAGAATAGAAAGGCAAAGAGACAACTACAACAAAAGTCACGGAGTACGAGACCTCAAAAATCTCGATGTTGGAGATGGAGTGTGGATCACGGACAAGGGAGCTACTGGTACAGTTCAGAAGAGATTAGATTCTCCGCGATCGTATATAGTCAAATCTGGGAAAAAGCTATATCGACGAAACAGAATGCATCTTGTCCATTCAACTAACTTCCAACCAGAGGCTGATGATGTGGATGACTTTGAACCAGACGATTCTCGTAATGAGTTACCAATACCACAGAGTGTTCCTAGCCCAACCAAGCCAATCTGTCAGAATCCGAATCCATCCTGTAACAATGGTAAAAGGAATTCTATGTCTCCAAAAAGGAACCAGAATCTATATACCACCAGAAGTGGACGAGTCGTTCGTCCTCCGCAGAAAATGAATCTTTAAAGAAAGGGAGATGTGGTATAATGACATTAACTGTAACGTGACCTGGTCAAGAACTTTAACTGTAACCAAAATTAACCTAGAACAGGGGCTCAAACTAGTTTTTATAAATGTGGTGTCGCGTCTTTGTTATGTGTAACCTGTCTAGAATAATATATGTGTGAATAAACTACATGCAAGTATTTCGCTGTATTCATCTTGGAAGCCTTCAACGGTACACTACAACACTAACATATAATTATAACTATAACAAGTATAAAGCAATATTGATAAAAATACAAATAAAAAGTGGGATAAAAAATCACTTGATGACGTTTTAAACATACATTTATCGTGTTTAATGCGATTGAATGCGACATTCACGATCATTCATTATTCGTATTTTATCTTATTGTTTAACGATAATTTTTTGGTCAACGGGATAGTTAAGTAATACCAAAATAGAAACAACAGTTGAAGCGAAAAATAAACAGTTATAAAAAATAAACATAATAATAAGTATAATAAAAAATATAAATATCATAATAAATCGTAAATCGTAAAACACTTATAGCAATATTGAAAATCAACGTAATTTGGCGGGGAAAAAAATGGCGCTAACGTGTAGCTTATATTTTTATACATAAATATGACATCTGTGCTATATTTACGAGTAAAAGTAAGCATAAACGATCATGAGGTTTGAAATCTCAATTCCTGACTTCCAAGCTGGACCATGATTTATAAGCCAAGGTGAAGGTGTTATTTGAAAAGTACTATGAAATTAGAGCAGAGATATATCATATATGCATCGGGTTTGGAGCAAATTTGGCAAAAATCATTTTTGAATGAATTTCTATTATTTTAAAAAGGAAGTAACAATTAAAAAAAGAACGATTAAATCTAGATTAAATGAATATAGAAAAATATAAATAAGCAATTTATTAATAAACAAACAACAATAGCCGGGTCACCATGCAATGTAAATAACGATATTTTGGGTCCAATTATATGGAAGAGCTCCATATCATGTTCTAAATTTTTTGGCGAGCTTTTTCTTTTTTTTTAAATTGTTTTTGCATTAAATAAATTGACGTAGTTGCGATCTTCAATCTGTGAGGTTGATTTTTTTTTAACAATTTCGAATAAAGTTGAAAAGTGTTTATGCATTCAGTTTGTCTATCCGTCTATCCCCGTCAAACATCCATAAATATACATCAATTTATGTGCAATTGGTAAACCTTATTTAGGGTCCTCTAGGCATGTTTGATATTGTATATGAAGTATGTGGGATTAATAGTTTATTTACAGGGACACCCAAAAGAATTTCAGTACATTATGGTCTATTGTGGGAAATCCTTTGCAGAGTATTTTAATGAAATTACGCTCTTGAAAATGTGTGAAACTTATATAAACCACTGAATTTCATTACGATTACGTTATAACAGGACATTCATAGTATTTTTAATCCAACTACAGGGACACACAAAAAAAATCGTTTACAATACTGTCTTTGAGCAATAATTTCTGGAAATGCGTTTTCTATTTCGGTATGCGCTTTTAAATTTAACTGTTTTTTGGATGTGTCGCTAATTAATATAAATATTTGGTACCTATAGTCGCCGTCTGATTCGTCCGTCTGTCTATCCGTATATAACAGCACAAAAACTAGCCTACAGAATAGTTTGAAATTTTAAATATCTATTTCTTGCCGAAATTTGTAGAGTCTTTGCAAATTTCAATAAAATCGGATAAATCGTTTGAATACAGGGACAGTCAAAAGTATTTTGTTAGATTACGGCCGATGGGGTGAAATAGTTTCAAGTACTATTTAACTATGTTAAACGTCGAAACATAAAAAAATTGATATGCATTTATGAAAAGTACTAGAATATATATTTTGTAGAACGTGCCGCAAAAAAAAAAAATATATATATATATATATATATATATATATATATATATATATATATATATATATATATATATATATATATTACAAATTAAAAAATTTTTCACCAAAACTAACCTTTATACTATCTTAATTTTCCGTACTTACTTCAAATTATTAAATTAAAATCTTGTTTCTAAATCTAATCTGTTAATCTTTATGCAGACGATATAAATTCTTAATTTGCCTTAAAAAACATTATTCCACTATGCGTAAACTTAAAAAGATGGCTCTAAATTAAAAATATTCTTAATTAAACTTTATTTCTTAAGGGGTCTCAGGAGTCTTACATTTACCTGGTAGTGCAACTTAGCAACATGTCACATTTGATTTTTTTTCTCAGTCCCTATAAGACATAAATGCATAAAATTTTTAATATAGACAACTGAATATCTCTTCTATTAAAAATAATTTTTTAAATATTCTACATTGAAATTCTATTTTATTTTTTTAATGTTTAATTTTGATTAAAAAAATTAGACTTGTATCCATTGCGCGCAGGATTCTAGCAAAACTATTAGTTCAAGAACCGCTAAAAAAGTTGATAATAGTGTAAAATTAATGTATCTTGAACTTATACCTCATTTTAAAGCAATTTATGCATTTATTTATTTAAAATTGAAATTGAAATTGAAAAAATTGAAAAAAAAAATCATTTTTTATTAAAAAAATTGTCAATTATCAATAATTAATGTAATTAATATTCTAAATTTGAGGTATAAGTTGTTCTTAAACTTAAAATGAAGATATTTACCAAGTTTCATACAAATTGCTTTATTATTTTTTGAGAAATGTTGCGCGCAGTCAAAGAACAATTTAAATTTTAAATCAAAATTAAACATAAAAAATATATAATAAAAATTCAATATAGAATGTTAAAAAAATTATTTTAAATAGAAGAGATATTAAGTTGTCTATGTTAAAAATTTTATGCATTTAAGTTTAATAGGGACTGAGAAAAAAAATCAAATGTATATGTTGCTAAATCGCACTACCAGGTAAAAAGTAAGACTCCTGAGACCCCTTAATATTCCAAATAAAACTAATTTCTTCTATGTTTTTATCAACCCTTTTTAAGTCAGTCTTATTCCAAACCCATACCTTTTAAAAAAATATCATTATTTTATTTTATCTATTTATTTATCATTTTTTCCGCCGTCAACCTTTGATGTGTGCATATTAATAAATTCATTTCTTCTCTTAAAATAATTCATCTCTAAAAATCGTCTGCCTAAGAAATCCTGAGTAGATTATAAATTGGTTAAATAATATATATTTTTTTTAATTTATTTATCGTCTGTGGAAAATAGTCTCGTAGCTGGACTAGAATTCTGTTTACAAAAAAGAATGATGGTTTGAGGTTACAGAAGGTTCTAGAATTTTCTTTTGAGTTTTAAAGATGGAAGCCTCGAGTTGAGAAGGAGGATTCTTGGGTTTTTGCTTCGATGAGTACAGCTCGCTGAAATAATGATGGAATGTTTGCAAAAGGAGCTTTTCCCTTTCTCATGATTACGGATTAAATAAATGAACTTACAGCAGCCAATGAGTAATTATTTGGATTCTCTACATCTATTTATTTATTTTCCTCGATGGCCATGACTTCTCTGCGGTGAAAGGGAAACCCGGCGTTGATGTCTCTGGCTCCTAACTTTTAAATCATCATATATATATATATATATATATATATATATATATATATATATATATATATATATATTATTCATTTACACGTTACCGCAAAACTGCATAATCGAGTTTACATTAGCGTATTTGAGCCAGCATGTTATGCTGAAAAAATGTACTCAGATTTCTAAATCACATGTGATGACACTTTGACGACTCAAAGCTTATGCAGACGAGACATTCAGATCTCGTTTGTACCTTATACTATAGGCATTGCCAACAGTGGAATAGTCGTAAAAAAAGGAAAATATACGCTATAAGCAGAGAGTATACGTTCAAGTTAGAGAACATATACTAGAATGTATATACTGCAGCTTTTTGAGAAAGAGGGGGTATATAGTGGTTCTTAAAAAATCCAGAAAGTATACGGCGTATACTTCTGTAAACTCTCTACCACATTCATGATTGCCTATTCGTTTTATTTTATGCATGCTAAAGTGAAATACAGCTCAATTTCAGGGAATGGGTTTAAAACGAATACAAAACGGCGTACGTAGTGACCAGCATGCACGACCCATTTAAATCAGATTGAGCATATCTGGAACACACTCGAAACGACACATTGTATTCCTTTTTTGGCATTTTCGGGATTTTTATATGCCATTTTTTAAACAGAGAATACCCCAATTTTTTGTCAAAAACCTCATCGCAGGCATAGAAAACAGATGTAGATATTATGTTATTATATATATTAATTATTTTGTTCTATTTAAGGGCACAACATACCATATAAAAAATTCCCTCATTCTACTCAACCATCATGATTTGCGCCACTTTTAGGTACTAAAATTCATGTATACATTCTTGACGTCATTTCAAAGAGTTTAAATTCCGATACAAGATATTTTAGTGCTTTATTATCTGTATTACTTTTAATCTATTGCGTACTTCAAATTTTATACCCATATGTTGCTGTTTTGTATAGTTTGATTCCCCATTTTTTAAGCGTGTATAGGAATTTTTATATAATATTTTGCAATTGTACCATTCACTTTGCTCTTTTTTGTCATTTGAATTTGTGACAATATATAATCAATTAAAGATAGCATCTCTTTTTACTTTTAGCATATTATTATCAAAACTCTGTTCTAAGCAATATCGCTCAGACTAATCCCTCTGAGGGAAGTCCTAGTATAGATATGTATAGTCATTGCTAATTCTTCGAGATTACTTAAAATATTTGTATTAAGTATTGTAAAAAGCACTCAATTTGTATTTTTTTTAACAAACTGTAAATTTCACGTTAAGCGTAGCATATGATGTGCGTTCTTAATGTAAGGAAGTCTTTAAAAAAAATCAGATATTGTGTAATGGTATACGGTAGTTTGGATACAGCAGAATATCCGAAATATTTTGTATATCACTGTAAATACAGTCTGCTTTGTATTATAAATTAAGTAATTATAGTAAACCTCAGCAATATATACCAATTTCATAAAATAAGAAATAATTTAATATTAATAAAAAGGGCCCCAAACAATGTTTCCCCCTATACCATTATGTAACGGAATACTTTTGTGTAACCCTGTAAATTAATAACAAATATTCTTTGCATCCCAGATTATACAGAATGTATATTTTACTATAAACTTCATAGATGCATATCAATTTTATTGTGTTAGAAAGAGTGTAACACCATTAAAATGCACTTGAAACTATTTTTTCCCATTGCCCATAATGTAACGGAATACTTTTGATTCGTCCTGTAATTAAACTATGCATCCGATTTTCATAAGATTTCAAACGACTCGAAAAAATTATGCAATATTTATATATTTTAAATTTCAAATGATTCGGCTGAGTAGTTTTTGCTCTGTTATATGGGGACAGATGGATGGGCTGAACGATGATATACGCATTTACATAATTACGAACACACCTAAAAATAACTCGTAATGAAACATTTATCATTCCATTAAAACAGCTTTTTCTACATCAAAGTCACGCAAGACTGCAATCAAAGCATAAAGAGAGATAGGAATTAGTTGGTATCTATTTTATAAGAAGAAACAAAATCCCAGACGCAAGTGACTTTATGAGTTTAGAAACAAATTTATGAAGATTTTATGAAACAGCGATAGAGTTTTTTTTCTTGCCAAAAATTATATGCAAAGCTGTTCTTTAGCATTTTAATTAATTGGTTAATTAACTAATCAATCATTAGTTAATTGAGAATATACTTTTTAAGAAAATGAATGAGGTATTTTCAAAATAATAACAAAACACAACAGTATTTTCTTTTGAAGTAATGAAGTTACTAAACAAATCATTAGTGTAATTCGTATTTTTAAAACGTGATTTCATAAGTAGTTCTATTTGGAAATGTTTGTATTACTATTTTTAAATGTAATTTACTAATTCATGTCTGAAATTTTTATTTTTTTTACCATATCATTATTAATAGTTAATTATTTTTAATTACTTAATACTAGTTAATATTAAAAATATTACATTTATTTTACACAAATAGTAAGTATGTAGAAACGCTTTATGTAACTAATCTTTTTAAACTGGGGTTTCTTTATTAAGATCTAGATACATATTTAAACAAACAAAAAAATAATAGAACAAAACACATTTCATAAACTTGTGTTTAAATATTTTTCAAAACATAATTCATTTATGAGAATTTTGTGTATTTTTTTATATCATATTGTTATTAATATGTCTTTGAAATCTTTTATAACACTAGAGGGACTCTGCCTCCCATGGCTACGCCGTCAACCCATGTTTAGACACCGGACATATTAAAAGCACGCTAATTTCATCGGTTTTAAAAAGATTGAATTATAATTAAAAATCAGTAGCGATCTCTCTCTAAATAGATTTTCATTCATTTTCCTCTGATTACAGATTTGAAAGGTTATATCAGCCGTTTTTAAGAGATGCAATGTCTGTTTTTGACTTTGATTAAAACAAATTAGTTAAAAATTTAAAAATAAGCTGATGCACGATGAATTAAGTAAACAGAGTCTTTGCCTCTGTTTTTTTTTTTTTTTTTTTTTTTTTTTTTTTTTACAATGATGTAAGAAAATTCTTTTAAATAAGTTATTTGAAATGTATCGTTTAATCTGGTGTAATTTTAATCAAAGTTTTCTTTATTTTTTTAATAATTCCCCGAAAATAATTTTGTTTTTAGAAAGATATTTTATTTGCGCTGGCTTAGAATTAGCGATGATAGTTGGAAGAATTATTTACAAAAAATGAAATAAATGCCTCGCGAAAATTTAGTCTTTAATGTAAACTGTTTTGCCAACTATTATATATTTAAATGTGAGGTAATATCCTCCATCTACAACTTTTAGCGCGTATTAATAAATTTTTTATTTAAAAATTTTCTTTCTTTTATAAAATTTACATATAAATATATTTTTTATGTCGTATTTTTCACTATTTTTCTGCTTTTAACACGCATTCATTTAATTTTAATTTAATTTTTTAAAAATTTTATTAATAGCCACATGTGAAATATTATATCAAGTTATACAATATTATTTGGAAGATTAGTTAAGAATTTTAAAAATATTTAATTCGCACATTGATTTTCTAAAAAACTATATGTATAAAGAAAATGTTTAAAACCCGACCCAAATTTATAGTTTTAAAATGTGTTTTGACAATTGAGATTATTTATTTCTATACCTAATTTAAAAAAAAAATTAATAATATTTTTAAAAATTCTGCTCAATTTTAAAGTATTTACTGGTCTTAGAATTGTTAATATCGGGTTTGGGACTTAATGAGTATCGACAGAAATTATTCTGTTGGTTCGGAGCGGGTTCCGGATGGATGGATTTCATTTTTCGGATCCGGTTGCGTCTCAAAGAAAATTCTTTTGTCGCGTTCGGATCGGGTTGCATTCAGATTTTTTTTCTTTTTTTCCGATTTTTCTACACACATGTTCAAGTAAAGTTTCGATGTGATTTCATATTGAATTCTTATATTCAGGTCGGATTGATTGTCGATGAATATTATTTCATTGTGCTCGGATTGGGTTATGGTTCGATATATTTTCGTTGCCGGGTTCGGGTCGAGTTGCGGTTCAAAAGGAATTCTCAGTACACATCTGGTTGAATTTCGGTGGAATTAATTCTTTATGTTGTGATCGAGTTGCGGTTCGACGGTACTTTTCTTTACCAGGTTCGGATTAATTTCAAACAAAATTTTCAGGCGTGGTAGAGTACAGCACAATATTTCGACAGTATAGAATACTTAGCTTGAAATTGCCTGATTTTTCAACTATCCTACAACATCATGTAGCAGTATTTCTAGCAGTGTTAAATGACACAGTTTTTGAAAGTTTTGATTTACATTTATTTTGCTTCAACTTTAATAAGCTTAAAAAGAATCTCCAATGTATTAAAAGTGATTAATAGTTCTTTAAATGCAAAAATTACAAATGAAAAACTATAGGTCGGATTTTTTTTTTTTAATGTGTCACTTAAATCTAGGCCCTTTGCACTAAGCCTGAAAGTAATCAGACTGTTTGGGAATTGGATAATTATTCCCCAATTAGCCTGACTTTTAACAAACATAGTGGAAATAGTGTTAATATATATTATTTTTATACTAAGGGGGGAATAGTGGACTTTGATAACCAAATCACTCCACTTTTAATGGATTCATTCGAAAATTGGCAGATGTGTTAATGGCAAGCTCAATTAGTTATATTCAAACTTTGGTGATAAAATAATAAAAAGTTTTAAAATTAAACAAATTTTATTTTTTTTTTAATCAATGAATAATTTTTAAATGTCCCATGCGCCTTTTTTTGCATAAAATACAACAATATTTATAAATAAGATAATTTTTTATACATTACAATAGAAATTGCTATGAATTGTAAAAGTAACCTGTATATAAATGCAAAACAAATAACATTTTGAATTTCAACATTAAAATATGCTTGAAATGCAACTTTTTATGCTAATATTTATTTTTTATTGGAAAATACTGTAAACAGTATGTTTTGTTTTTGTACTGTAACCGTACAACAGTATGTTTTCGTTTTGAGTTTTGTGAATTTTTAAACATGTCTCTCTCACATTGTTATACAACCCAGATGAAGGCCAAGGAGAAACAAAATAAGTCTGTAAGCAGATGACATATATGAGAAAATATATGAAAACAGACCTCGGAAGGGGAGAGAATTGAACATATTTTATGTATATTCTAAATCGGCTATGTCATTTTTTTTTCTCTTTTCTTATCAAGATGGACATTGTCTACTATAACTGTTGGCCCCTCATATATAATGTATTTTTATGAGATTAAATACTAACTGTACTACAAAAAAATAATTCTTTTGGAGGCTAATAAAGAATAAAAATAAAAAACACAGAAATGAAAACTATTATTCCAAGGAATCTCTTACGTATTTATTACACTTAGGAGGAAAAGAGTATTACACTTTGTAGAAAAAATAAAAAGTGTTTAACATTAATAATTTCCACATGAAAATTCATTTTTGTAAAGTGACATCTATCTTCCGTAAAATCGATCCCAGCGGAGCCAGATGAATGAACTTTTATCGGTTTGCGCTTAAACAGCAATGTTTCCAATCGTTCTTTGATAAAAGCCAATGACCTAGTTGATTTTTTTTATACCTTTTTGCACATTTAAAGTTGGTTGGATAAAAGAGATTAACCCTTAAATGGTAAAAACCATGCTATGGGAAGATCATACTTTTATGAAGAGCGTCAGTAACACTTTACTATTTTCTCAGCAACACGTGCTATGTAGTGTACATTGTTAAAAAATAAATAAATAAATAAAGTCGGAAAAAAGCAAGTCCGAAATTTGCTCGTCAAATGTAGAAAATGAGATGCATTCGTACTTTAACGAAGTTTTTAAAATATTCAGATGTTTGTGTAATAGTATACAGTACTTCGGATACAGTATAATAGACGAAATCTTTTGTGTGTCCCCGTAAATATTATCTGCTTTCTATTATACTGGAAGTAATTTTCAGTAAATTTTAACAACGTATATCAATTTCATAAAATGTGAAATGGTTTAATATAATTAGAACATGCCCCAAACAAGGTTACGCTCTACATCATTATGTAATGGAATACTTTTGAGCAGCCTTGTAAATTAATAACTTTATTGTCTGTGGATAAGTCTGTGAAAAAATGAATTCTATTAGTCCGTTGAAAATGGCTGCATGGTTTCACGTGGTAGAAAGAATGCACTTTTTATTTCACTTGTTACTTGAATTTACTTTCACAGCATTAATACTTGAAAAATTACAGCACAAACTGCATGAAAATTTGCAACATTTTTCTCCAATGTGCACTATTTAATTTTATTATTGTTCGGCAAACGAGAAAAAAACCCCATAAAAATTCAAAATTCGCATTGGGAAAATATTGGAATTTTATGCAGATTTTTTTTTTTTTCAAATTGTAATTTTTTTAATATATTAAAGCTGCAGAGAAAATTAGAAATTAAATAAACTATTAACATTATTATTGGTAAGGGATATTCTTAAACTCATATTCACTATTTTCCCGAAATATTTTTATCGGAAAAAAAATCCTTTAAAATACGAAAATTGGATTATCTAAAAATACGGAATAAATCTCAAATGGCAATCGATGGATTTGTTGATAAATAAAAAGCCATCTCTGAACTTAAGTAACGAGAGAAAGGTTTGTATTAAAATTTTAAAATGATAACTCACTATAACTGCTTTACGTTAGTAAGTGAATATAAGATTTTATAAAAGGAATAGGTGTAGAATATAGGAAAATAAAGTTTTAGGTCAGAATTAAATTTATTTCATTATTTGAATATGTATATATATATATATATATTACTTACTTTCAACTCCTTTTTGTAAATATCTTTGTTCCTTATTTAATAATTTGGTTTTTGTGTGATGGTAGTCCCAAATTCGTATTGTTTTGCTTTTTCATGGCAAATACGAAGATGAAACCACACACTCCATTTGTAGTTCCAAAGTATTTGGGACCTGAAGATTCTGCTTTGGTTCTACAAATTTCATTTGTATACATATTATTCTTTTTTCCTTCCATGTTCAATGTGCTATAAGTTATTAAATTCAACGGTTGATTTCAAATGGTTAATATTGTTTACTAGAATTCAATTTAATTCTTCGTTTTGGTTTATTGTTTTATTGATAAAATCCATTGGTGAATCTTGTCTACTTTTAATGGTATTATATATATATATATATGTATATATATATATATGTATATGTATATATATATATATATATATAAATTTTTTTAGGCCTTATGGTATAAAATCCAGAATCGCTGACAATAAAACGATTTCCGATTTCAGACTTTATATTAAACAAATAGCATTGAAAAAAATGCTCGTTAATAACTTTTTTATATTTTCCTGTGTATTTTTTAATTTTAATATCCTTTATTTTTTAAGATTGTGTTTATAAATTCAATGTTTAGAAACAGAAAAAATGGAGGGTAAAGGTTTATGTTATAAGCTGAAGCTAGACGCTACACTAATAGTTTTGCTGGTGAAACTATAAATTTTTTTTATAAAATTACTAGAAATTTCATAGGAAACTGGGATGCCAAGAACATTTTATGTGACTGCAATAAAAACAAGCGTTTAACCCTTGGCACTCAATTGTCTCCGCTGCGGAGACATCATCTTTCCTTCCAAAATTTGTTTTTGGCACCAGTAATAAAAGAAAATAAAATTTTCCTTATTTAATCAGAGAATTTTTGAAATTGTCTGCTTCAAGAAAATTTTTTTTTAAAACAGTGGTGTTAATCAAATTATATTTGTGTGAGAGGCATCGGAGTCCGAAGGGTTAACAGATTCATTTTTACATATAAAGAAAAATTCTTTAAGTTTGTTAAGAATTTTATAGGAAAATAGGGACTGAGACTAGAACTTTTTATATAACTGCAAAATAAAATGATAATGATAAAAATCATCTTACAGATTCATGTTTACAATGGAAAAAAAAGTTGTGAAAGGTTAATAAGAATTTTCTAGGAAACCGGGATGTCTTTTGATAAATTTACATTCTTTTTTTTTTTTTTTTTTTTTTTTTTTTTTTTTTTTTTTATTCTACAGTGTACAGAAAAATTTTTAGTAAGCAAACAAATTTCTGTATTTTTACGAATACTAGTTTCGTAGATGTTTTCTGAGAAATTGGGATAAAAAGTACTAGCAAACCTAGAACTTTTTATGTAACTGAAAAGAAAAATCATGCAATTATCCCGAGTTACCGATACAATTTTAGCGAACATACAGGTTTATGTAACTATACAAAACTAGTTTTGTAGATTTATTTATTTATTTTTCTTTTTACAGTCTACAGATAATATTTTAGTAACCATGCAGATTTCTATAGTTTTAGAAATGATACTTTTATACAGGGTGTCCCTGAACTCCGTGTACAAACTTTGAGGGATGGTAGAGAACATCATTTGGAACCCCAATTACATAGGAAAGCACGGGCGGAAACGTCTTGTTAACGCTTTCATAGACAGTGTATATGAAACTACAAAATTTTTAATACAAAATGAACATTGACACCAGAGTTTTAACATGATTTTTCCATTTATTGTGTATGTGAAATGTCTGGCGTTTCTTCTTTACAAATACATTTTTCCGCAATTTCTGATGTCATTCATATTTTTCCACATTTTAGCAATGGAAATGCTTTGTCCGTGAAAAGCTCAAAGAAACACAAAGACACAGTTATGACACAATGCGGAAAACAGTGCAGAACGCTTTATTAAGCAGAAAAAATGTACAAGAAATGATTTCATTTTAAATTAAATTTAAAATTATGTTTCTTTAAAATCAAGTATCTTAGCAGCTATTAAAAATTGCTAAAATGTGGAAAAATATGATTGACATCAGAAATCGCAGAAAAACGTATTTGCAAAAAAGAAAAAAATATACTTCATATACATAATAATTGGAAAAATTATATTAAAATTCTGGTGTCAATGTTTATTTTGTATTAAAAATTTCGTAGTTTCATAGACATACCATTGTATGTGAAAGGGTTAACAAGTGAGGGTGACGTTTCCGCTCATGCATTCCTATGTAATTGTGGTTGCAAACGATGTTTTCTGCCATTCCTCAAAGTTTGTACACGAAGTTCTGGGACACCCTGTAGATTAACTTGATTTTTACAGTGTAAATGGAGTTTAAAAAAATCTTGAAGATATACACATATATCGCCGTCTATCATCCACAAAATCCTTGCATGAAAGATTGATAATTGGATCTTTATTATTATTATAATTTATTTATTTATTTAAGGTTTTTTTTTAAGAGAAATAAAACATTTATTTTTTACCGTAAAATTTGAATGAGTTACTGCAAAACTTCAAATGGCATACGTTACTTATATTTTATTCCAAGTTTGAAAAAAAAATACGAAAGTAAAAAATGTCCTATCTTTTTCTCAAATAAAACAAATCTATAGGAATTCATTGGAGAAGAACCTATCCGCAGGTCACTTTCGAAATCGATATGAGTTGTAACTTTTGCGCATAAGTAAAGAGAGATCAATGCGAAAGTTACGGGATAACAGGACGTGGGACATTTCAAATGCATCCGGTTGACTCCTTGGAGTCTGACAGGAGTGACGCCAGACTCTTGCTAGAAAAAAAATAATAAATAATAAAAGTTTAGATAAAAGTACTTATTTGAATGGCAACTGTGAAAACTAGAGCAGAAAAGATTTTTAAATGATGTTAAGGTTGTTAAAGATGTTTAACATTGTTACAGACTTTTACACAGGTTTTATTTATAAGCCAGAATTAAGATTGATAAATACAACTTTCAAACTATGGATTGCTTCATTCTTATATACAATGGAGGGTGTCTGAAAAAGTTTAATTATTCATGGAATAATGGTGATATATAGTATATCTGCATAGAATAACTCATATGTTTATTTATTTATTTATAGTGTGAAGGTTTCAACAGACACATTTATTTTCTTATTTAAATATACATTCTTTTCTGAATGTCACCGCGTGTATTAATTGTATTTTTCTCTCTTTTGTTTTTGGCAATGATTAGGATGCAAATTTCGTGTTTCCACAACTTGAGAAGCTTTTTTCAGCAAGATGGTTCGCCACATCATCGGGGATTACGTTCGTTTTTCTTTGGAAGATCATTTCACAAGAGGATGGACCAATTCCTTGGCCACACAATTCACCTGATATAACGCCGCTGAACCTTTTCCTTTAAGGATTTGTAAAGTAAATTGTCTACAAGAGGCAAACGACGAATATTGATGAAACAAAAATGTTTTATTTTCAATACAGAACTTGGCATAATCTCAATAACATATATAAATTACAGAGCAATCCAACTATATCAACGCAAGTTAGAGTTGTTCTGGTAGACATATAAAAGGCCAGACGAGTCATCAAACCAATAACACAAACATTTTTCAACTGTGTTGAGAAGATTTTATTCTCCTGATCGTAAATTTAAGATGAATTTCGTTTAATACAAAGAAAAACCTTTTATTGAATAGGCTATAAAGAGAAACTAGCGTAACGCGTTTCGAAAAAAAAAAATCTTTCTTTATCGGATACAGAAAAACGTCCTACCACTATCTACAAGAAGATTAGAAAGTCTTCCCTCTGTTCTCGTAGAAATGCACTACCAGAACATCTTTGCAGATCGTGCAGTTCAAGACCATAGAGTTAAGGCTCCTGTTCCTGAAAGCGAAAACACTCGCAAGCTAATGCTGTTCCTATGTGGAGGTTATTTTCCAATAACTCGTTTGCACTCTGACATTTTTTTCATTGAATAGCTGAGGTCCTTTTTTAGCTTACTTTTTCGATTTTGATTTTAGATAATTTTTAGGAAATTAGTTTCACTCTTAAAATTGTTTTCGAAAAGAAAAGGGTCATTTGAAGAAAATCTACAACCAAAATCGAAAAAATAAAAAATGAACGATGTGAACAGGGACCTCGGCAACCCGAATGTAAAAGAAAACAATTAAAAATATCGATCTGCAAACGAGTTATTAGAAAATAAACTCTCCATACGACTAGCATTAGCTCGAGAGTGTCTTCGCTCAGGGACGGGAAACTCGCATGAAATTTAATGGACCACAAGTATATGTGACGTCAAATAACGTCACGATGGATTGTAGCTAATCAGCTTCTCGATTTATTCCATAAGCGTTCACCAAAAGCCAATCAAATACCGTATCGCTTGTTAGAAACATTGCAAACTCTGCCCAGTGCTAGTCGTCAATTCTTCATGGGAAAGAGCGAATTTCAATATAGAGAGTAGGATTCTCGCTGGCTTTTGACCAAAGTTAGCGATTTGGCGAATAAGAAATAAAAAAAACAGTCACCAAATGAAAAGAAATGCTTGCAAAATAGATTCGGCAAGACACATTGAAAAATGCATCTTTAACCCATTATGGTATCCTTTTCTTCTGAATATTCTGAAAAACTCCTTATAAATTAGAAATTCGATTATCTTCTACTGAAGCTATTGCAAATAAGAACATTCTAAATGTATGGTAACTCTAAATATACGCATTTTTCAAACATTCTTTTAGTAGTTTAAGTAAAAATTAAAAACAGCTATTGTTGATTTACCGTGTGAAAATATACACTAATGAATATGACAAGATTTTGACTCGACAGAAAAAAATTGACCGGCTAATCATTAGTTTGTATACCGTTTACCATACTATTAAATAGTATATTAACCCTTCACTGCACGGTGTGCCACATATGGAACATACCGACAAAACCCTTCTATTTTCCCAAGGATCTTAAATTTAGGTTATGAGAGCTTTGTGGCGTATGTGAAACATTCAAACAAAGAGTTTTGTACTAATTTTTCTCACTTGACGGCAGTACCTCACTAGTGATTAAGTTTTTATTTCAGAAAAAAATTTCCAGCCTGCATCGTACCCAACAGCAGAATTTGCTTCAACTTTTTCACCCAAAAATACTGAAAGTATCGCAAGATAAAATTCTAGACATTCGAATATATCGCATATTTGTTATTGAGGCTGCTTAAAAATAAAAAAATCAGTATATCAGCTTGAAATCTTGTTTTTGTGTTTGTGCCAGATATGGATCATAGAGCATAAAGCTCATAAAACATTCTAATAAAAAAAATCCCTGTCAGCTTCGCCTATAGGCGGAGGTAGATTTCGAAGAGTGCTCATTTCAACAACAACAACAACAACAACAAATATGATTAGAGATAAACCCAGTTTAATAACTTCATTTGCTCGTTTATGAAAATTTTTTAATTTCATTTTTCTGCAAAAACTGGTTTTATCAGAATCATCTTAAGAAAAATTCAGCTCAAATGCCCATTTTTACAACATATTTTGAGATATATACGGAATTTATTAAAAATCGACCAAAACAGTACATTACATAGTTCCTAATAACAAAAAACTGTCAGTTAAATGCGTTTCAGAAAAAAAAAATGAATTTAAAAATGAGTCATAAAATAACCGATTTGTTGTTTGAATACATTCTTAATACTTTAATCATGATTGCTTCGGAAAATTTTGTGCGAAATGCTCACTTTGACAGCATTTTTAAAAATATATTCTATCTTTATGAAAAAACTGGCCAATGCGTCACAGTATATAGTTCCTAAATAAGAGGATCTGTAAACTGGAGGCGTTTGAGAGCGAAAATGGATTTTAGAACGAGTCAGAAAAAACGCAATTTGCTATGTGAAAAATTCCTTAAATTTTGAAATCACGGTGACTTCGGGAAATTCTGTTCAAAATACCCTTTTTGGTAGCCTTTTTCGAAATATATTCTGTCTTTATCAAAAACCCGACCAATGCATCACATTATATAGTTCCTAAATAAGAGGATCTGTAAATTGGATGTGTTTGAGAGCAAAAATGGATTTAAAAACGAGTCAGAAAAAAACGCAATTTCTTATTTGAATATTTCCTTAAATTTTCGTTCACGCTGACTTTGGGAAATTCTGTTCAAAATACCCTTTTTGGTAGCCTTTTTAAAAATATATTCTGTCTTTATCAGAAAATTGTCCAATGCGTCACTTTATACAGTTTCTAAATAAGAGGATCTACCATTTGGATGCGTTTAAAATCAAATATGAATTTATGAGTCAGAATATAAGCAGTTTGGATTTAAGGTTTTTTCTCCAACTCCTAATTTTGTTTATTTCTTTTTGCTATACGAATTAGTCCTATGAAAAACATGTCAATATAAAAGTTGTAAATATTGTTGAGAAGATGTAAAATACATTTGATCAGATTTGATAGCTTAAAATTGACGGAGTTATGGATTTTTCTCTTTTTTCACCCCACTTTTTCTTTTCGTTTTTGATTTTTTTTCATCAGTAAAAGTTGGTCCTATCAAAAACTTGTAAATACAAAAGTTTTAGATAATTTTAAGAACATTTACAAAAAATTTAGTTGGACTTGATATCTTGAAAATTGACGAAGTTATGATTTTTTTTCTCTCAAAACCCCTGTTTTTTTCGCCCCTTGAGCCCACTTCTAAATTTATTAAAAATCTGTCATGCATGAACTTTTGGCCCATTTTTAAGAAGTAATATAAACTTTAAACCGATTCGATATCTACTTCTATTAAGAAGTTTTTTCGGTTTTCACAAAAACGCCCCCTATTCCGACCCCCTTGGTCCGATTTTGCCCATCATCGAACTTAGCCGAGATCTTATCTCCTTTGATTTTATGTACCAGTTTGGTAGAGATTGGTGAAGAATTATTGAAGTTATAGTGTCCATAAAAAAGTGAGATATATAGATAGATAGATAAACTGGTGCGAATGCAATAGGTAGTATTTCATACGAAATCTACCTAAAAGGAACGCAAAGGGCTAACGCAAGGTTACATCAATGCAATATTATTTGCATCTGATAATGATTATCAGTCTTTTGGGGTTTCTGATGATAGCTGGAATGATTCAACATACATTCTAGCTAAAATAACTGAAAATGCCATTCCTTCATATGAATCAGACGTTGACTGCAACAAATGTGATTCATCTGCCTCAGAATATAAATTTTCGCCATTAATATTAAAGTAATTTTAAACTTCATTCAAAGTGCTCTATAAAAATATTGAAATCAGACGTTTTTTCTCTGGCGGGACATTGTTATGTACCGAGGGTGTGTGAGGTGGTATCACTACGTGTGTGTGTAGGGGGGGGGGGGGGTCTGAAATTTCTAAACTAAACAAATATTCAAATTATCAATGTAGTTACATGTAAATGTTCTCGGCGAATCCTCCCTCCTCTCTGACACTCTGAATTCAACACTGAATATATATAATGAGAAGCATCAATTTAGAGAAAGATTGTTTATTCTTTCAGATGCTGCAGATATACCTGCTGGACCCAGTGTTGATAGAAAAAAGTCACAAGGGAAAGACATATACCTGAAACATAAATAAAATATAGAGGAAGCAATTCCTTAAGTGCTGAAATTATGACTCTGGAGACACCCTATCAGTTTTTCCTTTTTTTTTAACCCTGAACTTTTGAATCTTATTTCAGAAGAGAGACGTAGATACAGCATAGGAAAGGATTCTTCTCAACCTTTACAAGTTTCCATTACGGATATTACTGGAGTGATGATTTAGGCAACCAAACAATTAAAGAGACAATGTCTGTCAATGAATTTGACAAAAAATCCGACAATTTTCACATTTTAATGACAATACTGAAGAAATACCTAAAGACATGAAGGGTCATGATAGACTTTTTGAATTAAGGTCTCTAATAGAGTGTATCACGGCAGTGGGATATATTATATACCACCTGATCTGAATTAAGATTCTCAGCAAAAGCTTTTAATTAAATTTTATATATCTAACTTTGGAGGAAAAAAGTTTCAAAATTGATTTCTTTATATAACTTTTTTCGAATATTCTGGTGTGAATTCAACATTATAGAAAAACAATTGCTTACCCCTCAAAGGGTTAAATACCTGCAATAAAAATTTAATACATACTATACTATTTTATACATATAATACACCACTATTGTGAGCTTCATGCCACATGTGGTACAATAACGAAAATATCTCATTGTGTGCTTTGGGACACGTATGGCACATACCACAAAAATCCATATTAAAATAATATATATGAAGTCAGAATTTTTTTATTATTTTTCCTGTATTTGTGACAACCTAAAGTAAGCAAAATATTTTTTTCACATAGAAAAGAAAAATCATGCAGTGAAGGGTTAAATGGCTAATTTTAATGCTGCATTGAAATAAAACTTTTCTGTATCTGGCGCTCGATGCGACTAACTTTGTTTGAATTTTTATCGGCACGACGATGGCGGTACATTAGATAGTGATTAATTGCAAAAGATAAATCTGTATTGCATAATCATTTCTGTCTTTAGCTGTTTCTATACTAAACTGGTGTTGAATCAGTATCTCTATAAATAAAAAAATGTAAATGGTGTAGTGTGATTTAACATGTAAAGCGATATCAAATCGTTCACCAACGCAGTTAAGTATTTCCAATGTTTTAGAACAAACATGTACACAAAATAACAGAGTAGAAATAGAATACTCGAAATTTAGCAAGCATGATTATTCTTTTCATCGCCAAATGGAGCATTTTTTTGTAATTTTGTACTATGGTGAGCGGCAGCAAGAACACTGCAGAGAGGAAATATCATCGCTTCCACTTCCCATCCTCTGAATCCATAAATGCCTTGAAGATTTGGATCTCTCAAAAATTGGCTAAAAAAGATTCTAAATGATGAATATAAAAATGCAGTTGTAAAATAAGTTTTAGTGAAAACAAAATTACTGATCCGACTTTAAAAGATTGAATTACAGTTTATTTTTTTATCTGTTGCAGATAAGTAAGAAATGTAACTGGAAGAAATATTTAAATTAATCTTAGAAATAAATGTCAGGAAACTTTTCAAAAAATTACATAAAAAAAATTAAGACTCTTTAAAAAACTGATCTATTATTACATTTTTTGTTTTGCTGTAAAAAGATAATTGTAGAAAACGACACACGTGTCTCTATTTAAAAAAAATAAATTAAAAAAAATTTCCAATGCGGCCGCTGCCGCGCTGCCTCTGCCACTATTGCAATTGAATCAATCGTACCGTTTCTTTTCTCAGCTTATGCTGTCAAAACAAATTAATTGTTTTATAAGAAAATGTATGATAAACACGTTGAGGAAGGAAGCAGGACGTTTCGGTCCCGCCGTTTCGGTCCCGAGACATTTCGGTCCCGAGACGTTTCGGTCCCGAGACGTTTCGGTCCCAAGACATTTCGGTCCCTGGCCATTTCGGTCCCGAGACATTTCGGTCCCGAGACATTTCGGTCCATGGCCATTTCGGTCCCGAGACATTTCGGTCCCTGGACTTTTCGGTCCTCAGACATTTCCAACCTGTCTCCAGCAAACTGAAATTTTGTGCACGGGAAATATCTGACATAATTTTATAGGGAACATTTTAGAGTGTTGAATTCAGGGGCGGATCATTCCCCCCGGAGCTATCAAATCCCCCCCCCCGGAAATTTTGAGATTTTGTGCTTTCAGTGGTAAAAAAGTGTAATTCCCCGGGATTAAACACCTATGCCAAGTTTTTTGGTGGGTGCCCCGGATGGGTGATCCCCCCCTTTTTTTTAAAGGGATCTTAACATGGAATTGTGATAAAGCCACATTATTTTTTAAATTCTGCATAGGGACTGACTAAAACTTTTTTATTTTTTAAATAATTATTTTATTTCGCTATTAAAAAACTGTTTAAAAGTTTGCGTTAATCTTTTTACATATAACAATTATTGCTACAAAATAACTTTTTACGTCTAACAACCTTTTTACATATAACAATGCAGGTATTACAAATCATTTTTAATACATTAAAGACTTTTTATGCTTATTGCATTCAAAAACTACGAGCGAAATAAACACAAGTCAAATCTTTAAAAAAAAGTATCATTTGACACCACTAGAAATAGTGTTAAACAAATTACTTATCTGTAAAGAGGCTACTTCATCAAACAAAAAGGCCCGCTAATCCTTTGGTAGAAATCTTTGAAGGTAAATTTGCTGCATTTCAATATTTTGGAATGATTTTTTTTTCAATGTATAGCTAAAATAAATTTGTACAAATACTATTTTTTTATTTTTTTCCGATATTTTTAATGAAGACACTTTTATTCTCGGAACTGGTTTCGAAAATGAAAACATCCCCACAAAAATAACCTGCAATCAAAGTTAAAAAGTAAAAAACGGTCGGCATACAAATCGATCTCAGCAATTCAATGGAAAAAAGAATTGTTTAAAAATATTGAAAGCGACCAAGAAATCTTTATAAATTTCTTCCATAGGATTAACATTTGCGAAAGAGTCTTTAAACTTCACTGAAGTAGCCTCTTAAATTGGGTACAAAAGTTAAAATTTCTAATAAACATAAACTGTTCTTTTCGCTTTTAAAATTATATATTTCAAATATTCCCTTATTCTTTATTTGACTTAAATACGTAAAATTTAAATAGCCTACCTGTTTTAATATGATAAATAAAAAGCTAAAATTAAAATATAATAAATAATATAGAATCTAAAAATATTAATGTGTAGTGAATCATTTTTACGTAAAATTCCATTTAAAATGGAGAAAAATTATAATTTTATTTTAATAAAGAAATCTTGTCACTTAGAGACCATATGTGTTTAGCATACATCTGTTATATTTTCTAAAACCAGCTTAATGACACTAATTACAAAATTATTAATGTAATGCGTATTGAAATTTGCCATTTCATTTAAAGCTGATATTATTATATAAAATAATTATTTTTAACATTAAAATAAAAAACTCGCATAAAAAATATGAAAAAAAAGCCTTCAAAGTAAGTTAAATTAAAAAGTAACTTAAAATATTATTTCTAGGTGGTAAATATCTTATCTATCAATCAAATTTAGTTATGTTATAAGTTTTGAATATTTCAATGTCATTCATAAGTAATAATCAGGATAAAAAATACTCCATTCTACTTTTTATACTGGTTTAATTGATACTAAAAACGTTTAAAATGAAGATAACAGCGAGAGGAATAAAAAAACACCGAAAAATGCTGTTCTTTTCAAAACATTCATATTTCTTCTAAAAAATGCGAGCGACATGTCGGAGGTTCGTCTGCATTTGAACTCCCGAGTGAAAAGGACATTGTATAGAAAATAGAATGAGGGATTTCATCTGACAAGTGTATAAAGATCAAGATAAGTAGAATAAACCTTTGTATAAAGATGACCATTTGTTCAGATGGGCGTTGACAATTGATTGACATGCAGAATTTTTGCTTAAAAGAGGTTAATAATAGTACTTAGCTGGTACTTATATGCATATATTTCAAATTTTATAGGAACACCAACATAAAAAATTATAAGTATTTAAAAATTCCCGGCACACGGTTTTGATTTGTTATTTACTTAATGTTATACATTATTTTATTAAATGATTAACATCATCTTAGAAAATTTGAAAGCATTAATAATTATGTTGTTAAATTAAAAAACTCTCAAAAATTAAATTATTATTATCAAACATATTTATTAATAAGAATTCAAAATTATTTTAACTATTAATTGTTTAAGTGACTTATTTATCAATTACTTGTTTAAAATCTAGTACAAGAACTATATAGAAGTTATTATAGCAAAAATGAGAAAACATATTTTTTAAATTTCAGCTACTACAATGTTATTAAGTTCATTAGGATGTATAAAAATGATAAGGATTCTCAAAATAAATATGTTATTTATACATTTATTGGTTAGTTTATAATATTTTTCTTACTCTTTAAATGTAATTAATTAATATATGATTGCTTTTTGCGAACTGTAAATTATAACTTTGTTTCAGAAAATTTAAATCTGCATCTGGATAATAATGTTACCTAACACTATTAAGAAATATTTTTACGCATTGTTACAGTGTTGCATTATTGTGTTTAATTAATTATTGCTTTACGTTACTAACTGATTTAAAAAAAATAATAATAATAACAATAATTTCCTTTTTTGAAATAATTAACAATTTTTGAATAAGAACTTATGGTGATGAATAATTACTACAAATTAAATCTCAAAACAGTTAGTGATTTTAAAATGAAAATTAAATTAATATTTTATTAAATACATGTATTTTTAATTTAATGAATCTTTATTTAATTAAATTGGTGAAATTATTAATATGCATTTCGAATTTTACTTTAAATAAACTCAATAAATAATCTGTTTTATATTCTATTTATCATTATGTTTTGTAGTAGTTATAAATTGAAGCTTATTGTTTACCTGTTTATTTCTTTTATATTTAAAATTACTGAAATTTAAAACTATTAATTCAATTAATAATAAAATTAAAATAAGAATTATCAATTTTTTTCTCTGTGAAAGTAGGAGCGAAAAGGTAATGCAAATAAATAAATAAATAAATAAATAAATAAATAAACGATAAATTAAAAACGCTTAGTTTTGTCAGTTAAAAATTGAAAATAAAATTATTTAAAATTATAGTTACATTATTATATAAAATTAAAAAATAATCATTTTATTACAAAGAAATAGGCCCACTTTCAATAAAATTAATTCACAAAAATTGTCTTCATAAAGTGAGAAAACTGTAAAAAAGAAAAAAAAATTGCAACCAATAATTATTACATAAAAAAAAGATCGTTGGAGCATTATTATTTTTTTAAACAAAAAATTTTCGTAGCACGCCTAGTTACGAAATCACTAATTTAAAGATTCTAAGAAAGTGTACGAAAACATTCAATAAAATAAGTATTTTAGTTTATAGTATAGATAAAATACCTAATACAAAGAATATATGATAAAACTTAAAATATTCATTCTGTTAAATAATAATAATAAAGACAGTTTAAAATTTTATAACATTACTTAATCAGATTTTCAACTCGCTGCGATTTTATTATCATGAGTTACAGTAGATTAAACTTATTGGACTATTATACTCAGCTTTGTATAAAATTTGAGGGAAGGGGGGGGGGGGCAGGAGAATAAAAATATTAAAAAAAGCCCGAACAATGTTGAGTTTACAGCGTTTAGTGGGCCTTCATCAATCAGAAACCAAGTTATAAGGTGGCCGGTAAAGAAATAACAAGGGACCGAAATGACTAAGGACCGAAATGGCCAAGGACCGAAATGGCCAAGGACCGAAATGTCTCGGGACCGAAATGGTCAGGGACCGAAATGTCTCGGGACCGAAACGGCGGGACCGAAACGGCGGGACCGAAATGGCGGGACCGAAATGTCGTGTACCCTTGAGGAAAGCAGTTTTTAAATGAAAATAGTCTTTTAAGCACAATTCAAAGTTGAAATTGGTCGAGTTAGCCCAGTTACATAAGTCTCATAGAATCAAAGACTGCATAACACTTTAATAAGCTTTTGCAGGTATATACTTTATTAGATTATAGTCTGTAATGTTAAACTCTTTTTCTCTAAATTTGACTATTGCTTAAGGCCTTTTTTTCAAAATTTTTATTTAAATTTTTATTATTTAAACACTGATTCAATTCATAATTTGAAATATCCGTTTTCTATTTACTCTTCCTAGATTTAAAAAAACCCGAACAATAATGTCTCTAAACAATGTATTTTTAGTTTCTATTTGTGTTAAACCTGAATATTGAAAAAAGAAAACTTTTAAATGTATAAATTACTTCGTGGGAAAAAATTTATGGGAAAAGTACATCGTATTTAAACCTACATGTGAATATCACTTTTAAATATTTCATTGAAAAACGATATTTTTAAATATATTTTTTAGTTATACAGAGAGATTATGTATTATTATATATGTATTTTTTTTTTCATGGGCCGTATTTTTTTTAAATAAACAAGGCAAAAGTAAATACATTTTGACATGATTTTTGGGCAAGAATTAAATGGTTTTTATATTTGAAAATCGCATCATATTAAGCAGATAGAAGCATTTGCATTTATAAGTAATGGATTTTAAAACTTCCACTTGCAAAAATGTCTTTTTATCTAAAATGAAATGCATAGAAAACGCAACTACTTTCAAAAACACAAATATTTTACCACAGTTATCAAAAGTAACGTAAATTTCACAAACTTATCCGTTCATAGTTACTCTTCTTAATTTTCTACCTTTTCTATTTTTTGTGGCCGGAGGGGGAGGGGTGATACTTATATTATAAAGCAAACATGCTGATGTTATACTTAAAATGGCAATAAACTGACCATAAATTTCATATTTACTCACTCTTTTTTAAATAAAAAAAAATTAAATATCTTGAGCTGGTCTGAACAAACTTTTGGTGCTTCAGTAATTACAACCATAAAATAGTGAAACCTCATTCCAAAATTTGGATCTCCAGTTGAAATGCAGCTCCAAACGCTGAAACATGATTTCACCATTTTTTTATTCAATTTCATATTTTTTTATTTATAGTGCAAACGTGTATATGTTACATGAATTTCTGTTGTTGCCGTTACATAAACGTTCTAGAAATCCCAGTTTCCTAAAAAATTTTCAATAACATTGCAGATTTTTTTACAATCAAGAACACGTAATGTAGTGCACGTAAGTAATAAATATTATCAAAAAGTAATGAATAGGATTTCATTATAACAATGCAGCATCATCAAAATGCACTGCAAATATTTTTTCCTATAGATGAGCACGCAATGACGTCTGTCCGTGCTCTAACTCGCATAATATATTCCGATTCCGATTAAATAGGTATATATTATTAGGATTTATTATGACAAGTTTGATATTTAAAATGAAATGTGTTGCATTTTCGGTTTATTTACAGGAACACCCAAAAGAATTCCGTTACACTACGGTTTAAGGAAAAGAATAGTTTGCTTTAGTCGTTTGTTTTTATCGAGTACTTTAATAATATTACAGTATTTTAAACATTTTAAAATTTTTATATATCAACGAGGCTCTTACTATAAAATACAGTGTGTATTGAACTTATCGTTCAGTCACAGGAACACACAAAAGAATTTGTTATAGAAGCCTACTAAAAATAATTGGTGAAAGTGAATTTTAAATTATGATATGGATGTTTAAATTTAACTATTTTTTAAATTTTACTTGGTGTGTACAAATTCTATTGATCATACATAGGATCACAGAAAAGTTCTCAACAACGTCAGTTAATTTTCATAAATTTCTATGTGGAAATTTTCAACTGTGCTATGCGTTTAACAGAACGAACTTTTAGCATACTAAGTAGGCTGCGTACATGCTTCGTAATCTGTATGTAATATAAAAATAATATGCTCAGTACAAAACTTCGCATATTTTAAAGAATATTCATGATAATTGAAACGAAGTTTTATTCTAGTATTTTGAATGCATTGGAAAAGGTTTCATAATCTATGCAGATCGTATGGTTTTTCTTTCTTATTTGTTTCTCTACATGGTGGCTTGCTAAAAGAATGTGTTTCTTATATTTTCTTTATAACTTAATATTATTTTTATTTTTATTATATTTTTTTTCCTTAAATTTATAATATTTTACTGTATTTGCAATGCATATTGCAAGAATGATTTTTTTAATGTAAATTTTTTTCTTTACATTTATATAATCCTTACTCTGCGGAATCAGCCAGACTTATCATCGTAATATGAAAATGGATGCTTGAGACCGATTTTTTGTCAGCTCTTTTTTATTTTTCATATTTCTATACTATGCATGTTGAAGTAGCTTTCAAAACTGCAGTAGCAGCTATTTGTTCCAGTGGTCACTGATTACAGAACGGAAAAATGATTTCTGAATTAAAGAAGAAGCTTAGAATAACAATTATGATTTTTATTAAAGAACCATTTATAATGTTTCACTTTTGTAGCATATTTCTGCACTTCTCCACGAAAAAAAAAATTACAGAGCAGATCCAGAAAAGTAATGTAAAATATATATTCAAACGGGTGTTTCAAAACTCACCTTATTCAAATGTGAAAAATTCATTTTTCTCCATCAATCGATTTTATTTGTGAATCTTCATCAAAAAATCACAACATTCTGTAAAAAAAATTCTGTATATTTCTGGCATTGTAAAATTTTGCTTTACAATGACAAACAATGGATGCAATCAGGTTTTTTTTTTTTTGTTTTTTTTTTTTTTTTTTTTTTTTTTTTTTTTTTGAGATTTTTCAAAATTTTGCTTTTTTGGATAAGGCGAGTTTGAAATTCATGTCTTTATATAAGAGTATATATGAAGACAAGTGTTTCAAAACTCGCCTTATCTAAAGTATACAAAATCAAGTTTTATCTATCAATCGATTCTATTGGTGAACCTTTATCGAAAAATCACAACAATCTCCAAAATATTAGTTTTATCGTGTATTTCTGGCATTTTAAAATCTTGGTTCCAGGGTTGGGTTTCTGACGTTAGAAACTGATTTTTGACATGACAAGCATCAAAAACTGGTTTAAACCGCCAAAAATTGATTTAAACTGTCAAAAACTGGCTTAAACCGTCAAAAACATGTAATGCGCTTTAAAACATCTTGAGAACAGGAGAGAAACATTGATAAGTCTCAATGATTTAAGTAATTGTTTTATTTAACATTAGTTACAATAATTTAATAATTACAAAAAAAAATATTTTAATTGCAATAAAACATTTTTGTTTTTTAGAATGTTCAAACAGAAGAAAATGTCTTTGTACAGTTAATAATCTGGATCGATTTTACCCCGCAGCATCCTATAGCACATAACCAATTTAGCTCATTTGTTTATACTCACTCGATTTCTGAGTTTAGAGTGTATGAAGCCAAAGTTAAAAAATGCCCTCACAATTGATGCTGAGCTTGCAGGGCTTAATAGCAGAAGCATTGCTAGTTGAGCAAGTATGGAGGCAGGCCAAATTTTCAGATTTATGACAGTTTATGTATTCCCCCCCCCCCCGGAAATGGTAATATAAAATACAGTAATAGTGAATTTTTAATATTGCATCTAATGTTGTATATGTGCAATAGATATTTAATATGAAATTTTACATATCAGTGTAGCATTTGAGGTTTCTGAGGGGTTCTTGACATGACGGTTTAAACCATGGTTTGAACCGGATAAAACCGCACACTGTCAAAAACTTGCCAACCCTGCTTGGTTCACAATGATAACCCATGGGTGCAATGAAACTTTTTTTGCTTGATTTTCTGGATAAATCGAATTTTGAAATTCACGTACTCATACCACGAGTATATACCGGGGTGCAAAATGACAGGAACGATCATGTGATTACCGAAATAAAAAATATGATTAAATTAATCCTCATATAAACCATACAAATTTATTGTATCATACTAAGTACTCAACATAAACATAAAGAAAAACATTCTAAAACGATTGTCACAAATATAATATATTATATTGCATTTTTACTCGATTTGCACTGGGAGCAAAATGATAAGAACAAAACCGATTTATCTAAATTATAGAAATATTACACGTCAATTGTGCCTCTTTTGTGATTAATAATTCCAGTACACAGCTGTAGCATAGAGTTTACATAGTTTTAAATTTGTTAAAGTGACAAAACACGTCATAATTCCAAATTTCAGATTTTAATTCTGCTTTCAAATTCTGCTGCACATTTTGACCATCTTTCATTATATACAGGGTGTATCTAAACTCTTAGGCAAAACTTTAAGGGGTGATAGTACACATTAAGACAAACAATATTAAATAGGAAACTAAGGGTCCCAAACGTTTTCCGAAGGAGATAGGCTCCATTAAAGTTTAGGGTCGAAAATTTCAAATGATTATAAAAAACGGAAAAATTGATCGATTCATTTGTGGTTTACATTAAAACTATTCTTTATGTTAGTATTGTCTTGAAAATAATTTATAAAGATAAATTTCAAAAAATGCCGATAGTGGGCGCTTTAGACTTTGGAGTAACGTACAACTATTTTTTACAGTTATTTATTTATTTATTTATTTATTTATTTTTTGTATCTCATTAAATTTTTTTAGAAGTTTAGACATAAACTTAAATTTTTAACTAAAAATCGGAATCGTTGGGAGTGGTTAAGTAGCGCAAATTAAACTGTGTTCAATGGGGGTGGGGGGTGTTCAAATTTCAAATGATTATAAAAAACGGAAAAATTGATCAATTCGTTTGAGGTTTTCGCTAAAACCATTCTTTATGTCAAATTTCAAAAAATTCCGTTAGAGGGCGCTTTAAACTTTAGAATAACTAACAATTATTTTTAATCATTATTTTTTGTATTTAATTAAATGCTTGTAAAAGCTTAGACTTAATTTTTTAGCTTAAAATCTAAATCGTTGTGACTAATTAAGTAGCGCAAAATTGAACTGTGTTCAAGGGGGTGGAGAGGGTAACATTTCCACGCCTAAACACAATTCCGTTTACGCTTCTTAACCCCTCCCAACGATTCAGAATTTGAGCTCAAAATTTAAGTAGGTAAATAAGTTAGTAAACATTTGCAAGCATTTAATTAGATTAAAAAAAGGTTAAAAATTGTTGTTGGTTACTCTAAAGTTTAAGGCGCCCTCTAACGGAATTTTAAAAAATTTATCTCTAAAAGTTTTATCGAAAACCGCAAACGAATTGACCGATTTTTCCGTTTTTTATAATCATTAGAAATTTGAATCTCCCCACCCCCATTGAACACAGTTCAGTTTGCGCTACTTAACCATCCCAACGATTTAGATTTTAAGCTCAAAATTTAAGTTTATGTCTAAGCTGCTAAAAAAAATTTTATGAGATGCAAAAAAATAAAGGTAAAAATAGTTGCCCGTTACTCCAAAGTTTAAAGCGCTCTCTATCGGTATTTCTTTTTAATTTAACCTTATAATTTATTTTCAAGACAATACTGATATAAAGGATAGTTTTAGTGAAACCCGCAAGTCAATTGACCAATTTTTCCGTTTTTTTATGATTATTTGAAATTTTGGACCCTAAACTTTAATGGCGGTTATCTCCTTCGGAAAACTTTTGGGACCTTTGGTTTCCTATTTAATATTGTTTGTCTTGATGTATGCCCCTTAAAGTTTTGCCCAATAGTTTAGATACACCTTGTATTACATTCTATAATAACCCAAATGTTGTTTGTGAGATTTAGGTTTGAACCATTGGCTGGCAATCAACTCTAAGAGTTTTATTTATCTTTAAACCTCTTTTCGTGTTCTTTCTCAGTGAAAGTAGACATTGTTTTGTTGAAAATATAGTAAAAGGTGGTAATAATTTTCACCCAGATTCAACAAATAGTTTCCTAACATGCGAATACAGGTATGTCTATTTTTTTATTTATCAGGAAAGCAATTAAAAGCTTACCTACCGAAAGAAAGGTAGTCCAAACCATTAAGGAGCCTTCACTTAATTGACAAGCAAGAAATGAGCACTTTATAGTTTGAAAAACATGAAAACATGGATGTATACCATCTGGAATATCGAAATTAAACTTATTTTCAACACTGACGATAATTTTAGATCAATTCATTTCCTGCTTCAGGTGTTACTCTGCAAACAGGAATCCGACTTTTTTACTGCCAGATGCTAAACGCAAACATTGATGTGGAAAGAACTCCCAACTTTTTTATTGGTCTTCGTATGGTAGATATTGATGCTGACGTCTTTTATCTGGCTTCCAAAATCGTTATTTTACATGGAACCGTGTGAAAAATCAAACTTTCAGATCGTTCCAAAAGAATTTTCGGCGACCCTGTAGATTTTGTAGTAAAACTAATAGTTGTATTTTGTAAGAAATTAAAAATGACAGTCTTTGAAATTTTAAATTCATCAGCAATTCATTGAAATTACATTCTGATGTTGTTATATGATAGAAATTACCGTCTTTCAAAGTTACAAAGCATTTTAATTTACCTTATAATCCACATGTTTTGCAAACTAAACAAATGTGCTCAGAATTTCTTCGAAATGCGTTTTTAAATGATCAGTGATAATATCCGCTAATCCCCATCCGTGGTTTTCCGTGGTGTGAAAATGCGAATGGAATGAAAATGTGAAAATGAACGCTTGAGATAAAGTACTTGCCAGTTGATTTTTGTTTCATCTTCTTTCAGCTGTACATGTTAAATAAAGTAGCTATAGAAAGTGACACGAAGTCAATTTCTGCCAGTTATTACTGATTAAGGGATTGGAAAATAATTTCTTGATTAAAGAACTAGCTTAAAATTACAATAGAAAAATTCTTTAAGCAATTGTTTCAAAAGTTCTGCTGTTATAATAGATTATTACTGTACTTTTATTTAAGGGAATTTGATATCCTTTTAACTATTTTTAATTATTGCCATACTCTATAACACGTTTTATACGTAATACTAAATTTGTTTAATGAAGAAATAAGATGTAATTACGACAAAATAAAGTTCTAAAAGTAAAATTTTAAAAGAACAATAACAAAAATATTAAAATTGTAAAACTTCATCTGTTCATGATTAATATTCTGATAGTGAATTTCTTAATAAAATAAAAATTCTGCAAATACTTTGTTAAGAAAAAATGTATATTTATAATAGAAAAATATAAGGAAAAAAATTACAAAATATTGAAGTTTTATAACTACATCTATTTGTGATAAATATTGTTATAGTAAATAATTTCTTAACAAAAAAAAAAAATTCCAAATATTTTGATATGAAAAAACATATTTTTATTAGTAAAAAAATAAAAAAAAATTACAAAAATATTAAAATTTTTCTATTACATCTATTTGTGACAAATATTGTGATAGTGGATTTCTTAATAAAATAATAATTTCATTAGATACTTTAATAAGAAATAATGTACTTCCAATAGTAAAATTTGAAAAGAACAATTATAAAAACATTAAAATTTCATTACTACGTCTGTTTATAATAATTATTATAATAGTGAATTTCTTAATAGGAAAATAATTTTATAAATATTTTGATAAGAAAAAATGTACTTCTAATAGTAAAATTTAAAAAGAGCAGTTACAAAAACATTAAAATTTTATAACTACATCTGTTTGTGATAATTTTTGTGATAGTGAATTTTTTCATAAAAAAGCAGTTTTATAAATATTCTCGTAAGAAAAAATGTACTACTAATCGTAAAATTAAAAAAAAAAATCACACGAGAATAAAAATTTTATAACTATATCTGTTTGTGATAAATATTGTGATAATGGATTTTTCAAAAAAAGAAATAATTTTACAAATACTTTAGTAATCTGTGAGCAGCCAAAAATGCTAAACTTATCAGAACTAATAAAAGGAGGGATTCTTAAGATAGATTCTTTGCTACTTATTTCCTTTATTTTCGCGCTACATGTTAAAGTAGCTTTATAAACAGCTAAAGAAGCAATTTCGTCTAATACTCACTGAATCTAAAATTGGAAAATAATTTCTCGATTAAAGAATAACCCTTGAATAACACAGACGAGTTTCATTAAAGAACTGCTACGATGTCTTAGCTGTTGTAAAGCAGTTTCCACACTTTGATAAATGTTCTTTAAAAATTCCTAATCTGATCATTTTAATGGTGAAAAATTAAAATACAGGGCATGCTTAAAATAATGTCCCAGTAATAAATTTTAATAGTACTAACTATAAATGTTGTAGAGTGTAGATTCAAGGTCACAAATAAAGAGTAACTCAAACAGTTTGAAATAAGCATATGCGCGAGTACTGTTTGCACTCCACTCCTTTGTATTGTCACATGCTCAAAATTGCTACACCAGCAAGATAAATCATTACTTGCCGGGTGATTCGTTACCCTTACGAGCGTAACAAATGAGCGTAAATTGTTATGATTTAGATCATAAATGTAGATCGTAAGCGTAAATTATCTATGATTCATTTACGCTTAAATGAATCATTAACTCTTTATCTTATTAATTAGTTATTAATTTATTAATTATGAATTCATGAAAATTTTACATTCTAAAGCATTTTACGCAAATTGTTTAATCTAAATTAAAAGATTTACGGAAAAATTTTATAAATTAAAAAAAGTACTGAATTCGTGATACTTTTCGAATTCCGGTTTTTGATGAAATTACACATTTATGGGATCAGATATACCAAAAAACATGTTTTTACAAAATATCTGTCAGTGGTTCTGTGAAACTGATTCTTTCTGTCTGTCTGTATGTAACATAAATTTTGTGGGCACTCTGTCTCAAGAACTAATGCACAGAAATTAATAAAAAACTACATTCAGGTAGCCTCTGATATAAATTGATGCTGATTTGGTTTTTGTGTAAGCTGGTCTACAGGCGGCTCTACTATGCTGCATTTTTTACAATTTATGCAACAGCTATACCTCTAGAACTCCCGATATCCGCAATTTTCCTTTATGTAGAACTAATGCACGGAATTTCATGCTTTTAAATTTCTCACGATGAACATGTATTGTATTTAGTTTTGGTACTATGGCAAGGAATTTTGATCTATTAACATATATGAATAGAAGAAAGTATTAGGAATCCAACATCCGACTAGTTTTAGTATTGTGAAGATGCTATTTCCTTCTAACAATAAGTGAAAATTATACAGCTACAAACAATTGGAAAATAGAAAACAGAATTCATTGGTTTTGTCATTTTTTGTATCCTGAACATTCACAAAGTAATCATATATGAGAAAATCCATAATATTACAATTATAGAAAATCGAAGATAGTATAGTAAATACGATAAAAGGAAGTAAACTTTGTTAATAAACTTGCTCATTAATATGTACTCAAATAAATAACCTTCTCTTCTAATTAGAGTTATTTTCTTTCATACTAAGTTACCAAAGCTGTATAAACCATTAACTCAAAGCAGTTAAATCAAGTTTAAGCTGGACTGTGTGTATTGTAATTAATTTAATATTGAATCAGAAATGAGTTTGCTGCAACTCATTTCTGATCCGAAATTTTTACTCTTTCCATTATATTTGAAAATTGTGAATGAATTTGGTTTGTCTGTGCTTTTCTGTGTCTGTCCGTGCTCTAACTGGCTTAAATACTGACCAGTTGTCATAAAATGGATTTATATTATTGGGTGATTTTACGAGCATGTTCAGTATTTAAAAAAAAAGTGTGTAAAATATTTGGTTCACTTACAGAGCCATTCAAAAGAATTGCAGTCTATGAGATAAATCGTTTGCCGTGTATTATAAAGATGTTTTACTATTTTAAAGGTATTATTTATCATTGAATTGTGCCACAAGGCTCTTTGAATAGAACAGAGTGGGCACAGAATTATATTGTTCACTTACAAGGACATCCAAAAGAGTTTGGCTACAGATAAAAATGAACTATTGACGCCAACGAACAATGAATGATTGCTGCAAGTGTGTTTTCAAATCTGACATGTGTTTGTAAATGTAATTATTTTTTTATGTTACATGTTGTGTGTAAATTATGGATCATCTATAGGGCTGCACAAAAGTTTTCAACAACATCCGTTTATATGCCTCAGTCATGAGACCAAATATTGCGAAGGACCACAAAAAACTGTTTAAAATTGCAATAGAACGTCTCCAAAGATGCATTAGGCAATATACCGATGCTGATGATGTGCAAGCATTTATTTAAAAGATCTAGAAGTATTTTTGACAATTCTAGAAGCATTTACATAAATTTATAGGGTGTTCTTTAGTGTATCCTGCAGGTGATATCAGGACTGAGGGGGATACTGATGAAAGAATATTTTCAATTGTGCTATACGTTTTAATGAACTAATTTTTAACATATTATGTAGTGCTCATACATATCTGTAGATAATATACAGGGTTTCTAAAAACGTATTGTTTTCTGACTATTCATAGTAATTGCAGAAATTTGTTTTTCAAATGCGTTAGGCTTATGTTTTTGCCAAATTGTTCATTTAGACATCGTATTTTACCTTAGTAAGCTGCGACGTTTTGTTATAATATTCTGAATATGTTGGAAATTGTTTCATAATCTATAGCGTACACATGATATTTCTTTCTTGTTTTTATTTTAAAAACATACAAAATATGTCTTATTCAAAATTTCACAAGAAATTTCAAAGAAATTTCCATGTATTTCAAAATGTCATTTTCTTCTGTGGACATGTAACAACTAGTGACAGCTATAAGAAAATAGAAATAGGGAAATTCAATTCATGTTTATTTCAGTGAATTTTCTCATGCAGGCAAATCTGTGTATTAAAAAAGTAATCATATAATTTTTTATTTTACTTGCGATAAAAAATCAGAGTCATAATGAAAGAAAATCTAAGATAGACATAACGTTCTAAATATGATAAGAAGAGTAAAATAAGATAGTAAATTGAAATAAATAAATACGTTGTGTTTTAATTTAATTTCTTGTTTTTTTTTTTTTTTTTTTTTTTTTTTTTTTTTTTTTTGTTGGTCAATTTATAAAGAACTGAACCAATATCCGTGACGATTTATTCAATATCGAAACAAAAAATAATTTACTACAACAATTTCTTTTAACCCATTTTAGGTCACCATATTCATTTGAGTACAGTAATTTTTATACGCACCCTATAAAAACAATTCGAAATAAAGTCTTTCGGAGAGTTTTTTTTATTTTCGATGAGGGTATACTAATATTTTTAAATAAAAAAAAATAAAGTGGTTATTCATATTTTTTTTGTGTGTGATTTAATGTCAGTTGTTAACTGCTTATCAACAGATCGTGTAAGTAAGTACATTATTATCATTTTTTAATCTATTTGAGAAAGTGGTGTTATAAAATATGTTTTTTCTATTATTATTATTATTTTAGTGAAGTATACTATAATTTTTAATATGAGTTAAAATTTATGCATAAAATATTGAGTACTAAAATTTTGCACTTAATTTTATCTTGTTTAAAAGACTTACAGAATTAATTTTTTCGTATTTTTTGTTCTTATATTATTGTTTCGATTACCTTTAATACCATAACAAACTAGTCGGATGCGGCAATTCCAAAATTCATACGCGTTAAAACTTCCAAAAAAATTCACCTGTTAGGTACACCAGAATCTAATCTGTAGCAACTTATTTTCTAATTAAATATAAAATTCTTACTTACAGTTCTTCTTAGTTACATCTAAAGTTTTTACTCAATCTGAAATTTCATGAAAATCCTCGTTTTAGCATTTAAGATAGAATTACCGTTAAATTGTAAACATACTCGATAGAAGAGCCACATATTGGGCCGTTTATTCTAAAAACTAAAGAATGTTAATTTATATAAAGGACTAACTGAATTTGAAATTTGATGAAAATCCTTTCATTAAATTATGAGATACAACTATTGCGATAATCACGAATAATACCTTATATAAGTGTCACCTGTTGTGCGATTTACACCAGAACGTAATCAGAAGCATATTACATAAAGAACTAACGAAATCTGAAGTTTTATAAAAATCCGTTTTTTAGTTCCTGAGATATAGCTATTGTGAAAGTCGCGAAAAAAGCACTATAGCAGAACCGCATGTTGAGCGGATTGCACCAAAAACAAAGGTATATCAAGATCTAACTGAATATAAAGTTTTGTGAAATTTCGTGCATTATATCTTGAGACACTGACTGACTCACAGACTCAGTGACAGATATTTGTAAAAACGTGTTTTTTGGAAATTCTCACCCCTGAAACATGTAAATCCATCGAAAGCTGGAATTCGAAAATTTTCCCAAATCTAATGTTTTCTTCTTGTAAATATAGAAGAAAGAAAAAAATATATATGTTTGTTTTGTTTCATTCCCCTTTGGTCTTAAATGGGCTAACTTACGAGATACATTTTATTAAATATTTCGTGAGTTATAGCAATTAAAAATAATTTTGTAATATTGTTGTATGTGAGCCAAGACGCCCATTTTTTTCTTTTGGCATGTAAGAATTGTTTCCTTCTATAATATAAGGGAAAATTGCGAACTGGATTCATTATTTTCCGAGTGGGTTATGTCCTGCAGTTAATATTGTGTAATAAAATGTAACTAAGGGTAAATCTATCGGTGACCAAAAAATCAAAAAGTTATCATGGAAAATAATTTGAAAGCAGAGATAGAGTACTAAACATGATAAATAAATAAATAAATAAAATGAGATATTAAGTGCTCCATTAATAAGTTTTCAAGTAAATGGATATTTAATCTCCTATTTAGAGTTCTTTTCTTTAATGCTAAAAATAGCAAATTCATATTGCTGGTACAAAGGTAGTAGCAATAAACCTTTCGTGTTCAATTTTTTTTTTTTTTACATTATGAGAACAAAATTATTTTTACTTTAATGATGATAATCGTAGCTATTCAAATAGACTTACTAATGTTTAAAGAATATCTCATTGTCTGAAATGCAACGAATGAACTTATTTTGTATACTGTTAAATTCATATATTTATATGATAACATGCTAAGGAAGAATTTTTGGAGATGTCTGGAAAATATCGTACACAAGATTAACAGGTATTACTACTTTCTAACTTTTTAATTTTTATTTTGTGTTTAATCACACATAATTCGTTCAAAAAGGTAATCTATATTTTAAATTTAGCGAATGAAATATGTGTTTAAAATAAAAGAATCGCCAACGTTGCAAAGAGAATTCAGTAAACTTTTATTGTTATTGTTATTATTAAATGTCAAATCTTAAATAAAATCATAATAAGAAAGACATAAACATAAACATATACTATCATTTCTATATCTAGAAAATAACAAAATAAAGATTAATACAAAATAATACTCGATGAAAAGACATGTTCTATTAATAGTACACCAGATCTAAAAGGATTAAACAGAAAAAATAATTCCCAGATTATGGGAACATTACCCAGAAATAGCTAGACAGGTAATTTTTAAATTATTTTGTTTGTGGACTTTTTTTCTGTTTTAACAGGAAAATAATTTATAATACATTTAAATTTTTGTTTCAACTTCGAAGTCATGGTAAAAAGGATTGTACTGCATGTTTTTTTCATGTGAAACTTTTCGGGACTTTTTGCTAAAGAAAAGAGCTTTAAAATAGTATTTTGATGCTTTTATTTTGCGCTGCCAATTTGAATAATGTAAAAGAAAAATGTAATCATTATCTATATCAGAGTCATTATATTTTATGTTATTACGCTTTTATTATTTTAACGTAATGCAATTTACCAGTGAATAAATCATTCTAGTCGTATTGTTTTATTTTTCGGATTGAGTGAAATGTGTCCAGGTCGGAACACGAACCCAGAACATTTATTTGGCTTTAATTATCAATGATCTTCAAATTTGGCTATCCGGATAACATCCTAGAAAACACAGTTTACTTATACCATATTGAATAATAACATCTGATTTGTTGTTAAAACTGTTGTTAGCTTTCGTTTTTTCAAAAACTAAAACAAAATCACTTCACCTTTTTTCATTCACGTATAAAAACATTTCATATTTATTTACTTAGAAGGTGTCACAAATAAAAATTAAATTAAAGAGTTGACATGTTTTGGTTCATTAATAAGAACCGTATTCATAACATATAAAATCAGTAGAAAATTAAATGACACTGGATATAAATATAATTTAAAAATCAAAACAAAACATTGCGCCCGCTATGATCGTGAATAACGTATTTACACGTATTAACGTATTACTTTGGATACGTAATTACAATTTTATTTGCATATCATAATCAAACTTATCTGTAAATAAATCATTCTAGTAGATTTTTTTTTTTTTTTTTTTTTTTTTTTTTTTATGGGTGAAAATTTGGCCAGATTAGGAGCCAAAATTTTATTTATAGAACAGTTTCATATCGCTATTGCTAAAATGAACTCTTTGTAAAATTTAAAAGATTGGAGACTTTTATAAATAGATTATTTACACAAAATGTATAATATGAATTTTAAAATGTTCAGGTTTACTTAAAAGGCGATTAATATAATCAAATATAGATGTTAATAGTTAATTTTATTTAAAAACATCTTAGTACTTTCAAGCCTTTCATTGTATTAAAAAAATGACAATAATATGAGAAATATATAATTTTCTGTTTATTGCAGTTAAGAAAATAGCATGTTATAATAAATATATAATTTTATTCTTATGTTCTAAGTTTAACAAAAAAAAATCGCTGCTGTAATTGATGTTTTCTAGCATCTGAGAAAATAGTTTATAAGTCAGAGTTGTTGAGTTACAAATGGTTGAAAAAAGCATCGGCGATAAAAGGCAAAAAACATCATTCACCTGATATATAATGAAATAGTGTCAATATTAGAACAGAAATCGATCTACTGCTAGAATTTTCATAATTCTAAAGCTAAATATAAATTAAGATCATTTACGATTTTGTCATTTGTGATAATTGAAAGTAATTTCGTGATACTGAATATATTTAAAAAGTATATTTTCTTCTATTAGTATATAGAAAATATTCACAAAGACGATAAAATGAGCAATAGAAAACTCGATACACGGTCTGTCTAACGAGTTTCGTCGCACAATTCTCTTCATTAAAAATGTAATCATAAAATGCATGAACCTATTGAGAACAAAAAGCAAAAAGGCAATAATGATGAAAAATCGGAGGTAGAGATAGCATGCCAAAACATATAATGAAGTGATGCAAGTCAAAATAATAAGCTCGTTAGCATATTTTCAAATTAATGAACATCTGATCTCTTATTCGGAGTTATTTTCTTTCATGCTATAAGAGCCAGATTGAAGTTTCTTGCATAAATATTTCTAGATGCTTATTTCTTAGCTTTTACTTATTTAATTGTTTCTTACTTGATTTTTTTTTATGACAAAAATTTAAAAATATAATAAAATGGTCTGAATTAAAATGATGAAATTGTTCCTTAAGATACTTTCAAATTAATGGGTATCTGATCTGTTACTTGGATTTTTTGTTGTTGTTGTTGTTGTTTTGTGTGTGTGTTATTTAGGGGTGTCCAGGGCACAAAAATCTTCAAACTTTCTTTTTATACATAATAATACATATATGCATCAAAACGTTCTCTGTTTTTTCTGCTTAAAATGACTTTGAAATCATGTTTCTATCTTTACTGAAACAGTAAATATTAATTTTTACGTTTTGGTTTACTTTCAAAATCTAACTTCCAAGCGATGATTGTCATAGAAACGATTTCCTATGAAAATAAATTTTCTTCGTAATGGGTTTTTTCAACATTTCTCGTATTTAAATTATTGTAAGTCTATAAATGTTAAAGATAAATGATTCATAGTTGGAATATGACTTATTCAATTGTTTTACTTTGAATAGTGTAAATTTCATTCAGCAAGTTTAAGAAAAAAGTATTTACTTTCAAAACTGCGGTTTGTTTTTAACTGTGATTTATTTTTCAAAATACTGAATAAAAATTAAAAGTTAAGTATTTCTTTTTATTTAAATAAAAAAAATAATTCTACAAATAATACTTCGAGTTATAACGATTTTAAATAACCCCATTTTTTAAATAAATTTTCATTTTTTTTTTAAATTATGAGAAGTTCTATCATGTGATTTTGTTTACAAATGATCTGGTTAATCATCACAAAAAAATTCCGAATTCTTACTGTTTAAATAAAAATTACTTTAAAATGCGTCCTTGAATCCCCCCTTTTATTTATTTATTTATTTATTTATTTATTTTGGTTATACAGTGATCAGAAATATTACAAAATTATATAAATTAAAATTATACAATTGTTCATGTACATTGTGTCCAGTTAATTATGATCTGATGTATATCTTGGATTTATTTCCTTCAGTACTATTTACTTTTATCTTGCTTTTTAGTTTTATTTATTTATTTATTTATTTTTATTTATTTTTTATTTATTTATTTATTTATCTATTTATTTTTGAGAGAGAGAGAGAGAAAGATTATAAATATAAAATGACTTAAATTTAAATTATAAAACTGTTCATTAATATGATTTGAAGTTAACTCTTTAAGCGTCCTAAAGAATTTTACATGAAAGTATAATGATTCATAAAATAATAGCTTCGAAAGAAAAGCATTGATATGGAGATTTGTATTTTATAATCTTAGATATTTATTTATCATATGCAATTAAAAAATTAACATTAATATCAGTTTTGAGTTAAATAAGCCATTGAATCCAAGAGCTATGTCCCGGAAAACCAGGTTAGGCCGCTTAAAGGGTTTTAATGGGCATCTGATCTCTCTTATTTGAATCTGAATAGAAAAATACCTGAAGAGAAAAGGATCGATACATAATCTTCTTAATAGATTTTATTTTTAAAAAATCTGTACTGAAATAGTAATCATTATTTGACAGTATTTATTGCACAGATAATGATTTTTATCTGTTGAAAAAAAATAAAAAATAAAAGAGCAATATGGTACAAAATCTAAAAGATATATCGTGCTTAGAAATATAATAAAATGAAATTAATGTTAAAAAGACTACATTGCGAATTGCAATTTAATCCAGATTGAGTGAGTGTTCAAAAAATTAAAAGTGATTATGTTAGTGCGAATACATCAAAGTGTAATATATTTTCTTCTGTAAATAAATATATATATATATATATATATATATATATATGTATATATCCCTGATGACAATAAAAGGCGGAATTGAAATTCAAATTATAATTTCCTTAATAGTTTTTGTCAAACTAGACCGAATATCTGTTTACTGTTTAAGTTTTATGTTCCAAAAACACATAAATTAAGACATTTTCAAGATTTCGCGATCTATGATACTTGAAACTGATTTCGTGGCATTGTATATATTTCAGAAGTGTATTTTCTTTTGACATTTTATGAGATATATTCAAAATAACAATAAAATCAGCAAGCGAAAATTCGATGCAAGATACTCTTAAAAGATTTTGTCACACAATTCTGTACATTAAAGGAGTAATAATAACAGGTAGGAATCTACACTGTTAAAAATTTCTGTGAAAACACAGAAAAAAGAGTGATGTCCTAAAAAATTAGACTAGTTCTCGATTAAATGCATTTGATCAAGTTTCACGGTTATTGCTTTACAAATATACCTTTATATTATATCTACTGCCCAGGGTGGATATCCACAGCTTTATTTAAATTCACTTTTATGTTTGTTAAAACTTGTAATTAAAAATACACACTTTTAAAGTTATTTTCAATTTTTTTAGAAATATTATAGAAGAAAATTTAGTTTAAAAATTGTTTTTTTTATGTTTGAATACCTTCAAAAATTAAAAATCCTCTCCTCGGTGTTCATGAAATTATCGACAATCACTTTGCAATTTTTTCTTCGCCATGTGCCAAAAGCCTGGTAATATTGAAAATGATTATATTAGTGCAAATACATCAAACTGTAATATTTTCTTTTGAAAATAAGTAAAAAAAATATCCATAATGACAATAAAATGTGGAATAGAAAACTCAAATTATAATTTCCCTAATGGGTTTTTAGTCACATCAGACCGGATATCTGTTTACTGTTAGAGTTTTATATTTCAAAAACACTTAAATTAAGACCTTTACAAGATTTCGTGATATATGATACTTGAAACTGATTTCATGGCAGTGTATATATTTCAGAAGTTATGTTCTTTTGCCATTTACTAGACATATTCACAATAACAATAAAATGGGCAAAGAAAACTCAATGCACAGTCCCCTAAATGGGTTTTGTCACAAAATTCTGTTTATTAAAGGAGTAATAATAGCAGGGAAGAATCTAGTAGTGACGAAAAATTAAAAAAAAGATAAAATGAAAGTAATTAGGAGGTATGCACAGAGTGCCTAGAAGTAAAATTAAATGAATAAATTAGTAAATTGGTTTATTTTCTAGTCAGGGGTCTTTCATAAATGATGTCATACTTGGAGGGAAGGAGGGGGGTTCGTAAAATTCTAACAGTTTGTGACAAAGGCGTGTAAATGTGGTAAGAAGAAATGTTACATCATGCATTTTGGTTAAAATAAAAATATTAAAATCAACAGGTTAAATTTTGAAGGTATTTTGAAATTAAAGTATTTTGAGTTCATAAAGTAAAGTTAAAATTTAAAGCCGAAATACTATTAAATTCAATTTTAAATTTCAAAATACTACTGTTTTTAATTGCTCTTTAATTTTAATACTGTATTGTTATTGTATATGAGAAACATTTTTTGTTGTAATAATAGCAGGTACCTTAATTTTATTTCATGCTGATTAAGTACACAAATCATTTTCACTGTTATTCTCACGAAAGTCATTAAAACATACAGTTAAAGTTTAAAAATGAAATTTGAAATATGATCCATAATATAGTGCTTTGTTTCTGAACTACAAGTAAATGTGAATGTTATATAACGTGACATGTGACAAGGAGAGGGGATTACGATGAATTGTGACTTTTGTAACAAAGGGGCGAGGGGAGGGGCTCAAAAATATTGAATAAAGTGTGACATCATTTATGGACAATCCCTTCCTGGACACCTAACCTCCTAATAAGATTTTTTTTTTCAAGCTAATATTACCATATGATGGGTTCTTAAATAAATAGTTGAGTTCATGACTGAAATTTTAGAACTAGTTAAAATTCTATTCGCACATTAAAACGCAATCGGTCTACCACGTCATATCTTGGGGAAAAACACTTGAAACGATTGACTCATATGTTTACCATTGTATTTTCCTGTAACCAAAGATATGAAATCAAGGGACATAGTATTTTGATTTCGAACCCAAATTATTTTTGGGAAGGCATAGATTTGTTTCCTAAATCACTGAATAACTTCTAGTAATTCAAGTAAGAAATTACTGTAGCGTTTCTAAATGCTACAGTAAAAATGCACAAAATACAAGAATTTAGACTCGATGTCTGAATAGGATATGTTGTTATTGTCACACAGATTGAAAAAAATAATTGAAAGGAAATTAAAAAAAATTCCAATATTTGCAAAAAAAACTCAAATTAAGAGATGGGGTAGGAAATTATCCAAAAAGGAAGATTGTAAAAGATTCCAATCCTGCAGGTGCTCAGAATTCAATTCAAGCCACTAAGAACTGTTAAAAAAAAAAATGGCACTTGCCATTTAAAATATGTTTTTGGCAAGTCATTATTTAGAAAAATAAATAAAATTAAAAATTCAAGTAGAAACTTCTTGTCAGATGACTCTAGTAAATCTGGTATTCCTTAAAAAAAAATTAAAGCGTACGAGAATGCTAGCAATATTATGGCGGATAAAATTCAACACATCAGAAATTGTATTTCAATATTATTATTATTATTATTATTATTATTATTATTATTATTATTATTATTATTTAGTAATTTAGATTTCTCAGTAGAGTATTAGCGAGAGTTCTTTCGAGCTACTTTCTAGAGTAAAAAGTGAGTCTTGAAAATGGTAAATATAGCCTATTTCCTTAAATATTGCACCTAGACGCATATTTCTGATTGCAAAATTTCATAAAATTAAAAGGTGCAAAGTTTGATTACACAAGTTGCAACCCCCTGATACAATTATTTGATAAAATACAAGAGTTCAATTTTTATATAACCCCTGCAGGTTAAAATTTCTAATTAGGATATTTTTTTTTTATCCTTCCTTGAAAGGGCTAAGAATTACATCTTTATGCCTGCAAAACTCACAGAGATATTAAAAGTCAACATTTGTAAAATAACACAACGAGTTACCACTCTGGGCCTCGTGATAGTGATGCAAATCAAATGCAAGATAGGGATCCTCTAAAAAATTATACATATTTAAATGGGGAGATATATCTTTGTGAGTTTTAAAGATATCAGTATGTATCCTTTTCTTCATTTAGAGAAGGATAAGAAAAAATCATTATTAAAATTTTACCCTACAGGGACGATTTTAATTTAGTTTGTATTTTTCCCAAATAGATCCACCTTAGTAATTTTTGTTACCAAATTTCGAATCTATTTATGAATGTTTGCAACTGAAAGTAATGTATCTAGGAGCAATATTTAAGTAAATAGTTAATTGGTTCCATCTTCTGGAATCATTCCATTAACATCAAATGCTATGCATATTTCTTTTAATCCTAAAACAAAATTTTGATTATTTTTTTTTCTTTTTAAGGGTACGTTTTAGAAAAAAATATTTTTCATGGAAATTTTGGCACTCGGATGAGAAAACTTTTACCATCCCTGATTTAGATTATATAAATATCGGTTAATATTATATAGAGATTGGCTTGTTATTGAAAATTCCTTTTTAACAATTTCTTTTGAAGAATCGAGAAATATTTTTTTATCTTTAAATCATTACCACCTGATTTTGCTTTTTTTTAACAAAATATATTTTATTCAAAATTGCGTATATTGTAAATATTAAAAATTATCATCCTAGTATATTGTATATTACAAAATACAATTTTTTTCTTCATTGTAAACGAAAAACAAACAAAAAATTTGATTTCAAATTTTAAAAAATGTATAAACTTTAAACGATTTTCCTACTTTTTTGCATACATTACAAAATACTGTTTTTTTCCCTCATTATGTAAGAACTATTCATGACGAAAAACAAAGTTCTTAAATTCGAATCAAATAAAAAATTAACAATTCAAGGAATGGTTTTCATAATATATGGTATACATTACATAATACTTTTTTGTTGTTCTCATTATATCAAAATTAGTCGTAATTAAAAACAAAGTTATTAAACTCGAATCAAATAAAAAATTAAAAACTCGATTAACGTTTTTATCTAGCATGTGTATGCTTTACAAAGTACTATATATTTTTGTCATTGTGTAAGAGCTATTCATATCTAAAAACAGAGTGTTAAAATTCGAATCAAATAAAAAAATTAAACTTTGATAAACGGTTATCCTAGTATAATATATATATTACCAAATACTATTTGCTTTTGTCATTGTATGAGAACTATTCATAACGAAAAACAAATAAACTGCTTAAATTCAAATCAAATACGAAATTAAAACTTCGATAAACGGTTATCCCAGTATAATATATAAATATTGCAAAATACTATTTCCTTTTGTAATTATATAAGAACTATTCATAACGAAAAACAAAGTGCTTAAATTCGAATCAAATAAAAAATGAAAACTTCCATGATCGGTTACCCTAGTATAATACATATATTACAAAACACTTTTTTTTTTTTTTTTTTTTTTAATTGTATAAGAATTACTCATAACAAAAAATAAACAAATAACTTAATTTCAAATAAAATAAAGAATTAAAAATTCAGCTAACGATTTTTGTGGTATATTATACATATTACAAAATATAATTTCTCTATATCATTATATAAGAACTATTCATAACAAAAAACAAACAACGTGCTTAAATTCGAATCAAATAAAAAATTTACAACTTAAGGAGCTGTTTTTAGGTAGCTTTCATTACAAAAAGTAAAAAGCTACCTATTGCAGCCGTCCGGAGGAAAGCACTTCCGGAAAATTTTGGTATATTTGCACCCATCATGACCCCCAGACCCCAAAACCACCGTCCGTTCAAATGTCGACATATATATATATATATATATATATATATATATATATATATATATATATATATATATATATATATATCTGATTTTTGTCATGCGATAACTAACGTATTTATGAACCGATTTGAATGAAACTTGGTATGTAGATAGTACATACAAATGTCTCGACCGATTTCGTTGTTCAGCATCATCCGGCATTTTGTTTCAAAATGGCGGTCATTTTAAATTTTTAAAAAAATTTAAAATTTAAAATTAAATGCGAAAAAATTAAAAGTTAAAAATTATTTTTCTTTTACGTGTTAGAACTTAAAACAAAAATTCCAGAACACTTTTTATTTTGTCTATATCTTAAAAAATGATTGAGTTATAGCACTTTGAATTTTTCTTATGGCTGACATTTTGAAACGATCTGATATTTGTCACGTGATAATACGCGTATTTATGAACCGATTTCAATGAAACTTGGTATGTACATAGTAAATACAAATGTCTCGACAGAGTTCGTTGGCCAGCATCATCCGCTATTTTGTTTCAAAATGGTGGCTATTTTAAATTTTTTAAAAAATTTAAAATTTAAAATTAAATACGAAAAAATCAAAATTTGAAAAATATTTTTCTTTTACGTGTTAGAAATTAAAACAACGATTCCAGAACATTTTTTATTTTGTCTATGTATTAAAAAATGATTGAGTTATAGCACTTTGAATTTTTCTTATAGCTGACATTTTAAAACGATCTGATATTTGTCACGTGATAACACGCGTATTTATGAACCGATTTCAATGAAACTTGGTACGTACATAGTACATACAAATGTCTCGACCGAGTTCGTTGGCCAGCATCATCCACCATTTTGTTTCAAAATAGTGGCCATTTTAAATTTTTTAAAAATTTAAAAATTTAAAATTAAATGTGAAAAAACTAAAAGTTGAAAAATATTTTTCTTTTACGTGTTAGAACTTAAAACAACGATTCCATAACACTTTTTATTTTGTCTATATCTTAAAAAATGATTGAGTTATAGCACTTTGAATTTTGCTTATGGCTAACATTTGGAAACGGTCTGATCTGAACGATCCACAATGTTGCTTTAAAATGGCATACACTTTATGATATCGTGGAATTTGGTGACTCTCTAAACCGCTTAAAATAAAACCATGTTGAATAAAAAATGACTAATTTGTAAAAATTCCTATTAATATTCAGTCTTGACAAAAACTAGTATTCAATCTTATAAAATCACTAATTTTATAAGATTATTTCCACTAATTTGAGCTTAGTATTTTTGAACAATGTAACTTACTTTAAATTAAATAAATAAATATATAAATATATGAAAGCTATCTCTTCCTCCCGGCATTGCCGGAAGGACTTTAATGATATATATTGCATGCATAACAGAAAACTTTTTTTTTTTTTTTTTTTTTTGTCATTACATAATAATTTTCCGTAACGAAAAACAAAGTATTTAAATTCGAATAAAATAAAAAATTAAAACTTCGATGATCGGTTATCCCAGTATAATATATATATTACAAAATACTATTTCCTTTTGCCATTTTATAAGAACTATTCATAACGAAAAATAAACAAAGTGTTTAAATTCGAATCAAATAAAAAACTAACATTTTGATGAACTGTTTTCGTTGAGTTTTGTCACACAATTCTTCTCTGCATTAAAAAACTAATCAGTTAAAGTGAAAATCTACTGATGACAAAAAAGCAAAATGTAAAACATCAGAAAATCGAAAGCAGAGATAGCGTACCTAGAAACATAAAATGACGTAAAATAAAATGATGAAGCTACTCATTAGCAGGATTTCAACCTAATGAGCATTTAATCTCTTTTTCGGGTTGTATTCAGCTACGATAAGAGTGCCAGATTAAAGTTGAAGGAACTGGTACTTCTGGTTGAATTTTCGTTATACTTAATTTAATTTAATCTAATGTCTCATTTTGTTTTTTTTTTATAGGGAAAAGGGATACAAAATTCAATATGCAATTTCCCCAAAGAACTTTATGCCCTACCAGTGTTTGACAGGTTATGTTCTCAAAGCTGGTAGACACTAGTGCGTGATTCAACCCAATCGCGCCCATCGGCCTAACTCTTCGGAGTTTCCGTGTGTTTTTTTTTTTTTTCGAATTTTGTTTAAATATGGATTAAGTTCCCTTAGAAAGACCTCCGGAGGGCAATCTCTCTAGAGTCAATATCGCTCGTACAGATAATCGGCCGTCAAAAATAGCACCTAACACCCAAAGAACGTTTCTAAAAACACAACATAGTACACTAAAAAAAAATAAATAAATAAGTAAACTACAAAACTAATTTTTTGTAAAAACTACGGAAATATGTAGGCTTACTAAAATTTTACCTGTATACCTGTACAGAAAAAAATGCAAATATGCAAGGTTTTTTTTTTTTTAATCTTTGTAACTTTATATGTTGTTTTTACAATGTATGACTTATCTATTAGAATTATTTAATTAAATAAAATCATGAAACGAAATGCAATGCTCCATCCTAACTCAATCAAATACACAATATGAGCTTAATAAGTTTTTTGTTAACTTAAATACTGACAGATAGCAAAAAAAAAAAAAAAAAAAAAAAAAAATACAGATGTTACACGTTTAAAATATATATTTATTTAGATTTCTTAAGTACTTTCGGTCTATAATCCTGCAATCATCGCCAGAGAATATGTTCACTAAACCTCGTTGTATGCGTTTCAATCACGTCATTTCGTTTTAAAAACGAAAGCCTGTAATTTTTAGGATACCTGGAAAATAGAAGTAATAGTGCTTTGTATTAAACTTTTGTTAAATATATATATATATATATATATACAAGGTGTTTATAAAGTCCCGGACCCATTTTGATGTTTAATAACTCATAAAATAATAAAGATAGATTAAAATTAATAACATAAATGGTTAGATAGACTCAAAAAGGTTCATGAACCTTGTCAATGCACTTCCACGTGTGCCCCCTTTGTCGCACGGAGAATATCAAGTCGATAGTCAATTTCACTCCAGGTAGCGGCAAGCATATCGGCATCCACAGAGGCTATTGCGGTTATAATTCTAGCTTTTAAGTCATCAATGTTCGACCTGATACACTATATTGCCATTGATTATGGGACACTTGCGATTTTAGACATTTTACTAAATATTTAGAAAAATACATGAGGAATCATCTCGAAATTCTTAGTCTATAAATATAATAGTATACGTCATACATCTCCGTGAAGATTTTTTACCGAAACTCCATAGGGGACCGTCAACAAATTAAAAAAGAATGAATATCTTTTGAATAACCCTGTCAAAACTAATGTAGCAAAAGCGCTCAAACTCTAGATTATGATTGAATGCCGTATTGTAATATGCCTTGTTCATTTTTATGCAAATAGCATGCATACTCGCAGAGTAATTAAAGCTTTTATAAAAATGGTCCCAAATTTTTCCAAGTTTTTTCCTTATAATTTTCAGAGTTCTTAATATAAATTAATATTTTTTTCAGAAAATATGACAAACAACATTGCACACAGTACCCTGTAATCAGAATTAAAAAATAGTGAAAATTGTACACAAAATGAGTTGGTTTACTAAATAATTTTTTACTGCGCATGCGTCAACGATATCAAAATTTCATTTGCATATTATGTTAGCTAAATGTATAGAGCAACTTTTGTGAAAGTCACAAAATCATAACTTGAAAATTCTGAAAATAATCGTCAATTGAATAGGTTGAAAATCCGTTATTCTCAAAATGAAGCAAAAACAAGAGGGGTTGTATCCATATATTCATTGATTAGTGTCAATATAGAGTACACAATACGGGATGTACTACTACATTTGGATAAAATCCCTCATTTTTTTGCTTCATTTTGGAAACAACGGATTTTGTCCTTTTTCTATAGACGATTACTTTCAGAATTTTCAAGCTATAATTTTGAGACTTTTACATCAGTTGCTCTGTACATTTACCTAACATAATATGCAAATGAAATTTTGATATCTTTGACGCATGCGCAGCAAAAAATTATTTAGTAAACCTACTCATTTTTCATACAATTTTTATTATTTTTTAATTCTGATTACAGGATACTGTGTGCAATGTTGTTTGTCATATTTTCTGAAAAAAATATTATTTTATATTATGAACTCTGAAAATTATAAGGGAAAAACTTGGAAAAATTTGGGACCATTTTTATAAAAACCTTAATTACTCTGCGAGTATGCATGCTATTTGCATAAAAATGAACACAGTGTATTACAATACGGCATTCAATCATAATCTAGAGTTTGAGCGCTTTTGTTACATTAGTTTTGACAGGGTTATTCAAAAGATATTCATTCTTTTTTAATTTGTTGACGGTCCCCTATGGAGTTTCGGTAAAAAATCTTCACGGAGATGTATGACGTATACTATTATATTTATACACTAAGAGTTTCGAGATGATTCCTCATGTATTTTTCTAAATATTTAGTAAAATGTCTAAAATCGCAAGTGTACCATAATCAATGGCAATATAGTGTATAACGCCTCTGGAATTTTTCCTTTGGGGATTTGTAAAAGAAAATGTTTGCAGGAGGAAAGTGTCGATATTATCCGTGTGACGAAGGGGGCACATGTGGAAGTTCATTTACAATTGTCATGAAACTTTTTGAGTCTATCTAACCATTTATGTTATTAATTTTAATCTATCTTTATTATTCTATGAGTTATTAAACATCAAAAATGGGTCCGGGACTTTATAAACACCTGTATATTTAATTGGCAGTTTGGGATTGCAGACCGCGAAAGTACTAGGAAATTTAACTGATAGATTGATTTTAAACTTGTAACGCTATTTCTATTATCTGGCCTTTTTAAAATAAATAAATAATTTTCTAAATTTCATATTACGTTGTTTATGATATGGTATAATTATGTCCCAACGTGTCCCATGTTCCCCTATACAACCTATTTAAATACATAATGCATAATTAGCCAATCTATATGTAAATTAATTAATAAAATATTTTACTTATTTATTTAAAAAACGCAATTGATTTATCGAAAGTGTACACTATGGTACCTGAAATATTTATGCATTAATAAGTAAATAAAATGGAACTATAATTAAGTGGAAACGTGTTTATATATGACAAGAGACAAACGACGTAAAATCTAATCCCGAAACAACACACACTCCCATCCCGGCAAAGAGAAATTCGTATTACCGCGCCAAAAGCGAGACTTTATCGACCACGGATGGAAATGCGAAGCATGTAAAGAAACTCACCTCTGCCGCTCTTCTGTACACATATTCGGCATTCCTCTTGAAGATAGCTCCAATTCGGACCTTTCGCTTGGCCTCTCGCTCCATGGGCCTCCAGAAAGGGTAATAATAATGAAAAGTGGAAGGGGAAATACCTGTGCACGCTGTGGGAGGGCGGAGTGCCTTCGAAAAGATCGATATTGGAAGATTCTGCCCATGGAATTCATGTAAAAAAAAGAACCGATTGCCCTAGCGACCACTCGAATTGCTATACGTACATTATTGAGTAGATAAAAGCAGTGGCCGTGAATACACGATCCAAGCAATGCGTGAGACGTTTTAGTAAAAGAAGCATGTCTGTAGTATATCTGAAGGAGGAAAGCGGGGGTGTAGTGTGTGCGAAGGGACGGTCCACTTCTGGATTGGTTCGATAAGGAAGAAAGGGGTGAAAGATAGCTATCGGAAGAGAGGTGTCCCGATGAGGAATGATCTCGGGATGATCATGTGAATAAATGTGACTTCTTTTTTTTTTTTTTTTTTGAGAGTGAGAGAGAATAGTTTGGTTTGTGATTTTTTTTTTTTTTTTTTTTTTTACATATATTCATTATAAATTATATCTTTGCTTTAATGTTCAAAAAAAAAAAAAAAAAAAAAAAAAAGGGATGATATTCTATTGTCCTATAGTATTCTGTTACAATCCCAAACACAAATGATCACAGGAATTTGAATATTATTTTGTTTGAGAGCGATCATGTTTTATTTTTTATTTCTTACTTTCATTTATTATAATTTATATTTTTGTATTAATGTTAACATGAAAAAAGGGATGGTATTTCATTACTGTCCCTTGATATTTTATTACAATCCCAATCCCAATCGATCATAGGAATGTGAATATTATTTTGTTTGAGAGCGATCCTGTTTCATTTTTTTCTTACATGCATTCAGTATAATTTATATTTTTGCTTTAATGTTAACATGAAAAAAGGGTTGTTATTCTGTTACTGTCCTGTATAATTCTGTTGCAATCCCGATCCCAATATATATTTATTTTATGAAGATTTTTTTCTTTTCTTTTTGGTAAACATTGCTAATATATTTAAGACAATGTGCACATTGAAAATTCATTGTCCGTAATTGTTAAACTCGTACTATCAAGATACAATCTCAATGCTAATACGAATAAAATGAAGGTATTTAGTTACTGCCCCGTAGTAAGTTGTCGCTGTCTCAAACGTTTACAGGACAATCATACAAAGGTACAGAAATCGGGTCTCCACGTTTATTTATTTATTAACTATTTGGAAAATAATTGTCCTCGGTAGAGAATTGGGAAATCTGAAGTATATCTGAATCATTTTATTGGTTGAATTCCGCAACTTTTTATATTTTATTCGTATTCTTATTGGTCCATGTTTAATGTCCAAAAATAGAATACTTCTGTTTTTTATTTTATTCGTTTTCTGATTGGTTCATGTTTAATATCCAGAAATAAAATACTTCTGTTGCCACGATGACAAATAAGAATTAAAAAACTAGAAAAAATTAATAACTTAAAAACAAATTAAGATCAACTTTTAAACAAATTGCATTTAAAAGTAAATTTTTTTCTATACGACGGTGTAAAAATTCAAAATGTGTGATGCTCAGAAGTTTAAAAATTTGCAGTACCGAAAACAGCAAAGTTAAAATTTCATTTAAAATTTGTATATGATGGGTACAGCAATATTAATTTTTACTTTCTTCTATCTTTACAAGAAGAAAGTATTGGATTCATGAAAATTTTCGACATCCGGTTTTCGACGGATTTATACGTTTTAGAAGGTCCTGAACATGTTTTGAATGTTTTTAGAAAATGTCTGTCTGTGAGTCTGTCCGTCTGTCTGTCTGTCTGTATGTGACAAAAAATTTGTGGGCGCTCTATCTCAAGAACTAATGCTCGAAATTTAATAAAATTTTATATTAGTTAGACCTTGATATGAATTAGTGCCTATTTGTTTTTGGTGAAAATTGGCCTGCAGGTGGCGCTGCTATACTACGTTTTTCATGATTTTTAAGATTGCTATATCTCAAGAACTGATGCACAAAATTTCACCAAACTTCAGATTCTGTGACCCCTTGATATACATAGACGCTGATAAGGTTTTGGTGTGAATTGCCGTATAGGTGGCGCTGCTATGCTACATTTTGCACGATTTATGCGATAGCTATATCTCAAGAACTAATGCAGAGAACTTTATCAAATTTTAGATTCTGTTACACTAGAATATATAACATAATTAGACGCTGATTACATTTTGGTATTAACCTTGCAACAGGTGGTGCAGCTATGCTGCATTTTGCACGATTTTTCCGATAGCTATATCTCAACAACCAACGCACAGAATTTCATCAAACTTCAGATTTTGTTACAAAATGACATATAACATAATTACACGATGATTACGTTTTGTTATAAATCCTTCAACTGATGGTGCTGCTGTGCTATATTTTACACGGTTTTTTTTTAAACTAGTTTTATATCTCAAGAACTAATGCACAGAATTTCATCAAACTTCAGATTCTTTTACACCATAACATAATTAGACGCTTTTTTACGTTTTGGCATAAAGATCTGGTGTTGCTGTGCTACGTTTTGCAAATTTTTTGTTATAACTATATCTCAAGAACTAATGGACGAAATTCCATCAAATTTCAGATTCTGTTAGATCTTGACATAAATAGATGCTTATTAGGTTTTAGTATAAATTACCCAACATGAGGCACTACTAAGCTCATTTTCTCAGAATATTAATTAAATTTTGCGTTTTAGGCTTTTCGGATACCAGAATCTCATTAGGCTAGGTCAAATGTTCGAGGAAATTCAATAGTGAGTAACTTTGGGGTCACCACGGGTTTTTTTTTTTTTTTTTTTTTTTTTTTTTTAATATTAAAATGTATTTATGAGATAGAAGAAAGTTTTGGGATTGACACATCCAACTAGTTAATCTATGGAGTATGTAATGGATCCTATGGACTCTGTTATTACGTAAACCACGTTTTGATCCTCATAAAAATTATGTTTATAATTAGTATTATTTTAAATTATAGAATTTTTTTTATAAATCTTTAAAATTTTAATCTTTCAAAATATAATTTTCAAAATAGTCGTTGTAATTTGTTAAATTACATTTTGTTTCTTTTTATTTCTTTATTTCTTTATTGTTATAGATAAATATTACTAATATATATTTTTTGATAATGTTTACTTCAAAAATTCATTCGACTGCATGGTTAAATTTGCACCATTGCTGTCTCAAAGGCAATTGATACAAGAACCAGGTGGGACGACTCGACTGTTCAAAAAAAGTTATCTTAATTTTTTAAAGGAGACCCGTAAGAAAAAACCCCAAATTTTTGTTATTGATTTTAAAGTAATGAATTTTGATGTACTATTTAAGAATCTTTTTGTAAAGAATAATTAGCAAAAAAATGCACTTTTTATTAAAAAGCATATTTTTTATGGGGATTTTTATGATTTTTTTTTGGTCGAAAAATACACTTTTGAAAATTACTACTCCTCATACAATTTTCAATATTTTGTTATTACTAAAATTTCTTAAGTGGTGTTATAGTATATTGAAACGACCTAGATAGAGATATTTTTAATTTTCTATTTTAATCAGCTAAAAAGAAAAAAAAAAAAAGAAAGAAAGAAAGAAAGAAAGAAATTACGCATGGTAAATTCCCTTAAATTCTTTATAATTTTCATGTTTACCAATTTATGTAAAATTTTCAGAAATAGTTAAAGAATATATCTCTCCTTACTTTTGTTGTAAATTTTTTTAAGATTCTAAAAACATAAACAATTTGTTTCTAAGCCATTTTACCACTGAGCCTTAGTACTTTGAACTTAGGCAAAATATGGAAAAAGTCATTTTCAGGAAAACACATTTTAAATGGCCGCTAGTCCTTTACACTCTAGTGACTACAATTAAAAAACAGCTCATTTGCTACCTGTTCCAAGTATCCCCGAGTTCTGAAATTTTGCATGAATATTCGCACATATGTATTTTATCGTTTTCTGAGATAAAGAAATTTTTGAACTTTTGATGATTTTTGGCCGAAAATGGGGTTTGGGTCTCCCTTAAATGGCATACTTTATCGCACACAAATTTATTTTTATGTTCCATTGTTTATTTAAGGAAAGACAAGACTACAAACCTATAGAAAATGTGGCAACTATAAGAGCCGTTATTTTGGAAACTACTCAACCGATTTTGTTGAAACTTTAAATCCATATCCACTAAATTATATTCAAGATTTATGGCAGACAGTTTTTTCTGCAACTAAGACTTTATTTTAAAACAATGTCAAACAGAAATTTTCAATTTTTCCGAAAAAATTCTAAAACTAACTAATTTTTTTTCTACCATATGTGATCTTATATTTTTGATTTACCACCAAAAAAATTATGAAAATCATTCGAGTACTTAATGAAATAATGGGATTTTTACCTGAAAAATACAGTTTTTCAGGGAAAAAAAACCTTTAATTTCTGTTAAGTTTTTGCAAAATTTCATCAAACACGTGAATTAAAAAATGTATAAACACTTGGATAAAATTTAGTTTCTAATAATAAATGAGGTAATATTTAAACCCTTATCGACTCTATGTCTCTTCCCACGTGACTTACAGTCCAGCATCTCTTACACGAATTTTATTCGGGTAACGCAACTTTTGATTTATAAGGAGAACTTTTACTTATAATTTCACATGTAAATTTATCACAAAATTTATCATAAAATTATAGCGGTGAGAGTAAAATTTAAAGATAAAAATAAGTATAAAATGTTAGTGTAAAATTTTATGCAAATGGACGGTGGCGTCCGTGTTTGGCATATTCTATTCAATTTGTATACTAATTTTTAATGGTCAGAAAAAGAAATTACATACTAATGGATTAAACAGCACTAGTATGTATCAGGGAACAAGTGAATTTGAAGCTTGCTGAAAATGCGAGCATTAGTTCTTGAAATATAGTTGTTGCAATAATCAAAAATAATGCAGCATAGCAGCGCCTGCTGTTGGACGATTTACAATAAAGAGTAAGCAACACCAGATTACACCAAGGACTAACTGAATTTAGAGTTTTATGAACATCTAGGTACTATTTCTTTAGATAGGGTTATTTTGAATGTCCTGAAAAATGCAGTATAGCAATGTCACCTGTCTGGTGATTTACACCAAAAAATATTAATCCTCAATTTATGTCAGGGAATTACTGAATCTGAAGTTTGATGAAAATGCGAGCATTAGTTCTTGAGATATAGTTGCTGCAATAATCATGAATAATGCAGCATAGCAGCGCCTGCTGTTGGACGATTTACAAAAAAGAGTAAGTAACATCAAATTACATCAAGGAATAACTGAATTTAGAGTTTTATGCACATCCGAGTATTATTTCTTTAGATAGAGCTATTTCGAAAGTTTTGAAAAATGCAGTATAGCAGTGTCACCTGCAGTATTAATCCCCAATTTATATCAGGGAATTACTGAATCTGAAATTTGATGAAAATGCGAGCATTAGTTCTTGAGATATAGCTGTTGCAATAACTATGAAAAATGCGGTATAACATCTACTGTTGGCTTATATAAAACAAAGAGTAAGCAGCGTTAAATTACATCAAGGACTAACAGAATTTGAAGTTTTGTGAATATCTGAGCATTATTTCTTAAGATAGAACTATTTCGGAAGTCATGAAAAAAGAAAGATAGCAGCACCGATTTGTTGGGAGATTTACGCCAAAAAATATTAATCCCCAATTTATATTAGGGAATTACTAAATGTAATATTTTATTAAATTTTGTGCATTAATTTTTGAGATAGAGCGTCCACAAAATCTGTGTCACAAGCTTATTCACAGACAGACATTTTGCAAAAACATGTTTTAGGACCCCTGACTCCTGACCCCTACAATGTGTAAATCCGTCAAAAACCGGAATTCGAAAATTTTCACGAAACCAATACTTTCTTGTTGTGAAGATAAAAGAAAACTAGTGGCTAGTGGCCACCGTAATACTTATCCATCATAGATATACTTACTATAAAATATGAAAATAAAACCAAGTAACAGGATTTGCGTAAAAGAAGCATCCTTATAACTCCAAAAATGGTAATTTTATTAAATAACAATTTACTGCGTTAGATTAAGCGTTCCATTTTTAATTAAAATATATCTTTAAATTGAAATTTAAATGAAATACAGGGTCATGAAAAATCCAAGAGTGTGGAAAACATGATTTCAAATATCACGATAATTAATTATCCGATCGACTTCATTCGTTATGCAAAATTTCTGTTTTTTATTGTCTTTTATATTAACTAGTACACGGAACCCGGGGTTTCCGGGTCACAGAAAAAAGGTGAAAACTTGAAGTCTAATAAATTTTTCTTACGTAATATGCTTTTTAAACTGCCAACTAATTCCAAACATCAATTTTATATGAAACATAATAATTATGTAATCATAAAAAGCTTTGAAAATTATCGGTACTTCCGTATTAGACGCAAGATAGAAATTATTAGTCAAAGTTATTACCCAAAGAATAAAATTGAATTCTTTCAGTTTTTAAAACCAACCAAGAAAATATGACACACAGGTATTCTTTAAAATACATTTTTGTAAAAGTTAATTGATGTATCTTTTGTAAAGTAAGTTTGCAACGAACTAAAAATCCATTAAATTGATAGATAAAAACGAAATAAAACCAACAACATTCACGGGGTTTTATAGCCGACGATATTTTAAGGTGCAGTATGCGATTAAAACGGTTTGATGGGCGTTATTCTTCCAATTTAAATCTCTTATTCGGCCCAAACAAAACAATTACGTGGAACAGAGACCGAATTCTTCAAAATCATTTTTTCTCTAAATGAAAAAGATCTTTCAGAAGTTACTTTAGAATTCTAAAATAGCATTTCATTGTATTATGAATTAAAACTATATTGCTAAAAGTTTTCCTTTTTTACGAAAGCACACGATTGTGTTTGATGCAATGCCGCGAATGTTAGGGTTACATTTTTGGCGTCATCTCAAGGCACCAAACTGCATTTCTATTCTTTTTTTACTCTATGGCTATTTTTTCTTTATTTCCCACATAAATGAAATACTCAAGTTGCCACCATTAGAGAAATTGAACTAAGAACTACAAAAAAATTAATATCTCAAAAACAAATTGAGATACAGTTTTCTAACAAACTGCATTTAAAAGTGCATTTTTTTCTGTATAAGATGGTATAAAGGTTGAAAACCTGCTATGTCTAGAAGTTAAAAAATTTTTAATAGCGAAAATCGTAAAACCGAAATTTCATCGGAAAGTGTTGCCATTCAAAACATGACGTATGCGTTACGCACAGATACGTTTGGCCTTTATTATATAGATGTCTTAAAATAAAAAAAATTTAAAATTTTTATATACCTTTCATCAGAACGAATATTTCGAGAGTCCGAAAAACATAGTTCAGGATAATCGAGGTTACTGATATTTAAATAGGCTTTGTCCCATTCTTACATACTAATTTCAAGACTCTATCTCAATTTGTTCGAGAGATAATGCGTTTACAAACACAGAAAGACGGTTTTTTTTTTTCTAAAAATATGTTTTTTTTTTTCTTTTGAATCTCCATTGTCTGAAATGTGTTAATCCCTCAAAAGAATTTTTTTCGATTTTCAAAACGTTGGCAAGATTTACCCTATACTACATATGATGTGTAAGTAAAAATGGATACTTCCGTCAACGCAAATATAAGAAACAATCCTTTAAGTCTGTTTTACTTTTTGTATCATGCTAATCTTAGCTATCTTTAAAAAAAAAAAAAAAAAAAAAAAAAAAAAACATTTATTTTTTCTATACTAGAATTTTATCGCTGTCTTCTATCAAGTGTGATGACTTTAATTTTCAGAAAAAATACTTTTTTCTACAAAATATTTTTTAAAGTGTTCAACTTATCATTTAATGACCTACTTTCCTGCCAATTTTTACAGAAAAACTGATTCACTTCGATTTTTTTTCTTTAAAACGTTTTAATAGAATTTTATGTAAATGTATAAAAAAGCTAAAAGAAATTTAAAGATGGAAAGAAGTTCAATAAACTTACATTTCGACACATACATAGCTATATATTATATTGCACAGACAAAACTATGTCATTTTATAATTGAAATAGTTTTTCTTCTGTTTTATTGTCAGTATTTTTCATGTCGTTTTTAAAAACTTTAACTTGAAAAAATTTGAAATCCATTTTCTGCTGTTTAAAAAGCATATTTTTTCAAACTTTTCAAAACGTGCAGTTTTTAAGAAAAATAGAATTTTTTTCAGTTCAGTTTTTATGAGTTAATGGTCTTCCAACAGCATTTTGAAGAATTATACAGAAATATTTATTGCTATTTCCATTGCTATATATATATATATATATATATATTTTTTTGGGGGGGGGGGCGTTTGTAATGATATAAATACATAGCACCTATAGTCATCGTTTGGTCCAAAAGTCTGTCTGCCCTTATATAACGTCAAAAAACTATCTAACCGAATGATTTGAAATTTAATATGCATAGAATCGTTGCAGAATTAAAATTCAAAACGATATTAATAAGAGTTTTCTTCCTGCCATTTAATCCCATCATGCATAATTAAGTGAATAATATCCCATAATAAGTACTGATTCTAGGTTTTCAGAGTTTTTATTAAATCCTAACATATGTAACTAATTCAGTGATATCCCATGATATGTAATGATTGTGGGTTACCTTGGTGGGTGACTTTCTATTTAAATGGAGGATTTTGATTTCCATACTATAATATTTAATATATAAATTGTGTATTCACGCCTTTTTGCATAAGAATCGAACAGCTGATTTGAATATTTATAAAACTAGTTATAGTACAAACGCACTTCATTTACTATGTTTGACGTATAATTTTCGACTTCCTCTCTTTAATTCTGTTATTCTTTAGTCTCTCTTTAAACTAAACGTTTTAGTAGAATTTCACACAAACTAATTAGAGAGTGAAAAGAAATAAAAGAATAATAAAAAAGAATATTGCCCAGTTAAACTGATGGCATTGAGCTCACAGGCTACGGATACTAATTGTACATTACCGCCTTGAATTTTCGTTAATTCCGTTCGAAAAAAAAAATTAAAAAGAGGTAACAGCTCTCCCCTTTCTCCTTTTTTATACTTAATCATTGAACCTCCTAAACTATCAAGTACATGCTTTATCATATTAAAAAACCTATATCCAAAATTCAGAGCAAATCGGATAATTCTTAATAAAAACTCATTTAGCATTTATATAATTTAAGAGGAGTTATTCTCCTCTTTTATACTTAACCATTAAACTTCCAAAACTATTCAGAGATTTGAACGAAATCTGACAATTCTGATTGAAAAATCCATTTATACAAGTTAAGGGGAGGGGCATTAGAACCCCCGTTCCCCCTGTTTATACTTATTCAATGAACACCTAATAACAGCCACGGACTCGCCTCATCAGAATGATCCTATATCTAAATTTTGAACGAAAACTGTTAATTCTGCATGAAAATCCCGTTTATATCAATTAAGGGGAAGGGCATGAGCCCCCCGTTCCCCCTGTTTATACTTATTCAATGAACACTTAATAACAGTCACGAAATCGCCTCATCAGAATGATCCTATATCTAAATTTTGAACGAAAACTGTTAATTCTGCATGAAAATCCCGTTTATATCAATTAAGGAGGGGGCATGAGCCCCCCGTTCCCCCTCTTATACATATCGAATGAACTCCAAAAACTAATCAGGGAAGCGCCTTATCAGGATATACCTATATACAGAATTTCAAGTGGATCCGATATTTTTATCATGAGTTATCGCGTTACGCACGAACATACGAACATACGAACTTGCATACAGAACGGACGGGCACATAAGCTCTCAGGCTATGATAGCCTGTGAGCTAAAAAGTAAAACTGCTTAAAATAAAAGTGAGGAAAAAAATAGATTAAAAAATTCTATCTTAACATGCGTCAAAGAAGTTAAGTTGGTTAAAAGAGTGAAAAGAAAAGAATTCAGAATAATAATTTGAAAAAATTTTTGAAGAGCGATTAATGGATGGGTGAGAAGGGATATATCTCTTATTGTATATATTTTTATAGGGATCGGATATTAAAAATCTACTTTAAAAAATTGTAAATATGATGTTTTTATTGAACATTATATAATACAGTGTTTTATTATAATTAATACTTCAATATATTTCGAATATTGTGAAAAATCCATCTGTATTACAATAGCACATGTCTTGTTATTAACATAATCAAATGTGGGCTGACTAACTTCACTCTTTAAATGCTATACTGTTAAAAAAAAAAAAAAAAAAAAAAAGAAAAGAAAAGAAAACAAGAAAAGAAAGAAAGAAAGAAAAGAAAAAGAAACGGTAAAAACTGCTGGCAACATCGCTGTGCCGTAAATTTAACTTTTTTTTTTTTTCTTTTCACAGTGTAGGTTGTCATTTTTACTAAAAATTATCTTTTCGAGTAAAACAGCATAAAAATCACATTTTTAGAAAGATTGTAAGAAAAAATAATGTGTTAGAGAAGCACTATATAGTGAAGTTTGTGTGTATTGTTACATAATTTCAGCTAAAAATAGGCTGTCAGCCCAATATCTCTTTCTATTGAAGTAAGCACTAGAGATTCGTTCTTCGATAAGCGAAAAAAGTACTAATTTTTACAGATAATCATTCACAAAGCAAATTCTACATCAACGAATTTTGAAGCGCTGTTTAAAGTCAGTAAATAATTCGCGTCTGTAAGCTAATCGCAATTTATAAAAATTTTGTTATTTAAAGTGCTATATAACTTTCTTAGCAATCTTTTTTTTTTTTTTTTTTTTTTTTTTTTTTTTTAAGTGAGTTAAATGTAAACAAATTCAGCTTATGTAATAATATTTAAAGAGTCAAATTTCAAAACGTTTGGCAATTAATTTTTATTAATTCTAAAAATTGAGCATTTGGTATAGTACGAACCGTAGCAAATATTTGTTGTAGTACGAACGCACCTGATTTGCTTATTTGCTAATTGCACCAGATTTGACATGTAATTTTCAACTTGTTGAAACTAATCTCTCTCTGTATTTCACTCTCTTTATATTACGAATAGCCGCCCTTGGCGACCAGTTTGGTCTCCCTTGAATGCGTACTATGCAGTAAATCATATTACTTTTATTCATATATTTTTTAATTGCTCAGTTTTTTGCCAAATTAGAAGATTCTGCTAAAGAAATAGACACAGATGTCTTATACGCACAACAGTGGCGCGATTACAACAAAATGGCAATTATTTGTGCCCCACATGGTAACCCGGCTATTGTTATTCATTTATTAATAAACTGTTTGTTTACTTTTATTTTCTTTTTTAGAAATGATTTAAATTGTTTTATTCTATAATTATTTACTAAGCTGTTTTTTATTTATTATTAATTCCTTTTTAAAATAATAGAAATTAGTTAAAAAATATGTATGTAACTGGTATTTGAAAACGAAATTTTTGCCAAATTGGCTTCAGAAAAATAACGCGCCAATGTGGTGCATATATGACATTGACATATGTGCTAATAAATCAAGAACACAGTATTTTTATGGTAACCTGGCACAGATAATATTTTACCAAATATTGTACCCGAGGCATTCTTTCGTGTTTCATTAATTATTTAAAATATAATAATATAATCCTGCCACTCATTTCATTTATAATACATAACTTAAATTTGAAACAGAAAAGTTTAAAATTCATGACTTTTATTTATTATTTTTAAGTAAAAAGAACAAAAAAAAATAAAAAAAAATACAAATAATAATATTTTGAAGCTCCAAAATTGCAGCGAAGGAACAAAACATAAATAAATCCAATTTACCACAACTAAATCTTTCCAAAAGACTTTTTCACAATAACCATTAAGATGCGTTTCATTTGGAAGTTGCCACTAAATTATTAACAAATATTCGTAATTTTTGTGCCACATACGTTAGCGTAATATATATATAGATTCTAACCTCTCCTTTTCAACGAGTTCATTCTCAGAAAAAAATCTTTCACCTTTTTTGTTTAAAAAAAATGTTTTTACGCAGTTTTTTACTTATCAGTTGGTTGTCTCCCAGCCAACTTTCACTCATAGGTCGTTTTAGCTCCCATTTTTTTCTTAAAATATTTTAGTAGAATTTTACGTAAACGAATAAAAGAGCGTAAATAAATTAAAAAGAGAAAAAGAAAAAAAGTCAGAATACTGAAAAAGAATTTTTGAACGAATCATTATAGATTTGAGGAAGTGAGGTACATCTGGTATATAACGTATATATTGTATATCATGCACCCCATTCTTGGTCTATGTTTCATAAAAACCGATTAAAATAAGAAAAATCACAAAACATGGCAACATGTTGTATTTTAATGCGTCTCATTTTGAATACAGTTCAGAAAAATCAATCTACAAATAACTAAATAATCTGAAATTTATACGAAAATGTTTATGAAGTTGGTAAACATAATTTCACATGATTAGAAATAATCATGAGTTCATCAAGTTTGCGCCGTTGACGTTCTACTTAGTATTATCTAGTTATGTATTTTTATATGGATAAAATTAAGGAGAAAAAAGATATGACTGTATCAACATGACATAATTTTCACTGTTTTTTTTTATTTCTTAATTCTAATGATTAAAATTGAAGCCTTTACAGATCACTGAAATATTTCAGAAATTGAATATTGAAAAAATAATATATCCTCATCATTTAGACTTGTAGAAAACATTTTTCATTTTTAAAATGTATTTTTCCACAATACAAACCTTTCAATAATAAGATATCTATGCAGTTTATTTGTACGAAATCTTATGGAAATGAAACGCAGACCAATATTTTGTCTTTTTCGAAGGAGTAACATATAAAGAAAAATTAGATGCTGGTGAGTTTCTACGTTTGTAGTATTAATTTCGGATTTTCTGTTATTTTAAACAGTTTTGCAATAAAACCAATGGAATGAAGATTTTTGTATAGATATGTGAGTCAGTGAAATAAACAGATTTGTTATTGGCTTCTTAGCTAAAGTTTTTTTTTTACTATTTAATATTAGTACTGGCAAAATTAAAATTTCGGATAGTTTCATTATTTAGACGTATTAATAGTGAAATATTTCAGATCTTCTTGGAGAGACTTAATTTAGGACGGTGGAATTAGTTTCCAGAAAAAAATGACGTCATAAGCATCAATTGTGATTCTTAATCGAAAAACAAATTGTCGTAATTGGATTTAAATGACGTCTTTCAACGTTTTCAAAGACGCCTTCGGCTTTTCACTTTTTTTACTTGCAACAGAAGTATTCCATTTTTGGACATTAAACATGGACCAATAAAAAAACGAATAAAATAAAAAAGTTCCGGAATTCAACCAATAACAAGATTCAGATATACTTCAGATTCCCCAGTTCCTTACCGAGTTAACAACATTTTTCCAAATAGTTATTAAAAACTGTAAAATTGTTAAATTCTGAGATTGAACCACTAATTTCAGATACTGAATTTGGTAAAGAAATTGAGAAGTGTGAGACTTATAATGAAAATATTATTGAATGAAAATCTATAATTTCCAAATTTATAAATGATACCGCCATTCATGAAACTAAACAAGATGCTTCAGACAATGATAGTAGTAGTGACAATAGTTCTCTACTAAAATGTCAAAATTTTCTCAATCAAAATTTAATAAAACTTCTAAAATTTAACATATCTAAATATTATTGTGATCCATGTTTATAATTCGAATTTTGAAGTCCGTTTTCGAATGCAATGGATAATAATAAACATTCAATTCCAAATGATAAATTTTCTTGCTTTAAGTCACTTTTAGGTGGAAGTAGTGCGAATATTATAGCAGGCTTTTCGCTGACTAAGGAAAATTACGATCATGCTATAGAATTATTGAAAAATTGTTTTGGTCATAACGACCTGGTAATAAATGGCTGCATGCCTAAATTACAGAATTCGAAACCTGTACGAAATTCTAGTAATATTAAAACTTTTAGAGATCTGTATGATGAATGTGAAATTCAAATATGAAATCTTAATTCGTTAAGTGTTTTATCAAGTTCATGTACACATGTTATGCCTGATTCTTTTAACATTTATTCCATCTGATATTGCTCTTAAATTTAATGAAAGAAGAAATCGAATCTCGTGAAACCACTTTACAACTGAATATCTTTAAAAAAAAACAATTTCTGATAATAGACACGAAACTAATAAGAAAAATTTTCAAAGCTTTAAAAGAAGCATTCCAACAACTTCAACCTTAACCGGAAATATTAAAAAAAAACTGTATTTTTTGCAATAATATTAATCATAATACTGAAAAATTGTAAGTTTTTCACTCTACGTAAGTTTTCCATACTTATTTTCAGAAACCTCATAAACTGGAAGATTTCCGAGATTTATGGAAGTAATTCTTAAACAAAAGTTTCTTTTGCAGCTCGTATTTTCGGAAACATTTCTGAGGAGCTTTTATAGGGTGCTAATCAATTTTCTCAATCCTAAATATCAGCTTTTTGGATGTTATCAATTTTGAACTAAGCAAAATGATGTTCAAGAAACAGGACAAATAAATAGCATTAAACATTAACATTAAAATAACATTATTTTGCTACTCTAGCAAATAAATACTGGTATACAAATTCTGCCACGGAGCAGGAAATGCATACATGAGTATTGATAGCATGCGAAAACCAACGTTCTAGGCTAAGAAAACTCATTTATGCATTGCAAAAAATATTCAGAAGTATTCCTAAAAATTACGGGTAGCAAAAGAAACTTTTGAATCAGAAATACGTCTTTCAATCTCGGAAATCTATTGTTTTTAGAAAATAATGAAGTCTTCTTTTTTCTGGCGTACTATTCCCAACATACTTATGAGACGCAAACAATCACTCACATATATTTTTCAAGGCCTCGGTAAAAAATATAAATGTGATGATGGACATAACATATCACCATTATTTATCTCTTTTTTACTTTCTTCTATCTTTACAAGAAGAAAATATTGGATTCATTAAAATTTTCGACTTCCGGTTTTCGACGGATTTATACGTTTTAGAAGGTCCTGAACACGTTTTGACTATTTTTAGAAAATGTCTGTCTGTGAGTCTGTCCGTCTATCTGTCTGTCTGTCGGTATGTGACAAAAAATTTGTGGGCGCTCTATCTCAAGAACTAATGCTCGAAATTTAGTAAAATTTTACATTCAGTTAGACCTTGATATGAATTAGTGCCTATTGCTTTTTGGTGAAAATTGGCTTGCAGGTGGCGCTGCTATACTACGTTTTTCATGATTTTCAAGATTGCTATATCTCAAGAACTAATGCACAGAATTTCACCAAACTTCAGATTCTGTGACCCCTTGATATACATAGACGCTGAATAAGTTTTGGTGTGAATTGGCCAGCAGATGGCGCTGCTATGCCACGTTTTTCATGATTTTCATGATAGCTATATCTCAAGAACTAATGCACAGAATTTCACCAAACTTCAGATTCCGCGATACCTTGAGATACATAGCCGTTGATAAGGTTTTGGTGTGAACAGCCCTATAGGTGGCACTGCTATGCTACATTTTGCACGATTTTTGCGATAGCTATATCTCAAGAACTAATGCAGCGAACTTCATCAAATTTTAGATTCTGTTACACTAGAATATATAACATAATTAGACGCTGATTACATTTTGGTATTAACCTTGCAACAGGTGGTGCAGCTATGCTGCATTTTGCACGATTTTTCCGATAGCTATATCTCAACAACCAACGCACAGAATTTCATCAAACTTCAGATTTTGTTACAAAATGACATGTAACATAATTACACGATGATTACGTTTTATTATAAATCCTTCAACTGATGGTGCTGCTGTGCTTTATTTTGCACGTTTTTTTTTAAACTAGCTATATCTCAAGAACTAATGCACAGAATTTCATCAAACTTCAGATTCTTTTACACCATAACATAATTAGACGCTTTTTTTAAGTTTTTGGCATAAATTGTCCAAGATATGGTGTTGCTGTGCTACGTTTTGCAAATTTTTTGTTATAACTATATCTCAAGAACTGATGGACTAAATTCCATCAAATTTCAGATTCTGTTAGGTCTTGACATAAATAGATGCTTATTAGGTTTTAGTATAAATTATCCGACATGAGGCACTACTAAGCTCATTTTCTCAGAATATTAATTAAATTTTGTGTTTTAGGCTTTTCGGATACCAGAATCTCATTAGGCTAGGTCAAATGTTCGAGGAAATTCGATAGTGGGTAACTTTGGGGTCACCACGTTTTTTTTTTAAATATTAAAATGTACTTATGAGATAGAAGAAAGTTTTGGGATTGACAAATCCAACTAATTTAAATTAAATTCTCCCTTTCACAATTATAAATTGAATATAAAACTTCCTTTCCTTTTTGAAATATAGTTATTCTCTTGTTTTTTATGCTTTAAATAAAAACATTCACTTTGAAGCTCTATGTTAAACCAAAGTCGTTAATAAAATAAATCAAAAATAAATTTGTTTCTCATTCTTAAATCATTAGCTTTACATGCATGTTTCCCTTTCTGTTAACGAATGTATAAAAAAAGATATTCTTTGACCATATGCTCCTTTGCAACAGTAATTTAAACACTTATTGTTAATTCTGAGTTTGATAGTCAATGCAAATGTCTTTTCAGCCTCGAGGATATACTCTGATTGTATTAAAGACAACCAGCATATGTGTTCTTCGGTTTATACGTAATTTTTCCAATTACTCAATTTTGGTATTCGTATTTGCATATAAAAATATTAAGACGACAGATAACGATCCCTTTGGCTAGTTTTAATTCAAAGTTCTGTTAAGTGATAGATGTTTAGGGTTATATTGGTCCAGAATACCAAGATTTTGGCTCAACACATTGGCAACATTATCTGACAACGTAATCATTCTATAGCTGACAGGAATACTGCAAAGATGTAGAGTAATACTTGTCTCTCGCCTCAAGGTCACTCCCGTAATTATGCCTTGCTGTCTTTTGTAATAGAGCCACGTACATAATTAATTTTATTTAACTTTTTATTTAAATCTCTGTCATGGCTTGTGTTATTCACGAGTATATGCAATGTACTTGATAACTTTTCCAGCGAAATTTAACTCAATAACTCGAGTTATCCAATAAAGCAAATCTAATGTACAATAAAGATTACCATACATGTGTCACCAGTACGCCTGTCTAAAAACATTGGTTATCTAAGCCCCTATACTGCCTAGGCACCACACATCTGTAAAATTCTCTCTCCACAATAGTACATTAATTTTAATATTATGGTGATATACGAATCAAAATAACTCCTCTCATAGAATGTTTCTTTAAAAGAAATTCAAGGTCTGTCCATTAAGATACTGATTCCATAAAATTCCTTTTATTCGAAGGTAATTTAAAAAAAAAAACTTACTATTCTTCAAAATAGCTTTCTTCTGTATTATTACACCATTTTAAACAACCCATTTATGATCGCCTAGGAGTATTAAACTGAAATGCTGTTCAGAACGCCCGTTGTGTTTTTCTGCATGATCTCCAAATTGCCAAAACAACGACCATTTAAGCTGGATTTTAATAAGAAAATATCAGACAATGGCAGATTGAGGTTGTACGATAATTCTGGAAGCGTTGAGATACTGTGTTTTGCCCAAAACTGGGTCGATTTGAAGGACCAGCTTGTCACAAATTTTTCGCTTTCGAAATTTTTCAGCGACAATTTGATGCACAATCGATTTTTTATGTCCCATCGATTCCACATGCATTTGGACACTCACCTGACGATCAAAGACCAAAAACACTTACATTTTAGCCATATTGTCTGAAATTTAAGAATTTGATGGCTGTCCAGCTTGTTGTTCGTCATCGATGTTCTCTCTTCATTCTTTGAACGCTTTGTGCCATCTAAACATTTGAAACTTGGACAAAGAACACTTTCCCTAGACTTCTTATAACATGGGAAGTCTCTCAGTAGCCAATTTTTTTGGTTTCACAAAAATGTTTTCGCGTATCTTGCTCGACAGTTTACTTCATTCTGAAAACCTAACACTGCGTTCAAACACGTGTCTGTTTCATGAGTGATTCGTGCGCTGCAAAGGTTCAAAGCCAATTTATTTCTGCTAGAATCTGTAATTGACAGACCCCACCACAAGTCACGTATCGCTTGCAATCGCCGTCCATTCTGCCTTCTGCTTGACGTGAAAAATTACTTAATGAACAGACCATGGACTTAAGTGTGTATTTCGACTCAAACTGCTTTTTTCCGATTTATTTTTGAATTCATGTTTGCTCTCAAATGCACCAAACTTTCAAAATCTCTTATTTGGAAAGCACACTAGGTGCCGTGATTGTTGATACTTTGATAAATGCAGAAAATATTGCAAAAAAAAAAACAATCAAAAATGGCATTTCGAACCAAATTTTTCCAATCAGGAGATTTGGGAACGAAAAAAAGGGTCATAATGATAAGGTAATTGTTTATAACTCAAATTCTAATGAATTGGGCGTAAAAAGACATCACATGGCACCTCATACGTTCCTTCAAGAATCCCCTCAGAATAGCAGAATCCCCCATAGAAGCATGATTTAAATTAATATAATTTAAAAAGCACAATGCAGTTTTAAAACATTTTGTTATGATTAATACTCTCAAGCCTTATATTTCTATGCATAATTATTTTTTTTTATGTACTGTTGCAAAATTCCTTTTTTAGATTTTTTTTTTTTATAAAATTACTGGAAAAAAACCTTATAATTTTGCCCTTTTGCTCGGCGGCCAGAGAAAAAAAAATACATATAACTTTTTTTCTTTCTTTAACAGTGCACATCTGGAAGTCAAAAGTCAAACCTTTTTGGAAAAAAAAAAACGAAAAATATTGTACGAAATTATTGGTATTGAAAATTTGAATGTCGTTAAATAATGCCCGCCCACAAGCGGTTAAAAGCGCATTTTTTATAAAAATTTGAAAAATTCTTTAAATAATTAAATTATTTCATAATTTAGCTTACAAAAATATTTATGAAGCTTTTAGTTTACCAGTTTACAGGACTAAACAAACAATACGTACATAGTAATACTCATTTGCGTAACATTTTCAACCTTTATTATAAATAGGGTGGTCACATTTTACCTTTGGACGTGACAAATGAAAGCTTTGTGTAATCCGATAACTTATTCTTGAAAAATTTACATCTGTTATTTTTATTTCAAATAACTTTCATTTCATTTTACTATCAACTTTCTTTTTAAAAAAAACTCAGGACGTTTATAAAAATGTTATCTTTTTTGTCTTTTATAGATTCGAATTCCGCCACTTCCTTCTAAAATGTTTAATTTCGCAACATTCACGAAAGAATGCGCCTTAATGTTTTAACAAAACTAACATTTTTAAATAGTTCTTTGCGTTAGTTAATGGTCTTTAGTTAATGATAGTTTTCATAAACTTTTAAAGTGAAGATCTTTTGACCTTCTACTTTTGTTAATTAAGTCTTGCTAGAATTTTATATAAACGAGTAAAAGAGCAAAAAGAAATTTAACTATTCAGCGGGCATTTTATAACAAATTTGATGTTTATTAGATTTTAGTCTCTGACATAACACTGAAATTAACATGTTGCCAGTTTGACCCCAATTTTTATTCACAAATTCCAATGTCATATCAGAAATTTCGAAAAGAATATTTTTACTTCATCATGTGATCACGAAATATCAGTTATTAAATAAAGCAAAAATCAATGTTAGGACTTTCTGAGTAAAAAAAAAAAAAAAAGGGACCAAATTGGCAACTCAAGTATACGGGCAATTTTGTCGGAAATGAGCGAGAAATTTATGAGTACAAAAGTACAAAAGCTACGGTTTGCCGATGATTGCGCCAGCCCTGTACGTAATAAATAACAAATTATTATTATTTGTAAAATGATTATTGAGAGGACACTTTTCCTAAAGGAGTAATTTTATTCAACAGCACTTATTTAATGCAATTAAAATATGATAAATTTACAACATTTTAAAAATTATCTTACAAACAATTAAACATTTTTTAAAATTTTTAGCTTATGAAATTCTTAAGGCCCCACACTAGGCACAGAAAAAGACCCGGATGATAATGTAAAGTCTATGGGGGCGTTCTTTTCGAATATCTCGCTCTAATTTTAATTTTTTTTCATAGGATAGCTGAGAACGTTCCACAACCGGCCTAGTTTTTATTTATTCAATTTTGGTTTCAGATTTTTTTTTTTTTTTTTAAATTACTTTAAATTTCAAAACCGGTTTAAACCGGTTCTGAAATTGAAACTGTCATAACATAAAAAATATATAAGCAAAATCGAAAAAGTAAAAACTAGGCCGGTTGTAGATCGTCCTTAGCTATCCTGTGCAAAAAAAAAAAAAAGAAAAAAAAATCACGTAAAAATATTAAAATTTGAGTAAGATATTTGAAAAGAACGTTCCCATAGACTTTACATTATCATCCGGGTTTTTTTTCTGTGCCTGGTGTGGGGCCTTAAGCATCATTTTAATGGACATATAAAAGAATTTTGTGAGTATATTAATTTACTTGATCATTTTATTTTCCCATTAAAGGAAAATATTGCTTACTTTTCACACGTCTTTTTTGTAGATCTCACAAATAGCTCTTGTAATAGTTTTACAAATGTAATAACAAATAATAATGTTACACTGAAAAAAAAATGAAATACTCAAAAAGGAGTTAGTCCATGTACTCATATCGAATTGAGTATGTTTGGATAAAAAATGAACACACTGCTTTATCATTTTAAAACAGCATATGTTATCAAATCCAAACAACAATAATTTCGAACCCTAAATTGGCTTATCTCATTCATTGGCTTATCTTATTAATGTAAATATGGTATACTGAATTGAAAATACAGTAGAACCCCGATAATTCGGATTAATTGGGACCAGACTCAATCCGGATTATCCGGAGAATAAGAAAAAAATGATATAAAATAAAACATACGTACAGAAAATCACCTTTATGTTTAACTTATTAATTATTTAGAGACAGTAAAAATGTTTACTTTGTAATAAAAAAGTTTGTAATTTTTTGCTGTGCAAGTTTTCTATACTTTTAGTGAGCCGTACGGTCACGCATCCGCTTCAGCATAAGTAGTTCGTTGGGTGTAGTTTAAATAAGAGTTTAAATAAGAAAGCTTAAGGTATTCTTCCGAAAAGATTTCAGAAAAAAGTTTTTTTTATTCAGAATACGACGATGAAACAAATTTATGCTATGGAAATTAACCAAATCGTTTCTCAATCGCTTGACCAAACCGATCCGGATTTGCGGGGTTCTACTGTACTCTAATAATGATTTTGGCATTTTGACACTGTCCATCAGTAATTATTGTGAATAGAAATTTAATTTCTTAGATTATTCATATATATTTTTTTTCATATAAAGTTAACCTCCATGGACAACTATTATTTGAACTGCTGAAATGTTTTGGATTATTCTTCATTGTCCTATATTATAAATATTTTATAAATGCTATTTTATGAAAGATAAAACACAATGAATTGTAAAATTTATATTCAAATTATAATACACGAATGAATGGTTCAAAATATCAATGAATGATTCAATATTTTGTTCATTATTCTTGATAGAAATACTAGATTTGCATCAAACTTTCAATATAGGTTTATTCTTATAAAGAGCTTTTTTGATTACTTTTGGAGGTCATTGGAGAGGAATAAGTAAAGGAAGGGGGGACGAGAAGCTGATTCGCCCCTTCCCTTAATTCAAATAAATGGGTTTCCATGCATTATTAGCATATTTTATTCAAATTTTAGATATAGGAGCATTCTCTTGAGGGGCTTCCATGATTAGTTGTGAGTGTTCTTTGTTTAAGTATAAAGTCAGGGGGGGTTGGAGTAACGCCCCATAATTTATGTAGATGCTTTTTTCACACAGAATTTACTGATTTGCTTCAAATTTTAGAAATAAATTCATTCTGGTAAAGCGCTTCCCTAATTAGTTTTGGGGGTTAATTGAATAAAAACAACGGGAATAACGGGGGGATCCCGCCTAATTTTGGCAAATGTGTTTTTCATTCAGAATTAACCGATTTGCTGGAAATCTTAGATTTGTTCATTCTAATGAAGCGCTTCACTGACTAATTTTGATGGTTCTTCGGTTAAATATAAGGGGGAAACTTACAATTTATTTATTTCCCTAAATTAGATAAATTGGTTATAATACAGAATAATCCAATTTGCTTAAAATTTTGGACATGAATTCATTTGATCAGGCATTTCTTTAATTAATTTGAGTTTATCTTTTATTTAAGTATAATGGGGTAGTGGACGTTCTATCGCCTTCCTTAAATTAGATAAATAGGTTTTTATACAAATTTATCCGATTTGCCGTAAATTTTGAATATAACTTTTTTAAGGCGAATCCCTGAATTGTTTTGAGGGTTTAATGATTAAGTATAAAGGGAGGAATGGGGGATTACCCTCCTTAAATCACTTGAATTGTTTTTTGAGCAGAATTATCTGATTTGCTTCAAATTTTGGATAATTGTTTAATTTTATAAAGTGTATCTGTGATTAGTTTTGGGGGTTCAATGGTTAAGTATAATTGGAGAAAATAGGAAAAAGTAATCCAACTTACATTATTTTTCGAGGGTGTTATTCTTTAAAAAAATAAGGCTGTAATACACAATTAGTGTAAACAGCATGTGAATGCAAAGCCATCACTTTAACTGGGCAATATTCTTTTTAATATTGATCCCGACTGCTGCTCCATACCTAACCTTGTGCAAAGTTGTTTTGTTATCACACTTATATAATGTATTTTATTCGAAGGATTGTAGAATACTGTCAGAGGTTTGCACGGGCCGGAATTTCCAGGCCAGGGCCCCGCCTGACCGTGCCGCCAGGCCTCTAAATTATGTTGTATTACCTACATTGCCCTTTCTTTTAGAGTTGTGGATTTTTATTGTTTAAATCTAAAATTTAGACTTAAACAATAAACATCCACAACTAATCACGGAGGCGCCTTGTCTCAATGATCCTATATCTAAAATTTAAAATAAAAACTGATACTTCTGCGTGATAAATCCATTTCTCTAAATTAAAGGTGGGGGATTAGCCTCCCGTTCGCCCCCCTTTATTCCTATCCAATGAATTCCCAACATTAATCAAAAAAGTACCTTATCAGAATAAACCTACATCCTAAATTTGAACCAAATCGGATATCTCTATCAAGAGTTATCGCGTTACGTACATACGTACGCACATACGTACATACATACACAACCTGTGAGCCCATTATTTCACTGGCTTTGACCCTCGTGATCTAAAAACACGTAAAACTACATTGGCCTAGGATAAACTAGATCAGCCTAGGACAAATAAGAATGTTGGCGTTGAGGCAGTCATTGAATTCAATAAAATCACGCCAAATTGAATTGGCCTAGGATAAATTAGTTCAGACCAATAAACAGCAGTCTAAACTAGTTTATCCTAAAAGAGTTAGGCCAAACTAGTTTGGCCTAGGAAAATCTAGTTTGTCCTATGGGCCTTAGGATAGACTAGTTTGGCCCGGTTTGGCCTAGGAAAAACTAGTTTATCCGATGGGCGTTAGGATAGACCGGTTTGGCCTAGGAAAAACTAGTTTATCCGATGGGCGTTAAGATAGACCGGTTTGGCCTAGGCCAATCTAGTTTGGCCTAAAATCGGGTTTGGCCTGTAACATATACATCGTTACACAGTTTTAAGACAATGTTTTTAAGCCATGAGAAGCTTTAAAAGATCTTTTCGTATTTCAACAAACATACAACCGAAATATCTATAGTGTTAAAACTTTTATCAGACATACAATCATTTTCTGACTCACTATTGGATTTTTAAAAATTGTCTTCTTAATCTTATCTGCAATAAGACTGAATGAGATGCAGATAAGATCCACTTCAACTTTTTATCAAGTTTTCCTTTTTGTACATTGAAAAATATACTTCTATTTTCTTTGGGGGGGGGGGGGGGGCTTTGACTGTTGAGAATTAAAAAAAGGGAAATAATAATAACGAATACACAAACAAAAAATGAAAATGCTGGAAGAAGGAGCCATATACTTCTTTGGTGTAAAACACGTCAGCTGTTTCTTTCAAAACTCTCTCCAACGATCAGAAAACAATATTATTTTACAGTAAAATTAGCTCTTTTAAAAAATTATTGACAAATTTTTTAAGTTTTGTGATAATTTTTGCGAATATACAAGTTACGTGTTCGTCTATTTCAAGAAATCGATTGTTAAAGATAATTTGAATATGACAGCTACATTACAGACATGCAATCTTTTTCCGTTCATTGGATAATTCAACATTTTTTCTATACATGTAGTTAGACTATGAATTATACATTAAGACCTCATGTATTCTCCAATCCTTCAACAATTTCTTTACCTTTGTTCACCGAAACGTATTTGTGAAAAAATATTTACAAAAAAAAATGTTTTATTTAACTTAGATTGAATCTTTGACTGATGATATTTTTTCTAGTCAGAAAGACGATCATGATGATGATGAATGCATGAGCGTGGAAGTTAAAAAATCTAGAAAAATTGTGTTCCTTTTCAGATGTAATGTACAATTGAAGTATTTACAAAACCATCTCCAAAATCTCTCTGACAATCAGAAAACATTATTAATTTTCAAAACAATTATCTTTTCCAAAAATTTTGAGGTAACGTTTTTAAACTCTGCGCCACTTGAGAAGTTTCGAGTGATCTGTTCGTCTGTTTCGACAAATCTATTATTGAAGATTCCTTAGCATTGACTGTTACATCCACAGACATACAGTCGTATTCTGGTTCGCTATTGGACACTTCAACGTTGTCTTCATAACCTTCCCCAACGAGTAGCCTGCATGAGGTATACATGAGGTCGTCAGCACCTTCGAGTTCGTCATCAATGCTTTCATCATCATAGTCCACAGAGGAATACGTTTCTAGCTGCTTTGGGTTGAAACTATCTCTGTTGAGAATTTTCCTGATTAGAAGGATGAATACGATTATGAGGAACATACATGCGAAAACAGAAGGGATGACGATGACGATGTAGTTTTTCTCTATGTATCCTGATAAATCAAACTCTGTAGTTGTTTGTATGGTTGATGTTTCGGCGAAGATGGTATCTGAAGAATCTAAAAAAATATATATATATGAACTAAATTAAACAATGAACACAAATATGGTAAATAATGAGTGAAATAATATTTTAAAGACAAACATTTGTTATACAGTCAAATCTCGTTAACATGAACACGGTTAACGCGAATTACTTTTAACATGAATTGTTTTCCCAATCCCCTACAGAGACGAATACAAAGAATTGATACTGATGACATGAAATACTGTTAACATGAACAAAATTTTAATTCCCCTTGAGGTTCATGTTAACGAGGTTCGACTATAATGTACTAAAAAGTGTGAGGGGGGATGTCGAAGGACAGTTTATAGAAATAATGCCATTTGTAAAAGAAATAAATTGCCAATGATGTTTTACCAGTTTGTTTTTTAAGGAAGCGGAGTACCTATGAGATTGTCGAAACGACCAAGGACATCTCCTATGACAAAGTACCAAAATATAAATAACATTAAATTAAAATTTCAAGCAATAAAAAGTGGATATAATTTTTGAAAACAGATTAGAAATCTTAAAAAAATAGCTTTTAAAAAATGTTTTTTTTTTCTTTTTGCCATAGGGTAAAAGAAAAAGAACAATAAATTGAAATAATAAATTCATTACCTCGCGCTTTCTACGAAGAGTAATAATCATGTGAATTTTGTTTGGTCGTAATCAGTTCCCGCAACAAGTTAGCGTGTTCTAACGCAATTTATTTTTTTATTTCTTTTTTTTATAAGTCATAAATTACAGTTGTAAAATTAAATGTAATTTTCAGGCTAAACAATATCTCTTTTAAATTAATGTATTTAAAAATAAGCTATTCTTAATTTTCTAGCTTTTTTCTGAAAAGAGATTGAATTAAAACATTTTTTCCCTTCTACTTCCTTCTGATAAAATTGTCGTGACGGTTTACTGCTTGTGTCTATTAATATCTTTAAGTTCTTAAAATATATCGTTTTCTGTAGTACAAGTACTACATTTAATGACCTCATTTTACTGAACTAATTTTCATTACTTTAAGGACACGCCCTTTTCCTGCTTGGAAACGGGCTTTTTTCGATAAAACTCTTAAATTTATCTTATCTTTCAGAATAGACATTTTATGGTGTGTAGGAAAAGTTGAAAAAGTGAAACAATAAAGCATTTAAAAATAATAATCGCTTACAATACTTATGTAATGAATCTTTTTAATAATAAGCATAATTTAATATTATAATTCTCTAAATAAATCAAGTAATACTCGTATTATAAGAAGAAAATGTTGAAGCAACAAACAGAAAATTAAAGAAATGAAATAAACAAAATCAGCTTTATAAATATTTATATTATAAAGATTTATAAAAGTAAAGATTTATAAATATTTAATAAAAGCTTGGCCTTTTTTTTCAGGTGGCATAATTACTAAAATTTGAAAATATTTGATTACTTCCATCTAAAATGAGGTTTACTGTTTACTTTGAAACTCAATATTTTGATTACCAATATTGATGATCAAACTTTTGAGTTTTTTACCGATAAATATTTACTAAAATTGGAAAATATTTGTTAATTTCCATATAAAGAAAAATTTAGTATTTGATTTGAAACTGAATAGCTTCTTTATCACTATTGATCCAAATTTTGGCTTTTATTTTTAATTTACTTAATTAACGACATATTTACTAAAATTAGAAAAGATTTGTTTACTTCTATGTAAAGGAAAGTTTACTATGTAGTTTAAAACTCATATTTTATTATTATTTTTATTTCATATGTTTGTATATTGCTATTGATCTAACTTTTGGCTTTTTTCAAGAAGATATATTTGCTAAAATTAGAAAAGATTTAATTATTTCTGTATAAAGTGAAGTATATTATTTAGATTGAAACTCAATATTTTGTTTATCACTATCGATCAAAATTTTGGCTTTTTTTCCAGACGGCGTATTTACTAAAATTAGATAAGATTTGATTATTTCCATCTAAAGTGAAGTTTATTATGTAGTTTGAAACTTAATATTTTTTTATCATTATTGATCAAATTTTTGGCTTTTTTCCAGAAGGTATATTTACTAAAACTAGAAAAGGTTTGATTATTTCCGTGTAAAAGGAAATTTACTATTTAGTTTGAAACTCAATATTTTATTTATCACTATTGATCAAGCTTTTGCCTTTTTTCCCGACGACATATTTTCTAAAGTTAGAAAAGGTTTTATTATTTCGATCTAAAGTGAAGTTTATTATTTAGTATGAAACTTAACATTTTTTTTATCATTATTGATCAAACTTTTTGCTTTATTCCAGACGGTATATTTACTAAAATTTAAAAAGATTTGATTATTTCTATGTAAATTGAAGTATGCTATTTAATTTGAAGCTCAATATTTTGTGTATCACTGTTAAATCGAGCTTTTGGCTTTTTTTCCAGACGGCGTATTTTCTAAAATGAGAAAAGATTTTATTATTCCCACAAAAACCGAAGTCAATTGTTTCAATTGAAACTCAATATTTTGTTTATCGCTGTTGATAATTTTTGGCTTTATTCCAGACGGCGTATTTAATAAAGATAAAAAAAATATTTGATTCTTTCTATGTAAACTGAAGTTTGCTATTTAATTTGAAGCTAAATATTTTGTTTATCAGTGTTAAATCAAGCTTTAGGGTTTTTTTCCTGGCGAAATATTTTCTAAAATTAGAAAAGATTTTATTATTTCCACGAAAAGCGAAATTTAGTTTATAAAATTTGTATAGTAAATTTGTATAGTAAATAAAATTTGATAAATTACTATTTAGTTTGAAACTCAATATTTTGTTTATCACTGTTAATTAAAATCACCCTACAATTTCTGTGCGGTTTAGATCTCAGTAAGACTGTGTTTTGTATGCTTTTTTTTAAGAGACTTTTAGCAAAATAGGTTATAACAATTCTATTATATACAAGATTAGCTCAAATGAAGGACCGTATTTTTTTTTTTTCAAACCTTTTACACATATTATAATAAGTCAAGTATGAAACTAAAGAAACACATTCCAAGTTTCTTCCTTGTGGTCTGTACAAGCCGCACCAGCGGGTTAACTCTTTCAGGGGCAATTAATTGCGTTTATATAATGCTGAATTGCCGCCCGAAATTTAGAAAATTTTTATTAAAAGAAAAAAAAGAAAAAAAAAAGGAAAAGCAATTTCTGAATTCTTTCTCCCCCCCCCCTCCCCTCAAAGTTATATAAGTAAAGCTGAATTAAAAGTTTCTGGCACGAATCCTAATTCCTGCCAGTTAAAAAATTCGGCTCGAATTGAAAATCTTAAAATGATCCAAAGTCAAAAAAATGTGAACAGTTTTCAATGAACGTGACTGAGATGAGAATAACTATAAACATACTGCACGTTAAATAATTGTTTAATGTTTGTAATATTAACAGCAAAAATTCGCGTTTGTTACACAAATTTTTGCTGTTACCATTACATAAAAAGTTCTAGGAATCCCATTTTTCTAGAAAAACTTTAATAACTTTACAGTTTTTTTTTTCAGTGAGTCACTAAAGTTTATTTGAAATTTATGCAGCGATTTTTAAATTTTTCACAGTTAGTTTTTGTGATTTTCTGAGATCTTCATGATTTCAGTTTGTTTTTTTAATAAACCGGGCAACTTCGAGCAGTTCAGCTTGTTTATTATAAATTACTATAAATATGTTCAAAAAATTCCTCTAATTCGGATTCATTATATTTAAGTTTTTGGCTTTTTGTTACATACAGTTTAAAAACTTATAAGACCATTATATTATCATGTAAAAAACTGTTGAAACCAGAGGGAAAAGTACAGCTCGATCTAAAAAAATGTTACAGTAAAAATTGGGAAATATTTTAATCTAAAAATGTGCGTAGGAAAGAAATGGAATCAGATGATCTGTAAAGCTCATGAAATAACCCAAATTTTTGTCAACTGAAAATGAGGATTAAGCTTTACTGGTGCCTTAAAATCAATCAGGGAATAATAGGCATTTTTAACTCACTCCATATTCCAATCATCCATAACCAGTTTAAAAATTCGGGTTCATGACTATATGTTACAGGCTGATGTAATTAAGTATGAGAACGGTTCGTTCAGTACAAAGTGTAGACGCAATACCATTCCAGCGTTTTTGATAAGTGGAAGATCAATGCTCCAAGTAAACTCAAATCCTTGAACAGATATGATTCAACCATATACTAAATATTTGTGTTCAGACATATTTATCTAGGTCAATTCCTCAACAACTTGATAACATAAATGTTATGCTTTAATTATTACTTCATGGTTTATATACGTTTAGCATTGTGTAGCTTAACTGATTTGAGACAACATAATAATACTTTCTATTGACTACTTTCCTCGGTAATCATTTTGAGTGGATAATAGTATAATTCTGAATATAAGGCACCAGTAAAGCTTAATCCACATTTTCGGTTGACAAAAATTTGAGTTATTTCATGAGCTTTACAGATCATCTGATTCCATTTCTTTTCTACGCACATTTTTAGATTAAAATATTTCCCAATTTTTACAGTAACATTTTTTTAGATCGAGCTCTACTTTTTCTGGTTTCAACAGTTTTTTATATGATTTCATAGCTTTTTTAGATCATTTCAGGAACTTTATCAATCACCTTCAACTGACAAATCTAAACTATTATCAGTATTAGTTTAAAGTTAGTAGACATGTTAGTTTGGCGAAATACCGGAAATAACGCCAAGTTGGATTCAAATTTGCCGAGTAATTTTGGGCGCCAGATTTGACGATATATCACCAAGTTGGCGTAAAACTTGGCGACAAAACCGTCCCCTCTCAGATGGTAGTCCCACTGCAGTTTCTCGGTATCTACGCAGATTTTCGTATGACTATAAGTATTTACACAGATTTTCATAGCTTCACTTTCAAATTGTTATTTTTATAAATATAGAATTTTTTTTCTAAATTATCCTTTTTTAATTGAAATACCTGTATTGTAGCAACTATTTTCTATTTCGAATGATGTCAATTTCAGAAATTCAAAATTCTATCAAGAGAATCAGAATTTTTATTGATCTATAAAAAAAAGAACACGTGTTATCATTTCTTTTTTAAATTATTTTTAACTGTTTTTTAGTTGGTGGCAACTCGAAAGAAATAATTGAATTAGCAATTAAAAAAGAGAAATTTCTATGATGTTAAATTATGGAAGGTTTAGCGTTATATAAATTTTAAATGGGTGCTATTTCCTTAACACTGGATATTTTTGGACAGGACTTTCGAAAGGCACATACCTAAATTAAAAGCTTTTGAACAAGCTATTACACGTCGCTGAATGTTTCCTGGTTCGGGTTATAATTGAGTTGTTTGTCTTTTTTTTCTTGTTTCACGAGCAAAAAGTGACAAAACAGAGGTTCTAGATCTCCATAACTAATCGGTGGGTCTGAATGATTTTTTGTTAACTTTGAGGTCTAGAGTAGGACAATTTGCCATTTCAATTTCGTCGCGATCCGGTGATTGGGTCCAAAGTTATTGAGAGGCAAACTTTGGACTTTAACGTTAGAGATGCGGCTGAACTCTACTATACAGCACTATCGTGCTGATACTACTCAAATATAAAACTTCAATTTCGCAGATGATAGAAATAAGGATTAATTTCAGAAAGGTCAAGAGTTTCCCCTCAGAATGAAACATCTTTAGAAAGGGACAATATAAAATGACGTCACATATAGGAAACTATTTTTTTACTATATTTTTCTTTAGTTATCCCTTTGTTATTGAAATATCTGTATTATAGTAGTTGTTTTGACTTCAAAAACATTCAAATGAAGGTAAATTTTTTTAAACATACATTTAGTTACAGTTCATATGTATATTTATTAAAAATGCGTTTTCTTTATGTTTCGAATGTCGTCAATTCCAAAAATGCAAACATATATCAGTAGAATCTGAATTTTTATTGACCTATAAAAAAAAAAAAAAAAGAAGAAGAAAACTTGTTATCATTTCTTTTTTTAAATATTGTGTTGTTTTTTAGTTGGTGGCAACTCGAAGAAAAGGATTGAATTGGCAATTAAAAAGCAGAGAGTTCTATAATGTTAAATTATGGAAGGTATAGCGTTATGTAAATTTTAAATGGATGCCATTTCCTTAATTTTTGATATTTTTTACCGGACCTTCGAAAGGCACATCCCTAAATTAAAAGCTTTCGAACAAGCTATTACACGCCGCTGAATGTTTCCTGGCTCGGGTTATAATCGAGTTGCTTGTCTTTTCCCTTGTTTCACGAGCAAAAAGTGCCAAAACGGGAGTTCTGGATCTGAGAAACTAATCGGTGGATCTGGATGAATTTTTGTAAACTTTGAGAGCTAGAGTAGGACATTTCCCCTTTTCAATTTCGTCGCGATCCGATGATTAGTTCCAAAGTTATTACGAGGCAAACTTTGGACTTTAACATTAGAGATGTATCTCACCTCTACTATACAGCACTATCGTGATGTATGATACATAAACAAATATAGTAATACATTAGTTCTTCAGTGTTTTTTTTTTTCTAATTGTGTTATGCATAAATCTATGATCCATTTTATTTATTTATTTATTTTTAACATGCAGTTAAAAAACACATCGAAACATTACATATAAAGAACATACAAAACATGGCTGATGATATATTAGTTCTTCAGTGTGTTTTTCTACCTGAACTGTATTTATTAAACCTTTGATTACGGGGTTGGGATATATGTCGTCCCAGAAACGATTTCTTTATTACATTCGCACCAATTTTAAAAAACCAATCAGTGTCATACACTTGCACACAAAAAAAAAAAACTCAAGACAAATGTATCACAAGCATTTTTGTTTCTTAACTGTGGTACGAATGAATACAAAAAAAAAAATCGCCTTTTTATACTCTGTAATTAAAAGGTTAATTTATCATCCAAATCTACTATTAAAAAACAGCATTAAATTGCAGAAAAAAATTGCTCTTAATGAAGATTGTCGCAGAAGGCTTTGAAAAAAATTTTACCGCAGTGTCTGTAACATACCCAAAAATCAAAGTTACTTATACATTTGGTTTTATAAGACAGTTTATTTGTGATTGTTATTTTCCAATGTAGCAGTTAATATATATTGCTCACAAAATTCGCAAGTGAAAACAATACAATGTAAAATAAATAAATAAAAATTGTAATATAATGAATTACAGCGACTATTTCGAATATGATATTTTCCAAGACTAATATTTTAGACTTATAAATATATTCTACATTAAAATTAATAATAATAATAAACATCATTTTTAGGATGATCCTAACGAGTCATATATTACGTGCGCCAAGCATTAAACATTAATATTCCTAGACCAATGATTAAAACAAAGTAGTTTATAGGTATACAACTTTAACCGTTTAAAATGTGCATTTTTATATAGCTATTCAGACTGAGTTCTGAACGCCTCACATTACGTACGACATGGATTAAACATTAATGTTGCTGGACCCATCATAAAGAAATTTTAAATGATATTTATGATATTTCAGTTTTACAATTTTCGGAACTGCAAATTTTTAAACTTCTAAACATCGCATATTTTTAATTTTTACACCATTGCGTAGAGAAAAAAAATGCACTTTTAAATGAAATTTGTTTGAAATCTTTATCACAATTTGGTTTCAAATTATTTATTATTATTATTATTATTATTTTGTAATTGTGGCAACAATCAAAGAACCAAAAATAAGCTGCGGAATTTAACTAATAAAAAGATTCAGATCTACATCAGATTTCCCATTTCTCTACCGAAGACAACAACTATTTTCCAAATAGTTTTTTTTTTTTTTATTGCAAAATTAGTAAAGTTTTTCTGGGAAACTGGAATGTCTAGAATTTTTTATGTAACGGGAACAAAAATTCATGCAAAAAGATACACGATAAATCAAAAAACCGGTAAAGTTACTCAGAATTTTTTAAGAGTCCGGGATTCTTAGAACTTTTTATATAAATGTTACCCGGGTTACAGATTAATACAGATAAAATTTTAGTAAAATTACTGCAATTTTAGTACATTCTTTTTTAAAGCTACCAATTCCCGTAGCTTTATAAAAAATTAAATTTGTAGATTTACATTTTTCTTCTTTTTTTATATAGTGTACATATAAAATATAAGTAAGTGCAAAGATTTGTGTAACTTTACGTCTATAAAGTTATATATTTTCCCACTTTTTTTTTTTTTTTTTTTTTTTTTTTTTTACAAATGTATTGATAATTTTTCACGACAAAGTTTTATTCATCATTTGAGCAGTATTAGAAAACAAATGAGAAAATAATTTATGAGAAAAATGTAACTTTCTCTTTGTTAGAAAAGAAGTTTTTTATGAGAGAGGTGCCTTTTCCAATAATTTTACATTTTTACATTTTTATGTTTTTTTTTTTTTTTTTTTTTGCATGTTTAAATTGACGTTTTCTGTCATCTGATAAAATAACTTTCAAAACGGAGTTATTAAGATATTCTGTATAATTGTTTTTTAATCTTATTTTAATCTGTTTTCTGATTTTTTTTTATGGACTTAATTCGATACTGACAATAAAAATAGTGCATAATTAATCTTCATTTGGCATTTCGTAAAAACTAAACTCAGCTTAAATCGATCTTTATTTATTTATTTATTTATTTACTGTGCAAGTAAAATAAAACTCTTGTTTAAACTTTAAACTTTTCATTCTGTTACACACGCTTCGAAAGTGTGTCGCAAAATTCAAATACCGCCATGATTCGTGCCATGTTTTTCCAGATAGGTTTTAATACTTGAAGGGCCGGAAATTTTAATTTTATAAAAATATTTCTCACCAGAATTTTGATTTAAAATAGTTTAAATTTTTCATTTAACGTTTTTCTTCTTTGTATGTTTTTTGCTTCTTTTTATAATAAAATTTCTGGTTTAAACCGAAATATATCCATATGTTAGAAATCAAAATGACAGCTCACGACCATTCTACTGTTAATTAACTCTTAAAAACCCGAAAGGTGTATTGTGAGATCCTCTCAATGAAAACTAGTCGTGAATCCCACAATATTTACTGAATTAACCCATTAACACTCAGTGGCATATTTTTAGATCACTATACTTAGTGGCAAGAAAGCGTCTTTCACAACAATAAATCTGAAGATAAATATATACTCTCTTTCGCAAGACAATTTCCTTGATAAGATAACATAAAAGTACTCTTCTTTTAAAAGATATCGAAATCTAAAATTTTAATTTTAACTAAGGTAATAATTTGGACATTAAACCCTCGAGACGAGAGCCTCTTGTTTAATTTTTAACATTTTACCACCGGTATTTCAGAACAGAACACTGGCTCTCATTGAATTGTGAAAATGCTCCAATTAAATAAGGTAGACTGTACAAAAAAAAAAAAAAAATAACTGGTGAGAATAATGAAGGATTCTGCGCATTTTAAGTGGAACGTGTACGAGTTGTTTGTCCCTAACGGGTTAATGGGTTAGTACTACTAAAATTATTCTTTTTTTTAACAATTTGGCTTTTATATCTTTTGGATTCTATAGGCCATTGCATTAAACAAAAATATTATTAAAAGATATCTATGCTTTAAAGTCGATGGTACATAGAGTACACTGTCCCTGCCATTATTTATGCCCAAACCGTCCGTATATTTAAGGATTAATATCTCGCCTGATTTCGGACCATTTTTTCTTCAAAAAAATTTATCAACAAAGCTTATATAATTTTGTAATGATACGTACTTCCAGTGTTCCTGAATATCTTTTCTGAATGCCGGTAAATCGAAATTTTAAAAAAATGCTCTTTTCTCAAAAACTATGTGACCAGGATAATCGCCGTAGTTCTACACTGCAATTTTTAAGTTAATATCTATTACTTCTCATTTTTTTTTTTTTCATAATTTTAGTTTCAGATTCAGAAATAGATGGGAGGGAACTTTTTTTTTGCCCTACATTTTCTGCAATATCTCTAAACATATAATACCTAAAATTAAAAGAAATGTGTTTTGAGCTAAGCGTTGCAAACGCTTTTACACGATATTACGCACGATATCCCACACGAAAAAAAAAAAAAAAAAAAAAAGATTTTTTTTTCTTCAAATATCTTAATTAGCCCTCTACATTTTCCCTAAATATATTTGGGATTTTTTAAATATCTCTAAATATGTGGGTCATCAGTCCTTATTATTTCCCACAATTTAAACTTTCCACGTTTAATAATTTACGAGTAAAAAAAAAAATAGTTGTGATAGACGGACGCGGGAGGGATCTTATAATAATTCTGTTTTCACTTTTTAAATACGAAACCCTAAAATAATATCAGAAACAACATCCTTACAAAATAAAAATTCATATGCATCTTAAATAAGAGCTAATTTGCACCATTTATTCATTGACGTTAAACAAAGTCAGATGATATGACTCATACGTCTTACATATCCGGAAGGTTATGATGATGTTTAACATCGCTGGCCTTGCTTTCACTGGCGTTTAACACATCAAATGATTTTGCGGTGATAAATAACAGGCACATTATGAAGGCCAAAATCGAGCTTGTTTCATATTCCAAAAAAAGATTATTAAATGAATCTAATCTTTAACAATATACGGCATTTTGAAAATTTACGTCATCTGGGCAAAATTTAATAAATGCGATTCGGAAATCCTCTATCATTTTGTAAGTTTCTAACCATGTGTACACAATTTTTTTATATTTTGAAAGCTGAATCGGTATTTTTCTCGCGTTTTTAACCTTTATAACATAGTTGAAATGTGTTTATGAATTCGGTTTGTCGGTCTGTCTCCCATCTGTCTGAGCTCTAACTCAAGTAAATACAGTCGGATTGCCATTAACCCTTTCCAAAACGGGCAAATTTTGTTAGTAAAATGAGAAAATGTTCATTTTCACCGGAATTTACAAACGAATTTTTTAGAAATTATGAATCATCTAATTTAAGCTTTCATTGTAAAAGCAAAATTTTACTAAAATACTATTGGTGCCGATTGCAAGTTTGGAATTAAAGTTAGGTATCCTGGACTGGGTACAGTGTGCCGAAAAGGGTTAAGAGTGTACACACCGTATAGCGTATGATGATCTATTGTCATTTAGAACAATAAATATGCGTTTTTGAAACTTTTTTGTTGTTTTTCTAAAACTTAACAGCATTTTTGAGACACTTTGTATTACACACAGCTTATTAAATATTAATATAATAAAGTATTCAAATACGGAGATAATTTTAAAATATAAAAAAAAAATGGCGTTATCGATTTTGATACATGAAAAAAGTCAATGGGAATATTTTATGTAATTATTGCGTGTTTATTCTTGCATTCTTTAATTTAAAGAAGAAAATATATGTTTATGAATATATTTCTTAGAGTGTATACAATTTTAAAGATTTTTCTGTAAAATTACAAATTACTATTTCGTTACAGTAAACGGGTTTGGTACATTTCTTAACCCCTTTGTCTTGACGTCGTATTCAGCGCCGTGCGAGAGAGGGGGCGATCGCCCCGGGTGTGGAAATTTAGGGGGCTCCAAATTTATACTACCAACGTCATTTTTAGCCTGTCACAAGAAAAAGCTGTGAGAGGGGGGGGAGGCGCCAAATTCAGATTTTGTCCCGGGCGCAGTTTTGTCCTCGCACGGCCCTGGTCCTATTAAAAGGACATGTCCGTCAATGAGTGTTATTTTATTTTAGCAATTATTTTTTTTAATATCAGCATCTTATAGAGCTAGCATTTGTCTATATAACTATTATTATGCCTTCATTTGTGTTCCAGCATTTAGTAATAATAATAAAAGTTTTCTTAGTTATCAGCAAACCGTTGGCATTTCGTTTAATTCGAATATATGTTCCATTCTTTAAATTTAAATTACGGGCCCCTTCACCGAACTAATAATTTAAGATAAAAGATAAAAAATAATAATAATAAGTTGTTATGTTTGTCTAATCTGGTCGTGATACGACATTTTCCAAATATCTTCAAAATTTGTTTCTTTGAGTAGTGTCATGTGAAAAACACTCAAAATAGCTACATTCATTAGGTTTCAGTAAGTAGCATTTATCATTGATTTTTTGAATATCATTAGATGTCAGTAAACCGTAACTTCTGTGATTTTGATACCTACTTTTAATTTTTTAGCGTAAAAGTAATTGTTTTTCCAAAATTAGAAAAAATTCAGGACTAAAAGGGTTAGAATTATAGTGAGTGTTTTCATAAGTAATATGCTGTGCATCGCTAGGTAGTTTTAGCTTTTAGTCGCTAGGTAGCTAAGTTTCCACTTTTATTATCCATTAGCGGATTATTTCTTATGCAGTTATTTTTTTAATGTCGCTGCTTTTAGTTGTTTTTTAATTACCATAGAAAAATAAATCTTATAAAACAATAATTTGATAAACATACTCACTTATCGTAGGGCTTATTGTAAATTCCATCGTGTCAAAATAAAGCACAGAACTAAGCATCCAAATGTTTCATCAGTTTAAATTGTAACATACCAGAGTTAAACATATTAGCACAGAAAATTCACAAAATTAAATCTCGACCTTTCTTGTTCAACCTCCCAAATAGCTTTTCATACAGATTATCAGTGTGAAAGATAGGGTTTCGATAATTTCTTTTATGATATATCGTGAATTATCTACCTCACAGTGATGATAAGGGAGTCATGAGACACCACAGCATGAACAAGAGAACGCAGTGATGATTTTCGCCCATCTACGCCATATTACAAAAAGGGCAAACATTAACGATAAGTTTAAGTTTGTATTCGGGAAGTGACGCAATTGATGAAAGGTTTTGGTTTCGCTCCGTCTGGGACCTTCTTTCAATCAAGGTTTGCTTTTGAAAAAATACGGTTATTTGAAGTCTCAATCAATACCATACATAAAACTAAGGATCGGCCAAAACAGGTTTTTATGAGTGAAATTGAAAACGAAACCGAATTTCAATAATATTCCTATTTCCGGCCGAAAAGGAAAACGAAAATGTTAAAAATTTTTGAATACCGTATATACTCGTTTATAAGTCATGGAATTTCTGACAATTTTCGGCAAGTAAATTGGGGAGAATGTTAATCCACGAATAAATAAATAAAAAATAAATAAATAAATAAAAAAACTTCGAATACTGCAAAATCTGGTTTTTTATTTATATGCATAATAATATAATACATAAAATATTCAAATAAGAATAATTTATCATAAAAAAATTTTCTCAATGATTTGTTTTTGTTTATTTAGTACTTTTTCGCATTGGCAAGTAACATCTTTTGTTTAATTTTGTGCAAAATTGAAGTAAAAAATTAGGGGGTCGAAATATACATGGGTTTTCGATTTTTTGCAGAATTTGCATTTGAAAGGTAGGGGGACGACTTATACTCAAGTATATACGGTAATTAATGTGTTTATATAAATGTACATAATTATTAATTTATAAAACGCAAATTGGTTGTATGCTTCGGACCAAATTATTTTATTTTCGTATAACATAAAATATAATTAATTCATCTGCTACACAAAATGATTTCTGATTATACGAATTCCAATTATAAAATATTAATTATAAATATTATTAATTATAAATATTATTAATTATAAATATTATTTATACATAAAATATTATAAATATACATATCTTCATTGAGCTTTTATAATGATTTTTGTGAATAATCATCTGTTATACTAGAAGTTTCTCAAAGTGTATTCGAAATCCTTCTGCAGCTCCAAACTAAAACTTTTCTATTACGGTTAAGTCTGCAGCTTTAAATGATCACGTAGAAAGCGTCTTCAAAGTTTAGTCATCTATGTATTTCTTGATTTGTAATTTGTATTCGTGTCTGGAGTAACTCACTCGTGTCAGCCATGACTGACAATTATAAGCAATGAACTTCCTAACGATAAATAATAAGTTTATCACATTTTTAATGAGCACTTTATAGTACTTGAGAGAGGTGTTAAAAAATTGGTTATACTAGGTTATACTATTGGTTATTTAACCCGTCGACCAAAAAATTATCGCCAAACTATAAGATTAAATGCCAACAATGGATTATCGTGAATGTCACATTCAATGACATTAAATACGATTCACATGCTTAAAATGTCATTGATTTTTATTTCGACTTTTTATTTGTATTTTTATTAATATTCTACTAATTATTTGTTTTTTCGTTATTTAAAATAAAAAATTATGTCAATATGTATGATTTGGCTATTAGTTTGGCGATTTGTATAATTTGGCGAAATTGGTCGACGGGATAACAGAGTAGTACCAAAAAATTAAATATATTTTGTATCAAATTGTTGTCGAAAGTCCATTATAAGAGAGTCCATTGAAATTTATACTCATAAGAGTTTTATTTGCAATGATACTGCTTCTTTTATTATTCTTAAGTTATGGTTAACGTTTATGAATAAATTCCAAAAAATTGTTGGAAATTAATTTTAGATCATAGTTTATTTTTAATTTAATTTTTTACAACAGAGCGCGTGGTTTTTGTTTACTTCTCATTGGTCGCGTGTCTTTTGTATTTGACGATGGTACGATTTGTATTTTTATTTTCATTATGATTATGGTTCTTATCATAAACGGAACCGAAACATGTCATTGTTATTTGTTTTTAATTTTTGTTGCACCTTTCTCAAGTAATATAAATTGTTCGTTAAATTGTTTATATAAAAGGTGTAGTTCTTAAAATATAATAGATTTGATAAATAGTTTATCAAAGTTTCTCACTGTATATAGCTCAGATCAAAGAGTAACGTTGAAAATTTCTGAAGGAAGACATTTTTGGAATACAGGTAGTTTGTGTCGAGTTTCGATCCTACTGAATTTTCAATAACATTTTTGCAAAAAAATCGTTTTTGGCAAAACGTAGATTTTGGGCCCAAAACGAAACCGATATTCCGGCCTATCGCTACTTAAAATCTTCGGAACCATATCCAATTTTATTCTATAAGCTGTTGCTTATAGAATTAAATTGTTTAAACAGTTACCTTCACGTATTTAATATTTAATCACGAAATTGGCTTAATAAAATAAGGCTATTATTACGTTCTTCATTACTAGTACTGTAAACAATTGTTGTATAATCCTTTTGAAAATGCATATATACGCCTATGGGCTCGAATAGTCTGAAAATGGATCTGATCACAATCAATACTATCTTTGGGGTCAAATAGATACATGTGATATCAAGCTAGAGGACTGCAAGAGCCAGAATTTCCAGAACCAGCCCCGGCCCATTTGTATTCTCGCGGTTCAGGGTTGCAAAAATCCGTGCAAATCATCACACCCGTCTAGATTTCCATAGAAAAAAAAAATTATGATATTTTTCTAGAATACATTTTACATATTTATGGGAAAGTTTAACATTATATACTTCTATTTGTTTTAGATTGCATTATGGTCGCAAACCATAGAATGCAGAATAATAGTACCATCATGTCATGTAAACTCAGCATGTAGAAACAAATATAAGCCCTGCCCTAGCTCGTATCATGTCTACTAAAGTAATTTTGTAAGTTTACAGACATACAGACAGACGGACGGCAATTTTTTTCTAAAAATATATTTTTCGAAATCTTCACTATCTGAAACGTGTTAATCTGTCAAAAAAAAAAAAAAAATTTTTTTTCGTTTTTCAAAACGATTGCAATACTTACCCTACTTACCCTATACTACGTATGATGGGCAAGTAAATCGGAACTACTTGTGTAGTTGTAGGGGTACTACTTGTGTAGTTGTAACTTGTGTAGGTTTATCGAAATGTTTTCATCAGCAATTCATTGATTGAGCATTACTATGTGTTAAAAACATTTAAATGTACGCTTAAATTTTGTTTTGGAATTACAATGCATTTTATATACAGTTTACACATGTTTTAATTTTATATTTTACAGTATGCATATCCATGATGGGTAAGTATTACGATGGTCCCCAACGACTAGTCTTAATGTTATTTACTAATTTTTAGGTGCTTTCGCCATTATGTAAATACGTAGTACCTATACTTGTCGCTCAGTCCGTCCGTCTGTCTGTCCGTCCGCATATAACAACGCAAAAACTACCCAACTGAATCGTTTGAAATTTAAAATACATAATTATTGCAAAATTTTGTCGAGTCATTTCAAATTTTATGAAAATCGGATGGAAAGATCAATTACAGGGACAATCAAAAGGATTCCGTTACATTACGGTTAATGGGGGGATAAGTTTCAAATGCATTTTAAACATTTGAAATTTAAAACATATAATTATCACATAATTTTGTCGAGTCATTTCAAATTTTATGAAAATCGAATAGATAGATCAATTACAGGACAATCAAAAGTATTCCGTTACATTACGGTCAATGAGAAAAAAGTTTCAAATGAGTTTTAATGGCGTTACACTCATTCGAAAATAATAGAATTGACATGAATCTATGAAGTATATACTAAAACATACATTCTGTACTATCTGTGGTGTAAAGAACATTTATTATTAAATTACAGGGCCACACAAAAGTATTCCACTACATAATGCTATACGGGGAAACATTGTTTGGGGAGTGTTTTAATTATATTAAACTACTTCACATTATATGAATAAGCTATACGTTGCTGAGGTGTAATAAAAATTACTTCCTGCATATTTACAGGAACACAAAGATTTCGACCACTATACTGTATCAGAAGTACGCTCTACTATATCAGCAAGATGTGAATATTTTTAAAACTTCGTTATCTACAAACGCACCTCATTTGCTACGCTTCACGTACAATTTCCAACTTGTATTTTTTGTATAAAAATTTTAATTTTTTTAATTTATTCAATTATGTCTTAGTTTATTTTATTCAGTCATTTTAATAAAGAAAGATTCTTCAATAATTCAAGATAAATACACTGTAAAAAATGAAGTACTCAAAAATGAGTATATTGATGTACTCATATCGATTTGAGTATATATGGATCAAAAATGAACCTTATGCTTCCTCAGTTTTGAAACATCGGATGTTATCAAAACCAAACGAAATGATAAGTTTGTACTTTGTTAAGATTTATTTCATTCATAACAGCATAAAAGTTATTCATTAAGAGAAAAACAATGCAACATATCCTGGAAATAAAAGAATAATATTACATTTTTCTTCTTTGGAAGGAACTATATTATCGAGCTTTCGCTATAACGCGTAAGGCTACATTGTGTTGTGAGTGCTTCGTCTACGATCGTATTCGTATTCAGCCGCGTTAGCGGTATGTTGTTCAAGTTTGTTATTGTTTTTGGAAAATTAAATTATTTTTGTGTATTATTAATTAAGTTATTTAAGTTATTTTGTTTATTAAGTGATTTTTAACGAATTATGGATTAATTTAAGAAGAAATTAGAAGAACAGATCTATTCATTCTCTGAAAACTTCGAAAGTAAGTACTCTCTGTTCATTATTCAATATTATTTTATTGTTGATGTAATCAACTGTTTTTTTGATGTTGTTAATATTAATGTAAAAATTAAACTGCGCAGAATATTTTAAAGTAATTTAATAATTGCTAAAAAAATGCTCTTATTAATTTTTGAGCCGGAAATGCATGTCATGTTATCACGTGTACCAACATCATTTGGCATAATAATCAATTCACAAGATTTATTTTAGAATTACTATTAATTATTATTATTTGAAAGTGTTTATTCAATGTCACATATTTTTACTTCATTCTGCTTTCGCACATACTCTGCCATCTTTGATGTCATTTTAATTTTATTTCAAACTGCAATTCGCCGGGGATGGTGCCAAAACTTGACTAAATAGTTGTGCAGTGCCAGGATTCGTACAGATTCATTAGGCACTACTTAGAAATGAAAACATTATGTCTGCAAACAAACAAAAAAGAATTGCAGAAATTAGACAAATTAGATAACAAAAATTGCAAATAAATTCATAAGAAATTGATTTTAATATTATTATTTTGTTTATTATTTAGCCCAAATTTCTTTCCATACACTTTTTACTACATAAAGTTTTTCGATAAATTTTTTTATCAATATTTTTTGTTTTTAATACTGTTGTGATTAATCATTTGTATTCCAATTTTTTATGGAACCCAAAGTAGATTTTATTGTTGTAAATAGTTTGATCTATATTTTATTTAAATGTATGTGTACATAATTTAATTAACAAATTCAATAGCATATAATGGTGACTAGTATCTTACAAGGATGTTAATAATGGTGCTTTTTTCAGTTTTCTATGTATGTCATGGACAACATTCACCTTCAAAGAAAGTGATTAAGGTAAAGTGCTCTAAAACTGACATCTTTAAGTAAAACAAATATTTAAAGCATTATCAATTTTCCAAATCCAAGATATCTTTGATTTAAGAAGAAAGAAAAACTCATTCTAAATTGTTTTAGAAAATAAGTAATGCTTTAAATATTTGTTAGATGTCAGCTTTAGGACACTTTAACTTATCGCTGCTCTAAAAGAATAAATTCAAAAGTTATATTTTTTCGCGTACGTCGCATTAGCATTTTTTTTTTTTTACATTTAAAAATTCTTTTATAGTTGTATGCGATATATGTAATAAGTGTTTCGAATTTCACTGATCTCTGTGTGTGTGACCATTGGTCATTGCATAGGAAAGTTGATTGTTTACTTGTTTATTTAAACATACAAAATCGCCAAGGTTGTGAATTCTTTGCATTTTCAGCACCAATAATTAGGTTCTAATAGAGAAAAATTTGTTTGAAATGTTCTTTTCTCCAAATGGGGCATTAAAAATTGGGGTGTGCAAGCGCATGCCACATAAATAACAAAAGTGGCAAGTCCTTAAAATTTTTTGCAGAGTTTCCCCCAGAGGGTTTCAGGGGTGCGTGCCGCCCTTCCTGCCCTTTAGTTTAAAAAATATCACCCCTCTTTCCCAGTGGCGGATCCAGAGGATCGTTTTGGGAGGGGCGATACTAAGAAACATAGAATCAACGTAATCATAATTTCTGTTCATGAAATCATTCCTTGTACAGTTATTATTAAATGAATAATCAAATGAAATGCTTTCCGTGATCTTCTGACTAAATTTGTGCTCTTTTCGCGACTCTTTGACGGAATTCGCATTTTTTGGCATTTTTGACGAATTTCAACTTTTTTCCCGCAATACTCTGTCAAAATTCGGGTTTTTTCCATGATCCTTTGACGAAATTGGTTCTTTTCTGCGATACTTTGACAAAATTAGCAATTTTCTGCAGCCCTTTGAGAAAAGTAGGCCATTTTTCCACGACACTTTGACAAAATTCGCGCTTTTCCAGCGATCCTATGTCGAAATACGCGCTTTTTAGCGATCCAATGCCAGAGTTCGCGTTTTTTACACGATCCTCTGTCAAAACTAACGTTTTTTCCGCGACCCTTTGACGAAATTCGCACTTTTTTGCAGTATTTTGACAAAATTACCGCTTTTTCAGCAATCTTATGTCAAAGTTCGCGCTTTTTTAGCGATGCTATGTCGAAATTCAAACTTTTTCCATGATTCTTTGCCTACCTTTCTTCCAACTCTTTGACAAAATTAGCGCTTTTTCCGTGACCTCTTGATGAAATTCGCCCTTTTCCGCAATACTTTGACAAAATTAGCACTTTTTTTGCAACCCTTTGAAAAAAATAGCTAACTTTAGACGAAATTCGAGATTTTTGCATGACACTGACAAAAATCTCGTTTTTTCAGCGAGACCCTACGTCAATCCTCTTCAAAATTCGCGTTTTTTCCGCGATCCTTTGACGAAATTCACACTTTTTCGCGGTACTTTGACAAAATTAGCAGTTTTTTTGCAACCCTTTGAAAAAAGTAGCGTTCTTTCCTCAAACTTTTGACGAAATTCAAACTCTTTGCTCAACACTTTGACAAAAATAGTGCCTTTTCAGCGATCCTATGTCGAAGTTCACATTTTTTACGCCATCCACTGTCAAAATTCACATTTTTCCTCCGACCCTGTGATGAAATTCATGCTTCTCCAGTGATAATTTGACGAAATTCGCGCTTTTTCACGCTACTTTGACCAAATTAGTGCTTATTCAGCGATCCTATGTCTGAGTTTGCGTTTTTTATGCGAATCTCTGTCGAAATTCGCATTTTTCCGCGACCCTATGATGAAATTCGTGCTTTTCCCGTAATAATTTGATGAAATTCGTGATACTTTGACAAAATTAGCAATTTTTCAGCAATCTTATGTCGAAGTTCGCGCTTTCTCAGCGATCCTGTGTCGAAATGAGTACTTTTCCCGCGATATTTTGCCTTACCTTTTTGCAACCCTTTGACAAAATTAGCGCTTTTTCCACGACCTTTTAATGAAATTTGCTCTCTTTTTCTGCGACACTTTGACAAAATTAGCTCTTTTTAGTGACATTTTAACGAAATTCGTGTTTTTTCCAGAAAAATGGAATGTCTTCGACAGAGTCGCAGAAATCCCTTCCGGAAAAAAGTCTGAATTCAACACTGGTTTGAGGGGGGCGATCCCCCCCCCCATGGATCCGCGCCTGCTCTTGCCCCTCATCCAAAAACTAGCACCCCTGTTGTCGCTGATTAAAAAAATAGCGCCCTTCTTGCCCCGCATTAGAAAAAACGCAGCGATGATGCGGACGCGCTATAGCGCGTAGCCCTTTGACAAAATCCTTTGACAAGGATTTTGTCAAAGGACCGTGGAAAAAACTCTAATTTCGTTAAATGATCGTCGACAAAAAGTGAATATTGTCATCTGAAAACAGAAAAAAATGCGATTTTTTTTTTCCCAAATGGCCGCTGAAAAAGTGCAAATTTCGTCAAAATGCAACAGACAAAAAGCGCGAATTTTATCGAAGTGCCACAGGAAAAAACGCAGTTTTTTCCCGCGACCTTTTGACGAAATTTGTTCCTATTTCTTGATGAAATGTCCCTTTTTTTTCAAAATTTTTTGTCAAAATTCTTTTTTGTTTGTTTTATTTTGTGATTCCTGAACGAAATTTGCATCTTTTCACCATCCTCTGGCAAAACTCGCATTTTTCTCACAATCCAAAAACAAAATTGACGATTCTTTTCACTAATTTAAGAAAATGATATTTTTTCGATTATTTGTCAAAAATTGTGATACATTTTATGTAAGATTTTTAGCAGAGCCGTAACTATAATCTTGGGGGCCCTGGGGCAAACTAGTGAGGCCCCTCGCACCCGGAGCAAATTAACACTTTGCCCCGGACGCAGTTTTTTTCTTTTGCACGCTGTTGTTTAAACATACACAGTATGATAAGTCCAAAAATGACAAAAAAAAAAAAAAGCAGAATTGGACAACCCTACTCGGCAGGCACCTGGCGACGACGGAATTTTTGCCGATCCCACTGAAGCTAGCATAGAGGTGAAAATACGGACTTCTTATTGGTGGAATACTTTAAAGAGCGTTTTGTTTTGGTTCATTTTTGAGTTTATGTAATTTAATCATATGTTTCTGTTTAAAAACCATTTGAACGATGGATTTTGATTATTTTTTTCCGATTTTATGTATTTATTAATAGAAAAGAAGAAAGATTTTCTAGATTTTTTTTAGATTCTTTTTATATTATTCAACCGATCAGAAGTCCATATTTTCTTCTTTATACTATATAGAGTTGCTTTTGCATGCAAAACGTATGAAGTATATCGACGGACATGCAAAAACATTTATTCTAACATGTTATTTTATTTATTTATTATTATTTTTTAATTATTAACATTTAACTAGGTGCTGGACATTTTATAGGAAGTTAGACTAGAAACTAAAATCAATAGTTTTTTTAACCATCAGTTTAGGGCCCCTCAGGCTTGGAGGCCCTGGGGCAGTGCCCCGGCGGTAGTTACGGCCCTGATTTTTAGAGTAACGACCGATCTTTCTTTCTTTATTTTCGGAAATGACTACCTTAATTTTTCTAAATTTTGGAAAGAAATTTGACAGAATGACAGAGATGATCCTAAGCAAAAAAAAACACAGCAAATTTTTTAAAAGGTTACAATGGAAATGGGAGAAAAGAGGGGGCGATTCCACTCCCGTTATGAACTATGTGCTTTTTTTTGCGCTTTTTCGAAATTTGCATTTTTTCGTGTTTAAATGTGACAAAATTAGCGGTTTTTCGCTATCTTTTGACAAAATTTTCCATTTTTTGCGATTTCTTAAGAAAATTTGCCGTTTTTTCGAGATTTTTTTTAGCAAAATCTGCCGTTTTTTCACGATAATTTAACAGAATCTGCTGTTTTTGCGATCTTTTAACAAAATAGGCCGTTTTTTTGCGATTTTTTAATAAAATTTACCTTTTTTTTTCCTTTAATCAATTTTTTAGCGAAATTTTTAGATTTTTTTTTTAGATTCTTTAACGAAATCTCTGTTTTTCTACAATTTTTTGAACTGCTAGATTCTAGATTCAACTCTATAAAAGTGGCCTTAAAAACCAAAAAGTACCCTGAAGAATGTAAAAAATGCTTTTTTCAGAACAGTAGCGCCCTGCCCCTTTTTAAATCTGGGGGTAAATCTCTTTTTTGGATTCCTTGGATTTTTTCTTCCCAAGTCTGTATGAACCCTGAGTACTCTTTTCTAATAGCGCCATTAATTATAATTAATATTTCATTTTTGAATACAGAATTATTTGCTAAATGTGCATGATTACATGCATTCATAACATGTGCGAAATACAAAGTTGAAACTTGTTTTAAACTGTGTTGAATTCAGGCACTCTTCTTCCGTGGGGGGGGGGGGATATAGAGTTCTGAAGCAAAAATTGCATTTTTTTTTTTTTTTTTTTTTTTTACTATTAAAAACACAAAATATTAATATTTTTGGGATGAATCTCCCCCCCCCTTTCCCTTGTCAGGCTACATTTCCTATTCGCCCTTGTGACAATTCAATTTATCCCTGGAAAATATTGCAAATTATAAGGGATTAAACAAACCAGTTCAGGATATTTTGGGGGGACAAGGGTACACTGTATCCTTTTTGAAAAATTCCTGCCCGGTGACCTTTTTTATCTAGAACCAACACTAATGACCAGAGCCACGGCCTAACTATCCCACAGGCACCTGGGGACCCGTACCATGGTTTGCAAGTTTGTAAAAAAATTGTGAAAAAAAACAAATTTCTACAAAACACTCGGGATAAAATGCAAATTTTGTTAAATGTCTGCTGAAAAATTGCAAAACTCATCAAAAGGTGGCTAGAAAATGCAAATTTCTACAAAGCACTGAGGATAAAACACAAATTTTGTTAAATGTCTGCTGAAAAATTGCAAAATTCCTCAAAAGGTGGCAAGAAAATGCAAATTTCATCAAAGTTCTGAGTAAAAAAAAAAAAAAGTGACTTCTGTGTGCTTAAGACATGCTACTTTTCGAAGGAAATTCAGAATTCTGCTTTTTCGGCGGTGAATTTTATTCCTGGCTCCTGGGATCTATGCAAATATGCATTAAAATTTGTTGACATTTTTATCTGGGGGGGGGGGGGGTAACAGATGAAATAAACAAAAACATGAGTACAAACCGCGCTAAATTAAGCAAATTTCTTCGAATGCTTGTAGGGAAATGCGCACATTTCCCCATAGGATCTCAAAATAAAAACTAAATTCATCAAACGGTCGCAGAAAAAATACTATTTTCTTCAGAGGATTGCGGGAGATAACGCAATTTTCGTGAACAGGTTGCAAAAAAATACTGAAATTTTATCGAAAGACTGTGGAAAATACTTGAATTTTGTAGAAAAATCATGGGGAAATATGATTTTTTTTTTTCCTTGTTGATTGGCACATCCTGCTACTTTTACTTGTGACTCATTGGAAAAACTTTTTTGGGGTTAATCAATCATTTTCATGTTTTTATCCACAACCAATAGTTAATTTTCAAGATATTTTCTTTCTACTTATTCTTTTTTGCGACCAATTAAGAATAATTTTGTAAATTTCAAACAAAATACTTTATGTATTAAAAAATATTTGCATGTAAAATTATAGAAGATAAATTTTGGTCCCATCGAAACAGGGGGGGGGGAGGGAAGCATGCTAGCTGCACAATTATTTATGCACTAGTAGATACAGTACATATTATTCTGAAATTACCTAAATACCGTTGTATTTTCTACTAAAGTTTATTATTTTCTGTTAAATTTTGTCAAATTAAGTAGGGCTATGTTTAGGAAAATTTTATATATTTTAACCGGTCAGGTCGGACAGATCCCGGATAAATATTACTTTTGTACTTAGTCTATAAGAATTTAAAAAAATAAAGAATTGAATATAATGTTCACATTGATAGTAATAATTTAGTGTGGTGTACAATAAAGTTACTGGAAGAATGTTTATATATGTTGCCTTTTGCTGAACTGTACTTTTATATGTTTTAAATTTCTTTAAGATTGATGCAGAATACAAGTTACTGTATGACGAGAAAAAGAGGGATAGCTTGTGCCTTGAATTTGGAAATGCATCAAATTTTATAATCCTACTGAAAGTAAGAATATAGTATTGATTTATAAAAAAATATTTTTGTTAAATTATTTCTGGTTGTATATAATAACAGATAAATTGGCTACTGCATATTAAATATCGTATAAATATTAGGAAAATGCCTAAAAATCTGATAGGCTAGTAATTTTATTTATTTTGCTTTCCATTCGTGTCCAGTTTGAAGATTTAAATGTAAAATTTAAATGTAAAACCAATAAAATAAAATGCTACAAAAATCTTTCTTAAACCAAGGGCGGATCCAGCCCAACCTCCAGGGGGGGGGTCACAACTTTTGTCAAATGATTTAATGAAGCAATTTTAAAATACAGTAAATCTTGTGAAAACGGAATTCCGATAAAAAGTAGCAAATTTCGCCGATCGGGCATGAAAAAAATTGTGAATTTTGTCGATTAGGCACGGAAAAATCACGAACTTTGTCGATCGGACGCGAAAAATCTCAGATTTCGTTCATCGGGCAAGGAAAAAAATCTAATTTTTTAATAATACTTCAAAAAATTGCAAATTTTGTTCATAGGTTGCGGAAAAGTCGCCTGTTTTTATCAAGAATGAGGTTAACTGCAAACCACATTCACTTTAAACAATTTAACACATTAGCAGAGTCATTTAAACAAACGCTTGTGGAAACAAATGCAAATTTATGCTTATGAGAAGCCACTTATTAAAACTGCAGTATGAAAGATGTAGGTATGCAAAAGTGTGATTAAACTAAGTTAAGCAATGAAGAAACAGTTCTTAAAACATAACAATCCATAGTTTATTCATTCGTTGGAGACAGACATAAAAATAGATGATAAATTTCAGACAGCCAGGTAATTAAACTTTTCACAGATCCAAAGCATAACTTTAAAAAGTGTCCAGCACTATGGGAAAATTACTTTAAGAAATATGTCTTGAAAAACAAACTATTATAATTTAATTTAAGACAGAAGACCATATTTACCAACGCCGTATTTTCATAAGATGAGATGACTGTAAAAGGGTCTTATTTTAAAAGCAAGGAAAGCTGAAGAGCTTCCCATTTTCTAGAGAGGTTAAAAACCTTTTTAAAAACAAGCGAAGTTGAAAGAGATTTCACCGGTATTTATACTCTGAGGGAACAGGCACGTGCCGAAACAACGCCCTCTTACTAGAACAATCTAGGATCAGTCCACTATACGGATAGGGATGACGGGAGTGACGCGATCGACGTAACGAGATCGCGACGCCATCTATGGACGTATCGGCATACTACGCCATAAGGAAAAGTTTACTTACGATGATAGGTCGTTTATCGGAAGTTTATTAAAACCGGCAGTTGATAATTAGATTTAAACAGATGAAAACTTTAAATGGATTAGAGGAATGGGACCTGGCTAATAAAAGGTAAGTTTTATTTTAAAATATTGATAAAAACCGAATGATTAATAAAAATAAAATAAAATAAAAGATGTTATTTATATATTGAAAAGACTTTAATGAGGCAATGAGACCAAAAGGGTTAAAGCTTGTTTAACACTAGACAACAAAGCCCCCCCTCTCATTGTCTCATGTCAAAGACCACAAAATAAACGTCAAAGAACGTTTAGGTCTGACATGTAAGGGTCTGAGAGCCCACAGAAGTCTAACATATCTAAACACAAAAAAAAATTTAAATCTGATACTTTAACCACAAAAAAAGAAAATTAAATTCAAAAAAAAAAAATTCAAAATTGGATTGCTATAAAAACATGGTTTTTAAACCTCAAAAACAAATTGCCTAACGCAACTAAGTTAATAGTTAACCCTTCAACAATCAAAAACATTTTAAACTCGCATCTCATCATCCCATCGATGACAAACAAGTCTAATTTCGCAAAAACTCGCAGAGAATATAAAATCTCCACTAACTTTAACATTTAACAATTACTATTAAATTTAAACCTCAAAAATTCAAAAACTTTAAATAAATCTGAACTTCAAGAAAGTTCAAAATTTGAATAAATTTAAACGCCAAAAAGTTAGTCAAAAGTTAAATGCCCGATAAGGTAAGAAAATTTAAAACTTTACCTATCAGACAAAAAAATTGAACATAATTAAACCCCCCAAAAAAAAAAATTTCTCACTAAATAGAAAAACCATAGTAACTGGACTCGACAGAAGTTCGTTACATTTTAAACATATTTAAATACAATGAATATAACAATAAATACGTACCATTACAGAAAAATTAGAACCTTCTATTTGAAGGACTAATTCAGCTTACACATTCACCAGCTTGACCTCTAACTCCATTCATTTCAATATTACAATAATTAACAAAAATTGAAACTTTAATTACAATATTTTTTCACAACAAAAAAAAAACTTCTTTCTTCATTAAATCAGTCCAAAAGCAAGATTCAGCATCTGATCAAAAACGGGACACTACGAGCTGTTCAGACTTACATCTCTTGCAGCAATACATTCAAAATTCTTCCATTCCTCCCAGCGCTAGGATTCTTTTCTCATTTACACACATTTAAGCATATCAGATGCCTGTTAAAGAAACAGATATTAATATCACAGAAAAATAAAAAGAACTTAATAAAAGATCGTGACTTTAAAAGATGGATAACTAATCTTCAAAACTAGATTGATCATAAACTTGTTAATCCAGAAAAACTGTTCTGATAAACATGACTTTATAATTTCACTCACGCTAATTCCATCACAAAAATTTGCTCAAGGCCTTGAGACTTCACTCTCATTCATAACGAGAGGTCAAGTGGCATGATGCTGGTAAGAATAACATGCTAGAATTTATTTCAAAAACATCTTATTAACATGTTAAATCTTTAAAACAGTAGAATAATTGGTACGTTAACTTATGTATAAACACTGTACAAACAATTAAGAATCGATATTGAAAACACTTTTAACAAATTTCAATAGATCAAACTTGGTCAACGGTTTAGTAAAAACATCCGCAAGATTACATCTGCTACGCACAAAACTTAATTGAAAAGCATCCTGATATATTAAATCCCTGATAAAAAAAAGTTTAACATCTATATGCTTACTACGATAATTCTCAATTGGAGATTTGACAAAGTCGATAGCTGCCTGGTTATCCACTTTAAGTATCGAACTACTACCAACATCACGAGTGATCTGCTTACTCCGGCATTCCTGCATGATCCGGTCAAACCAAACCAGGTTTTTGGCAGCCTCAGTCAAAGCGACGAACTCCGATTCCATCGTTGACAGGCTAACGCACTTTTCCTTGAAAGTACGCCAGTCAACGGGGGAGTCGTCTAACATGACTATCTGGCCGCCAACCGATGTTCGGTCATCGCGGTTCGCAGCAAAATCTGCATCAGAGTAAGCGACCAAAGTCCCCTGATTACATCGTAATCGGAGATGGTAATGCCGAGTTAACTTAACATAACCAAGCAACCTCAGTAAACCTTTCCAATGAGCAGGGCCAGGATTAACCTGAAATTGACTAAAAATATTAACAGCGTAGCAGATGTCTGGACGAGACCTATTAGCAAGAAAGGATAAACAGCCGAGAACATTACGATATGGGAATTTAGACATATTCCTAATATCATCATCTGAAGTGGGGCAATCCACCTTAGAAAACACTACACCCTTACTAATTGGGAGAGTTGATAGAGGAATATAAAACTTTTTAAAACGTTCACAAATCTCATCTATATAACTAGATTGATGGATTTCCAGTGAATCCTCCCCCTCAACAAACTCAACCCCCAAGAGTTTCTTAGTTTTTCCAAGGATTTTTAAATCAAAATGATTTCTTAACAAATTTAAAACCCTATCAATATTAATTTTACGTTTACCAAAAATAATAATGTCATCAACATACAAAAGCAAAACAACTTCAGAATTAAAAACATAAACGCAATTACAAGCTTCTAATTTTACAAAACCAATTTCTAACAAAATTTTATTTATTTCGAAAAACCAGACCCTCCCACTTTGATGTAACCCATACAACGCGCGATCTAGTTTGCAGAAAAAATGATTTTTACCAGGGACTTCGAACCCGGGAGGTTGGGACATATAAACGTCTTCTCTCAATGGAGCGTACAGGTAGGCGCTTGTGACATCGCATTGAATATGGTGCCACTTGCAATACGAAACCAAGAGAGAGAAAAATAGTCGGATCACCCCAAAGTTAACCACAGGGCTAAAGGTTTCGTCATACGACTCACCTTTCACCTGTTTAAAGCCCTGGGCAACAAGCCGAGCTTTGTAGCGGGCGATCCTCCCAAACTCATCTCTCTTGATCGTATAAACCCACCGACACCTCACTGGAGTTACGTTAGCAGGTAATTTCGCTAAATGCCAAACCCCCCGTTCGGACATCACCTGTATTTCTTTATTCATCGCGTCAAACCACATCGCACGTTGTCGTGATTTACAAGCCTGCCTATATGTTCTCGGAATCTCCTCGCCGTCTAGTCATGCACAAGGTTGCAAATGACTTGACTCTGGATCATCGGAATCATTTTCTGAAACTGTATCCACTGGAACTATACCTGAATAATGATTTGATGATTTAAAATCAAAAAGATCAGGATTAAAACGTATATTTTTCCTGTCACAATATCTTTCGATATCATGTAATGATCTCAAACGCGTAGATTGATCCTTTTCATAATAATAGATATCTACTTTATTTCCGGTTTTTCGTGGAATAGCACGACGCTCCCACCTAACATCTCGTAATGAGGGAATAGATTGAGAACTGTCATTGCTATCGGACTCGGAATCAACCTCTTCATCCTCACTGACCTGGGAATTTTGTGGAATATTGGAGGGACTTGGATTCATTCCTGAGTCTACCTCAGCAATTTCATCATCACGATTAGCACCAGGATCAGTGGGAAAAAGAATGTAATTTTCCGGGCCCATCACGACTCCTCTGCGCCCAAAATCATTACTAGAGTTCTCATCAAACGAAACATTTATAGATTCCACAATTTTATCAGATTCCGGCAACCAAACACGATATCCTTTAGTCTTAAAAGCATAGCCCACGAGGACCCCTTTCTTAGCTTTAGCCTCGAGTTTGGATCTATGCTGTTTAGGTACTCCAACGTAGACTACTGCTCCAAAGGGCTTTAAGTGACGAACTGACGGTTTTTTACCACCGTAAAGTTCAAAGGGCGTTTTATCCAGAATTCGAGGACAAACACGATTCCATGTATACACATAGTATTTCATGGCTTCGGGCCAAAAACTAGGGTCTAATTTACTCTCATATAAAATAGTTCTCGCGCCGTTTACCACAGTCTGCATAAAACGTTCAACAACCCCATTTTGTTCAGGTGTAAATGGGTTGGACAATTCATGTTTAATCCCCCTTTTCTCAAAATATTCTTTAAAGTCATCATTGACGAACTCTCCCCCATTATCCGTACGAATACTTTTTACTCTTTTTCCCAAAAAATTTTCAGCTCTTGCTATGTGAGCTTTAACAATTTCAAAAGCATTCGATTTAAACTTAATTGGATATAGAGAAACACGGCGAGAGAAGTCGTCAATGATGGACAAAAAGTAACGTTCACCTTGCCTACCCTCGGTCCTACAAGGACCCCACAGGTCGGCATACAGTAATTCTAAAGGTTGAGAGGATCTTATGCCATCAAGAGGACGAAAAGACACACGTTTAAACTTATTTAATTTGCAGACTTCACATTTAAAATTTAAGTCATTTAAATCAGGCAATCCCCGAACCCCCCTTTTACGACATGTATGTAATAAAATAGCTGGGCTTACATGGCCAAAACGGCGATGCCACAGCTTCATATTCTCAACATTACTTATAGAAAAAGTTACATGCTTTTTATTAACATTGGGAATTCGAGGAAAAACCTGATAAACGCCATTTTCAAGAAAGGCACTAAATAGGTACTCGCCCTCTCGGGATATTTCCACTGCACCTTGACCACCACGAAAAATACAACCATTTTTGTCCAGTTGTGGACCAGAGATTAAATTACGCCTTAAGCGGCTAGAATACATTACATTAGTAAGAGTAACAATTCTATTACCAAAACGAAGTTTTACTTCACCCTTCCCTTCAATTGGGAATGAAATTCCCCTGACAGCAACAGTCATCTTTTCTTCATTTAAAGGTTTAAATACAGTAAACAAATTTTTATCACGACAAAAATGGTGGGACGCACCTGAATCAAAGATCCAGGTGGCCCCTTTACCAAAATTACTTAAATTTGCCTGAGAAACAAAATACAAAGATGACTTACGTGTGCTGCCACTGGGACTTCGCTTAGAGACAGGTCTTTTTTGATGATGGTTGTTCCGGTCAGCATTCCTCCTTCGGTCACGGGATAATCTGTCTGAACTTCTCCGGTCACAGGGGTCAGCAGCAGGTGACGAGTCATCATCAGAGTAATCTCTATGCCTTCCACCTTCGGACGAAGAACCTCGGTCACTAGATGAGGGGCGACGATTTGAAGAAAGATCTTTTGAAAAATAACGATTTCTGCCCTTTCCAGTCCTCTGGTACTGTTGTTTTAATGGTACATTACAGTGGGATCTGACATGGCCTAATCCATTGCAATTCCAACATCTAACTTGTTTACGAAATGGAAATTTCTTTACTTTAGTCATCTGGATTTCAGGGACAACTTTTCCACTATCCATATCTCTGACTTTTAATCTTGTTTCCTCTGCGATTAATTCCGTTACAATTTCATCAAAAACAAATTTACTTTCTTCCCATCTTAAAATATTTTGAACAATACTATCAAAATTTCTGGGCAGATAACGAAGGATCTGAAAGCTTGTATATTTTTCATTAAATGCTGGATCAATGGATTTAATTTCATTTGAAATACGAAGTAGGCGTGATGCATAAAGATTTATTCCTTCATTTTCGGCAATCTTACACTCCATCAGATCACTAAAAATTTTCATGTGGTACGATCTGGAGTCAGGACAAAAATTATTCTTCAATTTCTTCCATGCATCTACGGGGTCATTACAGCCTTCTATTATTCTTCGGTAATCAGGTTCAATATTTAAATAGAGAATTGAAAGAACTTGGTTCGCTTTTTGATTAAACGCTTCTATATCAGCTTCAGTTACAGTTGTGCTTTTTATTGGTCTGACCTTTGATTTCTCGATAATTTCCCATAGATTTTTCTCTAATAAAACATACTTGATGTCGGTGCACCAATTTGCATAGTTCCGTGAATTTAATTTCTCAATATGAATTATAGCAGCCATCATCTTAAATTTTTTTTTTTTTTTTATTATCTGATAATCAAAAAAATTTCAATTCATAAACATCTATCTTCAAAATCAATCACCATCAGGATTTCATTTTCAAAAACTTTCTATCTGCCCCCCCCCCCCCACTTTTGCACTCAAACGATCTATAAACTTTACTATACTGCATATTTAAATTCTTTTGGGCTTACTCCATAGCTTTTCAGCCCATAACCTATCAAGAATGAGGTTAACTGCAAACCACATTCACTTTAAACAATTTAACACATTAGCAGAGTCATTTAAACAAACGCTTGTGGAAACAAATGCAAATTTATGCTTATGAGAAGCCACTTATTAAAACTGCAGTATGAAAGATGTAGGTATGCAAAAGTGTGATTAAACTAAGTTAAGCAATGAAGAAACAGTTCTTAAAACATAACAATCCATAGTTTATTCATTCGTTGGAGACAGACATAAAAATAGATGATAAATTTCAGACAGCCAGGTAATTAAACTTTTCACAGATCCAAAGCATAACTTTAAAAAGTGTCCAGCACTATGGGAAAATTACTTTAAGAAATATGTCTTGAAAAACAAACTATTATAATTTAATTTAAGACAGAAGACCATATTTACCAACGCCGTATTTTCATAAGATGAGATGACTGTAAAAGGGTCTTATTTTAAAAGCAAGGAAAGCTGAAGAGCTTCCCATTTTCTAGAGAGGTTAAAAACCTTTTTAAAAACAAGCGAAGTTGAAAGAGATTTCACCGGTATTTATACTCTGAGGGAACAGGCACGTGCCGAAACAACGCCCTCTTACTAGAACAATCTAGGATCAGTCCACTATACGGATAGGGATGACGGGAGTGACGCGATCGACGTAACGAGATCGCGACGCCATCTATGGACGTATCGGCATACTACGCCATAAGGAAAAGTTTACTTACGATGATAGGTCGTTTATCGGAAGTTTATTAAAACCGGCAGTTGATAATTAGATTTAAACAGATGAAAACTTTAAATGGATTAGAGGAATGGGACCTGGCTAATAAAAGGTAAGTTTTATTTTAAAATATTGATAAAAACCGAATGATTAATAAAAATAAAATAAAATAAAAGATGTTATTTATATATTGAAAAGACTTTAATGAGGCAATGAGACCAAAAGGGTTAAAGCTTGTTTAACACTAGACAACAGTTTTGTCTGTTTACCGCGCGAAAACAACACGAATTGATCGAGCGCTGAAAAATCGAAAATATCGTCAACTGGACAATGGAAAATCGCCAGTTTTGTCTATCGGCCTTCGAAAACTCGACCTTCGACTACTGTCTGTATGTCTCTGAAAAATCGCAAATTTTGTCGATCGAGCACAAAAAATCGCAAATTTTGTATATCTGGTACAAAAAAAATCGAAATTTCGTTAATAGGGCACGGAAAACCCCCAATTTTCTCGATCACTTCGTAAAAAGAGCGAATTTATACGATCGGGAAGGGGAAAATCGCGAATTTTATTGATTGGGGATAAAAAAAAAATGTTAATTTCGAGTTGATATGGAACGCAAAAATTGACAATTTCGTGAATCGGGAAAGAAATTATCGCGAATGTAAGTCAATTCTCTTCGTAAAAAGAGCGATTCGGGAGATTGGGCACGAAAAACTCGCGAATTTTGTCGATTCGGAACGAAAAAGTCGCTAATTTCGTTGATAGGGCATGGAAAAATCGAAGACTTTGTCGATGATGCGCGGAAAAATCGAAATTTTTTTTGAGTGGCTGCAGAACAATAGCGAGTTTCATCAGTTTATCGCGAGAAAAAAAAAATCGGATTTCATCAATTTACGGCGGGGAAACAATGCAGATTTCATCAGTCAGTTAAGAATCGAGAATTTTATTGTTCGGTGCGGAAAAATGCGTATTTCATGGACAAGAACGGAAAAAAGCGCGAATCTCGTCAATTGGGCTCAGAAAAATCCCGAATATGGTCGATCGCTTTCGTAAAAAGCGCGAATATCGGGAACGAAAAAATCGCTTTTGGTAGGGCACGGAAAAATTGCGAATTTTTTCGATAGGGAACGAAAAAGTCCCAAATATGGTCAATCAGTTTCATAAAAAGCGCAAATATAGTCGATCGGGAATGAAAAAAATCGCGAATTACGTTGATACGGCGAACAGAAATTGACAATTCCATCGATAGGTAAAGAAATTATCGTGAATACGGTCGATCGCCTTCGTAAAAAACACGAATTCGAGCGATCGAGTACAAAAAACTCGCGAATTTTGTTGATGGGGTGCGGAAAAACCGCTAATTTTGTCGCGGAAAAATTTAAAAAAATGTGAGTGGCTGCGGAACAATCGCGAGTTTCGTCAGTTTATCGCGAGAAAAAAATCACGGATTTCATCAATTTTCGGCGGGAAAAAAAGCAGATTTCGTCAGTCAATTAAGAAAAGCGTATTTGACTGACGAAGTTCATATGCGGAAAAGTTTGCATTTCATCGAACAAGAACGGAAAAATGTGCTAATTTTGTGGATTAGGCCGGGAAAATCGTGAATTTTTCAAAAAAAAAATCGCAAATTTCGCAGACCATTCGTGGAAAAAATCTCAAATTTCGTCGATCACACCCAAAAAATCGTGAATTTCGTCGATTAAGCATCGAAAAATTGTGAATTTCGTGGATCGGCTTCGCAAAAATCGCGAATTTCACCGATCGGGTGCGGAAAAATTGTGAATTATGTCGATCAGGCGCGGAAAATTCCTGAATTTTCTTGATTAGTTTCGAAAAAAGCGCAAATTCTTTCGATTAGACGTTATCTTGCGTTCTTGTTTTAGCACTTTTTACTTACATTGTGCATCACTCTTTGAAGAGCTCCAGGGGGGGGGGGGGGGGGGTCATGACCCCCATGACCCCCCCCCTTGGATCCGCCACTGTCTTAAACTAAGTTTTTGCAAAACTCATTTTTTTCAAGTTGCAAAATTTAGTCCATGCAACATTTTTCGTTAGTGATTCCGTAGAAAGAAAATGTGAATTTTGTCAAATATTCACAGTTAAAAAAGTGCAGATTTCGGCAAAAAACTGAGATAGAAAAACATTACCTTTATGATTGTGGGGAAATACAATATTGCAAACAATATTGCAAATTTCACCGGAATTTACTCCATTGTTTTTTTTTTTTTTTTTTTTTTTTTTAAAGAAAAGAAATCAAGCTTTTTTTACAAGTATAAAAAACTCTGGAAAAAAGAGGAAGCTCTAAGAATCATATTAATATTTTCAAAGAAAAAAAAACTAAATGTAGAACTGTTACAATCATTTATCCTTTAATAATGCTTTAATGCTAATTTTAATTTTTTGTGGGAGATCAAATTTGTTTTCTCAATGTATATTACTTGCATTATTATTTACATTATTATTAATATTTGCATTTTTTTCTTTTCAGAAATTTGTTGTGGTCTTGTAGTGTTGCCTTTGATATTGCCTCAAGCCGATTTTAAGAAAATTGGCTCCAAAAAGTCAAATTGGACCGACAAGTGCTCAGTCTCTTGATCACTTCATCCAGTTGTCTCGGTATTTGGTATTGCATTATTTATTTTCTAAAAATAAAGATATTTTCAAGTTGAGCTAAAGTTCAAAATATATGCTAGATAGAATCCCTCAAAATTTATTGGCTAATGATTCTATGGTAACTATAGGCCAAAAAAAAAAAAAAAAAAAATCCAACCCTTTTTTAAATATTTTTACAGGATAACACTGTTCGGCATTAAAATCCTCCCCGTAAAAATAATGATCAACAGGTAATATCAATAAAATTACCTTTTTCATGATAGGTTTTTATTGTCTTGTGCTATGTCTTAATTGACGAAATCTGTATTGTTTTCCCGTAGCAAATTTTGAGATTTCTATTTTTCAAACGAGAAACTGGTGAAACTCACAATTGTTCCATAGCCAATCAATTTTTATTTGCACCATTGAAAAAATTAGCAATTTTTTTCGTGATCATCAAAATTGGTGTTATATTTTTCATGTCTGATCAATAAAATTCGCCATTTTTCGGAACTTGATCAACGCAACTTGTGATTTTTCCTTGTTCGAATGACAATATTTTCTATTGTTCTGCACCCGATCAATTACAGTCGCACAATAAACAGGCAAAATATGGGATATTTCTGCAGTCGAACAAAGTTTGTAATTTTTTCACACATCAACAAAATTGATGGTTTTTTTTTTTTTATAGAAAAAAAAATCATAAAATTGATAAGACATTAAAAAAGTTACTGTATCTGATAAGGAAATTACCACTTCCTAAGAATTAATGTTAAATATCAGTTTGTTTGCTCTATGCATTTATTGTTAATAATTGCTTATGAACCAGCAAATTTTAAGCAGGGGAAGGGGGGGACAAAAATAATTTATTCTTTTCATTTAAGTAACTGATTCATTACTTACAGGTTGGAGAAGGGCTAGAAAAATTTATGAAAGAAGATAGTCTGTTGGACGGCCAAAGGAAGCAACCATTGATTCATTCTTGCCATCGGAGAGAGGTGCAAGCCTCAACAAATTTTTCTCATTTTTGAAGGTCATAGCATAGAGGTGCTTCAAAAGATGCATCTTTGCTTCAAGTTGCATTTCATTTTGAATTTAGAATTCTCACTTTACTGTTCTAATGTGTGGTATTTTTAAAATACATTTTATAAATTTGACTTGAACAGTGATGTTCCTTCATGTGTAAATGACTTGAAAAATAATATCTATGTAAATTTTAAATAGTTTTCTTTTTTATATTTTGCCTTGTTTTTTTATTGTATGAGTCCTGTTTTAAAATTTTGTTCACAGGGTTCGTTGATTTAAATCAGCTTAATTTTAATCATGATTTAAATCAATTGAATTAAAAAAAAATCATTCATTTAAATCAGTTTTTATTTTACGTTATTTTTTAATAAATTTAAGATGTAAACAAATATGATAATGGGCTTTAATATAATTTAGTTTTATATAATATATATCAGAGTTCCCCCAGAGGGTTTCAGGAGGGCGCTCCGCCCCTCCTGCCCTTTAGTTTAAAAAATAGCGCCCCTCTTGTCCCTCATCCAAAAACTAGTGCCCCTCTTGTCATTGATTCAAAAGAAATACTTCCCTTCTTGCTCCACATTTGAAAAAACGCAGCCCTCCAGCGATGATTCCGAACACGCTACAGCGCGTAAATTATGCAAAAAATTACCTCATACGCGTCCCGTGGGACGGGTAATTTCGTCAGAAAAAAAGACATGTTTGTGAAAAATTGCGAAATAACGACTAATTTCCGGCAAGATTTCCGAAAAGAGGATAATTTCGTCACAAAGCAGTAGATTTTCTCAAAAAATCGTGGAAAAGTGACAAATTCCTTCCAAAATTGGGATAAAACGGAAAAATTTGAAAAATGAGTTGCAAAAAACGTCAACTTTCGTTTAATTAAAACGATAAAACGGCAGATTTTGTCAAAAGATTTGCGGAAAAAAAAACCCCGGCAAATTTTGTCCAAAAATCACAATAAAACGGAAAATTCTGTGAAAAGTTCCATCTTTTCGCGATATTTTCATGAGATTTGTCGTTTTTTGCAATATTTTCATGAAATTTGACGTTTTTTTTTTCTTTTTCTTTTTTTTTTTTTTTTTTTTTTTTTTTTATTAAAGCAAAATATGCCATTATTTGCGATCTTTTAACAAAATGTGCTATTTTTAGCGATCTTTTAACAAAATGTGCTGTTTTTGCGATCTTTTAACAAAATTTGCTGTTTTTTGCGATCTTTTAACAAAACGACATTTTTTCCTCTTTTTTTAAACAAAATTTAGTGCCCTTAAAAATGAAAAAGTGCCCTTGAAAATGTAAAAAGTGCCCTTTTAAGAACAGTAGCGCCCTGCCCTTTTTTAAACCTGGGGGAAACTCTGATATATAATCAAACAACTTTCAGAACAATAAAGCTTAAGCTTTGTAAAAAAGTAAAATAAATGTAAAGTTTAGAAAAACAAATGCTTTCAAATTTCATTTGAATCAAATTATAAAATAATCTTGCAACAGTAAAGAAATCTTAGCTGAAATATATTAAATATTTGAATATTTACTCATTAGTATTTTGAAAAAACTTCTACAAGTCGAGGTAAAATAAAATTGTATGACTTTATGTGCTGTACTTTGGTAAGGCCTGTTATATTAAGATTTGAGCAAAATCTGAATCAGTCATTTATTTATTTTAATTTAATATAATTGATCTTAGACCTTTAGAATGGTGGAAGGTATTTTTGTTACAGTTATTGAAAAGGCTGATACTAAAAAACTTACAGAATTAATGATCAAATAGCTTTTTACTGCAATAGATTTATCTACTTCCGTAGAATAAATGTTTTCCACCTTTGGTTTGGTACTTTCGGAAATTAGAAATCAAGAGATAAAACTGTTAAACCGCTGCCATCGAAATGCTCAAGGCCAGAGGAAACAAATTGTGACATATTCACTAATTGACTGACTTCTCACTAGTGGTAGAATTCTCACTGGAAAATTTTGAATAGCAATTTACTTTTATTTTATTTCCGGGATATCTATTATCTTATGAAACACTGAACTTACTGATTAACTTATGATTAATTACTTCTTAAACTTACTAATGAGTATTTGGAATCCCCTAATAAAAAAGCAGCCAGGTACAGTAACTCTGTAGTATTCCTTCTGACTGAATTTTTATTTAGGGATTCCAAGTTCTCATTAGTAAGTTTAAATAGTTATTGTTTTATAAGATGATAGATATTCCACAAATAAAATAAAATAGCTATTCAATATTTTCCTGTGTAAATTTCAACACAATTGAGAAGTCAATTGATTAGTGATGACACCTCAATTTGTGTCTTCTGGCCTTAAGTATTTTGATGGCAGCAGCTAAACTCATTCTTCTCAGTCAGCACTTAATAAATTTTTTATGTGTTGCAGATTTTTTATTTTAATTAAAATACTGAAGGTTGGATTAATTTTTGACAACTGATATGTAGTTTCAAGATTTTTTTCATAGCCTAAAATTTTATTTTGAAATAGTATTAATCATTTATGTAAATTGTGTAATATTATTAATAGATAATACTATGTATGTGAAATTTACATTATTTAAATTAAACAAAAAGTCATAAAATAGAAATAATGTGTGTCATTAAAAAAAAAAAAAAAAAAAAAAAAGATTTAAATAAAAAAAAAAAATCAGATTGTTTTGATTTTTATTAAAAAAAATAAAAAAAAAATCACAAACCCTGATTGTTAAGTTATTGTTTAAAATTATAGGCTAAACAATATTTCACAGTATTGCAATTATTTATTTCTTTTATGTATATAATTTTAGCTAAATTAGTGCTTATAAAATGTTTTGTACATTTTGCAAAAGATCTTTCAGTTCTTCTTATCTCTGTTGGCATATTAGGAATCGTCATTGGGTCGTAGAACATTACAAGTGTTATGATAGATTTTGTAAGCAATCATTTAGGAAGCTATATAATTATCAGAGACACTTAGAGCGATTCCATGCAAAAGATGAAACATCAGCACCCTCACAGAGCCAACAGGTAGAAGAATTTTCAGTCAGTCAGATGATGGCTTTGTTATTAATTCTGACGTAAACTCCCCTTCAAAAATTTTTCAAAATAAAAAACAAAATGCTAGGGAACTTTTTATGATGTGCAGTATTGCAGTGAAGCTTGTAGCAATAGTGGGGTTCCTTTGAAAAGTATTATTTCATCAATAAAGAGAATTTCAAATTTGATGTGGGATACAGTAAATTATTTAAAAGGTGAGACAATGAAATTTATAAACCAGTCTGTCGATCATACTGATGAACAAACGAAAACTTTTATAGAAAAATTTGATTATTGTGGCGAGTTATATTCAAAATTTGATTCTAAATATAAAATATTAACAACTTTAAAAGAAAATGGCTGCTTTGTTAACCCCACTAAAATTGTTCTTGGCTCACGGTACGAACAAAAATTAGATAAAAATGGTGTTCCATGCCAAATTCTCAGAAAAGAAACTTTCCGGTACATTTCAATTGCATTGATGATAAAACAAATTATTTCTGTTGATGGATTTATAAACATGTTTGAAAACTACAAATGCAACAAAAGCATAAGAGACACTACTTTAAATAGTATTCATAATGGATTTTATTATTATTCAAATCCAGTTTTATCCTCTATGGACACTATAGCTATTGAGAGTTATATATAGATGATGTTGAGATAGTAAATCCACTAGGATCCCATACTGGTATCCATAAACTGGGATTTGTTTATTTTACCATTAAAGATACTAGTACACCGAACCCGGGGTTCCCGGGTCACAAAGTAAAGATGAAAAACTTTTTTAAAATTTAAAATTGGAAAGTCTAATAATTTTTTTCTGCGTAATATACTTTTTAAACAGCCAACTAATTCCAAATAGCAATTTTATATGAAACATATTATTTATGTAATCATATACAGCTTTAAAAATTATCGGTACTTCCGTATTAGCGGGGCCGTAGCTAAGGGGGTGCTATGGGCGGCTCAGCCCCCCCCCTAAAATATTTTAGCCCCCCCTGGAAAAGATTCCAAGGTCACTCAATGAATTTCTGTTCCGAAAATTCAAATGAAATATTGTTTAAAAATCTAATTTAGTTTTGAAACCTTTTCACAGTTTTGCAGAGTTACTAAATTGTATCTAAAATAAGTGTTTCAACACTCCCTCATCCTATTTGTACATATGAAGCTAACATGATGGACTATTTTGCACCAGTTATACACTCAAAACTCCATCATCATATACTTTTCTAAGCATAAAATGAAGTTATTGTAACAGTTTAATAAGAAACAGAGTACCTACAATATGAATATGCACTAATTTATCTTTTTGCGTCAGAGAGAGAGAAAAAAAAACTATGAGCCCCCCTACATTCTCTTGAGCCCTCCCTATTGTTCACTACGGCCCTGCGTATTAGATGCAAGATAGCAGTTATTAGCCAAAGATTTCGCCAAAGAATAAAATTGAACTAAGAAAATATACCCAGATATTCTTTAAAATACATTTTTGTAAAGGTTAATTGGTGTATCTTTTGTAAAGTAAGTTTACAACGAACTAAAAGTCACTAAATTCATAAATAAAAAAACGAAATAAAACCAACAACATTCATCGGGTTTTATAGCCGACGATATATTGACATAACAGGTTTTTAATTACTATTTTTTTTTTTAATTGCTATGAAAAAATGACAACTAAAATATACAGTGATCTGTTATTTTCCATGGAGAAAAGAGATAGATGAAGGTGCCGTATGCGATTAAAACGGTTTGATTGGCGTTATTCTTCCTATATAAATATCTCATTCGACCCAAACAAAACAACCACATGGAACAGAGACCGAATTTTTTAACATCATTTTTTCTCTAAATGAAAAAGATCTGAATATATTTTAGCATTATAAAATAGCATTTCATTGTATTATGAATAAAAATTGCTTCGCTAAAAGTTTTTCTTTTTTGTGAAAGCACGCCGTTGTGTTTGATGCAATGCAGCGAATTTTAGAGTTACATTTTTGGCGTCACCTCCAGCCACTAAACTGCATCTCTATTTTTTTTTCTTTTTTACTCTATGGCTATTTTTTCTCTTTTTCCCTCATAAATGCGATACTCAAGTTGCCACCATTAGAGAAATTGAACCAAAAACTACAAAAAAATTAATATCTCAAAAACAAATTGAGATACAGTTTTCTAACAAACGGCATTTAAAAGTGCATTTTTTTCTCTAAAGGATGGTATAAAGATTGAAAACGTGCAATGTTTAGAAGTTTAAAAATTTACAATAGCGAAAATTGCAAAACAGAAATTTCATCAGAAAGTGTTGCCATTCAAAACATGACGTATGCGTTACGCACAGATACGTTTGGCCTTTATTATATAGATACCTGTGTCACTGCAATCCTCTTTAGATTCTATTTTTATTACAAATATTCATTATGCTCTCATGTCGAAAAGTATGGTTATCAACCAATTTTAGATCCACTTATTCAAGAATTGAAGGTGCTTTTGGAAAGGAGTGTTCAGTTTAAAGGAAAGATGCATAAAATTGCACTGTGGCAAATAGTGGGAGACAATTTAGGGTTAAACAAGTTGTTTGGCTTAGTAGAAAGTTTTTCAGCTAATTGTTGTAGGTTTTGTCTTGTCCATAAAGATATTGTGCACAACATGATAAAAGAAGACATTAGTCTATTGTGTAACAAAGATAGCCATGATGCACATGTTAATGATGTCATTGTTGGAAATATGACAACCTCAATGTGTGGTGTTAAATCTCATTGCTCTCTTAATGAATTAGGTTATTGACATGTTACAACTAATTTAGTTGTGGATATTATGCATGATTTATTTGAAGGTTGGTGTGCCATGGGAACATTTTTAATTTTGAAGCAGTATATTTTTAAAGACAAATTTCTAACTCTTACAATTTTAAATGATCGTATAATGAATTTCAATTATGGTAAATGCGATATCCGCAGTAAACCTACTCCAATAAAACGAGATAAATTATTCAATTTTGAGGGTTCTTATGGCCAAAGCTCGTCTCAAATGTGGTCATTAATTAGAAACTTACCCTTATTAATTAGTGACAAAATTCCACATGACAATGAATTTTGGCAGTTGTTCCTTGTAGTGTTGACAATAATTGATACTTTAGTGGCTCCAGTGATTTCTTTGCCAGAAACTTATCAACTGGCTGAGAACATGGCAGACCATCATAAAATTTTTCTTGAACTCTTTCAGAAAATTTCAGTAAATAAAAACATAATACTTTTCGTTGATTATTTCTGTTAAAATGTTTAATTAAAATAAGCTCACCAGGGAAAAAAAACCCCCTTTAACCAAAGGTTTTAAAAAGTTTTCAACAATTGATTTGAATTTGAGAAACCGTATTTAAATAATAAAATATTGTTTTTTACTACTGTCACAGACATAAAACTTCCTGCTACTGGGTTTTTTGGTTTTTTACTAGTTTCACTGTGTTATTTACTATCAAATTTTGAACAATCTTTCATTTCATTGTTTTGTCAAGAATTGTAATGTTTGCAATGTTTATTTTTTATCAATGTGGCTATTTATAATATGTGTGATGTTATTTTTTAATTGTACAAAATGTCATTATGGAATAGTAATGTTACGTTAAACATTGTTTAGTCAAAAATTTTAATGCTTACAATGTTTTTTTAAATCAATGTGGCTACAAATAATATGTGTAATATTCTTTGTTAATTGTATAAAATGTCATTATGAAATGGTAATGTTATTTTAAATATTGTTTTGTCAAATATTGTGATGTATATTCATCTATTTTTTCCTGATGTATCTTTTTATAATTCAGATATGAATGTGTAAAACTTTGAAATATACATAAACTAATAAACATATTTAAACATTTCTTGATATGATTTGTTGTAACTTATATTTTACTTAATCACGGTTCCCAACATCGTAGAAAATCAGGGAATTTTTTCTAAAAAGTCAAAAAATCTTGGAATTTTTTTTATGCAAAATTTATCAAAGTATTGGGAGGGAAGTATGAGAAATTTCAAGAAGAATTGCATAAAAAAATCACTTTTATGATAAAAGATTGTAAAAATAAGTAGCAAATTTAATTTAATTATGTCCGTTCATTAAATCAGAGATTTTGTCGAGATTTTGATCAGGGATTTTCCTAGTCATGTTTTGCTGGGAACCTCTTTGAAGCAAGTTATCTATTATGGGTTTTATTGTAATGTGATATGACTTTTTGTAATGCATGATTTAGAAAGGGGTTATTCCACTCTTGAAAATATCCACTCAAGCCTATAAAGATACTGTTTTTTTTTTTTAACCAAAATAGTGCGTATCTTTTCACAGCACGATTTCCATACTAAGGTTGATCTCTAATATGGTTGTTGTTTTTTATCATTTTGCAGAGTTTTTTATATGGATGCCTTGACTTATGGTAGTTATTTGAAAAATGCCAATCATTACATTGCCAAGCACATGTTTTTGGGTGAAAGTGACATTTAACAAGAAAAACTTTGAAAATATTAAAATTTTTAATAAATATACATGTAATTACAATATTTCATGTTCTAATGTATAACTCTGTATGAAAAGCGATCTTAATTCTGAAAAATTTAAATTTTATGTGAGATTTCATTATAAGGTATTTTCATTGCATTATTATACCCATTATATAGTATAATGCATTATTATTATTATATTTTTTTTTACTATAAATGATTACAAATCTCGATTCTTTTTTAATTTTTTAAGCAGTCCTCCCCCCCCCCCACACACACACACCACCCTTTTCTGAATAGCTGAGGTTGATCCCACAATTCACCTCCTTCTTTAGTTTTTAGATTTAAAAAAAAAAAAAAAAAAAAAAAAAAAAAGTTGAAAAGAAGGTAAATATATAGATTGACCTCAGCTATCCATTGGGAAAAAAAATATATAAAGTCATATTACAAAGAAACTTTTGCCATTGGTTTAACATAAGCTTACAAGTCTTAACAAGTGTTATTTTTTTTGGGGGGGGGGGGCGGGGGTCTAATGCTGCGAAGTTATTTTTATGATAGAGGCTTATGAGTAAAATACCATTTTTGGTCTTCATGATGGAATGTAAACAGTTCAGACATTTATAGCCATGCATTGCTCATTGAATTTGAGATTATATCAAAAGGTCAAGAACTTGTGAAAAATCTGATACAAAAACTAGAAAATTAAAATTTTAACTTGTAACAAAGTTTAATTCCAAATATTCCTTATATAAACCATTTCTAACCCATCCAATTTAATTCAAATATATATTTTTTAAAAAATACTGAAATATAAAAATAGACAAAAGACAGACCCCTAGAAAAAAAAAAAATATATATATATATATATATGCAATAAGATTAATATTAGGCAATAGGTTTCGTGTGAGTGAAGTCTCAATGTATAAATTTTCTAAGGATTTAAAATTGCATTTACTGTATTAAAAAAAGACAAAACACTGTCTTACAAGTGTAGTTCGTCTACTACGAAACTAAAAACTTGATTATGAAGAATTGTTGAACATTTTCGAAAAAAGTTATGCTTCATAAAATTAAAATAACAGGAATTGTTTCTTTAGTTCATGAGATTCATGACTGAAGGAGATCCTCTTATACTGGAACTATGTCCTTTTGCTATATTATTCACATCATTATTAACAAAATTTGTAACTTTCATTTTAAAGTATATTGAGAATTGTGATACAGGAATTGCTGGAAAAATCTGAATATTATTTTTCAAATTGGACAGGTACTTAGCTTAAATTGCACATTTATGTCAGTAAAGGAAAAATATTTTTCATGCAATATGCATCTTCTCTTCATTGAAATGAAAGGGAAATTTCAGTCTACTCAAACTTATACTTGGAAAAAAATATTTTAACTAAATGCTTTATTTCATATTCTCATTTGGCACAAAATCAACTTTAAAAATGAATAATAAATCTTCAATCTGAAATATATGCATAGTCAGTAATGAACATATTCTGTATCGGATACATTAACGTCTCATCAAAAACGAGTATGTAAAATTGCCTATTTTAATGCAAGTTGTGTAACTTCATTTTACAATAATTCAAATTAAATAATCCAGTGAATTTATATACAATATTGAAAAAATTCATATTTTAATTTAAACAGTATTAGCAAACAATCTTGTGTTCAATGAATAAACTGCTCTACACAGTGAATCATTGATAATCTAGAAATCTTTTTAAACAATCTCTTGATTAATAATTATAAACATTTGGATGCAGCTTGATAAATATAATTCCATAGTTATTCAAAAAATATATTTTGAATAATTCTTGGGATTTTGTTTTTTGAGTGATAATATGAAATCAACATTTTTGGTCATTAAATTCAAAAAGTAAAAAAAAAAAAAAAAAAAAAAAAAAAAAAAAAAAAAGATTGTTATTATTAAAATGGAATAACTAGCATCCAATTTTTGAATACTTTTACTCAACTTCACATTTTGATCTTAAAACTATTTTATCGTTGATCAATTCACATGTTTAAGGCTTTTTCTTTAGAGCAATAGATATGTTCACCAATACATACCGATATTAATCCTATACATAATATAAATGGCTTAAAAACACCATATCTATAATGCTTATTGCTGAAATGATGTGTCAAAGGTAGAAATTATTTCTATCCAGTAATCTGAAAAATATAAATTATATATATATATATAAAAAAAAAAGAGAGAAAATGTCGCTAGTTTTCTTCTAAAAAAACCTATTTGTCCTTTTGAGAAAAAAACCAGTTGGTTTAAACCATATCAATCCTGCTTTTGAGGGATCGAAATTAACACATAATAAGATTAAATTTGAATGCATTTATGGGATCAAAAATGAATACATATTTGAGCACTTCTATGTGATCAAAAGTAGCATATAAGTTCAAATTTGAAAACATGTATGTGATCAGAAATGAGTACATACCGGTTCATATTTGAAAACTTCTATGTGATCAAAATTAGCACATAAGTTCAAATTTGAATACATGTATGGGATCAGAAATGAGTACATACCAGTTTATATTTGATCACATCCATGTGATCAAAATTAGCACATAAGCTCAAATTTGAATACATGTATGGGATCAGAAATGAGTACCAGTTCATATTTGATCACATCCATGTGATCAAAATTAGCACATAAGCTCAAATTTGAATACATGTATGGGATCAGAAATGAGTACATACCAGTTCATATTTGATCACATCCATGTGATCAAAATTAGCACATAAGCTCAAATTTGAATACATATATGGGATCAGAAATGAGTACATACCGATTCATATTTGATCACTTCCATGTGATCAAAATTAGCATATAAGTTCAAATTTGAATACATGTATGGGATCAGAACTTACAAATAAAGTTGTTTTCAAATTCCGGTGTCAGTCATTTATTTCAATACTTAAGCAATGAATTTGCCCTGCCCCGCAAAGGGTTAACTGCTTATTGTTCTTTATGTTTCTACAATACGGTTACATAAACAAAATTCCTACTCCATGTCGTAGTTTGTTTGCATTTTAATCATTCTATGATCACGAAATCATTGATATTTCTTTTGTAATCTTTTTGATATAAATTGTTGAAATATGAACAAACAAAGCAAAGTTGTAAATATTTGCTGTCGGTTTTCAAATATAAAATATACATTAAAATAGTAATCCAGTATCTCCTATAATAATAATTTCTAGTCAAAATGATAAAAACTTTTATATTGCTAAAAATTACAAAGTTTATATGTAAATATTTATATATAGATGTATATATATATATATATATATATATATTGCCAGCCAAAAAATATCTTGACACTCCAGTTGTCCTATCGTGACACTCAATACGTGTCAGCATTACTCCATAAAAACAACATTTATTTATTTAATTTTATTTATCTATTTATTTTTATAAATTTATGTATCTAATTACTTTTTTTTCTTTTTGAAGTTTAGCTTTCCAGTTTTTGCATGATTGAAACAGAATATTTTTTTTTTTTCGCTTCGGGCCTGTTTCTGAAAAGTAAGTTATATATATATATATATATATATATATATATATATACAGGGCTGGAGAATTACGTCATTGTACTCGCCACCGGCGAGTAAATTTTCCTTCAGGGCGAGTGAAGTTAAGTTATTTTTTCAAACTTCAAACTGTAAAAATGCCAGAATCTTTATTTATTTATTTATTTTTATTAGTTCCCTATATTTTGCAACTTTTGTAATATAAATATTATACTAAATTCTACGCTATAGTACTAATATTTTTTTTCTTGTATATATTTCTTATTTTTATCGAACAAAAATATGAAAATGCATTGTAGTAATAGTAATTAACTATTTTTTCAGTTGTTTAAATTTTGACTTAACCATTTTCAACTGTATATTGTATTTTGCTGGCTGGTAAAATAAATCCCTGGCTGGTGAAATTTTTCGAAAATTCCCCGCCCCTGTATATATATATATATATATATGTTATATTTTTGAGAATATAACAATTTTGTAACATAAGCTGAAATCAAAGTAGTCAAATTTGAATCTAACATTTATGAATAATAATACAATAAATTATTTAAGTCCCTCTGCTAATGCTTTTTTTTTCAGTGAACTTGTTTTCTTTGTAAATTTTATATATTAAAGCTTAACGAAATAAACATAATTACTGAAAAGTAATTTTTTATTTTCTTTTGTTTTTACAAAGGAAAATTTATTGAATTTGTAAAACTTTTTAAATTCCAGTTTCCGATGGATTTACACGTTTTAAGGATCGGAGATTCGAAGTAACTTGTTTTTACAAAAAGACTGTCTGTGAATCTGTGATTCTCTCTGTCTGTATGTATGTGATATAAATTTTGTGGGCTTTCTATCTCAAATACCTAATACACAGAATTTAATAAAAATTTATATTCTGGTAGTCCCTGATATAAACTGATGCTTAATTAGTTTTTGGTGTAAATGGCTCAACAAAAGGCGTTGTTTTACTGCGTATTTTTTTTTTTTTTTTTTTTTTTTACGATTAATGCATCAACTGTATCTCAAGAACTAATGCACAATTTTTTCCTTTTTGAATCTCAACATTTTTCCGATTCAATTTGGCGGAAATTTCTGTTATGAAAAACCGATGACAAAATATTAAACATTCTGTAAAAGATTCTGTAACATTCTGTCATGAAAGAGTTAAATTACAGAAAATAACTGTTATAGTTTTTTTTTCTGAAAAAAAAAAAAAAAAAAAAATGTAAAAAAATACAAAATTAATTTTTTTACAGAAAAAACTTTCTTAAATTACTATTTCTGTAAAAATTACAGTATTTTTTTTTTCAATGTACGTTGTCTAAATAGTGAAATAAATTTAGAAATTGAGGCTTTTTCTGAAAACCGCACACAAAGTGCCTAATCTATCTATAATAATAAAGAGAGAAGGATGTTTGTCTGTGAGCGCTGTTCTGAAGAGACTGCTGCACGTAGAAATACAAAATTTGGAGGGAAGGTACTTTTTTACATGTAGTTTTGCACCTCGAAGCCCGATTTTCGATTTTTTGTTTAGATTTTTTTAAATAATTTTTTAGGCGATTTTTAGCATTATTTTTGCGGTTTTATCTCATTAGTGAAAGGAATACGGTTTCATTCTTTTAACCCAAAATAGCAATTTTTTTTCACTTTTCAACAAAGTTTATTCGGAATTTGTACAGCGATTTTTGAATTTTTAACGAATTTTTAATGCGACTTTTAGTGTTTTTTTCTCAATTTGCAGCTATTTTTTGAGATTGATAAAAAGAAAATCGTTTCAAACTTTTAGCCTAATGCCTTACATTTTATATTTGTTACGATTTTTAGATTTTAGCGATTTTTAACGTTTTTTAAAGATTTTTGCGTTTACCATCTGTTTTTTTTTTTCATAGTTATTCTATCAAAAACTTGAATTGTTGAGAATGCAATAAGTAGTATTTTTTTGCGAAATCTACCTAGAATGTCAAAAATTTAGGTACCACTATTTTCGAATAGCAATTTCATAAACTATCTTAAATTCTTGCTTAAGACCGCTACCCCCTCGAGTAATATATCACCTGATAGGTTATTTAACAGGGTATCGTTTTGATAAAGTTTTTGAAGAATAGAGTGCGCTACCTGGTGGTGGAAAATGGAACTAACAGAACGCGATTTTTTTAAATCTATAATAATAAAGAAACAAGTTTGTGTGTGTGTCAGCGCTGTTCTGAAGAGTCTGTTGTACGTAGAGTTAAAAAATGTGGAGAGAAGGTACTTTTATACATGTAATTTTGCACCTCGAAGCCCAAATTTCAATTTTTTGTTTAGATTTTTTTTGATAATTTTTTTAGGCGATTTTTAGCGTTCTTTTTGCAGTTTTATCCCATTAGTGAAAGAAATACGGTTTCATTCTTTTAACCCAATATCGCATTTTTTCTCTCTTTCCAGCAAACTTTATTCGGAATTTGTACAGCGATTTTTGAATTTTTAACGAATTTTCAATGCGATTTTTAGTGTTTTTTTCTCATTTTGCGGCTATTTTTTGAGATTTATAAAAAGAAAATCGTTTTAAACTTTTAGCCTAATGCCCTAAATTTTGTGTTTGTTACGATTTTTAGATTTTAACGATTTTTAATGCGATTTTCAATGCGATTTTTAACGTTTTTTTTAAGATTTTTGCGTTTAGCATCTATTTCTTTCATAGTTGTTCTATCAAAAACTTGAGCTGTTGAGAATGAAATAAGTAGTATTTTTTTTTTCGAAATTTATCTAAAATGTCAAAAATTTAGGTACCACTATTTTCGAATAGCAATTTCATAAAATATCTTAAATTCTTGCTGAAAACCGCTACCCCCTCGAGTAATATATCACCTGATAGGTTTTTTTTTTTTTTTTTTTTTTTTTAACAGAGTATCGTTTTGATAAAGTTTTTGAAGAATAGAGTGCACTAGCTGGTGGTGAAAAATGGAACTAACAGAACGCGATTTTGTTAAAATTTGGAAATATAACAATGTGATTTATTTTAAATTTTAAAATGGTTTATAATACATGATAAAAAATGTAAACAAAGAATGGTGTGACACATTTCAGGGTGCGTGAAAGGAGGGGCGCGAACAAAATTAGGAAATGTAACAAGGAGATCTGTTTTACACTTTAGGGTAGTTCATAACGCATGTTAGCATTTTTAAAGTACTGGCGATGCTCTGGAGAGACCGCTGCACAAAGTTATGTATGAAGTTTTACACCTTGGAGGCCGATTTTCAGTTTTTTTAATTTAATTCATATGCGAATTTTAGTGGGTTTCGAGGCTATTTTTCCACATTAGCGAAAAAGAAAGCGGTTTCATTCTTTCGGCCTAATTTAGTGAATTTTGTTCTCTTTTCAATGTAATTTATTTGGATTTCGTGCAACGATGTTTGGATTTTTAGTGAATTATTTAATGTAAATTTTTTCCGCTATTATTCGACATTAGTAAAAGGAATTTTGCTTAAAACTTTCAGGCTGATGTATTAAATTTTAGCTGTTAAGATTTATGAATTTCAGCTAATTTTAATGCGATTTTTTGAGATTTTTTGCGTTTGATGTCGAATTTTTGTCATTCATGAGATATTTCCAATTACAACGTTTTACCCTATTAGAGTAAATTTTGACCTTTGTAATTTTTTAATATTAGTGATTCTTAATGCACATCTCAATGCAATTTTTAGAAATTTTTCGTGTTTTATGGTGATTTTTTGATATTCGGAAGTAAAAATTGATTTCAAACTTTTAATCTAATATAATTTTAGAGATTTTTAACGCGATGTTTCAAGAATTTTTGTGTTCCGTGTCAATTTTTTATTATCTATAAAGGATTTCCATTTACTACGTGATTATCCTGTCGACCAATTTCGCCAAATTACATCAATTGTGAAACAAGCCAAATTATGCAAATTAATGTAATTTTTATGTTAAATAATGAAAGGAGAGATAATTTAGAAAAACATTAATGAAAATACATATAAAAATAAAAAGTAAAAACCACTTGATGACGTAACAAACATATGTAACATGTTTAATGTCAAGTGAATATGGAATTTACGATCCGGCATTATTGTCATTTAATCTTATGGTTTGACCTAGATAGTTTCTTGGTCAACCGGATTATCAAATAGTACAGATTTCCGATTAGAATGTTTTATCCGTTTGATGAAAAGCTGAGTACTGCGATTTTAAAAATAACTAGCGATATTTAGTGCATTTTTCAATGTGTTTTTTAATGAACTTTTTAATGCGATTTAGTACCATTTTTTTTCGACCCCCACCACAGCGATGTTTTAACAATTAAAAAATTATTTTGGTTTCAAACTTTTAGCTTAATATAGTAAATTTCACCATTTACCTTTTTTTAATTTTGTCGATTTTCAATGTGATTTTCGATATATTTTGTGTTCTGCGTCGATTTTTTTGTAATTCATGAAACCAATTTTGATATCAAACATTTTGCTTAATGTAGTTATGTTTCGAATTCAATGTTTTATCTCTTAATATGCTTTTGGCGTTCCATGCCTACATTTTGTAATTTATGAATGATTTCGATCATACCCCTCCCCCTGCCTTAATATTATTTTTTTAAGTATTGACTTCCAAATATTTAGCTATTTTTAATGTAATTTTCAGTGTAATTTTTAACCATTCTTCAAGTTCCGTGGCGATTTCTTTACTTCCGGAAATCGATTTCGATTTCAAACTTTTTGGTTAATATGATTAATTTCTTGATTATAATATTTTATATTATAACAGTGAAATTTTACCCTAGGGATTTTGTAATGTTTTACGACTTTCATTACAATTTTCAATGCAATTTTTGGGCTTCCTCAGTCATTTTTTTTCTCTTTTTTTTTAACGTTTTTCAAAGGAATTCGATTTTAAATTTCTAGACTAATAAGAGTTTGGTTTCAAACTTTTATCCTTTACGGTAATTGTTTTGCTCTCTTATTTTGATCTACAGCAGTTTTTAATGCAGTATGAGTTCACGGCGATTTTTTTTCAGATACGGAAAAAGAATTCGGTTTTTAATTTCTTAGCTAATATGATAAATTTTCTCCTGTGCGATTAAAGATTTTTATTGCGATTTTTTAGCAGTTTTTTTCGTATTTCAGTGCTTTTTATATTATCAAATTAATTAGATTCAAAACATTTATCCAAGTAGAGTAAATTTTGAGTTCCGTGATTTTTGAAAATTTTGCCATTTTTAAAGCGATGTTTATGTTTCTTCGGGACCCGCTTCGATTTTTTAGACGTTCAATTTTTTGGCCGAATTTATTAAATTCTGATCTCCTTTCTTCAAAGTTTATTCAAATTTTGAAACACAATTTTTGAATTTTGTTTTATATTTTTATGAGATTTTTAATGTTTTTTGCGATTTGTAAGATTTTTCCACATTAGTAAAAATAATCCAGCAATTTTCTAGCCCATCTCTTTTCAACGAAGTTTAGACGAAATTCGTGCAGCATTTTTTAAAATTTTCCAGGTTTTTATTATGATTTTTAAAGTTTTTTCGCAATTCTTGCTATCTTTTGCTGAACCCGGGCAACGCCGAGCAGAACAGCTAATTATATATATATAGAGAGAGAGAGAAAGGGAGACTATGATGATATTTAATTATCTTTCTTTATATCATTATATTTTATAGTCGTCAATAAAAAGCAACATAACATATACTTTTTTTATGTGAGTGCAATTCACGAGACTCGACGTTTTTTTACACAAGTCACGAGAGGTCTCGTGTATCGCTTTTTATGTCGCATTCTCTTATCTTTTAAATATGACGGCAGTCAAAAAAGAAAATAGTTTAAAAGCATGCACAATACCTTTGCCAAGTTTTATATACTGAAGGAATTAAAAGGATTTTCAAAAAAGAAGGTCAAAATGAGATTTTACTTCCAGGGAAAACTGCATTTCCGCAATATTAAGAACAAGAACGGAAAACTGTGCATTAAACATAGATATCAAAAAACTTTCGAACACTAACAGAATATTAACCCTTTCGGGTCTGGTGTACTATTAATACATGTCTTTTAATGGAGTATTATTTTGTTTTAAGAAATACTTTTGCTACTATTTATATTGAACAATGTTAGTATATGTCTATGCATTTGCTATATGACTTCATTTAAGTTTAGGTATTTAATAATTATAATTGTTATTATTATTTGATTCATTCTCTTTGTATCTTTTGCGATTCTTTTATTTTAAATATATATTTCACTCTTTAAATTTAAAAGAAAAGTTAATTTCCTGTAAGAACCATATCTAACAAAACGCAAAAAGTACTAGCAAGTTGTAATATGAGTTAGTTTTTATTGTAATACAACATTTTCTAAACATCTCCAAATATTCTTCTTCAGCCTATAGTCATATGAATATTAATAGTATGCAAAACAAAAACATGCGTTATCTTTCAGGCAATGAAATACTCGCTAAACACTAAATAATGTATTTGGATAGCTAGTGTTAATGTTATTAGCGTAAAAGTATTTTTTTTCTAAAAACTTTTTTAAAAAGTTGGACCCAAAAGGGTTTATAAGAAATTTCTTTTTTTTTTCTTTAAATGAAGCAAGATATCTAAAAAGCATCTTAAAAACACTTAATTTAATAAAAATTTATCTTCTACTATCGATTTCTGTATTCTGAATGTGACCTATAAAATTTGTACACATCACCTAATAATCTCAAAATTAGATCAGTTAAAAAAATTCAGGCGTGTTTTTAACAGAGGAAAACGTACTTTCGCCAAATATGGATCTTAGTCAAACCTTTCACAGAATTGTTTTGAACATCTCTGTAAATGATTCTGATTTTGTATTCATGCATTTTTTGCATAAGAGTTACTTCCATAAACGAGATATTGCACCAAGATCTGAATATTTACGAAACTAATTTTAGTACGAATGCCACCTCCCCCCCTTCCCATTTGCCACATTTGATGTACAAATTCTGACTTGTTTAAAATTGTCAATACATAGTTTGGAAATTTTTTTTATTTTTAATGTAAATGTGGTTGAAAAGAATAGAATTTTAGATATAGCTAACTACAGTGGAGCCCAGAGCCCACCCAATAAGTTTGAATTCTAGCGTGCCCAATTTTCATTATTCTATTTCGTTATTTATTTCATTATTATTTTATTTTTCATTTTTCTCCCTAGCACAAAATCTATTTTGCCAATGTCCGCGCATTTTAGCTCTCCAACTGACACCCATAAGTCCAAAGTGATTGAAATATAAATGTTTAACTTTCTGCCACTTTAATTTGTAGTCATGTACATGATATGATAATATTACAATAAGTATTACTGTCTTTATAAGGGAAAAACGCATGAGAATATGATTTTTAAAAACTGCAACTATCTTAAAACATGCACCTTGATTTAAAAGTTTCATCTTTCACCAGCTCTTCACCCTTCTAAGAAAAACAAACTGATTGTATCACTTTACTAAATTATCTTTGAGCCCACTCAGTATTTTTTTTTTTTATTTGCGCCACTGGCTAACTGGTCGATCAAAAAAATAACAATAATTTCTTCCCTGACAAACATACATGAGAATTATCTACACCTAATGTTGCTGAATCTAAATGTGACATACAAATTATTGCAGCACAAATATTTTTTTTTAGACAGAAAAAGCTTTATAATAATAACAAATAATGAAGAATAGTTATAATTATTTCCAATACTAGATAAAAATTAAAGCATGAATAAAAAGTACTTTCACTCCCTTAGATAACAAATAGATAAAATGTATCATGTAAATCTAGTTTGTTGGCATTTGTGTCATGCATGTTTTTTTTTTTTTTTTTTTTTTTTTTGTGTGTGTGTGTTTTCCTACCTCGCCTTTTATATCCAGAATTATCCACAAACATATTTCCATTCGTTTTGCTGTTATATCTTGGTTAATGTTTTATATGCATTTATTTATAAGAAATTTACATACCATTCTGTGCAGTTTTATTTTATTAATATTTACACAATTTTCTCTCATGTTTTAATTAGACATGAAATACTTTAATTCTAAACGAAAATCCTCCCACCAAATAAAAAAGAAATGATCCATGATACAAAAAAATTCATTACAACGTTTTGATTTAGTAACACGAATAAACTGTCATTTTCCTAGGAAGGATTTTCGTGTTAACTAGTGTCATTACTTAATATAGAAATGTTTTTATATGGAAGTATTTTTCTTATAAAGGCCACAAATAAGAATAAATCAATATTAAATGCTTCAGAGTTTCATCTTGAAAAATGATAACTACTATCCATTTTGTTTTTATTTGAAATGATTATTCTGAAAAAGTTAAATTTGATAACTCAATAAATAAGAGAAGAAATCAATATTAAAAGTTTCAGAGTTTCATTCTTATAGAAAATAAATACTATTCATATTTTTTTTTATTTAGAATGATTATTCTGAGAAAGTATCACTTTATAACTCAATAAATAATAGAATAAATCAAAATTAAATGTTTCAGTGTTTCATCCTTTTAAAAAATTATTCCATTCTTGTTTGTTTTTATTTGGAATGACTAATCTGAAAAACTTACGTTTGATCACTTAATAAGAAAATAAATCAACATTATTTGTTTATAGTTTCACCTGATAAAATAATAACTGCTGTCCATGTTTATTTTTATGTGAAATGATTGTTCTGAAAAAGTTATATTTCATCATTTAATAAGAGAATAAATCAACATTAAATTTTTCAGAATTTCATCCTTATAGAACAATAAATAGTATCCATGTTTGTTTTTATTTAGAATGATTATTCTGAGAAAGTAATTTTTGATCACTCAATAAATAAGAGAATAAATAAATATTAAACGTTTTAAAATTTCCTTTTGATTTCATGTTTGTTTTCATTTCGAATGCTTATCTGAAAAAGAGATTTTTCATCACTTAGTAAAATAATAAATCAATATTAACTGTTTCAGAGTTTCATCCTGATAAAAGAATAATTGCTATCCATGTTTGTTTTTATGTGAATGTTTATTCTGAAAAAGTTATGTTTCATCACTTAATAAGAGAATAAATCAATATTAAATGTTTCAGAGTTTCATCCGTATGAAATAATAAATAGTATCTACACTTGTTTTTATTTTGAATGATTATTCTAAAATATATATATTTCATAACTCAATAAATAAGAAAATAAATCAATATTCAAAGTTTCAGAGTTTCGGCCTGGTAAAATAACATTCTATCAATGTTTGTTTTTATTTGAAATGACTAATCTGAAAAAGTTGTATTTCATAATTCAAGTGAATAAATCGATATTAAAATTTTCAGTTTCTTTTTGAATCCATATTTGTTTTTATGTGGAATTCTTATTCTGAAAAAGTTATATTTCATCCCTTAGTATGAGAATAAATCAATATTAACTCTTTCAGAGTTTCATCCTGATAAAATAATAACTACTATCCATGTTTAGTTTTTTTTTTTTCATGTGGAATGATTATTCTGAAAAAAATTATATTTCATTATTCAATAAGAGAATAAATCAATATTAAATGCTTTAGAGTTTCATCCTGATAGAATAATAAATATTATCTATGCTTGTTTTTACTTGGAATGATTATTTTAAGAAAGTTATATTTGATAACTCAATAAATAAAAGAATAAATCAATGTTAAAAGTTTCTGAGTTTCATCCTGATAAAATACCATCTTATCCATGTTTGTTTTTATTTGAAATGATTAATCTGAAAAAGTTATGTTTGATCAATCAATAAATGAGAAAATAAATCGATATTAAAAGTTTCCGAGTCATGCTTGTTTCTTTCTGAATCCTTACTTGTTTTTATGAGGAATGCTTATTGTGAAAAAGTTATATTTCATCACTTAGTAGAGGAATAAAAGAATATTAACTATTTCAGAGTTTCACCCTGATAAAATAATAACTGCTATCCATGTTTGTTTTTATGTGGAATTATTTTTCTTAAAAGTTATGTTTCATCGTTTAAAAGAGAATAAATCAATATTAAATGTTTCAAAGTTTCGTTCTGATGAAATAGTATCTAATATTCATGCTTGTTTTTATGTGGAATGACTATTCTGAGAAAGTTATATTACATCACTCAATGAGAAAATAAATCAAAATTAAATATTACAGAGTTTCATTCTTGATAAAATAAGTGTTATCTTATGCGTATCTGTTTATTGCTTTTTTTTTCTCAATCGGTAAAAAAATATGTTAATTTGATATCGCAACGTTGTTGCATAAAAAGCAATCGCAAAATTTTAATTAGAACAGCTTTATGTTATGTCGTATTTCGTTACATCACTCCTTCATATCGTTGCTGTTGCGCCTCTCCCGAAAAAGTACACGAAAAGTTTTTTAATCACACTTTTTTAAATTACGCGTACAGAATGCCCCAAAAAGATTGAAGCGTTCTTCAATTTCTTTACCTACGGGAGGAACATAAAATAAAATATAAATTACAAAAGTCTTTAAAAAATTTTACAACTATAATAAAAGTTATGTTTATGAAATAATCCTGTCATTCATTTTCAAGAAATTACACTTTTTAATTTTTTATGTGGTCCATGAGTCCTACAAATTACATTTAGAAAACTTTTCTCCATGGTCTGATAAGGTAACCATAAAAATTTGTTCTTCTAGGACAAAATTTAAATTTTCAGAGCTTTTTGGCGTTAAAAATAGGTAGACGATTTTTTAAATGCCAAGCGACTCCAAAATTTCATAAAATTCAATTAATCACAACTCGAAAGTTTTGGTCGATGTAGAATATAATTTTTACTTATTTGCTTATCAGAACATGAACACTGTTAAAAAAATTAAAACTTCTGCTGCATCGTCCTCCACCGTTTTTACAAAAAACGATTACTTCATATGATTATGGAGCATTCTCATTAGTCAAAATAGAAATATTCTATAAAAGCGGTGAAGTGACGATGCAGCAAAAGTTTCAAATTTTTAACACTGGAGAAAATGATTTTTAATATAACTTATAGGATCATTATAAGGCCGAGGATATTAATCCTTCAAGTATAAAAAGTTACCCAAGCGATTTTGGCAGAAATTGGTTCTGACTTTTCTACGAATTTGTAACTGATGTACGTTTATTTAGAATGAGCCATTTTTATTTTCAATGTGTTAACTTTGAACGTAAAAACACTCATTTTGTATATCTTATTTCAATTAATAATTTATATAAAGTGTAGAATGAAATATTTGCTTTCGTAGAATTGTTATAGCGTATTTCTTTTTTTTTTTAATTAAATTGCAACAAACTATTCATCAATTTATTATAAAAAAAGACTCTATTAGGTAAAAAAATTATATTAAAATTAAATAACACTTTATTCTCTGTAGAAGAGGCATAAATGCATATATAAGCTCTTAGATGAAATCAAAACTGTATCGCACGAAACAAGTTACTAAATATAAGTAATCATATGCATTTTAAAAATACAACATAGTACATCTTTTTGAAATTTATACTGATTAACGTCTTTCAAACAATCAAAAATCTTACCTAACACTTTTATAAAAAGTGTTGAAGTTTTTGTTATACATTCTGCTTCTCCGTTTGTTCATTAAATTTACAAGTTTCGTTTCGTTGTGAATTAAAATCCGTTAATGATTTTGTCATAATTCTTGCGAATTTCAATCGTTTGTCTTTTGCATTTTTGAAATTACATATTGATAATTGCATCCATATATGCTCGAAGAAATGACAATTGTTTTAGTTTACAAAGCTTATACAATAACGAAACACTTCACGAATGCAAACTTAGATGTACAATATTCAAATTCACATTGAAGAACTATTCTAGAAGCCAATAGAGGCTATAAAAATATGTCATAGCACTTTTATAAGAAGGTTCTACATACATTTTCAATTTCCACTCTAAATTTAGAATGTGCTTGTTTTTTTAACAGTTAGGATCCACTAAAGATGCTATCATAACTGTGATGCAATCCTATGGCTAATCAATTGAATTTTTTAAGTTATCATATACATAATTAAGAGTTCACAATTATTCCTTTTTGCATATCTTACGCAATCAAAAACACTCTAACAATGCAACATTCATCGAATAACATTGAAATTCACACCAAATAATTCCTTTCAAAACTAGAAAATTCTTACTTAGAACAATTATTACAATGTGTTCGTTTATAATCCATTCTCGCATCCTCTATTCTTAGTTAGGATTCCTTTGTTCATGAAACTTAGAACCTTTCGGACCTTTTCTGTTATCAATGTTAAATCAATCAGGTAGATTGTCATGATACTTACTGTTGAAAAACATTCTAACAGTAAAACATTCAATATTTTATTTTAAAATTCATATTGAAAGACTTACTTAAATTCTACCAAATTCTGACATATCACTTTATTAAGAATATGTCGCTTCTTCAAACAGTCTCGAATATTCTGTTCCTAATTTAACTTTAGAATTTTTTGGATCCTGAGAACACTCAACCATTTGAATATTCTGCCACAACTACTATGTAATCCGGTGGCTGATCATTTGCATCTCGAAAAGATAAATCAACTTGTTAATGAAGGAATGGTAATTCTTTTTAATTACTGATCTGATCTAGTAATTAAAAATGTATTTTTTAAAATCTATAGAGAAGAATTTATTTTAAAGTAAGCGAAATTTCTCTATAATTGGAAAGCGATTCTTGATACATCTTCTAATTTTCTAATCCTACATAATTAGATTTAGAATTCCACTACAGCTAAAAATTCGAATTTGTTGAAGATTCTCTCATAAGAATTAAGTAATTAGATGAATAACTTGTATAATTAGGTGGTAATTCTTCATGCAGTTTTAAATTTTCTATTACTTTAGAAACTTTCAAAATCCATTGTTGCTAAAAATTCGAATTTGTTAAAGAATTTATCATAGCTGTTACGTAATTCGGTTATTAACAATCTGCATTCTCAACATTGTTATTTAAAAATTAAAGAAATACAACTGCTCTTCATTAAAAAACTTTTGAGATCACGAAACATCTGTGACGTACATTAATGTGAAAGTAAATGTATAATTTTGAAATTTAAACAGAAGAACTTCTGTCACAGCTATTAAAATCTGACACAACACTTTTATAATTAGGCGGCAATTCTTCATACATTTTCGAACTCTCTATTCTTTCGCTAGCTTTAGAATTTCCTTGTTGCTGAAAATTCGAATCTGTGGAAGGTTCTGTCATAACTGTTACGTAGTCTGGTGGTTGGTCATTTGCATTCGGAAAACTGTCATCTACAAACGAAATGTTCACATCCCCACTTACTGGCCTCTCTGAAGTCAGTTGATCAACACTGGACATAAAATACTTGACCATTCCAAAATAAATAAAGCGTATCAACAAACCAGCCACAATTCCACCAATGAAAGCCATTGCCGCCAACAGTGCCATCTGCTGGCTGGAGCTCACACTGTACTTCCTTGAGATGACGATGAGAGTCTTATTTGGGAAGATCATGTTCACTCCTGTATATTGCTCAGTGAAGGGGTTGGTTATGTTGAGTGCTACATCTGAAACAGATAAGAAATATTATTTCAGCAGTTCAAATAACATGAAGGATAAGATTTTTTTTACTATTTGGAAAAATAGTTGTTTTTCCCGGTAGAGAATTTGGAAATCTGAAGTATATCTGAATCTTTTTAATGGTTGTATTCCTCAACTTATTTCTTTTTATTCATTTTCTGACTGGTCTATGTTTAATGTTCAAAAATGGAATACTTCTGTTACCACGATGACAAAAAAAGTATTATAAACTACAAAAAAATTAGTAACTCAATAAAAGTTTTAGATACAGGTTTCAAACAAGTTTCATTTAAAAGTAAATTTTTTTCTGCATACGACGGTGTAAAAATTGAAAATGTGCGATGGTTAAGAATTTAAAAATTTACAGTACCGAAAATTATTAAACTGAAATTTCATTCAATATTTGTTCATGATTAGCCCAGGAATATTAATATAACTATATTGGCTCAGGACTCTAAATGTCCAGGCATATTAATATAACTCTGTTATTACGTAAGCTACTCTTTTAGCATCATAAAAATGATGTAATTATTGTTTTTTAAATACAGAAATCATTTATAAGTCCAAAATTATAGTCTTTGAAAATATTATTTTCCAAATATTTGGTGTAATTTATTAAATTACAATTTTTATTTAAGTATAAATAAGATTATTCACATTAGAGCAGTTAATGTATTTTACAGAATTTTTAATCTTATCACCGGATTTTTGAAAAAGAAATTTTTGTCTAAGAGTAACAGAAAAAATTTTGGATTAAATAATGCAAAATTTACAATAAATATTTGGTGGGTAAAATAATAAATAATGTTTGGAATATGTATTCCCGCATATGGTACGGGTAAATCATGTTTGGCAAAAACACGTTGCTCGTATGACGGACGGACAAATCAGGTAAGCGGTTAACACTAGTTAAGACAGACCCGCGCAGGTTATTCTTCCACCTTTTTATTTAGAGTTTTCATTCTAATGTAGAATAGTTTTCAAACTATTTTCCTACCGAGTATTTCCATTAAGCGTACAGAAATTCCATGGGCTATTTTCACCATTCGCTTACATTTCATGATAACACACTTGACAAGTAACGGATTCGACATTTCAAACAAAACTAAAAAAAACTATTAAAATGAACTAGCTTTAATTTTCTAACTTGGATAATAATTTATATACCTTCTAAAACTATTTAGTAAACTTCCTTAGCAGCTTATATTTCATGGTAACGAACACGAACTTCACAATTAACGGACTTCGCATTTCAAATAAAACTATTAGAAATCAACTAGCTTGTATAATTTCTAACTTAGATAATAATACACATACCTTCTGAAACTGTTTAGTGAACAATTTTTAATTATAAAAGTGCAAAAATCATTATTTTCATATTAAAATTTACGGTAACAGACTTGACAGTGAAAAAAAAAATAAATAAATGAAAATAAAAAAATACCAACCTTGATAGAAGCTTATTCTTGCCACTATTACATTGCTTCACAAATGAAGAGTAAAAACGGCAAATAGTTATTGAGTGAATAGTTTAATTATATCACCGAATATTTGCTGCTAACTTTAGGCAACATTCGAAACCTATTTTGACTAAAATAATCACAACTAACGGACTTGACAAAAAATGAGGGACAAAAGATTTCTGGTAATTTCTTAAAAAAAATATCTTTTGTAAAAAATTTTTATCAATATAGAACACTAACAATTCATATTTAAAATAATTAAACCCTTTTATTTAAAAAAGTTAGCTCAAATAAAAATAAATTTAAAAAAAAAAACAGTTAACAACATAAAACTTGGAATGGGGCAGGCATTTTGCTTAGAATCAAAATTTTAAAGATTTATATCTCAAAAAAAAAAAATTATTGATTTTTAAAATTTTTCATGTTAGAAATGTTCTGTATAGTCTTCTTAGCTAATGCTTTAAATATTAATTTATGTTTGAATTTTCTTCTTTTTACTCTGAGACAGTATATGTAAACGAAATTTGAAAATGGTCCCCATAACATTCTCGAGGGTTAGGGTCACGAAAATCTCCGTTAATGTAAAGACTATCTACCCGCACATAAAAGGGGGTTGATTTTTTTAATTTTGCTTTAATGGGAAAAAAGCATTTAAAACAAAAAATGTATATACAGTCGACACCGATTATAACGTAATTTCAAGGGACCAGAAATATATTGTGCATTATAACTAAAGTACGTTATAAGCAATAATCGATAAGATGCAGTGCATAACGTGTATGAAAAAAGTGCATAGTAAAGCATGCAATAATAGATATTTTAAATAGAAATTTTTTTGAGTTTTTCAAATTAAAATAAAAATAAAAAATATATTACTTACATGTTTATTTAGAAAACTAATCAGTTACTTTTTGTTGTTTTATTCGATTAGATGACACAGTAAAAATTACATTTAAAATATTTATAATGGAACTTTGCAGAGACTGTGAATAGTCAGTATGAAATTCAAGGAATAGCAATAAAATTTGAATACACTCATTGCTTCAGATACTTTTGTATACTTTGGATACATTTAAGTTGAAATACTTCCTCCTCATCCCCCTTGTTCCTCCTAGCTACTGGAGATATCTGACATGATACATCGAGGACATTCGCTACTCAAAAATCAAGTTAGAAAGCATATCACCACACTGGGATAATGCTCAAAAAAGTTTACCGATTTCTAAATAGAAATGCAAAGTTGGGATACAAATTTACCTTTTCATTCGAGTCTAAAATATACGTTATAACCAGATTAAAACTTTTGCATAGTATGTTATAACAGAAAATGTAATCATTATATTATATAGATTACTTTTGGGACCAAGCATCTGAGTATGTTATAAGCGAAAGTACGTTATATCCCAGGTATGTTACAACCGGTGTCGACTGTATATATATACGAATATATACATATATATATATTTAGCAAAAATACATGCTGTGAATAAATTAGAAATATTATAAATACTAGCTGATCCGCCCGGCGTTGCCCAGGTCCGTAATAACAATGTTAAACGAACTTGAAATTTTTATGATTTTATCTTTAACTCGAAATACGTGTAAATACACTGTTAAAAATTTGACCCTTTTACTGCATCGTCACTCCACCGCTTTTATAGAAAATGATTACTTCAGCTTATTATGGAGCATTCTCATAGGTCAAAAGAGAGATATTCTATAAAAGCGGGGGAGTGATGATGCAGCAAAAGGATCAAATTTTTTACAGTGTACATTATATTAAATATGTACCCCCTGACTATGTCAAAAATTGGTTTAAAAAAACCAAAAATGACTGCAATGGGAAACGCAGGAGGGAATATGTGTGCAACGATTGCGTGATTTTCGTGTTAAAATGTTGATATTTATCCTTAAAATTACTGTTAAGTGACTTAATTAAATACTTTTTTCACATAGATATCCCAAGTGAAATATTTTGAATTTCAAACTAATTATATATCACTCTTAAATCTGACTATACCGTGAATGAAATCGATTCTCGATGATTCGCTAAAAGGTTAGTATATAATATTATAATTTCAGAGCCATTTTACAAAAATAGGTGTACAATTTTTATCAAACTTGCGTAATGTTCATTCTGTGAACAAAATCCTAACTGTAACCTAATTGTATTGTAATCATAACTTGTCTGTAACCTAGCTGTATCTTAACAGTAACCTAACTGTAACTTAAATAAACAATAAATGTAACCTGGCCATCACCTTATCATAACCTACCCATAATCTAACCACAACCTAACCGAAACTTAACCTTAACCTAACTGTAACTTAAGCATGACCTAACTGTAACCTAACCGGAAATTAAATATAACATAAGGCTCACCGGAACGTAATTGCAACGTAACTGTTACCTAACCGTAACCAAGTTATAATTTAACTCTAACTATAAACGAAATATCTTAACCATCTTGCGCTAAATACTTAGTTTCACATTTCACCGCTACGGAGCGCATTATGTTTTGTAGAACATCCGAATTTTAGGTTCGGATTGGATTCATGTTCATAGAAATTATTTTGCCTTCTTCGGAGACGATTATGGTTGTTTGGAATATTTTTGTTCAGTTTAGATTCGGTTCAATTCAGATTTCGTGGGGTTTTTTTTTCCTTCAAGTGGGATTTTTAAGTTCGGGTCGGGTTGTACTTCCATAGAAACTATTTTACCTAGTTCCAATGAGGTTATACTAAACTGAAATTTTTTTGTTAGGTTCAGATTAGGTTTGGTTCAAATTTTGGGTTTTTTTTTTTTTTTTTTTAGAAATTTTTTGGTTCGGATTGGGTTTATGTCCATGCAAATTATATTATCTTGTTCGTATTTGGTTATAGTTATTTGGAATATTTTCGTCGGATTCAGATTTGGTACGATTCAGATTTCAGGTATTTTTTCAAATTGATTTTTAAGGTTCTGGTCGGATTCATGTCCAGGGAAATTATTTTGTTTTGCTCGGATCCGGTTTTGGGTCTTTGGAATATTTTTTTCGGGTTCAGATGTCGTTCAATTCAGATTTCGGTTCTTTTAATGGAATTTTTAGGTTCAGGTTGGGTTGCGCATCAACGGAAATTATTCTGCATTATTCGAATAAGGATATGCTTCTCTGGAATTGTCAGATTCAGATTTAGTTCAGTTTTTTAGGTTCAAATTAGGTTCGTGTTCATGGAAATTTTTTGTCTTGTTCAGAGCCGGGTATGGTTCTGTAGAATATTTTTGTCCGGTTCATATTTGGTTCGATTCAAATTTCAGGTATTTTTTTCAAATGGAATTTTAGGTTTGGATCGGGTTCATGCCCACGGAAATTATTTTCTCTTATTTGAATCCGGTTATGGTTCTTTCGAATATTTTGATCGGATTCAGATGTAGTTTGCATAAAATTTCAGGTATTTTTTCAAATGGAATTTTTTAGGTTCGAATCAGGTTTATGTTCACGGAAATTATTTTGTCTTGCTCTTATCGGGATATAGTTCTTTGGAATATTTTTATCGATTTCAGTTTTCGTTCTGGTCATTTTTCGGGTTTTTTCAAAGAAAATTTTTAGGTTCGGGTCGGGTTGCATATACACGAACATTATTTTTCCTTGATCGGATTGGGGCAGGGGCGAGCCAGCAGTATTCGGCGCCTGTGTGCAGAACTGCATTTGGCGCCCTACCCTCCCCCCCCCCCCCAAAAAAAAACTATGAATATTTAAAAATGTATAGTTGCCATTCTTTTGGAGTTTTTTTTAACCAGAAAATTTATTTAATAAAATGTTTTGTTTCTTTACAATTCGTACTTTATTTCATTAAATAAAATAATTTATGTTTCCAAACATGCTTAAATTACTTGAAAAATAAAGAAGGATGGCAGCTATGTAAATAAAATTTGTAACACAATAAAACCTGCGTAAATGAAAGCACTCTCTATCAGAATCCTGCGTTAGAGTAAAATTTCATTATCCTGGTTTAAATAATTTAATGCAATAACAATAGATTGCATCTAAAACAAAGAAGTATTGGCGGTGGCTACGAAAATCTACTGCTCATAGAGATCTGAAAATTTGGATAAGGATAGATGATGGTAGATGCACCGTGCACCTGACACTCAGTTTTTTTATTTTTTGTTAATTACCCGAAATATTAATTAAAAACCCTTAATGACAATCGCAAAATGGCGAACTTTTATTCCTCAACGAGATTATGCTTGTGTGCTTCCCCAAGCAGTCCTTCCCACTGACGAAAAGCGTAACGTTTGATTTCTTCTGCATTTTCAAATCGGGATATAGTGAGATCCCGGTAGAATTACAAATAAATAAATAAATAATAATAAAGAAAGAAAGAAATGGTATTTTTCAATGGTATTTTTAATTACTATTTCAAAAAATCTTTTTATTTGGCAGCGATTCGCATCAGTTTTCAAGTTTTCCATTTCTCTGAAGTTTCAAACTAAAAAAACAAACAAACAACAACAACTATAAAAACTGTTGATACATTCATGGTATTTTTCAGGTTCTAATAATTTATCTGGTGTGAAAATATTAATATTTATTGTTCAAAAATTTTTTTGAAGTCATTTCATGGATTCGCCAAACATATTTTTTCTCTCGGTGAAAATTATCTCAACATATCGTTTCCCAATTAAGAAATATGTGATTTGAATATTATTTCGCGTTTATAAATAAAATAAAAAGAATATTGCCCATATCCAAAATTCAGAGCAAATCGGAAAATTCTTAATTAAACCCATTTATATAATTTAAGAGGAGTTATCCGCCTCTTTTATATACTTAACCATTATACTTCCAAAACTATTTGGAGATTTGAACGAAATCTGACAATTCTGCATGAAAAACCTATTTATATAAATTAAGGGGAGGGTCATTAGAACCCCCATTTCCCCTGTTTATATTTATCCAATGAACACCTAATACCAATCACGGAAATGCTTCATCAGAAAGATCCTATGTGTAAATTTTGAACAAAAACTATTATTTCTTCATGAAAAACCCATTTATATAAATTAAGGGGAGGGGCATGAGCCCCCCGTTCCCCTCTTATATATATCGAATGAACTCCAAAAACTAATCAGGGAAGCGCCTTATCAGGATATACCTATATACAAAATTTCAAGTGAATGGGATATTTTTATCATGAGTTATCGCGTTACGCACGTACGAACGTACATACAGAACGGGCGGGCATATAAGCTCTCAGGCTATGATAGCCTGTGAGCTAAAAATATGCATGAGGGGTTGTGCACATTTCCCTTATTTATTTTATCAAGTTTTTTTTTTTTTTTTTTTTTTGGATCAAAATTGAAAGTTTTATATCTAAATGTCAGAAAATAAATACAAATTAACGGTTTGCTTGAAAAATCAGACCGGAACATGAATAGCACCGCCGGTATACTCTACTGAAGGCAGTGGGAAATCAACTCGAGCTTCGATTGGATGGATTTTCATTTAAAAAGGAAAAATCATACAAATTCAAGATCATACACTGCTAACAATATAATGTTCGTTCGAAAATACTTTTATTCAGAATTATAAAGTCAAATCAACATTCTGCTGAAGACATTGCTCTCCCCACACCCCATCGCTACATTCCGTTTGGAAAAAAATAACATTCAATATTTGACTTTAGAATATTTAAGGTTATTGTAATTGGCCTAGGTGATCCAAGGTAGTTGGTTAGTAGGATATAAAGTGCACGAGATTTTAAAACACCTTTTACATAAATCTATATTTTTCTATTCATATTAACAGTCATCATTGTAGTTTCTAATTTATTTATGTCTAAATTGAATTTTGTTAGGTAGATTTCGTATGAAATACTACCTATTGCAATCGCACCAGTTTATATATTATCTATATATCTCACTTTTTTATGGACACGATAACTTCTATAATTCTTCACCAATCTCCACCAAACTGGTACATAAAATCAAAGGGGATAAAATCTCGGCTAAGTTCGTTAATGGGCAAAATCGAACCAAGGGGGTCGGAATAAGGGGCGTTTTTGTGAAAACCGAAAAAACGCCATAACTTCTTAATTAAAGTAGATATCGAATCAGTTTAAAGTTTTTATTACTTCTTAAGAATGGGCCAAAAGTTTATGCATGACAGATTTTTGATAAATTTAGAAGTAGGCTGAAGGGGCGAAAAAAATAGGGGTTTTGAGAGAAAAAAATTCATAACTTCAACAATTTTCAAGATATCAAGTCCAACTAATTTTTTTGTAAATGTTCTTAAAATTATCTAAAGCTTTTGTATTTACAAGTTTTTGATAGGACCAACTTTTACCGATGAAAAAAATTAAAAACGAAAAGAAAAAGGGCGGTGAAAAAAGAGAAAAATCCATAACTCCGTCAATTTTTACGATATCAAATCTGATTAAATTTATTTTACATCTTCTTAAAAATATCTACAACTTTTATATCGACAAGTTTTTCATAGGACCGATTCGTATAGCAAAAAGAAATTAAACAAAAATAGGAGTTGGAGAAAAAAAATTCTCAAATTCAAACTGCTTATATTCTGACTCATTTTTAAATTCACTTTTGATTTTAAACGCATCCAAATGGTAGATCCTCTTATTTAGAAACTGTATAAAGTGACGCATTGGTCAATTTTCTGATAAAGACTGAATATATTTCAAAAAAGGCTACCAAAAAGGGTATTTTGAACAGAATTTCCCAAAGTCATCGGGACTGAAAATTTAAGGAAGTATTCAAATAAGAAATTGCGTTTTTTTCTGACTCGTTTTTAAATCCATTTTTGTTCTCAAACGCATCCAATTTACAGATCCTCTTATTTAGGAACAATATGATGTGATGCATTGGTCAGTTTTTTGATAAAGACGGAATATATTTCAAAAAAGGCTACCGAAAAGGGTATTTTGAACAGAATTTTCCGAAATCATCGTGACTGAAAATTTAAGGAAGTGTTCAAATAAGAAATTGCGTTTATTTCTGACTCGTTTTTAAATCCATTTTTGCTCTCAAACGCATCCAATTTACAGATCTTCTTATTTAGGAACTATATAATGTGATGCATTGGTTGGTTTTTTGATAAAGACAGAATATATTTCGAAAAAGGCTACCAAAAAGGGTATTTTGAACAGAATTTCCCGAAGTCTTCGTGATTTGAAAATTTAAGGAAGTTTTCACATAGCAAATTGCGTTTTTTATGACTCGTTTTAAAATCCATTTTCGCTCTCAAACGCATCCAATTTACAGATCCTCTTATTTAGGAACTATATACTGTGACGCATTGGCCAGTTTTTTGATAAAGATAGAATATATTTTTAAAAATGCTGTCAAAGTGAGTATTTCGCACAAAATTTTCCGAAGCAATCATGATTAAAGAATTAAGGATGTATTCAAACAACAAATCGGTTATTTTATGACTCGTTTTTAAATTGAATTTTTTTCTCAGATGCATTCAACTGACAGTTTTTTGTTATTTAGAAACTGCATAATGTACAGTTTTGGTCGATTTTTTTAATAAATTCAGAATTTATTTCAAAATATGTTGTCAAAATGGGCATTTGAGCTGAGTTTTTCTTAAGATGATTCTGATAAAACCAGTTTTTTCAGAAAAATGAAATTAAAATTTTTTCATAAATGGCCAAATGAAGTTATTAAACTGGGTTTATCTCTAATCATTTTTTTTTTTTTTTAGTTGTTGAAATGAGCACTCTTCGAAATCTACCTCCGCCTATAGGCCCAGCCGACAGGGATTTTTTATTTTATTTTGTTTGTTTTGTTTTGCCATTTTAGTATATGTAACGTCTGCGGTTATGTGTAATGCTAATAAGTGCTCTTATTTCAAAGATTCAATTTTATGTTCGGAAATGAAATGTACAAATCTTACAATCATTACAATAATTTATGCAGTATTTGAATAGACATGAGTGTACGCAGGGAGTGCAGGGAACGGCTCCCCCTTCATCCTTCGAAAAAATTAGAAAATTTGGACATCTATGGCCAAATTTAGTCTATCTTCATCAACTCTCCCCCTTTTTCGTTATCATGATAATTTCAGAGTACTAGATAGGTAAAATATAGATAAAAGGTATTTATTTCGCTCAGAAATCTATGGTGTAAAAAAAAAAAAAAAAAAAAAAAAAAAAAAAAAAACATTTTTGTTCAATACATAATAGTTTTCACCAGAAATGATCATTAGTAGAAGTGCTGAACAAAATTATTGCTTTGGCCGCTTAAAGTAAGCTTTACGAAATCCAGTGTTAAACCTACGGCACGGAATGCCATCAACTTCACAAACGGCTGATGCTCCATTTTTACCAGTTAAAATTTGTTACATAGCTGACGCCAGTATCTCTAATCAAAAATCTGTACACTGAACAGAACAGAGAACACTAACATACAAAAGGCTATACAAATGTAATGAACGTTATCAACTTTTTGGCAATTTCTGGACTCCGCTACCCCTTACGATATCATACGTTATCATTCCTCAATATTGGTAAACACAAGTATTATTTCAAACATACTTTACACCTGTTTTCTTTAACGCAAATTATATATATGCATACACATAAGACGGAAGAATAGGAATACCAAACATTGAGAATTCAATATTTTGAAAATAAATAATTTTATAGTGATTTAATTATTTTAATTTTCATAAAAATAGTTAAGAAACTAATATATATATATATATATACTCTTTTATGAAAAAAATATGAAAAATGATGAAAAGATGAAAAAAATGTAAAAATGGGTGAAACAACAATGAACCACAAAAGAGCAACACCAAAAAAACATAACAAAATAAACTCCCTGCTCTTCAGAAGGTGGGAGGAGCACAGGTATCAAAAAATTGTAAAAAAGTGTATCCTCACAGGTTTCGCAAGGCATCACAAAGCTGCATACTCCAATTATATAAAAAATAACTGAGAAAATTAAGAAAAATTTTTTTAATATACCAAAACAATAAAATAAATTAACATTAAAAATGAATTTAATAAATATCCAACAGCAAAATCATAAAGTAAATCAACTCGTAACATAACATAACTCAAAAATATTATATTTAGAAATTTCCAAAGTAACATGAAGAACATCAAAAACTAAACAATAAACTAAACTAAATAGACATGCAGCAATGCGATGCCCCCACCTTTACCTATGAGGAAAAAGAAAAAAGATACCTGTTAGAAAATTTCCATTACAAACCTCCATACTTGATTGAGCGGGGGAAACTGTTAGGCCTAAGATGACAGCAGGCCAGCTTCAAAGTTTTAAACTCCTTCGAATTGTCTTTCCGTTGTTCACTACTGTCCATTTTCAAGCTTGGTCTGTCACTCTCAAAATGTTGACAATCATCACCCTGTGAACTTTCCTTGTCGGACTTTCATTCACAGATCTTCATATAATTCAACACCCAAGAAGCAACTTCCATAATGGCGTTTGGCCCTACTGTTGCCACTTCAAAAAACCTTTTTTTAATTCATTTACATAAAAAAATATAAAATTATGAGGATAAAAATTATTGTAAAACAAATTTGCAGCAAATTTAAAAATTTGTGTTTCCAAAATTTTTCTCGACCCACAAATATTATAATATCTAATTATTTGACCCAAAATTATATTTACAAAAACTCTTTTACTTAAATTGGAATGCCAATGAGGCATGGAGTGGGTTTTAAAATTAAAAAAAGTTCTTTTATCAAATAATTTAACAACTAATTCTTCATTTTCAATATTTAAGTCAAGATCTAAAAAAACAACATGTAAATTATCGTCTGAAGCACAATTTAACTTTAAACAAGGTGGATAAATGTGATCAATCGATTCCAAAAAATTATAATCGAAGACAATTATGTCATCGATATATCTCAAAACCCTGAATGATTTGTTAGAATTTAAAATAAATTTATATTCATAAAAAAATAAAAAAAGGTTAGCTGCAGTGCTTGAAAAATTAGTGCCCATACCTATTCCACATACCTGATAAAAAATAGAACCATTAAAAGTTATAAAATTATTATAAAAACAAAAATTACATAAACTTAGAAAAAAATCTCTATTAATACCCAACTCTTCCTCGATATAAAAAGTATCAAACAAATCCTCCAGAGTTTTAAACAGCAGATCAATAGGAATATTTGAAAAAAGATTTTCAAAATCAAAAGTAAACAGATTTGTGGGCGTTGTAGGCGTGTTTAATTTCTTTAAAACCTCAATACTATTATCAATACACCAAAAATAACTAGAATTTTTAAATTTAAATTTCAAAAAACCATAAATTCTCTTCAAAAAATCTTGTAACTTAACATTAAAACTTTTACCAATACCTCTGGAATTGCAGCATATACTTCTAAATTTTATAGGATTTTTGTGAAACTTAGGTGTCAAGAAAAGAAAGGGAAGACTGTGAAAATTATTAATAGGAAAATTGTATGCATAAAGATTTTTAACCTTTCTAGAGTAAGCACTAAATTTTTTTAATAATTGCATTGTGATTCAGATTATATTTTTGATAATATTTTGTATCATTCAGTTCATTAGTAACTTTTTCTATGTAAAATAATTTTCAAATGATTGCATAATTAGATGAAGCCTTATCAACAGGAACAATAACAAATTTATTATGTAAAAATTGTATATAGCTGCAGTCCTCTTTATTTAAACGATGATAAGTGTATTGATTATTATTTAATTTTTGGTCAATAAAATCAACAAAACTATTTAAAATATTCCATCTCCATTCATTGAAAGCCTCAAAAGGCACATTGAATTTGTAACACATTTTTAAGACAAAAGCAGATAAATCTCCTTTAAATTTCAAAACAGCATTCTCTTTACTAACTTTTTTATTTAATCTAAATTTGGTACCGAAGCCCATCAAAAATTTTAAGTTTTTATTCTCAATAATTTCTAAATTACCAGTTACAACATGCCCATGAAAGTCATCTATAAAGTCTGGAAAATCTTCCCTACAATTTCAAGAAACAGTATCATTCTCTGTTAAAGCTACATATCTGTAATTAAAAAGCTTCTTACTTAGAGGTATATCATATTTATAAGCAACAACTACATTTATATTTTTTATTGGAAACAGAAAATGAAATTGCCTAATGAAATTATTTATTTTGAGATCATCAAATGATTTCTGTTGAAAATTTATAGTAAAAAAAGCCTTTGTATATTCAAAATTAGAAAATGACTTCAATCTAAAATTCAAAAGATCATAAAGCAAATCCTTATACTGTGTATTTAAAAACCTATACCCCCCAACAGCCTTCTTAATTTTATCAAGTGTTTTTAATTTCAAACTGAAAACAGCATTTTTTACAATTTTAACATTATAAACAGCTAAAAAATTTTTTTCGTTATCATTTATCCAATCAGAAGGAACCAAACAATTTAACCATTTTGAATTAACATGAGAACCCCTTTTGTATCTCTTAGTAGTATTAACATTAGCATATAAATTGCAAAAATTGTAAACATTGTCTATATTCTTAACATTGTACCCATTTATTTTAGTATTCAATCCGTATGGATATAAACTTCTAAATTTCAAAATGAACTCATTCTCCATTTTTAATCTATCATCCTTATTTTCAACATGAGCCAAAATTTCTATTTGAATATGTTCAAAAGAATGCAATCTAAAATGTAAAATTTCAAATGAAGTATACGGTGAATTTTCTTTAAAAACACTAGCATACCCAGCCCGCTTCGCCGGGCTTAATTTGAAGGTTTATTTAATAATTTATGTGTATGGTACGCTTCTCTCTCAGCTCGCGACGGATCCCCCGGTGACTCTCCCCGGACCATCGGCACTCCACGTGCGTCGGGTGAGCGTCAGAACAAACTTTCAGCATATACATATGGGTGGTTGTACTTGAATGCACAGACCTGCGCGTTTTTTTCTATCTTGCTTTTATACCTCTGGACCGAGTTGGCGCATTGCCAAGATTTGCTTCCTCTGGACCGAGTTGGCGCATTGCCAAGATTTGCTTTCGCCTGTGCCTCAATTATCCTCAGAATTCCTTTTATATATATAGATTGGATCTATGGTTATTAATACGTATATTTAAACAACCAAAAGTTTCACCCACATACACCTGTGTGCAAGTTAAGCAAGTAATCTTATAGACTACATTATTAAATTTTCAAAAAGTAGTATACCCTGCAGGAACATTCTCAGCAACAGTATCAGCACGACTCACCACACATGTTTTTCATCTAGTATCCTTTCATTTGTAATATCTCATAATGTATCATTTTTATAAACCGAAGTTTTTATAAAATTTTTTGTAAGCACTTAGGCTTAGTTGCAAAAAAACTTTTTCATTTTTTTTCACTTTGTCAAGATATATTTATTGGGCAATATTTAAGCTGCTTAGCGCTGTTGTTGCTGAAGGAATTTTTTAACTCATATTTTTCATTGGTTGAAATGGGTGTTTTTTGTTGATTTTTGTTAAAAAAGTTTTTTTGCAACTAAGCCTAAGTGCTTACAAAAAATTTTATAAAAACTTCGGTTTATAAAAATGATACATTATGAGATATTACAAATGAAAGGATACTAGATGAAAAACATGTGTGGTGAGTCGTGCTGATACTGTTGCTGAGAATGTTCCTGCAGGGTATACTACTTTTTGAAAATTTAATAATGTAGTCTATAAGATTACTTGCTTAACTTGCACACAGGTGTATGTGGGTGAAACTTCTGGTTGTTTAAATATACGTATTAATAACCATAGATCCAATGTTTTTAAAGAAAATTCACCGTATACTTCATTTGAAATTTTACATTTTAGATTGCATTCTTTTGAACATATTCAAATAGAAATTTTGGCTCATGTTGAAAATAAGGATGATAGATTAAAAATGGAGAATGAGTTCATTTTGAAATTTAGAAGTTTATATCCATACGGATTGAATACTAAAATAAATGGGTACAATGTTAAGAATATAGACAATGTTTACAATTTTTGCAATTTATATGCTAATGTTAATACTACTAAGAGATACAAAAGGGGTTCTCATGTTAATTCAAAATGGTTAAATTGTTTGGTTCCTTCTGATTGGATAAATGATAACGAAAAAAATTTTTTAGCTGTTTATAATGTTAAAATTGTAAAAAATGCTGTTTTCAGTTTGAAATTAAAAACACTTGATAAAATTAAGAAGGCTGTTGGGGGGTATAGGTTTTTAAATACACAGTATAAGGATTTGCTTTATGATCTTTTGAATTTTAGATTGAAGTCATTTTCTAATTTTGAATATACAAAGGCTTTTTTTACTATAAATTTTCAACAGAAATCATTTGATGATCTCAAAATAAATAATTTCATTAGGCAATTTCATTTTCTGTTTCCAATAAAAAATATAAATGTAGTTGTTGCTTATAAATATGATATACCTCTAAGTAAGAAGCTTTTTAATTACAGATATGTAGCTTTAACAGAGAATGATACTGTTTCTTGAAATTGTAGGGAAGATTTTCCAGACTTTATAGATGACTTTCATGGGCATGTTGTAACTGGTAATTTAGAAATTATTGAGAATAAAAACTTAAAATTTTTGATGGGCTTCGGTACCAAATTTAGATTAAATAAAAAAGTTAGTAAAGAGAATGCTGTTTTGAAATTTAAAGGAGATTTATCTGCTTTTGTCTTAAAAATGTGTTACAAATTCAATGTGCCTTTTGAGGCTTTCAATGAATGGAGATGGAATATTTTAAATAGTTTTGTTGATTTTATTGACCAAAAATTAAATAATAATCAATACACTTATCATCGTTTAAATAAAGAGGACTGCAGCTATATACAATTTTTACATAATAAATTTGTTATTGTTCCTGTTGATAAGGCTTCATCTAATTATGCAATCATTTGAAAATTATTTTACATAGAAAAAGTTACTAATGAACTGAATGATACAAAATATTATCAAAAATATAATCTGAATCACAATGCAATTATTAAAAAATTTAGTGCTTACTCTAGAAAGGTTAAAAATCTTTATGCATACAATTTTCCTATTAATAATTTTCACAGTCTTCCCTTTCTTTTCTTGACACCTAAGTTTCACAAAAATCCTATAAAATTTAGAAGTATATGCTGCAATTCCAGAGGTATTGGTAAAAGTTTTAATGTTAAGTTACAAGATTTTTTGAAGAGAATTTATGGTTTTTTGAAATTTAAATTTAAAAATTCTAGTTATTTTTGGTGTATTGATAATAGTATTGAGGTTTTAAAGAAATTAAACACGCCTACAACGCCCACAAATCTGTTTACTTTTGATTTTGAAAATCTTTTTTCAAATATTCCTATTGATCTGCTGTTTAAAACTCTGGAGGATTTGTTTGATACTTTTTATATCGAGGAAGAGTTGGGTATTAATAGAGATTTTTTTCTAAGTTTATGTAATTTTTGTTTTTATAATAATTTTATAACTTTTAATGGTTCTATTTTTTTATCAGGTATGTGGAATAGGTATGGGCACTAATTTTTCAAGCACTGCAGCTAGCCTTTTTTTATTTTTTTATGAATATAAATTTATTTTAAATTCTAACAAATCATTCAGGGTTTTGAGATATATCGATGACATAATTGTCTTCGATTATAATTTTTTGGAATCGATTGATCACATTTATCCACCTTGTTTAAAGTTAAATTGTGCTTCAGACGATAATTTACATGTTGTTTTTTTAGATCTTGACTTAAATATTGAAAATGAAGAATTAGTTGTTAAATTATTTGATAAAAGAACTTTTTTTAATTTTAAAACCCACTCCATGCCTCATTGGCATTCCAATTTAAGTAAAAGAATTTTTGTAAATATAATTTTGGGTCAAATAATTAGATATTATAATATTTGTGGGTCGAGAAAAATTTTGGAAACACAAATTTTTAAATTTGCTGCAAATTTGTTTTACAATAATTTTTATCCTCATAATTTTATATTTTTTTATGTAAATGAATTAAAAAAAGGTTTTTTGAAGTGGCAACAGTAGGGCCAAACGCCATTATGGAAGTTGCTTCTTGGGTGTTGAATTATATGAAGATCTGTGAATGAAAGTCCGACAAGGAAAGTTCACAGGGTGATGATTGTCAACATTTTGAGAGTGACAGACCAAGCTTGAAAATGGACAGTAGTGAACAACGGAAAGACAATTCGAAGGAGTTTAAAACTTTGAAGCTGGCCTGCTGTCATCTTAGGCCTAACAGTTTCCCCCGCTCAATCAAGTATGGAGGTTTGTAATGGAAATTTTCTAACAGGTATCTTTTTTCTTTTTCCTCATAGGTAAAGGTGGGGGCATCGCATTGCTGCATGTCTATTTAGTTTAGTTTATTGTTTAGTTTTTGATGTTCTTCATGTTACTTTGGAAATTTCTAAATATAATATTTTTGAGTTATGATATGTTACGAGTTGATTTACTTTATGATTTTGCTGTTGGATATTTATTAAATTCATTTTTTAATGTTAATTTATTTTACTGTTTTGGTATATTAAAAAAATTTTTCTTAATTTTCTCAGTTATTTTTTATATAATTGGAGTATGCAGCTTTGTGATGCCTTGCGAAACCTGTGAGGATACACTTTTTTACAATTTTTTGATACCTGTGCTCCTCCCACCTTCTGAAGAGCAGGGAGTTTATTTTGTTATGTTTTTTTGGTGTTGCTCTTTTGTGGTTCATTGTTGTTTCACCCATTTTTACATTTTTTTCATCTTTTCATCATTTTTCATATTTTTTTCATAAAAGAGTATATAAACTTTGTGCAAAGACAGAGCTGCTATGCGCCGGTTGCATAAAGATAGTAATATTTTTTTTCACTTTGTCAAGATATATATATATATATATATATATATATATATATTGCAGACTATTTTGATATAACGAACAAGTTATAAAAAAAAAGGGGGAAACAGAAAGAGAAAATTTTGGTTGGATCATTCAAAAATGATAAATATATCAAAACACCCCATCCCTCACTAGAGATATCTTCCGATATCTTATGCTAGATTCCCCCCCCCCTTCCCACTAAAGTAATAACGTTATGTATGCATAGCCCGTGCCGTAGCTAGAAGTGAATATTGGGAAAGGGGGGGGGGGTATATTTTCTCTCTTTCTCTCTGTGACGCAGAAAGATAAATTAGTACATGTTCACTCTGTAGTTACTATGTTTCTCATTAAACTGTTGTAATAGTTTAATTTTACGCTAAGAAAAGAATAGGATGATGAAAAATTCGAGTGTAAAACGAGTGAAATCTTAAACAACTTGTTAGCTTCATATGTGTAAATAGGATGAGCAAGTGTTGAAACACTTATTTTAGTTACAATTTAGTATTTTAGCAAAAGCTGTGAAAGGTCCTCAAAACTTAATTAGATTTTTAAATAAAATTTCACTTAAATTTTTCGAATAGAAATCAATTTAGTGACTTTGGAATCTTTTCCAGGGAGGCTCAAAGTGTTTGAGGGGAAGCTGAGCCGCCCATAGCACCCTCTTAGCTACGGTCCTGTGCATAGCCCCCAAGTTCTAGTTTTACATTGTTTCTCTATTCAGGATTCTCCAAAGTGTCCCCCGCGATTGCGCCCTTAGGTTTTCTTGACACCCATTCGAATGTATCCTCTTATACTAGCTATTTTTAAGATTAAAAATCCATTTTAAGGGATGCATTTTTAAAAGTAAAAAATATTTAAATAGTTTTTTTGTAATACTTATCGATGACCTTAAATAAGTTTTAATTATTTAATGCTATTAAGTTGTTATTCAGTGATTAAGCTTTCAATAGCTTCTTCATCTACAAAACTTTTGAAGATAGACTGTCCTCTGAAAACCAAATTTTAAATTTATTCTGAATTAAATTATTGTTGCAAATTATTTTTAAATAGTTTCTGAATCATAGGGGACTTATAGCTATCAGCGTGAGATGTACGCGCATCATATAAGACTAGCGAGCTACGCCCGCTAGCTGGGCCACTTTTTCCAAACGAACCTCGGTATTAAGCAGTATGTAATAAGCAAAAAAATTCGTTTAATAAGCAAGTCTTGGTGTTCGAATCCTCAAGCACAAAAAAAAGTAAATTAAAGAGCTATGGTCCCGTTAAAATTATGTGATTTCGCACTGTGGGCCACGTGTACTTGAAAAAAAACAGATTGTGGATCGGCGCTATGGTCGCTTCGCGCCATAGTCCCTTTAAAAATATCTGGTTTTGCACGGTGGGTACTACGCGCCCATAAGACATTTTTTCGTATTTTTTAGTTCATCAGAAGCAGATTTTTAAGCAGATTCTGAATATGTAATCAGTTTTTTTCTACTTTAAAACTGTCTGCATGATGGTTTAAGAAAAAAACGCGCAAAAAAAAAAGTTTCGATAGTCCTGTTTTATTTCTAAGTTCAATATTTTAGCGAAAACTACGGTAAATATTCTACGGCAAGTCAAAAAAATTGATGCGGGAAAAGACGCAATTAGCGCCGGTAGAAATGGAGGTTTTCGGCTGTTTCTTCTTTTAGCCAAAGGGGAAAAATTCATTCCTTCACCGCAAGGTAGCGCAGTGTTCTGTTTCGGAGCGCCGTTTCGGAATTGAGATATTTTTCGTTCCGATTCCCAAGGGGTTTTTAACTCATAACTTTTTTATTTTTGTCCCACGGCCTCGAAAATGCCCGAAATGACTTCCCCGGAATTTTTCCAATCGAAAGACACCTCTCGCGACTTCCAACTCGCCCGCGTTGCGAACTGTAATCGGCTTCAAGCAGACAGACAGAGGCGCACGGATTTTATTAGTATAGACTAGCGAGCTACGCCCGCTAGCTGGGCCACTTTTTCCAAACGAACCTCGGTATTAAGCAATATATAATAAACAAAAAAATTCATTTAATAAGCAAGTCTTGGTGTTCAAATCCTCAGCACAAAAAAGTAAATTAAAAAGCTATGGTTGTTATGCGCCCATTATCCCGTTAAAAATATGTGATTTCGCACAGTGGGCGGTACGCGCCCACCGTGCGAAGCCGGCCCACCGGCGCTACGCGCCATGGTCGCCATCGTCCCGTTAAAAATATTTGGTTTTGCACGGTTGGCGCTGCGCGCCCATAATACATTTTCTCGTATTTTTTGGATCATCAGAAGAAGACTTTTACACAGATTCTGAATATGTAATCAGTTTTTTTCTACTTTAAAAACTGTCTGTATGATGGTTTAAGAAAAAACGCGCAAAAAAATTTTGTTTATTAAAAACTGCAAAAGACTCCTATAAAAAAAAAATAAGTAATTTCATTAATATCACAAACAACATAACTAACAAATAATTTTAGCAGCTCGTTTTCCGTTTGTACTAACAGAAATTAGTATTAATCGCGTAAATCTTAGGTTACACAATATTCGTGTATGCTACCAAAAAGAAAAAGTATGAAAATGAGCTACAACGATTAATACTCACATACAGAATAAATATATGAATAGCCAGTTACATCTGAGATCCTCAAAATATTAATTAGCTATCTATTACCTCTTAGTGAACATGTCTTGCTGTCTTAAATAGTTGTACTTATTATATTAATTAAACCGTGTTTAACATTTTTTACCAACTACTTCTTTTTCTCTTATACATTCTTTGACAAAATGACGGGAGAAAAATAGGTTTTCGGCTGCTTCTCCTTTTAGCCAAAGGGGAAAAGTTCCTGTTCTTCACCGCAAGGTAGCGCAGTGTTCTGTCTGAGAGCTCCGTTTGAGACCTGTTTGGGAAATAAGACGTTTTCCGTTCCGATTCCCGACCGGTTTTTAATTCATAACTTTTTTAATTTTGGTCCCACGGTCTCGAAAATGCCCGAAATGACTTTCCCGGAATTTTTCGAATCGAAAGACACCTCTCGCGACTTCCAACTTGCCCGCGTTGCGAACTGTAATCGGCTTCAAGCAGACAGACAGACAGAGGCGCACGGATTTTATTAGTATAGACCATAGGTTCCCAACGGGGGCGGTACCGCCCCCCAGTGGGCGCTGGAGCCTTCCAGGGGTGCGGTAGGGCGTCCAGAGAAAAATGGGGGGCGTTAGGACAGTCAAGGGGGGCGGTCATGGCATACCTACCTATTTAGGAACGAATCTAATAAAAATAGTTGATATCCTCTGCATTGCCCGGTCCGTCACAAAAGCCTTAACTGCACCTTTAAATGGAAATCTATAAAGGCGAACATATATCTGAGAGGAGGTGGGGGAGTGAATTTATTTTACTAATGTCCGTGGAACACGTAGAAGGACTAAAATCGCGGAGAACAAAATTGTGTTATATTAGGCTAAAAACATTGTAGTTTCAATTCTTTCATGAATGTCATCTCAGTGAAACACGAAAAATCGATATTACTTGCATTAAAAATCATTATGAATTAAAAAATTGTGGGGCACAAAATTCGCGATAATTGGCTAACTAAAGATTAAAAAAAATATTTTTTATTAATCTGTAATTCGAAAAATTCTGTAGTTTGCGGCATAGACCTGAACAGAGATATTTAAACGAACCCTTGATTTGAAACAGTTTAAGAAATTAGTTTGCTCTTAGCGAAAGTGATAAAAATCATTATATCTATAAATTTGTTCAAAAGTACATTTATTCAAACATAAATAGGAAAATTTTTATATTTCAAAATATCTTACCGTAAATTACCGTTAATTCGCCTCCCCCCCCCAAAGTGACCAAAAATCGGAAAATATTCAGAGGGGATGCTTACACGGGATGTTCCAGCGATCTTTTTACAAAATTTGCATTTTTTATATTTCCGGGTTTTTCTTGCGATATTTGACGAAATTTAAGGAGTTTTTTACGATATTTGATGGAATTTTCAGAGTTTTTAGAGATGCGTGGCGAAATTTGCGTTCATTTCGCTATTCATTAATGAAAATTGCATTTCCCCCCCGCAATCTTTTGACGAAATCTGTGTTTTTCAGCGCTTTTCTTTTGTTATCCTCTGATGAAATGGGCGTTTTTTTCGCGATTCTTTAACGGAATGCGCGTTTTTACGGCTGTTTTTTTAAACAAAATTAGCGCCTTTTTGACGAAATTCACATTTTTTTCGAGATTTTAAACAGAATTCGATTTTTCCGTGATCCTTTGACAAAATTCCCTTTTTCTGAGATCGTTTGACTTATTTTGCTTTTTACTACGATCTTTTGGTGACATTCGCATTTTTTATCGCGATCCTTGACGAAATTTGCGCTTTTTTCGCGATCCTTTGACTGTGTTTTCTTATAAATCAGACATACTCGCATTTTATTTCTACAAGCATTTGACAAAAATAGCGTTTTTTGCCGATCCTTTAAGAAATTGAAGATTTTTTTTGTGATTTTTTTTAACGTAATTATCTTCTTTTTCTGAGAGAGAGTTTTTTACATAATTCGCGTTTTTTAGCGATCCTTTGATACCATTTTTTTTAGATCTGACGTAATTCGCGTTTCTTCCTGCAACCTTTTGCTGAAATGTTCGTTTTTGGCGATCTTTCGATGAAATTAACGAATTTTCGCAATCATTTGAAGAAATTAGCGTTATTTTTTTCGTGATTCTATAACGAAATTTGCAATTTTTTAGCGATCATTAGATGAATTCCCCCCCTTTTTTTCGCGCTTCTTTGACGTATTTTCCTTTTTTCCGCGATTTTTGGACGTAATTTACGTTTTATCAGCAATCTTTAGGGGGGGGGGAGGGGACGCTTTCTTGGATTTTTTGAAAATTTAAATTTTTTTATAAAGTTAGGGGAGGGCGTATTAACGGTATTTTACGGTAATCAAAGAAGAAATACCGACAGTACACTATTGAGTATTGAAAATATGGATCTAAGCACTCTTCTACAAATCAATCGTTAACTATGTGCTTAATTTGCCAAAAAGTTTTTTCAAATGAAGCCATGGAGGTTTATAGGCTACAAGAGCATTTGAATAAATGAGTGCTGATAGAAAAGACAAAGATATGTTCTATTTTCACTTTCTTCTATCTTTACATGAAAGTATTGGATTCGAGAAATTTTTCTAATTCCGGTTTTCGACAGATTTACATGTTTTAGGAGGTCACAGATTCCAAGGAGCATGTTTTTACAAAATGTCTGTCTGTGAGTCTATGGTTATGTGAGTATATGATTCTATATTTGTGTGACGTGAATTTTGTGAGCGCTCTATCTCAACAACTATTGCACGGAATTCAACAAAAATTTATATTCAGGTAATCACTGATATGAATTGAGGCTGATTAGTTTTTGGTGTGAATCACTGAACAGGTGGCGCTTCTATGCTGCCTTTTTCTCGATTTATGCAACAGCTTTATCCCAAGAACTACAGCCCAGATTTTCACCAAACTTCAGATTCTGTTAGTCCTTGATATGAATGGATGCTGTTTGCATTTTATTGAAAATTTCTCAACAGGTTGTGCTGCTATGCTGCCTTTTTCACGATTTCTGCAACAACTCTATCTCAAGAACTCAAGTATGGATTTTCACCAAACTTCATACTTGGTTAGTTCTTGACATTGATATTTATTCAGAAATGGATACCAAGAATTCTAACTTCAAAAGTCAATACAGCCGTAAGTGAGAGTACATAAAATTTTAATTGTTTTTCCTTCATCATATTTGGCTGAGAGTGGGTTCCGTGCAATAGCTAATTTACTGTATAAGAAAAGGAACAAACATCTTTGAGCCTGACGTTTGTGACTGAAGTTAAATAAATTTGAATCCAGCATGAACAAATTGTTAAAACTCCATCAGCTTGAACCATTTCATTATTTTTTTAATTCTTATTGGTTTTCTGTTTATTTTTCAATTTTTAATAAACAATTTTTAACTACATTTGATGGTCATTTAAATTAACTTCTACTTTATGATTCTTAATGGATAGTTAGACAGATAAAATATAGATAATATGCAATAATATTTTAATATTTTGTATAATTAATTATTATGGAAGAGGGTGGGGGGGGCGTTGGCATTTTTTTCTCTTATAAAGGGGGCGGTGATCCAGAAAAGGTTGGTAACCTATGGTATAGACGTTTCTAACATATAAGTCTACCTCTATTTATGGGCTGATATTGTAGGAGTAACTTTTACCAGTATTTCCGAATAGTAATTTTCTTCTTATTTATGATAAATTCTGAAGTAAAGTGACAATTCTTTCTTATAAATAATAATAAAAAAAAAACAAGTGAAATTTAGCTCCTACGGTAATAAAACTGTATATTATACTTTTCCACCGCAGTGAGATTATAGTGTTGCATATTTTCAGCTATGTGGCGCCTTTTATCTACTATACTAATAAAAGAACAAAACGCTCTGTCTGTCTGTGTGTGTGTCTGTGTATCTGCGATGGCTAGCAAAATCTATCGGACCTACGAAGTTAAAAAATTTTATGAGAGTAGCCCAATATCTCTCCTGATACACCTGAAGCTCATAATTTCAAAATTTTATTTATTAACGGAGTTATTAATTAAATTCCAAAGCTCACTCTCATAAAAAATTGCCTTTTTTTACTTTTTGTTTCCTTTTCATTTTCTTATGGTTGGTTGGTTGCATAAAATTTTCGCAGAAATAATTAAAAAAGCTGGGATAGACCTTTAAAATTCATAGACTGGCAAACTGTCAGTTTAAATGAGGATTTTTTTTTATCACAGCCGCTGTGCGCCATGAAGGAAAAAAGATAGGTGGAGGTGAAGCAATCCGGAAAAAAAAAAAAAAAGGTTTGCAATGTCAAACCATTTATCGCTGAAATTTTAATGTCTCAAACAAAAGCACGAGGAAGGAATTTTGTATTAATAAGACGAATTGAAAGAAATTAATTACAGCTAAAGCATATTTCATGAAAAAATAGTAATTTATTAAAACGTTTATTCTCTATTATATTATTTATTGAAATAAATGTTTGCTTTTAAAATAATTGAAATTGGAAAATTAGAAATAATTAAATGACAAAATAAAATTAAATAAAATATTGAAAACCTTTGATTTGAACTAAAAACTGTATTACTAACAGTTTTCTTTTTTTTCAGAACTTTTTAATTCTTCATAACTTAGATGAAAAATGTTTATGGTTTAACAATATATTAATAATTCCATGTCAATACATAAAATATATTGACTTCTTTTAAAATCATGCATGAAATTTCCGTGAACATGAACGAGATCCGAACCTAAAAATTCTGTTTGAAAAAATACCTGAAATTTGAATCGAACCAAATCTGAACTTGACAAATATATTCCAAAGAACATTAACCGGATCCGAACAAGACAAAAATTTCCATGCACATGAACCGAATCTGAACCTAAAAAAATTCTTTGAAAAAAATCTCGAAATATGAAATGAACTAAATCTGAACTTGACAAAAATATTCCATTCAAGCATGTTCTTATGTTACACGCAAGTTACACGCAAGAGAACCCGAACCCAAAAATTACATTTGAAAAAAAAGCCGACATCTGAATTAAACCAAGTCTGAACTTGACAAAAATATTCCAGTGAAGCATGTCTTTATTCGAATCAGACAGAGAAATTTCCGTAGACACGCTGGAAGACCTGAACCCAAAAATTCCATTTGAAAAAAACGCCGAAATCTGAATTGAACCAAATCTGTTCCCGACAAAAATATTTCACAGAACCATAACTGAATCCGAGCAAGGCAAAATAATTTCCATGGACCTGAATCCGACACGAACATTTTAAATCGAATTTCAAAAAATACCTGAAATCTGAATAGAACCAAATCTGAATCCGACGAAAATATTCTAATGAATCATAACCAAGATCCGAACAAGACAAAATGATTTCCATGGACATGAACCCAACCCAATATATGGTTAGGTAACATTTGGGTTGCAATTAGGTTGCAATTACATTAAGGTAAGTATTTGATTTTATTCAATTTCACGTTAGGTTACAGTTAGATCACGGTTAATTTAAAGGTTAGATTAAAGTTAGGTTAAAGTTAGGTTAAAGTTAAATTGCACTTATGTTATGGTTAGAATAAGGATAGGTTGCAATAAAGAGACGGCTAGGTTACATTTATGTTATATTTAAGTTACGCTAGGGTACTGTTAAGTCGCAGTTAGGTTACAGACAGGTTATGGTTTTACAGGTTACGGTACAAAAGTTTACAGTTAGAAATTCGTCCACAGAGTGAACATTACCCATGTTCTGATTAAAAATATGCACTTACTTTTGTTAAATGGCTCTGAAATTATAATACTATGTACCAACCTTTTATCATCGAGTATCGATTTCATTCACGGTATAGTCGGATTTAAGAGTGATATAATTAGTTTGAAATTCAAAATATTTCACTTGGGACTTCTATGTAAAAAAAAAAAAAAAAAAAAAAAAAAAAAAAAAATTAGTTACGTGACCTGACATTGATTTTTAAGGGTAAATATCAACACTCTTACACGAAAATAACGCAATCGTTGGATACATGTTCCCTCCCGCGTTTCTCATTGCTCATTTTAAGTATTTTTAGAGCTTAATATTAGTTCTTTTTTAAACCGATTTTTCTCTCACTCAGCTGCCACGTATTTCAGACAATGCATTTCTGCATGCTTCGAGTTAATGATAAAATCATACAAATTTCAAGTTCGTTTAATATTGTTAATACGGACCCGAGCAACGCCGGGCGGGTCAGCTAGTTATTTATAAAAGGTTGATGAAAGGATTGATTATTTATGAAAGGTTATATGAGGTGCGCCTCTGCTTATAAAGGTTGGGCAGGTATTGTCTAAATGATTTATTAGAGGACTCATAAATAGAATAAAATAAATGTTAAAGAACGAAATGAATATTTTATAAATAATTTCTATAAGGTAAATCTACAAAAGATAATTCAGATGCTAAGAAAATATAATACATTTTAGTATAAATAAATTAAAGATTTTTTTTTAAATATTTGCTTTTCAACTGAAATCTTTTGGCGCCTTTACTGCTTCGGCGCCTGTGTGCGCCGCACACTTTGCACACTGGGTCGGAACGCCCCTGGATTGGGGTATGCTTCATTTGAATATTTTTGTGGGATTAATTTTTTATTCGGGTCAGATATACATAGACCATAGTTTTTTTTTTTTTTTTTTTTTTTTTTCAAATGGAATTTTTAGGTTCGGGTCGGGTTTATGCTCATGAAATTTTTGTCTTGCTTGGATCGGAGTATGGTCTGTTTTTTTCTGGTTGGGATCGGGTTATGTGTTAATACGCCTAAAAATTATGTTTTGCTATTATTCTTTTAGTGACTATTTTTGATACATAATTTATTTTGCTACTTGATAATTTATTACTGTATATGAATCGTCTGCCGATTCGAACAATTGTACATCAAACAGCCATTTCATTTTTGTTTAAAAAACAAATTAACATCTTAATAAAATATTAACTTAAATAAAATGCATTCAAATTTAATCAATGATTAAAAAAAACTGCTAAATACATATACATACATTTACTGCAACCATAGCTAACCACGCATAGATTATAATGTACGAAGTACCATCGATCTGACGTAACAGCTGTATTCAAAAATCTAAGTTAAACTGACATTTTGCCAGTCTATGAATTTTAAAGGTCTTTGGGGAAGAAAAAAAAAACAGTCACTTTTGAAATGTCAAAATCTCAAATTGGTCTCTTTCATAGAGTAAAAAGAAATTAATAGAGTGGAAGTATTATCTCTGGAGGTGCTAAAAATGTAACTCTACATTAGTCCAATTAAGTACCAACAAAAGCACGTGATTTGACATGCCTATCAATTGAAACAGGTTTAAACCCGTATTTTTTTGCTTTTATTTCATAAAAAGAACTAATCTATCGCTTCACCGGTAAAAATTTATTAATTATTTTATCATATGTGTTTTAAATATCAATATAGAGAATTAGTTTAACGTTTTGCTTGAAAATATAACATTCTTTTGTTAATACATAAAAATCGTCTGCAGTCAGAAATCTTTATTTTAGATTAATATTTATTACTTAAGTTTTCATACATGATTTTAAAAGAATGTTTTCATCATTATATTTTAAATATTTATTTACATGCAATTATTAAGCCATAAACATTTTTCATCTACATTATAAAGTATTTAAAATTACATTTATGAAGGAAACTTTTAGTTATACAATTTTTAGTTCATATCAAATGTTTTCAATATCTTATTTAATTTTAAAATAATATTTAATTATTGCTAATTTTCCAATTTCCTTCATTTGAAAAACGAACATTTATTTTAATAAATAATAATAGAACAAAGACCATTTTAAAAATTTGGTATTTCCTCTTTAAATATGCTTCAATTGCAATTCATTTCTTTCAATACAAAATCCCTTCCACGTCCTTTTATTTGGCACATTAAAATTTGAGCAAAAATGGTTTCATATTGCAAACCTTTTTTGAGGCTTACTTCACCTCCACTTATCTCATTCCTCCATGGGTTTCTTTAATTCTGTCTCAGCTTTCTTATTACTTCTGCGAAAATTTTTACACAACCAACCAACCGTAAATAAACGAAAGAGAAAAAAATGGGAAAAAGATGATTTTTTTATGAGAGTGACCTCTCGATTTTAATTAATTACTCAGTTAATAATTGGAATTTCGAAATTTTGAAGCTCAGGTGCATCAGGAGAGATTTGGGGCTACTCTCAAAAAACGTTTGAGCTTCGTACGTGCTGTAGATTTTGCTAGCCATCGCAGACACACAGACACACACACAGACAGACAGAGCGTTTTGTTCTTTTATTAGTATAGATAATGTAGTACAAAACTTAGTTTAATTGATGGCTGAAAAAAATTATTGATATGCGATTGTTTGGAAGAATATATCTTTTGTTTATGAATTCCCATGTAAGAAATGTTGCGTTCTCGATTTCTCGTTTAAATTTAAGAAGCCTCAATTGTTATTCCAAGAGCCGACCGCACAAAACCCTAAGTCATCTAGCACAAGAAAAAATCCTTTATTTTATGGAAGTGTAGTCATAGAGGAATCTAATGATCCATTCTGCCGGAAGTGAAGTGGTGCATAAGCCAAAAATGAATACCACTAGTGGCTCACTCGTAGGTCTATTATTATGTTTGCCGTACAATCAAAAGTATGAAAACACGGAAAACTAAGTGCAGGAAAACATAATACTAAGTCTACGCGTCAACCACTAGTAATATTCATTTTTGCCTTATACACCATTTCACTTCCGGCAGAAACGGGTCATTAGATTCCCCTAATATTACTCTTCCATAAAATAAATGAATTTTTCTTGTGCTCGATGACTTAGGGCTTTGTGCGGTCGGCTCTTGAACTATTGTGAAGGATCGCATTTTATAGTTCTCTCAATAAATTATTTTTGATGTTTTCAATTTTCTCTAGAAATACAAATTTTGAATTTTGTAAAATTTATGAAATTTTTTGTATCCAGGTTTGAAAGGAATTACTGATCTATTCTTTGCCACAGTATAAGGGTTGGAGTTCTCGAAACTTATGCTATATATTCAATGTAGCTGTCTAGAATCAAATAATTTATGAAATTGGTCAGAGCGAGTAAATTTGGAAAAAAATATTCTTTACAAGACCAAACTTCGTGAATAATCAAATTAAATATTCGCGAATCTTGAGTTCTTCTTCTTTTTTAATTTTGCGAAAAATCAAAACTCACAAATGATAAGGGATTACAGTATTTTAATTTTACTACTAATAAACAAACATCCCTGACACACACAAAAAAAACTACTCATTGGGAACCACCGTAATATACCCATGATGGATATAAATAACATAATATATGAAAATAAAACATTTGCAAGCTATTTATAAAATGCATTGTAATTCAAAACAAAATTTAAAGGTATATTTAAATATTTTTAATATACATAGTAATGCTCTATTATGAATTTCTGATTAACCCATTTCTACAAATTATATAAAACGCCAAACTACTCAAGTAGTACTGTATTGCGTAAAAAAAACCCATCCTTATAGCTCCAAAAATAATAATCATATTAACTAAAAATTTACTGCGTCGGATTAAGCGTCTCATTTCCAATTAAAATATATCTTTGAATTGAAATTTGAATGAAATACAGGGTCAGGAAAAATCGAAGAATGGGAAAAGCAGGATTACAAATTTCTCGACAACTAATAATCCGATTGACTTTCACTTTTTATGCAAAATTTGTGTTATTTTCTTGCCTTTTACGTCCTCTCCTTTAAATAAAAAATTTCTAAAATTTTTATATACCTTTCATCAGAATGAATTTTTTGAGAGTCCGAAAATATAGTTCCGGATATTCGAGATTACTGATATTAAATAGCCTTCGTCCCCTTTTTACATACTATGCATATACAAAATTTCAAGTCTCTATCTCAGTTTGTCCGGGAGCTAGAGCATTTACAGACACACAGACAAACGGCATTTTTTTAAATATGTTTTTCGGAATCTCCAGTATCTGAAACGTGTTAATTCGTTAAAAAAATGTTTCGATTTTCAAAAGGATTGCAAGATTTACCCTATACTACGTACGATGGGTAAGTAAAAAATGGAAGGTGTTTGCCTTAAAGGAGTTTGCATCACTATTTTACATTGAAGGAAAATAAGATTAACTATAATTTCAAAAGATCAGCACAGCTCAATTCAAGAATAACTGTACTATGAATTAGCCAAATATTATATATTTTACCAAGTTTTGAAATTTTTCAAAAGCGACAAAGTAGCTTTTTGTTTTCCGTCTCACGACAGTAAAATGCGAAAGTTAAGTATTACTTTGGAAAACATGCATTTTTCCTCATAAAGTAGCCATGTTTCAAATGTTCTTGTTAAAGTAGCCATGTTTCTTTCCTTCTGCATGTATATAACTTTCAGTATATTACATAAATTTCAGATATTAGGTGAAATGTTTAAGTAAGTGAAAATGACGTCATATTTAAAAGAAAGTTATCATTTTTTTTTAAATAAAACTAAACATTTTTACACACATGTGTCTAAAAAACATAAATTACAACAATTTTTACTCTTCGGTACTGAGACTAGAATCACAAGTTAAGAGTGTTATTGTTAACATACAAAGATATTGCTGATAATCGTAACGTTAAGTTTTGAGTTAAAACGATTTTTAAATGATCAAATTGAAATACCATTTTTTTTAAATGGTGAATTCGGATGTGAGAAGTTCGTTTGTAAACTATGGGAAAACGTAAATGATGTCGGGTTTAGATTTCATGGTGAAAAAATTCTACGATCGTGTCAAAATGAATAATTTTTTCTGTATTTAATTCTGGAATACCGACCATAAAAGCTTCATTTGATAATATAATCGTAATAACTGATTTTATTACATTTTACTGATTACTTATCTATATAATAGATAAGTAAGCGTGTAACGCTGACGTCATTTTGCGAATGACAACATTTCATGACCAAATTTTGGTTTTGAAATTTTCGTTACTATATTTTAATCATCTGACCACCGTCTATTTTCAATTTTCAGAACATTGTAGTTATATATAAAAAAAATCTACTTTTAAATGCAATTTGTTATAAAACTGTATCTTGATTGATTTATTGTGTTTATAAATTTTATGATTTATTGTGTGCGTAAATAATTAAAAGAATATTATTAAAAAAAGACAAATTTAATATATTTGTAAGTGTACTTTTTTTTTTTTTTTTTGTCAAATATGGAAAAAAAAATTAAAGGAAATTTTCTTGCAAAGTGGGTCTTAATTTATTGATTGTTTGTGGTTTTAAAACAATTTTCAAGCGTGAATAGTTTTAAATTTATCGCTATCGGGCGTAGCTCGGTTACGAAAGTTAAATCCATTTTTATTTAAAACAACATAAAGAGTTCATCACTTTCTTACATCTAATATCTAATTTTAAAAAAAGAACTTGCTATAAGAAAAAATAAATAAAATAATGTAAATAAAACACAAATTTAATAGACATGTCATTGAATTATGCGCTTAAAGTTCTGAAATAATCACGATATAAAGGGATGCCGTAAGTAACAATATATTGGACTTATAACCCTTAGCAAGCGGCTCATACGAAAACATCGCTTTTGATAAATTTAAGAAATTTACTTGATTTAATTTTTCCTTATTAAGATTTGAAATTTTATTTTATTTTTTTTTATTATTTATTTACAAAAATTAATTAAACAGTTCCAAAAATTTCCATCTGTGAAAATATTTCCAGACTTTCTGGAACTACCCACAGTTAGAACACTATCATGCTTGTCTTTGTTTTCGTACATTATATGAAACCAAAATCACGACTTCAGTTTTAAGCGATAGGGTGTTATCACATTGTAAACGATACCTAGCAATATCTCTAATTTCTTTTCTTTCTTTCTTTCTTTTTTTTTAATTATTTGCAAAACGGTTATTGTTCTCGGTAGAGAACTGGAAAATCTGAAGTATATCTGAATCTTTTTATTGGTTGGATTCCGCTACTTATTTTATTTTATTCGCTTTCTGATTGGTTCATGTTTAATGCCCGTTGAGTTCCGCAACTTATTTTATTTTATTCATTTTCTGATTGGTCCATGTTTAATGTCCAAAAATAGAATACTTCTGTTGCTACGATGACAAAATAATAATAATAATAATAATAATAATAATAATAAAACTTTAAAAAATAATTATTATTTGAAAACAAATTGTTATAAAGATTTCAAACAAATTTCATTAAGAAGAGCATTTTTTTTTTCTCTACGCAACGGTGTAAAAATTTAAAATATGCGATGTTTAGAAGTTTAAAAATTTGCATTTCCCAAAAATTGTAAAACTGAAATTTCATTTAAAAATTGTTTATGATGGGTCCAGGAATATTAATGTTTAATCCATGTTGTACATAATATGAGGCGTTCAGAAGTCAATCTGATTAACTCCATCAATGCACATTTTAAACAATTAAAGTTGTATATCTATAAACTACTGTTTTTTTTTTTTTTCATTGGTTTAGGAATATTAATATTTAATGCATGGTGTACGTGATATATGACTCGTTATGACAAAAATCACGTGACTCGTTATGACTTGTTATGACCTAAAAATGATGTTTATTATTGTTATTATTATTTTTTTTTATTATAGAATTTATTTATAAATCTTTAAAATTTTAGTCTTTGAAAATACTATTTTCCAAATAATTGTTGTAGTTTGTTAAATTATTTTGTTGTTGTTGTTGCTTTTTTAGCTCACAGGCTATCATAGCCTGAGAGCTTATGTGCCCGTCCGTTCTGTATGTATGTTCGTATGTACGTAACGCGATAACTCATGATAAAAATATCCGATCCACTTGAAATTTTGTATGTAGGTATATCCTGACAAGGCGCTTCCCTGATTAGTTTTTGGAGTTCATTCGATATGTATAAGAGGGGGAACGGGGGGCTCATGCCCCCGTTAGTTGATATAGATGGGATTTTCATGCAGAATTAAGTTTTCAAAATTTAGATTAGGATCATTCTGATGAGGCGATTCCGTGACTGTTATTAGGTGTTCATTGAATAAGTATAAATAGGGGGAACAGGGGCTCTAATCCCCCCCCCCCCCGTTAGTTGATATAAATGGGATTTTCATGCAGAATTAATTTTCGTTCAAAATTTAGATTAGGATCATTCTGATGAGGCGATTCCGTGACTGTTATTAGGTGTTCATTGAATAAGTATAAATAAGGGGAACAGGGGTTCTAATGTCCCCCCCCCCTTAATTTATATAAATGGGTTTTTCAAGCAGAATTTTCAGATTTCGTTCAAATCTCTGAATAGTTTTGGAAGTTTAATGGTTAAGTATAAAAGAGGGGGATAACTCTTTTTAAATTATATAAATGCTAAATGGGTTTTTATTAAGAATTATCTAATTTGCTCTGAATTTTGGATATAGATTTTTTATATGATAAAGCATGTCTTTGATAGTATAGGAGGTTCAATGATTAAGTATAAAAAAAGAGAAAAGGGGAGAGCTGTTTCCCCTTCTTAATTTTTTTTTTCGAACGGAATTAACCCTTGAAAATATAAAGCTTTAATGTGCAATTAGTATTTGTAGCCTGTGAGCTCAATGCCTTCAGTTTAACTGGGCAGTATTCTTTATTTGAGATACATCTTGTCTTTATTGGTTATTGTTGTCAAAATAGGCGTGATTAAAGAGTCTGGCATCTTGCCTTACAAACAGTTTTGAGATAGAACTCTCTTAGAAAAATGTATAATTTGAAATTTATTACATGCAACACCAGAACCATATGACTTAGTTAGAGTTTACAGCTGTAAAATTCTTTTGCAATAGGTTGTGTAGTACACAGGGGCGTAAACCGCCCTAGGCGCGTAGGGGGGTGTAGGCTCATAAATTTCCGACTCCAAGAAGGAAAATTTCCGAGTACTATGGCCAACCTTAGGACTAATATACAGGGTGATTAAAAAAAACGTGGACAAATTGATATGACAAATCAGGCATATGACAAGGGTAAAAAATCACATAGGAACATAGCGCCGCAAACCACTTATTGAGTCACAAGTACAGGGTGTTTCGTCCTCACTCAATTTCGATTAACAGTAATAAATTTCAGAAAACTGAAATACAGTAAAACCTCTAAATAACGGACACCTCGGGAACGCAGAAATTGTCCGCTATTCGGAGGTGTCCGCTATTGGGAAAACCTCAAATATACAAAAATCGCTAAGAAATGCTTAATATTTCATAATTGACTTTTATATATCCTAAAACCTTTATTATATGATTAATGAGAAATTAAAATTATTTTTTAAACAATAAAACTGAAATAAAATTGTGCACACCTTTAACTGCTGTTTATTACATTCTTAAAAAAAAAAAAAAAAAATCAGTTACAAAAGTTTACTTTTGCTCACGATTACATGTAATTTGTTTTTCAATGGGACGTTATTGGTCATTATAGAATTCCAAGCGGGGATAGGGATTGTACTTTTTGATCATTAAAAACATAAAATCATAAAATCTTCCGGGGAACATAGGTATTGGGATGCTCTGAGTGATGTTCCTCTCAGGCAACCCCCTGAATTCAACACTGAACATGAAGGAGAAATTTCCTCAGTCCACCCTCTACATTTATCTGTGATCACAAAATTTGTGACATATTGCCCTGATAAATTTTGAGACCTTTTTACTTTTTTTCTCATTCTTTTTCTTGTAAAAGAAACCTTTTTCATCCTTTTTCGCCGAAAATAGTGTCCGCTATTTGGAATGTCCGTTATTCAGAGGTTAAACATACAAAAATTTAGGTTTTGGGAGTGGGGATTGGAAAACTGTCCGTTAAATAGAGGTGTCCGGGAGTGTCCGTTATGGAGGTTTTACTGTATACTGTAATAAAACATTTAACAGACATTCTCACCTTTGCTTTAAATGTGATAACCAAACAAAAGTGTAGAAGTTTGCATTATGCGCGCCAGCAATATGCACTTGATACCTCACATTTTGAACTGAGATAATTAGTTAATACGGTATCATCGATTGCTTGAGCAACATATTTTTCCAGATCTTTTCGCAACGTTGTCACATTTCACACAAAATAAGGTACATATCGTTGCATTTTTATTACAATACTTTTTTTTTCCTCGAAATTATTACTTTTAAACCGGGTGTAACTAGTCTGAAACATCCTATATTTGTGACTCAATAAGTAGTTTGCGACCCATGTTCCTATGTGATTTTTTATCCTTGTTGTATGCTTGATTTGTCATATCTTTTTATCCACGTTTTTTTTTTTTTTTTTATCACCCTGTATGTATACAGTCGGCTCTCGTTAATTCGAATTCGTCGGGACCACAAGAAATGTTCGAATTATGGAAAGTAAGAGAGGAAAACATGTTTAAAGGGATACTATTTAAAAAGAATTAATGTTATAATATTTTTAAAATATATTTCGGTTGTTATCATTAAAATATGATTTAATATTAAATATATAAATACGTAAACTGATTAAAGCATTAGGAATAAGCAGAAACGAAGATAGGGTGGAGGTGTTATTGATGGACACACAGGGCACTAAAAAAGAGGATAGCAAATGCATAGGAGTATATTTATACTTGTTCAGAACAATTCTGACAAAAACAAAAAAGAGAAAATTATTGCAAAGTTCTGAATTTCGGGAGAAAGTAAAGAAAAAGGAAAAAATAGGAGTTTCATTAGTTCGAATTAAACAAGGCCAAGAGAAAAAGAGTTCGAAAAAATGAAAATTTTTAACGTTATTCTACTATTGAAAATCGGGACTTCATGTTTAGTTCAAATTAAGCGAAAATTCGACTTATAAAATTTCAAATTAAGGAGAGCCGACTGTATATATATATATATATTCATATATAATTCTCAAGATAATTTTGACTTAGTGTATCGAGTTAGTCAAATAATCTTATATTATTATTAGTCTTATATAACCATATATTTTTCCCATAATTAGAAGGTCTCATGATGGGATTCAATAATCGTACCACCCGAGAGGGCCACGGGTAGTGCTTAGTACGAATAAGCAGTCACAGGGCTTTCCAACGATATGTCACATGAAAGGTGCCGGCTAAATTTAAAAAAGTGGTCGCCCGTGATATATCACAAGAGAGAGATATAGACCATATTTAGGAAATTGTCCTCCCTAACAGAATAAACCCTTCCCCTAACTGATTTTCATATATTATAAATAATATTTATCGGAGGTCCCCGTAAAAAAACCCGAACTAAAATGATAAAACGCTACAATTTCGAAAAAGATCGAAAATTGTCCCCGGTAGGGAAGTAGGAGGGGGTCAGCGGGAAGAAAGAAAGATTTATAATATGAAAGAGTGATCTGCGGGTTTTTCTATGATAGGTCACATGATGGGTCCAAAAAAGTATGGAATTTTTCCACATACACTTTAACATCCTCGGAGAGTGGAAATTTTAAAATATCGCTGAAACACGTATTTAATTAGTTTTTAATAATTTTATTTTCTGTCGTTTCACGCTCTTATTAAAAAAGACTGTTGAGATGCGCCAAATGTCCAAAATTTTTTGACCCCCCTTCCTTTTTAACCCCAGTATGGGGAATTTCTGAAATCGTTGGATTATGTGTTTGATAATTTTTTTAGTAGATTTATTTTCTGAAATTCCACGCTCCCACAGTAAATGTTTGCTGAGATATGGCAAGTTATTCCAGAATTTTGATTCCCCCCCCCACTCCGCCGCCTGTCCCTCTTAGGGGGATAATTTCAAAAATTCCATCTTAGTGCATGCTTACATCATAAGAAGTATTTTCGCTCCAATTTTCGGGCTATAAGTTTTGTAACTGACTCATAAGGCGGGAGGCCCAGCGCCCAGTCGTCTAGGTGCCCAAGCGTGTAAGAGTTACGTTGAAGAGAAAACTAGCATTTTTTTATGTAAAATTGATTTTTTTTTTTTTTCTGCTTGGAGAATATTTTAGAGACAAAAATTTGTCAAAAATACCGCATTTCTTAACATAAGGTTTAATTCTTTCTACGGCAAACTTTAAAGCAGCGTACAATTTGGTGATACCCATCATTTTTCCGATTAAGCAAAATGTAATAGTATTAATAAAAATATTCAAAAATTGAATACAATTGATTCAGGAAAAAAAACGAACGTATTATTTCTGAGAGAAGTAAACTCGTATAGATTGTAAAATATCCAGATTATTTTGAGGTAAAAATTCAAAGTAGTTGGGTATTTTCAATTTTCATCCTGTATCATATAAATTTCTTAAACACCTTTTTAAATCAATCAAAAATTATGTAACAAAGTAAATAAAAACAATTTTTGCATTTTTAATTTTTTTAAATAAAATGAAAAACAATTTCACATTTTTAATTTTATTTATTTTTATTTTTATTTATTTATTTATTTTTGATAAAATAAAAAGAAAACACAAAATTAGTTAGTAAGAATAATTAAAATCATAATTATTTTCAATTAAAGGTAAAATTTGTATGGAGTGGAAAATATCCAGATTTTGATATGGAAAAACACAAAATATTTGTATTTCAGTTTTGAATTTTCATGGGATACAACCTAAATTCTATAATACATATTTCTAACTAAATTTAAAGTTTAAGTAAAAAAATAGAAGTTTCTTCACTTTAATCAGTATGTCTTAAAATTTCGACACTAAACTAAAAGCTTTCCGACAGTAAATCAATACAAGTGGATTTCGATATCTCGAAGCCAAAAGTCACAGGGAAAAAAAAAATCGGAATATCAAGGTTTCATTCAAAATATCACGGTTACAAATAACATTAACATTGTTAGAATATGTACATAAACATTTTTTTTTTTTTTTTTTTTTTTTTTTTTTGGTCATATTGAGGTTTTCGAGTACACAATGTTTGTCAAATCAAAATTTTTCTGAATAGTTTTATCAGAAAAATAAAACCCTATATATTAATAAATTGTATTAATTAATTAGTAAATTAAAGTACTTAGTAAATTACCAGTTAGTTAAATTAATTAATAATAGTTCCGGCTAAGAATAAATTTGTTTTCTTCGTTCTAAATTGTTTCTTATTTTTCTAATTAGAAACTGCAAGTGGAAATAAATCCGATTACGAATAAAATTTTATAGGTTTTCCTCGATCTAACTTGTTTTTCTTATTTAATTCAAAAGAAGAACAAGAATTCGAACAAGAATTTTTCCGATTGACTTTCTGTTTTTCCAATTTATAATTTTTTTATAGGTTAATGCGTAATACTATTTTTTCTGACTAAACATGCCTTTTCCGATGGAACGGAAAACTTTCCGAATGATATTTTCGTTTTTCCAATCTATAAGTTTTTATAGGTTAATACCATTTTTTTCCGATGGAACAAGAATTTTACCGACTGACTTCTTCGTTTTTCCAATTTATAAATTTTTATAGGTTAATAAGTGAAACCATTTTTTTCGACTAAACATGCTTTTTCCGATGGAAACGGAAAATTTTCCGAATGATATTTTCGTTTTTCCAATTTATAAATTTTTATGGATTAATGCCATTTTTTCCGATCGAACAAGAATTTTTTTGACTGATTTTTCCGTTTTTCCAATTTATAAGTTTTTATAGGACAATACGTAATACTATTTTTTCCGACTAAACACGCCTTTTCCGATGTAACATGACATTTTCTGAATGCTATTTCCATTTTTCCAGTTTATAAGTTTTTATAGGTCAGTACCATATTTTCCGACTAAACTTTTTCCGATCGATCTGGGAATTTTCTGACTGATTTCTTCTTGGGGGGAGAGAGGGGTGCATACATATGTATATATTATCTTTGACTAAACGTACATTTTCTGATCAAACGGGAATTTTTCCGACTGACTTTTTCATTTTTCCAATTTGTAAGTCTTTATAGGTAAATACCATTTTTCCCGACTAAACATAAATTTTTCCTATCGAACGGTAATTTTTCCGACTTATTTTTTCGTTTTTCCAATTTGTAACTTATTATAGTAAATAACTTTTTTCCGATTAAACGAGCATTGTTAAAATTTGTAAGTCCTTATAGGTAAATACCATTTTTAAGACTAAACGTACATTTTCCCTATCGAACGGTAATTTTTGCGACTGATATTTTCGTTTTTCCAATTTCTAAGTCTTTGTAGTAAATAACATTTTTCCAACTAAACGGACAATTTCCCGGCTGATTTTTTTCATTTATCCAATTTATAAGTTTATATAGATAAATACAATTTTTTTTCCCGACTAAGTTTATAGTTTTACCGATAAACGCAAAATTTTCCGACTGATTTACTCGAGGGAGAGTGCCACCCCCCCCATACCCCCCACCCCCCGGGATTTACGCCCCTGGTAGTACAGTTATATTGTGCGATAATATTGCCAGGTGTTTCCAGTTATGTTAATAATGGCGCTCTTTATTGGTGCCAAAAGCTCAAGTTTGCCCCTGCAAATTAAAAAGTTAGACAGGCCTACTATAGAGTCTATAGAATGTATACACGCCAAGTAATATACAACAAATTAGTTATAAATGCATACCACAACTGAAAACACACATTTAAGAACTATTGTTTATAGACAGTGCATTAGTTAAAATCTTTTGTATATCCTTGTAAATGAACAATAAATGCATACCACACTCTACAATAAGCATCATGTAATACGACTCAGTGATATATATAAATTTCAATGACTCAGAAGTAGTGTAATATCATTAAAATACGCCGTAAACGATTTTCCCCCCATACATCAAAAGAGTAATAAAATTCTGTTAAACGACCCTGTAAACGAATTACAAATGCTACAGATTCCATTTTCAACTCCGAACATATTACGATAAACCTTAACTTTTATCAATAACATAGCAATCGAAGTATATTTACACAAGTTAGAGCGCTAACAAACTGACATACAGACGGACTGACAAACCGTATTCATAAATACTTTTCAATCGGTATGTTGTAAAAATTGCACACCCTGCAAACTTTGCTGAACAAAGTAAAAAGGAAAAAAATTATCTTATTGTCATTTACATATTTTTAGATAAATGAGATGCTTCCTTTTGCAGATTAGGAAAATAATTTATTAACTTTTATCAGTACAAAAACTTCAACAAATACATTCAAAGTAACAGATAATAAACAACCATTTTGCCTCAAATCTTCAAAATATTTTGATGTGAGTGAGTCTCAGATAATGAGAAATTTTATGTCCTTGACTAAAAAAATGCGAGTTATTCAAGTCAACTGTAAATGTTTAATTTTTTTCTGAATATGTCTGTCCAAAAACTTCTTTTTGCACTAGTTTAAATATGAAAATAGAAAAACTTCCAATATCTTTTTTAAAATGTAAAGTTGTAAGTGTCATTATTCAGGTTTGTCCCAAAATTTAAATTTATTAATTAAAACCTTTATTTTTAAGATTTGTTAGGCTTTAAAACAAATAAAATGATTATATATATATATATTTCATGACTCTATTTAATACATTTGTTACTTTTGGAAACCAGAAAACATTTTTATTACTCGAAAAAATGACACAGTTTTTATAATTTTCTTTTAAAATCAATTGAAAAATTAATAATTTCATGTTGTTTGGACAAGAAATTATTAAAATCTCAGTTCATCTTGTAAAATAAAGACGTACGCTCAAAAGTTTAAATTTAGGAAAAAAAGAAAATCATGTTACATAAAAAAAAATAATAATTTTTCGTTTAAAATTCTGAACTTTACACGTATTGATTAAATACCCAATTTTTTTCATAAAATGGTTCGATGGAACTTAAACATTTTAACAATGCGTAGATGAGCGCAAATTTTATTAAAATTGTTCAAGTTGTGATGCTGCCCATATTGAATAATGTAGCTACCAAAAAATTGCGTTTAAAGATGCAGGATTTAATGTATTTTGATCGTGCTTGCCCTTACATTTTTCTTCATATCTATCATTTTAAAGCGTCTTGCAAAAAGAAAAACTGTAATGTTGTTCTTGCATTTTGTTTTAAAAATATATAATTAATATTAAAATGTCATAAAAATGTGATGCACAAAAAAATAATTTATCTTTTATTAGCCTCCGATGCTATTTCTTTCAGACAAGCTAAAAAGTGCCGTGTCAAAAATTGTGGCCCACATTTTTCATAATCTGGCCGTTAAAACGAGACATTCATACAATCTATCTATATATTTATACTAGGACTTCCCTCAGAGGGATTAGTCTGAGCGATGTTGCTGAGAATACACATTTAATAACTTGCGACAAGTAAAGAAAATGAGATGTTACCTTTAATTGGTCATTCATTGTGATAAAATATGATGAAAATAAGCATACTGAATCACAGAATTACAAAATCTTATATATAAAGTGGCATATACTATTTTTATAAAAGGGAAAGCAAACCATACATGGATATAAAATTGGAAATATGCAAAATGTTAAAAGTAATACAGAAAATAAAACACCAAATTTTCCTACATTGGAAATATAATTTTTTGAAATGATGTCATGAGCATAAACAGAAGTTCCGCACCGATTTGAGAAACTATAAATAACATAAACTATTATGTTTGAAGAGAATGGAGTGTATTTTATATGGTGTGAGATCCGTCTGAATAGTTTATATTGCTGAACATCTGTTTTCCATGGATGCCATGAGGTTGTCGATAAGAATTAAGGAATCCTTTTTTAAGAATTTGTCCTAAACGAGCATTTACATCTTATAAGTTACTGTGATGCCAAAGTTCTAGTTTCTAACTCCAACAGTATCCTAGAAATTGCAATATTCTCAATAAATTGGGTTTAAAACTTTTTCTAGAAAAAAAAAATGTTTAATTTGCGAATTTAAATTATCGAATGTTTTAGAAATAGTTCATAACGAGAATATTATATCTTAAAAGTTGCCAAAAAAAAAAAAAAAAAAAAAAAAAAAATTAAATTTTTAGTTATATCAACATTAAAGAATTCTCAATTTTAGAAATTTTTTTGCTCGTGCATTGATGGTGATTATTGTTCCTACGCAAAATATAGTATATTTTGCAGCAAACATGGTTACCAACATTTTTGCCCACATTATTTTTTAAATCGGCTAGGTACTCCCAATGATAATGAAAAACACACAAACGTTATTGCTTTATAGCATAGAAATATAGAATCAAAAGCTATTTATCTTCTATTATATACATAAATTATCTAATTAGTGCTAGCAGATGCATTTTTAACTATACATAGATCAATATAATGCTTCATTTTTCTTTTATTAGTATTTCTTAATATTCATTTTTCATTTATTTGTATTATTCAGTAAGAAACTCACTTTCTTAAGCCCGAATTACGTCAAACTTTTTATAAATGCGCCAAAGTCCATATAACAGCGAAATATTGTGAAGAGTATTAAATACAAGGTAGTAAGACACTTAGCCAAGCGCAGATAATAAATCGCCAAATATTGTTCTTTTTGCCCTCTCTCGAAATGGATTTTTTCCGTACATTTAAAAAACACAATTTTGAGTCATCTTATTTAAAATTCAAATAAATAAATAAGAGGAAGCAATAATAGTATAAGTCAAAACATTTTATTTCAGCATCAAGGAATTGTATCGTAGTTACACATGTGGAAAAAAGCTGCTTTTGGCCAAAAAACGTAGTCTCCACTAAATTTGAATCCGATTAAAAAAAGTATCGTGATTAATTAAAATATTACAGGCAGAGCTGCCGAGTCTCCGGCATTTTGGATACCGGTATTTTAATACAGAAAATGTTTTATTAAATTGGAACATTCTGCAGATTTAAAAAGTAACTTTTCCTATAAGAAAATTCTGCTATGCAATAAGCGGGGGCTTGGCATCTCTGTACAGGAATATTTCATAATCTACTTTTTAACCTTAAAAAAAGCAACGACCATTTTTCGGGTACAAAAAGTATTGCTAATTTTCCATTTTGCATACAAGGTACCGATTGTAATATTGATACATCTATGGTGATAAATTTCCGATAATTTTTCAAATCCCATTTATTTCATTAAAAATATAAATCTTTTATTCATTTAGTTTAAAGTAAATGGTTTTTAACTAATTTCATAATACTTTTGAAATATCACTTTTCATTGGCCATTTTTTTAAAGCATTTAGAAAATGTTTGTTGCTTTCAGTCAAATATAGACTTTGGTCTGTCCGCATTTTATTTTATTATTATTATTATTTATAAATAGTGGAGAAATATTCATACTTAATCCGTAACGTACATAATATATGACTCTGTTATTACATAAGTCACCTTTTTTCATCATAAAAATTATGTTTTCACTGACTTTTATTAACTCAATAGGAAAAATTTTGAGCTTTGAGCAATAGATGTCCGCATTTCATTTATTTATTTATTTTAACAAAGTTCTTTGCATTTAGAAGAATTTTTATTTAAATAGGAAATCCAAATGTCGCTGTTAATAAGGAAGAAAGTTACAAAAAAAGTTACAAAAACGAGTAGAACTATCAAATATCGAAAAATGACGAATCCAAACAAGACGTCGTATGAAATATCATCTTTTAAAACAAAAAAACGAGGTCTGATTATCGAACCTACTGATTACAAAATGTGCGTTACATTAAAAAAAATTAAATAAAATAAAAATACTGCAAATATTGATTTTTTTCTTTTGTGCAGTTTTGGCTTCGAAAGGTGCGCTATGTTGCAAAAAGATATAAGCGGCTATGAAAACACACTTGGTAAACGTGCATGCTCAGTTTTACAAATAAATATGGCACATATATGCCCTATACACACCAAGATACTTAAAGTGCTATTACACGTAAAAATTTCAAGCGACAAAAATCGCCTGCGTTTTTTCGTGTTCTTAGCATTTCATTGGCTGTTCGAGAAGAGTCTTTACCATCATTTGGATTTCCAAGCATTTGATTGGCTGTTGCCGGCGACTCGCTTCGTTCCACGCGTCAAAGACTTTCCGACAAAAGAGAATCGCGCGTTACCAAGCGACTCCCTTGGTCCCATAGGATTACATGGAGACGCCTGCGATTTGACGCCTGCAGCAGCGCACGTGTAATAGCACCTGTCAAAATGGCATTCAGTTGCCTAACATGGTTATCATATAAATGTTATAATAAATTGTTTGTTCTAAAAATATTATCATTTATTGGTTGTTATTTCTTTTTTTTTTAATAACAGAAAATGTTTCGTTTATTCCTTTTTTTTATTTTGAAATAAATAAATAACGTGTTATTATACCATGCTATATGTATCTGGTAATCAGAACGATGTTTTCGCCTAATTGGCATAAAAAATCTCGCCAAACCCGGTGCTTATATCTCTAGTATATTATCTCAAGAATTTTATTTATGTATACTATAATTGTTTTTACATTCCACTTACTTCTTCTTGTATATAAAAATAGGTAAGTGGCTCCTTTATGCAGGATAAATTGTATAAATCTTTAAAAAAATAACCCCCGTTGCCCCTTTTTGGATCGAATTAAAAAGAAAATCAATGTCTAATTCCGGTATTGCTCCCAGGTATGCATACATATTCCAAATTTCAAAGTTCTATGCCAACAGGAAATGGATGAAAAATCGGAAAAGATGTCACATATGCACCAGGGTACATAATTGGCGTCAAAATGGCATTATTTTACCTGAGATGGTAACCCGGCTTTATTTATTTATTATTTGTTTATTTACTCATAAAATGTTTATTTACTTTCATTTCCTTTTTTTAATTATATAAAATATTCGTTTTTATAGTTATTAATTATTTTTATTATTTTATTTACTGTAAGTTCTTTTTGATAATAGAAAATAATTTAAAAATGTGTATGTAAACTTTACTTGAAAACGCAGTTTTCGCCAAATGGGCTTTGAAAAAAATGTGCCAAGTCTGATGCGCGTGTGGCATCCGTGCCGAAAAATTAGTGACCAGAATTGTCTTCCACACACAAACAAAATATAAGTTAAAAGAAAACATGCAATAAAAATAAATATAAAGGGAAAATGATGTCATAAAAGAAACTTTTTATTTAAAAACGTAATTGTTTCTAATTTTCACACGCGAAATATATAAAATATTCTTTTAGCTATCAAAAAATGCTATTAAGTTTTTACATAGCCTACTATAATACTAGTAAAAGCCTGTTCATTTGAGATTAATGTATGAAGTCTCCCACCAGAGGACGCTGATACCTTGCCCAAGTTAATCAGACCAATCATGTAAACCCTGAACCAAAACAATGACACGTGTACAAACATGTGCACAGAACAGAAAGCAGCTTATTCAATGCTAATTTGGGCAGGGTTTGCGTCACGTGGACTTACACGTGGTTCAAAGAAATGGTTCAGGGTTTGAAGCTGTTGCCAGCTTCACTTTTTCGGCGGTTTTTCGCGAAATGGCTCGGCTGGTAGTATTATAGTAGGCTATGGTTTTTATGACATTTTTTAATATAAAAAATAACAGTTTTATTTTCCTGCATGATTAAATTTTAAAATGTTTTATTGCATTCAATATTTCTGAGTGCGTAAATGATTACTATTTACTCCATGTACTGATTTTGTTATCTAAGAAAATATCCAGCTTGTGAAAATCACGCACACCAAATTTCTGTGACGTATGCAAATAAATTGTGCTTTTTATCAGTTTTTTTAATATAACTTTTAAACTATTTGGAATTAATTTTTAAAAGTAGGTGCATTCACCAGATTACCTTCATAGGTACCTTCTGTTACAAACAGAATCGAAATCCGACAAGTACTTTTTGAGATTTGCTTGACGAAATAATTTTTTTGACTTTTAATATCGTTACGTACTCTGAGTATAAGACTTCGCTACGCTCAGACAAAAAACCTGGCTGTTTTTTTAGTCATCAGCCCTGAACTTTTTACTCAACCGATTTTGAAATTTATTTATTTTTTTTTTTTAATGAAAGCTATTTATTTGTAGTAGTGCCCATTTTAGCTGTTTTTTAATTTATTTCCATTTTTATTTTTTATTTTTAATTTTAAATGCTTTTCACGATATTTCATCAAAATGGTGGCAACTCAGTTTAGCTTTTCTCTCGATAGTAAAAATTTATTTTCCATTATCACTTTCCACCAGTCAGAAGCTTTATTTCATCAGTGAACATGACCTCGCATTTAAAAGAAAAAAGTTAATTGTTTTCATAAAATTTAACCACAATAAAATGATTGCGTATAATTATGCACTAGTTTAGGTAAAAAAAATATATTTACTGAGAAATAATATTAATAATGTAAATAAAGTAACAGAAAATAATTTATGATAAGTGTCTAAAGCAAAATAAGAAAAATTTCAAATGAGGAAAATGATGTCATTCAGCAGCCAGATAAATGAGAATTACAATATTATTACGGATGCCTTTTTCATATTACTAATAACAGTAACTTTTAAAAAACATTTGAAGAGAAAATGACGTCACTATTTAAAACATCGCATTTTTACTCATAACGATATTACATATTAATATTTCTTTTCATTATGGACACTGAGATTGAGATTTTACTTTCAGATGACTTCAGTTAGTAAAAATAATGTGACAGTAAAAATGAAATTAGTGTTTTTTTTTTTTTTTTTTTTTTTTTTTTTATAAAACTATATTTTTGTGAGTGCATATAAAATAAAATTTCTGGATTTCGCCGACACTCAGATTACAATTTTAACTGAAGACGTGCGAATATTTGCATGCAAAATTGTAACTGGCAAACTTGACATTAAGTTCGGAAATATATTTATTATATATTGATTCAATAATGTAATTACTTTTGCTTTTTTAAAAATCAAATCGATCGGGTCTTTTAAACATTTCATTCGTCGAATTCGACGGGATTCCACTCCTTTTATTGTTAAAATGCATTTCCTTTTTCTGAGAGTCTATAAAAAAGCGTTTAAACTAAAGAAAACATCCGTTTTTGATGAATCTAGTCAATGAAGAAGTATCACGTCAAATTGTATCTCTTTATTATTCCGCAATTCCAATGTCTCAGAGAAATTGCTAATCAATTGGGTATTTCACGCCGTTGTGTTTGCTATTATACTGATAAACACAAGAAAAATGAAGTTAGTTCATTGCATTCTAAACGAAGTCGCCCTTCTAAAAACCTCTATCGATTTTTTTCCCCCTAATCGGAGGCGAAACTGAATTCTGCAATGGAAGAATCTACATTCGGCTTGTTTTGTTTTATTTTTATTCTTGAAAAACTTAATTTCGAAATTTCTATTTCCTACAAATTTTAAAATAGTAAAAATAATTAAGCATTTTATGAATTTCATGAAAAAGATAATAGTGTTTTGCACTGTTCTATTTTGAACTACAGTACCGTTTTTATTAACACTTTCCAACAAAGTTGAAAAGTGTTTATGCATTCGGTTTGTCTGGCCGTCTGGCTGTCTGTCCGCGCTCTAACTTTCGTAAATATAGTCGGATTGCTCTGAAACTTTTATATGTTATTGATGTTTAACCTAGCACAAACCCTATTGAAAATGAAGTTTCTACTATGATTAGTTTAATTACAGGGATAGTCAAAAGTTTTCCGATACATTACCGCCAATGGGAAAAAGTCGTTTCAAATGAATTTTAAAGGTGTCACACCATGTTAAACGTATTCAAATTTGCATGGATTCACAAAGTGCACTAAAATACGCATCCTGTAAAATATGCTGTCAAAATAATAGTTATTATTCATTTACAGGGTCATTCAAAAGAATTCCAAATAATAAAGGAAGGAATTGTTTGCGACACATTTTAACGATGTTAAACGATTTCAAATATCATAAAGTTGATATACGCCGCTGATACTTAATATTTAACGCATAATATGAAGTGGACAGGTTTTACAGGGACACATAAAATATTTAAAACTTTATATTTGTGACGATTTAAGGAGAACTCGAATTATTTCCACTGGTTAAAAAGAAACACGCAGTCATGGCAAGCGAGGGAAAAAACAAAATAAAATAATAAATGTAGAAGATCCAATAATTAGTCATGGGCTGCTGTAAATTCATTTATTAAATTCGTAATAATGAAGAAGGAAAAGCTCCTTTTGCAAAAATTCCATCATTATTTCAGCGAGCTGTCCTCATCGAAGAAGCAACCCAAGAAATCTTCTCTCTCATCTCGAGACTTCCACCTTCTAAACTAAAAAAGAAAGTACTGGAACATTCTGTAACCTCCAAACCATCATTCTTTTATGTAAACAGAATTCTTGTCCAGTTACGAGGCTATTTTAAACAGACGATAAATTTATTTTAAAAAATATTATTTAACCAATTTATAATTGACTCAGAATTTTAAATATCTTACGCAGACGATTTTTATAAATGATTAATTTTAAGAGAAAAAGAAAAGAAATGAATTTATTAATATGCACACATCAAAGGTTGACGTAGGAAAAATAAATAAATAGATAAAATAAAATAATGATATTTTTTGAAAGGTATGGTTTTGGAATAAATTTAATAAGACTTTCTTAAAAAGGGTTGATAAAAACATAGAAGAAATTAGTTTTATTTGGAATATTAAGAAATAAAGTTTTAATTAAGAATATTTTTAATTTAGAGCCATCTTTTTAAATTTACGCATACTGGAATAATGTTTTTTAAGGCAAATTAAGAATTTATATCGTCTGCATAAGGATTAACAGATTAGATTTAGAAACAAGATTTTAATTTAATAATTTGAAGTAAGTACGGAATATTATTATAAGAAAATTAAGATAGTATAAAGGTTAGTTTTGGCGAAAAAATTTTAAATTTGTAATATTATCCCCCCTCCCCAAGACTTTGTATGAAATTGATCGTTAAATAAAACTACAAGTTCAGACAACAGAAATATAATAATTTAGAAAAGTTAAATTTTGGAATAAAACTGTCAAACTCAGGAAGCCAAGAGATGGAAGAAAAGAAAATTAACGCAATATATAAAAAATATTAGCAATTAAAATAAAATAGTTAAGAGAAAATAATTCTGAATTAAATTTAGGTAGGAGCATTTCCCTGAAAGAAATACAATAATGTTACAACATCACTTACCATTTGTAAGTGCAGAGGAGATAATACATATAATAACAGTAAATAAGTTATGAATATTAATAAGCAAGAGATAAAAATATAATAAAAACAATAAAAATTCGTTCTCATGGAAGTTTAAATAATTACAATGACTTAATGCATAGTTTATTTTAAATAAGTCCTTTAAATGAAACAAGTCTTTCAATAGTATGTATAAAAGAGTCTTTTCCAATGTTCTCTGAATACAGTCTCTTTAATAAAAATCTTCAAACCTAGTTTAATCTTTGGTTTTAATGTTATATTGGATCCAACATCTTTCAGTAATATATCAATTTTTCAATAATAAATAGCATCACTCTCAATATCAATAATAAATAATATAGAAAAATTTAAATAATGACAATAACAACAATAATAAGTAATAATATAATAAGACTCCATATCCTAATATTTTTCAATAAGAGTATAATTAATACTAAACTTCATTATAGAAATCATAATAATAATAATAATAGTAAAACAAGAGTATAATCAAAAGAAAATATCACTATTTGTTTATTATTGATAGGGAAAAAACTGGTTGAGGATAAAAATAATTACATAGCAACTAAATAATTTTCTTATCTTCTAATAGCATAAGAAAGTATTTTTTGCTAGCCGAAAGTATAAATAAAAAAAATCATAATAATTCCAAAATCCAAATAAAATTAAATCTAACTATTTAGAAAATGGACTCTCAACCAGTATTTCCTTACAATAATTCCTCTCTGATACTCTTTTACAAAATTGTCAAATTTGGTTATAAGTTCTCAAATGTCAAATGTAGAATAATGTTTTATCTACACATGGTTTATAAACTTCAATAATAGAATACAAATAGGAATAAAAGGTGTCATTCTTAATTGAGAAATGGAAATAAAAATAGTGTGCTTTTTTGAAAAACTTTTAATAGCTGTAGTTTTCACAATCACTGAAAATCACATATTATGTTATAGGTTTGAGTAGAATCATTAGATTTTATAACTGTTATAACATAAATATCTGCTGAATAAATAGAATAATACTAAGGTCAAATACATGAGTAAATATAGTTAGACTTAAACACCCTTAAATTTAATTTATCAACATCAATTTGAAAGCTTTTACAATCAAAGTGTTCACCTTATGCCTGCATAAGGAGCCCAATTTAACCCCAAAAACTCCCAAAAACAAGTAATATTCTTGTAGGCCTCCAAGAACATACCTGCTGATGTTGAAAATTATGGTGATAAAATATTTAAAGACTAAGAATTAAAATTTAATCTATTGTCTTGACTTTCGTTTGATCTAGTGATTGTGATTGTATCTGAGGTTTTGTTTGTTTTTTGGGTTGCTCATGAAACAGTTTAAAATCTTCGGGTGAAAAATAGGGCCTTAATTTAGAAACATGCACAATAACGGAATTTTGTCCTGTCTCATAATTAAATTTATCTATTTCATAAGTTACATCAGAAAGTTTATTTATAATTTTATATGGTCCAGAGAAAGTAGGTTCTAATTTTCGAGTGTTAGGGTATTTAAATTCTTCATAAATTACAGAGTCTTGTATTTTTAATGGGCATTCAACAAAATTTCGATCATAGAGCCTTTTACTTTTAAGGTGAAATTCATGAGTTCGCGCTTTCGCAATTTTGAGGGCTTTGTCTACTGGAGGGTAATAGTTTTGTTTTAAAGGAGATTCATAAGGCAATTGACCATAAAATAAATAGGCAGGTGGGAATTTGGTGATAGAATGGGGCGTATTGTTGTATTCTTCGATGACTTGGTTTAATATTCTAGTCCAAGGTATTTTAGAAGAAGTGGAATTAACTTTACATTTAAGCCTGGTAACTATAGTCTGATTAACGCGCTCTACCTTTCCATTGGTCTGAGGATGATGTGCGGATGTAAAACGTTGTTGAACATGATGATTTCTAAGGAATTTCTTAAATCTTGGAGATCTGAAAGATTTATGCCTGTCACTAAGTATTTTTTGAGGTGCTTTGATATTGAAAATTTGTTTTAAACAGTTAGTGTATGTTTCAGTGGTAACATTTTTGGAGGGAAAAGCCCAAACAAATCTAGTTGCATGATCTATTATTATGTGTAAGAATTTTTTTGTTGAGTTGTAATAGTTAAATCCACCAACAATATCAATAGAAAGACATTCAAAAGGTTGATCTGTTGCTGGCATAGCTTTTAATAAGCCGAATCTTTTCTGTTTTGGTTTTTTATTTTTCTGACAGGTATCGCAATGTTTAACAAATTCTGTAATGTCTATTGTCATATTAGGCCAATAATAGTTGGGAGATATTAAATTAAGCATTTTTTGAATCCCTAAATGTCCAAAATTATCATGAGCAATATGGAGTAATTTTTTTCTTAATGACATTGGTACAACAATTTTTTTGAATCCCTTTTTCTGAACTATAATAATTCCATTCTCTTTTTTATATTTTTGTCACAAACATTGTCTTTGTCTTGCATCTCTATAATTTCTTTCCTATCTAGCAATAAACTAATATGTTGATTAAAATGACAAACAGGATTTCGTGACAACATGTCTGCTTCGACATTTGTTGAACCCTTTTCATATTTTATCTCATAATCAAACATACTAAGTTTGAGCGACCATCTAAAAAGCCTACCTCTTAAGTTTTTAACACTCTTTAACCATACTAGAGATGCGTGGTCCGTATGAATTGTAAACTTGACACCATGAAAGTAATGATAGAATTTGTCAAGAGTATCTATAATAGCTAAACATTCTAATTCAGTTATGAAATAATTTTGCTCATAACTCTTCAAAATTCTAGAATGATAAGCAATAGGATGTAAGAAATTTTCTTTATCAGGTTGTTTTAGAACAGCACCTACTGCTATCTGAGAGGCATCTACAAACATATGTAAAGGTAATTTAGGATCATAAATTTTGAGGATGGGTTTAGCAATTAAAGAATTTTTTAATTTTTCAAAAGACTCCTGGCACTCTGAGTTCCATTCCCATATTGTGTCTTTTTTAAGTAATCGCCTCAGAGGATATCTAATTTCAGCATATTTATTTATGAATTTATGGTAAACATTAATGGAACCTAGAAATCGTTGTAACTCTTTCACATTTGAAGGAGGTTTTAAATTTTTGATGGTTTCAATATTGGCATTTGCTGGTGTTATAGTTCCATTAGTGATTTCATAACCTAAGAAATTGATTTTATTTTGGCCTAATTTACATTTAGAAAGTTTAAGTTTAATGTTTTCTTGTTTGCAAATGTCAAAAATTTTAGCTAAATGGTTTAAATGTTCTTCTAATGAGGAAGAGAAAATTATAATATCATCAAAATAGTGGCACGCAAAGTCGATTTTATATTTATTAAGGATTCTTCGAATGGTTCTATTGAATATGGGAGGGCCCGTTTTTATGCCAAAAGGGAGCACGAGCCACTCAAAAAGTCCAAAATTGGTTGCAAATGCTAATTTTTCTGTATCGGATGGATGTATTGGTATGTGCCAGTAGCCAGAGGCTAAATCCAAAGTTGAAAAATACTGAGCACTACTCAATTTATCTAAAATTCCATCGATACGGGGCAAGGGTTCTGCATCATTTTTAATTATTGCGTTTAATTTTCTATAGTCTATACATAATCGCGTTTTTTTACCTTCCTCTCTTTTCATAACTAGTGTAACAGGGGCAGAATAGGGGCTATTACTTTCCTTTATCAGTCCGGCTGCTAACAATAATTGAATTTGGTTTTTTATTTCTATTTCTTCTAGAGGAGATGTTCGGTAGGGCCTCAAAGATATAGGTAGGTCTGAGTTTAGTATAACGCGTTGTGGTTCAATATTAATCCTACCCACATCATATTTATGCTTTGCAAAAATATCACTATAAATATGAACTAATTCCCTTAAATTTACATCTTGAATTAAATTTATTTCCCCAGTTAAATCTGAATCCGAATTATCGCGAAAATTTTGAAGAGTCATGGAACCTCTATAATCAGGATGCACATTAATTGCGTGATCATATTCAACACAGTCTTCATTTTTCATAATATTTCCACAAGTAGATTGTAACTCTATATCATGATTACTTACATTCAGTGTTTCATTATCATAATTATCTATTGCTACAGTATTACCAGTATTTAATTTCATATTTTTTTTATATTCTGAGGTTACAAATTCATTAGATTGATCCCTGTTTTGTTGTACTTGGTCCATATTTACTGTATTGAAATGAAGGGATCTCTCATTATGTATGGATATACTGTTAGTTATAATTTTCCTTCCCTGCCTTACAATACAATTTTTACATTCTATGTTTAATTTAAATTTAGAACATTCTTTTAACCCCAAAATAGCATAATCCAAATTTGTATTGCATACTAAAAAGTTAACATATTTTTTAATTTTACCCACTTTTAGAAGAACACTACATTTTTTATTTATATGTAAAAATCCTTTTGCCTGACCAATGGTAACTGAGGGTATAGTCTCAATTTTAGCATTAAGTTTTTTAACAAATTTAATTGGCAATATTGCAATAGTTGAGCCAGTATCTACAACACATGGCAAATTATAATTATTTGTACATCCATACACAATTAATAGTCAAATATTATGAGAATTATTTTGTGAGCTACTTGGAAGAGTATCAGAGGATGGCAACTCACTCCTAAAAATACATTCTCTTTCCCAAGGAAAAGCATTACTGACACCCCTATTTGTGCATATCCTACAAGGTCTTGAAGGGTATGAATTTTGAATATAATTATTTTGACAAACTCTAGGTCTTTGAAACTGAGATTGCCTTTGGGGAATCCAATTCCTAGGTGTATTATTGGGCCTAACTGGCTGAATCCAGGGCCTAGTTGGTTGAAAAGATAGAAAATTTTGTCTAGCTGATGGTTGATTTATTACTTGGTTTGAAACTAGAGGGGTGGAAACTTCCATAAATTGTTTGACAACCCGGTACCATTCTGTGGTACTACTAGGAGGATTTATAATAATATTGTTTTTGAATTCTGGTTTTAAACCATCAGTTAAACCTTGTAATAGTATATTTTCACTAAGATGTAATTTCCTACCAATTTCCACTTTTTTACGAAAATAAGTTTCTAAATTGTCTAAATTATCTAATTTCAGATTTGAAAAATCAGAAAAACTCGGGATGTCTAATTGAATGAATCTTTCTATCAAAATTTTCTTAATTTGTTCATAATCCGTACAATTTAAACAGTCATTGATATAAATTTTTTGCGCTTCCCCTTTCAGATATTGCGCAATAGAATTAAATTTCCATTCTAGATTTTTCTTCTCCTTTTCACATGTTGTATCAAAATAAGTTAACCACGACAAAATGTTCATTCCAGAACTCGGGTCAAACGGTACGAACTTAGGATCTTCCATAATTTTTTGATTCTTACTAATTAGAATAAATGAAGCACTTCTATTTTCTTTATTAAATCCTGATCGTAAAATCATTCGCAATAAATTTCGAAGTTAATAATTTCTATCAATTACATATTTTTTCAAAATTACTATATCAGATCCATAACATACAATAAATAATAAAATAATAAATAAATTAGTAAATTAATAAATTAACTTCAAATTACTCTCATCAATAAAATAATAAATAAATAAATAAATAAATAAATAATAAATACTTTCCATCAATCATAAATAGAATAGAAATAATAATCAAAACATTTAATAAAATAAACTTACAGTTCACGAAAAATCTTCAATAAAATCCATTCTTCATTAAATTCCTCATCAAATACCTTTCGCATACTCAGCACTTTGAAGTAATTAATTTTCAAAAATTTTCCTATGACCATGAATACTCAATCAAAATTTGTGCGCACAGATCAACATCAAGCGTCAGGAAATCCACATCAGACTCGAAGCAAGTACTAATTCTTTCCAAGCATAGCTGTGAAGTTCTTTAGAAAGAGCATTTCTTTTACTTTAATTAAGTAAGAAATTACGGCGATTTAGGCACAAAAACATTCACGAGAAGTCGATAATCGGCGGTTCACAAAGCTATCATCATTTCGTTCCACAGCCGATTTCATTAGCAAGCCGAAAATACCATATAGAATGTCCTTCAATCGAACTTCGGCGATAGCATGCTTTTCTTCGTTCCATCGCAATTTTCTTTAAATATCCAAAAACGGCAGTACAGATAAATAATCCTGTCGACTTTTCGATTAGTTGTGACGATTTAAGGAGAACTCGAATTATTTCCACTGGTTAAAAAGAAACACGCAGTCATGGCAAACGAGGGAAAAAACAAAATAAAATAATAAATGTAGAAGATCCAATAATTAGTCATGGGCTGCTGTAAATTCATTTATTAAATTCGTAATAATGAGGAAGGAAAAGCTCCTTTTGCAAAAATTCCATCATTATTTCAGCGAGCTGTCCTCATCGAAGAAGCAACCCAAGAAATCTTCTCTCTCATCTCGAGACTTCCACCTTCTAAACTAAAAAAGAAAGTTCTGGAACATTCTGTAACCTCCAAACCATCATTCTTTTAAGTAAACAGAATTCTTGTCCAGTTACGAGACTATTTTAAACAGACGATAAATTTATTTTAAAAAATATTATTTAACCAATTTATAATTGACTCAGAATTTTAAATATCTTACGCAGACGATTTTTATAAATGATTAATTTTAAGAGAAAAAGAAAAGAAATGAATTTATTAATATGCCCACATCAAAGGTTGACGTAGGAAAAATAAATAAATAGATAAAATAAAATAATGATATTTTTTGAAAGGTATGGTTTTGGAATAAATTTAATAAGACTTTCTTAAAAAGGGTTGATAAAAACATAGAAGAAATTAGTTTTATTTGGAATATTAAGAAATAAAGTTTTAATTAAGAATATTTTTAATTTAGAGCCATCTTTTTAAATTTACGCATACTGGAATAATGTTTTTTAAGGCAAATTAAGAATTTATATCGCCTGCATAAGGATTAACAGATTAGATTTAGAAACAAGATTTTAATTTAATAATTTGAAGTAAGTACGGAATATTATTATAAGAAAATTAAGATAGTATAAAGGTTAGTTTTGGCGAAAAAATTTTAAATTTGTAATATATTTTTATCTGAAATACTGTGTATTATCGATGATAGCTGATGGATGGTTGAAATGCATTTTCAATTATGATATGCGCTTTTAAGTTTTACAAAATGTTTGCAAATTATAAGGTGCAATAAATGTTATAGTTGATATACAGGGTTACACAAAAGAGCTCATAAAGCTTACTGAATATGAGAGTAATTAACTTAAAGGTGGTAGTAATGCATTTTTACGTTGAACTGCTTTCAGTTTACTAAGAAATTTTTGTAGAACATACATGAAATGATATACAGGGTCACGCAAAGTATTAGCTACATGGTCACCCAAATGTGATAATTTCTAGAAGTGTGATTTAAGTAGCTTTAAGAATGTGTTTGTTTGAACTAAATTTTAACAAAATACTGGCGTGTAGTAAAGATACTGGATTAATTGCAGAGCTGAACAAAAGTATTGAAGTATATTTTCCGTCTATTAGAATAAAATGCTGCAAGAGATATTTCAGCCAGTTAGGCATTTTCTTGCTAAACTAAATTTTCCCATTATATTGTATATATGTATATACCAACCGACGGATCAAATACAGGGCTGTTTAAAAGTATTTCAAAACACATTTGGCTATGGACAGTAGCATCTTATTTCCCTAAATAACAAAGTTTTGTTAAAGATTTCAGGAAGCGTTGGAAAGTGTATCATAATCGATGCTTAACACATGATTTTTCTTACTTGTTATTAATGTTGTTATTATTGTTATTATTATTTTTTTTTTTTGAGATAAAATTTCGAGATGCAATAAAATTCGAGCACGGGAAGTCCTTTTTTTGGCTGTTGTGATGGCCGGCATTACGTTCAGGAAGCAAAAAAGAATGCAAGTAATATTGGCCAGTATCCCGCGTAAATCAAGACTCCAAATGCTCTGGACACCAGCATTTTAAAGTAATTTTCTCCACTCTATCTAACGGTTGACTTATTTACGACAACAGATGATGAAATAAATTGTAAGAAATTAGTGGTGTTTAGAGCATTTGGAATCCTGATTTACGCGAGACACTCGCCAACATTTGTTGTGAGGAAGTGGTATATTAGGAAACCGCTTTACAACTACAATCTACATATTTAAATAATAAAATCGAAAATTTTGACTTAAAAAATGTAGAATATCCTCTTAAAGGGGTCCGAAAAACAAAAATCTTTAAATTTTTTGAAAAAAATTACTGCATTAAAAAAATTATATTTTTATGCTTCAAATTACGTTTAAATCATGTTTTTATCTTAATTGGGAGAGGAATTATTATTATTTTTTTGTTTGTTTGTTTAGATTTTTTTCCAAAATCTAGTTTTCAACAATGGTTGTCTGAAAAAACTTTTTGTATAAATGCGGTTTTCTTCTTCTTTTTTTTTTTTTTTTTTTTTTTTTTTTTTTTTTTACAATTTTTTGAAATTAAAATGTTATAAGGTACCCTGGGGTAATAACGCCACGTTAAGGTTCAACCAATTTTCACGGCTCAGTTTTAGATTGTATTTTTCAAACAAATATATGATTTGATACAGCAACTCATTGACTATCTATACAAAAAAAAAATAATTTAACAGATATGTATTCATAAAATGTAATGGCGTGATTTTTGACCAATGCTATTTGGCGTTATTACCCATCTATATGGATAATAACGCCATGCAAACAAAACTATGAAATAAGATGGAATAATGGCATGTAGATTGCCCAATTCTAAAAATAGAAACTCTACAAACTTAGAAATTGACAAATTGCATTCTAAGCTATTGAAAATGTTCAATTTTTTTGTGAAAGTGTAAGAAAAATAAAGGTGTGGTGTGGGGGAGGGAGGAGGCAAAAGAATATCAGACCGTAAGCTTCTTTTTTCTTAAAAAGGACCGCTTAAATAGAATTATTAGAAACATTGCACAGTTTTAAATGTGTTTATTTGATTCAGTAGTTAGGATGTAGCTCGGCCACTGTTGGGAATCAACCGAGGTATTAATGCCAAGGATTGGCGTTATTACCCCAGTACAGTTATTGCACTGTACATTTTAAATTACAAATTATCTCGAGAAGATATCCAAAATCTTCAACAAAATTTTAAAAATACATGAAATGCACTACAAATTTATGTAATTAACAAAGTATTTCCGGAAAAAAAATAGTCTTCACATCACAAAACGTATCTCGCAAATTTTAGATCAAGCGTTAATTTTAGTTGCTTGTAAAAACAATAACACCTACAAACAGAACAAATTAACTTGAAGCCGTTTTTTGTGATTTATATAACTCAAAACCCTTCTGCGCAGAGCGCATGGGTATCATTTACCAGATTATTTCATAATTATGCATAATATTAGCACTTGGCGTTATTACCCCGCCTGGCGTTATTACACCAGACCACCTTAGTCAAGAACTGTTAAAGATAAACGCTTCAAATTTGAAACGTGTCTTTTTTGATTGTTTTAATTTAATTTAGATTCAGCAAATTTGAAAAAATATTTATTTTTGAAAATACGATGTTTTTAAAGCTACATCATTTATTTTTGTTGTGAAAAACGCTGTAATAACTGGCGATAAATTGATAAATAAACTAAAAAACTTTGTAAAATCACCATAAAATGAAAGATTAAGCAGGACGCGTTTCGAGCTACAACAATAACAGCTCGTCATCAGCTAAACTGATTAGCTGATGACGAGCTGTTATTGTTGTAGCTCGAAAAGCGTCCTGCTTAATCTTTCATTTTATGGTGATTTTACAAAGCTTTTTAGTTTATTTATTTATTTATTTATACTTTTTATTTTTTTTCAAATTTTACTTAAATTGTTTTATTTTTTTGATTAATATATTTTAAAATGCTAAATCAAAATTAAAGTTTTTATATTTCAGTTTATTTAGATGTAAAAAAAATGAAGTTCTACAAATGACATTTTGAGTTATAATGATTTTAAATTACCCCATTTTTTAATATATGTATATATATATATTAATTATGAAAATTTTTATCATGTGATTTTGTTTTCATGATGATATGAAAACTGATAAGAAAAATTATATAATTAACCATAACAAAAATTTCAAAATTTTAAATCAATAAATAAAAATTGTCTTAAAATGTGTCCCGGTCTCCTTTAAGCACAAAATTAATAATTATGAATAATATTTTCTAAAGCCGTGTTCTTGCAATTTTATCAAAGTGAGTCGTACAACTCAATACATAATCTTAGGCTAATTTTAAAAATATATACAAGAATATAACTACATCAATAACTTCTTAAATGTGGTAACAAAATTAAAATAAATTTTTACTCTTTCGAAGAAAACTTCGTTCTCTTCTCTTATAAAAAAGTTTTCAAATCGGATCCCTACTTCCGCTAACCAGTATTGAAGAGAACAAATTATCTATAATAATAAAGAGAGAAGTTTGTGAGTGTATCAGTGCTGTTCTGAAGAGACTGCTGCATGTAGAGTTACAAAATTTGGAGGGAAGGTACCTGTGTATATGAAGTTTTGCACTTCGAAGCCGGATTTTCTATTTTTTGAATAGATTGTTTTTTATTTAATTTTTTAGTCGATTTTTAGCGTTCTTCTTATGTTTCGAGTCGATTTTTCCCCATTAGTGAAAGGATTGCTGTTTCATTCTTTTATACCGACATAGTAAATTTATTTATCTTTTCAATAAAGCTTATTCGGAATTCTTGCAGCGATTTTTGAATTTTTAACGAATTTCTCAATGCGATTTTTAATATTTTCCCGTATTTTGCGCCTATTCATTGACATTGATAAAAGGAAAATTGTTTCTAACTTTTAGCCTAATTTACTAAATTTTGTCTACTACGATTTTGGGAATTTCATCGATCTTTAATGCAATTTTCGAAGTAATTTTTAATGATTTTTCAAGTGTTTGTGCTTTTGGAATCGATTTCTTTTTCATTTTTGTCGATATAATAGGTTTTATTTAAGAATCATTGTTATCACGGACCTGGGCAACGCCGGACAGGTCAGCTAGTAAAAAAATAATTGGTAACCGTTGACATTAAAAATTAAAGTCAAAATAAATTGATAAAATATACCTCTACTTACCCATTTTTAAATAATGCTCCTGCTACCTCATAATCTGAAATTGCCGAAGAAGAGGACAAGCTAAGCACCCCAGCTTTTTATAATATCGCAGTAAAAGACCAATTTAACAACATGTGTTAACACTTTACAGTAAAAAACAAATAAATAAATAACGGAAAGAACCGTTTTATGCATCAGGTAAAAGATAAGCCTTATCTGAGCCTCCATGGTAAATTTTTATCTCTTAAGGGAAATTTCCTTCGTTTTAACCTCAATCTAATAACAGTTGGATTTTTTTGTTATTAAACCGGTTTAATGCAGATCCCCCTTTTTATGAGGTCAATTTGTCGTTCAAAAGATCCTTAAAATTTTGTATGATTGCTACAAAGTTTTCTGGGACTGATCCATGAAAACATATGGGTCAATGTTAGTCAAAAATCTTATGCATGTAAAAATAAAGTTTTCGTGTAATATTATTGCTAAGAGATAAGGGAAATCTAATTTTTTATTAAATTTCCAAAATTGAAATTTCAGATCAAGGAATTGATATTGAACTCAAAATTTTACATATACTACTAACGATATTGTAGGTAAGGAGCATATTAACTAGAGCCAAATTTACTCATTTAATGGATCAGTACCATGATAACATTCCCCTCCCTCCCTCCCTCAAGGCTAAAAGAATTTTATTAGACGTAATAAAGACGTTTTAATAAAGTTTTGTTATTCAAAAGATGTAGGCATTTGTATAGTATTAACGGGACTCGATATCAGACTCCTTTTATTATTATTATTATTATTAAACAATATTATGTGGCTTAGTATTTTTGTTTAATAAGAGAAAGCAAAAAGGCTTTTCAATTATATTAAAATTGTAAAATCGACATACGGTCATTTTCATTTCAGCTGACCAATTATGCAAACATCTGATATTTATTGCATTAGGTATTTTATGTCTTATTAAATGTTTGTTATCTTATTCAGTTCAAATGAAATAAATATTGTGGTTAGGTTCTTATACTATATTTACCTAAATTCCACAATGAATTTGGGGGCTCGGGCAGGATCTAACAAAAATAGTTTTGAATTGCGATATGAATAAAAAAAAATTTTGAAACAGATTGGAGTTAAAAAATATTTTGAACTGATATCTGAATAAAAAGTCATGCAAGCTGGAAATATGAATGTAAAAAAGCATCTTAAGTTATCGGATACTCATATGCAAATGTGAGGAAAGAATTTTAATTTTTTTATTATTTTTCTTATAAAATAAGTAATAAAGTCATTTTTTCATGCAGTTAGAAAAGTGGATTTATTAACTTCATATGATGATTTTGAACTGGGAATTTTCAATATTAAAAAGATTGTTGATTGAATCAGATTAAAAAAAGTCCGCAAATAATGTAATTGTCTACTTTGATATAATTGGGTAAAGGTAACTCTATTTTCTCGAAACCGACACGACCCGTTCTTCAGGGGGTTCGGTTTAGACATTTAGAGTTAACCTGATTTTTATTGGAGATTTTTTTTAAATTAAATTTGAAAAATAATTATTGTATATATGTTCATTTTTTATATAGAAAAAATGGCAATGAAAGTATAACTGTGCCCTGCTTTTCCATAAACACAATTAAATTCATAAATACAATTAAATCCACATAAAAAGCACAAATAATATGCACTAGAAATGCTTACAGGTGCGTACACATAATATAAGGTTATTTAAATACATTAAAAATAAATTAAAAAATACAAAACGTTTTCAGCCAATTTACAGGGTCATTTTTATTGGATATTTAAATGTTATTCTTTTTATTAAAGAGAAAGACAAATAACAATATTTGATTAACCACTGAAGATGGCTTTGGGGATTGGCTGAAATATTTTGCATTATGATAAACTTTTAATGTATTTTAAATAACTTTATATAACAAGTATGCACCTGCAACAATTTTAACACATTTTATGTGCGCTTTTTATATGAATTTTAATTATTTAACTCAATGTAAATTTAACACGAGAAGTTTAACTTTCCTTTAACGACAATCTCATTCATAAACATTTTTCAGCACTGTTAGAAAGTGTTCAAAGGGGGGTTTAGATAGAAAACGAACCTTCTTAAGAGGGTCCAGGAAGCAAAAATCTTCAAATTATCTAAAAATTTATATTAAAAAATTTATATTAAAAATTTCTCTATTGTTTTCTGCTTAAAAGGACAGTTAAATCATGTTTCGATTTTAATTGCAGCAGAAAATGTTTTTTTTTTTTTTTTTTTTTTTTTCGTTTTGGTTTGGTTTTAAAATCTAGCTGTTAAGGAATGGTTGTCGCGGAAACGACTTCTTGCGAAAATGCGTTTTTCGTCATGTTGATTTTTTTTTTCGCCATTTGTCGTATTTAAATTTTTATAAATCAAGAACCATTAAAAATAAATGATTCAAATTTGGAACGTGCCTTTTTCGATTGTTTTACTTAAATTTTTATTCAGCAAATTAAAAAAAAAATTACTTTTGAAAGTAAAGAGTTTTAGGGTTACGTAATAAAAAGTAAAATCAGAACAATTATAAGATTACTCTTATGCCTGTCTGTCACAGCCATCTTTCTCACTAGCCAGTTTTCTCAGGTATCCAGTGAAAGCTTTCGTAACGCTGACCTCAAAAACAGTTCTTTTAATTTTAGATATTATATTTTCAAAGTTATCGTCGAAAATGCACAATCGAGAAAAGCACATTTTTCCATTACTCGCAAATTTCTATTTGCAGGTATTCAATAAAAAAGTTACGTAATGCTGAAGGTGCCTATCATAGCAGAAGCATGAAAGCATTGTTGATAATGATTTTCGAAAATAAAATCACTGTTATCAAATTAAAACAAATTTTAATTAATCAAATTAAAAACTATACATTTCTGTTTATTTAAATTTTTTAAAAAAAAATTCTACAAATAATATTTCGAGCTATAATAATTTTAAATTACCCTACTTTTTTAATAAATTTTAAACAAAAAAATGTGAGAAGTTTTATCGTGTGATTTTGTTTACAAATGACAGGGTTAACCATCATAAAAAAATACAAATTTTCATCTCAATAAATAAAAATTATTTTTTAATGTATCCTGCATTTCTTAAAAAAAAAAAAAAAAAAAAAAAAAAAAAAAAAAAAAAAAATCAATCCTATCATCAAGTTTTATCATTTTTTATGCAAATAATAAGCATTTCCGAATATAATACTAAAGAAAAACGCTTCGGAACTTAATGATGCGTGATTTTTTTTCTTTTTCATCCATGTTTGATTTATAATCTACCTTGAAAGCAATTTTAGTAAGTGAACTTACTAAACAATTTCAGGGTCACGTTTTACAGTTCAAAGTCAGTTAACGTTTTTATTTCTTCTGAATGATTGATGTTCATTATAGGTATACTGAAAGATGACTTTTTCTCCAGTCCAGCATAAAAATTCGGAATGACAAATGTCAAAGAAAAAAGATAGGTACTTGCCATCACTGAACATTTAGTTCGATATTTCTACAGTTCTCAAGAAAACATAAGAGTCATCGATTAGGAACTGTTCACTTTAATAAACCAGGCGTGGAAGCGAGAAATAGAAAAATAAAGATGGATTTATTTCCTTCTATATACAGGGCCGTAACTAGAAGTAAAAAATAGGAGGGGGAGCTCATATTTTTTTCTTTCTGACGCAGAAAGATAAATTAGAGCATATTCACATTGTACTATGTTTCTTATTAAACTGTTGTATTAACTTCATTTTATGCTAAGAAAAAAATATGACGGTTAAAAATTCTAGTGTATATATATTTAGTACAAAATTAAACATCGTGTTAGCTTCATGTGTGCAAATAGCATGTGCGAGTGTTGAAACACTTATTTTAGTTACAATTCACTATTTCTGCAAAACTATGAAAGAGCCTATAAACTAAATTAGATTTTTGAACAGAATTTCATTTGGATTTTTGGAACAGAAATTCATTTGACCTTGGAATCTTTTCCGGGAGAAGCTCAAAATGTTTTAAGCGAGGGAGGGCTGAGCACCCCCTTCCTAATAACGGCCCTGTCTATATAATGGCGACAAATTTTAATAATTTTAACGTATTTTAACACATATTTATAAGATAAAATTAAATATAGCTGTAGGGGAGAGGGGGGCACCTTTCAACATTTTTTTAGAAAATCAATATAATTCTTACTTTAATTATATTTATTGCATTTTAAATATTACATAATAAAAAACACTGCATTTCTTCATCATATGAACCAGAAATTAAAAGTTTTCCAATCAAATTAAATAAGTTGTGAGGATTTAAAAAGTTGAAGGATTTCCGGTAAACTCTTTGTAAGGCGGGTTCTGTGTAAGACGGAAATGTCTAACTCGGAAAATTTTTCAAGCCCCTAGACATACAGTATTCATAGACATACAGTAAAATTTGTCTAAGACGGTCCCGATAGATTCCGACGTAGACATATAGTCCAAGAGTCGACTGCACAAACCCTAAGTCATCGAGCACCAGAAAATATCCTTTATATCATGGAAGAGTAGTCATAGGGGAATCTAATGATCCTTGTATGCCGGAAGTGAAGTGGTGCATAAGCCAAAAATTAATACCCCTATTGGCTCACTCATAGGATTAGCAGTATGTTTTCCTGCACTCAGTTTTCCGTGTTTTCGTACTTTTGATTGTACGGCAAACACAATGATAAACCTACGAATAAATCACAATTGGTTTCAATTTTTGGCTTATGAACCACTTCACTTCCGGCAGACATGGATCATTAGATTCCCCTAATATTACTCTTCCATAAAATAAAGGATTTTTTCTTGTGCTCGATGACTTAGGGTTTTGTGCGGTCGGCTCTTGGACTAAGAGTTTTCTCTACTTTTTAACAATGGCAATTATGCTTGTATATTTTCAACTTTCCATAAATGTTCTGGACACCATTTCTTCTATTTAGTAGCGAATGATTGCAAGTGGCAAGATATTTAATGTAATAAAGACAATAACTATTTTGTTAAAGGAAATGTTTCTTTTTCAATAGGTTCGGTGAAAGTACTTTATTTCTATTTTAAGAAGGGGGGAGGGCGTGAGTTTCAATCCTGATAACTTATCTTTTCGATGTTCAGGCAGATTTTTATGATCTTTCTTTATACTTTGTACTGTAGCACCTCTTAATGTGACGTTATTTTTTTTAATCTAACAGTCTGCAAAGCAAAGAAAAAAAATTATATTTTACCTTTTAATGTTACAAGGTAGAATCCGTCCGATTTCGACGAAAGAAAATCTTAAGATGGAACTATCTTATCGATTTATACAAAACCTACAAACATAGTTGTAATAAAAAATGCGTCTTAAGTTGGTCAGTCTAACAATAAACCAAACATTATTTTTACTTAAAATTACCAAAATACGATTTCTATAAAACTCAGTTGTGTAAATTACTGAAATTAAACTTTAATCGCATATGTAATCAGTAAACTGTATTATAGATCAGTTATTATGACGATGTTGTCAATTGGAGCTCTTATGCTTGGTATTCTAGAAAGAAAAGAAAATTTATTTCATTTTGACACGATCATAATTTTTTTTTCCTGTGACATCTAAACCTGACACCATTTTCACTTTCTCAGAATTCACATAAGCACTTCTCATGTTTGTATTCACCATGCTTTTAAAAATGCTATTACAGTAAAACCCCGATAATTCGGATTAATTGGGACCAGACCTAATCCGGATTATCCGAAGAATGAGGGAAAAAAAATGAAATAAAACATACTTACAGAATATCACCTCTATATTAAACATACTGAATATTTACCTGAATTTTTATCAGAAAATGATTTGAATAAAGATAAATAAACCTTATTATTCTCCCAATTCTGCAATAATAAAAACTATATAATTACCACCATTTTGAAGAAATTGCGTAAAATATTCTTTAAATTAATGTATAAAAATAATGATATTTTTTTAAATGTCTATTGTGGGAACATCTACAAATGAACAGATTCTACTTAAAAGAATTATTAGTAAAATTGGTTTAGTAGAAAGCATAGGCCATATTACTAAAAAAAACCTTGTGTTTTAAATTTACAAGGATACATAAAATTATTATTATTATTTTAATAAGCAAATTTTCTTATTTTGAAAAAAGTATAGTAGAGTGCCATGCATTGCAATTGTGTAACTTTATACTGAATGCCTATTTCTATAGTAGAATAGCAATAAAATATTAGTCAAGAAAATTTTGGATAACTTAACACAACAATTTTGGGTAACCTGATATTCTTTTAAATCTCAAATTATTGCCATGATCCCCATTGTTGCTTGTCTAATTCGATGAGGCGAATTCATCCAGATGAGAGTCATCAAATTCTTCCATAAATGTCGCTATTTTTTTGGACAAAGACTTTCGCACTAAATGTCACTTTACAGACATTCGAAATTTTTGCTAAACATTCTGCTTTATCAGCCTCTGATTTCGATTATATTATTTTTATAAGTGAAGTAAGTTCACTTGGGAAGAATTTTAAAGCAGTTGGAGTGAAATGACACTTCTACAAAAACATATTTCAATTTTAAGAATTAAAAAAAAAAAAATCCTTTTTTTTTTTTTAATGCCGTAATTTGCATCTGCTAGAGTAACGCTCTTGTAGTGCCTCGTGTTAAAGGATCCCTAAGCTAAAACATGCCACTTTAAGATCCAGTCTTAAACAACATCTATAGAAGAGTATATAAATGACGTCATTATCACAGATAAACACACAAACCCAGCAAAAAGCAATATTGTTAATCAAGAAGCTCAGCAAAACAAATCGAGTGTTTAATGATAGACAGACCTTCATTTGTTTATTTATAATTACTCCATGTTTTATCAAACACATTATCAGGAATCATTTTTTTAATTAAAAAAAAATTATTCCATACAGATAAATTAAATTGCATTATTTCAATTGTCTGATACGAATTTAGTACATGTGGAGGGAAGTCACACAAATATTATTTAGCCACTTCACCGGTGACGGGTATGGGGAAACAGTGCTTTTACCCCCGACTTATCTCGGGACCGACGGTGAGGTGGTTAAAATACATTTTTGTAAAGAGAAAATGTTATATCGTTTGTAAGGTAAGTTTGCAATGTACCAAGAAATATTTAATTGATGAATTAAAATTAAATAAACCCAAATTCACCAAATTTTAAAACAGGCGATATTTTTGACATAGCATACATTTTAATTTCAATATATATATATATATATATATATATATATATATATATATATATATATATATATATATATATATATATATATATATATATATATACAAGCAAAACCCGCGGCTTTGCTCGCGTAATAGTTGAAATATGTCAAGTGATACTTATATATCTGATTTTCATTAGAAGTAATAATGTATTAAGGAATAATTCAAAAACTTCCATTTAAGCCACGGTTTGACTGAATTTCATTATTATATGCATTATTCCGAAATTAAGACATAAAATAATACGAAAAATTAAAAATACTTCTAAGTAAACGATAATTTAGAAAATATATTGAAACTTTTATGCTCAATTCATACATTCCATTCAGTATTCATCTGAAGTATTTATTCTTTTTAAGAAACAATATTCATATGCATTTACATTTTTTAATTATCATCATGTCACAATCCAAGTTTGTCTTCTAAGGGTCTACCATAGATAGACCGTAGATACCATAGATTACCCGTCATTAGGGATAAAATATATCCCACTTAATTTTAATTGCAAAACGCCACATTGATGTCAGCAATTTGAAATAGCAATTTTATTTTTGTCAAATACGTGAAGAAACGCTTTTAAGTATTTTGAAACCAATTTGTTTTTAAATTCTGGTGCCAATCAATCATTTCAGCATTTTAAGAATTGAAGTGCTTTTTTTCTCAAAGGGTTAAGTGTCTAGCGGATTTTTTCATTCATGTTTCATTCATAAAATAATAACTGAAAAGTATTGGTATGAAGATTTGTATTTGATAACTTTACATATTTTTTATCTTATACATTAAAAAAAATAACATTAATCTCAACATTATTTTAAATCAATCTTTGAATTAAAATATTACGCAGCGGAAAAACATGGTTAGGTTAATAGGTTAAATGAAAAATATTAATTATGGAATCAAATAAAGCTATGAAGTTTATCAAAAGTCAAATTTCGTATTAGACGCATGCCAGAAGTTATTAGCCAAAGATTTCGTTACGCCAGCAATTTTGTTTCTGGTCATTTCAGTGCTTCAAGCGCGTAATTCAATTACATATCTGTTAAATTTGTATTTATTTATTTTATTTCATTTTATTATTTATAAAGGAAAATTTAATTTTGCTATTGTATATTAGCCGGAAACAAATTCCGAACTCTTTATATTTTTTTAAGGACAAATAGATTAATCTATCGTAATCGAGTTTCATTCGGTAGAGATAAATTTAAAAATAATTCGCACCTGATTTTTTTTTTTTTTTTTTTTTTTTAACCACAGCCAATTAGTAAATTGAAATACAGTTTTCAAACAAATTCAAAGTATTTCCAAAGTAATTTTTTTCTTATTCGGCAGTGTAAAATTTAAGTTGTTTGATTACATGTTGAATTTGTAATTTTTAATAATTTAATTTGCGTTTTTAACCATTCTTTTATTTTATTACTCATGCAATTTTAATTTTATAATGGAAAATTATCAGGAACAATATTTATAGATTTATGAGTAATACGTGATAGAGATTTTAAAAAAAATGCTTGAAAAATATAAGCACGTAATGAGTCAAATGAGATACAGTTTTCAATCAAATTGCATTTGAAAGTAGATTTATTTTCCTATATGACGAAATAAAAATTGAAAATGTGCGACTTTTAGAAGATTTAAAAATTGCTAAAAGTCATTTTATCTTGAAATGTTATCATTCGCAAAATAACGTCAGTGCTACACACGGACACATTTGTTCCTTACACTATAGATTTTGCGCATATGAAAAGTCGGTACTACTTGATTATCCCGTCGATCATTTTCGCCAAATTAAAAAAACTCCAAAATCAAACTTTCGCCAAACGAAAAGCCAAGTTATATATGTTGACATAATTTTTATTTTAAATAACGGAAAATCAAATTAGTAAAACATGAATAAAAACTAAAATAAAAAGTGGTATTAAAAACCACTTGATGACATTTTAAACATGTGTATCGTGTTTAATATCATTGAATATGACATTTACAATCATCCATTATTGGCATTTAATCTTATAATTTGGCGATAGCTTTTGGTCGACGGGATAACCAAGTAGTACCGAAAAATTTTACGCGCATACTAAAATGTTAAAAGTAAAAAAATGACTACACGTACATTTTTTCAAAAAAGTTTGCTTCAAAGTTAACTCTATGACAAATTTAAAATTCGTTTTATAAATTAAAATACACACCACAAATTAAAAGAATAAACATTAAAATACACAAACATTGCATTCCGTCACTTCAACGTGCAAAGAAGATGCCGTATTTTCCGTGAAATACGCAAGCCTTGATTTTCACAAATCATGCCAAACCAAATTTTTAATTACATTTTAAACATTGGATATTGGCGAATTATGAAATCTCATTTTGTCGTTTACATCGTTCTTTTTCAATTTCAGATCAATTTTCTATGTGAAAAATGTGCTTTTTTTTCGTTTCTGAAAATATATTTGGAAAATAAAAATGGTTCTAAAAATAAAGTAAAAAATAAATAACATAAAAAATATGAATACAGTCGAGTCTCTATATAACGAAATCCATTGTTCTAGTAAAAAATTCGTTATATAGAGAAATTCGTTTTCTAGAGAATAACGTTAAAATTCCTTTTTAATGTGTAAATTTTGAACAAAAGTAATTTTTGATGTGTTTAATTAAGAATTTGAAATTGTTCATAACTCTGCTTAAAATATCACTATCACAGGGTTCATACAGAGTTGGGAAGAAAATATCCAAGGAGTACATAAAAAATCCAAGGAGTCCAAAAAAAAATTTTAAGGACTTGCCTCTTTTGTTGTTATTTATGTGGCATGCACTTGCACAGCCCTAATTCCGCAGGGATTTCGTGAGTTACCCCTTGCGAGTGGGGGGGGGGCTATCCGTGATCTTCAGACGAAATTGGCTCTTTCCAGCGATCTTCAGACAAAATCAGCGATTTACCTGCGATTTTTTGCAACCTTTTGTCGAAATCGGTTGTTTTTCTGCGAACCTTTGATGAAATCGGCATTTTTCCGTGTTTCTTTTTTTATGAAATAGACATTTTTTTGACAAAATATGCATTTTTACACGATTTTTTCTCGAAAATGGTGTTTTATCCCCGCAATCTTTTGACGGAATCGGCGTTTTTCCATGATCTTTTGATGAAATCTGAGGTTTTTTTTCAATGATATTTTGGACAAAATATTTGTAAGCGATCTTTTATTGAAAACGGCGTTTTTCTCACAATCTTTTAATGAAATCGGCATTATATACATTTTTTATACGAAATCGATGTTTTCCTGCGGTCTTCATATGAAATTAGCCTTTTATCTGCGATATGTTTGGTGAAATTGCCGTTTTAAGGGTGTATTTCGATTCAAACTGCTTATTTTCCGATTTATTTTTAAATTCATTTTTACTCTCAAATGCACCAAACTTTCAAATTCTCTTATTTAGAAAGTACATAAGGTGCCGTAATCATCGATTCTCTGATAAATGCAGAAAATATTGCAAAAAAAGCAATCAAAAACAGCATTTTGAACCGAATTTTCTGAAACGAGAGGTCTGCGAACGAAAAAAAGGATCATACTGAGAAGGTTATTGTTTATAAATCAAATTCTAATGAAATTAGCGTAAAAAGACATCTCACAGCACCTTGTACATCCCTTCAAGAATCCCTTCAGCAAGTTCCATGCTTCTACTTTTAAAAATGTGTCTGAAATTGTATCGGAAAATTTCGAGCTGTTGAAGATGGAAAACCGTTTTTTCGAATACACCATTAACCGCGATTCGCACAGGAAATTAGTTTTTCAGCAATTTTTTGGCGAAGTTCGTTGACAAAAACATTGATGAAATCGTCGTTTTTTCACGAAATATTGACGAAATGTGTGTTTTTTCGGCGATCCTTTCACGAAACTTGCATTTCTCCGCGATTGTTTTTTCCGCATGCAAAACCGCGCAAGTTGGCAACTATGCGGAACTGATAACCCAATTTCAAATTTTCGCAAGAGGATGCTGTAGCGGAGATTATCGCTACATATCTTTTCCCCTTCATAAATGCAATAATTATTTCCCTTTAATAAATTCTTAGTTTTATTTTAGTTTCCCTTTTCACTAATAAACCCATTAATTAAATTAATTCTACATTTAATAGTTTAGTTCTAGCTTTCATCCTCCCACTATTAGAAGTTTCAACTTTTCATCTTTTGGAGCTCTCTGTAGAAAATAATAATAGAACTTCCTTTCTCACAAATTTCTGTTGTGTCTTTGAAAAACATCGGCCCATAGATACCGCACTTATTAACAAAATAAAGAAAGCTCTGGGCTTAGTTCATCATAATCTTTTATTTGTTACATTTTTATTAACATCTGCCTTCCACACCCTGTTTTCATTCTCACAATTAATGCTTAAAGCTAGAAATACTTTTGTCTCTGTTTATAATGATTGTGCTGTCTTATCTGTTAATTGCGCATCTGGATAACATAATTTTGGTCTGCAAAACTCCAATGTTTATATCGGCCTGCTTAGCTCAACCAGTTCCCAGGCTTAAAATATTTCTGTAACCCTAATAGATATTCGCAGATGTAAAAATAATCCTTGGGTTCCTAGACCGCAAAAGTTAGCTGATACTGAAGGTGTGGTCTGTCAAATATCGCCAAAATTCTTTGTATGAAAAACTTCTTATGCCTTTTGGCGATAAGGGCTATGACGCTGTGTCGTCACTTCGCCGATTGCCATCATAGCGTTAACATGTAGCTCACTTGAGCTCTCAGAATTGCCTCCCCCTTATGGGGAGTTGCAGTGTCGTACCTCACGTTAAATAAATGTATCGTTAAAGTAACTCTCTCTTTTCGGAGTTTTTTTGTGTGTGCTTCTTTTTGGTAAATCACCTGGGCCTGTGAACACCTTCACATGCATATCAGATATACATGTGAAGGTGTTAGTTCAATCGGCCCAGGAGATTTCACCAAAAAGAAGCACACACAAAAAAACTCCGGGAAGAGAGAGTTACTTTAACGATACATTTATTTAACGTAAGGTACGACACTGCAACTCCCCATAAGGGGGAGGCAATTCTGAGAGCTCAAGTGAGCTACATGTTAACGGTATGATGGCAATCGGCGAAGTGACGACACAGCGTCATAGCCCTTATCGCCAAAAGGCATAAGAAGTTTTTCATACAAAGAATTTTGGCGATATTTGACAGACCACACCTTCAGTATCAGCTAACTTTTGCGGTCTAGGAACCCAAGGATTATTTTTACATCTGCGAATATCTATTAGGGTTACAGAAATATTTTAAGCCTGGGAACTGGTTGAGCTAAGCAGGCCGATATAAACATTGGAGTTTTGCAGACCAAAATTATGTTATCCAGATGCGCATTTAACAGATAAGACAGCACAATCAGGATAAACAGAGACAAAAGTATTTCTAGCTTTAAGCATTAATTGTGAGAATGAAAACAGGGTGTGGAAGGCAGATGTTAATAAAAATGTAACAGATAAAAGATTATGATGAACTAAGCCCAGAGCTTTCTTTATTTTGTTAATAAGTGCGGTATCTATGGGCAGATGTTTTTCAAAGACACAACAGAAATTTGTGAGAAAGGAAGTTCTATTATTATTTTCTACAGAGAGCTCATAAGATGAAAAGTTGAAACTTCTAATAGTGGGAGGATGAAAGCTAGAACTAAACTATTAAATGTAGAATTAATTTAATTAATGGGTTTATTAGTGAAAAGGGAAACTAAAATAAAACTAAGAATTTATTAAAGGGAAATAATTATTGCATTTATGAAGGGGAAAAGATATGTAGCGATAATCTCCGCTACAGATGCCTTAAATTTTTGTGAATTTTCGGACGAGAATCAACCCTGAATCCACCGTTATCAGCAAAATTGAGGATGATGAATCGTATTATGAAGAAGAAATCAAAGTTGTATATCTAGCTGTAAAGGAATTAAACAGTGTAATCACTTTTTGAAATTAGAACAGGGGTGATTCTGGATGAAAATTTTTTTTTTAGAAATTCACATCGCATTTTCGGAAATCGGCGGGGGGGGGGACACATGAGTTCCTTCCTCCTCCAACGATCTTCGGACAAAATCGGCGTTCTCCCTCTATCTACAGACGAAATCAGCAATATTTTAGCAAAATCGGCGATTTATTGCAATCTTTTGCCAAAATCGGCGGTTTTTCCGCGATCTTTTGACGAAATCGGCGTTTTCCCATGTTTTTTAAGTAAAATCGGCGTAAAATCGGCAATTTTTAGTCAAAATTTCCTTTTTACGCGATTTTTTTCTCGAAAACGGCGTTTTATTCCCGCGATCTTTTGACGAAATCGGCGTTTTTTCCGTGATCTTTTGATGAAATCGGCGTATTTTTTCAAATATTCTTTTGACAAAATATTTTTAAGCGATCTTTTATCGAAAACGGCGTTTTTTCTCGCGATCTTTTAACGAAATCAGCTTTATATCCGCAACCTTTAGACGAAATCGGCATTTTCCTGTTGTCTTCAGAAGAAATCAGCCTTTTATCTCCGATATTTGGTGAAATTGCCGTTTTTTCCGCGATGTGCACAGGAAATTCGCGTTTTTTATCGATCTTTTGACAAAGTTCGTTTACAAAAAACATTGAGGAAATCGTCGTTTTTCCACGAAATATTGTTAAAATGTATGCTACTTCGGCGATCCTATCACGAAATTTGCATTTCTACGCAATTGTTTTTTCCACGCGCAAAACCGTACAAGTTAGCAACTATACGGAACTGATAACCCAATTTCAAATTTTCAGAAGAGGGTGCCTTAAATTTTCGGAAATTTCGGACGAGAATCACCCCTGAATTAGAAACTTAGAGAGAGGTGTGTCTGGATTAATTTTTTCATTTTTAGGTGCGTTCGTAATTATGTAAATACGTAGCACCTATTGTTGTCGCTCAGTCCGTCCGTCTGTCCGTCTGTCTGTCCGTCTGTCTGTCCGTCTGTCTGTCCGTCTGTCTGTCCGTCTGTCTGTCCGCATATAACAACGCAAAAACTACCCAACCGAATCGTTTGAAATTTAAAATACATAATTATAACATAATTTTGTCGAGTCATTTCAAATTTTATGAAAATCGGATGAATAGATCAATTACAGGGACAATCAAAAGGATTCCGTTACATTACGGTCAATGGGGAAAAAATTTTCAAATGCATTTTAATCGCTTGAAATTTAAAACATATAATTATTGGGTAATTTTGTCGAGTAATTTCAAATGTTATGAAAATCGGATGGATAGATCAATTACAGGGACAATCAAAAGGATTCCGTTACATTATGGTCAATGGGAAAAGAATTTCAAATGCATTTTAATCGTTTGAACGTTAAAACATATAATTATTACGTAATTTTATCGAGTCATTTCAAATGTTATGAAAGTCGGACGCATAGATCATTTACAGGGACAATCAAAGGTATTCCATTACATTACGGTTAATGGGAAAAAAGATTCAAATGCATTTTTATGATGTTACACTCATTCGAACATAATAGAATTGGCATGAATCTATGAAATATATACTAAAATATGCATTCTGTACAATCTGTGATGCAAAGAATTTTATGAAAATCCGATGGATATATCAATTACAGGGACAACCAAAAGGATTCCGTTACATTACGGTCAATGGGAAAAAAAGTTTCATATGCATTTTAATCGTTTGAAATTGAAAACTTATAATTATTACATAGTTTTGTCGAGTCATTTCAAATGTTATGAAAATCGGATGAATAGAACAATTACAGGGACAATCAAAAGTATTTTGTTACATTACGATTAATGGGAAAAAAGTTTCAAATGCATTTTAATGGTGTTACACTCATTTGAACATAACATAATTGACATGAATCTATAAAGTATGTACGAAAATATACATTCTGTACAATCTGTGATGCAAAGAATATTTAGTATTAAATTACAGGGCCACACAAAAGTATTCCCCTGCATAATGCTACACGGGGAAACATTGTTTGGGGCATGTTTTAATTATATTCAACTATTTCACATTTTATGAATAAGATATAGGTTTCTGAGGTGTAATAAAAATTACTTCCTGCATATTTACAGAAACACAAAGATTTCGACTACTATTCTGTATCCAAAGTACGCTCTACTATATCAGCAATATCTGAATATTTTTAAAACTTCGTTATCGTACGAACGCACCTCATTTGCTACGTTCACGTGCATTTTCCAACTTGTTCTTTCCCTTATGGCCGCGAAAAGTAAATGACTTTGGTGGCTATTAGTATGATCCCAACCAATCACTGCTATGCTTCTGATGAATGACGTGCATAAAGGTTTTACCATACGTTTTACAATCATGATTTTTTTTTCTTTTCTAGGAGCAATATTACTTTCATGCGAAACCGCAATAAAATTTAAGGAGTTTCTAAGGAGTATTTTGTTTATCTAAGTAGTTCTAAGTACTACTTGGGAACGTTTTCATTTCTAAGTAGTTTCTAAGGAGTCCAAGGAGTCTGTACGAACCCTGCTATCAGTAAGTACCGTATCAATATTGTGCAATAGTGAGATTGTAATCCACTTCCAAAAAAATTAGATATTGTTGACATCTCCGCATTCCTTAATTGATTCCCATTTCTCTTTTTAAGTCTACACAAGTCGCATCTTCTTCGTCCTCAGAATCCACATTATCCTCTAGCAAAATTCAGCCTTTTTTGAAGCAATTGTAAATTGTTTTTTCTTCAATTACCCCCCATTGATCCCGTCTTATATGTATAACTATCCAATTAACATTGCTTTGAGAAGGATGTTGAAAGGTGTATGGGAGGAGGGTAGGGGGATTAATTCGTTGGACTTAAAAAACAAGGAGATTCAAGCAAAGAAGTAATATAAAAAAACTCAGCACTGAACGATAACTTACGTTAGGAATAAGTGATGGAAAATTGATTTCATGTGATTTCGAAGCTTTTTTACAACTGAATAAAGAACATTTTATGAAAATATTCGTTATATGGAGATAGATATTTCGCTATATAGAGACTGTTTTTAATGTAATCATGGGAAAAGGGGAACGTTCCTACTAAAAATTCGTTATATAGAGAAATTCGATGTATGGAGTTTCGTTATAGAGAGACTCGACTGTATTCCAAAAAGAAAGAAAAATTAAATAATTTTGTTTTGCACTTTCCTTCTGGTAAAGTGGCAGGTAACAAAAAAGAACCTAAAAAATCGTCTGCTCTAGCACGTTTAACTGAAATTTATAAAAAAATTACTTTTTACTTTATTTTAAAAATTACTTTATTTTAATATAATTACACTTGAATGTCTTAAACAACTGGACAAAAATTTGGGGAATCTGACATTACTTTAAACCTGGAATTATTGTCAAGATCATCTTTGTTTGCTTGTCTAACTGGGCGAAAAAAATTCAACCCGGAGGGGAAAAAAGAATCACATTGAATAGGTACTAAATCCTTTGACATCAGCCGTGCATTTTTTCTCTAAATAAAAATGATCTGCTTAAATTTACGCATTCTAAAGTAGCATTTTATTTTATTATAAACTAAAAACTATAGTACTAAAAGTTTCCACAGATTTGTCATTGAAAGTTTTCTTCTTTTTTGTGAAAACACGCGGTTGTGTTTGGGCTTAATGTAACAGATTTCAGGGTTACATTTTTTGCATCACTCCCAGCCACCATAAGTCCTCTCTATTTCTTCTTTTTACTTTATGATTATTTTTCCTTTACTTTTCACAGAAATGGAGTACTGAAGTTGCCACCTCCATAAAAATTAAATTAAAATCTACAAAAAATTAATATCTCAAAAACAAATTAAGATACAGTTTTCAAACAAATTGCATTTAAAAGTACATATTTTTCCCTACACAACGGTGTAAAGATTGAAATTGTGCGATGCCTAGGAGTTAAAAAAAATTGCAGTAATGAAAATTGCAAAAATGAAATTTCATCAGAAAGTGTTGCCATTCGAAAAATGACGTATGCGTTACGCACAGATACGTTTGGCCTTTATAATATAGACATAGCAATGATCTATGACTGAATAATGGGTACTAATTGATTATCTCGTTTACTAATTTTAATCAATTATATAAACCATAAACTACCTGTAAATTATACAAACTGGCAAAATTTTTATTTTAAATGAAAAAATAAATACATTTGTAAAAGATTAATAAAAATACAAATAAAACGATAAATAAAAATTGCTTGATGAAGTAACAAACACGTGTAACATGTTGAATGTCAAGTGAACGTGCCATTTATAAGCCATTATTGATATTTAATCTTACAGTTTAGAGATAACTTTTTGATTGATGGAATAATCAAGTAAAGCCAAACTGCATAAAAGAAACATCCTTATAAATCAAAAAATGATAATCATTAATAAAATGCTGACTGCATCGGATTCAGTGTCTCATTTCCAATCAAAATATATGTTTAAATTTGAATTAAATACAGGGTCATGGAAAATATAAGAATGTGAAAAATATGGTTACAAATATCTTGGCAACTAATTATCCAATCGACTTCATTGTTTATGCAAAATTTATGTTTATTGTCTTTTACATTCACTCCTTGAAAAAAAAGTGAAAAATTATATATTTTTTATTAGAAGGAGTAATTTGAGAATCCGAAAAAAATGGTTCCAGATAATTGAGGTTACTGATATTCAATAGGCTTCTTCCCATTATTACAGACAAAGAACATATTAAATTTCAAGTCTATTTGAATTTTTTCAGAAGATAGAGTGTTTACAGACAGACGGACAATTTTTTTCTTAAAAATATGTTTTTTGATATCTCTAATGTCTGAAACATATAACATATTTGTTAGAAACATAACATATTTGTTAGATCCAAAATAAATAAATAAAAAATAAATAAATAAATAAATAAAATAAAAAAATCTAATTTTAAAACGATTGCAAGATTTATCTTATTTCTTATACTATGTATGATGAGTAAGTAATAGCATAATAACAGAAAAATAATACCAAAAATAGTCTACTATGAATAAAACATAATAGAAGCTTAATTACAAATATCTGCATTTACTAAAAAATGATTAAAAAAAAAAAACAAGAATGTATTGATTTGATTTAGAATAAGCATTTTATAATATTTAACTATTTCTTTTATTTATTTACTAAAGAAAATACATTATTTATTGAAGTATCTATTATTTGTTTCAATACTGTGTTGATTTTTAAGTAAAAACTTATGTCTCTCTTCAGTACACAAAAAGAGCAATATAAATAAAAACAACCGATGAAGACTCAACATCTAATAGATGTTAAAAGAATTTCTTTATTCTCAAAAATACACTAGATTTCTTAACTCTTTCTTAACTGCAATGTCATTTCACTGACACAATATTTAAAATTAGATGAGTCTAGCATTAATATCAAAATACTTTTGAAATATACATAAAATTAGTATTAAAACTGTCTACTTACCATTAACAGTCCTTTGCCTATTCCGACATTTTTAAATGATTAAAATACATATTTAGCTGCAAATTTTATATTATTTTATCGTACAGATAGCAGCACTAGACTATCTAGAATAATGGCCAGCAAGTATTTACAAATTCCAACCAAAATTATTTCATATAAAAAATAAAATGTCCATAGAATAGACGTTGGGATCTCAGGAAGTTAAAATGATCAAAGCATTTTTACAGTTTATCTCTGACTCTATCCCCTTATGGACACATGTTGGTTCAACTGATGAAGAGCTGTTATTGTTGTAGCTCGAAATGTGTCCAGTTTTGTATAATGGTGATTTTAACAGAGCATTATTTTAATCATTTTTAGTTCATTTTAAAATAAGAGTTTGCATGGTTAGAATCCTTAATAGATTAAAGGAATCTAAGGAATCCTTAATAGTTATAAATAAATAAAAAAATAAAAATTTAAATCACCAAAACATTTTATTTAAGATTGCAAACCAGTTTCAGTAGCTATATTGTGCCATCAGTCAAAATATGAATGCTCAGAAAAAAAAAAAAAAAAAAAAATCAATGAAATACATGTTTGAGAAGTAGATTCAATGATAAAGTTCATTAGCCAATATAATTACAAGAAATCCTAAGATATTACAGCCAATATAAGAAAAGCGGATTTAACGATGAAGTTCATCAGCCAATATAATCGCAACGGGGATTCCCAGGAAATGGGCCATGCAAGTGGATTCAATGATCGAGTTTATTGGGCAATAAAATTTCAAGAAAGTTTAGAGAACAAATACAATATAATGAATGTAATTTGAAAACATGCAAGTGGAATTTATGAATAAGAATTTCTTTTAGAAAAATTATGCCCAATTTTTACTTACCCATCATACGTAGTATAGGGTAAATCTTGCAATCGTTTTGAAAATCGAAAAAAAAATTTTGACGGATTTACACGTTTTAGATACTGGAGATTCCGAAAAACATATTTTTAGAAAAAAAATTTTGCCGTCCGTCCGTTTGTCTGTAACCGCTCTATCTCCCAAACAAATTGAGATAGGGACTTGAAATTTTGTATGTACTTAGTATGTAAGAATGGGACGAAGCCTATTTAATATCAGTAACCTCGATTATCCGGAACTATTTTTTTCGGACTCTCGAAAAATTCGTTCTGATGAAAGGTATATAAAAATTTTCGAATTTTTTTATTTTAAGAAGTGGACATAAAAGACAATAAAATAACACAAATTTTGTATAAAGAACGAAGTCGATCGGATTATTAGTTGCCGAGATATCTGTAATCCTGTTTTTCACATTCTTCAATTTTTCATGACCCTGTATTTCATTCAAATTTCAATACAAAGACATATTTTAATTGGAAATGAGACGCTTAATTCGACGCAGTAAATTTTTAGTTAATATGATTATTATTTTTGGAGTTATAAGGATGTTTCTTTATGCAATCTGGTACTTATTTGAGTATTTTGGCGTTTTGTATAATTTGTCGAAATGGGTTCATCAGCAATTCATTATAGAGCATATATATAGAGCTATGTATTTTAAAAGTATTAAAATGTATGTTTAAGTTTTGTTTTGAAATTGCAATGCATTTTATAAATAGTTCACACATGTTTTATTTTCATATTTTATATTATGCATATCTATGATGGGTAAGTGTTACGGTGGCCCCCAACGACTAGTTTCCAACAATCTAACAACAGAGAAATAGCAAAATCACAATTAACAATATTTTAAAGATTTTTATAAAATATGAAATGCTTCAAAAAAGTTAAGTTCATGAATGGAAGTGGGTTTTGAGATAATTTTTGCAGCGCTAAAGTAAAAAATGTGATTCATTTTTCAGCCAAATTTAGCAATGGCAGATTTGTTTATATTTCAATAACTGTCTTAAATTAATATTATCCCACATAATTATTAAAAATTTGGCTTCAAACATAAAACTCTGAAAAAATATTTTTTTTTCTTTGACTAAAGAATTCACTCTCAGAGGCATGAAATTCTTTGTTTAGGGAATTACAGCCAATAATAGTTGAAAAATTCATTTACACTTGGGACTGAAAACATCAAAAATATGAACAAAATATTTTAAAAACAAATATCAATATAATATTTTGAGAATAAATATCAAATTACATCATATCAGTAAACTTTACATCATATTATAACACTAAACTCCTCTTTTTTCTGCTTTATTACTCTGCAATAACAAATATATGTATAATTCACACTAAATATGCTCTCTCAAAAATTCCCAATTCTCTGCTTCTGCTCCTCACTTTTGCTAACTCTCGAAATTTCATTTTTAAATCTTTAAAAGTTTTTTTTTTCCATAACAGTAAATAATCCTAATTTACAGCCTCCTTTCATTGCTCCTTTTACACCTTCTAAATATGTTATGCTTAAAATAGAGTTTTTTATTATTTTTATTTTTCTGCAATATTTGTTATGCTTTTGTGATAGCAAATAGCCAGTTACCTATATTTCCATCTAAAATATTAGTCATAGCAAGCATCGGTGAACTGTGTCTCAACATCAAATGCCAAGCCTAATTGAAAATAAGGTTTAAAATATTACAGTAGATTCCCTTAAATCCACACAGCGTGGGACCAGAGATTGTGCGGATTTCTGGTCAGTGCTTTGTTTGCATTTTTAAAACAGTAATTTGAATGTAATTAATAATGCAGTCGAAACTATAATGAATGCTTCCAATATAATAAAATATTAAAATAAATATTAAACTAAAAGAAAGAAATTTGGATAATTTTGAAACTAAAATATTAAAAGCAAAGATCAAGTTAATAATCAATAATGTATGATAAAATATTCATTATAAAGATGAAATATATTTTTCATAAATTATTCAATGAAACTTGCCTCATAAAGGTACATTACTAATTCACATCAAAATTATAAAATAAGGAAGTTTTATTTCAGGTTTAGACAGGCTTAATAACCAAACAAGCTTGATTAATACATAAATATATTTCATAAGAATATTGTGATTACCAATGATATCAGCAATATCTTGAACTTTTTCCAGAAATAAATTTATTCTTCCTTCATTAAAAAAACATGAATTCAATAATATTAACAAAAACTACAAATTAAAATACATATAGAATTGGTAAAAAACTAAAAAAGTCAGATTTTGTCTCTATGTCTGAACTGAATGTTTCATTGTTTACATCCGTAAATTATATGCAAGTTGCGGATTTTAGGGTTGCAGATTTGAGGGACGAGTCTACTGTACTTTAAAGTCTATGTTTCACAACAGAATCAGTTTTGTAAACATCATTTTAATATTTGGATAGAGTTTCATTTAACTGAGTAACAAAGTTACTAAGCAGGCATGGAAAAAAAAGAAAAAAAAAAAAAAAAAAGGAGGATTTTTTCTCCATCTATACAATAGGGCCAAACTTTTATAATTATGAATTTTAATAGTTATTCAAATCAGTGTTCGAAATTAGCAGTCGTTAGTCATCAAATGCAACTAAAAAATTGAATTTGACGACTACAAAATTACTCTCGGTCGTCAAATTTGACGCCTAGCTTTTTAAAAAATACATTTATTAAGTATTTGGTTTCGAAAATTTAAGAAAAAAAATGGTCTAGTCTGAAAATTCGGAACTATAAACATCGTGAATTTTATAAAAAAGTCGCGAAAAAAGTCAATTTCATTAATAGTTTGCATGAAAAATCGCCGATTTCGCCAAAAAAGCGCAAACAACCTACGAATTTTTTCAAAAAATAACAATTTTTTTTATACGATAACGGAAAAAAAAAAAAAAAAAAAAAAAAAAAAAAAAAAAAAAAACGCAAATTTCTACAAAGGATTGCGAACAGAAATGCTAATCTCAACAAAGAATCGCTAGAAAAACATGAATTTCATCAATGAATCGCGAAAATAAAGTCTAATTCTGTGGAAAAAAAAAAAAAATCCCGGGAACAACGTCATAGTATCGCAAAAAAAAAAAAAAAAAAAAAAAAAAAAAAAAAAAAAAAAAAATTCCAGAAAAGGATTGCGAAAACAGACGTTAATTTCCTCAAAGAATCTTTAGAAAAACGCGAATTATGCCAAAGAATTGCAGAAAAAATGAAAATCTCGTAATAGGAAAGCGATAAAAACCGTTAATTCTACCAAAGGTTCTCGAAAAAACGCAAATTTCTCCAAGGAATCACAAAATCCCCGCAATTTTCGCCGAAGGATTGTGAAAAAAAAACGCATAATTAATGAGGGGGGGGGGGCTATTCACAGGCCTTTTCCCCTCTGCTGTAACCTTTTAAAAAAACTTTTCTTTACTGTGAATTTCAGTAGTTTTTTTAAATTTAGAATCGCCCCTTGATTCGAATGTAGATGCATTGTGTTTTTATTATTATTAGTTTTTTTTTTTTTTTTTTTACTAAATTCAACTCTAATTACCAATACTGGATAAATTTTGTTTTAGTATTGGTAAGAAGTTGCCAAGTTTTAATTTCGTTTTACAGATTAAGTGCATTTTTCTATTAATTAGTAAACTAGTATTAAAAAATGCTCTGACGAGCACCAAAAAAGGTTAATATGTTTTTAAGTATGAAAAAGGGTTTGACAAGTGCTTCTGTTAATTATTGAGCATGAGGAAGGACAAGGGATCCCTTCTTGGCTACAACTTACTTCAATGCCAACTTTTAAAAAATCATATTTGCGCTTTTTCCGTTAAAACAAATCAGTCGCAGTTACTATAAAAATGTATAGTGTAAAGACATAACCAGTAAAGATGCAGCTTAATTAGACATAAATGTAAGGGAAGACGACATAGTGCCAAAAACCTAGTTCCTGCAGGCATCACATTCATGCACTGCCACCAAGCATGCCCTAAGTGTATAATTGCCAGAAAATTGATTTGTAGTATAGTGCAGAGTGAGAAGTGCAGTTAACATCAGGGATGTAGTGCAGGTTATACGCCGTATACCTTCTGGACTTTTTAATAGAACACCATATACACTGTTTCTCAAGAAAGCTTATAGTATACACATTCTAGGGTATCCCTCTGCTTAGAGCATATATCCTATGTTATTTTTATGACTACACCCCTGGTTAACATCTAAAGCACGGTGGGAAGTTCTCCTAAAGAACCGCAAATTTGTTTTATATGGAAAAAGCGCAAATATGATTTTTTAAAAGTTGGCATTGAAGTAAGTTGTAGCCAAGAAGGGATCCCTTGTCCTTCCTCATGCTCAATAATTAACAGAAGCACTTGTCAAACCCTTTTTCATACTTAAAAACATATTAACCTTTTTTGGTGCTCGTCAGAGCATTTTTTAATACTAGTCATTTAATTTTTTGATAAAAAACTGAAGATTTTCTAATATCGTAAAAAGAAAAGTAATTGCTGCTGTCAAAATTTATAAAATGATAACAACAGCATAAAATTTTGATGTATCAGAATAATTAAAAAAGTCATTGCATTGCCATATAAAATGCATGATATGAAAAATAAACCATGGATTCGAACGAAAAAAGTACAGAACTTTATTAAAAGAATTAAAAGCCATACCAATTAAATACATTCAAAGTAATTTCGCGAATGAAACATTCACAACTAGAAAAATTCTAGAAATTGAATAACAATTAACATAAGAATATTCCAGAAAGAATAATAATTTAACACAAAAGCATTCTAAACAAAACGAACTTACATCCAATGGGATTTGAACTCTCTACCCGCTGCTGAGCAGCTAAATGCCTTACCTCGAGAGTCTAGTTTAACACCAGAGATGCTGCAAATTTTGCTATAGTACCTATATAAATGCCAGTATAAGTCATGTGACTGTCATCAACAGCTCCGATCTGATTGTTTTATTTTTTATACGCCCAGCGGCTATTTTCCTACTTTTATTTTAGCCCGAAAAAATCGCCAAATAGGTTTCCTTCGCCATAATTTCATTTTAAATATAAAGCTGTTACTAGCTTTATTTAAAATACATGACTTTCATTAAAAAACACATAAATTATCAGATACATTTAACTTGCACGTTTTTCTTTCATTTTATTACAAATACTATAAGTATAAATAAATAAAGGTACTTTTTCAGTAGTTGTACATAACGAAAAGTTCTTGGCGGGAAAAGAAGTTTGGCAACGTATATTCTGGCAACCTATTTACTATTTCATATACACAAGCATTTTTTTCTCATGCGATAACAATGTATTTAAGGTACTACTTAATTATGCTGTCGACCAAAGAACGATAGACAAACTGTAAGATTATATGCCAATAATGGATGAACATAAATGTTACACTTTCTTGACATTAAACCCGCTACACTTGTTTGTTAAGTAATCAAATGATTTTAATTCGATGATTTATTTATATTTTTATGAATGTTTTACTAATTTATTTGTTCTTTTGTTATTTAATATAAATTTCATGCCAATAAGCGAATAGCTCTTGGTATTAATTGAGAAAAATATAATATGTATTTTATTAAAGTTATTTTATGGTTATATCCGCCGACATTATTTGGCTAAATAAAAAGCATTTAACTCCTTACAAATTTCCGCTAACATTGATATTTTTGGTACTTATGTAACAATGCCACCGCAGTAGAAGTTGTGCTAATGCGCCAATAAAGAGCGATCTTGTTGTTCGTGCCTTTTTAGTGTTTTTTTTTTTTTTTTTTTTTTTTTTTTTTTTTTAACCATTTGAAAAATGGTTGTTGTTTTCGGGAGAATGGACCCGATGATGTTACCACTTTTGAATGATGTTACCACTTTTGAATGATGTTACCACTTTTGAATGATGTTACCACTTTTGAATTTAAATTAAATTCTTTATTTTTAGAAGAATTTTTATTTGAATTTAAATTAAATTCTTTACTTTTAGAAGAATTTTTATTTGAATAGTAAATTAAAATGGTTAAAATCATTGTAATAAAGGAGAAAACTAACAAATTTAAAAATGGGTAGACGGAAATTAACAGATACGGAAAAAGCCGAAGCCAAAGAAATGAATGAACGTGAATATCGCATTCAATGATATTAAACACAGTCAACATGTATAAGTTGCTTATTAGTTTGGCGATTCGTATCATTTGGCGAAATTGGTCGACGGGATAACTGAGTAATACTGTATTTGGTTTGGCGCAAAAACGTCTTTCAATGCAGAAAATGATAAAATCAAAAGATTATTGAGCCGCTGAAAACCAATTACGTGTTGAAAGGCGATCACGAAAAAGGAAGCAATTTAATGCCGAACCGATTAATTGTAAAACATCATGTCGCCAGGGCGACCAATCCACTAGCCATGGCGTTTTACTATCGGTCGGTTCTAACCAGGAAAATTTGAGTGCCAATAGTGATTCTAACAAGCCGGAAAATGTTATAGCTATTACTCTTGATTTTCCACCACCTAAAAAGAAAACTAAAAAGCAATCGGCTTGGGAAAAACTGGGAAAAAACTTTTTTGATTCGATGTCTGATGGACCCATTCACAGATGCATGTGCTGCGATCGATTTTGGTTTAAAACCTCCATCACCAAAATTCTGCTCTGTAAAATCAAACAATATATGCCAAAGTCTTACAAGTATAACAGTATATGCCAAAGCTGTATTTTAATAATGATTACTTTTGCACCAACAATGTTAAATAGTTTGAAATGTTTCTTTCGTCGCCAACTTTTATGCTTGGCGACAATAGAGTGATATAACTTAAACGAACCGTACCTTCAAATTGCAGCATGTATAAAGTCATTTATAGCAGTGGCACGGATAATACACAATAAAACAACTGGTATTTAGCTTAAAATGATAGATGAATGTATCGAGTGAAACATTTTTCAAATGGTTGGGGTAATTTCTTAAATTACAATTTTTTTTTTTTTTTTTTTTTTTTTTTTTTGCCCATTTTGACGTCACTTTTAGTATTTTAGTACTTCTTAAGCCTATTTTTGACGCCATTTTTTGTGCGCGTGCAAACAAGATTGCTCTTTATTGGCACATTAACGCAACTTCTGCTGCGGTGGCGTTAATATGCAAGTACCATATTTTTATGCTCCTTAATAAATTCTAATATTACATTTAAAATACTTCAATGTTATTCACATATGCGATATCTTACAAATATCTCTTTATAGTTTGATTTAATAAATTCTGCATTAAAATATGAAAACTTTTATTAGTATTCTTTTGTCCGAAATCACCTGAATAAATCAAATTTTATATTTGGCACATCTCGACGTCATAACTACGTCATCATTAAAGTAATCCTTTTCGTTAATGACTTTTATTTTTTTTAACCTAAATTTGTTAATTTTCTAAACTTAAAATTTTTTTAATGGCAACATTTTCCCTTTTGAGTGATTTGGCGAATAGTTTGTCGATTTCTATAAATGGGTGAAACTGGTCGACCTGATAATCAAGTACGTACGTAATGTAAATAAAATAGGTATGCATTTTTGGCACAGATGTCATATACGCACCACTTTGGCGAAATTTTTTTCTGACGCCAATATCATATGCGCATCGGAGTATTTAACTGAATCCAGAGTGTCGTTATTTTGCTTGATATGGCAACCCGGATGTTGTTCTTTACTTATTAATAAATAATTTTTTTAAAAAATATATAAATTGTTTTGTTCTATAGTTATTAAACAAACCTTTTTTTATTTATTGTTATTACCTTTCAAAAAATATATATGTGACTGGTATTCCAAAACGAGATTTTCGCCAAATTGGCTTTAGAAAAAAATTAACGCCAATGTGATTCGTGTATGACATTTGTGTCACATTTTAATATAGAAACAGAAATAATTCGTACGAAAATAAAAATTAAAGTTTATCAGGTTTGTTTTCAGAGCTATTTATATATTTTGGCATCATACCCTCCCTTTTTGAAGCCAAAGTAGCACCAAGCTTTGGCAAACAGATGGATATTAATCAGACATTCATAAAATAAGTAATAATTTAATTGACCTAGAATCATTCAAAGTACCTTAAAAAAAGCTGACACATTCTCACGTCCGAATCATCATGGAGCGCCCGACTCACCGCTCTTGTATTGCGCCAAACCGGATTTCTTTCCAGTACACCCTTACCTTACGTTTCAAAGACTCAAATAAATGTTTATAAAAATTTAAAACCATATTTTTACGCTTATCTTTTAAATGTCCTGTAGATTTTTCCATTCATGTCTAATTATTCATAAAATAATAACTGTGAAAAGTATTGGTATGAATGTTTGTACTTAATAACTTTACATATCTTTTTGCCTTGTACAATTAAAAAATAATAATATCAATGTCAATCTTGTGTTAAATCAGTCTTTGAAATAAAATATTAAGTGATGGAAAACCCCGGTTACGCCGCTTTAGCGGTTAAAAAATTTTCTATTCGGTCTTTCGGCGCCATTTTTGATTTATTCGCCAAGCACACCAACCAGAACAGGATAATGAACTTTTCCGCAAAATCTTGCCCCGATCGCCTAAATTTGTTGATTTCATCATATGGACTTTCAGATAAGCAAGTAAATAAAATTATGAATAAAAGTATCATATTACAATGGTTAGCATAAATTTAAGGGAGACTAAACTTTTTGCCAGAGGCGGCTTTTAACTTAAATAAATGAGAATTTAATAAATAAAAAAAAATATTTCACTTCGCTCGTCAAAATAGATAGTGAATATGATACATGAAAATAACAACAAATAAGTATTTTTTCACGTGATTTATCTAATCTTTTTATTAATGTTACATACATAGCAATTTTTATGTTCGTTTAAATTTACGTGCAACAATTACAAGAAGTAACAAATATAAGAAAAAGACTGTGTTCAGCTGGAAATTTCAGACAAAAATTCGATTTTCTCAGCGACCGTCAAACATGCTAAAATAAAAAAAAATAAAAAAAAAACTGTTCTAAGTTTAACCACGAGGATTAAAATAAACCAAAAACGAAGTTAATCCAACCACGAAAACGTTAGCTAGACTTAGTTGAATTTTTTGCCTTCATTTTTTCTTTTAAAATTAAATAAAAACTATTGGAAGCTGCAGTAATTTTTTGAATGCTATCATTTTATTCGTCTTGTCGAGTTTTATCTTTTAAAAAAAAATTTCACTGCCGTATCTCAATTGGTTCGCCAGAAATTTTAGAAAGTTGTTTACACTTTCTATTTCTTAAACATATTATACCAAACGCTACCGCGTTTGCTATGATACCAATAATGGATGATCATGAAAGTCAATTCAATGACATTAAACACGACACACGTGTTTAAAAGTCACTAAGTGATTTTTATTTCCACTTTTTATTTTTATTAATATTCTACTAATTATTTGTTTTTTTTATTATTTAAAATAAAAATTACGTCAATAAGTATAATTTGGCTATTAGTTTGGCGATTTGCCTAATTTGGCGAAATCGGTCGACGGGATAACAGTGTAGTACCAATTATATTCAGGTAATCCCTGATATAAATTGATGCTGTTTACATTTTAATGTAAATCTCTCAACAGGTGGCTTAACCGTGTTGCATTTTTCATTATTTTCGCAATAGGATTGGATTTTCACCAAACTTCAAATTCAGTTAATCCTTATATGATTTTTTTTTTTTTTTTTTTTTTTTTACGTTTTGGTTTTAATAATCTAATACATGGCGCTGCTATGCTGAATTTGTTCCGATTGCCACAATAGCTCTATCGCAGGAATTAATGCACAAATTTTCCTCAAACTTGAGTTTTAGGCACACATTGATTAATATTATTGCTGATTGTGTGTTTTGGGTAAATCTCCAAAGAAGTGTCGCTTATATGCTGCATTTTTCCCGATATCCGCAACAGTCCTATTTCAAAAACTAATGTTCAGAATTCCATGCCTTTAGAATCCTCACGGTGAGCATAATGATTGCCATTTGATTTTGGCACTGAAATAATTAATTTTGAAGCATTAACATGTATGAGATAGAAAATATCTTTGGGGTTGCCACATCCGGCTAGTTCTTTATAATCGGGGTGATCGACGTTTCGTCTACTTCATATTGTTTAGCTATTTCGATTACATCATCGTTCGTAAGTTTTGTTACCACTTCTTTTCATAATTGATGAGTAATTCACTTAAGCTTCTCACTACTGCTGAGACTAAAAACATTTTCATTCTTAGAAGTCATAATGAAGGCTAAAATTTTCGCAATACTGATTAAAATTAAAGCAATAAATTAAATTTTTTACTGTACTAAAGGCCGCAAAGAACTCTGATACGAACACTTTACTCCAAACTTGACTTATAATAAGAGTTATGTGAGGGTTGCCAACTGAACTATTCAACAGCTTTGGTCGCGAATCGAGTTATCCTACGCAGATTGTGTTAAATTTTGATCACTGAAGTTGGTCATAAACCGAACTGGTCATAAACAGAGGCGGCCGTAAACCAAGATTCCACTATATTTTAACCGTTAAGTTTGCAAATTTGGCATTATTTATATATTCAGTGGCGATGATCATTATGGAACTTGGCGATTTAGCCGATTAAACTTGCGATTTTAAAGTAGCGTTTGTTAACAACGGAATATTAAGAATTTTTAGTAGAAAAATTAGGTTAATTACTATAATTTTTATGCACGATTTTAAGTAAACTTCCGCTAAACTCTGATTTTTTTTCCATAATTTTAAATTCAGTACATTTGGAAATGGAAGGGAGAGGGAAAATGTATCTTTAAAATGCATTTTCGACAATATCTCAAGCAAAAATACTTTTAAATGCCAATAATTGCTCATCGTAAATGTTACATTCACTTCACACCATCACAAATGTTTTTTGCATCACTATGTGTTTTTTCATTTTATGCTTTCTTGGCACAGATGTCATATATGCACGACATTGGTGCGATATTTTAATGACGCTAATTTGGCAAAAGCTTCATTTTCAAACTTCAATTACATATATGTATATTAAGGTATTACTTAGTTATCCCATTGACAAATTTCGCCAAACTATGCAAATTACCAAACTCATAGCCAAAGTATAAATATTGACATAATTTTCATTTTAAATAATGCACACAAAACAAGTTGGAAATTGCAAGTGAAGCGTAGCAAATGAGGTGCGTTCGTATGATAACGAAGTTTTAAAAATATTCAGATCTTGCTGTTATAGTAGACAGTACTTCGGAAACAGTATAGTGGACGAAATCTTTTTTGTGTTCCTGTAAATCTACAGGAAGTAAATTTTATTGCACCTTAGCAACATATATCATATTCATTAAATGTGAAATAGTTTAATATGATTAAAACACGCCCCAAACAATGTTTCCCGTATAGCATTATGTAGTGGAATATTTTTGTGTGGCCCTGTAATTTAATAATAAATATTCTTTGCATCACAGATTGTACAGAATGTATATTTCAGTATATATATATACTTCATAGGTTCATGTCAATTCTATTATATTCGAAAGAGTTTAACAGCATTAAAAGGTACTTGAAACTATTTTTTTCTATTAACCGTAATGTAACAGAATACTTTTGATTGTCCCTGTAATTGATCTATGCATCCGATTTTCATAAACTTTGAAATGACTCGACAAAATTATGCAATAAATATATTTTTTAAATTTCAAAAGATTCGGTTTGGTAGTTTTTGCGTTGTTATATGCGGACAGACAGACAGACGGACGGCCTGAACGACAACTGTAGGTGCTACGTATTTACATAATTACGAACGCAAATAAAAACGAATAATTAGTAGAATATTAATAAAACATACAAATAAAAAGTCGAAATAAAAATCTCTTAATGGCGTTTTAAACACGTGCATCGTATTTAATGTCATTGGATGCGATATTCACAATCATCCATTATCGGCATTTAATCTTATAGTTTGGCGATGGTTTTTTGGTGGACGGGATAACCAATTAGTACATATATCAACTATTTTCTATTATTTTAAAAAGTAAATAATAATGAATAAAAGCGGGTACTAATTGATTATCCTGTCGACCAAAAGATTATCGCCAGATTATAAAATTAAATGCCAATAACGGATTATCATAAATGTTGCATTCAGTTTTTATTAAATAGGTTACCCATGTGTGTTATGTCATAATGTGATTTTGAATTCGACTTTTTATTTGTACTTTTATTGATGTTTTACTCATTTATTTCTTCTTTCGTTAATTAAAATAAAAATTATACCAATATGCATAACTTGGTGATTAAATGGATGATTTGTACAATTTGGTGAAATTGGTCGACGGGATAATCAAGTAGTACTGAAAAGTTTAAGTAATAACTATAGAATGAAATAATTTATAAAATTTAACAAAATTAAATAAAGGTAAATAAAAAGTTATTTTTTAATAAACAACAATAGCCCGGCTATCATATCAGTTATGTACCCTAATGCATATTTGACATCGCATTCTTATTTAAAATCAATTGAATGGTATTTAAGATATGGACAGAATGTGAAGTTTTTGATTTACTAATTTAAAAAGCTTACATTTAGTTCCTGAATAGAAATTTTGGTTCTCCTAGGTAGTTTTTCCGATGTGTTTGTGTTTTTCCCATTTTCTTTCCTGCTAATTGTCACAATGCGTGGTGCTCTTTATATTAATAATAAAATACACATAACAGTATGCTAACTACTTTTAATAAGATTAATTTAAGCTCATAAAAGATACACCACACAGGCGCTATGAAAACATATTGCGCTATGAAAACTTTTTAAACTCAACTTTAGAACAACAACAGTTACAATTACAGTGTAAGTTGAAGTAGCAGTTATGACATATTATTACATGCCCTTTCTTTTCAAACAGCAGAAATAAAAATATAAATTTAGAGTTCAAAGAAAAGTCTTTAGATAAAATGATACTTAAACATAGTCTTTGAAGCGAGCAGGTGGTCTTATATTTCTTCTAGGTCTCCCTGTCTTTGGTGTATTTGGAGTAGACAGTACTGGCGAAGCTGGTTTCGGCTTGATAGTAACTGTTTGATCAGACGAAGAATCAGGACAATTTAATGGACTGTCATGGGATTGAGGACTTGAGATTTTCGGCGTCTCTTTATTAGTCAGGTTGCAAGTTTGCGTTGCATCACCATTTTCTTGAGAACTTACAGGATCTTCCATCGCTAACTTTCTTGGTCGTAAATGAATTCTGTTGCGACGAAGAATGCTTCCTTCTGAAGATTTCACAATGTAGGATCTCGGACTGTGTTTCTGGACAATAGTTCCTGGTGTCCATTCTCGATGACCAGTTTGAAGATAGACAGGATCTTGAATATTTAATTCTTTTAAATTTCTAGTCGATGAGTCATAATAAAATTTTTGTACTCTCTGATTTTCCTTTAACTGATGTTGAGTTTTCTTAGTTGGAAATCTAGGTCTTAATAATTTAGTCTTGCAAGGAATGAGGGTTCTCAATGATTTTCCCATCAACATCTCTGCTGGAGGAGGTAATTTAAATTTTGGAGTGTTATTATACTCCAGAACAGCTAGATTTGGATCTCCTCCCGAAGCTTTTGCTTTAAGGATAAGGTTTTTCAATGTCCCAACCGATCTTTCAATCATCCCATTGGATCTTGGATACTTAGGTGATGACGTAAAGGATGAATATCATAAGACTTTAGGAATGAAAAATATTCTCGACTATCAAATGGTGGACCATTATCAGAATGAATTTTACGTGGAATACCATGAGTACGAAAAATTTGTTTTAATGCACTAATTACTGAAGAAGCTGTTTTAGCATTAACTTTTCTCAATTCAACAAATTTAGAGTGGTAATCAATTACTTGTAAAAAATCATATCCTTGGAGGTACATAAAATCTACACCTACTTCTTCCCAAGGTAGATTAGGAACTTCATAAGCCATCAAAGGCTGTTTGCAATTAGCACGCTGATGTTGCTGGCAAATTTGACATGTTTCTACATAATTCTTGATGTCTTCCATCATATTAGGCCAATATAAAGCTGTTTTGGCTTTTTCTTGACAAGAAGTTATGCCTTGATGTGCTTGGTGTATTTTTGATAACACATAAGTTTGCATTGTTTTAGGTACGATTAATCTATTCCCAATAAAAATTAAATCATCATAACAATGTAACTCTTCTTTCTTATTCCAATAGGGTTTTAAATTTTCGGGCAATTGATTACACTGTTGTGGCCAACCATTCTTAATTAGTAACTTTAATTTTGAAAGGTCTTCATCTTTTAGTGTTGCATTCTACATTTCTTTTGTGCGTTCTTCAGTGGTTGATAGAATTGTATGTACTACAGCAGCTCCATCTTCTAAAAAACTTGTATCTACACTCATGGTAGTGGGACTTCTGGACAGGGTATCTGCTACATAAATCTTTTTCCCTGGAACATGCACAAGTTTAAATCTATATTTAAATAATTCAATTATCATTCTCTGTAATCTCGGAGACATATTTTCAATTGGCTTCTGTAGTAAACCGACAAGAGGTTTATGATCGGTTTCCACTATAAAATCAGTACCGTACACATAGTAATGGAATTTTCTACATCCGTTGACAACAGCTAATAATTCTTTCTCGATTTGGCTATATCTTTGCTATGTGTCGTTTAGAGCACATGAAGCATAGGCAATTGGATGTTCTTCTTGAAGTAATACTGCACCTAATCCATACTTACTAGCATCAACAGAAACAACTGATTTCAAATTTGGATTATAATAAGCCAGAACAGGTGAATTAACTACCAACTTCTTCAAATTTTCAAAAGCTTCTTGCTCATTAGCCATCCAAATAAATTCATTTTTCTTGCTTAAGAGTTTTCTCAAAATTCCTGTTTTATCTGATAAATTGTTAATAAACTTCCCTAAATAGGTAATCATGCCTAAAAACCTCTGTAGCTCTTGTTTATTAGTTGGAGCTTTGAAATCTACAATCGCTTTAATTTTATCATCATTTACTGAAATTCCTTTACTTGTTAAATTATAACCTAAATATTTTACGGAACTTCTTTTAATTTGACTTTTCTCTAAAAATAACTTTAAACCAGACTCTCGAGCTCTTTGAAGAACTGCTTCAAGTCTTCTATCATGTTCTTCTTCAGTCTTACCAAATACTAAAATGTCATCAATATAAACTAAAGTTCCATCTAAATCTGCAAAAATATTATCTATAGTTCTCTGATACACTTCAGGGGAACTACTTAAGCCATAAGGCAAACGACAGAATTTGTATCTTCCGAACGGAGTGGCAATTGTACATAGATCAGAACTCTCTTGGTCAAGAGGTATTTGCAGAAAAGCAGACGATGCATCAAGTACGGTGAAAATTTTTCCTTCAATTTGTGAAAATAAGCTCTGTTGGGTAGGAATTGGATAATGTTCTCGCTTTACATATTTATTTAACATACGTGGATCTATACAGAGTCTTTTACGATTATTAGGTTTCTGTACTATAACTATAGGATGTACCCAATCAGTTGGTTTTACAACTTTTTCTAATATACCTTGATTAACCATTTTATCAATCTCATGCTTTACTTTCATTTTTAAGGAATGTGGAATAACTCTAGAGGCAGATATTTTAGGTTCGGCTTTGGCATCTAATTTAATCTTATACGTATATGGCAATTTTCCCATTTTTCCTGAAAATACATCTTTAAATTTCTCTATAAAATTTCTAGCATGAACAGAATCAACATTGATGTTTCTATTTACAAATCCCAACTTCTGACAAGCTTCCATTCCCAATAAAGCACTCGAATTTTGATCAATGATATAAAAATAAAGTAATTCAGATTTATTTTTAACTTTACATTTTAATCTACTGACCCCAATTACGTTCAAATTATGTCCTGTATAAGATGTCAACTTTTTGTTAGTTTCTCTAATAACTTCATTATTCCTCACATCATTAAAAATATTAAGGGGTAAAACATTTACTTCAGCTCCGGTATCTATTTTGAGCAACACTTCTGAGTTATTTATTTGAACAATTTCTCGCCATTCAGACTTTAAAGAATTTACTTGGCACTTTACTGAATCTAATTTAACAGAACTTTCATCACTTGATGGGTAAAAATTATCAGAAATTCCATGCACTTTATTTTTTTTTTCCTTTTCTTTTTACACCCGACCCAATAATGGTTTAATCCGTTGCAATTGCGACACTTTTTACCAAACGCAGGGCATTTACCATAATCATGAACAGTTTTACATTTTGAACAGCTTTTATTAAATTTCTTATTAATATAATTACGTTTTTCCTTATCATATATTTTCCTTTGAATTTCGTTTTTGTTTGCACGAACAGCATTTATGGTGGGGTAACAATTGTTTTTATTCATTATTTCCATTTGTTTACCACTGGACTCTTTAGCTCTACAATATTCTATTGCCTTAGCAAGGGTTAACTCGGTTTCCATTAGCAATTTTTCTTTCATAGCAGGATCTTTAACTCCAATAATTAATAAATCCCTAATTAAACTATCTTCTTGATCCTCAAAAGAGCAATCTTTAGCCAAAATTTTCAAATTTGTAACAAACGAATCAACAGATTCATCTTCTTTTTGGCGACAGTTAAAAAATTTATAGCGCGCAATAACTGTATTTCTTTTCGGTTGAAAATAATCATCAAAAGAATTTATGACAATTTGAAAATTATTTGCGTTCTCATCATTAAGTTTAAAACTATTAAATATGTCTATACATTCTTCACCCATTATTCCTAGTAATAATGCTACTTTAAGTTTATCAGGTTTATTCATTTTCTCAGATGCTTCTAAATAAAGCATAAACCTTTGCTTAAATTTATTCCAATTCTCGGCTAAATTGCCATTCAAACTCATATTTGAAGGTACCTTTAAATCCATCATAACGGATATAAATTAACTGTACACAAAAGCATAAACACTAAATCTTAAAAATAAGAGTAAAAACTTCTAACCTTTACGATGCAAATTTAAGCTGCCATTTAGCTGCCACCATGTCACAATGTGTGGTGTTCTTTATATTAATAATAAAATACACATAACAGTATGCTAACTACTTTTAATAAGATTAATTTAAGCTCATAAAAGATACACCACACAGGCGCTACATATTGCGCTATGAAAACTTTTTTAACTCAACTTTAGAACAACAACAGTTACAATTACAGTGTAAGTTGAAGTAGCAGTTATGACATATTATTACACTAATAAAATTCAAAATGTTAGGGTACTCGAGAAAATCATCCCATTGTCATGTAAAATGCATGCTATTTGAGAAAAAAAATGACAGTGCGTTCACAACTTTATTATTTAAAGAACTGAAATTGAAAGCTTCGCAATAAAAACAAATAACCATGTTTTTCACGTGATTTGCTTAATTTCAATGAATTATGATACATACATTACAATTTTTATATTAAATTTAGTGGCAATGAATAAAAAAAACTACAATCGCAACAACAAAAAGTAATATTCAACTGGAAGTTTAAGACAAAAATTCGATTTTCTCAGGTACCGTCAAAAATACAAAGATGAAAAAAAAAACTGTTCTAAGTTTTATCAAGACGATAAAAATAAGCCAAAAACGAAGTTAATACATCCATAAGATCGCTAGCTATCGCTTGTTGAACTTTTCGTCTTAATTTTTTCGTTAAAAGTTAAATAAAAAACTACAGTAAACTACAATATATTTTTTAATGCTATCATTTTATTCGTCTCGTCGAGTTCTATCGTTTAAAAAAAAATCACTGTCGTACGTCAACTGGTTCGCCAGAAATTTCAAAAAGACGTTCGCACTTTCTATTTCTTAAACATATTATACCAAACGCTACCGCGTTTGCTATGATATAGGCCAGTGTTCTCGCTGACATTTGACCAACATTAGTAATTTGGCTAATTAAAAATAAAAAACATTCGCCAAATCAAAAAAGTATTAGCAAAATAGATTCGCCGCATAACGCTAAAAAAATTATCTTTAATCCTTTAATGCACCCCTTTTTTTTCAATATGTTTTTATAACTGCGACAACGATTGTTAATAATATAATTTCAACTATCCTCTACAAATATATTAAAAATATGTATAGATGCATATGTATGAAAAACGAAGAAGAAAAGAAAGAAAAAGCAAAATTTGAGCACTAGCAATTTGGCGAATCTAATCGCTAGTTTACTCGCCAAATGAAGAATTTAGTCGCAATTTGGCGCATTGGCGAGCGACAGCGAGAACCCTGAATATAGCAATAATTAGAAAAGCTTTGCACCAGTTTACAGACTTTTCAATTATTATAATCTTAGAGATTAATTTCGATAATTTTAAATAAAAATAAGTATTTGTGCTATTCTAAAAAGTAGTAGCAAAGATGCTTATATTCCGTATTTTCCAAAAAATTAAGGTAATCATTTCCGAAAATTATAAAAAATCGATCATAAATCCGAAATTCGGACATAAAATATATCGCAAATTTCGCGAAATGGTCGCCGAAAAAAATTAAACTATTCAATCGTTCTAAGAAAAATTGCCGATTTTTTCACGGGATCCGGGCAAAAAAATCCAAATTCCGACAGAAGGTCGTCAAAGAAAAAAAAATCGTGGAAAACGGTAAATTTCGTCAATAAATCGCGAAAAACAATAAATTTTGTCAAAAGGTTGCGAAAAAAAACACGGAAAATTTCGTCAACAGATCGCGAAAAATATTGCAAAGCTTGTCAACAGATAAAAAAAACGGTAAATTTCGTGAAAAGATCGCGAAAAAACGGAGAGTATTGCCATACAATCGCGAAAAACACCGCAAAATTAGTCAAAAATCACGAAAAAACACCACAAAGTTTGTCAAGAGACCGCAAAAAGGCAAGTTTTGTCAAAAGATCGTGAAAAAAAGGCAAGTTTCTTCAAAAGATCGCGAGAAAACAGCAAGTTTCGACAAAAGTTCGTAAAAAACGGCAAAGTATTTCAAAAGATCGCGAAAAAAAGGCAAAAGTTTCTTCAGAAGACAGCAAAAAACAGCAAGTATCATCAAAAGATCGCGAAAAATACGGCAAAATTTGTCAAAAGATCACGAAAAAACGACAAATTTCGTCAAAAAATCGTGAAAAAACGGCAAATTTCGTAAAAAGATCGCGAAAAAACGACAAATTTCGTCAATAAATAGCGGAAAAATACAAATTTCATTAAAAGATAGTAAAATACTCAAATTTCGTAAAAAGGAGCGTACCCCCCCCCCCCAAAAAAAAAAATACAGCACTGGGAGAGGATTTCTCTCCTGTCTCTGCTCTAACCTTTCAGAAAATTTGATGTAAATTTCAATATTTTTTAATATACTCAGAATCATCCCTAAATTATATACAGTATTACAGTAATATTAATATGAATTTTAGAAACTGCAACTAAAAATCTTAATTTGACGCCTAAGATTTTTACAGTAGTCGTCATTTGACGCCTGCCTTTTATCTCCCAATTTCTATCACTGATTCAAATGGCAAAATGAACTACAACTGTACATATAATTATTACTTGCTTTTTGTAATTTAAAAAACATTTTAAACTCGCAATAAATGTATAGATTCATTAAATCAAAAAAGAAAATTAAAGACAGTTTGTTAAAGGTATCTGCTAAAAAGGTATTACTAAATCTAAATATACCTGTTGAAATTTTGGGAAGTACAGAGATTAATTTTTCAAAATTAATATTTTGAGGGTTTCATCATTGAAATTACCTTAAAGAATTGTATAAATAAAATGAAATATTATATTCCAAATAGAACCTTATGAAAACTTTCCCTTCTAAGCAACTTTGAAGAGCTTCATTTACATGACTTTCAGATAATTATAATAAAAACTTGCTTGATTTGATGACTCTTCTGTACAGTAATTCAGCAATAAGCTTCAAGGATTTGAGTAGACATAATGACTGATTATTAAATTTTTCAGATCACCCCCCCCCCCCTATTTCAAATGCTTTCAATATACAGCTCATATTCAAAATATTAGAATAATTACCTTTTTTTAGAAATTGAAAATATCGTTTGGTTATTTAATGTCTTTTAATGAAAATATGCAAACGATATTTTTATTAAGAACTTATTGTTGATTAAACTTACTTGTTATCTTAAATTTAATATCATTTTTGAAAAGATTAATTGCAAAAAAAATTATTTTGAAAAGTCAAAATATTAGAATATTTATTCAAGTGGTTCAAAATATTAGAATATTTCACATTAATTCTCCTTTAATTATTACCAATTCTTAACTGGTGGCATCATTGATTAAATTCAGACTATTTTATTTAAAATCAGTATTCTTTTTTGCAGTTTGTTTCTTTTTCGTCTTAAAATGGGCCGTGTGAGTGATATTCCTGAATCTACTAAACTTCGTATGGTTGATTTGTATCGGCACGGTAAAAATCAATGTTTTATAGCGAATTATTTACATTGTTCGCAATCGAGCGTTAGTAAAATACTAACACAATATTCAAAAATTGGAAAATTTCAAAATAATCGCCGAAATGGTGGCCGAAAACCAAAAACATCTGCTAGAGATGACAGGAAACTGAAGCGTATAGTTAAGAAAAACCGTTTTAAAAGTGTGCGATTCTTGCACCGAAAATGGAAAAAAGAAGGAGTTAAAGTTTTTACATCGACAACATTAAGACGTCTCCATAAATTTAAATTTGAATCTCGTGTACCGAAAACAAAACCTCTCATGACTGCAAGACAAAAGCGTATAAGATAGAATTGGTGTAAATCAAGACGTTTATGGAGCAATGAAAATTGGAAAAATATATTATTTAGTGATGAAAGTATGTTTTGTGTTTCATATGGTAATCAAGGTATTCGAGTTTGGAGAATGAAGCAAGAAGCATTTGATAAAGAATGCCTTAAACGTTCCGTAAAATTTGCTGCTAGTGTCATGGTTTGGGGTTGTATGAGTGCAGAAGGACCTGGAAAGTTATGCATCGTCTACGAAAAGGTTAACTCTCTGATATATCATGAAATTTTAGAATATTACATGATTCCATCATCAGAAGATTTATTTGAAGATGATTTCATCTTTCAACAAGATTTAGCGTCCCCGCATACCTCGGTGTCAACTAAGAATTGGTTCCGCCAACGCAACATTAAGGTACTTCCTTGGCCCCCAAATTCACCAGATCTTAATCCCATCGAAAACTTATGGTGTATAATGAAGAAAAAACTTCAAGAAAATCCTCCTTCAAGTAAATTTGAGTTAGTGGCACATATAAAGTCTATTTGGGCTAATATTGATAGAAATGTTTGTAAACATCTTGTATATAGTATGCAAGATCGATTGTACGCTGTTATGAAAGCTAAAGGGGATGCTACAAAATATTAACTACCATTTACTTCATATTCATAAGGTAATATTGTTGCGTAAAATAAAATATTCTAATATTTTGAACCAATCTAAATTTTATTCTAATATTCTGGTGTGTTTAAGGAAGCTGTATACCTAATTTATTGTGCTGTATTTTATATTTTAAAAATGTTAAAATCTTATCTAAACATTCCAGATTTAATTTATAAGAAATTTATTTGCATTTACTTAGTATAAAAAATAAATGAATGACAAATAATTTTTTCTTATTACTTTTTCTCAATTATTCTAATATTTTGAATATGAGCTGTACAGTAGAACCTTGATTATCCGAAACTCTCTTGTAATGTTGATTTCATCTTCTTATCATACAGCACGATAGTGCTGTATAGTAGAGCTCAGCTGCATCTCTAATGTTAAAGTCCAAAGTTTGCCTCTTAATAACTTTGTACCCAATCATCGGATCGCGACGAAATTCAAAAGGGGAAGTGTCCTAACCTAGATCTCAAATTGTATAAAAATGCATCCAGATCCACTGATTAGTTTCGGAGATCCAGAACCCCTGTTTTGGCACTTTTTGCTCGTGAAACAACAACAAAAAAAAAGAGAAACAACGCAATTATAACCTGAATCAGGAAACATTCAGCGATGTGTAATAGCTTGTTCAAAAGCTTTTAATTTAGGAATGTGCCTTTCAAAGGTCCGGTAAAAAAATATCAAAAATTAAGGAAATGACACTTGACCTTTCATAATTTAACATTATAGAAATGTCTCCTTTTTAATTGCTAATTCAATTGTTGCTTTCGAATTGCCACCAACTAAAAAACAATTCAATAATTTAAACAAGTTGGAAATTGCACGTGAAGCGTAGCAAACGAGGTGCGTTCGTACGATAACGAAGTTTTAAAAATATTACTCTCATATATCAATCTCATAAAATTGTAAATAGTGATTTACAATTAAAACGCTCATCAAACAATGTTCTCCCTATACCATTATGTAATGGAATACTTTTGTGTGGCCTTGTAAATCAATAACAAATGTTCTTTGCATCATAAATTATATAAAATGTATATTATAATATGTACTTTATAGTTGCATATAAATTTTATTAAGTTCGAATGAGTGCAACACCATTAAAATGCATTTGAAACATTTTCCCCCCATTGACCGTAATGTAACGGAATACTTGTGATTGTCCCTGTAATTGATCTATGCATCCAATTTTCATAAAATTTGAAATAACTCGACAAAATTATGTAATAACTATGTATTTTAAATTTCAAGCGTATAAAATACATTTGAAACTTTTTCCCCCATTGACTATAATGTAATTGAATACTTTTGATTGCCCCTGTAATTGATCTATGCACCCGATTATCAAAAAATTTGAAATAACTCGACAAAATTATGTAATAACTATGTATTTTAAATTTCTAATGATTAAAATGCATTTGAAACTTTTTTCCCCATTGACCGTAATGTAACGGAATACTTTTGATTGCCCCTGTAATTGATCTATGCACCCGATTATCAAAAAATTTGAAATAACTCGACAAAATTATGTAATAACTATGTATTTTAAATTTCAAACGATTAAAATGCATTTGAAACTTTTTTTCCCCATTGACCGTAATGTAACGGAATACTTTTGATTGCCCCTGTAATTGCAGGGTTCATACAGAGTTGGGAAGAAAATATCCAAGGAGTACATAAAAAATCCAAGGAGTCCAAAAAAAAATTTTAAGGACTTGCCTCTTTTGTTGTTATTTATGTGGCATGCACTTGCACAGCCCTAATTCCGCAGGGATTTCGTGAGTTACCCCTTGCGAGTGGGGGGGGGGCTATCCGTGATCTTCAGACGAAATTGGCTCTTTCCAGCGATCTTCAGACAAAATCAGCGATTTACCTGCGATTTTTTGCAACCTTTTGTCGAAATCGGTTGTTTTTCTGCGAACCTTTGATGAAATCGGCATTTTTCCGTGTTTCTTTTTTTATGAAATAGACATTTTTTTGACAAAATATGCATTTTTACACGATTTTTTCTCGAAAATGGTGTTTTATCCCCGCAATCTTTTGACGGAATCGGCGTTTTTCCATGATCTTTTGATGAAATCTGAGGTTTTTTTTCAATGATATTTTGGACAAAATATTTGTAAGCGATCTTTTATTGAAAACGGCGTTTTTCTCACAATCTTTTAATGAAATCGGCATTATATACATTTTTTATACGAAATCGATGTTTTCCTGCGGTCTTCATATGAAATTAGCCTTTTATCTGCGATATGTTTGGTGAAATTGCCGTTTTAAGGGTGTATTTCGATTCAAACTGCTTATTTTCCGATTTATTTTTAAATTCATTTTTACTCTCAAATGCACCAAACTTTCAAATTCTCTTATTTAGAAAGTACATAAGGTGCCGTAATCATCGATTCTCTGATAAATGCAGAAAATATTGCAAAAAAAGCAATCAAAAACAGCATTTTGAACCGAATTTTCTGAAACGAGAGGTCTGCGAACGAAAAAAAGGATCATACTGAGAAGGTTATTGTTTATAAATCAAATTCTAATGAAATTAGCGTAAAAAGACATCTCACAGCACCTTGTACATCCCTTCAAGAATCCCTTCAGCAAGTTCCATGCTTCTACTTTTAAAAATGTGTCTGAAATTGTATCGGAAAATTTCGAGCTGTTGAAGATGGAAAACCGTTTTTTCGAATACACCATTAACCGCGATTCGCACAGGAAATTAGTTTTTCAGCAATTTTTTGGCGAAGTTCGTTGACAAAAACATTGATGAAATCGTCGTTTTTTCACGAAATATTGACGAAATGTGTGTTTTTTCGGCGATCCTTTCACGAAACTTGCATTTCTCCGCGATTGTTTTTTCCGCATGCAAAACCGCGCAAGTTGGCAACTATGCGGAACTGATAACCCAATTTCAAATTTTCGCAAGAGGATGCTGTAGCGGAGATTATCGCTACATATCTTTTCCCCTTCATAAATGCAATAATTATTTCCCTTTAATAAATTCTTAGTTTTATTTTAGTTTCCCTTTTCACTAATAAACCCATTAATTAAATTAATTCTACATTTAATAGTTTAGTTCTAGCTTTCATCCTCCCACTATTAGAAGTTTCAACTTTTCATCTTTTGGAGCTCTCTGTAGAAAATAATAATAGAACTTCCTTTCTCACAAATTTCTGTTGTGTCTTTGAAAAACATCGGCCCATAGATACCGCACTTATTAACAAAATAAAGAAAGCTCTGGGCTTAGTTCATCATAATCTTTTATTTGTTACATTTTTATTAACATCTGCCTTCCACACCCTGTTTTCATTCTCACAATTAATGCTTAAAGCTAGAAATACTTTTGTCTCTGTTTATAATGATTGTGCTGTCTTATCTGTTAATTGCGCATCTGGATAACATAATTTTGGTCTGCAAAACTCCAATGTTTATATCGGCCTGCTTAGCTCAACCAGTTCCCAGGCTTAAAATATTTCTGTAACCCTAATAGATATTCGCAGATGTAAAAATAATCCTTGGGTTCCTAGACCGCAAAAGTTAGCTGATACTGAAGGTGTGGTCTGTCAAATATCGCCAAAATTCTTTGTATGAAAAACTTCTTATGCCTTTTGGCGATAAGGGCTATGACGCTGTGTCGTCACTTCGCCGATTGCCATCATAGCGTTAACATGTAGCTCACTTGAGCTCTCAGAATTGCCTCCCCCTTATGGGGAGTTGCAGTGTCGTACCTCACGTTAAATAAATGTATCGTTAAAGTAACTCTCTCTTTTCGGAGTTTTTTTGTGTGTGCTTCTTTTTGGTAAATCACCTGGGCCTGTGAACACCTTCACATGCATATCAGATATACATGTGAAGGTGTTAGTTCAATCGGCCCAGGAGATTTCACCAAAAAGAAGCACACACAAAAAAACTCCGGGAAGAGAGAGTTACTTTAACGATACATTTATTTAACGTAAGGTACGACACTGCAACTCCCCATAAGGGGGAGGCAATTCTGAGAGCTCAAGTGAGCTACATGTTAACGGTATGATGGCAATCGGCGAAGTGACGACACAGCGTCATAGCCCTTATCGCCAAAAGGCATAAGAAGTTTTTCATACAAAGAATTTTGGCGATATTTGACAGACCACACCTTCAGTATCAGCTAACTTTTGCGGTCTAGGAACCCAAGGATTATTTTTACATCTGCGAATATCTATTAGGGTTACAGAAATATTTTAAGCCTGGGAACTGGTTGAGCTAAGCAGGCCGATATAAACATTGGAGTTTTGCAGACCAAAATTATGTTATCCAGATGCGCATTTAACAGATAAGACAGCACAATCAGGATAAACAGAGACAAAAGTATTTCTAGCTTTAAGCATTAATTGTGAGAATGAAAACAGGGTGTGGAAGGCAGATGTTAATAAAAATGTAACAGATAAAAGATTATGATGAACTAAGCCCAGAGCTTTCTTTATTTTGTTAATAAGTGCGGTATCTATGGGCAGATGTTTTTCAAAGACACAACAGAAATTTGTGAGAAAGGAAGTTCTATTATTATTTTCTACAGAGAGCTCATAAGATGAAAAGTTGAAACTTCTAATAGTGGGAGGATGAAAGCTAGAACTAAACTATTAAATGTAGAATTAATTTAATTAATGGGTTTATTAGTGAAAAGGGAAACTAAAATAAAACTAAGAATTTATTAAAGGGAAATAATTATTGCATTTATGAAGGGGAAAAGATATGTAGCGATAATCTCCGCTACAGATGCCTTAAATTTTTGTGAATTTTCGGACGAGAATCAACCCTGAATCCACCGTTATCAGCAAAATTGAGGATGATGAATCGTATTATGAAGAAGAAATCAAAGTTGTATATCTAGCTGTAAAGGAATTAAACAGTGTAATCACTTTTTGAAATTAGAACAGGGGTGATTCTGGATGAAAATTTTTTTTTTAGAAATTCACATCGCATTTTCGGAAATCGGCGGGGGGGGGACACATGAGTTCCTTCCTCCTCCAACGATCTTCGGACAAAATCGGCGTTCTCCCTCTATCTACAGACGAAATCAGCAATATTTTAGCAAAATCGGCGATTTATTGCAATCTTTTGCCAAAATCGGCGGTTTTTCCGCGATCTTTTGACGAAATCGGCGTTTTCCCATGTTTTTTAAGTAAAATCGGCGTAAAATCGGCAATTTTTAGTCAAAATTTCCTTTTTACGCGATTTTTTTCTCGAAAACGGCGTTTTATTCCCGCGATCTTTTGACGAAATCGGCGTTTTTTCCGTGATCTTTTGATGAAATCGGCGTATTTTTTCAAATATTCTTTTGACAAAATATTTTTAAGCGATCTTTTATCGAAAACGGCGTTTTTTCTCGCGATCTTTTAACGAAATCAGCTTTATATCCGCAACCTTTAGACGAAATCGGCATTTTCCTGTTGTCTTCAGAAGAAATCAGCCTTTTATCTCCGATATTTGGTGAAATTGCCGTTTTTTCCGCGATGTGCACAGGAAATTCGCGTTTTTTATCGATCTTTTGACAAAGTTCGTTTACAAAAAACATTGAGGAAATCGTCGTTTTTCCACGAAATATTGTTAAAATGTATGCTACTTCGGCGATCCTATCACGAAATTTGCATTTCTACGCAATTGTTTTTTCCACGCGCAAAACCGTACAAGTTAGCAACTATACGGAACTGATAACCCAATTTCAAATTTTCAGAAGAGGGTGCCTTAAATTTTCGGAAATTTCGGACGAGAATCACCCCTGAATTAGAAACTTAGAGAGAGGTGTGTCTGGATTAATTTTTTCATTTTTAGGTGCGTTCGTAATTATGTAAATACGTAGCACCTATTGTTGTCGCTCAGTCCGTCCGTCTGTCCGTCTGTCTGTCCGTCTGTCTGTCCGTCTGTCTGTCCGTCTGTCCGTCTGTCTGTCCGCATATAACAACGCAAAAACTACCCAACCGAATCGTTTGAAATTTAAAATACATAATTATAACATAATTTTGTCGAGTCATTTCAAATTTTATGAAAATCGGATGAATAGATCAATTACAGGGACAATCAAAAGGATTCCGTTACATTACGGTCAATGGGGAAAAAATTTTCAAATGCATTTTAATCGCTTGAAATTTAAAACATATAATTATTGGGTAATTTTGTCGAGTAATTTCAAATGTTATGAAAATCGGATGGATAGATCAATTACAGGGACAATCAAAAGGATTCCGTTACATTATGGTCAATGGGAAAAGAATTTCAAATGCATTTTAATCGTTTGAACGTTAAAACATATAATTATTACGTAATTTTATCGAGTCATTTCAAATGTTATGAAAGTCGGACGCATAGATCATTTACAGGGACAATCAAAGGTATTCCATTACATTACGGTTAATGGGAAAAAAGATTCAAATGCATTTTTATGATGTTACACTCATTCGAACATAATAGAATTGGCATGAATCTATGAAATATATACTAAAATATGCATTCTGTACAATCTGTGATGCAAAGAATTTTATGAAAATCCGATGGATATATCAATTACAGGGACAACCAAAAGGATTCCGTTACATTACGGTCAATGGGAAAAAAAGTTTCATATGCATTTTAATCGTTTGAAATTGAAAACTTATAATTATTACATAGTTTTGTCGAGTCATTTCAAATGTTATGAAAATCGGATGAATAGAACAATTACAGGGACAATCAAAAGTATTTTGTTACATTACGATTAATGGGAAAAAAGTTTCAAATGCATTTTAATGGTGTTACACTCATTTGAACATAACATAATTGACATGAATCTATAAAGTATGTACGAAAATATACATTCTGTACAATCTGTGATGCAAAGAATATTTAGTATTAAATTACAGGGCCACACAAAAGTATTCCCCTGCATAATGCTACACGGGGAAACATTGTTTGGGGCATGTTTTAATTATATTCAACTATTTCACATTTTATGAATAAGATATAGGTTTCTGAGGTGTAATAAAAATTACTTCCTGCATATTTACAGAAACACAAAGATTTCGACTACTATTCTGTATCCAAAGTACGCTCTACTATATCAGCAATATCTGAATATTTTTAAAACTTCGTTATCGTACGAACGCACCTCATTTGCTACGTTCACGTGCATTTTCCAACTTGTTCTTTCCCTTATGGCCGCGAAAAGTAAATGACTTTGGTGGCTATTAGTATGATCCCAACCAATCACTGCTATGCTTCTGATGAATGACGTGCATAAAGGTTTTACCATACGTTTTACAATCATGATTTTTTTTTCTTTTCTAGGAGCAATATTACTTTCATGCGAAACCGCAATAAAATTTAAGGAGTTTCTAAGGAGTATTTTGTTTATCTAAGTAGTTCTAAGTACTACTTGGGAACGTTTTCATTTCTAAGTAGTTTCTAAGGAGTCCAAGGAGTCTGTACGAACCCTGAATTGATCTATGCATCCGATATTCATAAAATTTGAAATGACTCGACAAAATTATGTAATAATTATGTATTTTAAATTTCAAACGATTCGGTTGGGTAGTTTTTGCGTTGTTATATGCGGACGGACAGACAGACAGACAGACAGACGGACAGACAGACGGACAGACAGACAGACGGACGGACTGAGCGACAACAATAGGTGCTACGTATTTACATAATTACGAACGCACCTAAAAAGAAACGATAATGTGTTCTTTTTTTTATAGATCAATAAAAAATCTGATTCTCCTGATAGTGTTGAACCTTTGAAATTGACGTCATTCGAAACAGAAAATGCATATTTTTCATAAACATATATATAAACTGCAATTAAATATGTATTAAAACACATCGCATCTTTATTTGAGTGTTTTCGAAGTAAAACACTCAAATAAAGGTATAGTTTAATTTCAAAGTAAAACAGTTACTACAATATAGATATTTCAATTAAAAAGGGATAATTAGGAACAAAAAATTCGTCTATATTTATAAAAATAACTATCTGAAAATGAAGCTATGAAAATCTGTGTAGATACCTATCGTCATAAGAAAATTTACTTAGATACCGAGAAACTGCAGTGGGACTACTATCTGGGAGGGGCAGTTCTGTCGCCAAGTTTTGTGCCAACTTGGCGATATATTGCCAAATCTGGCGTCCAAAATTACTCGCCAAAATTAAAGCCAACTTGGCGTCATTTCAAGTATTTCGCCAAACTAATATGCCTACTAATAATTTTAAACAAATTCTAATAATAGTTTAGATTTGTAGTTGAAGGTGATAGATAAAGTTCCTGAAAGGATCTGAAAAAGCTATGAAATCATACAAAAAACTGGTGGAACCAGAGAGAAAAGTAGAGCTCGATTTAAAAAAAATCTTACAGTAAAATTTGGGAAATATTTTCAATGTGTGTGCAAAAGAAAGAGAATCAGATGATCTGTAAAACTTATGAAATAACCCAAATTTTTGTTAGCTGAAAATGAGGACTGAGCTTTACTGGTGCTTTAAAATCAATCAGGGAAAAAGACTCATTTTTAACTCTTTCCATATTTCAATCATCCATAAGCAGTTTAAAAATTTGGGTTCATAACTATATGTTACAGGCTGATGTAATGAAGCATGAGAACGGTTCGTTCTGTACAAAGTGTGAACACAATTCCATACCAGCTGTTTTGATAACTAAGATCAAAGCTCCAAATAAACTCAAAACCTTGAATAGATACGATTCAATCATATACTAAATATTTGTGTTCAAACATACTTATCTACATCAATTCCTCAACAACTTGATTATATTAATGTTATACTTTAATTATCACATCATGGTTTACATTTGTTTAGCATTGTGGGGCTTAACCGATTTGAGATAGCATAACAATATATTCTATTGACTACTTTCTTCAGTAATCATTTTGAGTGGATAATAGTATAATTCTGAATATAAGGCACCAGTACAGCTCAGTCCTCATTTTCAGCTAACAAAAATTTGGGTTATTTCATAAGCTTTACAAATCATCTAATTTCCTATCTTTTGCACGCACATTGAAAATATTTCCCAAATTTTGCTGTAAGATTTTTTTTTAAATCAAGCTCGATTTTTTTTCTCTGGTTTCACCAGTTTTTTGTACGATAATATAACACCGACGATTTGTAGAGATAATTTTAAAGATGATAAAATTCTAAAGGGTGTATGTAGGTAGAGGAGGCACATGTAGCCATGAAGAGGAATAACACCGGTTCTTTTGATTTAAGTAAATGTTTTATTAAATCCCTTTTCGATAATGGGAGGCCCCCATGCAGAGAAAGTGTATTAGACGTACAGGAAGCTAGCGAGAGTCTGAGATGCTTACACGATACATGTGCATAAAGTTGATATCACCAATATATTTGCCAAAATGGTTACATTTGGTGCATTCTCTGAAAAGTTTGTTTTGTATGAACTGTATTATTTTGGCATAATTAATGCGCAATTTTGAATATGAGGTATATGGAAATGGATTTTTTATTGAAAACAATACAAAGGGCATATGAGTTATACTGGAATTCCTTGATTGCGGTATAGCGAGCCAAATAAGGAAACGTTTATATTTTTTGTACAGTCAGCAAATGATAAAAAGAGAAAGGGTGGCTATCTGCAATTCTATATATGGTCATGGAATGATATCGACATGTAATGAAACTGAAAATTATGGCAGATAGCTTCTAACGGCTAACTAAAATTTTCTCTCAACAAACATGCATTTTTAAGATTTTTTTTTATCCATATTCGTTTTGTATGCAAGCCATTTTTTTCCAAACTATCAGTGCCGATAAATATTTTAGAATTCCCCTTTTTAGAATTCCTTCTTACAAGCTCAAATCTCAGTAAGTGTACTCTTTCCTCATTTTCAGATGTCCGTGTCCTAAACAAAAACACATCCCACTTCGAAATTTGAAAGAGCATACTGCTGAGTCCTAGAACAATCGAATGTTATTGCACCCTCTGATTATAAGCAAGAGCAAAGAACCTAACTTCTTTTGTCATCTCAGGAAGAGACATTTTCATTGCAGCAGAATTTGAAAAGGGGGGAGGAGTCACTTTGTGTCACTTATCCTTTGTGGATAATTCTATTCCAGAAAAGAAAAAAGGAAGAAAGGTAGGAAAAACCTGTTTGCTATTCTCCTTCTATTGACTGGGGCGATCTTTTAGGTATGGTCACTTTTGGCAGCGGGCCAGACATCCTATTTGTTCTCTTTTTCTACTGTTACATTTCTGATCAGAATTTTCTTGAGTGTTATCATATAGAGCTTAGGTATTCTCTTATTTTTTTATACTCAAGTTTTCTTTTTTATCATGGCTTCCATTAAGAGAAAAAAGAATCGTATTAACCATACATGGCTAGAATCAGGAGAAGCTGTGACAAAACTTGCAAAGGAGTTTTGCATTGGTGTGTCAACTATCAGTGAGTTGAAAAGGAACTCTGAAATATATTTATTTTCATTTATTGAAGTTTAAAAATAAAATTTTAAATGTGATCTAAAACGTAGGGCTTTGTTTTTAAACTGAAAGTATATTTTAACATAATATAGTATGACATGTATAATATAGCGTGACATGTGACAAGAGGGGGGGTGGTGAGGGGGTAAAGTGAAGTGCATGACACTTTGTGACAAAAGGGGGGAGGGAGTAAAGTGAAGTGTGACACTTTGTGATAAAAGGGGGGAGGGGAGTCAAAAATATGAAAAAAAATGCATGACATTTATGGACGACCCTATTCATGAATTCTCGATTATCCGAAAATTTCAATTATCCGAAGTAGGGTCAGTCCCAATTACTTTGGATAATCGAGGTTCTACTGTTTATTTATTTATTTATTTATTTATTTTTTGCATTTTACATCAATTTAGATAATGCCCGGAATTGCTTTTAAAAAAGGCAGAATTCCTTTTTAGGAGGAACTGCTTCATGCCTGCTAAGGTAATTCAAAAACGAGCAAGAGCTTTGCTGTTGACATTTTTTGAAAAATAATAAAATTGTTTGACAAATAATGTAACTTTTATTAAACATTATTTATACAGCTACAAACATAAAAAAAATTGAAAAAGAAATAATTATGGAACTTCTTAAAGCTTTTTTTCTTAATAGCATGATCAAACACTCCATAAGTAAAACATTAATAATTTTAATTCTATTATTTTTATATATATAAATTCATCATTCAATCTAAATTTTAAAAACACTTTTAACACTTTATGATAAAACTGAAGACACTTCCCATAGATAAGTTACTTTTCATATCTGTTTTGATTATAGGAAATATTTTACTTTCCTGTTTTATAAATAATTTCATGTAAATATCCGACATAACTTTTGTGTTGTTTTTTTAAGTGACAATTTCTATTATAAACAGATAAAACCAGTTTATTAAGTAAATAACATTAACAGACTGCAAAATACAAACATTTTGTAATTTTAAGTTTCTGTTTCTTCTTCTTCAGTTTCTGTATCCTAAGGAGGGAAAATAAAAATTAATTTCATTAAACTACTAATAATCACTGAAAGAAAATAAGACATTTGAAAACTAAATAATACAAAATAATTTAAATTTTAAAAATACATAATTATTCATTAAATTTGGACTGAACTAACAATTACTACGTCATTTTCATAATTCATTTACATAATTCATTTACATATGTTGTCCCAAAGAAAAAAAAAATAACACATGCATGAACTTTTTTTTTTTAGATTTATAAACAGAACTAGCTTTCCGCCCGCGTGGAATTCGGTTATATTGCGGTATAAAGCACAACTATAAGAAAACTTCTCATTTCCACAGAAAAATGTAAGAACCGCGATGTAACGCTGGATACGATTAGTTGTTAAACCAAAACTGAATGGTACACTACATTATATGTTTTCCTTTGTGGAGCAAAAACATGCAGATTTTTGGCACTGGAAACCCGGGAACATGCTACATAGAGCTGACCATGCTGACGTTGAGCCTGTTGCGATAAACGGACTTGAGTACGAATATCATTCTCAGAAGCCCTCAAAGAAGCTTGGCGAGCGGCTTGCTCCTCAAGCCTTTGCTGGCGCTGAGATGGTAGCTCAGCAGCTCTCGAAGCAGCCTGACGCTCTGCTTGTTCGCGCCTTCTTAATTCAGCATGGAGAGACGATTCTTGAGATCGGGCAATTTTCATTGCCCAAGCTTTAGATGAGGTGCTCGACAAATTAGATTTACGTTTGCGAGGCATTGTGAAAATATGAGTAAACTATAAACCTAAACTAAACTAAAATCCCAAACTAAACTATAACAATCTAAATGGCGAACAAAGCAACGTAATTACCTATCGAAAAAACAATAACTACTTTAGATATCTACCTAGAAAAAAAGCACTAAACTAATTTAACCTAACTATTATACAGCTACTGCACATCGTTACCACATTTTAAAAACACCCAGCACCATCTATCACATACCTCAAGAACTAAATAATGTAACTAATACTTATACCAATTAGTAATTCGTTGACTTATAGTTATTTCAGGATAAGTAGATGTAAAAAAAAAAAACATTTTAGATGATAAAACAAATAGTACGTCATCCCTCGGGAATTCCTCATTTTCGAGGATTCATTATCGTATCATTTAGCTTCTAAATTTACATGTTCATATTCATTTGCAATATATAAGTAGATGTAAAAAAACAGTTTAGACGATAAAACAAATTGTACGTCATCCCTCGGGAATTCCTCATTTTCGAGGATTCATTATCGTATCATTTAGCTTCTAAATTTACATGTTCATATTAGTTTGCAATATTTTATCTTGTTTTAAACGACACACAGCGCCATCTCCAATCCATCCATCAAGCAAACTATATTTTTGTTTTCCCTCGGGAATATCAATTTTTTCCGGGATAAAAAGTACCCTATTATTTAATCCGGACTTCTAACTTTACGTCTGCAAAATTTCAAAGCAATCGGTTCAGTAGTTACGGCGTGAAAGCAGAAAAAACAAACAAACAAACAAACTCACTTTCCGATTTATAATATTAGTAAGGATTCAATTCTCAACTTTTAGCCTAATATAATAATTTTTTTCCACTGTGCTTTTTGAATTTTTAACATTTTTTCACGCCATTTTCTTGCCATCTATGAAAGAATTTCAATTACAATAAAAATGTTCTATGCCAGCAGTTCCCAAACTATGTTACGAAACAATTGAGGTTTGTTACAAAAATATATCTTTTATTTCAACAGTTTTTTTTATTGGATTAGATCCAAAACTTCTGATTATCACAAATGAAAATTTCCAGCAGAAAGCTTGAATGTAAAATTTCATCTCATTTTAGCGAAATATTGATGGAAAACTTCTGTCAGAAATATGGTAAAAAATTTCTATTTATTTTTACTGGTATTTCTTTACCTAGTTATAATCTTTTTACTTACACAGACAAAAGGTTGTCTTGATTATCACAATGTGGCAGAACTATTACCAGCAAATTAAACTTTTACCAGTAAAAATAAATACCTGTTTTTGTCTATTTTAGATTAAATTTTTCCATTAATGAAGTGTTTAAATAAAAAGAAGTTTTCTGCATAAATATACTGGTGGGAGTTTATTGCTGTGGCACTGAATCCTCTGCAAAAGTGGTTACAGTTGAAGCTTCACTACAATTTTAAGGATATATCACTTCCTCTTTCTTAATATTGAGTCGTTTGAAAAGTCGTGTCCGCTTGGGAAATTAATTCGTACCAAAATATTCTATCTAATTAGATATTGTTTCTGATATCTAATGTTTAATGGGCAGAATTTTCTAATATGAGATAGATTTTCACAAAAGGACACGATTTTCTGAAGGACCCAATTATTCCATGAACAAGACTACTTGTGAACATGCTTTTTCTACATTGCTGTATTAAAAAGAAAAATACAAAAACAACTGCATATAGAAAGTAACTTAAGATTTAAATTATCCAGTTTTTATCATGATATAATAAGTGTCTTTATCAGTAAACATCAATGCCAAAAATCTCACTGATTATAAAGTTATGTTTTGGTAATAATTAAATGATTTTAAATTACCTTTGTGTGTTGTTCTAATTGTTATTCTACTTGCTGACACTGGGATTATCAATTCTTGTTTTTGTTGATTGTATATTTTTCTTAAAAAAATGGACTTTTTTCAAAGGGAAGTATCTGATAGTTTATAGAGGTCATACAATTTTCTTACTGATATAAAACCTTGTATTGGATTAGTCATGAAAAACTATTTTTACTTGAAGGTGGGCTGCATACCAATAAAAATTGGGAACTGCTGTTTTAGGCCATTACAGTAAAATTTCTCCTCAGTAATTTCATTTTTTTTTTTTTTTTATATCATGGCAATTTGTCTTCATTGGTGAAAAAAATGTAATTTTAGCCTTTTAACCCAATTACAGTTAATGCTCTTTTATCCCCCTCAATTAAATTTATTTGAAATTTTCCAAGACTCTTTTATGCTATTTTTAGAGTTTTTTTTCTCATTCAGGAGCAAGTTCTTGATACTGATAAAAGGAACTTAATTTAAAAGTTTTAGCCTAATGCAGTACATTTTGTTCTCAATAATTTTTGCAATTTTACTGATTTTAGGTGTTTTTGTTTTAATGCAATCTTGTAGAAAAATCACCAGTCTGGATTTAAGACTGTGTTACTCTACTAAAATGTCAAAAGAATTTTTATTATGGTGAACAAAATTTATGAAATCCAATAATATAGTAAAACCTCCAACTATTAGGCACTTCCAGGGAACATAATTTGTCTACTTATTCAGATATATAATCATACAAATAAACAGTGTTGGGAAATGAAAAAGCATGTTAAGTTTCTTTGTCAATCAGCTTCTAAATTCCTCTGAGTAATGTTAATGGGCATTTGATGTATTTTTATATACAAAACAATAATTCTTAATGTATTCTTCCTTCCAGGGAATTAATATTTTTAACTTATTTTTTTCATTGTTCTCTTCTTAAAGTTATGCCGCTTTTTTTTATTTGTCCAAAATTTCTAAAATTTATGCATATTTTAATTTTTTATACTTTAAATCTTTCATTATCGAAGCAAAAATTCTACAAAAATCTTTAAAAGAAACAAAATGCCCAAAATGTAGTTGAAAAACTTTGCACCTTCTTTTCTTGCTAGTAATCTCAATGTGGAAGTCATGAATCTTAAGAGAGGGAAGTAGAGAATGTAGAAAAGGATTAGCATTTACTTAGACATAGGGAAAAGGTGAGAATTTGGACTGAATAGTACCTATTTTGCGAGGGATGAAATTCTGACAGAGCTTTCAAATAAAAATGTAAACATCTGTTGTTATATCTGTTGTCCAGATAAACAGAAACACCTTTGCAATATGAATTCAAAGTTTATTAGTATTGAGGAAGGCTTAAATAATTTAGAAATATGTTTCAAAAAATTACAGAATTGAATGGAAGTAGAAATGCAATGACTACTGAAATAAATTTTAAACCTTATGATTTGTCTCAAAAGTGTAACAATGAAATAATAATAATAATAAACATGTTAACCCAGTATAGATATTTCCCCAGTAGCAGAAAGTGTGTGACGCGCGTCACAGATTTATTTTAGTTCTTACAGATAAATTTGTGAACTTGGAAAAGAAAAAAATATTTAATTTTTTAGGGGAGAAAAGAAAAAAAAAGTGGACAGGATGGAAAAAAAGGCAAATTTCATCCAAAGATAGCAAGAAAAAAAACAACAGATTTCTTTAAAACATCGCAAAAAACTGCAGATTCCGACTAAAAATAACGAAAAAATGACAGATTTCGTCAAAAAATCACGAAACAATGGCAAATTTCGACAAAAAAAAAAAAATCGCATAAAAATGGTATCTTTCGTCAAAAAATCTTGGGGAAAAAAAAAAAAAAAACGGAATATTTTGTCAAAAGATTGCAAAAAGATTTCATCAATATTTAATGAAAAACAATAAATTTCGTTAAAAAATCGTGAAAAAACAGAACATATTTCGAAAAAGCTACATACTTCGTCAAACAATCATAAAAAAAATAAATTTTGTTAATGGGGCGCAAAAATAAATAAAAATAAAAAATAAGTTGTGTATTTTTCTGCTACAAAATTCTTGTTTTTGCTGCTACAAAATTGTTTTTCTCTTTCTCCAAAAACTGATTTTCCTCTCCCAAAATTGTTTTTTTATGCAGTTCCAAAAACAGATTTTTCTGCACCAAAATTTGTTTTTTGACCACAAATTAGCACTGAAAATTTTAACACAATATTTTAGATACACATCCAGTGTATTTATAAAAATTACCATTCAAAACTTTCTATTTCTTTTTCATAATATTTACTTGGTATTTCAAGATATCACTGCTATAAAACTATAACATATATACTTTATGGTAAAGAAATGGTGACTTTTTTTAATTCAGCCTTTTTGAATAAATTTTAAGATTTGATATTTTAAATGATTTTTGTCCCCTTTTTTTAAAAAAAATTTCAGCACATTTGAACATTTTATTATAACCTATTTTATTTTAACATTTTATTATGATTTAACAAGTTAACAAATGTTTTGAGAATTAAGAAAGCAGTATAGCATCTACTGTTCAATGAAATTGGAATTGTTTTCTTCTTTTTATCACTATTTCACATTTGACAATATAAATGATTTTTTTTTTCTTGAATATCATTGTATTTATTTCTTCTCTAGATTTGAATACTTAGGCAAGGTAAGAAACTCTATGCATTGTTTTCAATAGATGTACACTATATTTTAATTTAATTTTAATTAGATTTAGCCTTAACTTCAAACTTAAAGAACCACTTTATGCATTCATTATTAATCTAATTCTTCAAAAAATATTAATTTTACTATTTACTTCTTTAGGTTATATTATAATTGGAATATAGTTGTCTTTTTATAACATTAATCAGAAAGAACTGTATTTATAATATACATAAGAAAATTATAACATGTCCTCCCACAGAAAATTTTCATCTTGCTGCATTGCTGTCACAGACACAATCATAACTTTCTGCTACTGGGGATATTTCAAAGAAAAATAATTTTAATTAGATTTAGCCTTAACTTCAAACTTAAAGAACCACTTTATGCATTCAGTATTAATCTAATTCTTCAAAAAATATTAATTTTACTATTTACTTCTTTAGGTTATATTATAATTGGAATATAGTTGTCTTTTTATAACATTAATCAGAAAGAACTGTATTTATATGTTGGGTTCTTTTTATTAAACTTCTGCTACAGATCATTACTTTAATTAATTGCAACTTCTGCTCAGCAAATTTGACTTAGTTATTATGGATCAATAAATATTCTTCGGCTTTATTAAAGAATTCAATGAGATTTGGGTCAAATTTCCAATCACATGAATCTTGTTGTTGATTTAATTAATTAAATTAGGTGCTTATATAAAAAAATGAATTAATTAAATTAAGATTACACCAGTTAACATTAAGAAATCACTAAAATAAGTAAACTAAAAGACAAATTAAAACGATAAAAAGGATAAACACAAATATTATTTAAGATTCTTTAAAATTTAATGAATATAAGTAAATAAGAAAAAACACAACAGGATTCTCAATCTGACCCAGTCTCAAGTACTAAACCTTGATCTGCAGTAGAACCCAACATTTATCAACGTTGATTCCTGAGATATTAAACTCATACTAATAATCTAAAAATACAAGATTCAATCTAACATTACAAAAGAGAAAAGAAAGACTCTGAAATCCTTCTTATTTTCAAGAAGGCAAAGAAAGATATAATTTTGAAAAAATTAAAACACTAGAAATAATAAAAATAAACACCCCAGAAATCAACAATGATATTTTGGCCAATTTCGTATAGTGATTAGTATTAAAAAAAAATAGTCTTGCAAATTAGTTTATGTAGAGATAGATATAATCCTTATAAAATTACTTTAGATTTATGAGTAAGAAATCAAATGAAATATTTACTTTTCTTATAAACATTTAGAAGAATCTCTACAATTTCAAAAATTATCACATGATTGTACTAAACCAATCCTGTATTTAGAAATTTAAAACTTTAATTAAAAAACTATTTTATTCAAGACTAAATGAAACTAGTATTTAACTTTGAGTTAAATTATCACTTAAAAACTTAATTTCACCTCAACATTTTAATAGTGAAAAGAAAACTAATAAGAAGGTTTATATTCATCATCTCTAGTCAAGTCTAACATGAATTTCTAAATAAAACAACATGAAGTATACATTTTCTTCCTCTTTTTTTTTTTTTTTTTTTTTTTTTTTTAAATTCTACTAAACAGAGTGAGAGTATAAGACATGTTGAAATGGTATGTATCAATAACAACTTGTTTTCACATAAAAAAAATCCCTTTTATTTAATTAAATAGTACTCACTCTCACTTCGATGAAAATACAATGTATGTTGAAGTGAGATTTACTAACAACTATTTCTTCTCCATTTTAGATCGACAGTAATTAAATTGAATACACTTAGTGATGGACAAGAGCATTTGTAAATGGATATCATTCTTAGGGATGTATAACATCCGATAATAGGTACACTTATTTACTATAACATAACAATTTATTATGCACTATACTCAGTTACTTAACTACACATTAAGAGTAGCTTACCTCCGAGCTCCAAGTAATACATATTTCAGTGTCACAATAATTCTAGATAGTCTTGGGAATAGTCGATACTACAGCTAACCAGTTCTTAAAAATCACTATTCTGATCTCTTTTCAAAAATAGCGACACTGGCTTGACACATAAGACTAGTTCCAAGCATACAGGTGAGTAATGATTCCTATATACACTCTATAGTTTCTCTGGAGTACCCGCATCTACCAGTCGATAACAAGATTTCGGCTGCATAGCACAAATACCACTTGCCTCGACTTCTTATTCCTCCGAGAGGGCACGGGGCTGAAATCAATTCGCTGAGACTTGAGTCATCCTTCCAGACTTATAATACGTGATCTTTTCTTCGACCATATCCCATCTATACAACGCAATTGCTATTTTCACCTCAGAGTTGCAGTCTTTCTTTGGGCATTAACTAACAGTTATAGTTTGGAACTTAACTTCATGTCAGGAAAAGGCAGGACAGCGACGTATTACGAACTAACAGGTTTATCTTCACCCGACTCCTTCTATTAAAATGGGCTAGGGGGCCACATTCTCCAATCTTTGAGCTCTGCTTATTTCGCTCCGTCGACTTTCACGTCTTCTCAAGTTCTGTTTTTTCTGCCAAAAACTCCCCTCACCCCGATAGAAATCAAAATGGGGGAGGGGGTGAAGGACGGGATTATTTCTTTTCACCTCCTCTTCGTTAGACTGCTAGCAGGGAACTACCTCATCTCCAAACCGAATTACACGCTCCTCTGCAATCAATAAAGGGGCACCAAATACCAGGAAGACTACTGCTTCCCCATTTCTCTCCCGCTACTAGGGTCCATCTCACTGGTCAATGCAACAGTCACCCTTTCTCATGACCAAATAGGGTCATCGCTTGCGTCCCCTCCTCTCAATCACGTGGTCAGATAGCAGGGACAGCTGTTTCTAAATTTTGCACCTGCTTGCACACCAGTGCCCGCCGATAACCGTGAATTGGCACTTTTATCTCAGATCGGTCATAAAATAACTTTAAGGGTCTGGGAAATATCTACTCCGCCTCAAATGACAGTCAACGTTTGTCATGGGTTATAAAATTTTAGGGTACTATTCATTCACGTACGCAAGCAATAAACTATGCGTGTGGGCCAATTTTTACAAGGCTGAATATATGCCCTTTACAAGCAAGCCAGAAGCTACTCTTCTTCGAAAAAATCAACAAAGGACCACTTTACTCAAATAGTACAATTATTCCAGGACAGTAAAAGCATTCGTACGAACGGGTGTTATTTACGCTAGATAAGGGAATGGGAAGCTTTCACTTTCTTTCACACCAATGCCTATACACTCGTGAGAACGATCATAAAATAGATAGAAAAAAAGAAATGTCCAGGGTTTTCGCTACTAAGAAAAAAAAAAAATAATTTTAAATATGAGATACATAAAGCATTATAAAAAACCGTATTAAAAATATCTTAACAAGAGTTCTTTTTAAATTTGGAATATTAAAATAATTTATACAAAAAAAATATTACTAAAAAAAAAACATAACATATAATATACATAAGAAAATTATAACATGTCCTCCCACAGACAATTTTCATCTTGCTGCATAGCTGTCACAGACACAATCATAACTTTCTGCTACTGGGGATATTTCAAAGAAAAATAATTTTCTGTGTAACAGAAAAAGGATATTAATGAAATATTTCTGAATTGATGAAAAGCTAAATATTAATAAACCTTTTAATTCCAATTCAGACATTTTTCTCCATAACCTTGCAGCATATATTATTATAGTTATTAATATTTAACATGTTAAAAGTGACTTAAGCATGGATTTGGCAAACGTAACTGTTCATAATTTTAAGATATTGCTTTTTTATAAAATTTAGGTAACGTTATAATAATAACATTGTAATGAATAGAAATAATTATGAAATAAAATAATAACAAATAATATGAATATGGAGATCAAAATTTAAAAAGCTATTGTTGTGGCAATCCTTATTTAATAATAAGGTTAAATAAAGTGATAATAATAACAGCAATAACAATTAAAAGTTTATAAAGTTTTTTAAAAGCAGATAGTCATAACAACAAGAAAGTAAGCTCTAAACAGTGCTCTTTTTTTTCTTGTTTTTTTAGCACTAGGAAAAAAAAAAAAAGAGAAACTGTGCAACATTCTTAAACTTATTTCCCATGTCTAAGAATTTCAGATATTTACATGAAAGTTCTTGAGAAATAAATGGAATTTATTATTTTGTGTATGTGTGTGTAGTATTATCTAAAAAATCTGGCCTACAGAAACAAAGTAACTTTAAAAATCCATTATTTCCCTCACAACCCATCGCTTATCTTTTACACTTCTAACTTACAGGAGAAAGAAAAAATAGCATTGTCTAGGAATTAAAATTTCAAGCTTGAAGGTATGAAAGTATGAATGCATGTAACAGACATTGCAAATAAAATTGACATCCATATTTCTATATTATATAAAGAGAAATGACTTCACTGTTTATTAGATTTTTTAAATTAAAATTATTATTATTACTATGTTATGCAACATAGTAAAAAACAAAGTAGGTTTTCTTTAAATATTCATTTATTTTTTCTTTACTTACATAAATAGGATTCTTCTTTTAGAGATAGTGAAAATACATCGTTATGAAAAACTGTGGGCTAAATGTACAGAATTTTCCAAGTTTAGCTTACATTCATTTTTTAATTAAATCTAATTACTTTAAGTAGAAATTCAACCATTCAGAAAATAACCAATATTTTACATGCTTGATTTTATTTAAGCTACTATAACTAATATATTTTTATATTTAAAATAAAAGATTTGAAAAAGGTAAAATATTTCAAAAAATGTATTTTTTCATGGCATTTTAAAAAACAAGAATAAATCCAGAGTCAGTAAAAAGATAGCATATTATTTCTGCAAAAGAACAAAGAATAAAATTAGGGAAAAATTATCATTAAATGAAAAAATAATATAGACCTCATTTCATATTTGTATTAAATATATATAGAGATAAAATGTCGTTAAAATATTTTGGGGTTTGGGTATTTTGAATGACTAGGTGTTTGAGGTTTGGTGTTTGAGTTAAAAATTGATAAACTGGGAGTAAAATTTTAAGACTTCATTTCATCAAATTAAGCATAGATTTTAGAAAAATTTTGACAAAGAAAAAAGTGAGACATTCTTTAAAAAGAATACACAGCAAAAGAAGTTAAAAAATGTTAATTTCCTATAAAGATATTTTGAAGATAAAAACACATCAAAAGTCCATAGATTTAACACTTCTGAGGAAAATTCAGATATTAAGTGACTAGTTAGAGGTTTTACTGTATTTTTATTTGTTCTGAATTCTCAGAGAGAAAAGTAATAAAGCTGATCAGTTGTGAAAAAATAATAAATTATTTATAAATATATATTAATACATACAATGTTTATTTCAATAATAAAATTAACAATAAAAAAAGTATCAATAATAGTAACTGCTAGTATTTATTTCTTAATAATGCAATTATTAAAAGCAATTTCAATAATATAATATTTCAATAATAAAATTAACAATCAAAAAGTATCAATAATAGTAACTGCTAGTATGTATTTCTTAATAATGCAATTATTAAAAATCCAGAAATCCAACCTGATAACACACACACAAAAACAGGCAGAGAGAGGTACAGAAAACAATTCATTCAGAAAGTAACAGGCATTTATAAGTGTTAGAAGTAAAGAATGTAAATGCTAAAACTACGATAACTTCCAAAAATTTAAACACAATATATAGTGAATTTCCATTAAGATGGCCTTGTTTAAGATGGATTTCTCATTAGTACATACAAAAACAAAATCTCCAGTTAAGGTCTTTAAAAAATGCATGTAACATACATTGTTTAATATGTACAGTTTAAGAGTTTATTTGTTAAGATGGACAAATTTTGACAATGTCAGAATTGTTGAAAATTTTTCCAATAGAAAATCCGGGAACATCTAGTGAAAGTGAAAACAAAGATTAAATAATTCCTCCAAAAATGCAAAATATTTGGGTGCAAGATGTCCATGATATGCTGGTGACAATTAGAAAATTTTATCAATCAACTGAAAATGTTTCCCGGAGCATTTTTGAACTTTGTCAAAACTTTAAAATGATATCGAAGGAAGGCCACTTACCAAGAAAAACAAATGAAAATTACTTAATAGCCTATAGCTATTCTTGACCCTTTTTTTTCCATGTATTATTATTTTGCACATTCGTGCAGCAATGTAAGTATGCTTCAATGTAAACTAGATTTTTTTTTTTTTTTTTTTTTTTTTTGAAACTGTTGTGTGCATTTTTTTTTTTTTTTTTTTTTTTTAAGAACAATAAAATAGTTTAAGAGAACAAATTTTTAGTCTTTATTACAATTTATGAGGTCTCTGCAATTCTTTTTGAAAGTTGGAAAATGTTTGCAGTTTAATTTACATTTTTTACTTTTAATTGTGCAATATATATATACATATATATATGTAATAAAATAAAAAAATTTTGTGCCATTTTTGTTCTCTCTTAGCTTCAATTCTAAATTTGTGGAACATATTTCAATCTCAGTTTCGTAATGTATTAACTTGTAACAGCTAAAATTATTTTTCTTATTTTATTTATTAGTAAATTATTGCTTGCTTCTCAAAACGGTGGGAGGTATTTCGTAACCTTTTTACTTTCTGGAATATTCCCAGGATTTTAATTTAATTTTTTATTTAACATCGCGTGACAGGTGTTAATATGCATTGCTAAAGGGCTTGTTACTTGCGAGGAAAAATATAGTTCCTGCCGAGGACACGCCTGCTAAGACCAATCAGAACTGGTCATTTTTTTTTCTTTGAGACTCGAGTTAATCCTAATTGGATTTTTAAAATTACACGGAGTAGGAGGGAGCTAGTTTTGTCGTGAAAATTTTTTTTTTCTTTGGTTTTTGAGGAGCGTTAGAATGCAATTACCCTTTACACTATCAAGACGCATGTTTCATTTCTCCGCTGAATTAGAATATCTGATGATGTGGACTAGATAACGAAAGTTGTAGTGTCAATGTGTGCTAAGGTGATTGCGGGGAAGAGTTTATCTATTTTATGAGTTCATCAATAAAGAACTTGAAGACTGATGGTGTCTGTTTTTATAATGGGGAAATACCCCAATGAAATTCTTCCACTGCTCGCCAATTGCCGGAGCGACTACTCTGCTTGTGCTGCTGAGAATTCCTAGAATTTATGCAACATAGTTTATTTTCATCGAATTCTATATATTTATTACATATATAAGAAAAAACAATATGGTGTTTTTTGTTTTATATTTAATTTGTTAATCTATAATCTCTAAAATCTGGAAATTTCTAAAAGATTGAACTATAAAGAGTGTAGAACAATTTTTGATTTTGAAAACTCCATACAGTAATAATAAAAAATAAAATTATAGAGTGGTTAAAAAAAAAAAAAAAGAACTTACAAGATCATTCAAATCTTTGGTTGTTGATTCCAAACCACTCATTCTCTTCATCATCTAAAAGTAACAGAATTTTAAAAATGTTTTTAAATAAACAGCAGAAAAGCACAGACAAATCATAATCATAACTAAAATCTGAAGTTGAATAAAACATTAAAAAAGCTGATTACATCTTGATTTCTCAATGGATTACCTTTACACAATTTAAATTGACTCAATGAAAGTGATTAAACAAGAAAGAACACTAAACATATTTGTTAAAAAAACACAGAAAATTTCTTGCTTTATGAGGTAGTTATTTAAAACTCACATGCCTACATTTATAAAATAAAATTTCTGGTTTAAAATATTTTTAGTTGAATTTAAAAAAGCCCCTATAAATAATATATCAATTATAATAATACATAAATAATATATACCAATTACACAACACTCAGAATACATTTATGAGAGTTAAGAGCATGGGCAGATGGACACATCAAAATAAACCCCTTTCAACCAACTATGTACCAAGAAAATGTTAAAAACATAAGACAATACAATCAATGGTTAAAAAAACATACATTTTAATCTTTAATCAAGCTGTGAACACTGTTGGGTATAACTCTTATTTTTTCCGGTTCATTTTATTTGACCATCTAATTTATCTTTCCTTTTTTATTTCTCAAAATTTCTCTTATTTTAACTATAAAACTTATTTAAACTTACAAAATTAAATTTGCAGAAAACATTTTTTTTCCCTCATATGTTAAAAGCCATTTTCTGTTTTCATTCACAGAGAGTTTAGTTCACTTTAGTTTGCAGAATCAGATATTGATTTATAGTGTTGTTTATCAAGTTGTAAACTTCATAATTTTCAAAGTTAAAAAGCCACTTGACTCGCTCAAAAAGATCCGGATGATAATTTTAAAAGTCTATGGGGGCATTATTTTCAAATACCTCGCTCAAATTTTAGTATTTTCACTTTTTGTTTTTTTTGCACAGGATAATTGAGGACAGTCCACAACAGGGCTAGTTTTTACTTTTTTGATCTTGGTTATATTGGTTTATATTATGATAGTTTCAATTTCAGAACCGGTTCTATCTGGTATTTCTTGACTTGCTAATGGTATCAATTACATTTCGATTCCCTACTGGCGGGCAGTAATATTTTGAGGTAGAATACAAGAAGTTTATTGATGTTGCTTTTTCTAGCTGAAATAGATTTTGCCAGTGTGCTGCGATTGTTGAAAATGATGTTACTAACATGTAAAATGTTCTGAATGTAGTAAAATATACATATGTTGTGAAACCCCATAACATTCTGCAACTCCATTCTAGTGAAATTATTAGACATTTATGGAAAATTCAGTTTTTGTTTTTGGCCCAAACAAATTAAGTTAGCAGAAAATTCATTCTCAGTGAAAATAATGCCTAAAATTCAACCAGACCGAAGCTATCTGCATCCATGGCTGCAAGTTTGAAATGCTGCCAGGTCTGAAAATATTTTGAATCTCCCCCCCCCCCCCCACACACACACACCACTACCACTGAGTGAACACATGCACGATTCATGTTTTTTTTTCCATGACCGTTTCACAAAAATTGCTTTTTCCCACGATCTTTTGACAGAAATAGCCTCTCTTTGCGATCCTTTTACCAAAAATTGTGCTTTTCGTGATCCTTTGACAAAAATTTGCAACTTTTAAAAAGTAAAGTAAAGTTAAAAAGTAACTAGTAAAGAAAAATAGTGAATGATTTTAAGATAACACAGCTAAAAGTTGAATAAAATTAATCCAAAAATCAATTCCTGTTTAACAAAAGACAAAGAACAAAAACAGTTTCTGCTAAAAGTTGTATCGAAATATAAAAAATTATTCCTCTTTCATCTCATCTAAGCTATTGCCACTTTAACATGACAATTGTAAAAGATAATACAGTAGAACCCCGATAATCCAGATCGGTTTTTTCACTTTTTTTTCAACTTTGAGAAGCGATTGGCGAAAAAGTTTTTGTTTTATTATTCAGAATACGACAATGCAACAAGTTAATATTAAAGAAATTAGCCAATCCCTTCTCAAATTTGAAAAAAAAGCGAAAAACCCGATCCGGATTATCGGGGTTCTACTGTAATATCTTTTCTTTATAATGCCTAATTTGTTATAACACAAATTCAATAATAAAATGCATTTTAACATCTGTATTCATTTTCATGCTTTCTTTGTTTTTCTTTTAAATTTTTTTCATTTACTTTTGAATTTTTAAAAAAATGAAAGAAAAAATGTTGAAGGCTGAAGAAATGGAGTGTTAGACTGTTTTTTCACATTTTCATAAAAAGTCAATTTTTAGGATTCAAATCAAGTTTGGTTCTGAAAAATGTCGATATGTTTAAACCTATGCATTTTGCAAAAATGGGGTGTGTGATTTTTCAAGGCAAAAACATTTTTTATGAAATGAGACCGGCATTATGTTTCTAAGTTAAACTGAATTCATTTTATGAAGGAAAACCTGCATTTTTTAAAGAAAAATCTTGTTTTTTTTTCCAAACTTTGACCTCAATGAGGCATGGCTTAATATTATCCAAATGAGCTGTAACTTTTCCAATCTCATTTTCTAGCCCATTGGCAACTTTATAGGAAGATCCCTGCAAAAAAAAAAAAAAAAAAAAAAAATTGAAAGTTAATTTTTTGCGACCACCCTACTGTACTAAACTCCATTCTTTACAAAACTCAATTTTGACATATAATTTTTGCAAATTTTACCATAGGATACAAGTGCAGAAGTAATTTGGTAAGATGGAATTAGAATTTATGATGGAATTTAGAATTATCAAGATTTAAAGTTTTGTACTCATTAAGGTCTAATTATTGACCAAAACCACATTTCTTCAATCTTATTTTTGGCCAAACATGAAGATGTCCAAAAAATGTTTTAAGTTAGCAATATGTGCAAAATTATTAATTATTTGTTGATAGAAACATCTATATTAAACATTTCTAATAAACAAACAAAAACAAATAATAACAGAACAGTTTTATAATTGTATTCATTTATAATGTCATATATTAATCTTAATATTCATTTGTTCTACAAATGTATCACAGACATAAAATGCACTAAGCTATTGTAATTTAACATATGCCAGAAAAATAGTGCACATGTCCAAAAGTTTCAAATACATATACTCTAAAACATAAATATAAAATCTTTAAAATATTTTCACCTCTTCTGACCAAAACATCTTCAGGTTACTGATGTTTCTATTTTACCCTCACTAGACATTGATTTTTAAAATTTTCCCTTTTTTTAAAGATATGTTGCCATACATTGTCAATTGCTGCTAGTCATTCCTTTCTAATTTTTTTACCCAAAAAATAAGAAGAAAAAATTAAATAGGAAAAATTGACAGGAAAAATTTAGAAAAGAATGACTAGCAACAATTGACAATAGATAGTAACACATTTTTAAAAGTGGGGAAAATGACGCAGAAAAATTGAGAAAGCAAGAGCAAGATAAAAACATAAGTAACTGAAGATGTCTTATTAAGAAGAGATTTCTAAACCATATTTTATTTCTATTTCAGAGTATATATATCTGAAACTTTTCAGTTTGTGCATTATTTTTTTGGTGTACGTAATTTGTTTTAACATCTGTAATAAATTGGTAGAACAAATGAATACATGTATAATAATACAATTTTTATATTTTATTACTTTATCACACATAGTAATCATAGGCATTAATCAGTAATTAACAAGGTAATTAAATCATGGAAAACAAATTCAATAATGAATATTTAACTTGGTACTATTTGGTTATCCTGTCAAACAATTTTGCCAAATTAAACAATTTGATATAATTTTTATTTTAAATAACAAAAGAACAAATGAATTAATAAAACATTAATAAGAATACAAATAAAACTTCATATTAAAAATCACTTGAGGACATAAAAAATACATGATATGAGTTTAATGTTAAGTGACTGTGACTTTTTTTATCACCATTATTAGCATTTAATCTTTTAGTTTGGTGGCAGTTTTTCAGTCAACAGGATACCCAAGTAGTATTTAATTTTTAAACATACAAGTCTTTAAATTTATTTAATATTTTGTACTTCAATTAATAATTTCATAAAATAAAATTGTTCAATAATTTACAAGTGTTTTTTTTTTTAAATAATTTTATAATTTATAATTGTCTGAGCGAAGCGAAGTCTTATACTCAGAGTACGTAACGATATTAAAAGTAAAAAAAATTCTTTCGTCAAGGAAAACTCAAAAAGTACTTGTTGGATTTTGATTCTGTTTGTACCAGTAGGTACCTATGAAGGTAATCTGGTGAATGCACTATCTACGAAAAATTAGTTCCAAATACTTTAAAAGTTATATTAAAAAAACTGATAAAAAAGCACAATTTATTTGCATATGTCACAGAAACTTGGTGTTCGTCATTTTTCACCGGCTGTATATTTTCGTAGACAGCCGAATCAAAGTGCATGGAGTAAATAGTTGTCTTGACGAAGCGAAGACTAATACACATAGTACGTAACAATATTAAAAGACAAGCATAACTCTTTCGTTAAGCAAATCTGGAAAAATACATATTGGATTGCGATTCTGATTATACCAAACAGTACCTATGAGAATAACCTACTGAATGCACCTACTTTAAAAAATTAGTTCCAAATAGTTTTAAAGTATTTTTAAAAAACTGATAAAAAGCCCAATTCATTTGCATACGTCACAGAAATATTGTGTGCGTCACTTTTTACCGGTTGTATATTTTCCTTAGATTCCCAAATTTAAGCACATGGAGCAAGGAAAATACGCAAACAATTTTTAAGTACAATTAATTATGTTTAAACTTAAGAAACAAACTGAAAAATAATTTTTTTTTTGTCATTAATTTAAAAGAAAAAAGTCAATTCTTTGTAATTTAATATTAGTATTTGAGATTTTGCGATAATTTTTATAAAAGCACTTAATAGCCGCCATTAGCATCTTTTATGTTTCGCACCTTCGCACAGGCAAATTGGAAACAATTATGTCGTGTTTAAATAAAATATGTGCTGAAATAAAATATTGGTACTTCTTCGTTATCTCGTGATCAGTTTCGCCAAATTGTACATATTCACATATTTTTTATTTTAAATAACGAAAAAGAAATAAATTAGTGAAACATTGATAAAAATATAAATAAAAAACAGTATAAAAATTACTTGATGACGTTTTAAACACATGTTTACATTGTTTAATGAGACATTCACGATCATTCATGATTGGCATTTTATCTGATTGTTTGGCGATAATTTTTTGGTCTACAGCAGGCCTGTCCAACCTTTTACTAATCAGGGGCGCATCTCAGCTTTTGGCAAGCAGTGAAGGGCGCCATTATTAACATGGCTCAAAACATACAAAAAAATCATCTTTCAATATTAGTAGCGGTATATATATATATATATATATATATATATATATATATATATATATATATATATATGAAAATGAAACATTATGACCCTATAAATATAAAGCACCATGTTAAAAAAAAAAAAAACAGTAAATTATAATAAATTTCGAATAATACATTATCTGAGAGGGGTTATTTCAAATAGTTTTGAATTGGAAGGAGCCAGAAAATGAATTATCATCCATCATTAAAATAAAATGATAATCACATTTATTGCTATGTTTTTTGGGGACGCAAATACTTTGCAATGAGTATAATTTTTTTGGGTGTGTAAATTTGCCATTATAAAAAGTACTGAAAGAAAGTCATGGGTGATTCCAAAGAGAGAGTCTGAAAGAGCATTGATCATTCATTCATTTCACACTATTTTATAGACTTTTTTAGTAAATAAAACTACTTAAAGTTTCAATGGTCTGGGTGAGAATAAGACAGCTTTTATCCCGTCTTATAAAACAGCCAAATGGCCAGTGAAACAACGTTAATAACAATAACAAAATGCTGAACTTTCATGCTCGAAAGAAAAGAAGGATCGCATAATTTTTCCTACATTTTACTTCTTAACATATTAAAAAGTTTTTTCTAGCATTTATTAATTCCTATCGTCATTATTTTCATAAAAAGACTTATAAAGCATAACTATAGATTAGTAAAAAAACTTAATAGCACATGATTAATTAAAAAAAACTAATTATATGTTGTTGCTTTTCTTTTAGTACGTCAGGTACGTTATAATTGTTGATGCGTGAAATACACTTTTAGAGATTTTTAAAACATGCCTCATGAAAATATAAACGATTTTAAATATAGTATCCTTTACAATGGAATTGTATTAAAAAAAAATACTAGTAACAGGAAACCTTCAAAAGGGCGCCCAAAAAACTTGCAAAGGGCGCCATGGCGCCCGCGGGCGCCGCGTTGGACAGCCCTGGTCTACAGGATAATCAAGTAATATCAAAAAAGGAACTATAGCTGAAGCGAAGAATAAACAGTTATAAGTAATAAACATAATAAAAAATATTAAATATCACAATAAATCGTAAATCGTAAAACACTTATAGCAATATTCAAAAACAGCGTTTTCATCAATTTTGCGGGGAAAAATTCGCGCTAACATGTAGCTTATATTTTTACTCATAAATATGACATCTGTGCCATATTTACGAGTAAAAATAAGCATAAACGATCATCAAGTTTGAAATCTCAATTTCTGAAGTCCAAACTGCACCATAATTTATAAAAACGCTAAGGTAAAGATATTATTTGAAAAGTATCATGAAATTAGAGCACAGATATCATATACGCATCGGGTTTGGCGCAAATTTTGCGAAAATCATTTTTGAATGAATTTCGATTATTTTAAAAAGTAAGTAACAATTAAAAAAAACATGATTAAATTTAGGTTATATAAATATAGAAAAAAATAAGCAATTTATTAATAAACAAACAACAATAGCCAGATCACCATGCAATGTAAATAATGATATTTTGGCGCTAATTATATGGAAAAATTCCACATCCTGTTCTAAATTTTTTGGCGAGCTTTCAAGCACGCATATCGTAATTAATGACAAGTGAAAGTAACATTTACAATAATCCAGTATTGGCATGTAACCTTACAGTTTGGCGACAATTTTTTGATCGACAGGATAACCAAGAAGTACCTTTTTTTGCCATTAAATAAATCGATGTGGTTGTGATCTTCAGCCTGTGAGGTTGCTTTTTTTCTGCACTTTCCAACAAAGCTGAAAAATATTTATGCATTCGGTTTGTCTATCCGTCTGTCCACACTCAAACATCCATAAATATACACCGATTTATACGCAATTGGAAACCTTATTTAGGGTCCCTAGGCATGTTTGATATTGTATATGAAATATGTGGGATTAATAGCTTATTTACAGGGGCACCCAAAAGATTTTCATTACAGTATGGTCTATTGGGGGAGTATTTTAATGAAATTACGCTATTGCAAATTTACGAAACTTATATAAACCACTGAATTTCATTACAATTAAATTATAACAGGATATTCATAGCATTTTTAATCCAATTACAAGAACACACAAAAGAAATCGGTTACAATACTGTTTTTGAGCAATAATTTCTGGAAATGCGTTTTCAATTTTGGCGTGCGCTTTTAAATGTAACTATTTTTTTAAGGTGTAACCTTAATTAATATAAAATATTTAGTAACTATAGTCGCCGTTTGATCTGTTTGTCTGTATCTCCACATATAACAGCACAAAAACTATCCTACGGAATCGTTTGAAATTTTAAATATTTATTTGTTGCCGAATTTTGTCGAGTCGTTGCAAATTTTAATAAAATCGGATAAATTCAAATTCAGGGACAACCAAAAGCATTCCGTTACATTACGGCCGATGGGATGAAATAGTTCCAAGCTCTTTTTAATGATGTTAAACCATCGAAACATAATGAAATTGATATGCATTTATGAAGAGCACTAGAATACATATTTTGTAGAACATGCCACGCAAAAAATATTTATTATTCATTTACACGTCACCACAAAAGAATTCCATTATAAAATAGTATGAGGAGTGGGACATTAACTTTTAAGCTTTACTAATCTAGGAATTTTATCATAGAATTATTTTCTCAATTGCTACTGGCAGGCCTTTTAAATAATAAACTTTTTCCGGTAAAACGCGTAATCGAATTCGCATTGGCATACTTGAACCAGCATGTTATGCTGAAAAAAATATGTTCAGATTTGTAAATCATTTGTGATGATACTTTGATGGCTCAATGCTTATGCAGACGAGATATTCAGATCTCGTTCATATCTTATGCTATTGGCATTGCCAACAGTGGAATAATCATAAAAAATAGAGAATATACGCTCTAAGCAGAGAGTATATGCTCAAGTTATAGAATATATCCTAGAATGTATGTACTGCGGCTTTTTGAGAAAGAGGGCGAGGGAGATAAAGTGATTCTTAAAAAATCCAGAAAGTATGCGGCGCAAACCTCTGTAAACTCTCTACTACATTCATAATTGCTGATTCATTTCATTTTATGTATGCTAAAGCGAAATACAGCTCAATTTCATCGGAACGGGTTTAAAACGAAAACAAATCAGCGTATGTAGTGGCTTGCATGCACGACCCATTTAAATCAGATTGAGCATATCTGGAACACACTCAAAACAACAGATTGTATTCTTTTGTTGGCGTTTTCGGGATTTTTATGTATCTTTTTTAAGTGAGAATACCCCCAATTTTTTTATCAAGAACCTCATTGCATACATTGAAAACCGATGTAGATATTATATTATTATATATATCAATTTTGTTCTACCTACTTAAGGGCACTACACACCATATAAAGAAATCCCTCATTCTACTCAACCATCATTATTTGAGCCAATTTTAGGTACTAAAATTGATGTGTATATTCTTTACGTCATTTCAAAAAGCTTAAATTCTGATACAAGATATTTTAGCACTTTGTTAGCTGCATTCTTCAAATTTTACACTTATGCGTGATTGTTTCGTATAGTTTGATTTCCCATTTTTTAACCGTGTATAGGAATTTGTATGTAATATTTTGCAAATGTACCATTCACCTTGCTCTTTTTTATCATTTCAATTTGTGACAATATATAATCAATTGAAGATAGAATCTCTTTTTACTTTTAGGATATTATTCTAAAAACTCTGTTCTAAGCAATATCGCTCAGACTAATCCCTCTGAGGGAAATCCTAGTTATTATTGGTTTACTAAAAATTTCAATAACAATAAGATATAAGTCAAATAAATATGTGCTTACTTTCTCCCATAACATTTTGTCCCCTTCCTCCCTCCTAAGAAAATTTTTGAAAAGGCATTTTATCTCTGGGATCCAGATTGGATCTCTATGACTCTGACCAATGTTTTTTATTTTCATTAAAATAAAATATAATTAACTCATAAACGACATAGAATAACAGAACTTTATTAAAGAGCATTCAAAACACTTCTACGGATCCAAACTAAAAATTTTCTATTGCTGTTGAGTCTGCAGATTTGAAAAGCATCTTCAAAGTTAAATGAAACTTATATGCATAATTTTTTCTTGATGTAATCTTACCAAGGCTGTGCTTTTTTTTTAATTATTATTATCATATTTGATATCAGCAACATGCTCTTTTTTCCTGTACTTAAATTTAATTCTTGTCATTTCCAATATAGTAATTCTTTAGGAACTACTTGGTTATCCCCCATTGACCAATTTTGCCAAATTATACAAATTGCCAAATTGATGGCAAAATTATACATAGTTATAATTTTTATTTTAAATAACGAAAAAACAATTAGTAGAATAATAAAAATACAAATAAAAAGTCAAAATAAAAATCACTTAATGGCATTTTAAAACACGTGTATCATATTTAATGTCATTGAATGTGACATTCATGATCATCCGTTACTGACATTTAATCTTACAGTTAGGCAATAGTTTTTTGGTTTACGGGATAATCAAGTAGCACCATTCTTTAATCAGTCTGCTCTAATTAATGGTCACTGATATTTAATATAATAGAAAACTACAGCCCTGGTAAAAGATTTCAGCAAGAAGAAATTATCCATAAAAGTTTCAATGAAAATAATTTTTTTTTTCAATTACTATTATCCATCCATTATAAGAGAAATAATAGTGATTTTAAAGCATAAATCTTCCATAATGCAGGGATGCCACTTAGAAAATAACAAAAAAGAGGAAATTAAATGTAAAATAAAATTTACAACATTTTTCAAAACTTTTACAATTTTGTAGATTATATTGTTCATAATAAATTAAATAAAGAATTAAATTTATAACAAATTATTATTTTTTTTTCTTTTAATTGTAAACCTTTAACATAAGTCTTTCTAAATGTACAATTGTCACATTTGAAACACACTGTTAATTATTAAGCATCAAAACTTGTGCATAAATAACAATGATTTTTCTTTAGTTTAGAGTATTTTAAATCAATTTAAGTAACCCAGCAACAGACGTAATGAGCTCAGTGAGCAATTTTAAATCAATTTAGGTAACCCAGCAATAGATTCAATGATAATTTCAAAAGTGAATAGTGAAATCCTGCAGGTTTTTGTTGCAATTGGTTGACAGAAATTGCTGTTACTTACCCATCATACGTAGTATAGGGTAAGTCTTGCAATCGTTTTGAAAATCGGAAAATTTTTTTTGATGGATTTACAGGTTTTAGATAGTGGAGATTCCGAAAAACATTTTTAGAAAAATTTTTTTGCCGTTCATCTGTCTGTAAATGCTCTATCTCCCGAACAAATTGAGATAGAGACTTGAAATTTTGTATGTAGTTAGTATGTAAGAATGGGACGAAGCCTATTTAATATCAGCAACCTCGATTATCCGGAACTATTTTTTTCGGACTTTCAAAAAATTCGTTCTGATGAAAAGTATATAAAAATTTTCGAAGTTTTTTGTTTTAAGGCATGGACGTAAAAAGGCAATAAAATAACACACATTTTGCATATAGAACGAAGTCGATCGGATTATTAGTTGCCGAGATATTTGTAATCTTATTTTCCACATTCTTCGATTTTTTATGACTCTGTATTTCATTCAAATTTCAATTCAGAGATATATTTTAATTGGAAATGAGACGCTTAATCCGACACAGTTAAGTGTTATTTAATAGAATTATTTTTGGAGTTATAACAGGGATGAGTTTGACCAAAAAGCAAAAAAGCTGAAAACTGCGCGAACGACTTTTGAGAATGACAGGAATGTCAATCGCAACAAATATAATTGTATTTATTAACATGAATTGCAGAAATTATTTATACTTACTCTAATGAAAATTTAGTTTATCAAGATACAGTACATTAATAAAACCCTGTTATTGGCATGAATATTTTTTTTATTGGAATTTTCTAACAGTAAGAAACTTTTGGTTAAGTATTAGGGAAAAGAAAATAGAAATTCTCTTTGTTTTTTAGCTTTGCTCTTGCACAAGGTAAATTTATTTCTCCTGCTTTTTTTCTTGGATATTACACATTAAAGATATCTACTGATGTTGCTGGACTTTAAAAATCCTGGGTCTCCAGGACCCAGAACTTAAATTCTGGGTCTCTTTTTTACAAAAGTGGGTCTACACTGATAAGTCATTTTTAGATGCAAAACTTGAACTTGTTCATTTGGAAAAGAAGACTGAAATGCAATAATTTTTGTTTTACCAATAATTAATGAATAATTAAAATCGATATTATTTTTTAAAACTATTGAGAAAAATTTCATTTATTTTTAAAAAAATAATTGTGCAAGATACAAATTTAATTATAAATTAATGCTTATTTGAGTGTAGAAGATAACATGTATCACTATTGTTTGCATTTCTTTTTAAAAAGGGCAAGACTGATATATTGAAAAAAACATTTTTGTTGAAAAAAAAGGATACTTTTGTTGAATATAAGGGTATTTTTTGTTCAATGAATGGGTGCTTTCAGAAGTCACATTCATTCAGAAAGATTTTGAGGTGTCAAAAATGGATTTTGGAGCAGGAAAGTCGGTATTTGGAGTGGCAAAAAAATAATTTTGAAAATTAATTTTTGGGTTAGTTTTTTTCAGAGTCCCTTTGATGAAATTTTTAGTTTTAACACTATCTCTTCATGAAATCTGTCATTTGTTGAAATCTTTTGGCAAAATTTAAAGTTTTTTTTTTCTCAAAAATCTGCCGTTTTTTCGCGATCGTTTGACGAAATAAACCGGTTTATTGCGATCGTTTGACGATATCTACCGATTTATCTTGATTTTTTGACGAAAGTTGTGATTTTTCGCAAAATATTTGGCGAAATTCGCCGTTTTATCGCGATTTTTGGACGAAAATTGTCGTTTTATCGCGACTTTTGACAAAATCTGCCCTTTTTTCGGTATTTTGTGACGAAATTAACCATCCTTTCGCGAATCTTTTGACAAAATTGGCCGGAAATTAGTCTTTTGTCGATCTTTTAAGGAAATTTACCTTTTTTTTTGCGATTTTTTGACGAAATTACGTGTCTTGTATTTTTTTGGTAAATCAGAAAATTTGAAATTTGGAAATAACTAAAAAGCTGAAAACCGTGGAATTTTTTAAATTATTATTATCATATTTGATATCAGCAACATGCTCTTTTTTCCTGTACTTAAATTTAATTCTTGTCATTTCCAATATAATAATTCTTTAGGAACTACTTGGTTATTCCATTGACCAATTTTGCCAAATTATACAAATCGCCAAATTGATGGCAAAATTATACATAGTTATAATTTTTATTTTAAATAACGAAAAAACAATTAGTAGAATAATAATAAAAATACAAATAAAAAGTCAAAATAAAAATCACTTAATGGCATTTTAAAACATGTGTATCATATTTAATGTCATTGAATGTGACATTCATGATCATCCGTTACTGACATTTAATCTTACAGTTAGGCAATAGTTTTTTTGGTTTACGGGATAATCAAGTAGCACCATTCTTTAATCAGTCTGCTCTAATTAATGGTCACTGATATTTAATATAATAGAAAACTACAGCCCTGGTAAAAGATTTCAGCAAGAAGAAATTATCCACAAAAGTTTCAATGAAAATAATTTTTTTTTTCAATTACTATTATCCATCCATTATAAGAGAAATAATAGTGATTTTAAAGCATAAATCTTCCATAATGCAGGGATGCCACTTAGAAAATAACAAAAAAGAGGAAATTAAATGTAAAATAAAATTTACAACATTTTTCAAAACTTTCACAATTTTGTAGATTATATTGTTCATAATAAATTAAACAAAGAATTAAATTTATAACAAACTATTATTTTTTTTTCTTTTAATTGTAAACCTTTAACATAAGTCTTTCTAAATGTACAATTGTCACATTTGAAACACACTGTTAATTATTAAGCATCAAAACTTGTGCATAAATAACAATGATTTTTCTTTAGTTTAGAGTATTTTAAATCAATTTAAGTAACCCAGCAACAGACGTAATGAGCTCAGTGAGCAATTTTAAATCAATTTAGGTAACCCAGCAATAGATTCAATGATAATTTCAAAAGTGAATAGTGAAATCCTGCAGGTTTTTGTTGCAATTGGTTGACAGAAATTGCTGTTATTTACCCATCATACGTAGTATAGGGTAAGTCTTGCAATCGTTTTGAAAATCGGAAATTTTTTTTTGATGGATTTACAGATTTTAGATAGTGGAGATTCCAAAAAACATATTTTTAGAAAAAAATTTTTGCTGTTCGTCTGTCTGTAAACGTTCTATCTCCCGAACAAATTGAGATAGAGACTTGAAACTTTGTATGTAGTTGGTATGTAAGAATGGGACGAAGCCTATTTAATATCAGCAACCTCGATTATCCGGAACTATTTTTTTCGGACTTTCAAAAAATTCGTTCTGATGAAAAGTATATAAAAATTTTCGAAGTTTTTTGTTTTAAGGCATGGACGTAAAAAGGCAATAAAATAACACACATTTTGCATATATAACGAAGTCGATCGGATTATTAGTTGCCGAGATATTTGTAATCTTGTTTTCCACAATCTTTGATTTTTTATGACTCTGTATTTCATTCAAATTTCAATTCAGAGATATATTTTAATTGGAAGTGAGACGCTTAATCCGACACAGTTAAGTGTTATTTAATAGAATTATTTTTGGAGTTATAACAGGGATGAGTTTGACCAAAAAGCAAAAAAGCTGAAAACTGCGCAAACGACTTTTGAGCAATGACAGGAATGTCAATCGCAACAAATATAATTGTATTTATTAACATGAATTGCAGAAATTATTTATACTTACTCTAATGAAAATTTAGTTTATCAAGATACAGTACATTAATAAAACCCTGTTATTGGCATGAATATTTTTTTTATTGGAATTTTCTAACAGTAAGAAACTTTTGGTTAAGTATTAGGGAAAAGAAAATAGAAATTCTCTTTGTTTTTTAGCTTTGCTCTTGCACAAGGTAAATTTCTTTCTCCTGCTTTTTTTCTTGGATATTACACATTAAAGATATCTACTGATGTTGCTGGACTTTAAAAATCCTGGGTCTCCAGGACCCAGAACTTAAATTCTGGGTCTCTTTTTTACAAAAGTGGGTCTACACTGATAAGTCATTTTTAGATGCAAAACTTGAACTTGTTCATTTGGAAAAGAAGACTGAAATGCAATAATTTTTGTTTTACCAATAATTAATGAATAATTAAAATCGATATTATTTTTTAAAACTATTGAGAAAAATTTCATTTATTTTAAAAAAAATAATTGTGCAAGATACAAATTTAATTATAAATTAATGCTTATTTGAGTGTAGAAGATAACACGTATCACTATTGTTTGCATTTCTTTTTAAAAAGGGCAAGACTGATATATTGAAAAAAACATTTTTGTTGAAAAAAAAAGGATACTTTTGTTGAATATAAGGGTATTTTTTGTTCAATGAATGGGTGCTTTCAGAAGTCACATTCATTCAGAAAGATTTTGAGGTGTCAAAAATGGATTTTGGAGCAGGAAAGTCGGTATTTGGAGTGGCAAAAAAATAATTTTGAAAATTAATTTTTGGGTTAGTTTTTTTCAAAGTCCCTTTGATGAAATTTTTTGTTTTAACACTATCTCTTCATGAAATCTGTCATTTGTTGAAATCTTTTGGCAAAATTTAAAGTTTTTTTTTTCTCAAAAATCTGCCATTTTTGCGAATATTTTGACGAAATCTGCCGTTTTTTCGCGATCGTTTGACGAAATCTACCGTTTTTTCGCGATCGTTTGACGAAATAAACCGGTTTATTGCGATCGTTTGACGATATCTACCGATTTATCTTGATTTTTTGACGAAAGTTGTGATTTTTCGCAAAATATTTGGCGAAATTCGCCGTTTTATCGCGATTTTTGGACGAAAATTGTCGTTTTATCGCGACTTTTGACAAAATCTGCCCTTTTTTCGGTATTTTGTGACGAAATTAATCATCCTTTGGCGAATCTTGACAATATTGGCCGGAAATTAGTCTTTTGTCGATCTTTTAAGGAAATTTGCCGTTTTTTTTGCGATTTTTTGAAGAAATTACGTGTCTTGTATTTTTTTGGTAAATCAGAAAATTTGAAATTTGGAAATAACTAAAAAGCTGAAAACCGTGGATGAATCTCATCCCTGTTATAAGGATGTTTCTTTTACACAGTTCGGTACTACTTGAGTAGTTTGGCGTTTTATATAATTTGTAGAAATTGGTAATCAGCAGTTCTTTAACAGAGCATTACTATGTATATTAACAATATTTAAATTTTGTTTATGAATTGCAATGCATTGTCTAAATAGTTTTCACATGTTTTATTTTCATATACATATCCATGATGGGTAAGTATTACGGTGGCCCCCAACGACTAGTTTTATTTCGTGATCATTTGACGATAATTGCCACTTTATTTTGGAATCATTTCTTGAAAATCGCCTGGTTTTTTTTCTGTGATTGTTAAGACAAAAATCTTCACTTTATTTTGCGATCGTTTGACGAAAATAGAATTTTTGATTCATGATCATCTGAAAAAAATCAATGTTTTATTTCGCGATTGTATGACAAAATTTGCTTAGGAAATGATTTGGGAAGAGTTGAAACATGCCAACAGTCAAATAACATTATTTTATTGTTTTAAGAATTTTAATCTTATATTACAGAATATATTACAATATTCTTCTCGATTTTACAGCTCCCCCCTCCCTCTTTTCTTGTATAACAATAGTAATTTATATTATAAAGTTCTTTGTTTACTTAAAATTCTTTCTCCTTGTACTAGGCAGATTAATGAAAGTTGTATCATACACTCTTAAGTATTTATATAACTAGGACTTCCCTCAGAGGGATTAGTCTGAGCGATATTGTTGAGAATACACATTTAATAACTTGCGATAGGTAAAGAAAATGAGATGTTACCTTTAATTGGTCATTCATTGTGATAAAATATGATGAAAATAAGCATATTGAATCATAGAATTACAAAATCTTATATATAAAGTTGCATATACTATTTTTATAAAAGAAAATCAAACCATGCATGGATATAAAATTGGAAATATGCAAAATGTTAAAAGTAATACAGAAAATAAAACACCAAATTTTCGTATACTGGAAATATAATTCTTTGAAATGATGTCATGAGCATAAACAGAAGCTTCGCACCGATTTGAGAAACTATAAATAACATAAACTTATGTTTGAAGAGAATGGAGTGTATTTTATATGGTGTGAAATCCCTTTGAATAGTTTATAATGTTTAATATCTGTTTTCCACGGATGCAATGAGGTTGTCGATAAGAGTTAAGGAATCATTTTTTAAAAATTTGTCCTAAACGAGTATTTACATCTTATAAGTTATTGTGATGCCAAAGTTATAATTTCTGACCCCAACATTATCCTAGAAATTGCAATATTCTCAATAAATTGAGTTTAAAACTTTTTCTAGAAAAAAAAAATGTTTAATTTGTGAAATTAAATTGTCGAATGTTTTAGAAATCGTTCATAACAAGAATATTATATCTTAAAAGTTGCCACAAAAAAAAAAAAAAAAAAAAGATTTTAAATTTTTAGTCATATCAACATCAAAGAATTCTCAATTTTAGAACTTTTTTTGCTCGTACATGGATGGTGATTATTGTTCCTACGCAAAATATAGTATATTTTGCAGCAAATATGATTACCCACATTTTTGCCCACATTAATTTTTTAAATCGTCTAGGTACTCCCAATGATAAAGAGAAACACACAAACATTAATGCTTTATAGCATAGAAATACAGAATCAAAAGCTATTTATCTCCTATTATATACACATAAATTATCTAATTAGCGCTAGCAGATGCATTTTTAAATATACATAGATCAATATAATGCTTCATTTTTCTTTTATTAGTATTTCTTAGTATTCATTTTTCATTTATTTGTATTATTCAGTAAAGAACTCACTTTCTTAAGCCCGAATTACATCAAACTTTTTATAAAAGCGCCTAAGTTCATATAACAGTAAAGTATTGTGAAGAGTATTAAACACAAGGTAGTAAGACACTTAGCCAAACGCAGGTAATAAATTTCCAAATATTGTTCTTTTCGCCTTCTCTCGAAATGCATTTTTTCCGTACATTTAAAAAACATAATTTTGAATCATCTTATTTAAAATTCATATAAATAAATAAGAGGAAGCAATAATAGCATAAGTCAAAACATTTTATTTCAGCATCAGGGAATTGTATCATAGTTACACATGTGAAAAAAAGCTGCTTTTGGTCAAAAAACGTTGTCTTCACTAAATTTGAATTCGATTAAAAAAAGTACCGTGATTAATTAAAATGTTATAGGCAGAGTTGCCAAGTCTCCGGCATTTTGGATACCGGTATTTTAATACAGAAAATGTTTTATTAAATTGGAACATTCTGCGGATTTAAAAAATAACTTTTCCTATAAGAAAATTCTGCTGTGCAATAAGCGGGGGCTTGGCATCTCTGTATAGGAATATTTCGTAATCTACTTTTTAACCTTAAAAAAAGCAACGACCATTTTTCGGGTACAAAAAGTATTGCTAATTGTTCCATTTTGCATACAAGGTACTGATTGTAATATTAATACATCTATGGTGATAAATTTCCAATAATTTTTCAAATCCCATTTATTTTATTAAAAATATAAATCTTTTATTCATTTAGTTTAAAATAAATGGTTTTTAACTAATTTCATTATACTTTTGAAATATCACTTTTCATTGGCCATTTTTTTTAAGGATTTAGAAAATGGTTGTTGTTTTCAGTCAAATACAGACTTTGGTCTGTCCGCATTTTATTTTATTATTATTATTATATATAAATGGTGGAGAAATATTTATACTTAATCCATAACGTACATAATATATGACTCTGTTATTACATAAGTCACCTTTTTATTATCATAAAAATTATGTTTTTACTAATTTTTATTAACTCAATAGGAAAAATTTTGTGCTTTGAGCAATAGATGTCCGCATTTCATTTATTTATTTATTTTAACAAAATTCTTTGTATTTAGAAGAATTTTTATTTAAATAGGAAATCCAAATATCGCTGTTAATAAAGAAGAAAGTTACAAAAAAATGTTACAAAACGAGTAGACGCATACTATCAAATATGGAAAAACGACGAATCCAAAAAAGATGTATGAAATATACTTTTAAAGCAAAAAAACATGGTCCGATTATCGAGCCTACTGATTACAAAATGTGCATTACATATTTAAAAAAAAAAAAAAAAAAAAAACCTGCAAATATTGATTTTTTTTCTTTTGTGCAGTGTTGGCTTCGAAAGGTGCGCTATGTTGCAAAAAGATATAAGCGACTATGAAAACACACTTGGTACATCTATGTCCTCATATTTAAATAAGGATTGGAGCACCAAAGAATTAAATTAATTTGTATATCTAATTTAAATTAATTTTAAAAAGAAAAACTATTATACTTCAAAAAGATTAATTAATTCATATTTAATTCAAATATCTTAAACTTAATAACTCCATTAGAAACAACTTTAATATTTAAGGTTGACCTCCCCCCTCAATAATTAAACTTTAAACAGATGCTAATTCAAATATTTACTATACATTGCCTTACAGGAAACCGCCGACACTTCACGCGAAACCGTCATTAAAACATCGTCGGAACCCAAATAAAACATGTATGACATAACTCCACCCCATACCTTGCATCATGGTAAAAACCAAGTAAGTGTCAAAACACATCCGGTAAACAACATAAACTTTGCCCAAACCATTAAAAGGGCTAAAGTTTTGTAACACCTTACCTTTTGACATGAATGACCTTTTAAGTAAAAGATGGAGATACGTAGAAAATTAAATCATCTTCGTTTCAAAATAAAAAGGAGGAGGAAAGACAATTTCAATAGGAAATATATCAAAACCATTTAAAAAAAAAAAGAAACAAGAGCGTGTGCTGATACCGTAACTGTTTCTAAATATTTAAATTGAAAAACACCAAAAGAAATCTTCCATCTTTATCTACTTTAAAAACTCTGACAATATTCCATATAATAGACGATGGCATTCTTCTTTCAAAGACACTTGAAAACTATCAGCAGTCAATAAACGAGACTTGCTTGTGACCAGCCATCATGTACAAAAACAACAAACGAAACTAAAAGCAAACAGCTGTCATTACTTTAAATACATAGCGCCGACTGCCGGGCTAATCTACTACGCACGCTCGGCTTAGGAAGTCATCGGCTCCAGAACAATCTCCGATGCGCCGTGTCTATCACAAGGGAGAAATGCAGATGCTGACGGACAGGCAGCGCCCTCCATCATCAGCTGTCAACTTTCCTCTGTTCAAAGATGAAACGCACGGCCGTAGGACGATCGGAAAAACAGCGATTCGCTATTGTTTTGTACGAGATAAACATGCTAGCGAGATTCACAAGTAAACAGACGTTTGAGGCATGAAACAGAAAGGAAAAATACATTTTTAAGTAATTAAATTGTAGGTCGAAATTAAAGACTTTAAATATTTAAATGTTAGCTTTTACTTTTAGACTTAAAATTTAAATTAGATGTTCAGATAAATTAATCTATTATTTTAATCTTTATTTTAAACTATGGAGATTTATAAAAGAAGTAAGACTTAATGAAATAAAGATAAGAGAATAATTTAAACAGGTTATAAGATAAGAATAAAGGAGTTGAAAATATGAATATATAGTCAACAAACGTTCATGCTCAGTTTTACAAATAAATATGGTACATATGGTCCTCATACACACCGAGGTACCTAATTGGTGCCAAAATGGCATTTAGTTGCCTAACATGGTTATCATATAAATGTTATAATAAATTGTTTGTTCTAAAAATATTATCATTTATTGATTGTTATTTCTTTTATTTAATAACAGAAAGTGTTTCATTTATTCCTTTTTTTTCAGTTTGAAATAAATAAATAACGTGTTATTATACCATGCTATATGTATCTGGTAATCAAAACGATGTTTTCGTCTAATTGCCATAAAAAATCTTGCCAAACCCGGTGCTTATATCTCTAGTATATTATTTCAAGTATTTTATATATGTATACTATAATTGTTTTTGCATACCACTTACTTCTTCTTGTATATAAAAATAGGTAAGTGGCTCTTTTATGCAGTATAAATTGTATAAATCTTTAAAAAATAGTCTCCGTTGCCCCTTTTTGGATTGAATTTAAAAAAGTCAATGTCTAATTCCAGTATTGCTCCCAGGTATGCATACATATTCTAAATTTCAAAGTTGTATGCCAACAGGAAATGGATGAAAAATGGTAAAAGATGTCACATATGCACCAGGGTACATAATTGGCGTCAAAATGGCATTATTTTACCTGAGATGGTAACCCGGCTTTATTTATTTATAATTTGTTTATTTACTCATAAAATGTTTATTTACTTTCATTTCCTTTTTTTAATTATATAAAATATTTCTTTTTATAGTTATTATTATTTTATTTACTGTAAGTTCTTTTTGAAAATAGAAAATAATTTAAAAATGTGTATCTAAGCGTTATTTGAAAACGAAGTTTTCGCCAAATGGGCTTTGAAAAAAAATGCCCCAAATCTGATATACTTGTGGGATCCGTGCCGAAAAATTAGTGACCAGAATTGACTTCCACACACAAAGAAAATATAAGTTAAAAGAAAACATGCAATAAAAATAAATATAAAGGGAAAATGATGTCATAAAAGAAACTTTTTATTTAAAAACGTAATTGTTTCTAATTTTCACACGTGAAATATATAAAGCATTCTTTTAGCAATCAAAAAATGCTATTAAGAGATTATCACAAAATCTCAAAATCAAAGTTTTTATGACATTTTTTTTATATAAAAAAATAAGTTTTATTTTCCTGCATGATTAAATTTTAAAATGTTTTATTGCATTCAATATTTTTGAGTGCGTAAATGATTACAATTTACTCCATGTACTGATTCGGTTATCTACGAAAATATCCAGCCAGTGAAAATCACGCACACCAAATTTCTGTGACGTATGCAAATAAATTGTGCTTTTTTATCAGTTTTTTTAATATAACTTTTAAACTATTTGGAATTAATTTTCAAAAGTAGGTGCATTCAGCAGATTACTTTCATAGGTACCTTCTGGTACAAACAGAATCGAAATCCGACAAGTACTTTTTGAGATTTGCTTGACGAAAGAATTTTTTTACTTTTAATATCGTTACGTACTCTGAGTATAAGACTTCGCTACGCTCAGACAATTAGTAAAGTACCTTCACAGGTTCCTTATTTATTCAAAAAAAGAAAAAAATTCCTTACATGTGTAAGTATTAGAAAAAAAGACTAACCTTAAAAAAATACCATTTAACTTTAATCTGACCTTGTGTTTTCTTCAAATGACATAGGGAGGTTTGAGGAAAAAAAGAATTTAACCTTGAATCTAAAGCATTATCTGTGCATACAGTCAATGTACCCCCTTTCGGGAATGTCGATTCTCTGGGAAAGAGACAAAGAGTGTGTGGAGAAACAAGTGAGCAAACTTTCCATCCCCCTTTTTTTTAAGTGTACTAGTTTAAAAAAGCAGGTTGGGAAGAGGTGTTGGTCACATGCTAGAGAGATGTACTTCCCCGCTATGGGATTAGTATGAGTGTTAGTTGACGCTAAGGAAAAATAATGTAAAAAAAAGTTTTAAACAAAAAGTTGGACCAGGTTTTTTTTTTTTTTTTTTGGGGGGGGGGGGGGGGGGAAACAAGCTCTAGCAACTAGTCCCTGGGTCCAGAATAAAAAAATTTTTAAAAAAACGAAGAGAGCAGAAAAGCTGAAATGAGGCACGCGATAGAAAGTTGGAAAATGTCATTGTGTGAGCTTTTTCTATCTATATATCCATGCAAAATAACAGGGTGATCGTAACCCATTCGCAGATTTTGTTCAGATTACTTGGAGTGAATCACTTGAAAACTAAGTACTCCTAGTTTTCAAGAAATGTTCAGGGATACTATTCAGTTTAAGGAGTTTGTGAAAATCTTCAGGCTGTGTCCCTTCAATGCAATGCTTTGAAACAGTGTTGCCAGATTGGGGATTTTGTCCCCATTTTGGGGAATTTTGAACCTCCAGGGGAATTTTTTGGAGAGAAGTAAATCTTGGGGACATGTTTGGGGATTATGAACATATTTGGGGAAAAACTTGGGGAATTGTAATCACAATTTCAATTTTTACTTTCTAAAATTTGCCAATACCGGATCTGTCCCGAATTCGATTTTGGTTTAGAAAATGAAAATAAAATACAGAAATAATAAATATAAATCATTCTCATTGTCGTGCTCACCATTTACATGTATTACAGATTCATCATTGATCTGCATTGGGCTGGCTATACCCGAGGCTATACTCCATCTGAATTTTCAGATAAGTGATTCAGATTTTCCTGTCATCGTGGACAAACACAAGCATAGAAATACATTTACATTTCATTTAACAGTATATGGTTTATACAAAAAAAAAATAAAAACAGTTTTATAACTTTTTTGTTGTTGTTTTTAGCTTTGAATACACATGCAAAATTCTGTTGAGATTAAATGTTTTTTTTTTCTTGAGAAATGGAGAATTTGTTTTAAAAAATACTTCATTTGGGGAAAAAATTGAGTTTAAATTTGTTAAAAAAATTCATAACGGAAAATTAAAAATTTAGAAATTGCCTTTTTGAGTAGAAATTGTGTTGGGGACTTTTTCTAAAAAAAGCCCTGATTTGGGGAAAATTTCAGAAATTTTGGGGAAATTGGCTTACGACAATCTGGCAACACTGCTTTGAAAAGAGTCTTGAATCTTCTTATGAGAGAAGTTTTATGGACCTTTGATTTTGTGTGTTGCAAGGAACTGCAATTATAATAGATGAAATAATTTGAACCGTTGGATTAAATAAAAAGTCGAATCCCTTTGGTGTAAACGTGTTGAAGAGTTCTGAGTTATCATATATAAAAAAATGTTTACTGCGAGTTACTAAATGTTACTGTTTTGTACTATAGATGTCATTAGTGTTCTGCAGCTTTAATCTACTGTGCCTGAATACTCGAGCATGAGTTTGGACTATGATTGGACCCACGATGTCTCTCAACCAAACATTAGAAATATATATGGAATAACTCACCATATTTCAAATATCAGTTTCAGAAATTATTTGAGTAAGCCTTTGTTATGTGTACTTCTCTATATTAACAGTGTATTGCTAATATATGTTTATATATGTATTGATTTAAAAGGAAGTAAAACTGTTAGCTTTATTACAAATGATTTTTAAAGATAATGTCAATGTAAAAATTTACTGTGATGGTTTACAAAATGCAAATGTAAATATGAAAGATGAATCCTTTTCGTAATCCAGGTTTAAGAAAATGAACTTTCTAACAGTCATTTAAAATGGTTTGTATATGGCTCATTTACAAACAAGAGTAGATAATTCAACATAGTGAACCTAAATGTGTCTGTTGATTATAATAAATATTAGTACAAAATCAATTAAGTTTCTTTTTGTTATTCCCATAAATAATAGTTTAAAAGAAAGAAAGTAGTAGAATTAGGATCTATCTTACACTATGGTATCAAAAGTGTTGCATCAAAAAGGAAAAAAAAAGTTATACATATATAATTTATTAAGTTGGTATGTGCATAAAATTAAGAGTCCTGTTACCTTACTAATATCTTGTTGATCAAAAGTAATATTTTAACTTTTTTTGGAATTGATTTAAAGTTTTTTTCCGCCTGTAACTCTATTAAATTTTGGTTATAATCTTAAGTCTTGTTTCATTTATTCTGGTATACGGTAGCAGGATTCAAGTTATGAAAATTTTATGAGTACCAACTTAACAAAAAAAAAAAAAAAAAAAAAAAAAAAAAAAAATTAGTATTGAGTGAATTAAAAATAGGCATATAGATAGTTATAATAAAATAAAAAAAGATTAATTAGAGAAATATACTTGTACATAAATTCAAAAAAGGGAGAGAAAGGATAGGCATGTAATTTCAAAACTCCTTTTGTTTTATGCAAATGTATCTATTACTATACTTCCTTTGGCCCAAGGGTGTTTTAGTTTTCAATCAAGTCACCAATTATTTTATTATTTGCGCAATTCAGTCGACACATAGCAACACTGTTTTAGTAATAATTTAAGACTTTAGATTGATGAATTAGTTGCAATTATATTTACAGCCTCTCCCAGGCCTGCTATGAACCTTTGATTCTTGACTGTTAAACTTGAAATATTCTCTTTATTCTATTCCATTCTGACATAACTATACTAAAACCCTCTTGCTTGATTATCGTGTGTTTTCTTCCTACCAACTGAATTTGGAATACTGTAAAACTTTCTAAATAGTATTATCCTATAACTTTTTATATTAATCTAAAATTTGCTACCTTTTATGGATGATATTAAGCATATGTGTGAGTAGATATAGGAAATTTAATTGTGGTTATTGGTTATTAGGTTTTTAATCAATTTACAGGGTTTACGGATGAGGTAACTCAGGGTTGGGGAGAAAATCCACAATACTTACACATTTTAGAAATTAGAAAGAATGCATTATTAATATCGTGTTAATTTCTTATATTTTATATATTTATGATAATCTACAATTAATATGAAATAGCCAGTTTTAATCAACACTGGATCTTTTTTTAATTTTGTGTACTGAACCTGGTAACCCATAATTAATGTAAAATAACCAATATCTAAAAAAAACATGATTAATGCAGTTAGATTTTTTGCAATTTCTCAAAATTTTATCTTTTGGATGGTGAGTTTTAAAATTCACATCCTTATATAATCACTGTGAAAATTTATTATTTCTTACTTGTTCAAATTCCTCTTCATCCATTTCAACATCAGAATCATCCTCATCTCTCCACCTTGTAAAATCTATTTTCAACCATGGGTACTAAAAAAAAGAAAGTTAAATTATGTCACAATAGCACAAATTGAAATTTGTAATATGACAATTCAAGCAAAAATAACCAATCATTTTAAATGTCTAGAAATACCTCTAATTGCCAACATATCAATTTTGAAAAGAAAAAAAAAAAAAAAAAAAAAAAAAAAAAAAAAAAAAAAGAAATTTAGGGGATGACCCACCTCTCTGGAGCATCAAAAGCCCCTCCTTGTTATAACAGTAACTGCTGATGACTCAAAAACTTTAAAATGAAAAATTTACAGGCTTACATTATAAAAAAGTTATCCCAAAATTCAAATTGCCACCCATATGCCAATACATAAATAAAGATAATTATTTTGAAGCAGTAACAACTAGGGATGCAACAGATATCCGGCTGATTTTTTAATATCCGAAATATTATCGGATATCCGAATCACAATCACCGGATATCTGACTTCTCTATCGAATATCCGGCAGAATGCAGCAAAGCAAATATAGATGAATAACAGCAATTGTTTGATCCCAAACAATGCCTAAACTTTTGTTTACAATGCAAAAGATGAAATGTTACAATAAGTTTCTTATCAGTAAAAGGTAATTCTCAAAAGTTTAAACAACTGCCAGCTTTCTTACTATTTATATTTAAACGCTGTAATAAATTCAAGAATTTATGTTTATATCTTTTAGAAAATTGTATCTTTACTTTTAGATTGTAAAACAAAATTTGAAGTCAAAATAGTAAATAAAGCCTTTTTGCAAAAGTGTATAAAGATAGAAAACCAACATTTAAAAATGCACAAATAATGCATGAAAAGGTAAGCAAACAGACATTTTGAATCTGCTATCAAGATTCTTCATCAGGACAAAACTCAGCGTGCTAGAAAAAGCTAAGTTGAGTAAAGCGATAGAGAAGCGCAGGCTTATTATATACCAGTTACAGGAGCAAATGATAAAAACAGACCTATTTTTACATTCTTCTATCCTTGATAGAAGAAAGTAATGTTATAAATTTTTTCGACGAATTTACATCATTTAGGAATCCAATATCCCCAAAAAATGTTTATTCAAAATATCTGTCTGTCCCAGTGTTGCCATCATATGATTATACCATCAAAATGTGTATGAAGTTATACATAGAATGAACCAAATATTCTGTGCATGCTTTTGGCTGTAGCCAGCACGTCCATGTTCATTATGGAAACATTTTGCTGTTAGGCGGTGCTGTAATCACAATTTTTGCACCATTTTCATTATTCTACCAACAAACACTGTCTGAAGTTATGCATGGAATTGAACCAAATTTCTTTGGCTACGTTTCTGAGAATGGCTGTAAGGTCTTCTTTCAATTCAAAAATATTTTGCCGGAAGATGGTACTGTAATAATGATTTTTAGCTCAGAGGCTATCAAAACCTGTGAGCTTATGTGCCCGCCCATTCTGTATGTATACATGCAAATGTGTAATGCAACAACTCATGATAAAAATATCTGATTCACTTGAAATTTTAAATATAGGTCCATTCTGATAAGGCGTTTCCCTGATTAATTTTGGGAACTCATTCGATAAGTATAAGTGGGGGAACGGGGGCTAATATTCTTCCCCTTAATTTATATCAATGGGTTTTATATCCAGAATTATCAATTTTCATTCAAAATTTAGATATAGGATCATTCTGATGAAGCGCCTCTGTGATTAGTATTAGGTACTCATTTGATTAGTATAAAGAAGTGAAACAGGGAGCTAATTCCCCACACCTTATTTCGATAAATGGGTTTTTTATGCAGATTTATCAGATTTCATTCAAATTTTAGACATAGGATTTTTCTGATGAGGGTACCACCATGATTAGTTTTGGGAGTTCATTGGATAAGTATAAAGAGACTGAACTGGGAGCTACCAATCTTAATTTTGATAAATGGGTTTTTCATACAGATTTATTCAAATTTTAGACATAGGATGATTCTGATGAGGGCACCGCCACGACTTTAATTTAGATAAATGGGTTTTTCATGTAAAATTCTCATATTTCATTCAAATTTTAGACATAGGATCATTCTGATGCAGACATTTCCATGATCAGTTTTGTGAGTTCATTGGATAAGTCTAAGAGGGGGGAAATGGGAGGTAACTCTCCCCGCCTTAATTTAGTTTAATGAGTTTTTCAGGCAGAATTTACTGATTTGCTTCAAAATTTGGATATAGATTCATTGTGATAAGGCACTTCCCTGATTCTTTTCGGATTTCATTGGATATGTATAAATTGGTGGAACTACACCTCTTAATTTAGGTAAATGATTTTTCTTGCAGAATTAAGAGATTTGCTTTAATATTTGGATACAGGTTCATAGTGATAAGATGCTTCCCTAATTTAATTGGAGTTCTTTTGTTAAGCATAAAAGGGATACGGGCGATTACCCCAACCCCTCTTAAATTTGATTAATGAGTTTTTATGCAGAATTATCCGATTTGCTTTAAATTTTGGATGCACATTCTTTCTGATAAGGTGAATCTCTGAATAGTTTTGGAAGTTTAATGGTTAAATCTAAACAGACATAATTCCTCTTAAATTATATAAATGGGTTTTTATGAAAAATTATTCGATTTGCTATGAATTTTGGATATAGGTTTTTTATGTGATAAAGCATATCCCTGATTAGTTTAGGGAATTCAATGATTAAGTATAAAAAGGGGAAATGCGTGGGAGCTATCCCCCCTTTTAATTTGTTTTTCGGACAGCATCAACCCTTGAAAATATGAGGCTGTAATATACAATTAGTAAGCATAACCTGTGAGCTCAATGCCATCAGAGGGCAATCTTCTTTTTGTACTTTTTTTTTTCATAATCTTTTTATACAGTGAATATTGACAGTTCGTGCAGCAATAGGAACTTCGTATCTTGCTAAAACTAGCTATTCACAAACAGCTGATGTAAAACAGAATAACAAAAATAGATTTTAATAAATATCATGATCAAGATTAACTCATTCTTAATCTAATTAATTGACTGCAGCAAAAATTCTAGATTAAAATAAAAACTGGTATTATATTGAAGTAGTATTAATATTTTATAATATTTTTTGAAACATTGAGATCTACGAAATAGAAGAGAGTTTTGGGATTGGTGCATCCAACTAGTTATTTTCGTGACTTCATTATAAATATTTAAAATTAAAAATTTTTTGCTCATAAATTTTAAACTTAAACTGATTTAACTTAAAATAAAATTAAATGTAGCTGAAGGTAAAACAGTATAAAATAATTAAAGCATGAAAAAAAATCATCAATTAAACCTATCTTTGGAGATAACTCTTCAACCATTGGTATATTAGTGAGACATTTTATGTTTGCATTATAAAAAGGTGCTATGTATTACTTTATGAAAATACTTTACAATTATAGACATATTAATAAATGTGTAAAATTTGTTCTAAAAATTATCAACATTTTACTGTATAGATTATTAGCAATTATCAGTAGTTCATTGACAAATAGTCAGAAGACTTAAATGTTTGAATTGCATTTTTTATTCAATATTATTAACATATACATACAAGGTTTGAATTTCGGGACGGAATGGTAGGATTCATGACCTAAAAAATCTTGTGGGCAAGACATTCCTGTTTCAAAAAAAAAAAAAAAAAAAAAAAATTAGAATTTTTTTTCTTTGTGAAGTGGCGATCAAGTCTCAGGATTGACTGACTATTTTCGTGAATTTTCCACTATCGATTGACTAATCTCACAGTTTGCTCTTACGGCAATTATACAAAATTCTTTTTTCTGCATCGGACTGAAAAGTTTTGTAATTTTTTTCACAAAATTTTCTTGCTTGCTCAACACACAAAATTTTGCAATTTTTTTTTCTTTTCTGGAGATCAACTGGCAAATTTCACAATTTATTTCTCTCAACTGATTGACAGATTTAGCTATTTATTCTGCGACTGACTGGCAAATTTCCCCCCTTTTTTTTGTGACATTCTGATGAAATTAACAATTATTTTCCTGTGTTCAGCTGAAAAATTTGTGTTTTGTCTATGTTATTGGCTGACGAATTTCATGATATTTCCTTGCGACAGATTAGCAAATTTCACGATATTTTACTGTAATTGATTGACGAATTCCGCTATATTTTCCACTGGTGAAGTTCCCTCAAAGTTCAAATTTTTTCAGACAGGTCAACAGTTTTTAAAAATTTATTTTTGCCATGGTGGACAAAATGAACGATATTTTTTCTATGACCGATTTAATATTTTGCAAATTTTTTTTTCCTGCGCCGAAGCAAGAAATAATTAAAAGGGCAGTAATGGTCACTAGAGTCTGAGCTTCTGGAATTAGCACTAAACAAAATGAGATTAAATCTTGTGTTGCTCATTGGAAAAAAAAAGAAAACATGTTTTTTTACAATCAATGGTTCAACATTAGATGTTTCATTTTCAAAATCATCACACATTTCCTCATCAGTGGACTCAATAATCATACCTCTTTTTTTATTTAAAAGACGATTTTTCATACGATATTTCTGTATTCGTTTTTTTCCGCATCTTATAATTTGCACCTGCACAATTTGTAACTTTTCTACTCTCTTCTTTATTAACAGTGACATTTTGATTTCCTATTCAAATAAAAATTCTTCTAAATTTAAAGAATTCTGTAAAACAAATAAATATAATATGGACATCCATTGCCCAAAGCAAGATGTTTAAATGTTTCCCATTGAGTTATTGAAAATCATTAAAAGCATCATTTTTATGATGATTAAAACATGATTTATGTAATAAGAGTAATATATTACGTATGTCATGGATTAAACATTAATATCCCTGGACGAATCATAAACAAAATAAAATGTGGCCACCACAAGATCCATTCTCGACCGATAACAACAACCGTTTTCCAAATGATTAAAAAAAAAAGAACTTCAAGGAAATCATTTAAATAGTTGATGTGCATAGTTCAGAGAAATTAGGACATGATTTTTTTTTTAATAAACCATTTTTCATGTAATAGAAGAAATCTACTGACTATGTCATTTTCAGATATTTCATATGGGTTTAAAATTCCAATGCATAGTTGAACATAATTCATTTAGCTAAAATGCCAGGGATTACGGTATCGACGATAATTCCACTAACTGATATACAATCACAGAAGGATATTGACTAAACAATCACCTACATGCATTATTCGTGCAAGCAAATTAAAAATGAATGCACATCAGATTTTACAAAATTAAGAAAAAAACTAGTTGGATGTGTCAATCCCAAAACTTTCTTCTATCTCATAAGTACATTTTAATATTAATAATAAAAAAAAAAAAAAAGTGGTGACCCTAAAGTTATCCACTATCGAATTTTCTCGAACATTTGACCTAGCCTAATGAGATTCTGGTATCCGAAAAGCCTAAAACACAAAATTTAATTAATATTCTGAAAAAATGAGCTTAGTAGTGCCTCATGTTGGGTAATTTATACTAAAACTTAATAAGCATCTATTTATGTCAAGACCTAACAGAATCTGAAATTTGATGGAATTTCGTCCATTAGTTTTAGAGATATGGTTATAACAAAAAAATTACAAAACGTTGCACAGCAACACCATATCTTGGACAATTTATGCCAAAACATAAAAAAGCGTCTAATTATGTTATGCTGAAAAAAATCTGAAGTTTGATGAAATTCTGTGCATTAGTTTTTGAGATATAGCTAGTTTAAAAAAAACCGTGTAAAATATAGCACAGCAGCACCATCAGTTGAAGGATTTATAACAAAACATCGTGTAATTATGTTATATGTCATTTTGTAACAAAATCTGACGTTTGATGAAATTCTGTGCATTGGTTGTTGAGATATAGCTATCGGAAAAATCATGCAAAATGCAGCATAGCTGCACTACCTGTTGCAAGGTTAATACCAAAATGTAATCAGCGTCTAATTATGTTATATATTCTAGTGTAACAGAATCTAAAATTTGATGAAGTTCTCTGCATTAGTTCTTGAGATATAGCTATCACAAAAATCGTGCAAAATGTAGCATAGCAGCGCCACCTATAAGGCAGTTCACACCAAAACCTTATCAACGACTATGTATCTCAAGGTATTGCGGAATCTGAAGTTTGGTGACATTCTGTGCATTAGTTCTTGAGATATAGCTATCATGAAAATCATGAAAAACGTGGCATAGCAGCGCCACCTGCTGGCTAATTTACACCAAAACTTAATCAGCGTCTATGTATATCAAGGGATCACAGAATCTGAAGTTTGGTGAAATTCTGTGCATCAGTTCTTGAGATATAGCAATCTTGAAAATCATGAAAAACGTAGTATAGCAGCACCACCTGCAGGCCAATTTTCACCAAAAACCAATAGGCACTAATTCATATCAAGGTCTAACTGAATATAAAATTTTATTAAATTTCGAGCATTAGTTCTTGAGATAGAGCACCCACAAATTTTTTGTCACATACAGACAGACATACATACAGACAGACGGACAGACAGACGGACGGACTTACAGACAGACAGACAGACAGACGGACGGACTTACAGACAGACATTTTCTAAAAATAGTCAAAACGTGTTCAGGACCTTCTAAAACGTATAAATCCGTCGGAAATTTTCATGAATCCAATACTTTCTTCTTGTAAAGATAGAAGACAGTAAAAATAAGAAAAAAGCAAAACCAATTATTTCTGATAATTTAATGTGTTAGAAAAGTTGCTCTGTTCTGTTTGTCAAAAGTGTAACCTATAAAAGATTCCAAACCACACAAAATCAAAATTAAAAAATTCATTTAGCAACTCAGTTATTAATTGACCATAACACTGAGTGAAAATTGAAAAACACATATGATATATATAAAGCTTCAGGGCTAGATTAATGCACGGGCCTCCGGGGCCTTGGCCCTGAGCCCACCAATTTCAGGGGCCCACAAATCATGTGGTTGATTTTCCCCCCTTAATCAAATACTTTTCAAATAATATTGTTTTATAAAATATGAAATGTAAAATTTAAATATTCTGAATGACTCATTAAAAGTTTTAGAAGCTTTTAACCTTGGCACTTTTCACCCAAACAACTTTGTCAAATAAACCTTTTTTTGTGAAAGTGTCGCCGAAAATGGGTAGGTAGAAGGGCCCAATCTTTTAACAGGCCCTGGGCCCAACTTCAGCTTGATCGGGCTCTGTAAAGCTTTATTATTTTCTTTTGTTTTAGTTAAAATAAACATTTTGGATAATTATCTTGTTGTTGATTTAAATTATTTCAATGGAAAATTGTCAAGTTGGTATAAATTGTAAATATTTAAGTGGCAAGTAAAAAATAATAGAGTTAAAAAAAATATTTTTCTTCCTCTCATATAGTTTAACTACCCGGCATTTACAAATGTTATGAGGGAAACTCTCTCCTCCTGGGAAAACCTGAATTTCAAGCCCTGATAGTCAAAGATATTAAAGATGTGAAAAATATATTTCAATATATTTAAAATGTTATAATTGTGTGTGAAACATCTTTGCAATTTTTTTATTTAAGATGGCATTTGATAAAGAAATAAACATTCACCATAACTAAAAACATATTTAGTACCGGATATCCGAATCCGGCAGGCAAATCGGATACCGGATATCCGGTATCCGGCAAAATCAGTATCCATTGCATCCCTAGTAACAACAGTCAGAACATTGTCATGCTAAACAAAAAAAATTACTAAGATTAGAAAAAATTTTATTTATAACATCTCTATATTTAGTACAATAAGCAAATTAGTAGTAATGATAGTCTTTTGCAGAACTACTGAATTGGCAAAATTTTGCAAATTTAAACCAAGACAAAATCTTTTTTCCAGTATTAAACCCAACCTAGTATCTATAAAATTTGAAAATAATAATAATAATGTAATTTAACAAAGCATGACTATTTGCAAAATGATATTTTCAAAGACTAAAGTTTTAGATTTATAAAAATATTCTATATTTAAAACAATACTAATAATAAACATCATTTTTAAGATGATCAAACATGGCTTATGTCATAACAGAGTCCTATATTACATACACCATGGATTAAACATTCAAATACCTGGACCCATCCTAAGAAAATTTTAAATGAAATCTCTTTTACAGTTTTTGGTATTGCAAATTTTGAAGCTTCTAAGTATTGCACATTTTCAATTTTTACATAATTGTTGAAGGGGGAAAATGCATTTTTAAATGCCATTTGTTTAAAAGCAGTATCTCAATTTTCAATTAAGTTATTTTTATTTATTTATTTTTTATTTATTTTTATTTATTTATTTATTTATTTATTATTTTTTTGTCATTGTGGCAACAGAAGTATTTCATTTCTTTAGAAATTAAAGGAAAAATAGTAGATTGCTGTTTCTTTTTGATAAGAAGAAAAAAAATTAAATGAAATTTCAGTTTTACAATTTTTGGAACTGCAAATTTTTAAACTTCTAAACATCACACATTTTAAATTTTTACACCATTGCGTTGATAAAAAAATGCACTTTTAAATGAAATTTGTTTGAAATCTTTATCAGAATTCGTTTAATTTTTTCTTTATTTTTTAGTTTTAAGTTTTTATCACTTTTTTGTCAGTGTGGCAACAATCAGAGAATGAAAAATAAGTTGTGAGATTCAACCAATAAAAAGATTCCGATATACTTCAGATTTCCCAGTTCTCTACTGAGGACAACAACTATATTCAAAATAGTTAATAATAAATTGTGAACAACTTTAATAAACATTGGGAAAATTAACTCACTCCAACAGAAAATTGAAAGCTGGGATTCAAATGAAAAAGATGAAATATCTCCCTGATACATATTTACCAGAATATAAACACACATAAAACATAAACAATACTGCAGCATACTTAACAGACTAAAACAAACAACAAAGCATAACATATGCATGTCCATGCACTGTGAGCAAAAACACAATAAAAAAAATTTGTATTTTAGTTTTATGCTTTTCTGTATTGTTGTAATTGTTTTCAATAGGAGAAATAAGTAAAAATACAACCCCCCCCCCCTCTCAAAAAAAAAAAGGCAACATAGCTGCTAATTTTTCACTTATTTTATAATAAATTTTGAATGTTTTTGGAAGAGAAGTATAAATAAATTTGGTGACAAGATAAAATTGAGGGTTACTGAGCCTAAAAAATTACAGACCTCATCAAGCATATAAGTAGGACAGGGTGATCCCACCAAATTTACTTAACTGTTCCCCAAGATCAGGTGTGAAAACCTTTTTTGTTGCTGCATGTCAAATTTATATAAAAATATTTTGCATGCCCATGATGTGGCTACAAAGAACAAATTTTACAAACTAATTATAATTATTTAACTTTTTTTTTATTATTAAGACTAAAAGAATATGAATATGGGAATCATACACATAGTTATTACACAATAATAATAATAATAGAAACAAATATATTTTTGAAATCTATTTAAAAAAAAAAAAAATGACTTCTGCTGTTTCATCTTAAAAAAAAAAAAAAAAAAAAAGATTTCTGTTGTTTCATCTTAATATCAGATTAATTTTAACAGAATGCAAAATGAACCAGCATTATCAAACAAGTACTTTCTATTTCAGTTTTTTTTTTTTAAATTATTATTCATTTGTGAAAATAAAGCCTCAAAAGCACAGATAAGTAGAATACCTCTTAAAATGGCAGAAGCAAGTTTCTTTAATCATCTCTGAAATAAATCCCAAATTGGCATTATTTTACCTTTGGCCTTTTTGGTAATGTTCCTTTTTGATAGTTTTGGTAGACTAATTTCTCGAATTGCATAATTTCACTGTGATTTGATTTTGTGCCACAAGCGATGCAATGCCACAATTATTATTTTGCATGCCAAACCATTCCTGCTCTAGATAGTTACATAATAAAAAGTAACCATTATTATTATAATGCCGCAGATCTGCCTAGCTAGAAATAATGAAAACTGAGTAATTAAACTTTCAAGAATAAGAGATAAATCTGCTATGTTGTGATTGTTTGGCAGATTTCTATCATAAAATACAAATTTAGCCAGTATAACAAATTTTGTAATAAATGTGAAATGCACCAACCCAAGTAAAAACATACTTCAGGTGAAACTAAGTACTAGAGTCAAAGGAAATATTATCAGAGTAAAACAAATAAATTTTAGAAAGTACACTTTGTTTTACACATTATTTACATACATAAATAAAAAAACAACATAAAAAGATCAACATTACAAGGACTTAGCTACATAGCTTGAATTAAGATTAAAGAGTCAAAATAAATTTTTAATTATGCAATTCTAAAACAAAAACTACAACACGAGTGAAATATCTAAATACCATTTTTTACAAGTAGTCAATTTCCCTTTGAAATAATAATAAAATAACTGAATTTCTTTATAATCTCAAAAACCACTTAAAAAATAGAGAATATTCACTTTACAATCCTGTGCCATAAGCAAGAATGCATAGCGATTCAGTGAAAAATTTAAATGTAAAACTATTTAAATGTAAAAAACTTTATTTTTGGCATTGTTTTACCTACACTCATTATCTGCATTGTTAATAAGGAAATAGTGCAAATATCACGAGCAGAAGCAATGGCATAACAAATTAAGACTATAAAAGCAACAGTTAGAAATGCTTTTACACAAATTTCTAGATATACTATAAAACACAGGGCTGAAAAAAAAAAAGAGTGAATACCTTTTTATTTTCTTTCAGTAGCTGATTCCAGTAAGGACCCTCTTCTACTTTCTTTAGAATAAAATCAACACCTCTGTCCGATATGCAATATTTTGATGTCTATAACCAAAAATCAGAATATAAATATTAGTTGAATATAATTAACTTAAAACAGTAAGCACAGCAGATCTGTTGTATTGAAAATATTCAAGTAGTCAGGCAAATACTTTAGTTCTTTCAAACATATATTCAAAAGAAAAAAATATTTGTGGTAAAATAACAAAAAATATTCACTGTTTGATATTTGGCCTTTTTGCAGAATATTCAGTTGGTCAAATACCAAAAACAAGTTAGCCGATTGTTTTGACTGAATATCATTAGATATTCAGAAAAATAAATCCAAAATAATGATTTTTTTTTTTTTTTTATGATGCTTTTTTCTAATCAAAATGAGCAAACTTCTGAGACAGACATGAAGCTATTCTAAAAACCATATAATTCACAATTATTCTTATATGTTAATGTTATCTATACTAATATTATAAAGAGGAAAGATTTGATTGTTTGTTTGTTTGAAATGAATAGGCTCCGAAACTACTTGACGGTTTTGAAAAATTCTTTCACCGTTGGAAAGCTATACAATTTCCGGTGAACATAGGCTAATTTTTAATTGATTTATTCAAATATTTTCCTTAATAATTCAAAATTTCATTATTTTTCATACAGAATCAATTAAAATTTTTCCGATAAAAAATAACCATTTTCTTTTCAGTTGCCAAAAAAATCAATATATGGAAAATAATTTTTCCTCGGCAATTAATTTTTAGTTGAACAGTATCCACGTGAAAAATTAAAATAAAAAAAATTTCAAAGGAAAATAAATATGACGTCATTTGTTATATTATCGGAAGTTTTGTTTGCACAGATATCATATACACACCGAGGTAACCTAATGGACACTAAATTGATGTTATTTTGCCTGGCATGGCAACCCGACTATTGTTTATTTAATTATTAATAAAATGTTCTTTTATTTCCTTTCTTAAAATTATGTAAACTGTTTTGTCATATACTTATTATTTAAATACTAATTGTTATTATTTTTTAAATAACAGAAAATAATTTAAATATATATATGAAACTGGTATTCGAAAACGATTTTTCCGCCAAATTAGTGTAAAAAATTATCCTGCCGACCTCGGCGCGTACATGACTATTGCGCTGTTTTGTTTATGTATTAAGGATACTTTTAGATCATACATCCGATTACAGAAAATTAGTCAGATTATTTAATTAGAAGTTATTAAATTTATGTTTTTTTATTATGAAACAGACGAGGAAAAGAAAATTTACTATTGCTGCCCGACTGGAGAATTAACCTTGATGTTATTTTAAAAAACTATCGAAATGGCGATTTTTTAATTGTTTACGTTTTTTTTTTTTTTGTTTATATTATTGCAAACATTTTTCCACTTTTATACACGCATCACCTTGGCGTGATTTTTTTTTTATGATGCCAATTTGGAGAACACTGCGTTTTCAAATACCAATTACATTTATATTACTTATTTTTATTTTCTATTTTTTTAAAAAGGAAATAATAATAATAAACTAAGTCAATAAATAATTATGGAACAAAACAATTTACATAATTTTAAAAGAGAAAAGAAAAATAATGAAATAATTTACTCAAAAATAATCAATTATTACCGGATTACCACGTGAGGCATAAAATCGCAATTTGCTGCAATCGCGCCAACGGGATCCGTAGATGACACCTGCACCTACATGTTATTGGCAATATTATTGTTGTTTATACAATTTGTTTATATAATTTGGTAATACTTGATAATCCCATCGACCAAAAAACTATCGCTAAAGTATAAGGTTAAATGTCAATGGATGATTGTAAATGTCACATTCATTTCACATTAAATTTGTTATATGTAATTGTTATTCATCAACCAATTTTAATTCGATGTTTATTTGTATTTCTATTAACATTTTAGTAATTTATTGATTCTTTGGTTATTTAAAATAAAAATTATGTCTATTTGTATAATTTGGCGAAATTGATCGACGGAATAATCAAGTAGTCGAACAAAAAACTATCGTCAAATTATAACATTAAATGCCAATAATGGATGATCGTAAATTTCACATTTATTTGAGGACAAACATGAAATAAGTCTGGTACATTTGTAACAATATCGTTTCTAGCACTTCTAATGTTTGACACTAAAAATCATAATGGAATCGATTACAGAAGGTAGAAAGATTTTATTAGATGCAAACTAAAGACTTATTTTTCTACAAAATTTAGTCATCAAGATTATTCTGATTTAACGGCTACATGTTAGCAACTGTTTTATAAAAGGAAGAGGTAGTGAAACTGATGTAATTTTAATGTTATTCAAATAATAAAGCTTTAAAACACACTTTTTATGCTTCATTGTTCTACTAAATATATAAGTGAAACACCCTTCTTCGTCTGCCACTTTCACGGAGGGCACCCTTTCCTTAGGACCTATATCCCACGTGTAGATAAATGGCCGTCATAAATACAAACAAACAAAAACTCTTCTTTATCTGTAAATAATTCTTTACATTTTTTACTCTATTATTCTTGCTGGAACAGATTAAGGCAGATAGGAAACTACAGTAGACCTGCTAGCAGAGGACGTTTATTAAAAAATGTAACATGAAATGACATTGTATGTAGGCTACCAGAACTACACATAGTGCAAGTTCAGATGTCAGGATTTTAAGAACTAAGAAATGATAATGTACAATCCGAAAGTTTATAGAGTTTGATAATCAATGTCACTAATCATTGCAATGCCCTCTAATGTAATAGTGTGATGACTCGAGAATATTTTGATTCCTGTTGTCATAACGGTCTCATGTTCATACGAAACTCTACTATAAATGATAAAATAAAAGAGATGGTGCTTTATTGCCCAAATTTTCGCCGACTTACAATAGTACAATATCGCAATGGCGTTGGCATGATTTTCAGCAATACGGAAGATCATTCCAGGGTGGTCTATACTGCTTTAAAATAAAATTTTTAAATCACCATTTTTTTTTTTTTTTTTTTTTTTTTTTGAGTCAAGGTTTGTTTGGAAATATGGACCAGCGAAGCGGGCATAGCCTGCTAGTTCAGGTATAAAGAAACAAAGTAAAATTTCTTAAAAGAACTAAGTATCTTTCAGAAAACTGTGTCAAAACTGTAGATCTCAGCCAATTTTAGAGAACTGTCAGGAGAAGGCCATCATTGAATAACAGTCAATTATAACTCAAGATGCAATACATTTAAAGAAAAATAAAAAACTATTGATAAGAACCATGGTTATTAATGCATAAGAAAATTTCATAAACATTTAAAGATTTTTTTTTTAAATAAATTATCTAAATATGTTTAAATTAATGATGTAATAAAAATTTCTCATTGCCTGGCAGTTTCCCTCCCTAAAAATAGCCTTAAATATATTTAGTACAAAATATTGCAGTAGATTCAATACCTTTTACGCTGGTTTTTCAGCCTCTGTTATTTTGAATACATTTCTAATATCAACACTTAAAACGAAATGGTTTGAAGGTTACTGAGCCAATACTGTTGGAAAAAGCATTGCGATTTTTCAGACAAAGATTCAGAATTTACTGCCAGTTAAATATAGTTTGATTGCTTTTAAAATAATTTAGTATTCATCAGATTACCATACAGAGGAGGCGTTATCTGTTGATAATGAAGCTATACCTTTGCTCATAGACTATCCTGTTAAATTTTTATCCTGTTAATGTTAAGCAAGAGGACATTTCTTGGGAGCGGTAGTACAAATGCATTGAAATATGTTTAAATTATAAGAAGCTCCTTATAAAAATGCATGCCTCAAAATAGACTGCTGCTGCGGGATACAAGAAAAGCAAAGAATGAATTATTATATTGGCTTACAATAGTGTAACCAGCAACCATAAGCTTGACTTTAATTGACAAAGTCAAACAAACCTAGAGCTTTTAGAAAACTTAAAAATCTCAAATCATTACTTCTATATTCAAGGATGCCACTCAGAAAATAACAAAAAAGAAGAAATTATGTGTAAAATAAAGTTTAGGACATTTTACACAACAGTTATGCATGAATTTGGTAAACTATATTGTTTATAATAAACTAAATAATTAAAACTATTTTTTTGAACTTTTAATTTATAAGAGTATATAAAAATGATTTTTCTTTAGTTCACAGTATTTTAGATCAATTAAGGTAGCTCAGCAAAAAATTCAGTGAGAAATTTTATGTATCACATTTTAAATCAATTTAAGTAGCCCAGCAATAGATTTGATGATTACTCCACAAGTAAATAAGAAAAATTTGCTTTTTTTTCTTTTGCGACTGTTTAATGAAAATTGCTGTTATATTTTGCAATTGTTTAATGAAAATCTATGCTTATTTTTCTCTATTTTAACGAAAATTGCCGTTTTGCTTCGTGATTGTTTGACAAAAATCCACGTTTTATTTTGCAATTGTTTGATGAAAATTTCTATTTTATGTTGTGACCGTTTGATGAAAATTGCTGTTTAGTTTTGTGATCTTTTGACAAAAATCACTGTTATATTTTGTAATTTTTTGACGAAAATCTCTGTCATATTTCATGTTGTTTAATGAAAATTGCTGTTATATTTTCTGATCATTTAATGAAAATCGATGTTTATTTTGTGAGCTTTTGACGAAAATCGCAGTTTTGTTTTGCAAAAATCAATATTTTATTTCATGATAGTTTGACAAAAATTGCCATTTATATTGCGACTGTTTGACAAAAATTGTGTTTTATCTTGGAATTTTTTGACAAAAATCATTGTTCTATTTCGCGATATTTTGATGAAAGTCTGTCACAATTTGTGATCATTGATGAAAATCTCTTATATTTCACGATCGTTTAACGAAAAGCAATGCATATTTTGCGATCTTTTGATGGTGTAAATATGTGTAATTTATGCATTACACATATATAATACCTGGTTTATGATATACTGGTTCTTCAGTGCCTGTTTTCTATGTTTTATATATGCATCATGGTCTTTTTTATTTTAAAACTGAATATGAAAAAAGAAGCCAAAAACATAAAATTAACGAATGAGCATTAGAAGAATTTAGTACATTTGCAATAATTTGTAATAAATAAATTATCTCATTTTTTCTTTTAAGATTTGTGCTAGATTAAAATATTGTTATTTGCAGCAATGCACCACACATTTAAAAACTATAATTGGATGAATTTATTGGGTTGAAGGTGAGCCATTGTACACGTATGCTTAACTATTACGAATAATAAATGTACATACATATCTAATTTTCCCCCTTTATAGAAGGGTACTAGCAGGAGAGACCAAGCTTAGCTCGGTCAAAATTAACTTTGTGTTCAACTCGATATAGTATTTTCACTGTATCATTAACTCTGTATTATTACTGTAAAACATGTTTATAATAGTATTATTTAGAAAAACAATCAATAAGAAAACTATGTTTTTATGCGCATATTTATAAATTTTATTTTATTTTAAATTTTACAACAAAAGGACATCGATCTAAATCACTTTATTAGCTCGACTCTGATTGGTTTAACCATGCATCTCGAATCCTTTTAAGAATGTATAAAAAAAATTTTTACATTCTGAAAGGCAATATTTTTTGCTAGATCTAGCCAAATTTGGAGGCATTCTTTCATTTGGCCCCAAATATGTGTTTTGGTTTTCGTAATTTTTATAGTCGATTTTTTGGCCATATGTCGCCAATATTTTGTCAAATATCACCAAGTTATTGGCTTTTGCCATATTCTCGTGACCCTGACCCGTATTACCCAAAATGAGCCACTAATCAAATTTGATCAAGCATGTGACATAGCTCAGTCGTCTTCAGGTAATCAAAAACAGTAGAATGTAAAATTGAATCAAAATCGTTTAAGCCATTTTTTAGGTAAAATTAGCTTGGCAGAATTCCGCAATGAAGCGAAATGACCCACTAATATAATTTTGTTTAACATGCGACTCAGCTAAATAGTCTTCTCGTGACAAAAAACATTTTGTTTCAAAATTTAGGTAAAATTGATTGAGTCGTTGTTATATATAATTAGAATGACCCTAGCTCATTAAGACCCAAAATGACCCACTAATAGAATTTTCGCGAGCATGTGTCCAAGCCAAATGGTTTTCTCCTGCTCAAAAACGATATAATACAAAGTATAGTCGAAATGGTGAGTACCATTTTCTATATAAAATTACCATGACCCATCATGACCAACAAATGACCCTTATAATCGAAATCTCTCGAACGTGTGGCCTAGCTCTTTAGTTTTAGCATGCCGGAAAACATTAGATACAAAATTTAGATAAAATCGATTGAGCCGTTTTTTAGATATAGTTAGTTTGACCCTGACCCCTTATAATCCAAAATGACCCATTAATCGAATTTTCTCAAAAATCTGTCCTAACCCAATGATTTTCTTGTGACCGAAAACGATAAAATACAAAATTTAATCAAAATTGCACGAAACGTTGTCTAGATAAAATTAGAATGACCCAAAAGTGGCCCACTAATCGAAATTTCTCGAACATGTGACCTACCCCAATGATTTTCTCATGCCAAAAATATGTTGTATACAAAATGTCGTTAAAATCGACCCACCCATTCTTTAGATATAGCTTGATCTTGACCCATTAAGACCCACAAATGACCCTTATAATCGAAAGCTCTCGAATATGTGACTTAGTCCATTAGTTTTCTCGTTTCTAAAAATTGTTACATACAGAATTTCGTTAAAATTGATCCTGCCGTTCTTTAATTATACATAGCTTGACCCAGACCCTTTATGATCCAAAATGACCCATTAATCGAAATTTTTCGAACATGTAACCTAGTCCAATGATTTTATCGTGCCAAAAAAAAAAATGTTGCATACAAAATTTCATTAAAATCGATCCACCTGTTCTTTAGATATAGTTTGACCATGACCTATTATGACCCATCATGACCCACAAATGACCCTCATAGTCGAAATCTCTCAAACATGTGATTTAGTCCATTAGTTTTCTCATGTGAAAAAACTGTCACATACAAAATTTCGTTATAATCCATCACGCCGTTCTTTAAATATAAATAGCTTGACCCAGACTCTTAATGACCCAAAATGACCCATTAATCGAAATTTTTCGAACATGTAACCTAGTCCAATGATTTTATCGTGCCAAAAAAATGTTGCATACAAAATTTTGTTAAAATCGATCCACCTGTTCTTTAGATATAGTTTGACCATGACCTATTATGACCCACAAATGACCCTCATAGTCGAAATCTCTCAAACATGTGATTTAGTCCATTAGTTTTCTCATGTCAAAAAACTGTCACATACAAAATTTCGTTATAATCCATCACGCCGTTCTTTAAATATAAATAGCTTGACCCAGACTCTTAATGACCCAAAATGACCCATTAATCGAAATTTTTCGAACATGTAACCTAGTCCAATGATTTTATCGTGCCAAAAAAATGTTTCATACAAAATTTTGTTAAAATCGATCCACCTGTTCTTTAGATATAGGTTGACCATGATCCATTATGACCCACAAATGACCCTCATAGTCGAAATCGCTCAAACATGTGATTTAGCCCATTAGTTTTCTCATGTCAGAAAACTGTTACATACAAAATTTCGTTATAATCCATCACGCCATTCTTTAAATATAAATAGCTTGACCCAGACTCTTAATGACCCAATATGACCCATTGAAATTTTTTCTCGAACATGTAACCTAGCCCAATGTTTTTCTCGTGCCCGAAAACCATAGAGTGCAATTTTTAGTCAAAATTGTGTGAGAAAATCTCTAGATAAAAATAGCATGACCCACAATGACCCTAAAAATGACACACTAACCGAATTTTCTCGAACATGTTACCAAACCCAATGGTCTTCTTGTAATCGAAAACGGTACAATATAAAATTTGGTCAAAATCGTTAGAGCCGTTTTTTAGATAAAAATGGCTTGACCCATAATAACCCAAAATTGACCCACTAATCGAAATTTTTCGAACATGTGACCCAGCCCAATAGTTTTGTTGTGCCAAAAAACGATTGGATAGAAAATTTCCTTAAAATCGATCCAGCCGTTCTCTAGATATAAATAGCTTGATCTTGACCCATTATGACCCAAAACGACCCAATAATCGAATTTTCTCGAACATGTGACCTAGCCCAATGGTCTTCTCGTGTCCGAAAATGTTAAAATCCAAACTTTTGCGAAAATCGTTAGAGCCGTTTTTGAGATAAAATTTACCCACACACACACACACAATTTTTGCTCGCATTATAGTATAAGATAAGGTCACTCTTATTCATGGTATAAATAAAAATAATAAATTTCTCTCTTTTTTTTTTTTTTTACCCAATAGACAGTTTTTCAAAAATGTGTTGTTTTCTACACAATTAAATAAAGAGTTGCTTAAGTGCATAAAAAAATTAGTCTTCTTGAAACTTCTACTCTAACATGCTTCACTAACTTAAACCCTTTGTTAGCTTTTTATATATGGTTTTATATTCTATTTGTGCAACTATATTTTTAAAATAAATTTTGTAATATAAATCTTACACATGTTGTCAAAATATGACTAAAAATGTTTCATAAAAAAAGTGGTGCTAGTCGAATAAAAATTATGTAAGAGATCAAAGTTACAATGTCTCGTTAGAAATGACATAAAACAATACGGCTTATAACTCTTTTTATTTAAAATTAAAGTAATAATAATAAAAGATAACATTTTTATCAGCTACATTTAGCAGCTTGAAGCTAAAAGTTTTCTGTAAGGTACCATTATCTTTCTGTGACAACGTCTCAGTGTTGCAGCATTTCTGCCATGCGGGTCTCAAGTTAGCTGTCTGTGTCTTAGACCCCAAAACTTTTTAGCCTCCGATGCTATTTTTTTCAGACAAGCTAAAAATATCGTGTCATCATCCCTGAATTTTCTACTCAACCGATTTTGATAATTTTTTTTTTAAATGAAAGCTATTTATTTGTAGTTGTGCCCATTTTAGCTATTTTTTAATTTATTTCCATTTTTATATTTTATTTTTAATTTTAAATGCTTTTTTACGATATTTCTTCAAATGGTGACAACTCAGTTTAGCTTTTCTCTCGATAATAAAAATTTATTTTCCATTATCAGAAGCTTGATCTCATCAGTGAATATGTCCTCGCATTTAAAAGAAAAAAGTTAATTGTTTTTGTAAAATTTAACCACAATAAAAGGATTGCGTATAATTATGCACTAATTGAGGTAAAAAAATATATTTACTAAGAAATAATATTAATAGTGTAAAAAAAAAAAAAAAAAAAAAAAAAACAAAAAAAAAAAACAGAAAATAATGCATGATAAAAACTAGTCGTTGGTGACCACCGTAATACTTACCCATCATGGATATGTATATGAAAATAAAACATGTGAAAACTATTTATACAATGCATTGCAATTCATAAACAAAATTTAAATATTGTTAATATATATATAGTAATGCTATATTAAAGAACTGCTGATGTCCCAATTTCGACAAATTATATAAAACGCCAAACTACTCAAGTAGTACCGAATTGCGTAAAAGAAACATCCTTATAACTCCAAAAGTAATAATTCTGTTAACTAACAATTAACTGTGTCGGATTAAGCGTCTCATTTCCAATTAAATTATACCTCTGAATTGAAATTTGAATGAAATACAGGGTCATGAAAAATCGAAGAATGTGGAAAACAGGATTACAAATATCTCGGCAACTAATAATCCGATTGACTTCGTTCTACATGCAAAATGTGTGTTATTTTATTGCCTTTTATGTCCATTCCTTAAAACAAAAAAATTTGAAAATTTTTATATACCTTTCATCAGAACGAATTTTTGGAGGGTCCGAAAAAAATAGTTCCGGATAATCGAGGTTGCTGATATTAAATAGGGTTCGTCCCATTCTTACATACTAACTATATACAAAATTTCAAGTCTATCTCAATTTGTTCGGGAGATAGAGCGTTTACAGACAGACAGACGGACGGCAAATTTTTTTTTCTAAAAATATGTTTTTCGGAATCTCCAGTATCTGAAACGTGTAAATCCGTCAAAATATTTTTTTCGATTTTCAAAACGATTGCAAGACTTACCCTATACTACGTATGATGGGTAAGTAAAATGGTTATCCACTTTAAGAAAAGAATTTCAGAAGAACATATACTGGGGAATCAAAAAATTGTCCATAAAATAAAAGTTTGCTTTAGAAGGATGTCTAAAGAGAAGTTTCACTGTACATTCTCTTTTATGAATTGTGGCCTTTTAAATGTCAATACAGAACAAGGATGTACAGATACATCCTGCTGTTTGATAAACTTTAAAAATTAAAACCTTTTATACTATAAACATGATAATTTAAAAGTATGCATTTATTTATAAAAAAGTAGAAATTAAAATAAAATAAAGTATTACATATAAAACTAAAACCAAGGGATAAATTTAGGATGGAATGGTGAGATTATCATAAAAATTTGTGAAATTTTCTTGTTAAAAATGTCATGGTGAGAGTTTTGCCTGCATTTCTTGTTTTTACATAATTTGTCTTAGTAATTAATACATAAATTCATCATGGAAGTCACTGAGTTTTTCATACAATTTTATGGCAATCAATTTAATAGTTGCATTACTAAAGAAAAATCATGCTTGTTTGTTTATTAAACACTTTTTTTTTTACGCATTTGCATAAGAGTATTAAAAATGTAAGAAAAATTTTTTAGAATGCTGAAAAGACTGAATTATTAGATGTTTTTGATCTGTAAACCAGGATTTTGAATCCAAAAGAATTAAAATTAATAATCTTATACAGATTTCAAAATATAATTCTGAAAAAAAAATGTCAAATGCATAACTCACAAAAGCTTGTGACATGTAGTAACCTTTACAAATGTTGGATGGGAATGTCCTCTCCCACTTAAAATTTTTAATTTGATCCCCTGAAAAAAATTCTTGCAAATACAATGCTTTTGTATGAAGATTTTTGAAAAAAATTATATTGCTTTTTTATTAACATCTTGGAAAAAAAACATACATATTTTTTATTAAAAATTTTGAATATATATTTTGTTTTTTGAAGTTGCTATAAGTTCTAGTTATAAGTTGAAAATAGTTATGACTTTTTTCAATTCATAATTCATCGAAAACTTATAATAAAAGTTCAAGAATTTTAATAAACTTTTTTTTTTTCTTTTTTTTTTTTTTTTTCAATAATAACTGAATTGAAACAAGGCAAAAATTGCTAATAAAACTAAATATAGAAATGATTCACTAAATAAATAACTTAAAGTAAATAAAATTTCAGAAATAAACAATGAAAATTTCTATAATTATACTTACTTCAGCATTTATTTCTTTGTAAAAATTTAATGTAACTTCATACTCAACGCCAGATTTACTTTTTGTTCTGAAAAAATAACAGAAACGATCAATTCAAATATTTAAAAAAAAGCTTACTTTAAAAAAATAGTCAAACAAATCATTCAAATGTTCAAATATTCCTTCTCAGATTTTTTTTACAACTGATATAGCACAGGGATACAGAATATGCCTGATCTGGTGATCTAGGATTAGGAAAAATTTTGCAGAAAAATATACAATTGTTTTCAATTTTAACATTGAATTACATAGTTCAACAAGATAGAAAAATTACTAACGGCATATTTAACAAAATTGATCTCGGAATAATATGTACCAGACATATTCACACATAAAGTTGAGAAATTTTGGAAAAATAAAAAATTCTATACCCATGATAATGCAGAATTTATGTAAGTTATAAAATATTGTAAAAGTTTGGAGAATTTTTCATATGGATTTGAGGAAAATGTTTGGAGTAAAATTATTTTCTGCTCCCCTGATATAGCACAGTTCTTTATTACATCGAATCCCAATAAAGTCCTTCATTGAGCAATCTCATTAAAGTCATTTATTGGCACACTTATACATTGGGTGAGGTGATAAAATCACTAAATACTAATCCCTCTCTATCATTTGCATTACATTCATTTCATTAAAACATATAAAACTTTGACTCATTTTATTTAAGATATGAATTTCATTTAAAATAAATATATTACATGCATTTAAAACATATGGCTTTCACTAATTTAAAATGTGAAAATAGTTAAGAAAAAATAATACCATAAATCTAAATTTTCATTCCATAATCTAAATGTTTTCAATTTGTATATACAAACTATTTGGCGAAATTTGCACCTAAAGTATAAATTTATTTGATACTACTTGGTTAATCTATCGACCAATTTCGCCAGTATTCATATCAACAAACTAACAGTTATACAAATTGACATAATTTTTATTTTAAATAAGGAAAGAACAAATAAATTAGTAAAATATTAATAAAAATACAAAAAAAAAAAAAAAAAAAAAAAAAAAAAAGAGGTCAAACTAAAACGCACTTTATGTTTTAAATTTGACTATTGTGTTTAATATCATTAAATGTAATATCTACATTATTATCAAACATTAAATAATTTCAAGCTGTTACTATAAATCATTAGATCATTTCAAGTTACTCATGGTCATTTATTCAATTTATTATTGTGTCATCTTACTGAAGTTATTTCATTATATAGTCCTCTTATTATCATCCCATTAGAGTCATTCATTATACGGTTTCATTTATTGTCCAGTGTGCTGTTTCAGAAGCAGTTCACTGGTTCAGTTTCAATTATTTTTGTCTTTTAACATTTTAATTTTAGCTGCAACATTTCTTTTTTTTTTTTTTTTTTTTTCTTTTTTTTTTTTTTAACTAGCTGTATAATTTTCTTTTTTTTTTAATTATTATTATTATTAAATATTTATGATATATATTGAGACTGACAAATTTATATAGCTAAAATATCTTAATATTAAAAATGTGAACTTGGCGAAAATTCTACTTGTTGGTGAAAAAACTTACTTTTTTGTAGACAGATCTCGGAACTTAGGAAAATCTTCATGGGCATAAATCAATGATGGTACATAAAAAACTGCCTTTTAAAGATTTTAGAGAAAAAAAAAATGCAATTTTCCCTGACAATTCCCTGTTTTCCAATCCCGTAGAAAACCTGCCTATCTGATATTCCTAAAGAAAATCAGTAGTTTCAGTTTTAAATCCTTTGGGATCTGTGATACAGGCAGGCATGAAAGTGGAAAATGAGAAAAAAGGTGGAACTTTTTTTTCATGTATGCAACAGCTTCAAACTCTTATAATTTAAGTGACATTTTAATAGTTATTTATAGAATAAAATTAAATGTAACTGAAGATAGGATTGCTTTTTTTTTTTTTTTCTTTTTACTTAAAGTATTAATAATGTTCAAGTTGTAAAAACAAATATATCTTATGAAATTACGTGAAGTACAGTCATTATTTTTCCAAAATAAATATTATTCTCAATAGTTTAACTATTAAATCCCCCTTCTCTTTTTTTTTTATATAACGCAAAATAAAATAATTTTCCTACTATTCTACTAAATTTAACTTTGCTTCAGAAATACATCACAAAAAAATTACAGAAATTATCCAAAAGCGTTATACATATAGCACAAAATATTCTATTATAACCAAGTTGAGTGTAGATTCTGCCATTGAAGAATTCAGTTTCGCCTCCGATTAAAAAAAATAAATCGATACAGGTCTTTTAGAAGGGCAACCCCGTTTAGAATGCAATGAACTAACTTCATTTTTCTTGTGTTTATCGATATAATAGCAAACAGAACGACGTGAAATACCCAATTGATTAGCAATTTCTCTCTGAGACATTGGAATTGCTGAATAATAAAGAGATACAATTTGACGTGCTACTTCTTCATTGACTAGATTCATCAAAAACGAATTTTGTCTTTAGTTTAAATGCTTTTTATAGACTCTGAGAAAAAGGAAATGCTTTTTAACAATAAAAATGTATGAATGTCTTGTTTTAACGGCCAGATTACGAAACTAGTCGTAAGGGAGCCACCGTAATACTTACCCATCATGGATACACATTGTATAATATGTGAAAATAAAATATGTGAAAACTATTTATAAAATGCATTGCAATTCCAAGACAAAATTTAAACATATATTTAAATATTCTTAATATACATAGTAATGCTCCATTAATGAATTGCTGATGAACCCATTTCCACAAATTATGTAAAATACCAAACTACACAAGTAGTACCGGATTGCGCAAAAGAAACATCCTTATAACTTTAAAAACAATAATCATATTAACTAACAGTTTACTGCGTCAGATCAAGCGTCTCATTTCCAATTAAAACATATCTTTCAATTGAAATTTGAAGAAAATACAGGGTCATGAAAAATCGAAGAATGTGGAAAACAGGATTACAAATATCTCGACAACTATTTATCCGACTGACTTCGTTCTTGATGCAAAATTTATGTTATTTTATTGTCTTTTACATCCTTTTGTTAAAATAAAAAAAAACAGAAAATTTTTATATACATTTCATCAGAAAGAATTGTTCGAGAGTCCGAAAAAGATAGTTCCGGATAATCGAGGTTACTGATATTAAATAGGCTTCGTCCTATTCTTACTTACTAAGTCCATACAAAGTTTTAAGTCTTTATCTCCATTTGTTCGTGAGATAGAGCGTTTACAGGCAATAGACAGACAGACGGATGGCAATTTTTTTTTCTAAAAATATGTTTTTCGGAATTTCCAGTATCTGAAACGTGTAAATCCGTCAAAATTTTTTTTTTCGATTTTCAAAACGATTGCAAGATTTACCCTATACTGCGTATGATAGGTAAGTAAAAGTGAGCCACAATTTTTGACACGACACTTTTTAAATTGTATGAAAGAAATAGCATCGGAGGCTAAAAAAGACTAATTTCATTTTTACTATGACATTATTTTCACTAACTGAAGTTATCTGAAAGTAAAATCTCAATCTCAGTGTCCATAATGAAAAGAAATATTGAAATGTAATATCGTTATGAGAAAAAATGCGATGTTTTAAATAGTGACGTCATTTTCTCTTCAAATGTTTTTTAAAAGTTGCTGTTATTAGTAATATGAAAAAGGCATCCGTAATAATATTGTAAATCCTATTTTATCTGGTTGCTGTATGACATTATTTTCCTCATTTGAAAATTTTCTTATTTTGCTTTAGACATTAATTTTTATCATAAATTATTTTCTGTTATTTTATTTACCTTATTATTATTATTTCTCAGTAAATATATATATATATATATATTTACCTCAATTAGTGCGTAATTATACGCAATCATTTTAATTGTGGTTAAATTTTGCGAAAACAATTAACTTTTTTCTTTTAAATGCGAGGACATGTTCACTGATGAGATCAAGCTTCTGAGTATGAAAAATAGATTTTTATTATCGAGAGAAAAGCTAAACTCAGTTGCCATCAATTGAAGAAATATCGTAAAAAAGCATTTAAAATTAAAAATAAAATATAAAAATGGAAATAAATTAAAAAATAGCTAAAATGGGTACAACTACAAAAAAATAGCTTTCATTTAAAAAAATAATTATCAAAATCGGTTGAGTAGAAAATTCAGGGATGATGACATGACATTCTTAGCTTGTCTGAAAGAAATAGCATCAGAGGCTAAAAAAAAAAAAAAAAAAAAAAAAAAATCATTCTTGAAAGACATTTTGAACAACTCAATTTACATTAACTTTCAGATTGCTTATATGCAGAAGTTTACTTTTTACTTTATGCCTCTTGTGCAACATTTCAAGAACAAACTCCAAGTGTTTGAGTAGACAAAATGTCCATTTACTAAATTCCCTGCCCCCCCCCCCCCCTCCCTCAAATATCATTTCAAAATTCTCTTTGCATTTTTGCATCAAACCAGAGAATGACCAAAATTGCTTTGAAAAAGGTGGAATTCCTCCTTTAGGAGGAACTCTTTCATGCCTGTACAGGGTCGAAAAATGCTAAAGAATTTGTGGCAACTAAGACATTAAAAAATGTCTGATTAAAGAAAAGAATGTAAAATGATTCATACAGTGCTCAACAAAAGTTTAGACTCTGGTGTTTTTTAACCTTTAAATAAAAAATATGAACACGTGAGTTTTACAAATGGCTATATTTATTTTCAAATATATTTTAAACAATGCATTATAAAAATATTTTTTATAATATAAGATAATATTTAATTTAACTGAAAAAAGTAAAATTTGCATATTGCAAAAGTTTAGACACTTTTTTTACTTTTAGCCAACTGTTCATGGAAAAATGCAAATTTCCAATTTTTGATGTCACATGTCTGAAGTATTTAATTATACTTCAATATAGCATCAGTTAGTGAAGATGTCTCGAGCTAAAAATATTCAATTAGATGAGGTAATTGAAGTAGGAAAGCTGAAATGGAAAGGGAAGACTGTTGCAGAAATTTCAGCAGCATTGAATAGTCCAAAGTGGTCTGTCTATGAAGTATAGTCTAAGGATGACTCCTTCAAAACAAAACATAATCTAGAAGACATTGTGTGACGAGAAAATGATATGACAACAGGATCCAGAAACTGACATTTACACAAATAATGATTGCTAATCACATTAAAAGTCAGGACTTTCTGTGTCGGCAGACATGATTCGTAGATGAATTTAAAAAACAGGTAAATCAATTTACATGAAAATGATAAAACAATCAACTTTAAAATCTCGCTATAAATTGACGAGAAAACAATGAACTTGCAAACATACGTCATATGGACCCAAATGGAATGCTATGATATTCAGTAATTTAAAAAAAAGTGGAATTTGAATGGTCCAAACTGGCAGGCAACTATTGGAATGACTTGCATAAAGAGCATGGGACTTTCTTTAGTTGACAACAAGAAGGTGACTTTTCAATGATTTGGTCTTCACTTTGCTTTAATGCTCAAGTATCTGTGGAGTTATTCATTGGTTCCCAAGCAGCACAAGACTACGTACATACGTTGGAGATTGAATTTTAGTCATTTGGGGAAATTTTAGCTGATCTAAAGTATGGATTTTAGCAAGGTAATGCGTCTATTCATGTTGCATACATAAGAAGAACATCGTTTAACTCTGAAAATACTCTTGATCTCAACTGGTCAGTGTGTAGTTCTGATCCAGATTCAATCGAAAACCTTTGTAACATTATATGTCATAATGTTTATGCAAATTTTTGCTATACTTTTCTTTTAATGAGCTTCGAGCTGCTGTTGAACATATTTGGTGCAAAATAGATGCAGCATTTAGTTTCTTCGATGAAAAATCACATTCTTGCACTAACTGCAAACAATGTGGGTGCAACTCCATTTTAATCTGTAGTTATTTTTTTGTAAATATACAAATTGTCTATACTTTTGCCACAATGTTAATTTCATTCATTTGTCATTATATTTTATGTAATGTGTTAAAGTCAAAATTTATTATTTGTGAATAAAGGGTAAGTCACAAGTAATGTATGGCAGATGAATTACAAACATTTGGTACATACTTCTGAATATAGAAGCGTAATCGACCATTGTCTAAACTTTTGCTGAGCACTGTAATAACCATCAGTGAGAAAAAACAAAATTTCTCCTTGAACTTAAAATATTTCACAAAATTCACTATATGAAGTTTAAAAAAAGCATTTTTTACTCAAAAAGAGACTAAAATATTTATAACAAGCAAACCCTGTGGCTTTTCTCACGTAATATTTAAAATGTGCCAAGTAACATTTGTATGTCTAATTTTTATCAGATGAAATTATACTTCAAAGAATAATTCAAAAATTATTATTTAAGCTACATTTTGACTAAACTTTATTAATACACTACATTAGGAAGAAATGAGATTTAAATTAATAAGAACTAAAGATAATCTAAACAAATGATGGTTTAATAAATATTTTGAAACTTATGCTTAATCTATATGGTCAGGATTTGAAGTTTTGGATTTTTAGAAACCATCTTATTACACACTTACATCTTAAAATAAAACTAACAATCATGTAGAATTCCAAGCTTTTTTTCTAATGTATACCATTTCGCTAAGGCTAGTGGCACCAGCACAAAATGCTTATGTTGAAGCAGGGACTGCCAACATTAATTTTGAAATTGGTTAGGTATTTCCTATTATTCCATAGAAACATAATTTAAAAAGTTTCCAAAGGCTTTCTTAGAAAGTTTTTTTGTTTTTGCCAACCACAGATGGTAATGGCATTGGCTTAAAATATAGCCAGTATAGTATAAGATATTGCCACCACTAATTTACAACCATTACTTTTATAATTTGTTTATTAAATCCTAAATTTGCATAGAAATTGTAATGCAGGAAAATTTTAGCATGCTTTTCGCTCTTTCCTATCACTTCACAATTTTTAAATTTTGAATTTACTTAAGTACATATTTTACCTCAAATTAACACATTTGCAATCAAAGTTATCAGCATAAGCACGGTTGCAACATATTTGATGGGCATGCAGGGCATTTTCCCTGGGACCCCCCTCCCCTCATGAGAATTAGGATTTTCCCTAAAAAGTGCCATATGTTTAAAATTATCTAAAAGGGATCGAAATTCATATATTTTCAAACATTTAGAAAGGTTAGAGCGGCCTTCCTTCCTTACTTTGCTTCCAGTACCCCATTCATCTATGCAAATGTAAACGAACTTAATTAGAAAATTAATAATTACAGTTTTATTGTAACAATTTAGTTTTCTATAGTTTTCAATAGAAATTCTTTATTAATGTTTTCTTCATAACGTAGAAAATTAAAATCATTTATACAATAGGAGTTAAAAAATATTCAGTGCAGAATTCACTTTGTTTATTAATTAAAATCATAAAAATACATGTACATTTATATATATATATTGCTTAAAAGGTGCATAAAAACATACAAAAACACTTAAAAATACATTCAATGTCCTTATAAAAGTTTCGGAACATTTTAGACCATCGCTTACGTGATCCTCATCAGTGAGAAAAACTCTAAAAACTTTTTTCTGTAAAGGACTTTGTGTTTTTAAGCGTTTTTATGAACCTTTTAATCAATATACATACATTAACATACAATTGTACTTTTACAATTTTAAAACCATTAATTGTGACCAATTAGTGACACTTACTTTTAGCCATCTTATAACGTACATAGATAAGCAATGAAAAAGTTTGCAAAGAGATACCAATCTATCATTTATTTCTACAACTATCTTATTAGTATTTTTTCTTAAACTTGTGAGTGTGGCTATCTTTTTGTGATACCCTGTATACAAATGTGAACTGCATCGAATACAAATTTACATATACATACATTACCTATGAAATTTAGTACTAGCCTCTTCCACATTATTCAAAAATTAATGATTGTCCCGGGTGCAAAAAAAAGGAGATTCAACTCTCAGACCCCCTTCCATAAAACCAAAAATGATGGTAAAAATAATATTTTTAAACATAATACAACGTTATTTGATAGAATGATTGCATAAGAAATTATTATTATTATTATTTTAAATGCTTCAAAGTTATTATAGAAATGAAATTTTTATAATGCATAATTACTTTTAGTGTAAAATTAGCAAAGTTGCTTGTAAAAATACTTTGTGTAATTATATTTCTTAGTTTTATTGTAAAAAATTGGTAAACTTTTAGCCTTTTTAAATTGCTTTCTCCAATTATTTTTTATCTTATAAGTAATAAATTCTACAATTTAGACATATTATATACAATTATGCATCATATTTTCATTTAGTTGCAATTTTCCCTTAAAATTTAGAAACTTAATTAAGTAGAAGTTTTACATACAGATGGCAGCATAGAAATCTGCATGGGCCGAGGCCTAGGTCGAAGCCCAAGTATGGGTTTGGGACAATTTCCATTAATGCCATTTGGCCTGGGCTCAGGCCTTTTTTCTGAAAACCCTGACTGGGCTTAGCCACTAACCTTTTTGGGCCAGGCCGGGCTTGTGGCTTACTTTTTTGGAGTATCGATCTGGGCCTAACTTATTTTTTCCATACAGAGCTGGGACTGATTTCATTCGTTCCAGTCTTCATGGACCAAAATAATCAGTTTCAATTTAATCATCCCATATGAAATTCCTTTTCTCGATGTGGCAAAGTCTTTTCAAAAATCAGTAAAATTTGGTTTTGTCAAAAATTTTTACAAAAAGGGCATATATTTTTAAGTCATCATTGTTTTACAATTAAATATTACAATTTATTCTTTTTTAAGAATCGTAGTTTCTAGACTTATTTAAATAGAGTTAAACACATGAAATTAAAAAAATAAATAAAAACTTGCTTTTGATGGAATTTTTTTTAAACTGAAAACTTCTTTTAAACTATTCATCCATGCAAAATAAATACAATAATAAGCAAGAAAAAAATGTATTGAACATTTTCACCTGCTAAAAATTTTATTATAAATATATTTTCTGTCCAATGCAATTTCCGTCTAAGAAGATTTTACTTTTACCATATACGATTTTATAGATTTTTATGTCTTTATTACATGGAATATGGATTAATAATACTCAGGGTTGGAATTTCTTTTTTTTTTTTTTTTTTTAAGGTGTATTTTGATTCAAATTGCTTGTTTTCAGATTTATTTTTAAATTCACTTTTGCTCTTACATGCATCAAACTGGCAAATTGTCTTATTTAGAAAGTACACAAGGTGCTGTGATTGTCGATTCTTTTAAAAATGCAGAAAATATTGCCAAAAAAGCAATCAAAAATGGCAATTTGAACAGGTTTTTCTGAAACGGAAAATTTGTGAACGAAAAAAAGGGTCATACTGAGAAAATAATTGTTTATAAATCGAATTTCAATGAATTGAGCGTAAAATGACATCACACGGCACCTTATACATTTCTTCAAAAATCCCCTCAGCAAATTTCATGTTTCTACTTTTAAAAATGTGTCTGAAATTGTATCAGAAAATTTCAAGCCGTTGAAGGTGGAAAAGCGTTTTTTCGAATACACCCTTAAACAGGTTTTTTGGGGTTTAAACCGGGGTTTTTTTTGGTTTAAACTGATTTTTTTTTAGAACATACTTTTTTATCAACTAGAACATACTACTTTATTGCATATTTATTGATAAAAATAAACATTGTTGGGTTGTAAGTAGTATAACTTCATTTGAAAATAATTTAAATTAAATAATTATAGTGAATTATGTAGAAAATTGAAAAAAAAAAAATCTATTTTAAACAGTTATTAGTAAACAGTCTTGTGTTCAAAGAATAAATTACTCTACACAGTCAATGATACTTTAAAAAATTATTAACAATCTTTTGATTACTATAATAAACATTTGATGCAGTTTGATAAATATTCTTTTCTAAAATTTTTTTAAAAAATAAATTTCAAATACTTTTTTTTTTTTTTTTTTTGAGTAACAATTTGAAATTAACATTTTTGGTCATTGTATTTAGCAGATATCAGGGGGGAAAAATAAGATTGGTATTATTAAAATTCTTTAACTAACACCAGATTTTTTAATACTCTCTTATTCAACTACATATTTTAAATTTAATTCTTAAAGATAATTTCTCCAAAGAAAAAAAAAAAAAATTACACTTTGACCAAAATCTTAAAGATCACTGAGTTATATCGCTCCAAATTCAAAATCAGTGTGCATGCTATAATAGAATGCTTTAAATAATCTGCATTTTTTTTTTTTTTTTTTAAATGGGTCATTCCATGCCAAATCAACCAGTGACTCAACCTGACCCTTTCCGATTTCAATGAAACTGCTAGGGATCATTCTCTATGATGATATAAATTAGAGCATATTTTTATTTTTTGTTTATTGCTTTAAAATTTTATGCAATTATTTAAATTTTGCAAAATCATCATTTTTTGACTTGCATAAATATTTTCAATTTTGAATTTCTCAAGTTCTATCAAACATAGAAAATTTTATGACCATTCATTTCAAAGAAGATTTTATAAGGTTTAATTTGATATGCAAGTCGACTATGTGTAATTAAAATAAATAAAATTTAAAAATTTTTTAGATAGTCATTTTTAAAATTTTTCAAAAAATTGTATGTTTGTTGTAATATTATAAGCTTTAAATTCTGAAATTTTTAGAGTGGGATCTCAATGGGATCAGGAGTTATTAAATAAAAGCAAAAATTACCATTAAAATAGCAATTTTGTCTATTTTGTTATTTATTTATGATTTGTATGGTAATTTTCAGCTTTTATTTCATAACTCCTGATCCCATTGAGATCCCACTCTAATAATTTCAGAATTTAAAGCTTATAATATTACAGCAAACATACAATATTTTCAAAATTTTTAAAAATGACTATTTAAAAAAATTTCAGATTTTAAATAAAATTTTTTTTTTTAATTTTATTTATTTTAATTATACATAGTCGACTTGCATATCAAATTAAACCTTATAAACTCCTCTTTGAAATGAGTGGTCACAAAATTTTCTGTTTGATAGAACTTGGGAAATTCAAAATTGAAAATATTTATGCAAGTCAAAAAATGATTTTTCAAAATTTACATAATTGTATAAAAATTTAAAGCGATAAACAAAAAATAAAAATATGCTTTAATTTATATCATCATAGAGAATAATCCCTAGCAGTTTCATTGAAATCGGAAATGGTGAGGTTGAATATTGAATTTTTTTGGTTGATTTGACATGGAATGACCCATTAAAAAAATACAGTACAATATTAAGTATGAAATTAAATATATTTTATGCAAGTATAAATAAAACAATTACTTGAAATATAATTTGTCTGTGCTTAACTGAATGTCTGGTTTGCGAGAATCTGGGACATGGAAAAACAGATACAATAAGTTTCTTCTCTCTGCCCACTGAACAGGTGGTGCTCTGCAATAAGAAAATATATAATTAATCATCCAATTAATACACAAAATTCCACACAAAACATTACAATATATGTAAAAAAATAAAATAATAATATTTGCATACATAAGATTATGTGATGCGGCTGAGCTCTTTTATACAGCACTATTGTGCTGTATAGTAGAGCTAAATTTTTACAAAAAATATATTTTTTATTTGTTTATAGCCCGTTTCTTGCCACTTTACAAAAAAAATAATATAATTCTTTTAAAATGCATAAACGACATTTGATGCAGACATTTTTTATTCATTTAATTAATCATGATTAGAGATGTAAATTTTCCGGAAAAATATAAGTGCCAGAAAAAAAAACTGGTTTTTTACTATTTTTTTTTTTCGAAAAAAAAATGGAAAAGTTGGAAAAGTCGATTTTTTATGCACCTGTTTCTTCCAAATAAATTATTTTTTCTCAGAGAATATTAAATAATAAACATTTTTTCCCATTTATTTGTATTAAATGAAAATTATTTTCACTTTATATTACAAAATAAAAATAAAGTAGCAAAGCCTGCTTTTAAAAGTTTAGTTTTTTTTTTCCACAACCTAAGAATTTTTATCAAACGCTATTGTTTATTATATCATATCTCTGTTGAAATGATTTTTCAGTTACATGTTTAACTACCTATTGACCTAATGTAAATACCTGAGCCAGTATGTCTGTAGTTTCAAATGAAATAAATTATTCATTCCACTTATATAAGCATAATTTTTAAGTAAATGATACTAGTTTAAAGAAATTATTGCAGTTTTGTCATTATTATGAATATCAGTATTCAAAAATTCCATTGTTTGTTTAAAAAATATGTATTTTTACATTATTACATTTTTTTCTTACAATTATAATTTTATTTCCTTTAAAAAATATGTTTAGTTTTGGTATAGCTTTTCAATCTCAACTCAAAAAAGTTTTGATTTATTTTTATAACCTAAATTCAAACAAAACTAGTTTTAGTTTGTCTTACTCAGGTCTGCAACTAAAAAATAGCATAGGATTTATTGACTGTTAGATTTTTACTCACTGAAACCAGAAAAAAAAATATTTTTTTTAAGTTTAATTAAATGTAATGTTTTTCTTTTTATCCTGAAATCTGGTATTCTATTCTTGAGTAAGAAACCATATTCAATAATGTTTTCATATGGTAATTTTATATTTCTTAGAGTGGAACTCAAAAGTTATGAAAACAGAACACTAGAAATAGAAAATGCTCGCTATTTGAGGAATTAACAAAAGCAGTTACATACAGAGATAAACTTCTACTGTGCTTTAGAAAACTACAAAAATTCAAAGTTTAATCAAGAGGGAAAGTATAATTTGGAATATAGTTATTACTTATAATAAAATATCGGGGTTTTTTTCATCACAGTTGTACTTTACTAATGCAAACTGCCCATGTTTTTGCAACATTACTGCACATGATGGAGGTAAAACGGAGGTCAATTTTAGATTCAACACCTTGAAAAAACATTCAATTAATCGGCTACAACAAAATCTTGAAAAATGCAGCATGGTAGTGCCACCTATACGTAAATTTACACCATAAACTAAACAACATTAATGTATATCAGGAGCTGTCTGAAGCTGTAGTTTGATAAAAAAATTGTCCTTTAGTCCTTGAGATAGAACTATTGCAATAATCATTAATAATGCAGCATAGCAGCGTCATCTGTTGAGCGATTTACACCAAAAAGTAATGAGCACAAAGTTATATGAAAAACTAACTTAATCTGAAGTCTGAAAACACATACATTAGTTCTTGAGATAGAACCGTTGTGGAAATTATGAATAATGCAGCATAGCATCGCCATCGGTTGGGCAATATACACTAATAACTAAACATCTCGAGTTTATATCAAGGTGTAACTGAATCTAAAGTTTTGTGAAATTATGTGCGTCAGTTCTTGAGATAGAGTGCCCATAAAATTTTTGTCACATACAGACTCATAGAGTAACAGATATTTTCCAAAAACTATCAAATCGTGTTCAGGACCTTCTAAAACATTTAAATACATCAAAAAATGGAAGTCAAAATTTTCACGAATTCAATACTTACTTCTTGAAAAGATAGAAAAAAGTATAAATGCATGCCTCAAATGGTATGTTAAATTTTTATTTTACCATTTCCTCCATTAATCGGCATATTATAGAAATAATTTTCCACATGAATTAATTTTTAAAAAGAGAAGTTGCATTTTATTATATATCTAGAATTAAGATTATTTATACATATATACACTGGTGTCCAAAAGTTAAGCATAATTGGTAATTGAATAAGTAATGAAAGAAATATAAATCGAAATGTGGTGAAACTCCAGGTGTGTAAACAAAATAGTACGTGTCATATTTTCACGAAGAGTTTTCCCCGAAATCGAACAGGGGACTGTCAACAAATTGAAAAAGAATGAAGATCTTTTGGATAACCCTGTCAAAACTAATGTAGCAAAAGCGTTCAAATTGCACATTATGATTAAGTGGCTTATTGTAATGTACTGTGTTGATTTTTATAAGGATAGCATGTAGTCATAGAGAAATTAAGGTTTTTATAAAAACAGTCCTAAATTTTTCCAAGTTGTTTGCTTATAATTTGCAGCGTTCTTAATATAAAATAATGTTCTTTTCTGAAAATATGACAAACATCATTGTACGCAATACCCTGTCATCAGAATTTAAAAATAATAAAAATTGTATGAAAAATGAATAGGTTTAGTAAATAATTTTTCATTGCGCATGTGTAAATGATATTAAAATTTCATTTGCATATTGTGTTAGCTAAATGTATAGAGCAACTTCTGTAAAAGTTTCAAAAACATAGCTTGAATATTCTGAAAATGATCGTCTATAGAATCAACTCAAAATCCGTTATTCCTAAAAGGAAGCAAAAAAATCAGGGGTTTTATCTAAATATAGTTGTACGTGCAATATTGTGTAGACACTAAACAATGGAATATGGATACAGCCCCTCATCTTTTTGCCTCATTTAGGGAATAAAGGATTTTGATCTCATTCTATCAACAATAATTTTCAGAATTTTTAAGCTATGTTTTTGAGACTTTCATAAAAGTTGCTCTATACATTTGACTAACATAATATGCAAATGAAATTTTAATAGCTTTTACACATGCACAGTAAAAAATTATTTAGTAAACCTGCTCATTTGTCATACAATTTTTATTTTTTTTTAATTCTGATGGCAGGGTATTGTGTACAATGATGTTTGTCATATTTTCAGAAAAGAACATTATAGTAGAACCCCGATAATCGAGATCGGTTTTTTCACTTTTTTTTCAACTTTGAGAAGCGATTGGCGAAAAAGTTTGTTTTATTATTCAGAATACGACAATGCAACAAGTTAATATTAAAGAAATTAGCCAATCGCTTCTCAAACTTGAAAAAAAAGCGAAAAACCCAATCCGGATTATCAGGGTTCTACTGTATTTTATATTAAGAACTCTGCAAATTATAAGCAAAAAACTTGGAAAAATTTAAGACTGTTTTTATAAAAACCTTAATTTCTCTACGAGTATACATGCTATCCTTATAAACATAAACACAGTACATTACAATAAGCCACTTAATCATAATGTGCAGTTTGAACGCTTTTGCTACATAAGTTTTGACAGGGTTATCCACAAAAGATCTTTGTTCTTTTTCAATTTGTTGATGGTCCCCTGTTCGATTTCGGGGAAAACTCTTCGCGAAAATAAATGACGCGTCCTGTTTTGTTCACACACCTGGAGTTCCACCACATTTCGATTTATATTTCATTCATTACTTACTTAATTACCAATTATGCTTAACTTTTGGAACCAGTGTACAACTTGATAAGATTCAGCTGCTGTATGGATGAGATTTTTTTTTCTTCAATCACTGCATTTACGAAAGATTCAATTTGTAAATTAAACTTTTTTCTGAAATGTCTATTTTCAAAAGGAATTTTGCGAAGGGTCTTGTGTTTCAAACAAGAAGTGTCCTTTCAAGTCTTCTCAAACCAGAATTCCACTCAGCAATCAGATTACCCACATTAAAATTTTCATGTGGGACACACAACATAAAAATAAATAAAATAAAAAGTATGAGAATGTAATTATTACAAAATTTTCACTATATTATTTCATAAATGAAATTTCAATTTTTCCAGTTCGGAAAAATTGAAAAATAAGCCTTCTGAAAAGAACCAGTTTTTTTCCCAACTTTTCTGGATTTTTTCTGAGCATTCCCATCTCCAATCATGATTCAATTTACCAACCTCATAATTTATATTTTCTTATGAAAATACATGTTTTATTTTTTATTTTCAAAAAAAATATCAATAATGGAAAATCATGTAAAATAATTTAATTAAAATAATAATTATTTTAAAGGTTATTCTTGATTAAAAAATAATATTGTGCAAATCTACAGATCATAATTTATTCTTATGTACAATTTCAAGTCAAAATACTGATTAGTTTTTTTGTAAAGTGTTCGACAAATTGCAATTTGTGTAGCCTAGTAGAGGATTTGCTTCGCTCATCCTAATAATTCATTTTTTATATCAAAATCAATTATACATTTTCTGAAAAAATTTCCCCAATCCTAGATTGGGGAAGATTGAACCAATTTTGCAATCCTGGTTAACCGATCATAAATTTTGTATTGATTTGTATGGAAAAATTAATTTTCCAGCTCAAAATGCATCCTTTGAATTGCCTTATTTTACGCTGATTTATATAAAGTTTTATTTTTTAAATTGTGATTTACCACCAGTTTTTGCTGCTGTTTCAACTGATGCCATAATTATGATTCAGTAAATAATAACCATTTATGAATCATCTTTATGTTTGTAAAATGTAGTAGTTCATAGTTTCTCTTGCCCATGAAGTATTTCTAAGTAAATATACATGGCATGCAACATCTATTTAAACAAGAGCAGGCACAGATGTCATATACACACCACATTTGCATGTGCTTTTTTCTCCCGCCAATTTGGCGAAAATTTTGTTTTTGAATATAACAAATTACATGCAATAACTGGGTGCAATTTTTTATTGCAATATAAAAATAACGTGAAAAAATGAAAGAAATTCTAATATTTTAAGAAAGGAAATAATAAAAATAAATAAAATGGTAGTTTGATATAAATAACTATTGATATAGTATATAAGTGAAATCTGGCTAAGCCGGAAATCTGTCTAAGGCGGAAACATTTCAGAGTCCCTCATTTTTTCATAGAGATTTCCGAACAATCTGTCTAAGGCGGAAAGAATCTGTGTAACGCGGAACCGGACATTCATTTTGGGTCCCAGGTAGCAAATTTACTGCTTAAGACGGAAGAAAAATTTCCTGGAAAATATAAATGGAAAGAAAGCTTTTCTTTTTATAATGAAATATATTGTCCATTCTCATTCCCAGATGTTAAGAAAAGGCGTCACTGATTGCTGACAGTAGTTTGGGGATTATATTATTATTGTATATGACTGAGAACTGTTGAACAAATAGGTCACGGGATTTTTTACAAGTATAATCTTAGGTTACAATAAGATAAGAGAATCTGTTAAAAAAGGGAGGGTTGCAACATCGACAATTTATGAAAAATTTCAGCACCCTTTCATGGTCTTCCGAAATAGCTTTGTTCCTGGTCAGCTGCTAATTTTTATTTGTCCTATAATACAACGAAAGTTGATTTCTTCCTAGAATTTCAGACAAAAAGAATATTGTCACAACGTCCAGAAATATCTACAAGATCTTTTAATACGTGAATAGAATGTACTTTAGGAAGTGTAAGTCATTTTAGTTTGTATTTAAGTCAGTAAGTGTTATCGTTGTCGTATAAACTCGCAGATTTGTTGTATAGTTTAAATCATTATTCCTAAATGGATAATAAATCAAAAACGTCGAATACTTTATCCTTAAAAGACAAAATTGATATTATTAAACTCAAAGAACAAAATATCCCAGTTAAAAGCTTATGTGAAAAGACTCAAATCTACGATGCTATCAAAAAGAAAGATGAACTTCGTAAAGAATGTGAAAAAGGTGGAGATTGCACTCGCAAACGTAAAAGACAAGTTGAAAACGAAGACATTGATAAACTAGCACGGGAAGGGTTTTCCAATGCCAGAACAAAAAATTTTCCCATATCAGGAAAATCTTACTACAAGTGATTATAATGATTCAGTGGATTTTTTCATTGTGCAAAAGCTAGAGGACAACAGCGGGAGTAGCACTAATGAATATGAAGTCGAAGATGAAGTGACAAGCATTAAGTCATATCAAGAAGCTCTTAAGAATGTAAAGCTTTTATAGGATTTTTACATAGAGCGAAACGATTATGAAATGATACCAATTATAGGTGTAAAATAACGGTCGCCACTCGCCACGTGGCGATTAAAGTTGCAAAAGTGGCGACTAAAAATCGGCCATCGATCGCCACCCTAGTCGCCACTCGGCGATTGAAAAATCTTATTAATTTGCTTTGTGAAATACAACTTTTTTCATGGATATATTCATCTCTACTTTGTTTCCATTTAATTAGTGAATATTAACTAATTCTTTAAATTAAAAATCGGCCATCGATCGCCACCCTAGTCGCCACTCGGCGATTGAAAAATCTTATTAATTTGCTTTGTGAAATACAGCTTTTTTCATGGATATATTCATCTCTACTTTGTTTCCATTTAATTAGTGAATATTAACTAATTCTTTAAATTAAAAATCGGCCATCGATCGCCACCCTAGTCGCCACTCGGCGATTGAAAAATCATTAATTTGCTTTGTGAAATACAGTTTTTTTCATGGATATATTCATATCTACTTTGTTTCCATTTAATTAGTGAATATTAACTAATTCTTTAAATTAAAAATCGGCCATCGATCGCCACCCTAGTCGCCACTCGGCGATTGAAAAATCTTATTAATTTGCTTTGTTAAATACAGCTTTTTTCATGAATATATGCATCTCTACTTTGTTTGCATATAATTAGTGAATTGGTTAATTCTTCTTTCTATTGGATGCAAGCATATTTAGCAACTTTGTTGTATTTTCTATATTTTGGCTTTTTACCATGAACTCTTTATTTGGATTATGTTTTCAAGAAATAGTTTTTTTTTTCCTACAAAATATAGTCATCAATTTTAATTCCACATGCATTTCAAATAAATTATACCATTTTTACCTCTGGATGCAAAGAGATTTTAAGGACATTGCTGTATCTTAAATCTTTCATTTTTGCCACATGCTCACTAATTGTACCAGTAATAGTTGGCTAGTACATTTTTTTTTTTTTTTTTTTTTTTTTTTTAAATTTATGATTAAAGTTTATGTAGGTGTCAAGAAAGATTGAAACATTATAGCCAATTACTTTAAAAATATAGGACAAATTTAGCACTCGCCACTTAGGCGAGTAATACTACAAATTTAGCATCTGCTACCAAGCAGACTTCCTCCACCTCACCAACACATTGGCACTCTCTGATTTTGCCTTAATAAGACATCCGGAGTTTTGAAATCTCAGCCAAAGCAAAGAATATTTATATTTATCTGTACACTCGCCAAACTTAATAATTACCACCAATTTTAAGTAAGAATAAAATATCCAAGAAAGATAAAATTATTTTTTAATTTAAAATTTAAAAATACAATTTCCTTGTTTGTTTTATACAATGCATTAATATACATTTAAATATAGTTTATCACTTATAATTTTATCTGCAGTATTAATCACCAATTCATATTTTTCCATTCAGTGGAATGACAGTTTTATTTTTAACCAAATATGTGTAACTTGGTAACTCACTAGCCGCTAAATAAATAAATTTAAAAAAAAAAGGCCATTTTGACCTATTTTTAAAAAGTGGCTACTAACTTTTAAAAAGTGGCCACTAATGAAACTGGGTCTACCGGCCACTGGCTACTAATCAAATTTCCCAGTTTTCACCTATAATACCAATGTTAACTGAAATACAATGTGCTACAAAAAGAAGCCATTAAGAAAAAAATATTCGATTTTTTTTTTCTAAATAAGTTTAAAACATTATTTTAAAGCATTTATTAAGGTAAATATAATTTTATTTTCACTAAAATCTGTAATTTTGATTGATAATTTTTGATTGCGTGTATGTATCAATTTGTAATGTAAGTTATTATTAGTATAAATATATAAAAATATGTAAAGATTTCATGTCCATTTAATTTTTAAAACAATTGAAGATACGTTGTTTTTAACTTTTAGCCAAAATAATGTTTAATACTCTGCAAACAGGGTATTTATAAAGTTTTTCTGTCTAACCCGGAAATCTGTCTAAGGCGGAATTTTATTTCAGTCCCAAGCGATTTCGCCTTAGACAGATTTCACTGTAATAAAAATAATTTAAAGAATTAAAGTAAAAAGTAACAGTAAATAAACATGAATTCAATAAAAAAGGAAACAATAAATAAACAATTATAAATAATAAACTGTATAAGTAACAAAACAGTAAATATAATTTTCACAATAAATCGTAAATAGTAATACTTACAGCCATGTTGAATACATACAGTTGTATCATTTAATCAGCACATTTTATTGAAATATTTAACATTTCCCATTTTATTTTCCTAACAATTGTTATAAACTTGTATTTCTAACAAATATATTCTTAGTTGTTATAAACTTATTAAACGGATCTTCTCTTTGGAACAGATGTGCAATGCTGAATTGGTGGAAGAAAAAAGCATGTGCAAATGTGGTGCGTATATGACATCTGTGCCCAAGAGCATAATCAGTTGAAATAAAATTAGCATTTAACTACTTCAAGACACTATAAAAAGTAAAAAGCATTATTGAGATTAAATATTGTTCTTAGTATGACTCACGGGTGCAGAATATGTCCGATCCGGCGATCTAAAGTTGGGGGAAATTTTAACCACCTGGGCAAATTCTGCATAAACATATACAATTGATTTAGATTTTAAGAACGAATTCCGTAATTTCCTGAGATAGAAAACTCACTACAAATGAAAAGATCTGTATGGCAACTTCCAGAAAATCGATGTCAGAATAATATGTATTGTATATTTGGGGTGATTCTGTTTCCAATTTCACTTCTGCCATATATACTCAAAGTCTAAGTTGAAAAATAAATGTTCTATATCTACGATAGTACAGCAATTACCGATAACAAAGTACAATTTTGGGGAAATTTTCATGTGGATTGGGGGAAATTTTGGGAATAGAAACATTTTCTGAACCCCTAGTATGACGAGGTTTGTGCGCATCTTATAAATTTTCAAATGCTTTGAGAAGTGTTTTGTTCCCTGAACACACACCCTACCTTTGCTAGTGTTTAAAAAAAATAAATAAATAAATAAAATAAGTATATATATATATATATATATATATATATATACAGTGTCTCACATAAGTGATGGGACACTTGTGCTTTACAAAAAGAAACTAATCAAATAAATTAAAAAAACATGTACACATTCTTTTGTGGGTGTGTTTCATACTTAAATTTAGTAAAGATTATTACGTAACATACATTTTGTCAAAATATTAAAATATTAATTTAATAAAAATACAAATGTTTAGAACGGAGCAAAAAATAGCTCACATAAGTGATGGGACACCATTATATATGCAACAAAAATAGTCTGAAATAAGCAATAAAAATATTTTTTGGGGTTTTATTTTTACTTAAAAGCAATTGGCATATATTTATAAAATCAATAATCTTAAAAGCAATAATTTATAAAATCGTCTGCAGTATTTCTCTCCAGTTTGTTTTGGAATTTTTGTGTTTTTTAGCTCTGTGTAGCCATGAATGCTAAACAAAAAGAAACTTCGCCTGAAATTCGAAAATTAGTTATTAATTTGCATATTGAACGTGGAAAATCTATTAGAAAAACTGCTGAAACAGTTAACTTGAGTCATTCAACAGTTTTCAATATCATTAAACGATATAAAAAGAATCATATGATTCAGGATAAAAGAAGACCTGGCCGACCATCAAAGCTATCCAATGGAATAAAGCGAATTATCGTTCGAAATATTAAAAAAAAAAATCCAAGAAACAGTGCTTCAAAAGTTGCTGCTGATTTACAAGCATTATATGGAATAATTGTTAATCCTGAGACTATTAGAAGAGTAATTCGATCTGCTGGATATCACGGTAGAGTAGCCAGGAAAAAATTCTTCGTAAGTGAAAAGAATAGAAAACTCAGACTAGCTTTCGCAAAATCCAACATAAATAAGAATTCTGATTACTGGAATAAAGTTATATTTGCTGATGAGAGTAAATTTAATATATTTGGTTCTGATGGTAGAATCTTGGTGTGGAGAAAACCCAGGGAAGAATTTCGCAAACAGAATTTGGTACCAACAGTAAAACATGGTGGAGGAGGAGTTATGGTATGGGGGTGTATGTCGTCCGCTGGAGTTGGTAATCTTGTTTTTATTGACAGTATAATGGATCAGTACAAGTATATTGATATTTTAAAGCAAAATTTGAAATCTTCAGCACGAAAATTAAACCTTCATAACGATTTTAAATTCTACCAGGACAATGACCCCAAGTACACTGCTCTGAACGTTAGACTCTGGCTGCTATATAACTGTCCTGAAATAATAAAAACACCACCACAATCTCCAGACTTAAATCCCATAGAGAATATTTGGCAAGAATTGGAATCAAGAATTCGCAAACACACCATTTCTTCAAAACAACTAAAATCGGTGCTTCAAGAAGAATGGGGTAAAATCACTCCAGAAATCACAAAAAAATTAGTCGAATCCATCCCAAAAAGATTAAATCATGTTTTAAAAGTAAAAGGAAATCCAACAAAATATTAAAACCTTTTAAAAAGTAAAATTTTTAGATAAATATTTCATGGAAAAGTAAGTGTCCCATCACTTATGTGAGCCATTTTTTGCTCCGTTCTGAACAACTGTATTTTTACTAAATTAATATTTTAATATTTTGACAAAATGTATGTTATGTAATAATTGTTACTAACTTTAAATATGAAACACACCCAAAAAATTTTTGCACATGTTTGTTAATTTATTTTATTGCAGTTTCTTTTTATAAAGCACAAGTATCCCATCACTTTTGTGAGACACTGCATATATATTAAAGAATGATTTTTTTTTTTTTTTTTCAGATTTGTAAGTACGCCACTCTTTCACTCCTCTCTCTATATACTAATTATGTACTTTTTAAAAGCTAATAGAAAACAATAAAAAGCCAGGTAAAATTATCTGATATCAATAATGGACATACACATTTCACTTAAAAAATGCAATCGTCAGCGAAATTAATATGAAATTAGCTTATATACATAGTACAATTCAAACTACCATTTTTGGAAGAGAGATATTTGTAAGTTATAATAGTTAATGAAGAAGAAAATAGCAGAAAAAGCTCATTAAATATAAAAATCTAGCATTAAAAAACGAATTCAAATGCAAAAGTTACCGCTTTTCAGCATCGGTACCAGGCATTTTTAAAGGGAAAGGTCGCAAGTATATATCAAATGCGCAAAAATACTTTTTTAACAAAAACTTTCACTCTGCACGTGAAGGAAAACACAACACCTATGCTTCTTTTTTGATGATTCAGTTATTTTCGGGGCGAGCCGATGTTTTTTTTCTGAACTAAAACCAAAATTAATAGTTGTTGCCACTTCTTCTAGACAAACACGAGATGAAATATCGTATATCGTTGCGAAATCTTCGCACTAGCCCAATGTACGCATAGAATACATTTATAAATGAGTAGTAACATACTTAAAACCCATACAGAGCATCTCCCCGTCTATCGTTTACAGAAAGATTACAGAGACGACGAGAGACGAATAGGGTTTCGTCAGATCAACGAAATCCTAAAAATAACATACTAATGAACTGTGTCACCTTCTTAGTAAGCGCCAAGCCTTTTAAAAATAGAATATGCAGTCAAAATCTCAAAGTTTTATTCGAAGCTGATTAAACGACATTTAACTAAGCAACTTCATAAAAAAAAAAAAAAAAAAAAAAAAAAAAAAAAAAATCAAGAAAGGATTTTTTATATATATATTTTTTAATGTGAACAAATAGAAAATTTGATACTATCCGTCAAAAAGTATTTTATTTCAAAGCAAAGAAAGCAACATTTGGTTGGTGCTGCTATCTATTGACATTTTAAAGAAGAAAATAAGATAGTGTCAATTAATTTTGATTAAACATTTACAGAAAAGGAAACCTGTAAAACAACTTAAAAAAATTATAGTACAAAATTAAAAAAAAAAGTTTTGCTTTTTATAATATTTAAACGTGAAAGAAGCTTAAAAACTGACTTTCAGAAAACGCCTTCATTCAAAACAAAACAGACTATATTGTTTTAGTGTTGCTACCTATTGGCATTTTAAGAAGAAAATAAGATAGTGTCAATTAATTTTGATTAAATATTTACAGAAAAGGAAACATGTAAAACAACTATAAAAAATTATAGTACAAAATTAAAAAAACCCTTTTGCGTTTTATAATATTTAAAAGTAAAGGAAGCTTAAAAACTGACTTTCAGAAAATGCCTTTTTTCAAAACAAAAAAAAGGCTATATTGTTTTAGTGCTGCCATCTATTGGCCTTTTTAGATTTAAATAAAATAATTTTAATATACTACTTTATCTTATACTATAATGCGAGCAAAAATTGTGTGTGTGTGGGTAAATTTTATCTCAAAAACGGCTCTAACGATTTTCGCAAAAATTTGGATTTTACCATTTTCGGGCATGAGAAGACCATTGGGCTAGGTCACATGTTCGAGAAAATTCGATTATTGGGTCATTTTGGGTCATAATGGGTTAGGATCAAGCTATTTATATCTAGAGAACGGCTGGATCAATTTTAAGGAAATTTGCTATCCAATCGTTTTTTGGCACGAGAAAACAATTGAGCTGGGTCACATGTTCGAAAAATTTCGATTAGTGGGTCATTTTTGGGTCATTATGGGTCAAGCCATTTTTATCTAAAAAACGGCTCTAACGATTTCGACCAAATTTTATATTGTATCGTTTTGGATTAGAAGAAGACCATTGGGTTAGGTAACATGTTCGAGAAAATTCGGTTAGTGGGTCATTTTTGGGGTCATTGTGGGTCATGCTATTTTTATCTAAAGATTTTCTCACGCAATTTTGACTAAAAATTGCATTCTATGGTTTTCAGGCACGAGAAAAACATTGGGCTAGGTTACATGTTCGAAAAAAAAATTTTTAATGGGTCATATTGGGTCATTAAGGGTCTGGGTCAAGCTATTTATATTTAAAGAACCGCAGAATCGATTTCATCGAAATTTTGCCTGTAATAGTTTTTTGACACAAGAAAGCTAATGGACTAAGTCACACGATCGAGAGTTTTCGATTATAAGAGTCATTTGTGGGTCATGATAGGTCATAATGGGTCATGGTCAAGCTATAGCTAAAGAACAGGTGGATCGATTTTAACAAAATTTTGCATACAACATTTTTTTGGCACGAGAAAACTATTGGGCTAGGTCTCAGTTCGAGAAATTTCGATTACTGGGTCATTTTGGGTCATAAAAGGTCTGGGTCAAGCTATTTATATATAAAGTACGACAGTATCAAATTTAATGAAATTTTGTATGTAAGTTTTTTAACACGAGAAAATTAATGGACTATCTCACATGTTTGAGAGATTTCGATTATAAGAGTCATTTATGGGTCATGATGGGTCATAACGGGTCATGTCAAGCTATATCTAAAGAACATGTGGAAATTTTGTATACAACATTTTTTGGCACGAGAAAATCATTGGGCTAGGTCACATGATCGAGAAATTTCGATTAATGGGTCATTTCGGGTCATAAAGGGTCTGGGTCAAGTTATTTATATTTAAAGAACGGCAGGATCGAGTTTAACGAAATTTTGAGTGTAACAATATTTATACAAGAGAAAACTAATGGGCTAAGTCACATGTTCGAGAGATTTCGATTATAAGGGTCATTTGTGGGTCATGATGGGTCATGGTCAAGCTATATCTAAAGAACGAGTGAATCGATCTTAACGAAATTTTGTATACAGCATATTTTTGGCAGTAGAAAATCATTGGGCTACGTCACATGTTCGAAAAATTTCGATCAGTGGGTCACTTTTGGGTTATTCTAATTTTATCTAGACAATGTCTCGCGCAAATTTGACTAAATTTTATATTCTATCGTTTTCGGACACAAGAAAATCATTGGGTTAGGTCAGATGTTTGGGAAAACTCGATTAATGAGTCATTTTGGGTCATAATGGGTCAAGGTCAAACTATTTATACCTAAAAATTCGCTCAATCGATATTTTATCTAAATTTTGCATTTAACGTTTTTTGGCACGCAAAAATTAATGAACTAAGTCACATTTTCGAGAGATTTCGATGTAAGGGTCATTTGTGGGTCATGCTAATTTTATCTAGAAAATTGTTCTCACCATTTTGAGTACATTTTTTATTATATCGTTTTCGGGCAAAAGAAAACCATTGAGATAGGACACATGCACGTAACAATTCAATTAGTGGGTCGTTTTAGGTCTTAATGGGTTCGGGTCATTCTAGTTATATATAACAACGACTCAGTCAATTTTACCTAAATTTTGCAACGGAACGTCTTTTATCACGAGAAGACTATTGAGCTGAGTTGCATATTAAACAAAATTATATTAGTGGGTCATATCGCTTCATTGCTGAATGCTGTCAAGTTAATTTTACTTAAGAAATGGCTTAAACGGTTTTGATTCATTTTATACTCTACTGTTTTTGATTACCTGAAGACCATTGAGCTAAGTCACATGTTTGATCATACGTGATTAGTGGATTATTTAGGTAATAAGGGTCAGGATCACGAGACTATGGCAAAAGCCAATAAGTTGGCGATATTTGACAAAATACTGGCGAAATTTGGCCAAAAAATCGACTATTAAGGTTACGAAACCAAAACACATATTTGGCGCCAAATGAAAGAATGTGTCCAAATTTGATTATATCTGGCAAAAAATATTGTCTTTCAGAATGTGAATAAATTTCTTATACAACCTTAATAGTCTTCGAGATGCATAGTTAAACTAATCAGAGTCGAGCTAAAAAAGTGATTTGGATTGATGTCCTTTCGTTGTAAATTTTAAAATAAAGTAAAATTTATGAACATGTGCATACAAACATAGTTTTCTTATTGATTGTTTTTGTAAATAATACTATAACATGTTTTACAGTAATAATACTATATCAAGTTGAACACAAATTTAATTTTGACCGAGCTGAGCTCGGTCACCCCTGCTAGTTTAAATAATTATGAAAAAACAACGTAGGAAAAATTCATGAAAGTGTGCTATTGAGGTTAGAATAACGTCCATAAAGAATAATTGTATTTTTTTTTTTACATTATTTTTTTCAAATCTTGTACGCATCACGGATTCTTATTCTATTTACAGTAAGTTAGAGTAAATTAACGTTTTGGAAATGCTTATAGATTTGCTATTAATCATGGTAATCTATCTTAGAAATTGTAAAACATGCAAAATAAATAAATAAATTGTAATTTAGTGAATTAGAACGACTATTTGGAAAATAATATTTTCAAAAACTAAAATTTCAAAGACTTATAAATATATTCTACATTTAAATTGATAATAATAATAAACATCATTTTTAGGATGATTATAACGAGTCACATATTGCGTAAGCCGTGCATTAAACATTAATATTTCCAGACCAATGATTAAAAAAGCAGCAGTTTATAGATAGACAACATTAACTGTTTCAAATGTGCATTTTTCTCGGCATTTTTATTGGATGGAGTAATCAGGTTGGTTGGTTGGTTGGTTGGTTGTATGGAATTTAAAGGCGCAAGGTCCCATTAGGGACATACTGCGCCAAGAACAAGGTGAGCAAAAAACCGTAAGGCAAAGTAAAAAAGATTACATTAAGAAATAATTAATGTAAAATACAGAAATAATGTGATGAAACTTGCAATTAAAACGTAATTAAAAACAGTCAATGAACTCAAAAGGCAAATATTTAAAAACTTGTTAAAATCTTACGAACAGTAAAGCAATAGGCCATCATGTCATGGAATATTAAAAGCCAAATTCTAAGTTTAAAAAACTTGTTAAAATCTGACGAACAGTGAAGTAATAAAATATCAAGAAATATTAAAAGCCAAGTACTAAATAAAACCATTCATATTTAAAACACTGATTAATAATGTTAATCAGGCACAAATTCTTCCAGTACAGTATTCTCATCGTAGCTATAGGACTCGGACTCCATAGCCTTCTCCATGTACTGCTGCAGCTGCTTCGGATCCTTCTTACGCTTGAGCTGAGGTCAGATTTTTTCTTCCCTCTCCCCATAGTCTTCCATCGTGGAGATGATGGAGATGAAGTTTTCTTTTTAGCACTTTCCAATAAAGTCGAAAAGTGCTTATGCATTCGGTTTGTCTGGCCGGATGGCCGTCTGTCCGCGCTCTAACTCTCGTAAATATACTCAGATTGCCATGAAAGTTTTGGACGTTATTTAGGTTTGCCTTACCACGAACCCTATTAAAAATGAAGTTTCTATCATGATTAATTTATTTACAGGGACAGTCAAAAGTTTTCCATTACATTACGGCGTATGGGGAAAAATCGCTTCAAATAAATTTTAACGTTTATAACACTTTCCAAAAGTTTAAAAAGTGCTTGTGCATTGTTTGAAAAGTGCTTATGCATTCGGTTTGGCTGTCCGTCTGTAAGTCTATCCGTCTGTAAGTCTATCCGTCTGTCCGTCTGTCTGCGCTCTAACTCCTGTAAATATACTCGAATTGCCCTGAAATTTTTGTATGTTATTGACCTTTACCCTAGCACGAACCCTATTGAAAATGAAGTTTCTAACATGATTAGTTTATTTACAGGGAGAGTCAAAATTTTTCCATTACATTATGTTCTATGGGGAAAAATCGTTTCAAAGGCATTTTAAAGATGTTACACCCTGTTAAACATATTAAATTGTGCATGCATTTAAGAGGTGACTAAAATATGCGGTGAAAATATAGCTATTATTCCTTTACAGGGCGTCACACAAAAGAATTCCATTGGATAATCGTAAAGTGGGGGAATAGTGTGCGACTTTTTTTTAAAAATATATTAAATTGTTTCATGTATAACAAAATTGATATATGTCACTGAGGTTTAATATAAACTTTACGATATTATCTTGCATAATATAAAGTACATTGTATTTACAGGGACTACAAAAGATTTCAAATAGTATATTCCTTCTGACGGACTGTATATGTTTCCGATGATGGTTGATGGATAGATGTAATAAATTTTAATTATGATATACGCATTTAAGTTTCACAAAATCTTTGCACATTATAAGGATGTGTATAAATGTTATAGTTGATTTACAAGGCTACCCAAAAGAGCTTGCCAACGTTACTGAGTATGAGCGTAAATTACTTAAAGGTGGTTCTTAAATAAGGTATACATTTTTACACAGAACTACATTCAATTTACAAAGAAAAGTTTGCAGAATATAGATAAAATGATATACAGGTCCACGCAAAGAAATGTGTACATGGACACCTATGAATGATAATTTATAACAATGTGATTTCAGTTGTTTTAAGAATGTTTTAGTTTAAAATGAATTTTAGCTTCTTACTGACGTGTAATAAAGATAGAAGGTAAACTACAGGGCTGAACAAAAGTTTTCAAGCATGTTTCCCATTTATTAGTGCAAATTGCTCAAAAAGAATTTTAAGCTTTTTTCAAGCTAAACTAAATTTTTCCATTATATTATATGTATATCAACTGACAGATCAAATACAGGGTTTTTCAAAAGCAATGGAATACATATTTGGCTATATACCCTTATTTCCCTAATTAAAGAAGTTTTGTAAAAGATTTCATGAAGTGTTGGAAAGTGCTTCATAATCTATGCTTAACGCATGATTTTTCTTGTTATCTGTTTGTACAAGTTTTTTTTTCAGATTTTTTTTCTAGGAATGTCAGGTTTCTGTGGTATGTAGATATTTGTGGCAGCTTTGGTCTTAGTCTGGGGTTGAGATGACTTGGATAGAATTTGAGATCTTTGTCACCGTTTTTTAGGTCAATTATCTTTTAACAGGTTCAGAGGATGGAAGCTAACATTCTAATTGCGGGTTCCCAGAACATTTAGTAGGAAGAGAGATATCATTGGATTCCTTAATTGGATATTGATTGTGTTACGGTTATTTTAGTAGGTGGAAATGAGCAATCAGTTTGGGTACTTATGTGTCTTACGGATTGTGATTGGTGTTTAAGTAAGCTGGAAAAATAAATTCCAACAGATGGGGTTCTACTTTCAACAAGTTTGCGGGCATCAGGGCAGGACAATTTTTGAGTAATTTTTTTAGCAATAATTTCTTTTTCACGAATCCAAATAGGACAAGTTCTGGAGTATGCAGTGTGATCACCTTTACAGTTTGCACAGCATTCGGGTTTTTCACAAGATTTATTGTCATGGCTGACTTCTGCACAACGTGCTCAGGCAACAGAGCCACGACACGTGTTAGTATGGCCGTAATGCTGGCATTTAAGATAACGGAGAGGGTTTGGTATATATGGTCGGACTGGACAGCTTAGATAGCCAGCTTTAATTCTTGTTGGTAATGTGGGACTGTTGAAGATTGGAATAATGTGCTTTGTAGGAATTATCTGCTCATTTCTACGGATAGTGATTCGGCGTACATCTATGATATTTTAGTCTTTAAAATCACTTAGAAGTTCTTCTTTTGTGGAAAATAACAGATCAGGTTCAGATATTACACCACGATTTGTTTTCAGAGTTTTATGTGATTGTACATTAACAGAAAAGGGGCCTATTGTTGAGCAATTAGAGGGAAATCGGGATTGATTGGCCGTAGAAACCTCAACTAGTAAATCTCCAGATTACATTTTTTTTGAGAGAATGGCCATCCCCCAAAACAGACTGGAAAGTTTTTGCAATTAGAAGTGGTGACTTTTTTTAAAGGAACTATATTTCCAACTGAGCGAAAAACTGACCAGGCTGGGAATCGAAACCAGATACTTGGCTTACAAGGCCAATGCTTTACTTGTTAAGATACCTGGGCGATACCCAACTGGGATTTTTCGCTCAGATAACCTTATTGGTCATAACATCTGGTCTGTCATTTAGACAGCTCAACAGAATAGACCGCAGGAAATGGAACTCCATATGACGATGGGTACGTAGATATACTATTATTTTCAACACAATCTAACTGATTGGTAAAGTAATCATACGAATTGAATATTTCCAACTGAGCGAAAAATTGACCAGGCTGGGAATCGAACGTTTAATTATACGTTTAATTTACGATATCCGTACGTTTAATTATAAAAAAAAAAAATCTAGTGAATGAGGGAGTGTGCACGATTTGTTGCTTTCCATATCAGAAAAATAAGAATTCGAACCTCGGCCGCACCATCCACTACAGAGTCCAACAAGGGGATGCATTTTCGCGCAACAGTACTAACCAGGGCCCATACGGTCACAAGACAAACCTATGTCAGCCTCCATCCTTAACGAGATGACTAGTAGTTGATCCCTGAAGCCAGTGACAAAAAGTCAGCTGACCAGTCGATTGGTACATACGGGACAAATATGCGCCTCCCGTCTACCTGAAGCAGAGGCCAAAGCAGTGCGTTGGTTTCTCTCAACGGCCAAGATCCCCCTTTCCAGGGACACGGGTCGCCACGCACGGTAAACACGTAGGTAATTTACAATTCTCCATGAGTCGATATACAGGATGATATCGGCTCATGCAGAATTACTCTCACCTTAGAAGAAGAAACCACAACGAGAGTTAAACAAAGAGGAAAGGAAGTACATAATGGAATTTAAGAACATGCACTACAGAATGTTTCTTTTTTTTAATAGAAATCCTTCGAGTTCTAATGGTTGAATTTTCTACTATTTAATTTTTAATTCCGAAATGTCACATTGGCACCGGAATATTCGAAAAAATTTATTTCAAAATAGTTTACAGCATTTTTTCGTGTGTATATATCGTAAACCGAATTTTTTCTTTCGAAATATTGATGCCAACGTGACATTTTGGAATTTTGAAGAAATTTACCCATCAGAGCTCAAATGATTAAGAAGTGCGTAGCATTTTTTAGGTAGATATCGTATTAAATACTACCTATTGCGGTCATCTACGCCGATCATGACCTCTAGACCCCAAAACTACCATCAGTAAAAAAGTTTATCTATCTATCTATCTATCCATCTATACATACACACACACATATATATACACACATTTTTTTGTTTTGTTTAGCCTGTTTCTTGTGACGTTACTTGGAGTCGAAACAAAGCATGTCAAGGTTTTCTCTCTTATCTAGAGGGCTTTGCTATAGTAAATTATAGAATAGAACATGAGTGTACTTTATTTTTTTATTCCAAGACACTTTCCCTTCCCATTCACCTTCACCAGTTGACGTGAAAATCACATGTAGTGTTACGTGGAGACACGGCATCAGCTTCTCAGGGTCAATGAAAGGCAGGCGCCTCTGTTAGTGAAAAGGTGTGTAGGTTTGGAATAGTTAAGATAAACTCGTCTGCCTATGAGTATTTATTCCACAACTCTCTTAAAGAGGCACTTGTTTGATAAAGTGTTATTTAAATCTATACTGGCACTAGAGGTCTGCACGGGCCCGGCTCGTAGGAAAGTTATTTCGGCCCGGCCAGTTGTAAAACTCAAAAGTTCGGCCCGGGCCCGTACAAAAATCAGCGAAAACAGGCCCGGCCCGTTTTGGCCTGTTACAATTTCTACGATTTCTAAAAAATTCAGATTTTTATCATATAACTAAGATTCCTTTAACCCCTTAACGCGCAGTGTTGCCGGGTCGGCAACACCTAAAGTTCCCCCTGCTTAGAGACACAAAAATTCCGTGAATATTTCAAAAACTACTCTAATGGCTACTTAAAATCTTTCTCATGAGTTCTAGATGGCAGCACCACAGAGATCAAACCCTACTGTTTTTAAATAATAGGTAGAATGTTTTACTGTAATACGCGCTTCACAGCAATGCTCTTCTCACTGCGCTTATCAATGCTTTTTTTATCAAGCTCCTTTCTGATACATTTCTAAACATCTTTTTTTTCCTCAGAAACGCATAAGATTAGCAGACACCTTTATACAGAAACTATATAATCGAATGGCGTTATCCATTTTTTGATACAAGCAGTTTAAGAATACTGCAAAACAAATAAAATTCTGTCATAATTAGCGTTTTGAATAGAATTTCCGGAAGCAATAGCAAGGGAAGGGAGAAAAACCTGCAATCATTAGAGAAACTATTATATCTCAACAAGGTTATACCAGTATTTTATTTACAAAAAAATGAAAAACGCTATTCGGTTCCAAATCCCTTCAATAGTTAGGCTTATCACTTTTATACTTTTATAATTTAAAATTAATCAAAAAATGTGTAAAACTTTTGCATTATTGAGAAATTAATTAAAAAATCATCAAGAAGTATATATCCGAAGACTAAGCTAACATAAGTTCTTCATCGCTGTTAATAATTTTACAAATCATGTTTTCTGCCAATAATTAAATCTAGTACCGGTCCGGCCAGTCTATATGTAGAAAAATAATCCAAGCGTGATCTCGGATCGGCATGAGTCATCTACAAAAATATTAAAACGGGTTACACATAATGTAATTCTCCGATGCCGATACACTGTGCATTTTTATATTGATGCTGTCAAACTAGTATGGCCACATTTATACTTATTCTCGTTAAAACCATTTTCGTTGAAAATAGCTCATGTTTTATCGTTTCTGCTTAAATCTTCAGACCGGGCCGGGAGGCCCGAAAATTTTTTTTATCGGCCAGGCCCGTCTGGCCCGTTCAATTTTTTTGCCGGCCCGGCCCGTTTATGTTGTTTGTCGGCCCGGCCCGTTGAAAAAACTATTTTAAATCTGCCGGCCCAGCCCGTTAGAAAATTCCAAACGATTCCGCCGGGCCGGGTACGGGCCACGGGCCAAGCCCGGACCCGTGCAGACCTCTAACTGGCACAATGCAGGCGCACAATGCAGGCGTACTGAAATGTAAGTATTTTATTATAAACACTACAGTCTGTGTGTTAAAGATATTTCCCTTTTAAGTTTGATGTCTTTTCTGAGCTGTATGAAAAGGATATTACTTTTTGTTTTTAAATAGAATTCTTTTTACGATTGAGTTCTTTTTATGTGAATAAGTTAATTTTTGACTTTGTTTTTGTAATTGTGTTTTTGGTCTTGTCCGGATTATTCGAGAAGCGAGATTATTTGCAAATAAACAAGGGGTTAAAGAAAATTAGAATATTTCAATGAATACGAGCATTATTATTAATAATTCCGGGTCAAAGGCTGAATCAGCAACTAGGAATTTATTTTAAATATATATTTTTTCAATTAAATTGTGCATTTTTATCCCTCGATTAATTTAATTGAGAGAAGTAAGATACGATAAATAAATTTCGATTAAATGGAATGGAGCTTTTCGCACAGTGTAAAAAAAAATTCAAGAGGTTACTAAAAATTTTTTAGTAAATTTGTATTCCACAGGATGTTTTAGTAACCATTACAAACTTTTTTTTTTTTGCAAGTGAAACTAGCATTTCTTTTGTAAACTGAACAAAAGAATTTTTTGTATAACTAACTTAAAAGTTTTTAGTATGAGCCACCAAGCAAATTTTAGTAATAGCTCCAAAAGTATTTTTACTAACCATTTACGTGCGCCCGAAGGGCAGGAGGTTTCTTCGAGCTGCATCCAGACTTCTGAAGCGGAAGATTTTCAGCAAAACTGCAATAGATGGCAGCACCAAACATTGCTAACTGCTCCGACAGGATTTTCATAATCCCTTTACTAACTAGTACTTACATTACATACATTCGTGGCGTATTTGGCGGTGGCCAGTGTCGAACCCGGGACCTTTTAGTCTGGAGCCCGTTACTATAACCACTATGCTATCAAGGCCACACCAAGTGAGTTTTAGTAATAGTTATTAAAAATATAAAACTATTAACTCTCTTCGTTGCTAACTTTTTTCTAGTAATTCTTACAGATTTTCTTGTAACCAACTAAGATTACTAAAAATTTTTTAGTAATTACAATGATCACCAAAGTTTTTTTAGTAGATCGACCTTTTTTTTTTTACAGTGTATTCTATAGTAACAATCTTATGTTACACCTCATTGGTATATACCAATTACAATATATTTAAAATATAGTAATACCATTAAAAATTACAGAAACAATTTTTATCCATAGACTGTGATGCAGCGGTATTTTTTTGAGTGGCCCTGTTGATGCATTTAAAATGCTGCACATTTTATCTTCAATTCTGAGCATGCTATAGTAAACACTAATAACATATATATATTACATGGCAATCAGGATTTATTTACGTTCATTAGAACACGGACAGAAGAACACACAGAGGGACAGAGTAATCGAATTTATAAACATTCAACATTTTTCAACTATGTTGGTGATTTTATAAATTAAGTTATTTTATCTAACGAAGTTCATTTCAATGTCGTCAAAAATAACTTTTTGGGCTGTTACTTTTAACAGAATTAATTTATATGCATCGTACAATATTACAATTTGCAAGCATTTTAAAAAAAGTTTTATAAAACTTCTTAGAACAAATGTAAAAATCATTTCTCATATTTTACAAATATAATTTATATATAAAGTTTTCAAAGAAACATCATTATTGAGAACAAAAAATTACACCCGATTGTTGTATTACATAAAAAAAGGAAATTTGTTTTTCATAAAAAATAAAATAATTAATTTATTTCCAAAGTTACATTAAGTTTTCAAAATATATCAATAACTTTTTTTTTACTTTAATCGTATGAGAAATTAAAGACTTAATTAAAAAAATTTGGAAACTCTTTTTATTTGAAAGTTATATTAAGTTTAGAAAATGTAAAATATTTTATTAGTTCTTTCAACTGTATTACATAACACGTATTTAAGAGCCCACAATAGTCACAGGAAAAGTACACAAAAAGACCCGGATGTCCATGTAAAGTCTATGGGAGCGTTCTTTTCTAATATCTCGTTCAAATTTTAATATTTTGACATGTTTTTTTTTTGCATAAAATAGTTCAGGACGATCCACAACCGGGCTAGTTTTTACTTTTTCGATTTTGGCTTTAGATTTTTTTTAAAAAATTACTTTAATTTTCAAAACCGGTTTAAACCGGTTCTGAAACTGAAACTATCATAATATAAAAAATATATAACCAAAATCGAAAAAGTAAAAACTAGCCCGGTTGTGGATCGTCCTGAACTATTTTATGCAAAAAAAATCATGTCAAAATATTAAAATTTGAATGAGATATTAGAAAAGAACGCTCCCATAGACTTTACATGGTCATCCGGGTCTTTTTGTGTACTTTTCCTGTGACTATTGTGGGCTCTTAAAAGTTATTTTTTTTTTGAAAAAAAATATTTTTTAGTAACAACAAACCAAAATAGGATAAAAACATTAAGCGTAAAAAATAATATGTTCTTCAAAAATGTTTTTGCATTTAAAACTTTTTTTGTAGGGAAAGAAACTAACATAAAAAAAACCGCGTCACTTGCTCATGTATTTTATGGAAAATAAGTTTACATACCATGTACTTTCTCTTTGAAGGCGTTTATCGCTTGACTTAAATGAGTTTTTTTAGCTCACAGGCTATCATAGCCTGAGAGCTTATGTGCCCGTCCGTTCTGTATGTATGTGCGTATGTGCGTAACGCGATAACTCATGATAAAAATATCGGATCCACTTGAAATTTTGTATATAGGTATATCCTGACAAGGCGCTTCCCTGATTAGTTTTTGGAGTTCATTCGATATGTATAAGAGGGGGAACGGGGGGCTCATGCCCCCCGTTAGTTGATATAGATGGGATTTTCATGCAGAATTAAGTTTTCAAAATTTAGATTAGGATCATTCTGATGAGGCGATTCCGTGACTGTTATTAGGTGTTCATTGATTAAGTATAAATAGGGGGAACAGGGGTTCTAATGCCCCCTCCCGTTAGTTGATATAAATGGGATTTTCATGCAGAATTAAGTTTTCAAAATTTAGATTAGGATCATTCTGATGAGGCGATTCCGTGACTGTTATTAGGTGTTCATTGAATAAGTATAAATAGGGGGAACAGGGGTTCTAATGCCCCCCCCCCGTTAGTTGATATAAATGGGATTTTCATGCAGAATTAAGTTTTCGTTCAAAATTTAGATTAGGATCATTCTGATGAGGCGATTCAGTGACTGTTATTAGTTGTTCATTGAATAAGTATAAATAGGGGGAACAGGGGTTCTAATCCCCCCCCCCCGTTAGTTGATATAAATGGGATTTTCATGCAGAATTAAGTTTTCGTTCAAAATTTAGATTAGGATCATTCTGATGAGGCGATTCCGTGACTGTTATTAGGTGTTCATTGAATAAGTATAAATAGGGGGAACAGGGGTTCTAATGCCCCCCCCCCCCGTTAGTTGATATAAATGGGATTTTCATGCAGAATTAAGTTTTCGTTCAAAATTTAGATTAGGATCATTCTGATGAGGCGATTCCGTGACTGTTATTCGGTGTTCATTGAATAAGTATAAATAGGGGGAACAGGGGTTCTAATGCCCCCCCCCCCGTTAGTTGATATAAATGGGATTTTCATGCAGAATTAAGTTTTCGTTCAAAATTTAGATTAGGATCATTCTGATGAGGCGATTCCGTGACTGTTATTAGGTGTTCATTGAATAAGTATAAATAGGGGGAACAGGGGCTCTAATGCCCCCCCCCCCCGTTAGTTGATATAAATGGGATTTTCATGCAGAATTAATTTTCGTTCAAAATTTAGATTAGGATCATTCTGATGAGGCGATTCCGTGACTGTTATTAGGTGTTCATTGAATAAGTATAAATAAGGGGAACAGGGGTTCTAATGTCCCCCCCCTTAATTTATATAAATGGGTTTTTCAAGCAGAATTTTCAGATTTCGTCCAAATCTCTGAATAGTTTTGGAAGTTTAATGGTTAAGTATAAAAGAGGGGGATAACTCTTTTTAAATTATATAAATGCTAAATGGGTTTTTATTAAGAATTATCTAATTTGCTCTGAATTTTGGATATAGATTTTTTATATGATAAAGCATGTCTTTGATAGTATAGGAGGTTCAATGATTAAGTATAAAAAAAGAGAAAAGGGGAAAGCTGTTTCCCCTTCTTAATTTTTTTTTTCGAACGGAATTAACCCTTGAAAATATAAAGCTTTAATGTGCAATTAGTATTTGTAGCCTGTGAGCTCAATGCCTTCAGTTTAACTGGGCAGTATTCTTTATTTAAATATATACAGGGTGTCCAGTAAATAATTGACCCATTTTGAGCTTAAATAACAAATAAACGGTTTGAGATAAAAATGCGCGGTTTGCTGTATTGTTATTAGAAAATCAATAAATTTTTAAATATGTACTTTGTTAATATGTTTCGAATTTCGGCCAAAATATGACGCATGCGGCAACAGGCTGTTTGAATACAGAAATCACTCTAATTTTCATAGGACCTCAAACTGGTAGACGGTAGGTGCTGGGTTCGAACCCAATCGCGACCGTCGGCCTAACCGTTCGGAGTTTTCCGTGGCTTTCTTCGAACCTTGTGTAAATACGGGTTAGGTTCCCTTAGAAAGACCCCCACGGAGGGCATCATACCCCTTAGGGCCTATATCCCATAGTGTAGATAATTGGCCTACATACATACTAATTTTCATAGGTATGAGCTTTTCGGGAGAATTTGAGTAGATATGTTGTCGAATCTGAATCTATATGTTGAATCAACTCTCGACTCAGCTTCAGAAATAAAGCATGTTGGTTGGAAAGAGATTTAAAATAATATTTATGATTGAACAATCTGTGTTACACTTACTCTCCTTAGTCCTGAGACTGATATATTATTTTAAATATTATTACATTATTTTAACAAAGTGCATGCTTTAAAATTTAATGATTTTCTAATAACAATACAGCAAGACGCGCATTTTTATCTCAAACCGTTTTTTTTTTGTTATTTACATTCAAAATGGGTCAGTCATTTACAGGTCACCCTGTATGTTATATCGTTATTTTCTTTTTTGAATATACTAGAGATGAGCATTATTTAACATAACAGGATAAATATTCGTAATATTAACCAAAAACTTATTATTCAATAACAGATTACCAAAAAGTCCCTGTTAATTTTGGAACGCCTCGTATGATAAGCATTTTAAAAAGAAGAAACAAATAGTAAGAGTGAAAATCATTTTAGGAATACATATTTATAAATTAATAAAAGTTTAGTTATATAAAATAAATTCCAACTTATAAATCTATTTGAATTCTGAGGCAAAGAATTTCTATTACTGCAGAAAACAAAAATCCCCAACTGCATTAAAACGCTTTTGAGACAGAGAAAGAAAAAAAAAAAAAAATTCCGACGCAAAAAAACCCCCCTATGAAACTTTCTTTTTGACGCGTCACTGTCGATCTACGATTCCAAGACATTAAAAATCCTTTTGGTCTAATCAAGGAAGTCAATCATAGGAACCATTTTCCTTTTGCATTGTCCAAGACATTAAAAATCTTTTTGGTCTAATCAAGAAAGCCAATCATAGGAAACCTTGTCCTTTTGCTATCTCAAAAGTTCACGTGATAAAATCTCTCAAAAGCTATTCGTTGTTGATTATTCTGTGAATATTTAAAAACATCTGGCTTCGATTCTTTACATAATATATTTTATCGTTTGAATTTTTTACAACGCTCACAGTTACGAAGATTAAAGCAATAGAATCAGTTTTTAGAATAATAAAAACATCATTTGTTGAAAAAAAAAAAAAAAAAACAGCTGGAATAATGAAAACTGGTTAAAATACTGAAAATTAAATGGGGGGGATGTGTTTTTATTCTAGAGTACGTGAAGTTAGTTAATGACGCTTGCAGATTATTAAAAAGCAAGGAGCTAATGTCGGCCATCTTTGGTCATATTTTTAAAGGGAAAGAATCTCTGTTTGAAAAATGGAATTAAAGAGATTTACGGATTTAATTGTTGATAGAAAGCTGTTTTATCGCTCGGGCACGGGACATAATCTTTCGTTGATGTAGTTAGATGGGTAAAACGTTGGCAATCTTTGAGTTTGAATATTTAAAAGGGATATTATTATATACTCATGGTATTTGAGGAAGGGGGGGGCGTGTATTCTGGCGCTATGATTTTTATTTAATAAAATGTTTATTACTATTTTTTTATCATTATTATTTTGTCAATATTGCGTCGTTAGAAAATACGAACTGGAAAACATTACTTTTGTAATTGTATTTTCCTGAAAAAAAAAGGAAGAAAAATAGCCTGGTGAGGACACAGCCATTCGAAAAGGGATGGGAGGGGGGGGGCGGTCTCGACGGACGCGGAAATTTATAGGGCGGCAATTTTATAATACCAATGTCATTTTTTGGCCTGTCACAAGTTTTGGGGAAGGGATTTTAAATAAGTACTTGCACATACGAAATTTGTGGGATGAATCACATTTGATTAAAAATATACAAGTAATCTTTCGTGCTCTTGTGGGATAAGCTTTGAATATGCGTTGACAGATATTGATTCGGGGATGTCAAAATTCGAACTTCAAATCAAGGTGCTAACGAATGATGATCAATTTTTTTTTGAACAAATTGCATTGTTAAAACGGTGTTGTTTTTATGGAGGATATTTCTGATCGTTTAGAAAAAATTAATTTCTAAACCGTCAGTTTTGGAGTCATTGTAACAATTGCAAAAATGCTTTAAACTTTCTTCTGCATCATATAAATATTAATTTACATTAAAATAATTATTTTTTAAATTGTTAAGAAACTACATATTTTATACAGTGTTCAGTAAGCTTCCTATAACTTTTATTTAGAAAATTTTTGTAAAGTATCACAACTAACTAAGTTTTTGTCTTGTAAAAATTAAAATTTTAACTCTATGTTGATTTTAAAGGCGCAGGTTTATCTGAACTAAAACAGCGTCTATACTTACGTATCAAAATTATTCAAGATACCTTAATTAACGGCCCTCTAATTAAAATGTCTGTTGACAGCATAGTCTGATCGATTAGTTATACGTTACAAAAATAACAGGTTGTTGAAACCTGTTACCTGTGAATGCGTGGAACGATGTAACCTGTTAACCAAAAATAACTATATTTCCCATCGCTAGAATATACCAGTATCAAAGTTATTTTATTATTATTTATTTTTATATGCTAATAAAATATATCAAAACATTTGAAGATAATTCACTCACATAAAATTACACTTGCGAATTTTGTTAATTTTTTAAAGCACTTTTTGTATGGTTTTTTCAGTTAATCATTTGACGTCCAAGCTCGAATTATTTCACTGGATTGTTGCTTTCAACCTATGCATTACTTAACCCTTTCGCATCTGGTGTGCCAGTAATAGTACATATCTTTTAATGAAGCATTATGTTTTTTAAGAAACATTTTTGCTACTATTTACATGTAGTAATGTTAGTATATGTCTATGAATTCACTATGTGACTTTATTTATGTTTGAGCGTTTAGTAATAATAATCATTATTATTATTTGCTTCATCCTCTTTGTGCTTTTTGCGATTCTTTTATTTTAAATACATATTTCACTCTTTAAATTTAAACTAAAAGTAACTTTCCTGAAAGTATCCTGCGTAATAAAGCAAAAAAAGTATTAGAAAGTTGTAATATAAGTTAAATCTTATTGCAATTCAATATTTTTTAATCATGTCAAAAAATTCTTCCTTAGCCTATTGTGAAATGAATATTAATTAAAAAGTACGCAAAAGAACAGCATTCATTAACCTCTTGGTGATGAGCGACACGTATACGTGCCGCAAAATGAGTTAAGAATCCTTGTTTATCCCCACCTGTAAAATTTGTTTTATTTAATCGGAGCACTTTCTCGATTTAACAAGGCACAAATTTCTGTTTATTAAAACCGGTGACAAAATACTGAAAATTTCGCAAAGGGGTTATTTTTAAAACAATGGAATATAAAAACACTAATTAATTTATTTCTATAGCCAGTGTTAATGTTATTAAAAAAATAATTTGTTCCAAAAATTAGGGGAAAAAAAAGAAAGCTAAAGTCAATCCCAAAAGGGTTAAGTTTAGATAATTCTTCAAATTTACAAAATTTTCAAAAGAAAAATTAAGTATTGGTAAATTACATGCAAGATTTATCTTCATATACGTACTTTTTTTTATCATGTTAGATAATCATCTTTGCAATTTCTTTTCTTTTTGCAAGAAGAAAGTGTTGGATTCGTGAAAAATTATACTTCTGGTTTTGGACGGAGTTATGCGTTTTAGAAGTTCCTGAAAACAATTTAACTGTTTTTAGAAAATTCTGCGAATCTATGAGACAGTGAGTCTGACTGTATCTGACACAAATTTTATGGACGCTCTATAACAAGAGCTATTTCACGGAATTTAACAAAATTTTAGATTCAGTTATACCCCGATGAAAATTGGTGCTAATTAGTTTTAGGTGCAAATCACCTACAGGTCGTGGAGCCCCACCAGTGGCCGAGAGGTTCTGACCTCTCAACTTGTAGACGGCATGTGCTGGGTTCGAACCCAATCGCGGCCGTCGGCCTAACCGTTCGGAGTTTTTCGTGGTTTTCTTCGAACTTTGCGTAAATACGGATTAAGTTCCCTTAGAAAGACCCCCACGTAGGGCACTCCCTCCAGGGCCTGTATCGCTAAAGTAGATAACCGGCCGACACAAAATAAACCAAACCTACAGGTTGTGCGCATGGTCATAATCTATTCTTCAATAAAATATACACAGGGTTGAATGTTACGTGAAAATAAATACCGCATAATGTGTAGAAAGTAGATTGTAATTTCTTTTGTGTTGATGACAACGACATGGTTTTGTTATTTTAGAATAAATAAAATTCCTGTCGACTTTGCCTATAGGCGAAGGTAGATTTCAAAGATAAATGCTCATTTCTACAAAGATAAATAAATAAATAAATAAATAAATGAATACAGATAAATTCAGTTTAACAATTTTATTTAGCTGCTTTTGAAGAATTTTTAATTTTATTTTCCCGTAAGAGCTCGTTTTATCAGAATTATCTTAAGCGAAATTCAACTCAAAATGCCCACTTTGACAGTATTTTTTAAAAAATATATATTCTGACTGTATGAATAAATCGATCAATATGGCATTTTATACAGTTCCTAAATAAAATAAATTGTCAATTGAATGCGTTTGAGAGCAAGATTAAATTTAAAAATGAGTCATAAAATAAGCAATTTGTTGTTTCAATAAATCCTCAATCCTTCAATCACGTTCGCTTAAGGAAATTCTGTTCAAATTTCCCATTTTGACAGCATATTTTTTGAAATACATTCTGTCTTTATCAATAAACTGACCAAAACGGCACATTATACAGATCCTAAGTAAGAGAACCTGTCAATTGGATGCATTTGAGAGCAGAAATGGATTTAGTGAAAAAGTAAGCAGTTTGTTATTTGAATACTTCCCCAATTTTTCAATAACGATTGCTTCAGGAAATTCTGCTCAAAATGGCTATTTTCAAAGCATTTTTTGAAATATATTCTATTTTTATCAAAAGACTGGCTATTTCCTTACACTATATAGTTACCAAATAAGAGAGCTTATCATTTGGATGCGTTTAAAATGAAAAATGAATTTAAAAATGAATCATCATATAAGCATTTGAGATTTTTTTCTTCAACTCCTATTTTTGCTTAATTTATTTTAGCTATAAGGATTGGTCCTATAAAAAAACTTGTCAGTGTAAAAGTTATTGATATTATTTAGAAGATGTAAAATAAATTTAATCGGATTTAATATCTTAACAATTGGCGAAATTATGTTTTTTTTTTTCTATCGTGGGATAGAGCCAAATTGAAACTTTGCCCCAAGCGCAATCGTCTCTTCGCACGGCGCTAGCTGTCACACTTATTTACATACCTGTAAACTGTGCGCTTAATTTTGATAAATTTCCATTATCATTACATCAAAAAATGACTGGTAATTTTTATGTTAGGATCCATATTATTTATTCTGTTAATAAATTCATACAAATAGTTAAACCATAGTTAGATACTAGTACAACCGGATAACAACGTCCCTATCAAGACTTAAACGCATGTCAGAATATACAAGTTAGTATGGAAAATACAAAAACTATATGCTTCTTAGAGAATTATCATGAATCAATTCAATCATTCGTGAATCTATAGAAATTATTAGCAAAGAAAATATTGTTTGCAATGATGTTTTATCCTATAACATACCCAGAATTTTGTTCAGCTTGTTTAAAGAATCATAAAACAAATAGTTTTCCACCTCTCCCTATGCATATTTTTTTCCTCAATGTTTCCCGGATCTAAAAATTGAATTTCCCTTTTACTCTTTTCGACATAAACTGAGTGAAATTTTAACATGTAAGAAAAATCATGTGTTAAGCATAGATTATGAAACAGTTCCAACACTTCCTAAAATCTTTTACAAAACTTCTTTGTTTAGGGAAATAAAGTGATACGGCTCATAGCCAAATATGTATTCCAATACTTTTGAACAGACCTGTATTTGATCTGTCGGTTGATATATAAACTATATAATGCGGAAATTTAGTTTAGCAAGAAAACGCTTAACAGGTTGAAATTTCTCTTTCCGCAAATTATACTAATATATGGAAATATACTTGAATACTTTTGTTCAGCTCTGTAGTTTACATACTAGTAGTTATTACATACCAGCATTAAGCTGAAATTTAGTTCAGTCTAAAATATTTTTAAAACTACTTAAATCACATTTCCAGAAATTACCGACCATGTATCCAATTCTTTGTTTGACCCTGTATATCACTTTATTTGCATTATACAAACATTTCTTGGTAAATTGAATGCAGTTAATCGTAAAAATGCATAAAGTATTTAAAAACCACCGTTAAGTAAATTATGCTTATATTCACTAACCTATACAAGATCTTTTGAATAACAATTTTTTAAATGTTTTTGGCACAATTTAAATATTTCGCATACAGTATAATTTAAAATTTTTAAAGATGAATTTAGCATACTGTTTATTTATTTGCCAAAGAAAAAATATTAATTGTAGTTTGTTTTACCAAATCTTAAATGTTCATCCATCTTTTATTAAAACAACCTGCATATGTGATTGTTTTTACAAAAGAAGAATATATGCATTCTAACCTTCTATTTTTTTTCTTTTTTGTGATTTTATAGAATAATTAGACATATTTATTTTTCTGTTAGAGATACAGAGAGCAGATATCAAAGTGAAACATTCTCTATCTCTTTCTACAAGATTTATTTCCTTTCCAGTATTGAATGAAAAAATATTGAACACAAGTTGAATGTAGATTCTGCCATTGCAGAATTCAGTTTCGCGTCCAATTAGAAAAAAAAAAAAAAAAAAAAAAAAAAAAAAAAAAAAAAAATCAATAGAGGTCTTTTAGAAGGGCGACCCCGTTTAGAATGCAATGAACTAACTTCATTTTTCTTGTGTTTATGAATATAATAGCAAACAGAACGACGTGAAATACCCAACTGATTAGCAGTTTCTCTCTGAGACATTGGAATTGCGGAATAATAAAGAGATACAATTTGACGTGCTACTTCTTCATTGACTAGATTCGTCAAAAACGGATTTTTTCTTTAGTTTAAACGCTTTTTTATAGACTCTGAGAAAAAGGAAGTGCATTTTAACAATAAAACGAGTGGAATCCCGTCGAATTCAACGAATGAAATGTTTAAAAGACCCGATCGATTTGGTTTTAAAAAAAGCAAAAGTAATTACATTATTTAATCAATATATAATAAATATATTTCCAAACTTAATTTCAAGTTTGCCAGTTACAATTTTAGATGCAAATATTCGCACATCTTCAGTTAAAATTGTAATCTGAGTGCCGGCGAAATCCAGAAATTTTATTTTATATGCACTCACAGAAAAAAGTTTTATTAAAAAAAAAAAACTAATTTCATTTTTACTCTAACATTATTTTCACTAACTGAAGTAATCTGAAAATAAAATATCAATCTCAGTGTCCATAATGAAAAGAAATATTGAAATGTAATATCGTTATGAGTAAAAATGTGATGTTTTAAATAGTGACGTCATTTTCTCTTCAAATGTTTTTTAAAAGTTACTGTTATTGATAATATGAAAAAGGCATCCGTAATAATATTGTAATTTCCACTTATCTGGTTGCTGAATGACATCGTTTTCCTCGTTTGAAATTTTTCTCATTTGGCATTGATTTTATCATAAATTATTTTCTGTTATTTTATTTACATTATTAATATTATTTCTCAGTAAATATATATATATATATTTTTACCTCAATTAGTGCTATAATTATACGCAATCATTTTATTGTGGTTAAATTTTACGAAAACAATTAACTTTTTTCTTTTAAATGCGAAGACATGTTCACTGATGAAATAAAGCTTCTGACTGGGGGAAAGTGATAATGGAAAATAAATTTTTGTTATCGAGAGAAAAGTTATACTGAGTTGCCACCATTTTGAAGAAATATCGTAAAAAGCATTTAAAATTAAAGATAAAATATAAAAATGGAAATAAATTAAAAAATAGCTAAAATGAGCACAACTACAAATAAATAGCTCTCATTTAAAAAAAAATAATAATCAAAATTGGTTGAGTAGAAAATTCAGGGCTGATGACTAAAAAACAGCCAGGTCTTTTAAATATGTAGATTGTATGAATGTCTCGTTTTAACGGCCAGATTATGAAAAAATGGGCCACAATTTTTGACACGACACTTTTTAGCTTGTCTGAAAGAAATAGCATCGGAGGCTAATAAAAACAACAACAAAAATTGCAGAAAATGCATTTTGACTGTGTGTTGTTTAAATTTTATTATTTAGCAATCTCATTTAGATTTTAATAATATTTTGTTAGTGTCGGAAAGTGTTTTATAATCTATGTTTGATGCATAATTTTTGTTGTGGATTATTTTTATGGGTGATGTTTTTTAAATGTATACCAGTTTACACATATTTTAATTAAACTACAGTAGAACCTGCAAAAGTGACCACCTTCGTAAAGTGACCACCTGGCTAAAGTGACCGCTTTTGGAAAATTTTACTTGTACTCGTATAAAATAGTATCAGAATTGTCCGGTAATGTGACCACCTGCGTAAAGTGACCAGTTAGCCTGTCATTGTCAATGTTATGTGAACCTGTAAAATGTGGCCATCCATTTTCTTGCACACCGAAATTTTTCAAATTAAAGTGGTCATTTTCTGGAATTTTACTTTGATTCATTAGAAAAGTACAAGAATTTATCTGATATAGTGATTATTTGCTTAATGTATAACGTGACCACTTTGTTTTTTATTGTAATGATTTGGCGATTTTTAATGAAAAGTTTACTATTTACGTTATCATTATGCAATTACAATTAAAATAAAAATGTACCTTTTAGTTACGTGTTATTTAAATCAATCACTACGGAATTTCAACTGTATTCAAAAGAAATAATGTGAATTTTAAGTAAATTACCTTCTATATAGTATATTTTAAATTAGTAATTTAGTTATTATTATAGTTATTAATTAAACAGTTCATTACTTAATATAGTGCGTTTTTTCTTGTTTATTTTTTGAGGTCACAAAAGTTTTAATGTACCATTTTAAAACACACTTTATAAAGTGACTACCTCTATATAGTGACCATTTTAACCGGTCCCAAAGGTAATCACTTTAGATAGGTTCCACTGTATTATTACAGAGATATTTCCGTTCCGCTGACAATTGGTCCTCAAAATATTGTTCGAAAACAGAATCAAATTTTATCATGCGAAATAATGAAAAAACGTTTAATATTGATGACTTGAAATTCTGGAGATGGCGGATATTTTTTTTTTTGGCTCATTTGGACCATCAAATCGTTATTTTTGAATTTGAAAATGCATGAAAAATGCGATATCTATATCGCATGTATATGAGCTTCGTGGTCGAAATAAAAAATAATAACCATCAAAACGCAAAACTAGTCGTTGGGGGCCACCGTAATACTTACCCATCATACATATGCATATATAATATATGAAAATAATACATTTGAAAACTATTTTTAAAATGGATTGCAATTACAAAACAAAATTTAAACGTGTATTTATATTTTTATTGTGCATAGTAATGTTGTATTAATGAGTTGCTAATGAATCTCTTTCGATAAATTACACAACACGCCGAACTACTCAAATAGTACTGAATTCCGAAAAAAAAAAACCATTCTTATAACTCCAAAAATAATAAACTTATTAACTAACAGTTTATTGCGTAGGATTAAGCGTCTCATTTCCAATTAAAATATATCTTTGAATTGAAATTTGAATGAAATACAGGGTCATGAAAAATCGAAGAATGTGGAAAACAGGATTACAGATATCTCGGCAACTAATAATTAGATCAACTTTGTTTTTTATGCAAAATTTGTCTTATTTTATTGCCTTTTACGATCACTCCTTAAAATAAAAAAAATCGAAAATTTTTATGTGTCTTTCATCAGAACGAATTTTTCGAGAGTCCGAAAAAAATAGTTCCGGATAATCGAGGTTACTGATATTAAATAGGCTTCGTCCCATTCTTACATACTAAGTACATACAAAATTTCAAGTCTCTATCTCAATTCGTTCGGGAGATAGAGCGTTTACAGACAGACAGACTGACAGATAGACAGACGGACGGCAATTTTTTTTTCTAAAAATATGTTTTTCGAAATCTCCAGTGTCGAAAACGTGTAAATCCGTCAAAAAAAATTTCGATTTTCAAAACGATTGCAAGACTTACCCTGTACTACGTATGATGGGTAAGTAAAATCATACATCAGAATATATAAAATATTTTCCGAAAATTAAGCGAATTAATCGAATATCATTAAGAAATTTCATTCAGCCATACAATGAGATGAATATATGATAAATCGCAATATTATGATATAAATACAATAACTATCAACTTAAATCGATTAAAAAAAGAAATAAAAAAAGTTATTGACGAAAAAACGAAAGCAAGTGAATTATAAAAATGTAGTATTTTGCGAAAAGAAAATAATGAATATAATGTTAAAAAGCAAAATGTTATTTATTTATTTTGATAAAGATTTCTAAGATGCAAAGCGCATATTTCATTAAAAAATTTTTTAACAAAAATATCACGATGATTTTTGTGACTGAAGAAGACAGATTTATTGTTGCGAAACGCGTTATAAGTATTTTTCTTTTTAAGATAATTTAACGGAAAATTTACCATTGCAGTATGTGTTTCACCAGTAAATATAACTTTTGATGTTAAAACTGTTGTTAGCTTTCGTTTTTTCAAAAACTAAAACAAAATCACTTCACCTTTTTTCATTCACGTATAAAAACATTTCATATTTATTTACTTGGAAGGTGTCACAAATAAAAATTAAATTAAAGAGTTGACATGTTTCGGTTCATTAATGAACCGAAACATGTCAACTCTTTAATTTAATTTTTATTTGTGACACCTTCCAAGTAAATAAATATGAAATGTTTTTATACGTGAATATAACTTTTGGTTTTAATAAAATAGTTAATTTTAAATTTCATGCAGTTTGCTGCATAATTATTAATGAAATTGTTCTTAGATAATCAAATAAATAAAACAAAAACTTGTAACATAATTTCCTTGCTAAATTAAGTCAATAACTGTGGTGGTTACTCCATACCCCCCCCATATATTTAATTTAATTCAATTTTATTAGCCATTTTATTTCATATCACCTTCCTTTTTATTAATGTTCTCAATTTAAATTTAATTTCGGTTTCACTTATTTTCATTTCGTCGCCTGTATTGTTTTCTTTCTTGCTTAGCTTTCGATTGTTCCAAGCCGGTAAAATTTTGTTTGAAATCATTCCTTCCGGTTTTAAATTTGTTCGAGAACTTTCTCGCTAGTTCTTTTGGGTGGAACTTCCGTTTATTCGGACACACCCCTAACCTATCAAATTAAATTCCACAGGTGACGTATTTCAAGCCGTTAAGTACATGGCCACCAGCTTTGGCCTTCCTTCTTAAGATGGTTATCAATTTTATTCTTATTAGTTACATATCTTTTCATACTGTATATTGTAATTTGGCTTAGTTTTCCTCACCCCCTCTGTTGCTAACTGCCAAATTGGCGTATTTTGCATTTACAATAACCCTTTCTCCTTTTCCCCTGGGCTCGCGGCCACCTGCGTCAGTTGCGCCGATAGACACCTGCTGTGATGGATGCAGTCGCATGAGTGAAAGTTCGGGGCAGAGGTGCTCCCCCGTTAACGAAGGATGGAACGGTTTTTTTTTGTTATGTTGAGATTATTACGATGCTGATTTTTTTTAAGTGCGGCAAAGAAAAAATGCTGCCCTCAAAATTCATCTAGGAAAGTGATGTTGATTTCTGTTAAGCCAAGTCCCTCTATGCTGCGAGGAGCAATGAAGTGGTTTAATGCATTCCTGAATGTATTCGTTTGTGCCTTCTCTTTTTGGAAATGATGTTGAGTTTTTAAGGCGGCTAGTAGCAAGGCACTTCTCACTGCAATAGCATCCCGAAAATTGTTTTGTTTGTGCATTCTCTTCTTGGATTACGGAAATTATATAAGGTCTCATTATACGTCTTCAGTTTATGCTCTCGTGTTATCTTCACAAGTGTTGTAAAAATGTCGTCACGTATTTTATAAATATTCATTCATTTTCTCATCATCTCTTCATCAACGAGTTTTCTTCTACAAAATCTAATGTGCCCAATTCTTCGATAATCTTTTTATTCTCCATCCTCTGAGAAGTAGGCAGAGGTGAAGAACTGTTTTGTTTTCAAGAAATAATATTATAGTTTACATGACGTCTTGGTGAAGATTTTTCTTTCGTCAGGTGAAGAAATTTTATTTGCATAAGTCCTTTTTACTTCATTATCTGGCCCAATATATATATAATTTTTTCTTAATATTTACGGGGCGTTATAAAGAAAATATTGGCATGTATCTATACAATATGAAGTATGATGTATTTTGTTTTGAAAGTTCATATTATGAGAGGTGTTCTTTTTCAAAAAGAAATAATAATTTATTCTCCTTTTATGTCATGAAGAAAATTGTTTAATTACATGTTGTTGAGATATCTAGAATATGTTATGAAAAGAATTTTTTATTGCTTGGAGATAGCAATAGTTGTGATTAACATATGTTATGAAATGGTTGTTTATCAAGTGAGAAATTAATATGTACGAGTCACCAAAAATATAAATTTGTGAAGAAATATTTATTCATGAAAAAAGCAACAAGTACTTCATGAAATAAAATATATTTTTTTTTTCTTCGAAAATTGTTCGTATATTAATTTCTTGTGCCTATTGTCTGGATTTATTTGTCATCAAAAGCCAAGGATTCAACAGGTAACTTTTTACCTTTTTAATTTTATATTTTTATAACTTTATACTTGATTTTTCTTCATCATTGGATAAAGAATATTTTTATTATTTTAAATGAAATAATGAAGAGAGTAATTAGGGTCGTTTGCAGGCCCCCATTCTCCGTGATGTGCTATCATTATCACGATCACTTTGGCCTAATTGTGGGTAGAGGCAAATAAAAAGTGCTTTTTCCACTTTCAAATAAACATAACATTATATTTTCTTTGATACCCTGACCAAAGCGTCAGCTCAAACACAACACACTTTAATTCCTTTTGGAGCCGTGACCAACGCTTGAACATTCTTCATTATTTTTTTTTCAAGTTATTTTTCTTCATATAGTGATTAATGTTTTATATAATTATATTTTGTTGGGTATGGTGCAGTAATCAAATACAATATTTATATTGATCTTGTATTGAAATATTATCTTTTTCTGGAGCAGTGCATTATATATACAACATAATTTATCAATATATTTCTTCTTGCATTATTATAATTTATAACTAATATATGCATTATTTAACGGTGGTACTGGTAAAAATTATTGTTCATGCTAAGATAAATTATTCTTCTTGTCATACATATAATAATTTATGTTTTGAGCCATATTATATATAAATATTTACATAAAATATTTGGGTCTTATATTCTTCATATGATACTAATATGTTAGTATACGTTTTCTTCTTTTTTTTTAATATATAAAAATGGTTTATGACGTATATGAAAGTCATCAATATTTTAAATAACGAGTCAATTCTCAAATAAAATCATCTGTGAACACAATGGCTTCACAAGGATGTGATGTACCCACTGCTCTAAAAATTCATCAATCCATATATAACGCTACACCTCATCCAGCTACAAAGTTCTCCCCAAATCTTCTTCATTTTGGCAGAGAAATAAATGACATTTATTCCAATTATAAATCTCAAGTTTCATGGAAAATTCTCAACACTGCATATGAAATTCATAAATTAATGGATGTTATTGAAAAAATATACTATCAAGCTTACAAGAATAACGAATCATCTAGACAAAAGGTGTACCAAAAATCCAGAGAAAAATTAAAGTTTTCCAACATCAATGTTAATGACATTGTTTATGCAAAATTTCCTACTGTGTTTAACAAAAAGATACAAGGCCCATACGTGGTCAAGAAAATAATTTCTCCTGTGCTCATTCAAATTCAAGATCCCAATAATAGTCATGCTTCACCAATGTTGATTCACACTAATCGAATCTTGAAGCTTCAAAAGAGAAATGAAGCACTGCAACATCCTTCAGTTTCTTCAAAAGGTGCATCACATGATCAATCAGCTGTTGATAATGCATCCTCCACTCCTGTGAGACAACACTCTTCTATTCAAGTTTCAAATCATGATGCAGCTTGTAATACTTCTCCTCAAATTCTTTCTTCTTCTAAATGCCAGCAAACATCTTCATGTTCCAGTAAATCGGTACTGTCACAAGCTCCTCCTGATGGCACTCATACTGGTGCTAAAAGCAAATCCACTCAATATAGAAGTTATGATCTTCGTCCTCGCAATCATAAACTACATAAAAAATAGACTAACTCTCTTTTTCCTTTTACAGGATGACTTTTGCTTTGTAATATATTCAGTCGAAGCTAGCCGCACTGATTGTCCAGCAAGAAGAATCGCTATGTAATTTTTTTTTTCTTTTCTCCAGGCTGCAGGCAGCTGTTATTATTTTTTTTTATTTTTATGTAAGTCTTTTTCTCCCTGGTACAACTCAACGGTCATCCTCGGGATGTATGTATGAATTTTCAATAGTTTTATTATTTACTGTATTTATCTATAAGTCATAATTTTTACAATATTTACACATAATCTCATGTATGCCATACTTTTAAATTTTATAAAGTCTTTAATTACAATAGTTGATGCAAAAAATGGAGAAAGAATTTGTCTTTTTATATTCTTGTTATAATACTATAGCATTATTTAAAGTTATTTTTTGACAAATGTGCATTCTAATAAGAAAGGTGAAATTGTAATTGATATAAGGTAAACATAAAGATGAGTACTCATCAAATTATTTTCCCTATTGTGTCTTTTCCTTACAATGCATGCATGCTGTAACATTTAACCTCTTTTGATAAAAAAAAAAAAGAGAGAAAGTGCATGATAAACTTATTCATACTAATATTTTCTTCTCTTCTTGGTGAAATATAGAAAGTGAATGACTCACAATAAGTAATATTTTTGTATACTTTTGAGTATTTATACTTTGGATCCAAAGATGTTGATTGAGGCATTATATATATATTTATCCAAAGATGTTTAATGAGTCATTATATATATTTATATAAAGCAAATTCTTGATTTATGACAAATGCAAAAGTGATCACTTACTTAATTTTTTTTTTAAAAAAATGTTTGAAAATTACAAGTAAATATGTTCTAGATATCTTCTATATAGAAATTTTGACACAATTGATTTTTCTTTGTAAGTTGACATTATCAAGTCATATATAAGATTGACATATTCATATAAGTTTCTTCCTTTTTTTTCAGAATATTAAACATCTTATGTTTTATGTTTATTTTGAATGAAGTATAGTATTAAAGGTATTTATGCAATTATTGTCAATTTATATTGAAAATGTTTAAGAATATGCCTTTATGAGAGTGTAAAAATTCTCTCTTTGAAAATTATTATATTCATTTTGAAGATATTTTTGTTGAAAAATAATATCATGCTTTTGTTGACATTTTTTTTTGCAACTTATTAATTTTATTTTCTGCAAAAATGTGTTATTGAATAATACTAAAGTTATTCATTTAAGATTTATTGAAAGCTTAAAAGGCTATGTGGTGATATAAGAAATTTTTTTTTTATGAGAGCATAACTAATCTCTCTACACCATTTATATATATATTTTTGTTCAATTTTCAACTTACAAATTCATTTAACTTATTATGTGTTATTTGAAACCATATATGTTATATATAGTTATAACATGATTCATATACAGTTATAGTATATTTCATTTTTTTGTTCACAACTGAGAATATAAATATACATATTATTGTGTAATCAAGTATTTTGACATATGCTAAAAGCATTCTACTATTGTGGAACATTGTGCACAGCCTAACAAGAGACTCTTCAAAGTTATGGACTGTTTTTCTGCACATAGACTTTAATTTTTTTTATATGATAGATACCTCTGAAAGAAACTTTATATACCTTTCATGTTAACATTTACTACAGTTGGTATATTTTCATAAGGATTACTATCATAACAGTAATTATTTTTTTTATTGTTTAAATATCATGTACAACAATTATGTATATTCTTATAACTACTTCTGATATTTATTTTGTGTAATTATTTAGTATATTTGTACATGTGTTAGAAAATATTGTCTCGATGAAAAATTGTCATTTTTGTCATCTCACCAATATTTTCTTTTGGGGGACCCTGGGTAATATGTGGTGGTTACTCCATACCCCCCCCATATATTTAATTTAATTCAATTTTATTAGCCATTTTATTTCATATCACCTTCCTTTTTATTAATGTTCTCAATTTAAATTTAATTTCGGTTTCACTTATTTTCATTTCGTCGCCTGTATTGTTTTCTTTCTTGCTTAGCTTTCGATTGTTCCAAGCCGGTAAAATTTTGTTTGAAATCATTCCTTCCGGTTTTAAATTTGTTCGAGAACTTTCTCGCTAGTTCTTTTGGGTGGAACTTCCGTTTATTCGGACACACCCCTAACCTATCAAATTAAATTCCACAGGTGACGTATTTCAAGCCGTTAAGTACATGGCCACCAGCTTTGGCCTTCCTTCTTAAGATGGTTATCAATTTTATTCTTATTAGTTACATATCTTTTCATACTGTATATTGTAATTTGGCTTAGTTTTCCTCACCCCCTCTGTTGCTAACTGCCAAATTGGCGTATTTTGCATTTACAATAACCCTTTCTCCTTTTCCCCTGGGCTCGCGGCCACCTGCGTCAGTTGCGCCGATAGACACCTGCTGTGATGGATGCAGTCGCATGAGTGAAAGTTCGGGGCAGAGGTGCTCCCCCGTTAACGAAGGATGGAACGGTTTTTTTTTGTTATGTTGAGATTATTACGATGCTGATTTTTTTTAAGTGCGGCAAAGAAAAAATGCTGCCCTCAAAATTCATCTAGGAAAGTGATGTTGATTTCTGTTAAGCCAAGTCCCTCTATGCTGCGAGGAGCAATGAAGTGGTTTAATGCATTCCTGAATGTATTCGTTTGTGCCTTCTCTTTTTGGAAATGATGTTGAGTTTTTAAGGCGGCTAGTAGCAAGGCACTTCTCACTGCAATAGCATCCCGAAAATTGTTTTGTTTGTGCATTCTCTTCTTGGATTACGGAAATTATATAAGGTCTCATTATACGTCTTCAGTTTATGCTCTCGTGTTATCTTCACAAGTGTTGTAAAAATGTCGTCACGTATTTTATAAATATTCATTCATTTTCTCATCATCTCTTCATCAACGAGTTTTCTTCTACAAAATCTAATGTGCCCAATTCTTCGATAATCTTTTTATTCTCCATCCTCTGAGAAGTAGGCAGAGGTGAAGAACTGTTTTGTTTTCAAGAAATAATATTATAGTTTACATGACGTCTTGGTGAAGATTTTTCTTTCGTCAGGTGAAGAAATTTTATTTGCATAAGTCCTTTTTACTTCATTATCTGGCCCAATATATATATAATTTTTTCTTAATATTTACGGGGCGTTATAAAGAAAATATTGGCATGTATCTATACAATATGAAGTATGATGTATTTTGTTTTGAAAGTTCATATTATGAGAGGTGTTCTTTTTCAAAAAGAAATAATAATTTATTCTCCTTTTATGTCATGAAGAAAATTGTTTAATTACATGTTGTTGAGATATCTAGAATATGTTATGAAAAGAATTTTTTATTGCTTGGAGATAGCAATAGTTGTGATTAACATATGTTATGAAATGGTTGTTTATCAAGTGAGAAATTAATATGTACGAGTCACCAAAAATATAAATTTGTGAAGAAATATTTATTCATGAAAAAAGCAACAAGTACTTCATGAAATAAAATATATTTTTTTTTTCTTCGAAAATTGTTCGTATATTAATTTCTTGTGCCTATTGTCTGGATTTATTTGTCATCAAAAGCCAAGGATTCAACAGGTAACTTTTTACCTTTTTAATTTTATATTTTTATAACTTTATACTTGATTTTTCTTCATCATTGGATAAAGAATATTTTTATTATTTTAAATGAAATAATGAAGAGAGTAATTAGGGTCGTTTGCAGGCCCCCATTCTCCGTGATGTGCTATCATTATCACGATCACTTTGGCCTAATTGTGGGTAGAGGCAAATAAAAAGTGCTTTTTCCACTTTCAAATAAACATAACATTATATTTTCTTTGATACCCTGACCAAAGCGTCAGCTCAAACACAACAATAACTATTAACTTTCTATTAATATTATGAAACCAATACTTTAGTAAAGTCCATTTAGCAAATTCCATTTCATCGATAATACGGAAAATAAAATGCATAGTTATGCATGGCAAATGAAAAATTGGATACTTCCTGATTCTCATTTTGCCTTTCTCAAGATATGCGAGTCATAAATCTAGTTAGAGTGAAAAATCTGCTATGATGTATTACTTCGAGTCCGAGGTGAATGGAAATTTTATGTTCTATTCAATTTTACTTGGAATAAGTATTTTTATTTTTTACAGTTTTCGTTCGGTAAAATACATGAATTTTGAAATCATATAGCTTCACATTTCAGTGAAAGGCAATCTATACTAATGGAAGAATTTAGTAAATTTCGTATTTGATAGAAGGTGACTTTAAAAATTGGCTCATACTGAATAGGGAAATTTCAGTAATAGTTGATGTATGCGTAAAATTGTAAAACGTCAGTTTCTTTCAACCATCTCAAACACCTTGTGTTATTTCTGATAAATACACGTTGATTAGGGAAATAAACATTTTTTTATTATTGGTTATTATGTGTTATATTAAAATTATGAAAGATTCTGCATTAGTCACAGTTAATTTTAATCGGTAGAACACGATTTTAACAGCTAGCGAATACTGAATAGCAAAAATTTAAAATTAGTTTATATATTCATAAACGACGTGTCATTTATGATAAAATCACGTTGATATGAAAGGAAATTATTTTTTGTCGGTTAATTATGTTGTGTGCTAGGATCAGGGGAGATTTTTTTTATAAGTGACTGTTATTTTCATGATGTTTTAGAATGTGTGAGTTCTAACCTTGTTTTTTCTTTTTTTTATGATTTTAAAAAATAGTCAGACATACTTATTTTTATATTGGAGGTACACATGGCAGACATCAAGGTAAAAATTTTCTTTCTCTTTCTACAAGATTTAGTTTCTTTCTAGTACTGAATGAAGAAATGTTGAAGATAAGAAAAAAAATTAAAATTGCGAAAAATGGGATTTAGACTGATCATTCAAATATCTCATTTAGATTGTAACAATATTCTGTTAGTGTTGGAAAATGTTTCATAAAAATGACATATTGGAAAAATGAATTTTAGATTTATAAATAAATTTTATATTTAAAAAAATAATAATAAACATTATTTTCATTATGATAAAAACGTGGCTTACGTAATAACAGAGTCACATATTACTTAAGCCATGGATTAAATATTAATATTCCTGGGCAAATCATCAACGAATTTTAAACGAAATTTCAGCTTACAGTTTTCGGTATTGCAAATTTTTAATTTTCTAAACATAGCACATTTTTAATTTTTACACAATCAAATAGGGAAAAATGAACTTTTGAATGAAATTTGCTTGAAATCTGTATCTAAATTTATTTTTCAATTTTTAATTTTGTGTAATTTTTAACACTCTTTTGTCACCTTGGCAACTGAAGTATTCATTTTCCGGACATTAAACTTGGTCCAATAAGAAATCCAGACATCACAGGGTTTCAGAGATATCTTAGATACATCTAGCCTGAAAACAACAACAATTTTCCTGTTGGTGAAAAAACAAAATAATCATGCATCAGGATATATAAAATATTTTCCGAATCTTTATTTTTCTTAACCCTTTAAGCGTCCTAGCAGGGTTTTTCGGTCGCGCGATTTTTGAAATCAAAGACTGATTTAAAACAAAATTGATATTATAGCTAATTTTTTGATGAGAAAGAGATAAATAAATATGTAAATTTACCAAATAAAAGTTCTCATGTCGATACTTTTCATAACAGCTGCATTATGAATCGTAAAACATGAATGGAAAATTTTACAGGGCGCTAAAAGGGTTAATCGAATATTATTAAAGAATTTCATTTAGTAATACAATGAGAAGAATGTATGAATACATCGCGATAGTATGAGACAACAACAACAACAACAACAATAATAATAATAATAATAATAATAATAATAATAATAATAATAATAACAATAATAGTAGTAGTAGAAATTGATTAATAAGAGCAATAAATAAAAAAAGGATTGATAATAAATAAATAAATAAATAAAAATAAAATAAAAGAGAGCGAAATATGAAAATATAGTATTTTGCGGAAAGAAAATATCGAATAAAATGTTAAAAAGCAAAATAATTTTTAAGATTTATATTATTTAAGATATTATTTATATTATTTAAGGTTATATTATTAAGATATTGTTTATATTATTTAAGATATTATTTATATTATTTAAGATTATATTATTAAGATATTGTTTATATTATTTAAGATTATATTGTATGTGTTTCACCACTTTAATTTTAATAAAATAGTTAATTTTAAATTTCGTGCAATTTGGCGCATTAATTATTAATGAAATCGTTTTCAGATAATCAAATAAACAACGAAAAATTGTCGAATAATTTCCTTGTTAAATTAGATCAATGAACTTTCTATTAATATTATGAAGCCAATACTTTAGGCAAGTCCATTTAGAAAACTTTATCTCATCGATAATACGGAAAATGAATTATATAGTTATGCATGACAAATGAAAAATTGGATACTTCCTGATTCAAATTTCACCTTTCTCAAGATATGCGAGTCATAAATCTAGTCAGAGTAAATAATCTTCTATGAAATATTACTACATTGAAAAAAAATGATGTACTCAAAAATGAGTAAGTCGATGTACTTATATCGAATTGAGTATGTTTGGATAAAAAATGAACACATTGCTTTCTCAATTTTGAAACATCATATGTTATCAAATCCAAACAAACGATAATGTTGTACCCAGTATTGGTTTATCTCATTCATGGCGGCATAAAAGATGCTTATTAATGTAAATATTAAATTATGCACAATATTTTAAAATAATTTTGAAATATACTTGCAAATAATGCCCTTGTCATAAAATGTCCGATTTGGGTATTTTACTTATAATTTTGCTCTTTCTCGTAATAAATAATCAATTAAATGCTTATTGTTTATAATTTTGAGCAAGAAATAAATACCAGCATATTTTCACTTTAATTTGTAAAATTAGCGGGCAGTTAATACTGATTTATATTTGAACGCAACCGTGGAATCAAAAATGAGTACATGTGTTTCTCAGTTTTGAGAACTTTTGGATCGGAGCTATTTTGAGTATGTGAAGTACTTAAAATTGAGCACTTTTTACTTAATTTTGAGAACCCATTTTTTTCAGCGTACGGGTCAGAGGTGAATGGGAATTTTATGTACCACTCAATTCTATTTGGAATATGTAATTTTATTTTTTACAGTTTTAGTTTGATAAAATGCATGAATTTTGAAATTATATAGCTTCATATTTCAGTGAAATGTTGTATATATTAATGGATGAATTTAGTAATTTTTTTGTTTGGTAGAATACGATTTAAAAAAGTGTCCCATATTGAATAGCAAAATTTCAGAAATAGTTGATGTATGCATAAAATTGTTAGACGTCAGTTTCTTTCGACCGCTTCATAAGTGCTGTGCCATGTATGATTAAAAAAAAAAAAAAAAAAAAAAAAAAAAAAAAAAAAAAAAAAAAAAAGTTGATCATGGAAAGAAAGAAAATGGGTTTATCGGTTATTATGTTGTATATTTGGATTATGGAAGATCCTTTCTTAGTCACTATTATTTTTATTTGATAAAACATGATTTTAACAGCTCGCAATTACTGAAAAGTAAAATTTCAAAATTAGTTGATACAAAAAATTGTTAAATCTGAGTTTCTCTCTGTGGTGGTTACTCGATAACCCCCCATATGTTTTGTTTAATTCATTTTTATTAGCCATTTTATTTCTTATTACCTCCTTTTTATTAATGTTCTCAATTTAAATTTTATTTCGATTTCGTTTCTTTTCTTTTCGTCGCCTGTAATGTTTTCTTTCTTACTTAGCTTTCGAATGTTACAAGCCGGTAAAATCCTGTTCGAAGTCATTCCTTCCGGTTTGGAGACCCTTCGAGAACATCCTGGCTTGTTCTATGGGTGGAACTTCCGTTTATTCGGACACCCCCCTTAGCCTATCAAATTAGTTTCCGCAGGTGACGTATTTTAAGCCATTGAGTGCATGGCCACCTGCTTTGGCCTCCCTTCTTTACGTGTTTATCAATTCTGTTCGTATTAAATTCATATTTATCCATTCTTTGCATCGTAACTTGGCTTATTTCTTCATCGCCCCCCTCTTTCGCTCGCTGCCAAATTGGCGCCTTTCGGATTTATAGTAACCCTTCCTTTTTTTTCCCTCCGGGCTCTCGCCCACGTGTCAGTTGCGCTGTTAGACTCCTGCCGTAATGGATGCGGTCGGATGATTGGAAGTTTTGGGTGGAATTTCCGGGGCATGTGTGCGCCCCTCGAGACCGTTGCATACGGGCACCATTTCATGCTGCTATGATCACGCCATGGTTTCAGGAAAGGTTGATTTTTTAACGCTGCGAGGAGCAAAGCCCCTTCAAAGGCATCCCGAAATTATTGTGTTTTGTGCCTTCTCTTTTTCGGATTACACAAGTTAAATAAGGTCACACCATGGATCTTCCGTTTGTTGCTCTCGTGTTGGCTTCATAACTTGTTATAGAATGTCGTCATGTGTCTTCTAAATATTTTTTTTTATTTTTCATCATCTCATCGTCAATAATTTTTCTTCAACTACCTTTTGTGCTCAAATTTTCTTCAATAATCTTTTTATTTGATCTCCGTCCTCTGAAAAACAAGCAGAGGTGAAGATTTTCTTTCGTGAGTTGAAGAATGTTCTTTCAAGAAGTGATCTTACATTTTACATAACGTATTGACTTTATAATTCTTTCGTCATTTTAATTTGCTATTTGGCCCATCTTCATATAAATAAATTTGAATATTCACGGGGCGTTCCATGGAAAATATTGGTGCATATCTATATAAAATTCTCGTCTGATAATATATATATATATTTAAAAGATACATATATTTAAGTGATGTTTCTTTTTTGAAGAAAATAATGTTATTTTCCTTTTGTGTGTTATGAGAAATTTTGCAAGTTCATACTGTCAAGATATATCAAAAAAAATGTGTTATGATGAAGAATGTTGGTTTTGTTTGGAATATGTCAATTTAAAAAATATCTTCATTTGTAAAGTTTTTACTATAAGACAAATGTTTAATTTCTATGAGAAACAAAAATGTTTCTATAAAGAAGATAGTCGATTTTTCATGAAAGAAATACAAGTATTTCATAAATAAATAAATATTAATCTTCAACCAATTTGTGTATTAATTCCTGTGCATGTGTCTGGATTTACTACTCATCATCTGCCAAGGACTTCACAGGTAACTTTACTTTTTCTTCAAATTTATATTTTATAATTTTGTATTTAGTTTATCATCTTCAAGGTTAAAAGAATATTTTTATTATTTTAAGTGAAGTAAGGATGGTCACTTTTGGGTCGTTTGCCGGCCTTCATTCTCCGCGATGTACTGTCACTTTCACGATCACTTTGGCCTAATTGTGGGTAGAAGCAAATAAAAAGTGTTTTCTCCTCCCATCTCTTCTCCTCACCCTCTAAAGTAAACACAACAGTTTTCTTATTTTCTTTGGTGCACTGACCAAAGCGTGTCCAACATTCCATGACCATCCGTTTTTTTCCTTTGCTACCATCGTATTTTCCTTATATATATATATATATTGTCGTCATTATCTTCAGTTATATCTTCATTATTAAAATTATTTCTTCATGCAATGATTAATATTTTATAATTATATGTTATTGAGAGTGGTGCAGTAATTAAATGCAATATATATATTGATTCTATACTGAAATAATATTTTTGTTTTCTGGAGCAGTGCATCATATATATAACATAATTTTTCCATATATTTTTCTTGCCTTGGTATAATTTGCAACTAATATATATACATTATTTAACGGAGGTGCTAGTAAAAATTATTGTTCATGCTAAGATAAATTATTTTTCTTGTCATACATCTAATAATATATGTTTTGAGCCATATTATATATATATTTTTACATAAAATTTTTTTTGGGTCTTATATTCTTCATATCATACTAATATGTTAGTATACGTTTTCTTCCTTTTTTTTTAACATATAAAAATGGTTTATGACGTATATGAAAGTCATCAATATTTTAAATAACGGGTCAATTTATATATATATTATTCATCACAAGACCAACCAATAACCAAATTCATCATGTCATATATTGAGCTCTTATATTAATTTTTTCATCATGCCACCAAAAGCCAAATTAAATGTTGCAATCCAACCCTTCGACGGTAACCCTCAGACTGTAGAATTCTTCTTCGATCAATTATCTGACATACAAGAACTAAATAACTTTACAGACAAGGAACTTTTTGTTCTCTTTAAATCAAAACTTGAAGGCACTTCCTTACTCTTCTTTCTTGAAACTCAGTCTCAGTTCAAGAACTCTAACTTTAATGAAATTCGAAAAGCATTTATAGACTATTTCTTACCCACAAAAAAGTCTGTTTCTCTCAAATCCTTACAGAACTTAAGTTTAGATTCAAATGAATCGGTTAAAAATTTTGCTTTTCGGTTGGATAAACAACTTCGACTTGCTTACCCAAAATTGGATCTTTCTGCTCTCAATTCATTAAAGTTCACTCATTTTCTTGAGGCTTTGCCTAAACAAATCAAACGCAAAATTTTAGAAGAAAATATTACATCTTTCGAGTTAGCTCTTGAACGAGCAAATTTTCTTCAAGACATTTATGACTCTCCCCCTAAAAAATCTTATGAGAATTTTAATCAAGCCTATTGTTTGGATACTGAAAAAGTCCAGGATAATTCTATTGCTTCTAATAATGTGCTTCATAAAACCCCTATGAAGCATACGAAGGATAAGGTTTATCACAATTCTCAAGCCAACTACTCTCCTTTGCAAACTCCAAAAGACAATTCTCATGCTTCTCGTAATTTTCAAAGAAAAACTAGAACATTTTCGCCTTCTCCACCGAGACAAGAGGCTACAAATAAACGTAACAATAATTTTCATCAACGTAATTTTTACCGGAAACGTCCTTATCAACCCACCTTTGACAAATATTCTCACAAAAAAAATTCTACATCCTTTTATCACAGACGAGATGTTGTGCAGTGTGCATTCTGTGGGAAATTCAATCATCGTATGGATACGTGCTATAAATTTAAAAATATTATTAATTCGTCTAACCAAAACTCTTCAACTCAAATTTCGTCTCACCCTCACAGAAGGAAAAGCCACACCTCTTCTTCTGAAAATAACAACAATGTTTATCATTTAAACAGATAAGGGAGACTGGTTCTACTGACCGCCTTCTCTCCCGTAGTTCTCATTCAGGGTCAGTACACTTTGACAACAACAACAAACATCAACAATTTGATAAACGCTCTTCAATTACTTTAGTGTCATCCACAGCTGTCCAAACTTCTCCTATGACATCTAAATTTAACAAATCTTCCTGTTCACATAATTCTTTGACATCTAAACAAAACTTTGAAATTGATGATGATGTACAAGAAAGACATGTCATCTGCAGCTCATTTAATAATTCATATGTTCTTCCATGCATACTCATAAACATTCAACATAATGAAATTTCAACGTTAATTGATACGGGATCAAGTTTGTCTCTATTGGATGAAGAATGCTTTAATAGCATTAAATCCAGGCTTCATTACAAATTTTTATCCAGGAATGTATCGGTGTCTACCATAAATTCTAAGGTTTTCTTCAAGGGATGCATAGAAATAGCATTTAAAATTGATAAATTTTTTTTCATCATGTTTTTTACCTTACAAAGATACAAAATGTTCATTTTCAAGCCATACTTGGATTTGAATTTATTAACAAGCATTCTATTACTATTTCTCCAAGTTTTAAGTCTATCCTAATTAAGGACAAACACATTCCTTTTCAAAGTTATAACGAATCTCCTACTTGCTATTTTATGAATTCTGAATATAATTATGTTAATTCAGGTGTACCATATTCTTTAGATGTACACAAGATGCCTTGTTATGAAGATTCTATGTCAAATAATCTAAGTAATGGTATTTATTCTGATAATATATGTGCAAATTATGATGACACAAATTTACAATTAGTCAACAATTATATAACCTATCCTTGCTAAATTGATTACTCCTCTCATTGAAGTCACCAAACCTAAAAATAAGTTTTCTTGGAAATCTGAACAAGAAAATGCATTTAAAAAATTACAAGACATTTTCTTCCATAAACCTATGCTCAATCTCCCAAACTGGAATGAAACGTTCTATGTTAATACAGATGCATCAAAAACAGCAATTTCAGCTGTTCTTATGCAGAAATTTGATGGTGAACTAAAACCCATCTCCTATTATTCCAAAACTCTATCTCAATCAGAAAGACACTACCCTGCCATCAAACTGGAACTTTATGCCATTTACAAAGGCATAACTGCTTTTAAATACTATATTTTTGGTCGACCCTTTATTCTATTGTCTGATGCAAAGCCACTTAATAATTATAAAAAAGCTACATCACCTGCTGATATTACTACTCGTTGGATGTTAGAACTGTCAGAATACTCGTACACATTCCAACATGTTCCAGGCAAAGAAAATGTCTTAGCAGATTTTCTGAGTAGAACTCCTCACATTCCTACTGAAGATCTCAATAATAATCCAGATCTTATTTCTTCACAAGAACCTTTACCTATTGTTGATAATCAAAATGATTTACATAATGACATTCCTCACTTTCCATGTGGTTTAGTTGACAAAATCCACCACACATGTCATCTTCAGAGTGATTCTTCACCTCCTAATAATGATAATAACCAAGATCCATTATTAGAAATTCTTGATCACACCATCTTCTCTGAACAACAAAAGGACATTAAAATCAAACAAATTTATGAAGATCTTAAAAATAATAAGAAATCTAAAAGTTTAAATGGCTACTATATTAATCCAAGTAATGAGTTACTTTGCTATAATGGTCATTTCTCTTCAGAAGATATCGAGCTACACAAAGCTGTTTTACCTGTGTCACTTAGAGCAAAAGCCTTAAGAATTGCTCATATTACTCATACTGGAATTCATAAAACCATTGTTAATTTAAAGAAAAGATTTACCTGGAAAACCCTTGTTTCAGATACCATTAATTATGTCAACTCTTGTGAAATCTGTTTAGTAAATAAGAATCATAAAAAAAACACTGCTCCATACTTACCTGCACCACTCCCAACAGCTCCCAATCAAAAAGTCTCTATGGATTTACTCGGCCCATTGAGAAATCGTCAATATGTGTTGACCATGATAGACCATTTTTCTCGTCATTTAGAATTATATGCCTTGAATAATATCAGCGCTGAGTCTGTTACAAAAGCTTTATTACATTACATTTCCACTCATGGAAAACCTGAATTAACGCTCACTGATCATGGCTCTCAATTTACTAGTGACATGTTTTCTTTCTTTAATAAAAAGCTTGGCATTAAATTAGAACACAGTTCTGTAGCCCATCCCCAGGCCAACGGATTAAGTGAACGAGTCAATTCTCAAATAAAATCGTCTGTGAATACAATGGCTTCACAAGGATGTGATATACCAACTGCTCTAAAAATTCACCAATCCATATATAATGCTACACCTCATCCAGCCACAAAATTCACTCCAAATCTTCTTCATTTTGGAAGAGAAATAAACGACATTTATTCCAATTATAAAACTCAAGTTTCATGGAAAATTCTCAATACTGCATATGAAATTCATAAATTGATGGATGTTATTGAAAAAATATACTATCAAGCTTACAAGAATAACGAATCGTCTAGACAAAAGGTGTACCAAAAATCCAGAGAAAAATTAAAGTTTTCCAACATCAATGTTAATGACATTGTTTACGTAAAATTTCCCAATGTGTTTAACAAAAAAATACAAGGCCCATATGTGGTGAAGAAAATAATTTCTCCTGTGCTCATTCAAATTCAAGATTCCAATAATAGTCATGCTTCCCCTATGTTGATTCACACTAATCGAATCTTGAAGCTTCAAAAGAGAAATGAAGCACTGCAACATCCTTCAGTTTCTTCTAAAAATGCATCACATGATCAATCAGCTGTTGATAATGCATCTTCCACTCCTGTGAGACAACACTCTCCTACCCAAGTTTCAAATCATGATGCTGCATGTAACACATCTCCTCAAATTCTTTCTTCTTCTAAGTCACAACAAACATCTTCTTGTTCCAGTAAATCAGTACTGTCACAAGCTCCTCCTGATAGTACTCATACTGGGATTAAAAACAAGTCTACTCAATATAAAAATTATGATCTTCGCCCTCGCAATCATAAACTGTATAAGAAATAAACTAACCTTCTTTTTCCTTTTTCAGGATGACATATTTCTTTGTAGTATAATCAGTCGATGCTAGCCAGACTGATATTTCAGTAAGAAGAGTCACTATGTATTTTTTTTCTCTTTTCTCCAAGCTGCAGGCAGCTGTTATTATTTTTTTTTTCTTCATTATGTAAGTCTTCTTCTCCCTGATACAATTCAACAGTCATCCTCTTGATGTATGTATGGTTTTCAATAGTTTTATTATTTAATGCATTTATCTCTAACTCATAATTATTACAATAGATATATAATCTCATGTATGCCATACTTTTAAATCTTATAAAGTCTTTAATTACAATAGTTGGTGCTGAAATTGAGAAAGAATTTATCTTTTTTATATTCTCGTTATAATATTATGTCATTATTTAAAGTTATTTTTGACAAATGTGTATTCTAATATGAAAGGTGAAATTGTAATTAATATAGGGTAAACATAAATTGGAGTACTCCTCAAATTACTTTCTCTATTGTGACTTCTCTTTACAATGCATGCATGCTTTAACATTTAACCTCTTTTGATAAAAAAAAAAGAAAAGAAAGTGCATGATAAACTTATATATACTAATATTTCTTCTCTTCTTGGTGAAATATAGAAAGTGAATGACTCACCATAAGTAGTATATAATATTTTTTTGTATACTTTTGAGTGTTTATACTTTGGATCCAAAGATGTTGAATGAGTCATTATATATATTTATAAAAAGCAAATACTTGATATATGACAAATGCAAAAGTGATCACTTACTTAATTTAAAAAAAAAAAAAAAATGTTTGAGAATTACAAGTAAATATGTTCAAGATATCTTCTAGATATAAAATTTTTGACATAATTGATTTTTCTTTTGTTTGAAAATTGACATTATCAAGTCATATACAAGATTCTCATATTCATATAAATTTCTTCCTTTTTCAGAATATTAAACATCTTATGTTTTATGTTTGTTTTGAATGAAGTATAATATTAAGAGTATTTATGCAATTATTGTCAATTTATTTTGAAAGTGTTCAAGAATATTCCTTTATGAGAGTGTAAAGATTCTCTCTTTGAAAATTGTTATATTCATTTTGAAGATATTTTTATTGAAATATAACATTATACTTTTGCTACCAATCTAACATATGCCATTCTTTTTGCAACTTATTATTTTATTTTCTGTGAAAATGTGTTATTGAATAATGCTAAGGTTATTCATTTAAGATTTATTGAAAGTTTAAAAGGCTATGTGGTGATATAAGTAAATTTTTTTATGAGAGCCTAACTAATCTCTCTGCACCATTTATATATATATATATTTTTTTTTGTTCAATTGTCAACTTACAAATTCACTCAATTTTTCATGTGTTATTTGAAACCACATATTTTATATAGTTATTGTATGATTCATATACAGTTACAGTATGTTTCATTTTGTTGACAGTTAAGAATATAAATATACATATTATTGTATAATCCAATATTTTGACATATGCTAAAGCATTCTACTATTATTAGTGCACTTTGCACAGCCTAACAAGAGACTCGTCAAACTTAAGGACTGTTGTTTTGCACATAGACATAGACTTTAAATTTTTTTATATATATGATAGATACTTATGGAAGAAAATTTTGTATACCTTCCATGTTAACATATAAGGATTACTATTATAACAATAAGTAATTTTTTTATTATTTGAACAGCATGTAAAACAGTTATTTATATTCCTATAACTATTTCTGATACATTTATTTTGTGTAATTATTTAGTATATTTGTACATGTGTTAGAAAATATTGTCTCGATGAAAAATTGTTCATTTTTGTCATCTCACCAATATTTTCTTTTGGGGGACCCTGGGTAATATGTGGTGGTTACTCGATAACCCCCCATATGTTTTGTTTAATTCATTTTTATTAGCCATTTTATTTCTTATTACCTCCTTTTTATTAATGTTCTCAATTTAAATTTTATTTCGATTTCGTTTCTTTTCTTTTCGTCGCCTGTAATGTTTTCTTTCTTACTTAGCTTTCGAATGTTACAAGCCGGTAAAATCCTGTTCGAAGTCATTCCTTCCGGTTTGGAGACCCTTCGAGAACATCCTGGCTTGTTCTATGGGTGGAACTTCCGTTTATTCGGACACCCCCCTTAGCCTATCAAATTAGTTTCCGCAGGTGACGTATTTTAAGCCATTGAGTGCATGGCCACCTGCTTTGGCCTCCCTTCTTTACGTGTTTATCAATTCTGTTCGTATTAAATTCATATTTATCCATTCTTTGCATCGTAACTTGGCTTATTTCTTCATCGCCCCCCTCTTTCGCTCGCTGCCAAATTGGCGCCTTTCGGATTTATAGTAACCCTTCCTTTTTTTTCCCTCCGGGCTCTCGCCCACGTGTCAGTTGCGCTGTTAGACTCCTGCCGTAATGGATGCGGTCGGATGATTGGAAGTTTTGGGTGGAATTTCCGGGGCATGTGTGCGCCCCTCGAGACCGTTGCATACGGGCACCATTTCATGCTGCTATGATCACGCCATGGTTTCAGGAAAGGTTGATTTTTTAACGCTGCGAGGAGCAAAGCCCCTTCAAAGGCATCCCGAAATTATTGTGTTTTGTGCCTTCTCTTTTTCGGATTACACAAGTTAAATAAGGTCACACCATGGATCTTCCGTTTGTTGCTCTCGTGTTGGCTTCATAACTTGTTATAGAATGTCGTCATGTGTCTTCTAAATATTTTTTTTATTTTTCATCATCTCATCGTCAATAATTTTTCTTCAACTACCTTTTGTGCTCAAATTTTCTTCAATAATCTTTTTATTTGATCTCCGTCCTCTGAAAAACAAGCAGAGGTGAAGATTTTCTTTCGTGAGTTGAAGAATGTTCTTTCAAGAAGTGATCTAACATTTTACATAACGTATTGACTTTATAATTCTTTCGTCATTTTAATTTGCTATTTGGCCCATCTTCATATAAATAAATTTGAATATTCACGGGGCGTTCCATGGAAAATATTGGTGCATATCTATATAAAATTCTCGTCTGATAATATATATATATATTTAAAAGATACATATATTTAAGTGATGTTTCTTTTTTGAAGAAAATAATGTTATTTTCCTTTTGTGTGTTATGAGAAATTTTGCAAGTTCATACTGTCAAGATATATAAAAAAAAATGTGTTATGATGAAGAATGTTGGTTTTTTTTGGAATATGTCAATTTAAAAAAATATCTTCATTTGTAAAGTTTTTACTATAAGACAAATGTTTAATTTCTATGAGAAACAAAAATGTTTCTATAAAGAAGATAGTCGATTTTTCATGAAAGAAATACAAGTATTTCATAAATAAATAAATATTAATCTTCAACCAATTTGTGTATTAATTCCTGTGCATGTGTCTGGATTTACTACTCATCATCTGCCAAGGACTTCACAGGTAACTTTACTTTTTCTTCAAATTTATATTTTATAATTTTGTATTTAGTTTATCATCTTCAAGGTTAAAAGAATATTTTTATTATTTTAAGTGAAGTAAGGATGGTCACTTTTGGGTCGTTTGCCGGCCTTCATTCTCCGCGATGTACTGTCACTTTCACGATCACTTTGGCCTAATTGTGGGTAGAAGCAAATAAAAAGTGTTTTCTCCTCCCATCTCTTCTCCTCACCCTCTAAAGTAAACACAACACTCTCAACCATCTAAAAGATACTGTGTCATTTATGATAAAAGATGTTGATAACTGAAGGAAATTATCTTTTAATCGGTTAACTATGTTGTGCATTAGGATTATCGAAGATTTTTTATTAGTCACTGTTATTTTCATTTGTTGAAGAAAAGGATCATTATATATTTTATAGAGACGTTTATCTCTATGTTTCGATTCAACAACTTGAATGTGGAAGAGAACTGGGGGAAGAGTCTTTCGGGAACGTATTTCTAGTGTATCTCATTCATTCCGGCATGAGTAGCCCAATGCCATTGTTTTGACATGTATTCGACGTTGTGAGCATACAGGACTTGTATTCTAATGTCCGACCAGAGATGTTCATAATGCGATCGACAAAATGAGTTCCCTGACTATCCTACTTTGAATACCTGACTCAGCCACTTGAGTGTGAAATTGACCGTAATCCAGACATAAAACACTAATTTCTAATTATCTCATTAATTAATTAATATTTATTCTTTTCCGCTTGGTTCCTATACCTACAACTCGAAAATTGTGGAAGGTAGGGGTGAGGTTATTGTTTATTTGGAGTATAACAGGGAAATTTACATTTTAAATCTGTACTATCACACATATGCAGGTTTTTTTTCTTTTTTTTTCCCCTTTTTTTTCCCTTCGATAAACTTGCACGTTATTTAGTTCCAAATACTTACAAATTATCTGATTTTTTAACATTCAGGGGAAATGCAGGATTTTTACCTTCATAAAACCTAGTTCTAAATGCCTTCAAGTTACTTGAAGCTTTTTCTTAAGTTTTTTTGTTCATTTTTTTACCTGAGAAGCAAATAAATTTTACTAAGCTGGCAGTTTTATGCTAACAGTTTACAACAACAGAAGTTTGTAATGTTTTTGCTTTCCAGATATATAGCACTCCAAACTTACTGGCATTTCACATTTCATGAAAAATGACATTCACAACTTTTAGCTTTGACATTTTCTACCGGAAAGAATATTCTTCAGGATTTCAAAATTTCACTTTCATCGTTTCATCATTTATTAAATACCATCTATTTCAACATAAAATAACCAGCAAATCAAAAATACAACTATTACACTTTGTCTGATTTTTAAAATAATAGATTTTAAGCTGAACAACGCACCAGCCGGCATTCATGTACGATCTCTGAAGCACTGAGGATCACGCGTGGCGCAAAAACTGTTTTGAGTTTATCTGAAGGTTGAAAGAGTAAGAAATGGAGCACTAACTTGAGCATAGCTATGCAATTAAATTTTATCAATATCTGGACAAAATCGCTTCCGAGACGCAAGCCTTACTAATGGAGGATTTCAAAGATGATATCTTGTCAAGGGCACAGGGTTTCTGGTGGTACAGTGAGTTCAAGAGCAGACGGCAGATTGTTGAAGACATGGAGTGTTCTAACGCCCATTGATAAGTTTGGGATGGTCCGCAAAAATTTTTTACTTCCGGCTCGAACCGTTAACACCATTTCCTACAAAGAGATCGTTTCGCACTTCGATAGAATCGTGAAACGGAAACGACTGGAGATTGCCGATCGCTGGAATTTTATTCACGAAAATGCTTCAGCTCACACTACTTTTGTCATGACTGTCAGTCTGTCCTAGATAGAAATTGAAACCTTGCTGCAGCCACCTTAAAGCCTCTGATTGAGTCTGGCAGGCTTTTTGTTTTGTCAAAAGCTCAATAAAAGCCTGAAAGCTCACCGTTTCGAAGACCTTCCTTCCATCCAACGGGTGTCATAGAGTCTCTGAAAGGGATCGCGTTAGAACGAACCCAACTTTATTATTTTGATGAATTTTAGCAATATATATCAATAGGATAATTTTTTTATTATCAGTTCCAGTCTCATTCCTTTATGGACAAACCTTGTGTATCAAAAGAATCTACATATCAACAACAAATTATTTATCTTCAGTTCAGAACAAGACAGTTCAAATGGCTCAAGTATTAGATAAGAAGCGTAAATCTTACTATCCAAACAATATTGAAAAGGGACTTGGAGAAAGAGAACTTCCTGACAACAATAACAACAGGGATGGCAGGGATGACCGCCCCAGGAACCGAGCTTTCGCTTTATAGAGAGTATTATACAAAGTTTAAGTGTAATCCTGGGGGGAATAAAAGCAATTACAGCAACAACAAAATAGTAAAGGAAATAGGACCATTTGTGAAAAAAATGCATGGACATTAATTGAGAAAAATCCTATATAAACAAATTGCATAATCCTCTTCTTTGGAAGTCTATAAATGAATGGTTAAATCAATGAAATGCGAAAATATTTACTTAATTTATAAGAGATAAAATATTTAGAAAATAACCCATAACTTCTGCGAGACTTATTTTGATAAATAATCAAAAATTGCAGACATTTGATGATGTATTCTTTTCGTTCTGCAATAAATCATCCTTTTTGATAAGTTCAATAAGGAAAAGGAATGGGAACTTCCGATTTATTTTCTCAAAATGAAATGAAACATTTCATGAACTTCATCATAAACTGACGTTCTTTTGTCTGAGTGTGGAAATTAGATTAACGGATGTTTTTAGAAGGTATTGAATATGCCTGAGATTTTATATTGGAAGATGACAAGTAAAAGTAATGTTTTAGAATAACATTTCCCGAAAATGAAAACTGCAATTTTAGTGCTGGTAAATACAGAAAAATCGTATAATTAAAAATATGACAATATGGTATAATTTGATTACAAAAACAAAAAAAAAAATAATGTCTTTAATAGCCGTAATGTAGAATTTTTACTAATGTAACTTATGTAAAAAGAAAAAAGAAAAAAGAAAAAAAAAACTTTATTCCTGCCTTGCTGTCAAGTAATTTTGAAATGAACGTTGATTCCGTATCTTCAATCGATAATAAGCATAATCTCTTAAGACCTGATATATCCTACATTATATACTACACATTTTTACAATTTTCACGTATATAAATAATTAAAAAAAGAGAGAAATTGGTATGAAAAGAGTCTAATAGCTTGAAAACCTTTTCACTCTGATATCTATACGCCTTTTAAGCAATTTAAATTTGAAATTTAACAGAACGCCATCACCATGTAACTTAGAATCATTTCCTATCATGGGATAGCATTGAATTAATGCCTTAGTATAGGATTTAATAGCTTGAAGAAAGCGTTTGTTAATATCTTTTAAAATTTTGCTTTGATTTTCATGAAACTTGGAATGACTTTTAAAAAATCTGTTAAGATTCTATATGTAAAATTTCAATTTTTTGGGGTGTTTTTTCGCAGTTATTTTTCGACAATGTATGGTTCAGAACCAAAACTATAGCTGTTACCAATTATTTAAAATTCCGAACTCACCTAACAATAAAAAATTGTATAAGATTCCTTTTTGGGTCTTCTAAATTATTTTCTAATTAAAATTAATTAATATTTAACAATTGATTAAAAGTGTATTTTTAAGTAGATTTCGTAAGAAATACTACCTATTGCAGTCGTTACTATGATACGATTTTAATAAATTTCTTCATAACTTTTCAGATCCCATTAACCTCAAACCACCCCTAAATAAAAAGTTTCTATGTATATATACATATGTGTGTATGTATGTATATACTAACTTATGTAAAAGTCGCAATTATGCATAGATCGTATTCAAACTCGCCAGAAACATTGATATGGTAAATACAAGGTCTGTATTTTTAAGTAATGAGAATATTTTTGTCGTAACGTAACAGTGCATGATAGCGCGCTCTATCTGGTTGGAGTTGGTAGTGGGTGGGTTAACCTTGAAAACGACATATGCGATATTCATCTGCTAGCTTTCGTTGAGGAAGGATCTCGTTCGGCGTATACGTCTAAAAAAAGTGTGTGCAAGCTGAAGATGCAGCAAAGTATTGAATAGCGTTACGCGATCAAATTTTGTGCTCGCCTTTGAAAATCTGGCGCTTCAACGCTGGAAATGATTCGCAGAGCAGCGAATGGCACACTCCTTAGTCCCCGCGACAGAAAAAAGCTCGCATGTCCAACAATGCTGATCGTGTTTTTTTTATGCGAAAGGTGTGCTCCACTCGGAATTTGTGCCCGAAGGACAAAGAGTGAATGGCCCCCAACTACGTGGAAATGCTGAAAAGACTGAAGAGGCGGGTCAATCGAGTGCGACCAGAAATTGCTGCAGAGAGGAAGCTGCACCACGATAACGCTCCCTGTCACACTTGCTACAGGGGCAGCGAGTACCTGACGAAAAATGGCATCCCAACGATTCCTTTGCCTCCCTACAGTCCCGACTTGGCCCCTGCAGACTTTTTTCTTTTTCTCAGAGTGAAAACCGCCCTGAATTGACGCCACCACGGAACTCTGGATACTGTGAAAGTGGCTTGCGCGGGTGCTTTAAAGGACATCTCAGTTGCGGACTTCTAGAGAGCATATGAAGCATGGAAAAGTCGCCTGCAGAAGCGTGTCAATGCTCAAGGAGCATACTTCTAAGAATATTGAAGTGTTGCACCCATATTAGTGATAATTTCTTTTGGAATTTATTCTCATTACTTAAAATACAGACTCTGTAATTATCGGGGATTGCAAATAGTTAAAATCGGCCCAAGGGGGTGGAAATGAGGAGGGTTGAAAATTCTGAATACCGCCTTAATATGGCTCTGATAAAACCAGCTCTTACAAAAAAATGACAAGAAAAAATTAACATTTCTCGTTAAAACTGTTTCATTATCATTTATAACAGTTAGTAACAATAAAATAAATAAATAAATAAACTATAAAGTTCTTACCACAACTATTACATTTCTATTGCAAGATTTACACGTGAAAAATAAAAATAAATAGTTTGAATAACAATAATAATAATAATATATATTTCACAATAACATTTCTATAGCGATATTTTTACTTAAAAACTGAAAATGCAATAAACAGTTCCGCAAATTTTATAAAATGCGAATATAACATCACATTGGAAATATAATGGCTATCATCAGGTGAATTCATATCATCATGTGAGTTTGAAAAAAATGTTGTAAAACACGATAAAAACCTGATTATGGAAATATTGACATATTGTAACATTTTGAGGTCCTCTGAATTTGTTTTCACTATTTTTAACCACCCTTTCGGGTCTGGTGTACTATTAATAGTACATGTCTTTTAATGGAGTATTACTTTGTTTCAAGAAATACTTCTGCTACTATTTACATGTAGTAATGTTAGTATATGTTTATGCATTTACTATAAGACTTCATTTATGTTTAAGCAGCGGCGGATTTATGAAGTGAGGGGCCCCTCTCACTAGAACTTTTTGGGGCCCTTCCAAATTGAAAAATTAGGTACATTTATAATTTAAAAATAACTACCAGGGGAGACCGAGCTTAGCTCGGTCAAAATTAACTTTGTGTTCAATTCGATATAGTATTTTCACTGTATCATTAACTCTGTATTATTACTGTAAAACATGTTTATAATAGTATTATTTAGAAAAACAATCAATAAGAAAACTATGTTTTTATGCGCATGTTTATAAACTTTACTTTATTTTAAAATTTACAACGAAAGGACATCGATCTAAATCACGTTTTTAGCTCGACTCTGATTGGTTTTAACCATGCATCTCGAATCCTCTTAAGAATGTATAAAAAAAATTCTTTACATTCTGAAAGACAATATTTTTTGCTAGATATAGCCAAATTTGGAGGCATTCTTTCATTTGGCTCCAAATGCGTGTTTTGGTTTTCGTAATTTTTATAGTCGATTTTTTGGCCATATGTCGCCAATATTTTGTCAAATATCACCAAGTTATTGGCTTTTGTCATATTCTCGTGACCCTGACCCGTATTACCCAAAATGAGCCACTAATCAAATTTGATCAAGCATGTGACATAGCTCAATCGTCTTCAGGTAATCAAAAACAGTAGAATATAAAATTGAATCAAAATCGGTTAAGCCATTTTTTAGGTAAAATTAGCTTGGCAGCATTCAGCAATGAAGCGAAATGACCCACTAATGTAATTTTGTTTAACATGCGACTCAGCCCAATAGTCTTCTCGTAACAAAAAAGTTTTGTTTCAAAATTTAGGTAAACTTGATTGAGTCGTTGTTATATATAATTAGAATGACCCTAGCTTATTAAGACCCAAAATGACCCACTAATCGAATTTTCGCGAGCATGTGTCCAAACCAAATGGTTTTCTCTTGCTCAAAAACGATATAATACAAAGTATAGTCAAAATGGTGAGTACCATTTTCTATATAAAATTAGCATGACCCATCATGACCAACAAATGACCCTTATAATCGAAATCTCACGAACGTGTGGCCTAGCTCATTAGTTTTAGCATGCCGAAAAACATTAGATACAAAATTTAGATAAAATCGATTGAGCCGTTTTTTAGATATAGTTAGTTTGACCCTGACCCCTTATGATCCAAAGTGACCCATTGATCGAATTTTCTCAAAAATCTGTCATAACCCAATGATTTTCTTGTGCCCGAAAACGATAAAATACAAAATTTAGTCAAAATTGCGTGAAACGTTGTCTAGATAAGATTAGAATGACCCGAAAATGGCCCACTAATCGAAATTTCTCGAACTTGTGACCTACCCCAATGATTTTCTCATGCCAAAAATATGTTGTATGCAAAATTTCGTTAAAATCAACCCACCCATTCTTTAGATATAGCTTGACCTTAACCCATTAAGACCCACAAATGACCCTTATAATCGAAAGCTCTCGAATATGTGACTTATTCCATCAGTTTTCTCGTTTTTAAAAATTTTTACTACAGAATTTCGTTAAAATTGATCCTGGCGTTCTTTAATTATATATAGTTTGACCCAGGCCCTTTATGATCCAAAATGACCCATTAATCGAAATTTTTCGAACATGTAACCTAGTCCAATGATTTTATCATGCCAAAAAAATGTTGCATACAAAATTTCATTAAAATCGATTCACCTGTTCTTTAGATATAGCTTGACCATGACCCATTATGACCCATCATGACCCACAAATGACCCTCATAGTCTAAATCTCTCAAACATGTGATTTAGCCGTTTAGTTTTCTCATGTCAAAAAACTGTTACATACAAAATTTCGTTATAATCCACCACGCCGTTCTTTAAATATAAATAGCTTGACCCAGACTCTTAATGACCCAAAATGACCCTTTAATCGAAATTTTTCGAACATGTAACCTAGTCCAATGATTTTATCGTGCCAATAAAATGTTGCATACAAAATTTCGTTAAAATCGATCCATCTGTTCTTTAGATATAGCTTGACCATGACCCATTATGACCCATCATGACCCACAAATGACCCTCATAGTCGAAATCTCTCAAACATTTGATTTAGCCCATTAGTTTTCTCATGTCAAAAAACTGTTACATACAAAATTTCGTTAAAATCCATCACGCCGTTCTTTAAATATAAATAGCTTGACCCAGACTCTTAATGACCCAATATGACCCATTAAAATTTTTTCTCGAACATGTAACCTAGTCAAATGTTTTTCTCCCTGCCCGAAAACCATAAAATGCAATTTTTAATCAAAATTGCGTGAGAAAATCTCTAGATAAAAATAGCATGACCCACAATGACCCCAAAAATGACCCACTAACCGAATTTTCTCGAACATGTTACCTAACCCAATGGTCTTCTTGTAATCCAAAGCGATACAATATAAAATTTGGTCAAAATCGTTAGTGCCGTTTTTTAGATAAAAATGGCTTGACCCATAATGACCCAAAAAATGACCCACTAATCGAAATTTTTCGAACATGGGACCCAGCTCAATAGTTTTCTCGTACCAAAAAACGATTGGGTACAAAATTTCCTTAAAATCGATCCAGCCATTCTATAGATATAAATAGCTTGATCTTGACCCATTATGACCCAAAATGACCCAATAATCGAATTTTCTCGAACATGTGACCTAGCCCAATAGTCTTCTAGTGGCCGAAAATGGTAAAATCCAAATTTTTGCGAAAATCGTTAGAGCCGTTTTTGAGATAAAATTTACCCCCCCCCCCCCCCCACACACACACAATTTTTGCTCGCATTATAGTATAAGATATATATTAAAAACTTAATTACAATAATTACTTAGAAATTAATTAAAATGTATTCAAATCATTAACTTTACAGGAACTTAGATACTATAACGGATAAATGTGCTAAAATTATGTATCTTATTTTTCTTTTCATATTTAGCACGGTCCAAAAAAGTCAAAAATTTATTATGCATTCTGTTTGTTTATCCGTCCTCTGGCCGTCTGTCCACGTTCCAACTCCCTTAAATATACTCGGATTTTCAGGCAATTGATAAAGTTGATCACCAAATCATGTTTGGTATTGCATATGAAGTATGTACAACTAATAATTCATTTATAGGGACACTCAAAAGAATTCGATTACATTATATATGAAAAAATTGTTTACAGAGTATTTTACTGACATCACGCTATTTCAAATGCATAAATTACTGAATTTTATTGATATAAATTGCTGAATTCCACTATGATTACGTTAAAACACAGCATTCTTAGCATTCAAGGGCACACAAAAAAATCGGTTACAGTAATGTCTTTTCGTAATAATTGTTGGAGAGGACGTTTTAAAATTCGGTATGTGCTTTCAAATGTAATTATTATTATTATTATTATTATTATTTGCATATTATTCTTTATATACAAATTCTATGCGTTATATACAGGGATAAACAAAAGTATATTTACGTACCATTTTCTTTATTAGAAGAAATTGACGAAGGGGAATTTTCAACTGAAGTATATATATCTCTTAAGTGAATTAAATTTTGGAAAGGATATCGTTAATAGATAAAAAGCTCTATATCATATGCAGGACTGCTAAAATAATCGAGTAATTTTCCGATTGTAGATGTAATAGCTGAAATCTGGTTTTGAAATGTGTTATATATTTCCATAAAGTAAAATGAAATAATAATAATATTTTAATTTTGTAAACGATGGAATTTTGTTAAATTATTCCGAATGTGTTGAAATGTGTTGTACTAAATGTTGCAAAAAATATTTGAATCTTAATCTACGTTGAACTTACCAATTCCTGTTGAAATCAGAAAGATAGAACTCGAGAATCAGATCATTTTTAAAGAAGCTATAGCAAAGCCATGCCTGATTAAAGCACGGGTCTCTGGAGTCTCGGCCCTGGGCCCACCAATTTCCAGGGGCCTACAAATTATGTGGCCGATTTTTTCCCCTTAAACAAATACTTTTCAAATATTATTGTTCTATAAAATATGAATTGTAAAATTTAAATATTCTGAATGACTCAATAAAATTTTCAAAAGCTTTTATCCTAGGCACTTTTCACCCACACAACTTTTTCAACTCATCAAATAAACCTTTTTTTTCTGAAAGTGTCGCCGAAAATGAGTAGATAGAGGGGCCCAACCTTTTATAGGCTCTGGGCCCAACTTCAGCTTGATCGGGCTCTCAGCAAGGCTCATAAAGAGGGCCAAAATGAACATGGTCCTAGCATGAAAACATGTCAGATGGTCATAGTTCTTAGCCCTTTAGATCTTCAATTAGCCAAAATTAAGCATAGCTATAAAATAATCATTAGAATCAAACTTTGAACATATGTGCAAAAAAATTGGGGGAATTACTTAAAACAAGGTAGATTCCTAGCAAAAATATGAGGGTGTTGGTTCAGAGAGAAGAGTCCAAGACTAAACTTTAAAATTTCGCATTGAAAATGTAAGAAAATTAGGAGAAGAGGTCAAAAGACATGCCGCACAAAAAGTTTCAAAGAAAGTTGCATGCAATTCGGATCATAAAAAAAAAAAAAAAAAATGCTGCACTAAGGACCCCAAGAAGGCTATTAATACTCGAAACTGATGGTAGCTAAAGTCTGGCAGATATTTTTGTTGTTAATATAGTAGCTGGAGAATATATGAAACTTTTAGTGAAAAAACTGGTGAATCGAACCATTTTAAAGAAGCTATAAGAGAAGGCTCAAAGGGGAGCAAATAGTTAAAAGCAGGTCCCTAACATGAAAACTTGTTAATAAGGTCTTAGTTCTTTGCACTTTAGAGCTTCAATAAGTCAAAATTAAGCACAGTTATAAATTAATCATAAAAATAAAATTTTGAAGAAATGAGCAAAAAAGGGGGGAAGCTTAAAATAGGCCCCTAGGGTACCAATAAAAATATGAGGATGTTGGTCCAGATAGATGAGTCCAAGACTCAACTTTAAAATTTTGCATTGAGAATGCGAGAAAATTAAAAGGTGAAAAGTGCATGCCACACAAAAAGTTCATGGGGCGCTGAATCGTTCCCTTCATGATCCTAGGGTGCCCAGGATTTTAACTGGAATCTAGAAACGGGAGAATAACTAAATAGTTAATGGTTCCAAAAATTAAGTTCGGATTAAGAGGGAGTATTTTTAACAATTTATGGTGCATCAACTTCAAGGGGTCTGGTACCGGGCCCCAAGTTACCAGAGACTTAAATGGTACGCTGTTTGGTATAAAGATATTTTAAATAGTCTTTAAATTAATTGGAACATGCTAGAACTATATTAAAGAAAATTGCATGAAATTTAAATCCTTTTTTTTTGTTGTTGTTCCAAGGGTCTCATAAAAGCGATTACTATTCAAAACTGGTGTTAGCTAAAGTCTAAAAAATGTTCTTGTCATTCATGAAATAGTTGGGGGACCAAAAAAGTTGTTAAAAAACAGCTAGTGAATTGGACCATTTCTAAGTGAGCTATTATAGGGGCACAAAAAGTTCCATCCTACAATTAAAAGCAGGGTCCCAACACGGAAAACACATTAAAAAGACTTAGTACTTAAATCTTTAGATATAAAATTAGTCAAAATTATATTAATCGGAGAACGCTATAACTATATTTTAAAAAATTGCATACAATTCGAATCATTTTTAACGAAGCTATAACAAGAACCTCAAGAAAGCAAGTAATATTCAAAATTGGTAGTAGCTAAAGTCTGAGAATTTTTTTTTCTTTTCTTTTAGTAACTGAAAGACATAAGATGCTGTTAGGAAAAAATATTATATCAGATCATTTTAAAGGAAGTTATAATAGTGGGCCCGAAAATTACAAACTGATAGTTAAAAGTTTGCACCCAACATGAAAATATGTTAAATAGTCTTAGTACTTTGTGCATTAGATCTTCAATTACTTAAAATTAACACAGAGTATGAATTATTGGTTCAAATAATATTTTAAAGAAATGCACAAAAAGTAGGTAAATGTTTAAAGAAGGGCCCTAGGGCACCATTTAAAATATGAGGGTGTTGGTCTGAGAAGAAGAGTCTACGAATCATCTTTAACCTATTAGTGCCTAGCGTCCCATTTTTGGGACAGTTTCAAAAAATTCAAGTAAGCGCCTTTCACACCAGTAAAAAGGACGATAAAGAAATACTTTCTTTCTCGAGACGAAGTCCTCGATAAATTAAGATAAAAGTTATTCTTGCTTTAAAAATGGTGGGAAAATGCAAAATTTGAATTTTAACGAAGAAAATAATTCAGGCACTAATGGGTTAATAAACTAAAAGAATCAACTTAAAATTATGTGCTGAGAAGGTGAAGGAATTAAGGGATGAAAAACGCTTGGAGCACAAAAAGTTCAAGGAGCTCTGGACCGGGCAATGGGCATCCTAGTAGGCCCCAAGATCTAAACTGGAATGTAGAAACGTGAGAATAACTAAATGAAAAAAAGGATCCTAAAAATGAAGATCGGGTTAAAAAAAAAGGCAATTTATTATCATTTTTTTTTTTGCAGAACAGTTAAGGTGTGCTCTATCTGACTCCAAAGAGCAGGATCTTAACTGGAGGTTAAAAAGGCAAGAATAACTAAATGAAGAAAGGTCTCTCAAAAAAAGAATACTGTATATATAAAGGTCACAAGTTATAAACAATTTTGTGCATAAAAGTTTTAAGGGGCCCCGACCCTTAAACAGCTGAGCCTAGTGTGCATCATGATGTATCTTGGACTATCCTCTTCTTAATTTTCAAGACTTCTATGTGTGATATATTTCGATAGTAATCCCGCACAGTTAGTACAAAACTTTGTTTTATTAGTACAGATTTTGAGCACAAGAACTTCATTGGTAGTGTACCGCGCCAGGATCTTAACTAAAATATACAAAGAGGATAACGAAATGAAGAAAGGGTCCCCAAAACGAAGAAGATCAGATAGAATGGGGGCAATTTATTAAAAATTTAGGGCATGAAAACTTGAAAGGGTCCAGGGGGCCCGGTTCTAAAAAAATGAAAAATCTGATCCCCAAGTGCACCAAGAACAGGCTTAGACTATCCTCATCCAAATTTTCAGACTTCGACATGCAGTAAATTTTGCTAACCATCGCTCACAGACACACAGAACGAAAGTTTCTTTTATTAGTATAGATAATCAGTATCAAACTAAAAATACATTTAAAATATATGTTTTATGAAAATTGTTTTCCAAGTTTCATAATGGAGCCCCAAGGTGGCATCAAAGGTTTTAATCAGCCCTTCAATCTATATAAATAAATCGTCATAAGATAGTCTGTAACATGTTCTCTTCGGCACAGACCCAAATTTCCTTTGAATCTCACCCCTTCTTTCAACAACCGATCATTGTCCTTATAATTCTTAATAGGGGGGGGGGGGAGCTAAAACCTCTCTGAGGGTAGCAAATGATTAAAAAATATATATATATTTATTACGTGAAAATGGTTTAAAATTAACTGAAAAAATAAAAGGGAAAAATCCTTTTTTCAAAACGTCATATTTTTCTTTGAACACAAAAGAATATTTGAAGGCCCTTAGGATGCGGGGCCCCGCGCGATTGCGACCATCGCGACCCCTTAAATCCGCCCCTGTGTTTAAGCATTTAGTAATAACAAACATTACTTTCTTTGCTTAATTCTCTTGGCGCCGTTTTCGATTATTTCATTTTAAACACATATTTCACTCTTTAAATTTAAAATTTTCTTGAAAGAATCATGTATACTAAAGCGCAAAAAGTATTTGAAAGTTGAAATGTAAGTTAAATCTTATTGTAATACATTATGTTTTACACATCTTTGAAAATTCTTCCTTAGCCTAATGCCATATGAATATGAATTGAATAGTACGCAAAATTGAATAGTACGCAAAACACAAGTATTCGTTATCTTTCAGACACCGAAATATTCTTTAAGCACTAATTTATCTATATGGATAGCTAGTGTTAATGTTATGAACGTAAAAGTAATCTTTTTCTTAAAACTAAAAAAAAAAAAAAAAAAAAAAAAAAAAAATAGGGACCCGAAAGGATTATATTTATTTCATATACACGCATGTGTGCGTGTATGGATATTAGAATTTTCGTGAAAGCTTTAAGTTTCTTGTAGTCTCTTTTACTCATTCGTAGTTAGGAAACTGGGTTTATCATTTAATCTTGATTTAGTTTTTAATACTTTCCAACAAGGTTGAAAAGTGTTTATGCATTCGGTTTGTCTGGCCGTCTGACCGCGCTCTAACTCCCTTAAATATACTCGGATTGCTCTGAAATTTTTATATGTTATTGATGTTTACCCTAGCACGAACCCTATTAAAAATGAAGTTTCTACTATGATTAGTTTATTTAGAGGGATAGTCAAAAGTTTTCCGATACATTACGGCCAATGGGAAAAAATCGTTTCAAATGAATTTAAGGCGTTATACCCTGTTAAACTTATCCAAATTTACATGGATTCGCAAATGCACTAAAATACGTATTCTGTAAAATATGCTGTCAAAATAATAGTTATTATTCATTTACAGGACCACTCAAAAGAATTACATTACACAATAATAAAGGAGGGAATTGTTTGCGGCATATTTTAATAATGTTAAACGGTTTCAAGTATCATAACATTGGTATACGTCGCTGAGACTTAATATTTAACGCATAATATGAAATGCATAGCTTTTACAGGGACACACAAAATATTTCAAATCTTACATTTTTATGCGAAATGCTTGTGTATTATCAATGATAGCTGATGGATGGTTGAAATGCATTTTCAATATGATATGCGCTTTTAAGTTTTACAAAATGTCTGTAAACTATATGGTGTATATAAATGTTGTAGTTGATATAGAGGGTTACACAAAAGAGCTCATAAATATTACTGAATATGAGAGTAATTAACTTAAAGTTGGTAGTTATGCATTTTTACGTTTAACTGCTTTCAGATTACTAAGAAATGTTTGTAGAATATAGATAAAATGACATATAGGGTCACGCAAAGAATTAGCTACATAGTCACCCATATGTTGTGATAATTTCTGGAAATGTGATTTAAGTAGCTTTAAGAATGTGTTTGTTTGAACAAAATTTTAACAAAATACTGGCATGAGTAAAGGTAATGGATAAATTACAGGGCTGAACAAAAGTATTCAAGTATTTTCCATCTATTAGAGTAAAGTGCTGCAAGAGAAATTTTAGCCAGTTAGGCATTTTCTTGCTATACTAAATTTTATCATTATATTGTATATTTATATATCAACCGACGGATCAAGTACAGGGCTGTTTTATTTCAATACAAAGTATTTCAATACATATTTGGCATGGACAGTAACACCTTATTTACCTAAATAACGAAGTTTTGTTAAAGATTTCTGGAAGCGTTGGAAAGTGTTTCATAATCTACGCTTAATGCATGATTTTTCTTACTTGTTATATGTAAAATTAGTTGCAAGTAACAAAACTTCCAGTCTATCTCCCCCTGCTGGCCAAGCCGGCAGATATTTTTTTTAAATCTTATACGCTTCTTTTCAAATTTTTAATTTCTTCTTTAAAAAAGTTGGAAAGTTTTATTCCTACTATGCTAAATTAAAGTATCTTTTCTTAGAAACGACGAAAGATATACAAATTATTTGTAATGTTCAGCTGACCACTTTAGGTTCGCTAACGCAAAAATACCTTAAAAATAATGCAATAATATGCAGTTAGTTCCTAAAACCATTACAATGTAATATTGTCATTGGAAATACACCGTAAACGTCCTTTTTATAACTCTAGTATATTACCTTGTGCATTGAGTTAAAAATCAATTGCAAAATTCCATTGTTACATAAAATAAGAAAAAAGAATAATTTGTACATCGTACTTTATGAAACACTTTCCAATGCATTCTCAAATAACAAAACTACTCACTTTACTGCATAGTTTACGATTAGGTGAAATGTGCCTAAATGAACAATTTGAAAAATGCGTAGTCATAACGCATTTAAAAAAATAGAATGTCTGTTACTGTCATGAATAGTCGAGAAAGTATACGATTTTTTTTTGTGCAGACCTGTTTAACCGATACCCTCTTCAGACCTGATGTATCATATAGGATACACACCTTTCTAATTTTTTTCACGCATATAAATAAAGTTGAAAATAAAAAATTTGGTATGAATGGAGCTTAATAAATATCAGAACTAAATAAATAGTAATTTCTTTCTAATAACATTTTTTTTTTATCAAGGTATGTGTTACATTATAATAGATCGCAGCAAAGATGTGCGAAATGTATGAAAATGTAAACGCAAATAATTTCTCTTTGGGTTAAGATATCATTCGGGAAGTCCATTAGTAATAAAAAATTATTAAGAATGTATTTATTTTAGTTTATTAAAATTGTATTCGAAATAAAAATAAATAAAAGTAATAATAAAAAAAATTTCTTTGAAATTGCAAAAAGAAAAAAAAAAGTCCTTCCGGCAATGCCGGGAGGAAGAGGTAGCTTTCATATACTTATATATTTATTTATTTATTTTAAAGTAAGTTACATTGTTCAAAAATACTAAGCTCAAATTAGTGGAAATAATCTTATAAAATTAGTGATTTTATAAGATTGAATACTAGTTTTTGTCAAGACTGAATATTAATAGGAATTATTAGAAATTAGTCATCTTTTATTCAACCTGGTTTTATTTTAAGCGATTTAGAGAGTCATCAAATTCCACAATATAATAAAGTGTATGCCATTTTAAAGCAACATTGTGGATCGTTCAGATCAGACCGTTTCAAAATGTCAGCCATAAGCAAAATTCAAAGTGCTATAACTCAATAATTTTTTAAGATATAGACAAAATAAAAAGTGTTCTGGAATCGTTATTTTAAGTTCTAACACGTAAAAGAAAAATATTTTTCAACCTTTAAGTTTTTCGCATTTAATTTTAAATTTTTAAAAAAATTTAAAATAGCCACCATTTTGAAACAAAATGGTGGATGATGCTGGCCAACGAACTCGGTCGAGACATTTGTATGTACTATGTACATATCAAGTTTCATTGAAATCGGTTCATAAATACGCGTGTTCTTACGTGACAAAAATCAGATCGTTTCAAAATGTCAGCCATAAGAAAAATTCAAAGTGCTATAACTCAATCGTTTTGTAAGATATAGACAAAATAAAAAGTGTTATGGAATCGTTGTTTTAAGTTCTAACACATAAAAGAAAAATATTTTTCAAATTTTGATTTTTTCGCATTTAATTTTAAATTTTAAATTTTTTAAAAAATTTAAAATAGCCACCATTTTGAAACAAAATGGTGGATGATGCTGGCCAACGAACTCGGTCGAGACATTTGTATGTACTATGTACATATCAAGTTTCATTGAAATCGGTTCATAAATGCGCGTGTTATTAAGTGACAAAAATCAGATCATTTCAAAATGTCAGCCATAAGAAAAATTCAAAGTGCTATAACTCAATCATTTTTTAAGATATAGACAAAATAAAAAGTGTTCTGGAATCTTTGTTTTAAGTTCTAACACGTAAAAGAAAAATATTTTTCTACTTTTAATTTTTTCGCATTTAATTTTAAATTTTAAATTTTTTAAAAAATTTAAAATGGCCGCCATTTTGAAACAAAATGGCGGATGATGCTGGCCAACGAACTCGGTCGAGACATTTGTATGTACTATGTACATACCAAGTTTCATTCAAATCGGTTCATAAATACGTTAGTTATCGCATGACAAAAATCATATATATATATATATATATATATATATATATATATATATATGTGGGAGCGATTCTTTCTCCAACAGCCAAGTATCTGTCTTGTAAGGTTCTTCATATCGCAACTCTGATAGAAAAGGTCTTAGAAAGCAGACGATTTTCTGAAAAAACTCCATTCAGACGAAAAGCCGAAGAAAAAAGAAATGAACGGAAGAGATGGTTGGATGGAATGTGGGGAGAGTTGGTGTTGACTTTAGAAGAATGTTGATTAAGATGACGCGATTAAGATGTTTTAATTAAAGTTTCCTTTTGAATGTTCGAATTGTAAATATTAATATGTAAATATCTTTTTTGTAAATATTAACGTTTAATATAAGTCATTTAAAAGTTTAAAAACGGTGTCAGAATTTAATTTACCTCCGAGTTTATTTACTTATGTGTTCGAAAGAACTTTTATAAGAAGAATCTCCATAAATTTTGGTGTCAGAACCGAGACAAACGAACGCCCACAGAGAAGAAATATATATATACTTTAAATAATCTGGAAGCCGTTATTATTTAGAATTGTGATGGAATCCTTGCTGGAAATTATTATGAGGAAATCTTTTTTGAATATATGTTTAATGATATGAAGCTGTTGGATACTGCGACAACAATGCTGTTTAAATGTGTGAAGCTGAGCATCTGATTATGAAGTGAGTTTATTATTTCATTTTTCTTTTCAATAATGAAAAAATTAGTTGATTTAAAGGAATTAGAGTTTTCTTTGAAAACTGAAAAATCAGCTAGTATTAAGATATTGCACAAATTAATTTTTGGAGAAATCGGTGACAGAAATAATCGACGTAGAATTCGGAATTTTACTGGGTTTACGTTTGAAGTAGATTCCGATGAATATCAAACTAAATTCAAAGAAATTAAAGATAATTTTTCTGTTAACGACTTAATTACCATTTGCAATGTTTTGTGTATAAATAATTCGGGAACTTTTGATGAAATTGCTGCCAGAATAATTTCTAGTTTATGTGATTTTAATATTTTAAAAATTAATATGATAGCCGATGTAGGTACTCTTAGTGATGACGAAAGTGTTGATGAATTTAATGATGATTTACAAGATAAAACTAAAAATATTTCAACTGTTTTTGAGAATAATATGAGAAATGATTCTGGTAGTTCTAATTGTGAAAGTAATGAAAATCAGAAAATTCTAATTCCTGATTATGTTATTAAACCAAGCATTTCTATTAATGATATTGAAAGTATGATTACAATGTTTGAAGGTACTCAAGTACAAAATATTAATAAATGGATTGCCGATTTTGAAGATATTGTTTCATTATTTAACGTTAGTGATTTGCACAAATTGATTTTGGCTAAACGCCGTATGACAGCCAAAGCAAAATTATTTCTTGAAAGTGAAACAAATATTAATTCGTGGTCTAAATTAAAAGCCCTACTCATATCTGAATTTGGTCAAACGTACAATTCAGCTGAATTACACGAATTGCTGTCCAAAAGAAAAATTAGACCACATGAATCGTTAGATGAATATTTTTTAAATATGAAACAATTATGCTCAAAAGGCAATATTGAAGATTCTGCCCTTATTCAGTATGTAATAAATGGAATTAATGACCCCATTTCTAAAAAATCTTTTTTGTATGGTTGTCCCAATATTACTGAATTTAAACAAAAATTAAAGATTTATGAAAAAATAAGTTCGGAGTATGAAAATGCAAAATTTCATAAATATGAAGGAGCTAAGCCTAAAATTAAATCCGAAGTTGAAGTTAAGAACAAATTTAAGCCTGTAAAGCCAAATATGCGTTGTTTTAATTGTGGCGGGAATAATCATAAGAGTATTAACTGTGTAAATAAAGATAAAGGGCCGCTTTGTTTTGCTTGTAACGCTTATGGTCATAAATCATTTCAATGTAATAAATCTAAAGATACAAGTGTTAAAATTGCTCAGTCACAAGTAAACATTATTACATCCCAAGATTTAATTCTGAAAGAGATAAAGCTTTATTCTTTGCGTTTAATCTCTTTAATAGATACTGGTAGCCAAAAGACTTTGTTAAAGAAAAGTATTTATGATAATTTGAAGAACTTTGTAGAATTAAAACCTACGAGTATCTCTTTGACCGGTCTAGGAAAAGCCTCAATTGAACCAGAAGGTTGTTTCAATTCAGAAATCGAAGTAGATGGTTCAAAATTTAAAGTTACTATTTTTGTCGTTAAGGACAGTTGCTATAATTTCGATTTAATTATTGGCACTGATGTTATTCATCAAGGTACATTAACTATTTCTGAGAATAAAGTGAAACTGTTCAAAGCTGAAGTTCAGTCTAATGACTTTTTAGTTAATATTGTAAATGTTTTGGATGAGCCTAAAATTGATTTAACTCACATTGCTGACAAAAAATTACGTTCAGAGTTATACTCTTTAATTGAAAATTATGTACCAATTAAAACTAAAACAGTAGATGTTAAAATGAAAATTAATTTAACTGACGAAATCCCAGTTTGTTCTTCTCCTCGAAGATTACCGCCATGCGAGAAAAAAATAGTCGAAAACCAAATTGAGGAGTGGCTAGCTCAGGGAATAATTCGAGAAAGTTCTTCTAATTTTTCTTCGCCGGTTGTGTTAGTCAAGAAAAAAGATAACACAATGAGACTTTGTGTTGATTACAGATGTCTTAACAAAAAGACAGTACGTGAGCATTTCCCCTTGCCAGTTATTGATGATGTAATAGACCAATTACATTCTGCCGAAGTATTTACCACCATAGATTTGAAAAACGGTTTCTTTCATGTAGATGTTGAAGAAGACTCGCGGAAATACACCTCGTTTGTTACTCATGAAGGACAATACGAATTTTTGAAATGTCCATTCGGGTTGACCAATAGCCCTAGTGTTTTTCAAAAGTATATTTATAATGTATTTCGAAACCTATTAAAAGATCACATTGTTGTCATTTATATGGATGGTTTAATAATATCTGCTAAAAACGAAGCTGAAGGTCTAGAAAAATTAAAACTTGTACTCGAAACTGCATCGGAATATGGATTAGAATTAAATCTTAAAAAATGCAATTTTTTGAAGCGTGAAATTGATTTCTTGGGGTATAGAATCATAAATGGTAAATTGTATCCCTCTCCACTGAAGACTAAAGCAGTAATAAATTTTCCCGAACCAAAGTGTACCAAAGATGTTCAAAGTTATTTAGGATTGACAGGATACTTTCGAAAATTCATAAGAAATTATTCGGTTATAGCTAAACCGTTAAGTGACCTGCTAAAAAAAGATTCAAAATTTAAATTCGATATAGAAGAACAAAGAGCTTTTAATGAACTCAAACGTATTTTGTCGTCAGAACCAGTACTTTTAATTTACAATCCCAAAAGTGCGACCGAAATCCATTGTGATGTCAGTATTGATGGCTATGGAGCTGTTTTAATGCAACAATCTCCAGTAGATAATCAATTTCATCCAGTTTATTTCGCAAGTAAAAAAAACACCGAAGCTGAACGGAAGTACACTAGTTACGAATTAGAAGTTTTAGCTGTAATTGAAGCCCTGAAAAAGTTTAGAGTATATGTGCTAGGTATCCCATTTAAAATTGTAACCGATTGTAATGCATTTAAAATGACTATGGATAAAAAAGAAATGAGTACAAAAATAGCTAGATGGGCAATAATGTTATCCGATTTTAATTATGTTATTGAACATAGACAGGGTAGCAGTATGAGATATGTCGATGCATTAAGTAGGTATCCTATTTGTATGGTAATCCAAGATAGCTTAACTTTAAAAATTATCCAAGCTCAAGAAACCGATGACCATATTAAAACAATAAAAGAAATCCTAAAGGTGAAATCTTATGATGATTATCTAGTTAAAAATGATGTTCTTTATAAATGTGTTAATGGTAATGATTTATTAGTTGTACCGGAAGACATGCAAATGAATATAATCAAGGCCGCTCACGAAAAAGGTCATTACGCAGTTGCAAGAACAGAGAAAAGTTTAGAAAATGATTTTTACATCCCTAAAGTTAAACAAAAAATTGAGAAATGTATAGCAAATTGTGTTCCCTGTATTTTAGTTAATAGAAAATGTGGTAAACAAGAAGGCTTACTTCACCCAATAGAAAAAGAAGAAACTCCATTACATACGTACCATGTTGATCACTTAGGTCCATTAGAAAGCACTAATAAAAATTACAAACATATCCTTTCGGTCATTGACGCATTCACAAAATTTGTTTGGTTGTATCCCACAAAATCTACCGATGCTGCCGAAGTAATTTCTAAATTAGAAATCCAAAAATCTATCTTTGGAAATCCAGTTCGAATTATATCAGATAAAGGTCCTGCATTTACCTCTAAAGCTTTTGAAGATTATTGCATCAATGAAAATATTAAACATATCCCGATTACCACTAGATTACCCAGGTCTAACGGCCAAGTTGAGCGTCTAAATTCTGTCATAATATCTGTTCTGTCTAAATTGTCTGTCGATAATCCTAAAAAATGGTATACACATGTAAGCAACGTCCAACAGGTGATAAATTCGACTTTTCAGAGAAGTATAAGCACAACTCCTTTTGAATTGATGTTTGGTACTAAAATGAAACTAAAAAATAACATTGAAATTACTAGTCTTCTGAATGCTGAAATACAATCTGATTTTACAAATAATCGCGAAGATATGAGAAAAAATGCTAAAAAACAGATTTTAAAAGTCCAAGAAGAGAACCGTAAAACTTACAACCTCAGACGAAAGAAAGCTAACAAATTTAAGATTAATGATGTGGTTGCTATAAAACGCACACAACAAGGTCCAGGTTTGAAGTTAAAACCAAAATATTTAGGTCCGTACAAAGTCATAAAAGTAAAAAATAATGACACCTACGATGTAAAGAAACTTGGATTCAACGAAGGACCCATGGTCACCAGTACATGTGCAGAGTACATGAAGCCGTGGACGGACGAAGCTTGAAAAAAAAAAAGAATTTCACCGATTGTGACACTATACCAACTATGACAAACCTCTGGACTGACAACTAATAGAATTTTAACTTTATTCTCGAAAAGACGAAAAGACGTAAGGTAAAAGAAGATGAAAAGACGTATGAAAGAAGACGAAAAGACGTAAGATAAAAGAAGACGGAAGACGTAAGAAAGAAAAGACGAAAAGACGTAAGGTAATAGAAGATGAAAAGACGTATGAAAGAAGAAGACGAAAAGACGTAAGATAAAAGAAGATGAAACGACGTAAGAAAGAGAAGACGAAAAGACGCGAAAAAAAAATATATGAATTTTTTCAAGAAATAATCTAAGCTTTGATAAACAATTTGAATAATGACTTCTTTTTTTCAATTAAGACTTTGGATGCTGCTGTGTTTTTTTTTTCTTTATCTTTCCAGATGATCCAACTGCTGCTGCCTCCAAAGGGACGAGCATTCGAGGACGAAAGCCTAGTCAGGACGGCCGTTATGGGAGCGATTCTTTCTCCAACAGCCAAGTATCATGTCTTGTAAGGTTCTTCATATCGCAACTCTGATAGAAAAGGTCTTAGAAAGCAGACGATTTTCTGAAAAAACTCCATTCAGACGAAAAGCCGAAGAAAAAAGAAATGAACGGAAGAGATGGTTGGATGGAATGTGGGGAGAGTTGGTGTTGACTTTAGAAGAATGTTGATTAAGATGACGCGATTAAGATGTTTTAATTAAAGTTTCCTTTTGAATGTTCGAATTGTAAATATTAATATGTAAATATCTTTTTTGTAAATATTAACGTTTAATATAAGTCATTTAAAAGTTTAAAAAGGGTGTCAGAATTTAATTTACCTCCGAGTTTATTTACTTATGTGTTCGAAAGAACTTTTATAAAAAGAATCTCCATATATATATATATGGTTATACACTATATTGCCATTGATTATGGGACACTTGCGATTTTAGACATTTTACTAAATATCTAGAAAAATACATGAGGAATCATCTCGAAACTCTTAGTGTATAAATATAATAGTATACGTCATACATCTCAGTGAAGATTTTCTACCGAAACGCTGTAGGGGACCGTCAACAAATTAAAAAAGAATGAATATCTTTTGAATAACCCTGTCAAAACTAATGTAGCAAAAGCGCTCAAACTCTAGATTATGATTGAATGTCTTATTGTAATACACTGTGTTCATTTTTATGCAAATAGCATGCACACTCGCAGAGTAATTAAGGTTTTTATAAAAATAGTCCCAAATTTTTCCAAGTTTTTCCATTATAATTTTCAGAGTTCTTAATATAAAATAATATGTTTTTCAGAAATATGACAAACAACATTGCACACAGTACCCTGTAATCAGTATTAAAAAATAATAATAATTGTATGAAAAATGAGTAGGTTTACTATATAATTTTTTTACTGCGCATGCGTCAAAGATATCAAAATTTCATTTGCATATTATGTTAGCTAAATGTATAGAGCAACTTTTGTAAAAGTCTCAAAATCATAGCTTGAAAAATCTGAAAGTAATCGTCTATAGTAAAAGGACAAAATCCGTTGTTTCCAAAATGAAGCAAAAAAATGAGGGATTTTATCCAAATGCAGTAGTACATCCCATATTGTGTATTCTATATTGACACTAATCAATGAATATATGGATACAACCCCTCTTGTTTTTGCTTCATTTTGAGAATAACGGATTTTCGACTTATTCAATTGACGATTATTGTCAGAATTTTCAAGTTATGATTTTGTGACTTTCACAAATGTTGCTCTATACATTTAGCTAACATAATATGCAAATGAAATTTTGATATCGTTGACGCATGCGCAGTAAAAAATTATTTAGTAAAACAACTCATTTTTTATACAATTTTCATTATTTTTTAATTCTGATTACAGGGTACTGTGTGCAATGTTGTTTGTCATATTTTCTGAAAAAAATATTATTTTATATTAAGAACTCTGAAAATTATAAGGAAAAAACTTGGAAAAATTTGGGATCATTTTTATAAAAACCTTAATTACTCTGCGAGTATGCATGCTATTTGCATAAAAATGAACAAGGCTTATTACAATAAGGCATTCAATCACAATCTAGAGTTTGAGCGCTTTTGCTACATTAGTTTTGACAGGGTTTTTCAAAAGATATTCATTCTTTTTTAATTTGCTGACGGTCCCCTTTGGAGTTTCGGCAAAAAATCTTCACGGAGATGTATGACTTATACTATTATATTTATACATTAAGAGTTTCGAGATGATTCCTCATGTATTTTTCTAGATATTTAGTAAAATATCTAAAATCGCAAGTGTCCCATAATCAATGGCAATATAGTGTATATATATATATATATATATATATATATGTCAACATTTGAACGGAGGGTGGTTTTGGGGTTTGGGGGTCATGATCGGTGAAAATATACCAAAATTTTTCGGAAGTGCTTTCCTCCGGACGGCTGCAATAGGTAGCTTTTTACTTTTTGTAATGAAAGCTACCTAAAACGAAAAACTTACTGGGTCCACATGTATTAGCAAATTTTATATGCAAAAAATGATTTTTTTCGCTTTTCAATCTTTCTTAGTTATCAATTTATTAATATATATAACAAGAATATACAGGGTGTCCCAAAAGGTTGTTTACAAACTTAACATGCTGGTCTGTCATATCATGATGAACAATATTAAATAGGAAACCAAGGGTCCCAAACGTCTTCCAAAAGAGATATGCGCCATTAAAGTTTAGACTCCAAAAATTCAAATGATTATAAAAAACAGAAAAATTGGTCCATTCGTTTGCGGTTTTCACTAAAACTATTCTTTATGTCAGTATTGTCTTGAAAATAAATTATAAAGATAAATTTCAAAAAATGCCAATAGAGGGCGCTTTAGACTTTAGAGTAACGAACAACTATTTTTTACGCTATTTTTTGTATCTGATTAAATGTTTCCGCAAACTTAAACTTAAATTTTGAGCTCAAAATCTAAATCGTTGGGAGTGGTTAAGTAGCGCAAACTGAATTGCGGGGGGAGGTTCAAATTTCAAATGATTATAAAAAACGGAAAAATTGGTCAATTGATTTGCGATTTTCACTAAAATTATTCTTTATGTCAGTATTATCTTGAAAATAATTTATAGAGATAAAATTAAAAAATGCCGATAGAAGGCGCTTTAGACTTTGGAGTAACGTACAACTATTTCTATCCGTTATATTTTGCATCTCATAAATTTTTTTTAGAAGCTTAGACATAAACCTTAATTTTGAGATGCAAATCTGAATCGTTGGGAGTGGTAAAGTAGCGCAAACTGAACTGTGTTCAATGGAGGTGGGGAGGTTCAAATTTCAAATGATTATAAAAAATGGAAAAATTGGTCGGTTTTCGCTAAAATTATTCTTTATGTCAATATTTCCTTAAAAATAAATTTTAAAGATAATTTTTCAAAAATCCGTTAGAGGGCGCCTTAAACTCTAGAATAACCAGCAATTATTTTTAACCGTTTTTTTTTTAATCTAATTAAATGCTTGGAAAAGTTTAGGCTTAAATTTTGTGCTCAGCATCTAAATCGATAGGAGGGGTTAAGAAGCGAAAACTGAACTGTGTTCAGGAATTGAAATATTACCTTCCCCATCCCTCGAACGCAGTTCAATTTTTGGCCGCATAATTACTCACAACGATCCAGATTTTGAGCACAAAATTTACGTTTGAACTTTTACAAGCATTTTATTAGATACAAAAAATAACGGTTAAAAATAGTTGTTGGTTACTATAAAGTTTAAGGCGCCCTCTGGCGGAATTTTTTGAAAGATATCTGTAAAATTTATTTTGAATAAAATATTGATATAAAGAATAGTTTTAGCGAAAACCGACCAATTTTTCCATTTTTTATGATCATTTGAAATTTGAACCTCCCCACCCCCATTGAACACAGTTCAGTTTGCACTACTTAACCACTCCCAACGATTCAGATTTTTATCTCAAAATTTAAATCTAACCTTCTAAAAAAAAAAAAAAAAAAAAAAAAAAATTAATGAGATGCAAAAAATAATGGTAAAAAATTAGTTTATCGTTACTCCAAAGTCTAAAGCGCCCTCTAGACATTTTTTGAAATTTATCTTTATAATTTATTTTCAAGAAAATACTGACATAAAGAATAGTTTTATTGAAAACCGCAAACGAATCGACCAATTTTTCTGTTTTTTATAATCATTTGAATTTTTGGACCTAAATTTTAATCTCCTTTGGAAGACGTTTGGGACCCTTAGTTTCCTATTTAATCATGTTCATTTAGTTCATCATGATATGACAGACCAGCATGTTAAGTTTGTATACGGCCTTTTGGGACACCCTGTATAAATTAACAATATAAATATTCTTGTTATATAGAAATTAAAAGTAACAAGTTATTGTTATATACAAGTACTTGTTAACAATATATGTATGTTAATATATATATATATATATATATATATATGTTAATATATATATATATATATATATTATTATACATTTAAACAAAAGCAACAAAAAAAAATTAACTTTACACATAGTATTAAAGTTTATGTTTACCTAAAAACTAATATGCATAACTTAAAAATGATCAAGTTATTGAGATAAAACATGGTTGTCTATTGTATTTGTCTTAAAGAAATTATTTGTAAAATATTAGAATAGAAATTATTCTTGGAAATAATCTCTTTTTGTAATTATTGTTACAACTTTAATTTATTATCTATGTGATTTATACTATGATCATAACCTTGACTGTTAGTAAGTCACATGTAGTTTGTATCCGATTGCGCTACAAATCTTGCTAGGATTTGGGTAATGGTAAATATTTTACTATATATCTTTTTTTTCCTAAGGAATATTATATTATTGTTATTTTGTCATATTGATTTTATTTTCTTTAATGAGTATCGTTCTACTAATTTGTCATGTGAATAGCATCGGGTGTATTGTGAGTCGAATTCTTAGCTTTCAGCACGACTCATAACAGAAACTGGTTGGATGTTTTTGCTTTTTTGTTAAACTATACACCCCTGAAGAAGTAGTTTAATAGAAAAGCCTTCTACTGTCTTTTTATCCATTCATCATTCATTATTTTGGTTACCTGCCTTCTATTTCACTTCAAACTTCAACTGTTTTCAATAAGATGATTGTAAAAATACTGGTTTCATTGGTTTATTGTATGGTAATATATGAATTACTCTGGTCATATAATGTCCATTTATCCATATATTTCTTAGTAATTTGGTAATCTGCCTTCTATTTCTCTTCAAACTTAAACTGTTTTTAATAATATGATTGTAAAAATACTGGTTTCATTGGTTTATTTAATGGTATTGTCTGAATAACTTTGGAGTATTTATAAAAGTATTTATATACATATATATATATATATATACATAACCGAAGTTAAAAAATACATAAAAATAAATCCTGGATCTGAAAAGAATTTTGTCTAAGAATATGTGCGTGTACCACAGAATATGGTGCATGTAATTTCCATTAAATGCATGAGACAGTTGAAAATTTTCATTCAAGAGTTGCCGCAAAAAAGAAAAAAAAAAAAAAAAAAAAAAAAGGATGTTGTTGAAAAAATTTGTGCTGCTTGTATGATGATATACAAAATTCATAAACGTGAAGTAATATTTAAATATTAATTAAATTTAAGAACTCATACGACAATTTAAAACGAAGTTCCAACAATATTATTATTCTCAGATTTCACTAGTTCAGTTATTGTTCATTTCCCAAGCCAAATAATTTTGCGTGTTCTTCTAAATGAACGAAAAATTCTAAGTATACCATATTATATATTATGAACTTTGTAGTACACTTCAGTGATATGTATCAATTTCAGTATCTTTTAAATTGTAACATTATTGAAAAGCACCATAAAAATTTCCCCCAATTTATCGGAATGTAGAGGAATACTTTTGAGTGTCCCTGTTGATGAATCGCAAGTGCTATGCACTTAATTTTAGATATCGAACATTCCACATTAGATCCAATAACATGTATCAATTTTGTGACAGAGCACAGACAGACAAACCGAATTCATAAACATTTTTCAATTATATTAGGAAGTGCTAAAAATCAGGCTGAGTTAAACAAAAAAGGGTAAAAAATAAAGCGCGTTTCTGTCTTTTTGAGCCGCCCAGTATATGAATTTCAATATCGTGCTAGATCGAAATAAAAGTAAATTACACTTTCATTCTCGGAAACTCTAAAGGCATTTTTAGAAAAAAGTATATTAATGAAGTGGCCCAGAATTGATGTTCTTGCAAAGAATGGGAATCATGAATATTTAAAATTTCATCAACGTGTTCTTCAGAATTTCCCCTTTTTTTTCGGATACACCAAAAGTTTATTTTCGACTATGTAAAAATATCTATTGTGAAAAGACCTCTCCTTAACCCCTTCGGGTGCGATATATTTTTTTCATTTTGAGAACAAAATTACTTTTACTTTATTAATATTAATCGTCTCTGTCCATGTAAATTTACTGATGTTTAAAAATTTCTCATTATGGAAATCTAAGAAATGTAATTATTTTGTAATACTGTTCTACTTTTTTTGTAGTACTGCTGTAATTTGAATTGTTATGAAAATATCATTGAATGTTTAAAGGCTCGTTTTGGTCGAACTGTTATGTTAATAGAAATTTATAAAGGAGAAGTGCTTGCTTTAATGATAAATAATAGAATAAGAAAATATTCATTTTTTTAAAAGTTGTACCGCAAAAAATTGAAAGATATTTAAGATAATTAGAGAGGTTAGGTGTTTCAGGTGAACATTATTCTGCAATTATCCATTGATTGAATTGCCTGTTGAAATATTGAGAATTTTGAAAATGAATTTAAACGCCCTCTATATTATAAAGGCCAAACGTATCTGTGCGTAACGCATACGTCATTTCGTGAATGGAAACACTTTCAAATTTTAAATGAAATTTCGCTACTGCAAATTTTTAACTTCTGAACATCGCAAATTTTCAATTTTTACACCATTGTATAGGAAAAAACATATACTTTTAAATGCAATTTATTTGAAAACTGCATCTTAATTTATTTTTGAAATATTAATTTTTTTGTAGTTTTAATACTGCTTTTCTAATCTTGACAACAGGAGTACTCCATTTATATTAGAAGCAAAGGAAAAAAACGAAAAAAAATATTACTGTACCTTTATGTTGCCATCTTCTTATTAAAAGAGAAAAAAATGAAATTTAAATACGTGCCCGGTGAATTTTGATTTCATTTACAAAATTTGATTTACACTTAAAAGAGTATCAACAGTTTAAGATCTGTTTCAGCTTATAGCACCGAGACATCAAGTTTTGAATCAAAATGATCAAATTAAAATACCATTTTTTTTTGAAAATGTGAATACAGATACGAAAAGTGCATTTGTAAATTTTGATATGGTGAAAATGATGTCGGGTTTAAATTTCACGGTGAAAAAAATTCTATGATTGGTTCAAAGTTGATTAAATTTTACTTTTTTTCATTTTGGAATACTAGCATAAGAGCCTTAAGGGAGACCCGTAAGAAAAAATCCAAAATTTTTATTATTGACTTTAAAGTAATGAATTTTGGTGTACTATTTAAGAATCTTCTTGTAAGGAATAATTAGCAAAAAAAATTCCTTTTTATTAAAAAGTATATCTTTTTTGGGGATTTTTATGATTTTTTTTGTCGAAAAATACACTTTTTAAATTTACTACTCCTCATTCAATTTTCAATATTTTGGTATTACTAAAATTTCTTACATAGTGTTATAGTATATAGAAAAGAACTAAGGAGAGATATTTTTAATTTTCTATTTTAATCGGCTAAAAAAAATACGCATGGTAAATTTCCTTAAATTCGTTATAATTTTCATGTTTACCAATTTATGTAAAATTTTCAGAAATAGTTAAAAAAATATCTCTCCTTACTTTTGTTGCAATTTCTTTTAAGATGCTAAAAACATAAACACTTTGTTTCTAAATCATTTTACCACTGAGCTTTAGTACTTTGAACTTAGGCAAAATATGAAAAAAGTCATTTTCAGGAAAACACGTTTTAAATGGCCGCTAGTCCTTTAAACTCCACAATGAGTACAATTTAAAAAGCTCATTTTCTACCTGTTCCAAGTGTCCCCGAGTTCTGAAATTTTGCATGGATATTCGCAAATATGCATTTTATCGTTTTCCAAGAAAATAAAAATTGAACTTTTGATGATTTTTGGCCGAAGATGGGGTTCGGGTCTCCCTTAATTGATAACTTACTTTGGCATAATAACAGATCTTTATTATTTTTTACTGCTTATATGTACGTTTAAAGTTTAATTTTGACAATTTCTACAGCTGACTTTTATATAGAAATAGTATTTTGTTAACTTTAAGTTGAGAATAATATGTTTAAGAGTTAGACTTGCCAATATAAAATACATTTTTTACTATAACTAATTTTGTACGTTTATTATAAATTAATGAAACAGTTCCTTCTTAAACATTTTCTTTCCTCAAAATTTGACGGATTCTACCTTGTTACTTTAAATTCAAAGGATTAAAGTATTAATAAATTAGATTGCGTGATGAAATTTTTAAGGCACGGAATGGATAATGAAGAAAAAGTAAATTTGTCTAGAAGAGAGTTTAATCTAGAAAATGTAAACAAAATATTTATGCTGCTACAAGTAAGTGAGAAACAGTAATTCAAACTTGTACGAATTTATATAATTCATCGAAATGAAAAAGTAAACATGTGTTTTTTGTATGAAGTCACATTTAAAAACAGAATGTAGACATGATAACGGTTTATCTCACGAAAAAAAACATATACTATTGAAAAAGTGGGCTTTTAAAATATTTTGAGAAAAGAAAATACCTATATCGTTTCTGTAAGCCTAAAATACTATCCTGTAATTGTGGTGAACTGTATTTCAAAATAATGTGTCCATCAAAAAATAATAATGAAAATCCGATTATAAAAGTGTCAGATATATAAAGTAAAAATGATGCTGTTTTATTCAATAAAACAAACATTCGCTCCGTACTTTTACAAATGCTTACTGTCCGTTTTAGATGTAAGAATAAGATGAAACACATAAGAATATTAATTGATTCAGGCAGCTTTAAATCTTATTTATAAATTTTTGAACTGGAACATGAATGTACTGGGGGAAAATAATTTTACACATAGTTTATTCGGTGGTAAAAAAAAAACTATATTATCGCTTAAGAAGTATTTGAACGACTTCTTTGATAATTATTGTTGTTGTGTCGAAGTGTTAGATCATGAAAAAAATTATTCGGACATTCCTAAAATTCCTCATGGCTCATTTTTGAGAGAAATAAAGAGAGAATAAACAGAATCTTTCTGTCTGATTTGAATACCCACGTTGGCTTGTTATATAAATTTTCATCTACCAAAATTCATGAGCTTATATGAGCTGATGTAGAAGGTAAGTTGTACATCGTAAAAATCAATAATTTGGTTTCTTTCTTAGTATTAATTGAACACATCTTGATTGGACTTTTATGGCAAAAATTTATTTAACGTATCCAATAGAACAAGCAATGTCATGTCACTACATGCTAATGGTGCAAAAATTTCAGATTTATGTGGGCTAGACATACTTGAAATTCTCGATCCTGATAAAATGGAAACAAACAAGAAATCGAAAAAGCAACTGCGGAATAGTTTAACAGAAATATAAAAATATATGCAAAGATAGATGTAGTGAGTCTCTCATGGATTGCAAACAATTTTCTTATATCAACTAGTCGAAAAATCGCTGAACGACGATTAAGAAATTGTATTGAATCACTAAAGAAAACGGGAACGTTACAACAATATGAAAATGTATTAAAAAATGATACAAGAAGGTGTTATTGAAGAAGTTAAGGACTCTTGCAATGACGAAGTGAGCACTACTTGCCACATAGTGCTGCGATTAAAGAAAACTCTACTACAAGAGTTAAACCAATCTTTGATGGTTCATCAAGACAAAAAGATTCACTTTCCTTCTATGATTGTTTAGTGAAAGGTCATAAGACCGTAAAACTCACACCGATTATTTAAAATAAATTTTGATTGGAGAAAATGGATATGATTTGGCATATTCAAATAGTCTATCTGCAAATTGTTTTGAATGAATGAGACAGATCATTTACAAAATTTTTATGATGGGAGCAATGTGACCTCGAAAACTTGAAAATTTTCCAGCATAAAAGTGTTGTTTTCGGTCTTAAATATTTTCCTTTTTTGAATAGTGCAACTATCCGATATAATCTTAAATATGATCATTCTAGATTTATAGAAACAGCAGATAGGATGATAAAGTCTTTTTACGTAGATAACTGAGTCACTGATTTTGAAAACCATGAAGAGCTTGATACTTTTATTGAAAAATCTCAAGTTATGTTTCAAAGTGCTACATTTGATCTCCGAGGGTGGGAGTACAATCCCTATAAAACAGAAGCAGAAAACTTTCCGTTATCGGAATGTTCCAGTTTTGCGACTAATATGGAATTTAAAATTTGATGGTTTGAAAATAGACTTTTGAAGAAAAAGACTATACTATTGTAACAAAAAGAACAATTCTGAAAGCTGTTCATAGAATTTCAATCCGACGGCTTCACATGTCCTGTCACCTTGCGGCCAGCATTCTATTTTAAGAATGTTGAAAAATAAAAGTTTCATGGGATGATAAACTTCTAGAACCTATTGAAAAGAAATCTGAAAAAAAGTCAAAAGGCTGTTTCTAAATTCAAAGAAACATAAAATCCTCAATGTATTTTTTCCAATTACGAAGCGCCAGAAAATAATTTTTTGCAGATATACTGCGGTGCAAGCAAGAATGTATATGCTACACGTACACATGCATATTTTAAAGGTGTGCGGCTGAAATTGCAATATCTTGTCAGCTTGTACAGGCTGGGTGCAGAATTGCTCCAATGAAAATCATTTCTATTCCTAGATTGGAACTACATTCCTGTAACTTATGAGCCAGACTATCACGGAGTGTTATAAGCTATCTTCAGTTGAAACATATCCCGAAATTTGTCTGGTCTGATTCAACAAATGTTCTTTATTGGGTCAAGGGAACTGAAAATTGGACACATTTTGTTTTCAATAGAGTTGAAGAAATCCGTTCTTTGACAAAACCTGAAAATTGGTAGAATATCGATGGATCATTAAATGCAGCAGACCTTCGTTCTCCTGATTATAATGCAGAAGCTATAGCGTAATCTATATGATGGAAGGGCCTGAAGGGTAGCGAAGACCGGAAAGATAATTGTGGCGTAGTGGCAGATGGGCTTGCAATAAATTGTAGAAATTTAATTAAATATTCAAGACTAAATTTTATAAACTCAACAACTACACAATTTTAATGAGAAATGACAGTTACAAATGCTCTGACTTTCAGAACGGTTGGTTCGCCGGACACCCGGACTTCAAACCCCGATATTGGGTATAGCAGTGGTCTGAGAGAGCAGAGCTCCCTCCAACGTATTCCTGAGAGATCTATATCTCAACTGTCCGACCAGCAGCCAAGAACAAAACGTCCTTCCCTGGTCAACATTCCCAAGGGGGGGGGAGGAAAGACCTCTTTCTCAGACTTCTTCCAATCTGGATCCAGGGGTCAAGGCGTCCTTATCACATTCGATATCACAGAGTGCCTCCCCTTGACTGATTTCACAGCCCAAAGAAATCTGTACTTAGCAATAGAAATGCAAGCAAAACACCTGTGTAAGGTGACCTCCACATAAAGCGCGGGGGGGGCAGTATTGTTCAGGCATGGCACTAAATCCTCGCACACCACTCAGCTGGAGACAACTTGCCCATCCCCTCACTGTCCACATAAAGTTCAATAATTGCGACCACATTCCGATCCTTGAGGACAAAAGGCACACCTGCGGCAGGAAATGTGAAGATATGACAACTCCTTCCCCCTAAAGAGTTTTCCTGGGCTTGACTAGGAAAGCTCCACAAGGATAGCTCGTTCCCTTCAAACACCCTTTGTGAGGCAAGGCAAGGCAAGGCACATTTAAATGTCCTATCACTTAATTTTAACTACCCTTTTCCGAGAACAATTTTCACATAACACCCACCTTGTCTCACTTGGAAACACAATAATAAATAACAATACATAAACACAATGTTAAACACTGAAATTAAAAATATGCTAGATAATTAATATTTACAACTTCATAGTTTATTTAAAGAGGCTAAGGGATGAGTCGGCTCAGACCATCGGCGTTCCCATTTTCTTTTCCTGGCTTATGCTCTATTCTAAATTTGAACTGTTGTAGGCATAAGGCCCAGCGCAATAGCCTCGCATTAGCTCCCATCATTTTTTTAGATACGTGAGAGGATCGTGGTCTGTCTGAATCAGGAATTCCTGGCCATCCAGATAATAAGTTAACTTTTTTACTCCAAAAATGATAGCCGCTAACTCTTTCTCTACCGTACAATAATTTTTCTCAGCCTGACTAAATTTCTTGGACAAATAAACTATGGGATGTTCTTCCCCGTTACTCATTTGGGATAACACAATACCGGCCCCAATTTCGCTCGCATCTGATTGGACAATAAATTCCTTTGAATAATCTGGAGCATAGAGTACAGGTTTACTTACTAACTTTCCCTTTAAATTTTCAAACGCGGATTGACAATTTTGCGTCCATTCTATTTTCTCTTTTTTAACCCTCCCCTTTAACGCGTCGGTGAGAGGAGCCGCGATAACAGAATAATTCGGGATGTACCTACCATAGTACCCCACAATTCCTAAAAATGCTCTAATTTGAGTCTTTGTGCAAGGGGTAGGAAAATCTTTAATTGTTTGTATTTTAGCCTCCCCCGGGGATCTTTTACCCGACCCAATCTCGTGACCTAAGAATTTAACGTGGTCTTGGGCAAATTGACACTTAGAAGATTTGATGGTAAGGTTTTCTTCCCGTAATTTCTCCAATACTCTCCCCACGTCTTTCACGTGACTTTCAAAATCAGGAGAATACACCGCAATGTCGTCGATGTATGGCGACGCAAAAATCTCCATCCCCTGTAAGACCTCTGCCATTAACTTACAAAAATAGAACGGCGCATTGGCTAATCCAAACATCATTTTCTTAGGTATGTACGCGCCAAAAGGGGTCACAAATGCCGCATACCTTTGGGCTTGCTTCGAGAGGGGAATTTGAAAATACCCCTTCGTCAGATCCATAACAGTTATAAAGGGAGCGGCGCTCACCTTTTGCACAACTTCCTCGATATTCGGCAAGGGGAAATACATATGGCGCGTAATCGCGTTCAATTTTCTATAGTCCACACAAGGCCTAGGATCCTTGCCAGGACTCAACTAGAATCATCGGACTTGTATAGTCTGACTGACCGATTTCTATCACCCCCAAATCTAATAATCTCTGAATTTCATCTTGCAAAATTGTAATTTGTCTAGGGGACATCCTGTAAGGCCTTGCCCGCACCTGGGCGTCGCTCGTGAGCTCTATGTCCATCTCCACTAATTTAGTATTACCCGGATCTGCAGAAAATACCTTCCCATTCTGTCTTAACATTCTACAGAAACTATCAATTTGACTTTCCGTAGCGCGCTCCGCTAACCCACTTTCCCGCACAATTTCCCGCAAATCGAACTGAGTCGAATCCGGTGCCGGATAAGGTATCTCTGCGTCCCTTTCAGACTCCTGCGGTTCCTCCGGAATAATCAAATTAACACGTTCCGGCCTGCGGTAATATGGTTTCATCAGATTTACATGATAAATGGTACTCTTGTCCCTCTTTTCAGGTAAATCAATCAAATAATTTGTATCAGAAATTTTTCCTGTTACAGTTCCCGGCCCCAGCCAATTTACAGCCATTCTATTGGGCTTAGAAGTAGCTAAAACCAACACTTTATCTCCCACATTAAAATTTCTAGACACTGCATTTCTGTCATACCAGACTTTCCTTTTCTCCTGGCATTCGCGCAGTTTCTCGGAAGCCAAATCCTGACATTTTTTGAGTCTGTTGACTAAATCCAAGATGTATTCAACAACCGTTGGATCGGTATCACCAGAATCCATCCAATTCTCAAAAACAATAGTCTGAGGGGTCCTCAGATTCTTCCCTAAAACCAATTCAGAAGGGCTAAACCCTAAACTTTCGTGGGTCACCGTGCGTAACGCAAACAGTGCCGCTGATAGATTCTTCTCCCAATCTTCTCCTGATTCTAAACAAAGCACTTTAAGGACTCTTTTTAATGAAGAATGCCATCTCTCCACCACATGACTCTGCGGGTGACAAACCGAACTATGAGTCACTTTTATTCCAAAGCGTTCAAAAAACTCAGAAGTTAACTCACTGGTGAAGGATTTTCCCAAATCACTCTGGATTTCTTTAGGGAAACCCGTCCTAGAAAATACCAACAACAAGGCATCAATCACACTGACCGACGTGATATCTTCCACCGGTATAGCATCCGGATACCTCGACGCTACACAAATAGCAGTAAGTAAATATCTATTATTCTTATGACTCCTGGGTAATGGACCTACGGCATCTATATTTATTTTTGAAAACACTTCCGAAATTACAGGCACAATTTTCAAAGGTGCTTTCACTTTATCCCTATTATGACCAACAATCTGACATTCGTGACAGGTTTTAACATATTGTTCAATCTCTTGATAACAGTTCGGCCAAAAATAATGCCTCAAAATTCTGTCTTTAGTCTTTGTGGTTCCCAGGTGTCCTGACACTTCATTATGACAAAGGGCCTTTAAATCCTCCCTAAACTTCTCCGGAACGCACAATTGCATCCTCTCTTCCCCCGACTTACTCACAACTATGCGCACAAGACGGTCCTTTACAATTTTAAATTCTTTTTCCTCGGCAGTTTTTGCTCTTTCCCACAAAGGAATTAACGAAGGACATTTCAGCTGTTCCCTTTTGAATTCATCCCCCGAAATCTTAGCTAATATATTTTCCCCATCAGCCTTCGGTAGAAATTCCCCATCCTCTTCATTTAAAGTGAGAGGTTCAGTTTCGGTTTCGGATTCACCCGGAATTTCGACTTCCATTTGTTTACTCTTTCGACTTTGACCACGCGTAATTACAGCACAAACAGGTATAGGAGATTCCTTATGCTTCTCAATTAATTCTGCGGTTTCATTACCCATTAAATAGAATCCCTGATCTAAATCATCCGGTTTAACAGCTGCCTTAGTGACAATAGTTCCAAATTCACCTTGAATTGTGACTTTAGCCAAAGGTAAACAAAAGCAGGTTTTATCTAAAGGTTGACGTACCCAAGTTACTTCACCTAATAAATCTTCCTTATTTACCCAACTTTTTGCTAGCAAATCGATTCCACTACCACTGTCTCTTAAACAATCCCTTTCAACGCCATTAATTCTCACTTTACTGATATATGGATCAAAACTCTCATTTACTTCTACATTTCCGACTAATCGGCACACTATTTTTTCCTCTCTTTTTCTTAAACTGGGGCAGTCCGGGCGTATATGCCCTTTAACATTGCATTGGAAGCAAACGACTTCCCTAGTTTTCTCAAAGCGTTTATTTTTTTCTACCTTAGGTAGTTCCCTATTATTCTGAGGCTCCGGTTTCCTCCGATCTTCCGTCCTTTCCTTAAAATTATTCCCTGTTTTACCCTTTCCAAAAGACCTCCTTTCCCAAGGTTTACTATCCGTTTTTTTTAACGTTTTCTTGACGCTCTCATAATAATCTAGTTTGGTCGCTAATTCAGAAGCTTCGCGAAATTCCTCCCAACTCTCTAGATACCTTTCCTTAATTTCAGGGGGAACCCGTTTTTTCAATTGCTCCGTAAGCATTAATTCCTTCAAAGATTGAAAATCAGTCACCTTTGCGGACTCTAACCAATTATCTAGATAGCCACGCAACTCATAAACCAGATCAGACCAAAACGCACCCGGTTTTTTTTTATGCTCCTCAAATCTTAACCTTAAAGCAACCGTGCTTAGTCTAAACCTAGTCAATAACATACTCTTCATGTGATAATAATCATCTCCCTTATCTGCAGGTTCCTTGACAACTAACTCAGCTATCTCTGCAGGTAACAACGGAATTAATTGCGACACCCATTCTTCCTCCTTAACTTTCTCTTTTGTAGCCTGACGTTCAAAAATCATAAAAAATAAAGTAATATCTAAGATTTTCGGATCAAATTTTGGGACTAAGTCCTTTAACTTAATTTTTCTGGTCCTTTCAGTATTTATGGAAACCGTCGATCCTACACTCGCTGTTTCTACAGCATTAGAAAGCCTTAACCTTTCCAATTCATATTCGCGCTCTTCTTTAGCTATTTTGTCTAACCTTTCTTTTTCCCTCTCCTCTTTGGCTTCCCTAGCTAATCTTTCCTTTTCCGCTTCCTTTAATTCCTCTAAAATACGATCTAAGAAAGCTTCCCCAGTTTCCTCATCATATTCTGTCGATTCCGTTATGCCTTTTATAATATCTTTAATCAGGTCTGAATCCGACACATCAACCTCAAATTCTCTGGCTAACAAAATTAAAGTTTGTTTCTTCTGCCTTTTTAACTTATTTAGAAAAGCCATGATAACAATTAACTAACACTCCTATACACAATTCTAACCTTTCAAGAACAAAGAACCTAATCTTTGAGTTATTTCAACATTAAATAAGATTTCCAAAATTTCAATGAGATTTCAAATTAAATATAGTTTCAAAATTAATTATAATTTCAAAATTATTACATTCCATAACTCTTACATATGCTACTCTTTTCACTTTGCCCCAACATAACATACAAAACAAATATCATTACTCCCTACCTTAACTTAAAATATATATATATATGAATGATCAAATGTTTCCAAATGAGACAAAAATAAATATAATAACACATATAAATAACACACTAGAGAAATGCATATACAACAAAAAGAAACCCTTAAACAAATTTCTACACACAATACACTAACTTATCTCTACCACACCCACATAATCGAACATTCCCAGTTCAAATTAAATTTTAAAAAATTAATTTTTCTAACTTTCTCATTGACCAGTACCTTGCAACACAAAAAGCATTTAAAAGGAACTCACCCCTCTTTTAGGCGACGGAACGGGTACTCCACCAGACAATACCAGGCAATCAGTCAGATGAAACTCCGGAATCCAAAAAATTGTCGAACATGCACACGACTCTGGCGAAAGTCCAATTTCACAAGCGATGAAAGTCCAAAAAATCAACTGAAGAAACGGGTCCAGAGTTTTTAACTTAACTCTCAGATCCCACCGCTGCCACCAATATAATTTATTTACTTTAGCTGTGGCGTAGTGGCAGATGGGCTTGCAAAAAATTGTAGAAATTTAATTAAATATTCAAGACTAAATTTTATAAACTCAACAACTACACAATTTTAATGAGAAATGACAGTTACAAATGCTCTGACTTTTAGAGCGGTTGGTTCGCCGGACACCCGGACTTCAAACCCCGATATTGGGTATAGCAGTGGTCTGAGAGAGCAGAGCTCCCTCCAACGTATTCCTGAGAGATCTATATCTCAACTGTCCGACCAGCAGCCAAGAACAAAACGTCCTTCCCTGGTCAACATTCCCAAGGGGGGGGGGAGGAAAGACCTCTTTCTCAGACTTCTTCCAATCTGGATCCAGGGGTCAAGGCGTCCTTCTCACATTCGATATCACAGAGTGCCTCCCCTTGACTGATTTCACAGCCAAAAGAAATCTGTACTTAGCAATAGAAATGCAAGCAAAACACCTGTGTAAGGTGACCTCCAGATAAAGCGCGGGGGGGGGCAGTATTGTTCAGGCATGGCACTAAATCCTCGCACACCACTCAGCTGGAGACAACTTGCCCATCCCCTCACTGTCCACATAAAGTTCAATAATTGCGACCACATTCCGATCCTTGAGGACAAAAGGCACACCTGCGGCAGGAAATGTGAAGATATGACATAATGACCGAAATCCAACGTCGTTTCTTATTTCGACATAGTACATTCCGAAAACAGAAGAACTGTTGGTAGCACTACAAATCATAAAGAATCAACTAAACATTTCATAGCAGACTTTTATCGTACGACAAATTGATTAGAATTATTGCTTGGTTTATAGATTTTTTACAAACTATAAAGTTGAACGTGCCAACCGGATTTTTAAAATCTTAAGTCTAGAAGAAATAAATGGAGTTGAAATATCTTTGTTTAAAATATTATAAAAAGATTCAGTTTTAGAAACCGGAGATAAACGCTTAAAATTACTTAAATGTTATATAGAATCGAATAAACTACGAGACTACTCTACTACTACGACGTATTCTGTTGAGAGATAGTAAAATAAATTTCCGATTTCGGATATTGTTACCTTGTAGCCAACCAGAGACGGAAATACTTATTCGAGCAAAATATCTTAGTTTAAATTATGTTGGTACCTTGATTTTGTTGAGTAATTTTTAAGAGAAGCTTTTAGGATTTTGAAATCAAACGAGACTGTCAGAAAGGTAATTAAAAACTGTGTACTTTTGTAAAATATTTAATTTAAGACCTGAACCGATTATAGATGCACTTTCTCCGATAGATCGTATAAAAAAAAACTGCAGTATTCGAGGCAGTATGAACTGTCAACGCTGGTCCTTTTCTTCGTCGAGGAGATTACAATGCTTGGATAGTTATTTTCATATGCGCTATCAGCATAACCTCATATTTAGAGACAGTCACACTTTTATCGTCAGACAATTTTTTTCCAGCTTTTAGAATATTTATAGCAAGAAGAGGTAGACCTGCAGTTGTATATTGTGACAATGCTAAATATGTTATCAGTGCTGAAATTTTGCTTAAGAAAGTTGACTGGGATGTTATTTCCCAATATTGCGGTTCACGTAATCGCTATGACGATGTTGTACGTGTTGTTCTGTTCTAGTTACGTAATCATTAGTTGAACAGTAGAACTAGCATATCAGTCATGTTATCCACTGATTACATTCGAATTCTTTTTAATTTATAGGATTTAACAGATCTATGTCTTTTAGGAGTTAATCTGCAATATAATTTGTACATTCTAATTAATTCTCCCGTATTTTCAATACATTAAAAATCCTAAAACGGCGACAAAATATGGGTTAGATTCACGGAAAGTTCAGACATATATTCAAAATTTCATTGCATTTTCAATGTGCTAGTGTTATAATAAATATTTCGAATATAGTAACAATATAGTAAAGTAACAATAGTATAGTAACAATATAGTTCTAATATAGTAACAATGTTGGAAACAATGCTGGGACTAAAATAATTTTTCTGATACGGAAATAAGACAGAAGTTTAAAAAATTAAATCTTACATCAAACTGTAATAAAATTGTTTTCGTCAACTTAATATTATATTTTAAAGATATATAAAAAATATTTTTCTTTTGTTTTTTAAATTACAAGAAATTTAATAAGAAAAAAATTCCTTCTATAATACAATAAAACTTCTGAAACACATCGAGCGTTTAAGGAGTGTATGCAAAATGTTATATATCAATGTATAAAATTGAAGCTGGTGTTATACACAATTGAAGTGAAAAAACTTCTTTAAACACCATAAAATAAGTTAATTGCGCAAAGCCTTTCGAAAGAATTTAGTCTTTCTTCGTCAGGTGCAAAAAAGACGTTCGTCTGCTATGAATGTATTCAGTCGTGCCGCTATATTCATAGTAGAAGTACGTCTTTTTTGCGCCTGACGAAGAAAGACTAAGTTCTTTCGAAAGGCCTTGCGCAATTAATTTATTTTATGGCGTTTAAAGAAGTTTTTTCACTTCCAAATATTATATAGAAAATACAGTATACAAAATGTTGTGAAGTCAAAAACTAAATAAACATTAAAATAAATTTATTATAGTCGATATTTCGATCATCATCTGTAAGCGTCATCAGAAAGGAATCGTTAGACGGCTTTCAAAATTTTAAAACAATGTAACAACTTTTTCTGAAAATGATAATAGACGATGACTGAAACATCGATTATTATAATTTTATTTTATACGGTCTGTACACCTGGAACTTCTAATGTATAAAATTATCTACAAAAATAATAAATTCCTATCTATGGATTTTGCTAAAACTTTTTAAATAGAACAATTTTTACGAACTTTACATTAAATATGTCATAAAATAATTATTCGATTTAAAAACGGTCTACACCAACGTGTTTATCAAACATTTTTCCATAATACCACTAATTTTTATTTATTTTGCACGCAACAGCTCTCTCAATATTAACGAAGAAAGATCTCCGGTCACAAAAAAATTATTGTAGTGGTGGTAACAACGTTAATTACTTTTTTACTTTCTTCTATCTTTACAAGAAGAAAGTATTGGATTCATGAAAATTTTCGACTTCCGGTTTTCGACGGATTTATACGTTTTAGAAGGTCCTGAACACGTTTTGACTATTTTTAGAAAATGTCTGTCTGTGAGTCTGTGAGTCTGTCTGTCTGTGAGTCTGTCTGTATGTGACAAAAAATTTGTGGGCGCTCTATCTCAAGAACTAATGCTCGAAATTTAATAAAATTTATATTCAGTTAGACCTTGATATGAATTAGTGCCTATTGTTTTTTGGTGAAAATTGGCCTGTAGGTGGCGCAGCTATACTACGTTTTTCATGATTTTCATGATAGTTATATCTCAAGAGCTAATGCACAGAATTTCACCAAACTTCAGATTCCGAGATACCTTGAGATACATAGCCGCTGATAAGGTTTTGGTGTGGACTGCCCTATAGGTGGCGCTACTATGCTACATTTTGCACGATTTTTGCGATAGCTATATCTCAAGAACTAATGCAGAGAACTTCATCAAATTTTAGATTCTGTTACACTAGAATATATAACATAATTAGATGCTGATTACATTTTGGTATTAACCTTGCAACAGGTGGTGCAGCTATGCTGCATTTTGTACGATTTTTCCCGATAGCTATATCTCAACAACCAACGCACAGAATTTCATCAAACTTCAGATTTTGTTACAAAATGACATATAACATAATTACACGATGATTACGTTTTGTTATAAATCCTTCAACTGATGGTGCTGCTGTGCTATATTTTACACTTTTTTTTTTTTTTTTTTTTTTTTTTTAAACTAGCTATATCTCAAGAACTAATGCACAGAATTTCATCAAACTTCAGATTCTTTTACACCATAACATAATTAGATGCTTTTTTACGTTTTGGCATAAATTGTCCAAGATATGGTGTTTCTGTGCCACGTTTTGCAAATTTTTTGTTATAACTATATCTCAAGAACTAATGGACGAAATTCCATCAAATTCCAGATTCTGTTAGGTCTTGACATAAATAGATGCTTATTAGGTTTTAGTATAAATTACCAAACATGAGGCACTACTAAGCTCATTTTCTCAGAATATTAATTAAATTTTGCGTTTTAGGCTTTTCGGATACCAGAATCTCATTAGTCTAGATCAAATGTCCCAGGAAATTCGATAGTGGGTAACTTTGGGGTCACCACGTTTTTTTTTTTTTTAAATATTAAAATGTACTTATGAGATAGAAGAAAGTTTTGGGATTGACACATCCAACTAGTTTTATATTAGAAAGATTCCACATTAGTATTGAACTTTTCATAGTGTAAATGTCCATTTTTACTTTCTTCTATCTTTACAAGAAGAAAGTATTGGATTCACGAAAATTTTCGACTTCCGGTTTTCGACGGATTTATACGTTTTAGAAGGTCCTGAACACGTTTTGACTATTTTTAGAAAATGTGTGTCTGTGAGTCTGTCTGTATGTGACAAAAAATTTGTGGGCGCTCTATCTCAAGAACTAATGCTCAAAATTTAATAAAATTTTATATTCAGTTAGATCTTGATATGAATTAGTGCCTATTGGTTTTTGGTGAAAATTGGCCTGCAGGTGGCGCTGCTATACTACGTTTTTCATGACTTTCAAGATTGCTATATCGCAAGAACTAATGCACAGTTTTTCACCAAACTTTAGATTCTGTGACCCCTTGATATACATAGACGCTGATTAAGTTTTGGTGTAATTTGGTCAGCAGGTGGCGCTGCTATCCCACGTTTTTCATGATTTTCATGATAGCTATATCTCAAGAACTAATACACAGAATTTCACCAAACTTCAGATTCCGCGATACCTTGAGATACATAGCCGCTGATAAGGTTTTGGTGTGAACTGCTCTATAGGTGGCGCTGCTATGCTACATTTTGCACGATTTTTGCGATAGCTATATCTCAAGAACTAATGCAGAGAACTTCATCAAATTTTAGATTCTGTTACACTAGAATATATAACATAATTAGACGCTGATTACATTTTGGTATTAACCTTGCAACAGGTGGTGCAGCTATGCTGCATTTTGCACGATTTTTCCGATAGCTATATCTCAACAACCAACGCACAAAATTTCATCAAACTTCAGATTTTGTTACAAAATGAAATATAACATAATTACGTTTAAGATTACGTTTTGTTATAAATCCTTCAACTGATGGTGCTGCTGTGTAATATTTTATATGTTTTTTTTAACTAGCTATATCTCAAGAACTAATGCACAGAATTTCATCAAACTTCAGATTCTTTTACTCCATAACATAATTAGACGCTTTTTTAAGTTTTGGCATAACTTGTTCTAGTTATGGTGTTGCTGTGCTGCGTTTTGCAAATTTTTTGTTATAACTATATCTCAAGAACTAATGGACGAAATTCCATCAAATTTCAGATTCTGTTAGGTTTTGACATAAATAAATGCTTATTAGGTTTTAGTATAAATTACCCAACATGAGGCACTACTAAGCTCATTTTCTCAGAATATTAATTAAATTTTGCGTTTTAGGCTTTTCGGGTACCAGAATCTCATTAGGCTAGGTCAAATGTTCGATGAAATTCGATAGTGGGTAACTTTGGGGACACCACGTTTTTTTAAAAAATATTAAAATGTACTTATGAGATAGAAGAAAGTTTTGGGATTGACACATTCAACTAGTTTAAATTAAATTAATTTTCCTGTTAAGGAAATAAGACGGAAATTTTAAAAGCAAAAGTTTACATCACGTTTAAATAAAGCAGTTTTCCATAATCTCGTAAACATTTCAAAGATATATTTTTAAAAAAGTGCGTTTTCGTTTTTCAAATTATAAGAAAATATATTCATAACAAAAAAGTCCCTGAATGATATAATAAAACTCCGGAAATACACGGATCGTTGGAACTGTCATGTGTCACGTCCCACAAAGAAAAAAAGAAACTTTTTTTGGCTGTGAGATAAGAGAGAAAAAAAAATGTCATTCATCCTTATACTTTAGGCAAACGATATTTTATAGAGGCATGTAATTTTCAGATTGTTATTCCGCTTGATTTAACAAGTTGAATATGTATTCGTATTATATGACATAAAAATGATACATGCGCAAAGAAAAATACATCAGTGAAGGATGTCGAATTTGTTTGAATGATGCCTTTTGTAATATACGTTAAAGGATTTACGTAAAATTTAACTTTCACGTTTTTTTAAATATTACAGACAAAAATCGACGATATTTCATAAAATGTTGTAAAATAAATAAAAAAGGTTAATGTCTTTTTACTGCCGTGCTTTTTATACCTTTCGTCTAAATGATTTTAGTCAGTAAAATTTATGTATGAAAAAAAAATTAGCATTGTCAAGGGGAATGTTGCATTGCGACGTTTTTGGGATAAAGCTATTGCTATAATCACGAGTAATGCATCATGTCAGCGCTACCTGTTGAGCGATTTGCACCAAAACATAATCAGAACAATGTTGTATCAAGTACTAACTAAATATAAAGTTTTATGAAAATTCATGCACTTGTTCTTGATGACTATGGTGGAAATTGTAAATAAATCAGCATAGCAGCACTACTTGTTGAGCAACATACACCAAAAAAATCAGTTTATATCATTTCTCAGAGAACCTAAAGTTTTGTAGAATTCTGTGCATTAGTTTTTAAGATAGAGCTATTGCGATAATCACGAATAATGCAACATGGCAAGACACCTATTGAGCGATTTGCACTAAAACGTAATCAGCATTAAGTTTTATCAAGACTAACTAAATATGAACTTTTTTGAAAATTGGTTACCGTATTCATATAAATATCGGTAAGTTGCGCTGGAAATGCCCTATGATACGCTACAGGAACTAAAATCTCTGGTACTATTTCGCCTTACATTCATGTTTAATTATGCTGCGTTTTTTCTGTCTATATCTTTGCACATTGTTAAAACTAATGGTGACACGTTGCACTTTTTAGGGGTGAAAGGCTTGTCTCACTGGTGACACCCCTAAAAGATCCAGAATGGCACCTTTAATTAGGGTGAAAAGATGGCACCTTTAATCTAGAGTGCCCAATAATAAAAAATATAGGAACCGACTTTTGGCCCTTGGAGGATTCGAACCCACGACGTCTGATTACAAACTCAGCTCTCTCACCGCTCGGCCATCGAGCTCACCTTCAAAGGTAACCAGAAATGTTCAAATGTCCTTAAATTCAAAGGTTGTTTTATATAATAAAGCTCGCCGAAAGTTAGCCATCCGAAGTTCTAAACGAAATTGGGATAGCGTATAGCGGTGATAGTCATCGTGGTGGAAAATTGCTGTTTTGATCCACCAGTGATGGCGAGTTGAAGGGCAAGGATACACGTCACAGAGCATGCGCAAATGACTAAGGAGTGAAAATCTTCCAACGGTATGCATTGCGCGGCTCCCTAATTAGCGTGAATCACTCAGTGATAGATCAAACGGCACCCCAAACACATTTTCAAGCCCGCGGGTGTCAAATGGTAACACCTTTTCATCCCTGGGCGCCAAATGCAACTTGTTTGTCACCATTAGTTTTAACAGTGCACTACACACTTTTATAGTAATTGTGACTGATTTCTGTTACACGGAAAAAGCGCAAATATGATTTTTTTCAAATTTGTTATTGACAGTGAGCTGCAGCCAAGAAGGGACCCCTTGTCCTCTCTCATGTTCAATTAGAAGAACTTGTCAAACACTTTTTCATACTTAAAAACATATTAACCTTTTTTGTTGCTCAATAGAGCATTTTTTAATACTTGTATATAATGTTTTAAAGACAAAGAACCAAATCAAAAGTATAAATATAATAGTAATAATACAAAAAAAAAATAACTCAGTTAAATAATTTTATTTACGCGCCAGTTTGTTTATGATTAGTCTCTAAACGCCTTTCATTTTGATTGTTACCCACGTAAGGGGCTGCTTCAATCAGGAGAGAAAAAAGGTTCGCTACACTGTTAAAAATAAAGGTGACAAACCAGTTCCATTTGGTGCCCAGGGGTGAAAAGGTGTTACCATTCGACACCGGCGGGCTTGAAAATGTGTTTGGGGTGCCGTTTCATCTCTCACTGTGTGATTCTAATTAGGGTGCCGTTTCATCTCTCACTGGGTGATTCTAATTAGGATGCCGTGCAATGCAGACCGTTGGAAGATTTTCACCCCTTAGTCATTTGCGCATGCTTTGTGACGTGTATCCTTGCCCTTCAACTCGCCGTCACTGGTGGATCAATACAGAAATTTCTCCCTACGATGACTATCACCGCTATGCGCTATCCCAATTTCGTTTAGAACTTCGAATGGCTAACTTTTGGCGAGCTTTTTTATGTAAATCAACCTTTGAATTTCAGGGAGACTTTGAAGGTGAGCTCGATGGCCGAGCGGTTAGAGCGATGCGCTGGTAATCAGACGTTGTGGGTTCGAATCCGTCGAGGGCCAAAAGTCTATTCGTATATTTTTAAATTTTTTATTATTGGGCACACTGGATTAAGGGTGCCATCTTTCCACCCTAATTAAAGGTGCCATTCTGGCTCTTTTAGGGGTGTCACCAGTGAGACAAGCCTTTCCCCCCCTAAAAGGTGCAATGTGTCACCATTAGTTTTAACAGTGTAATGTTAATACTACGAGGCTTATTAAAAAAATCTCTCTTGCATTTCAATATTTTTATTTTAATTAATTCATTTTTTTTAAATCTTTATTATTATTTATATATATTTATCCCACTGCTTTAGAAGTTTTTGTGGCATGAAAACCATATGGATATCAATGAATACTTTAAATCTCGGACAAGAAAGAGAACAGAAATTTATGATAAAAATATGACTATTTTGCATTTTTTGTCAAACGTTAAAAATAATAAAGTGAATTTTCCATAATGGGATTTGGCGCTCCTGACAAGTCAGCGGGTTATAACAGAATTTATTTTGAAAAAAATCTTGAAATACTGTCATGAAATTGGGTGTGTTGTTTTTTAAAAAAATCATTGGATGTTTTTAAAAGTATGTCTTTGTTTATTTATTTATTTATTCATTTCTAAAAAAAGTATTTTTACTTTTTATCTATATCTATACCTATGTTATAAAGAGTTAAAGTTTGTTTATTTGTAGGGGGTAATCTCCGAAAATACCGAACCGATTTCAAAAGTAATGGCCCAAAATGATTTTTTGACCAAAAGTGTTCGCCCAGAAACAAATATAGGCTATATCTTATGTCAATCCCACTAATCCAAAGGGGATTCAGGAGTAAAAAACAGTCTAAAAAGGCGATTTTTGTGTTACCTAGAAACATGAAATTTCGCAATTTAATTACTTATAAGCTTCAAACGAACTCTAAGAATATTTCCTAAAAATTCGAATTTAAAAGAGTTAAAAATGAGCGAAAAGCGTTCTAAAAGCGTTCTAAATTCCAATTTTTAAGCAATGCTGGAAAGTTACGATTAAAAAAAAATTCATGTCTAAATGATGGTGGCAGTCTTTGCTCCCACATAGGCTGTATTTATGTCAATGCAACTACTCCAGACGGGGTGCATGCGCAAAAAACGTTTTAAAAGTACTACTGAAGTGCCTTGAAACATAAAATTTAGTATGTTAATTACAAATAAGATATAAATGATTTTTAAAAAATTTTCCTATAAAATAAAAAACTTAAACGCGATGAAAATGCGCGCAAAAGCATTCTAAAAAATTTTCTAAATAGCAATTTCTACCCGAACTAAAAAAAAAAAAAGATTTTATTTATAAAATCAAAAATGTTTCTTCTAGATTAGATATTAGATTAATTTTAAACACGATTATTCAATCGGTAAATTAATTATGACAGATGTAAATTCCAGATGTTTGGGTGAAGAAAGTGCTCCAGAATTCGTTCGGGATGGCTCAGTTGGAAGAGCATTGGCGGCTTCAGCTAATACTTCCCTGGTTCGAATCCTGGTTCGGACTTTTTTCACCCCTTGGAAAATTTACATCTGTTTCTACTAGAATTTATTTTAAAAAATACATTTTTATGTCTAGCAATCTAATTATGTTTCATTAACTGAATGTCTAATATGTAATAGTTTTTATCGTCTATTGTTCTATAAGTGTTAAATCACCAACCACTTTTTTAGCTCACAGGCTATCATAGCCTGAGAGCTTATGTGCCCGTCCGTTCTGTATGTATGTGCGTTCGTGCGTAACGCGATAACTCATGATAAAAATATCGGATCCACTTGAAATTTTGTATATAGGTATATCCTGATAAGGCGCTTCCCTGATTAGTTTTTGGAGTTCATTCGATAGGTATAAGAGGGGGAACGGGGGGCTCATGCCCCTCCCCTTAATTGATATGAATGGGTTTTTCATGCAGAATTAACAGTTTTTGTCCAAAATTTAGATATAGGATCATTCTGATGAGGCGATTCCGTGACTGTTATTATGTGTTCCCTGAATAAGTATAAACAGGGGGAACGGGGGGCTCATGCCCCCCCCCCCCTTAATTGATATAAACGGGATTTTCATGCAGAATTAACAGTTTTCGCTCAAAATTTAGATATAGGATCATTCGGATGAGGCGATACCGTGGCTGTTATTAGGTGTTCATTGAATAAGTATAAATAGGGGGAACGGGGGGCTCATGCCCCTTCCCTTAATTGATATAAACGGAATTTTCATGCAGAATTAACAATTTTCGTTCAAAATTTAGATATAGGATCATTCTGATGAGGCGAGTCCGTGGCTGTTATTAGGTGTTCATTGAATAAGTATAAACAGGGGGAACGGGGGTTCTAATGCCCCTCCCCTTAACTTGCATAAATGGATTTTTCAATCAGAATTGTCAGATTTCGTTCAAATCTCTGAATAGTTTTGGAAGTTTAATGGTTAAGTATAAAAGAGGGGAATAACTCCTCTTAAATTATATAAATGCTAAATGGGTTTTTATTAAGAATTATCCGATTTGCTCTGAATTTTGAATATAGATTTTTTAATATGATAAAGCATGTACTTGATAGTTTAGGAAGTTCAATGATTAAGTATAAAAAAGGAGAAAGAGGAGAGCTGTTTCCCATCCTTAAGTTTTTTTTTCTTCGAACGGAATTAACGAAAATACAAGGCTGTAATGTACAATTAGTATGCGTAGCCTGTGAGCTCAATGCCATCAGTTTAACTGGGCAATATTCTTTTTATTATAATGATGAAATGTCCTTGCATTTAAGTTTAAAATTTCGAGCTTTCTGAACAACAAATTTTATAAAATCAATACTTTTCTGAAGAAAACCCTTACCATCAGTTTAGACTCGCCTTTAACCAAGTACTAAAGATACTCGGTTAAAAACGCGTCGTCACAAGCTCAAAATTAAAGGAACCTACGGATGAATAAGAAAAAACTTATTTTTTAAAATATCCCTTTTTCCAAATTACAGAAAACTTCTATCCTAGAACGGAAAAAAATGAAAAGATATTACTTCATTTCTTTGTTAGCTGATTAGCTTATTCTTCCTGGTAGCAGTGCTGCCAGGATATTTCTATTAATTGAAGACAGCATTATTGAGAATGTAGGACAGTTACAGTTTTAGGCTTGGTTTGATATATATCTATTTATTTACTTTCTTTTAATTCGTTTAATGGTATTATTTCCTTTTATGATTATATTAATACTTACACGTAAATAAATTGTAGTTGTTGAAATATACCTTTGAAATTATGCATGAAAAATAAATGAAAAAAAAAAAGATAATAACATGTGGGTAGAAAATATGGTTTATGATATCGAACGAAAATTAATTTGAACTTTTCTAAAAATTTGAAATACAACGAAGAAATCTATTATAATGTAATATGGCACAAATCTCAAAATACATTATGAAAATAACTAAGTTATTTTAATTTATGTATACATCTGTATATATATATATATATATATTATATTGTATATATATTTTTTAAAACTTTTATAGTTATATTATTTTTGTATAACGTAGTTATTCTTTCTGCTGTTTTATAATTAACAGTCTGCAAAAAATGTTAAAACCATGTATGCATAGTATCAGATTACATTTCACTATAAGTAGTTTCAACCTATTATTTCAGGAACATTCGGTTTCATCCTGTTAGAAAAAAAAAAAAATCTCGGAGAATTTTTACGTGTTGCTCCGAAAAACAGTTCTGGAATATATTTTCCTGAAATGACCTTAATAGAGTATTCTTGGTTTTGGAACTTTTCCAGAGTCTGTAAAAGTTTTCGAATATTTTTGTAAACCTGATTTGCTACACATCCAAATTTTTATACATTCGCTTAAATAGAAAAAAATTCCATTTTTATATTTTCTGGTTCAGTTTATTTTATTGAATGTATGAAAACTTTTATGAATCATTTTGAATATTAAAAGAAAATATATTGAGATCAGTTTTATGATTTTCGGCCGATTCCGTAGAATATTTTAAAATAAACAAATTGTTCTAACTGCGATAAAATCTTAAAGATTGGACATATAAGTTTGTTATAGCAAAATATTTTTGTCTTTTGAGACAAGTTCTACTTCGATATTTACTATTCAATATGATTCAAAATGTTTGTTTGTATTAGAAATGCTTATAAGTTCATTAGTAATAAAATTTTACTATCTTATATTTTTCTTAGGATGTTTTAAGCAATCTTGGTATTTAGTTACAAAGATGGGAAGTTTTTGATAGAAATTTATTGCTATTTTTTTAGAACTTTCTAATACATGGTGATAGCAAAAATTCCTCTCCGATTTCCGATGCATCGAATTTCGAATTTGTATACAAGTTTTTTTAAATGTCAAAAATTAGCCAAATTGTCAGCATTTAGTCTTTCTGTAATCTCTTCAGTAGTAATCTGTGACTTATTATTCACTAAATCTAGGATTAAGTCATTATTGAAGTCAGAAAATCACCCAAAGTTAATTTTATCGTTTTCATTAAAATTACCGTTTCAGAATCCATAAAACCACTTTTTAACTGACCTAAGAGCGGGTGCACGATACAAGTAAATGTCTTGAATAATTTTTGTAGCACGTCCGACAATCACTCTTTTTTAAAACTCCTGTAAGATATCATGATGAAACTGTAACTTTTCATTTTCCAATTTTTTTATATATAAATCTTCTGTGCGTGTGTATGTCACTGAACTCCTCCTAAACGACTGAATCGATTTTAATGAAATTTTTTGTGTGTGTTCCAGTGGATTTGAGAATGGTTTAGATTCACTTTTCATCGAAATTGGTGTGTATTTGGTGTATTTTGTGATGGCCGATTATCTACGCTAGGGATATAGGCCCAGGGGGAGGGATGCCCTTCGTGGGGGTCTTTCTAAGGGAACCTAACCCGTATTTACGCAAGGTTCGAAGAAAACCACGAAAACTCCGAACGGTTAGGCCGACGGCCGCGATTGGGTTCGAACCCAGCACCTGCCGTCTTCCAGTTGAGAGGTCAAACCCTCTCGGCCACTGGTGGGGCATCGAAATTGATTCAGTACTTTTTAGTAATTTGGCAAAAACTAATAGTTAGTGATTTTTCGCTAATTAAAAGTACTGAATAAGTTCGCAGAATAGAGTGCGGATGGAATGGCCGAGCGGTCTAAGGCGCCATATTTAAGCTCTGGTTCTTAAAGAAAGAAATCATAATTTTAATTAACCGATTTCAGAAATCGTTAACTTATAACTAAAAAGAGAAAAATGAACTTTCCTATCAAAAATTGAACCGATTTAAAAAACTACTGCAAAGTGAAATATAATTTCCTTATATAATTGTAATAAGAAATTAAATTAAGAGCGTAGTATTTATCAAGCATAAATGTACATATTTATGTACATTTATTTGATTTTTTGGAGTCTGTGCCAGCCAAACCAATTTCAAAATTAAAATTAAGTGTATGTGACTGAACTCCTCCTAAACGATTGGACCGATTTTAATGAAAATTTTTGTGTGTGTTCCAGTGGATTCCAGAATGGTTTAGATTCACATTTCATCGAAACTGATACTGTGCTTTTTCAGTAATTAGGCAAAAACCAATAAAGTTAATGATTTTTCGCTAATTAAAAGTGTTGAATAAGTTTGCCAAGCAGAGTGTGGACAGAATGGCCGAGCGTTCTAAGGCGCCAGATTTAAGCACTGATTCTCGAAGAAAGAGATTGTGTGTTCGAACCCCACTCCTGACATACGTGTATGATTCACAATATTTTTTTCTGTATTATAATTTTAATTAACCGACTTCAGAAAATCGTTAACTTTTAACTAAGAAGAAAAAAATAAACTTTTCTCTAAAAAATTATACCGACTTCAAAAACTACTTCAAAGTGAAAAATAAACTTTTCTATAAAAAATTAAACCGACTTCAAAAACTACTTCAAAGTGAAAAATAATTTCCTTACATAAATGTAATAAGAAATTAAATTAAGAGCGTAGTATTTATCATGCGTATTATTATATTTATGTACATTTATTTGATTTTTAGGAGTCGGTGACAGCGAAACCAATTTCAAAATTAAAATTAAGTATCCAATGCAAATCTTTATATATAACTCTTCTGTGCGTGTGTATTTCACTGAACTCCTCCTAAACGACTGGACCAATTTTAATGAAATTTTTTGTGTGTGTTCCAGGGAATTCTAGAATGGTTTAGATTCACATTTCATCGAAATTGATTCAGTACTTTTTTAGTAATCAGGCAAAAACTAATAAAGTTCATGATTTTTCGCTAATTAAAAGTGTTGAATAAGTTCGCTGCATAGAGTACGGACAGAATGGCTGAGTGGTCTAAGGCGCCAGATTTAAGGTTGGTTCTTGAAGAAAGAGATAGTGTGTTCGAACACCACTCCTGACATACATGTATGCTTTATAATAATTTTTCATGTATTATAATTTTAATTAACCGACTTCGGAAAATCGTTAATTTTTAACTAAAAAGAGAAAAATAAACTTTTTTATCAAAAATTGAATCGACTTCAAAAACTACTGCAAAGTGAAAAATAATTTTCTTACGTAACTGTAATAAGAAATTAAATTAATAGCGTAGTATTTATCATGCGTATTATTATATTTATGTACATTTATTTGATTTTTTTTTTGGAGTCGGTGTCATGACAATCTGTCGGGTCCACTAGTTTGAACATAAATTTAGTACACAAATTAATTTGAAATTTTGTAAATGTTAGGTTCACTCACGATACATGCAGATAACAGTCAGTTAATAATAGTGTTATAAAAGTTTCTGTCATCTGTAAACTTTTGCAATCAACCTATAATGTAATGACAAAATATAAATGTTGGCCCATTTCAAGACAGCATTGTACATTGTTGAAAATTTCTGAAAAATCACAGAAAAAACGAGATCTTCTCTGTAAATTTACCCTAGTTCTCGGTTAAATGCTTTCGATTGTTATTCTTGGTCGTCATTTTATAGGCATTTCCCTTTTCGTATATCTAATTCCCTGTAGAGAGTTTCATGTGTTTATTTAAAAATATTTTTATCGTTGTTTAAATTTGCAATTCAAAGTACACACTTTAAAAGTTCTTTTGGAATTTTATTAGGAATATTTATAAAATTATAGTTTTTCATTTTTTTTAAACTTAGAATAATTTAGAAAGGAGAAATCCTTTTCTGGGAGTTAATTGTGACTTTTATCGGCAATTACTTTGCAAATGTTTCTTTCGTCATTTCGTCGTATGGCAGAAGCTTGATAATATTAAAATTTAATTTGCGTACAATGTTGAAAATTCATGCATAAACACAGAAAAAAAGCGAGACTCTCTGTAAAGTAACATTAATTCTCGGTTCAAAGCATTCGATCGATTTTTTCGTTCATTATTTTACCGGCATTTTTCTTATATTATATCTAATTTCCTGTAAGGATTTCGTATTTATTTATAGTTTTATATTTGTTAAAAAACGGGTTCTTGCTGACACTCGCCATTGCGCCAAATCGCGAAAAGTTACTTCATTTGGCGATTAAATGAACAATCAGATTCGTCAAATTACGAGTGTTCAATTTCTGCTCTTTTTGGTGTGGTTACAGTTGAGATTCTTATCCACGCACGATTGATTCCGCTTTTAATATTGAATCTCACCGTACCATTTACATTAATATTTATACCGGGTGTCCTGAAGAGGACTGAACGATTTTAAAAATCAATAACTTGCAAACTTTTACAGATATTTAAAAAATTCTTGCACGAGAGTCATCTAAAAGGTCAAAAGTTTTTTTCCTGCGATTCTGGATTTTAGTTCGAATTACAAACAACAGATGGCGCTGAGAGCGCTAGGTGCTGTATTGAGACGGATATTGACGTCACTTGGCACTGAAGCAAAATAAGGAGGTTAAAGCTATGGAGTGGATCTTATTTAATAATGAACTTTGCTTTTACCGTCCGATTTTGAATGCAACCCATATAATTTTGATTTTGCGGGCGTCAGTGCAATAATAGAGAAAAATATTATTTTCATGGGTACGACTCCTTTGAAATCGAAATGCGTGAAACAACAACGTTCGAATTACCGACTTCTATATATATATATATATATATATATATATATATATATTATATTATATTCCAAGAATGTAAGTACTTTTGAGAACAGGATATCTTATTTATCTGGGTATCTTTTAAACCTTTTTTATGTCCCCTAGTCATGTCCTGTATTGTATTTTAAGTATGTGGGATTAACAGTTAATTTACAGGTACACCCAAAAGATTGCATCACATCATAGTCTATGGGGGAAAATCACTTGCAGTGTATATTAATGAAATACACTATTTCAAATGTATTGAAACTGATATAAATCACTGAATTTCAGTATAAGATAATTATGATAGAATAGAGTATTTGGTATTTATAGCATTTAAAGCTCATTTACAGGGGCACACAAAAAGAAACCGGTTACTGTACTGTCTTTAAGTAATAACTGCTGGAAGTGCGTTTTCAATTTCGGCATGCGCTTTTAAATTTAGCTGTTTTAGATACATTAGTAATTATATAAATGCATATCACCTATACTCGTCTCTGGTGCGTCCGTCCGTCTGTCTGTCCGCATATAACAGTGCAAAAATTACTCTGTCGAATCGTTTGAAATTTTAAATACATATTTATTGAAGAATTTTATCCAGTTATTTCAAATTTTATGAATATCGGATGTGTATTTGCAATACAGGGACAGTCAAAAGGTACCTGTCAAAAGGTGTTCCGTTACATTATGGCCGACGGGGAAAAAGTTTCAAGTGCTTTTTGATGATATTACAGTCGTCCGAACATAATGAAATTAACATGCATTTATGAATTAAATTGAAATACAAATAATGTAGAATATGCTGCACAAAGAAGAGTTATTATTCATTTACAGGGCCACACAAAATAATTATGTAATATAACGGTATAGAAGGGAACATACTTTGCGGCATATTTTAATTTTGTTACACAAATAATAAAATTGTTATAAGTTAAATAGGTTTACTACGAATTTCTTACTGTGTAATAGAAAATATGAAATATTTACAGGGACACACAAAAGATTTCGGAAACCATGCTGCATCAAAAATGCTGTACGCTAACGATAATTGCTTGAAGTTTTAAGTTTTGATATGATTTTTTTAAAGTTTCACTACATTTTTGCATGTTACGCTGTGTATATAATTGGTGCAAATCATATACAGGGCTACACAAAAGAATTCGCACTCCTTACTAAGTGTGTAAGTAAATATATTAAAGGTGGTTTGTAAATGAGTTATGCATTTTTTACGTTGAACAGCTTTAAGTATATTACGATATGTTTAAAGAATAGAAATGACATGATATACAGAGGCACTCAAAAATTGGATTAATAGCCGGCTCTGGATGGTAATCTCTGGAAGTGTGATTTCATTAGTTTAAAGCATGTTTCGGTTTTAAATACATTTTAGCTAGATAAATGGCGTGTATTTAAAGATAGTAGGAAAAGTACAGGGCTATACAAAAGAGTTCAAATATGCTTCCGTCTATTTAAATAAATTGCTAAAAGTCAAATTTCAACTTAACATGTGTTTTTAACGCTTTCCAACATAGTTTAAAATGTTTATGATTTCTTTTTAGTTTGCCGTCTGCCTGTCTGTCTTTCCAAACTCTAACTTGCGTTGAAATAATTGAATTGGTCTGTAAATGATATATGTTAATAAGATTTATTATGCCGTGTTGAGTATTGTAAACAAACTATGCATAATTCATGATTAATTTACACAGACACTCAGAACTATGCCATTACATTATGTTCTGTGAGGATAATTATATATGTAGCTCCTATATTCGTCATCTGAAATGTTCTTTTATCTGTCCGCACATAACAGAGCAAAAACTACCCAACAGAATGCTTTGAATTATAATATATATACTCGTTGCAGAATTTTCGTTACTCATTTAAAGTTTTATGAAAAGTGAATCAAAGCTTAAAAGGATATTAATAAATGTTTTCTTCATTCTATTAAAACCGATTCTGCGTGACTAATTCAATGATATCCAATGATAGGGGATGATTCTAGGTTGTCATTATGATTATGGCTCATTTAAGGTGGAGGTAGTATTATTTCCCTATTACCATGAATTTAATATACATAATCGTAATAAATTTTGTATTTGGGTATTTTTACAAAAGAGTGCAACAGCTATTGCACCAAATTTTCAATGTTTATACTATGAATATTCTTTGTTCTAAAGAATAAACCATTTCCGCAATTTTTTTACAACATACATAAAACTCTACTAAAGAACTTCTTTAAAACAAACTAGCATTTCTTAGAATATAACAAATTTTTAAAATAGCAAAATTGATTATTTTTTAACAACAACAACAAAAAAAAAACTACTAAATCGTTTCACTTTATTTTAAAATATGATGCACAAAGTATTCTTTAAATTAGATGATAAAAGTAATTTAATCCGAGAAAATACGGCTTTTTTAAATGTAAAATCGTCTGCAAAACTCGTATGCTGCTCGTTAAATTCATTTCCAGTTTCCAATCGCTGCTATTATATAAAAGGAATTATTATTTCCATGACAACAACACATTTCATTGAAATTATACCGACTGAGTCCAAAATCGGGCTTCATGTCCAGTGCACTGGTCAAATGTATGTTGTTCAATAAAAACAAATAAACAAAAGTTCAAAATCGGGCCCTAAGAGCAAGATTGCATTGTCAAACGAGACCCACTCCACAGCCTTAAACTCCTTATTTTGCTTCAGTACCAAGTGACGTCAATATCCATCTCAACACCGCACCTAGCGCTCTCAGCGCCATCTATTGTTTGCAATTCGAACTAAAATCCAGAATCGCAGAAAAAACTTTTGACCTTTGAGATGATTCTCGTGCAAGAATTTTTTAAATATCTGTAAAAGTTTGCAAGTTATTGATTTTTAAAATCGTTCAGTCCTTTTCAGGACACCTGGTAGATACTGACTCAATACCAATTCAGTTTAGCAACAGCCAAAGACATAGAAAAGATTATACGATAAGTATTTCTCCGTTGTCAGTTTATCACTATCTATGCGGTAAAATCACAAGGTTACTCGTATCAACTGCCAAATCGAGAAAAAGGTTTGCAGAATTTCCCGCCGAGAAAGTTTTGCGGCGTTGAGTTTGCCATTTACCGCTCTGTTTATTAGTTGTATGCAATCATTGACCAAGTATCAATGGCCGATCTTCAAATTTTTTTTCGATCGGTTATAGTCGAAATCTCATAACAATTTACTGCTAAAAGAATGTGTGAAGCATAATGTGTGAATTCGGAAGACATTTAGAATCTCCTTTTTTGCAATAGTTTCTGTAGATAATAGTCAATGTGTAATAATGTGTTCATTTATATTTTCTAAGTATATTATTTCTCAATAAGTAAATATTTTCTCAAAAAATTATGTTATTTTAAAACGCATTTAAAAAACAGATTCAGTATGTGGTTTAAAGTCCATTTTTCAATGTTTTACGCCGATTCTATGTTGCTAACATTGGTTTGCATTGAGCTACTGTTTTTTATTTTATATTCGTGAAATCGCTAATGTTGGTCAAAAGTCAGCGAGAACCTTGGTTAAAACTTCAAAATACAGGCTTATAAAATTATTTTTCAATTGTATTACTAATATTAATAAAAATTTAGTTTGATTTAAAAAAAAATAGAATAATTTAGAAAGGGAAAAAAAATAATCTTCTCGGTGTAAATGTTCATTTATATTGATTTTCATCCACTGAATCATAAAAGACATGTATCGAACAAAATAGCAAAAGCTCACGTAGCTCAATCAGTAATTTTCTCACTGTAAAAAAGTTCCCAGGTTGAAATTCTAAGATAGCTAAAAATAAATTGTGTAAAAAACAAATGATACAGCAGTTCAAAATTACTCATAAAATACAAATTTTTTTAAGCTCACTGAAAATTGAGTTATGTGCTGATTTTAAAAGCTAAATTAAATTTTTGTCATTAAAAAAATCTTGTCATTAAATCGTTAAAAAGAGTTTTATATATTTTTAACTATGTCAATTTACAGAATCTATTGTAAATTTTCCGAATAATGTCTCTGTTATTTAACAGAATCTCGGTTTTTCTAATCTCTGTTAATTTACATAAGACTTAAGATAATGGATTATCCGTTGACTCTCTGTAATTACACAGAAAATATTTTAACAGTAATATTATTTCAAAGTTGTTATTAAAGTAAACCGTTTACGAATTTTATAACATACTTGAAGCGAAATCTTTCAAAAGAACAATAACAATATATTTTTTCCCCTCTGAACTGCAAAATACATACTTTGTACGGATTTACAACAGCTACTATAGCTCAGCCAGTGAAATGTTGTTTAGTATTCTTCTGTCCTACAAAGGTCTTGGGTTCAAAACCTGGGACGGCACGATACAAAATGTGTAAGAATTAAATGATACAGCAGTTCAAAATTACAGCGAAGATTTTTGTCTAAATTTGAAAAATACAGTCTTGTGTATTTTTAACGATGTTAATTTAGAGTCTGTTGTAAATTTACAGAATAATTTCTCTCTTATTTAACAGAACTTCGGTTTTTCTAATCTCTGTATTTTTTACCTAAACCATAGGATAATGGATTATCCGTAGATTTTTTGTAATTTCACAGAAAAAAAATTTAACCGAGTGAAATATGTTCGAAGTTAATTATTCCAATGTAATGTCCATAAGTATATTGAGGTCGACAATTATCGTTACAAAAAGTTATACAAAGATAGAGTTTTAAAAATATCTTCCTAAAAAAATCAAAAGATATAAGGTCAGTGAATTTGAACATCCAATGATGGAGGAAGAATGTCATTGCAGGATTGCTAGTAGTGAACTGTAAGTTGGTCAGTTACATACTATAGGTTGTTTAGATTGTGTGTTAGAACATCTATTGTTCTAAGAGTCGAAGCATAAAAAACGAAGGTATTAAGCACAAGAATAAAAATCTTTATTTTATGGAAGAATAGAAATTGGAGAATCTAAGGATCCATTGCAGGTGGGAGTAAAGCGGTGCAGGAGCCAAAAAATAATACCATTAGTGATTGACTCGTAGATTTATCATTGTGTCCCAGTTCTCCATTTTTTCACACCTTTGTCTGTAGGACAAGCACAATGATAAACCTACGAGTCAACGAAAGGTGGTATTAAATTTTGGCTTATGCACCACTTCACTTCCGGCAGACAGGGATCATTAGATCCCCCATTTCTACTCTTCCATAAAATGAAGTTTTTTTTCTTGTGCTTAGTACCTTAGGTTTTCATGCTGTGGACTCTTGGAGTACATAGCTTAATACAGTTTGCAATGGTTAAAGGCAAACTATACTTCGGTTACAATCGGATTGTACATTCGGTGAAACAGGTATGTATTATTAGCCACATACCGAATTACGGAGAATCTAAATCAGATTTCTTTTGTAGTAATTTCTAGAACTTCTCTTGATGTCACCATTTCGAAGAAAGCAAAGAAAATTTGGGAAAACAACATTTTATTATCTCCATTAACTTTTAAATCACGAGGGAAAATCACTAAGTAGGTCATAAACCGATGTCAGAGACCAGAAATTTATAGTAAACTTTTCCAAATATGTTCATAGTTGGCAGCATTATCCAACTAAAAGATGTTAATTTCGAACTTATGAGAGAACGGTTGTACAAGAAGGACAAAGGCATTCAAATGCTATTAAAGAAGAACGAAGAGGTCGCGAACAACAATGGCAACTGTGATAAAGTAGACGTTTTAAACATACAACTGACTAATAAGACGGTGATGACTGAAGAAACAGCTGAACTATTTTTTTGTTCGCCTGTCACCTCTAATCATTTCCCGAACATTCTGCACTGTTTTTTTTCTGTCGCAATTTCAACAAGACAACCATTTCCTTCTTAATCAATAACATTTGAACGCCCTTGCAACAGCTGCTGTCTCATAAATTCGAAATTAACATCTTACATTTGGATAATGTTGCCACATATGAGCACATTTGGAAACAGTTTACTACTAATTTGTGATTTCTCATATCGATTTGTGACCTATTTACTGACTTTCCCTCGTACTTGTAAAAAACTGTGTACAGGCTATAGTCAAACACATAGTATTTGTGACTGAATAAGTGGATTACTATCTTGGTTTCTGATATACAAAACTATCTGGTTTGATACACATTACCATCACTTAATAAAGCTAAAATAATGTATCATGCTATACACCGTACATAACTAAACTGAAATAGAAAATTTCACCTTCAATTTTATAATTCATTAAACGGTTGATAAATATATAATCATGGCAAATGCGGTAGCGTTTGGTATAATATGTTTAAGAAAAAAAAAAAAAAAGCAAACGTCTTTTTGGAAATTTCTGGTGAACCAGTTGACGTGCGACAGTGATTTTTTATTTAAAAATAGAACTTGACCAGACGAATAACATGATAGCATTCAAAAAATTATCGTAATTTACTGTAGTTTCTTATATAACGTTTAACGAAAAAATGAAGATGTAAAATTCAACAAACTGCAGCTAACGATTTCGTGGATGGATTAACTTTATTTTTTTCGTATTTTTATCTTCATGATAAAACTTGATTTAGATTTTTTTCATCTTTGTATGTTTGACGGTCGCTGAGAAAATCGAATTTTTATCTTAAAACTCAAGTTGATTTTTTGTTGTTGTTGTTGTTGTTGCTGTTGTAATTTTTTTTTATTTATTGCCACCAAGTTTAAATAAATATAAAAATTGGTATGTATGTAACATAATTCATTCAAATTAATTTAAATCATGTGAAAAACATGGTTATTTGTTTTTATTGCGAAGCTTTCAGTTTCAGTTCTTTGAATAAAGCTGTGAACGCACTATTATTTTTTTGTTCGATTCCATGGTTATTTTTTTTAAATAACATGCATTTTATACAACAATGCAATGAGTATCCTAATTTTCTTGAATACCCTAATATATTGAATTTCAGTAGTAAACAAAATGGAGGAAAAAACGAGCAAGTCGAAAAAAAAAAAATCTGGTAAATCCAAAGTTTCTCTTCAGGTACTAAATCTAAGCTTTTTTAATTATGATCATATAACATCCTGATTTACATAAGGAATAGATATGGAGTAATACAAATTCTTCAAATTCTGTCCATACCTTAAATAGCATTCAAGAACCTTCATTTCTTGAATTCATTTCTTCATTTTCATTCATTCCTTCATTTTCTTCACTTCTTCATTTCTTGTGTATTACCTGATTAAATAGTTCAATATTGTGCAAAATAAAAACAAAAAACGTGAATATTTAAAAGCAACAGAGGTTTACTTATATTCAATGTATAATTATCAAAAAAAATCAAATGACTAGTATAAAAAAATGCTCTGACGAGCACCAAAAAAGGTTAATGTGTTTTTAAGTATGAAAAAGTGCTTTACAAGTGCTTCTAATTGAGCATGAGAAAGATCAAGAGGTCCTTTCTTGTCTGCAACTCAGTGTCAATGTCAAATTTGAAAAAATCATATTTGCGCTTTTTCCATATAAAAGAAATCGGTTATGGTTGCGATAAAATTGTATAGTATAAAAAAAAAGTTAGAAAATACGCAGCATGATTAATAAAAAGAATATTCCCCAGTTAAACGGATGGCATTGAGCTCACAGGCTACACATACTAATTGCACATGACAGCCTTATATTTTCAAGGGTTGATTCCGTTCGAAAAGAAAATTAAGGGGGAGGAGGGGGTAACAGCTCCCTCCATTTCCCCGTTTTATACTTAATCATTGAACCCCTTAAACTGATCACGGATATGCTTTATCATATAAAAAACTGATAAGCATACATGAAAAACCCATCTACATCAATTAAAGGGAGGGACATTAGACTCCCGTTCCCTCTCTTTATAATTATCGAATGAACACTTAATACTAATCACGGAGGCGCCTTATCAAAAAGTTCCTATATCTAAATTTTGAAAGAAAACTGATAATTCTGCATGAAAAACCCATTTATATAAATTAAGGAGAGGGGCATTAGCATCTGTTCACCCTCTTATACGTATCAAATGAACTCCAAAAACTAATCAGGGAAGCGCCTTATCAGATATACATATATCTAAAATTTCAAGTGAATCGGTTATTTTTATCATGAGTTATCGCGTTATGCACATGCGCGCATACACACATACGCACATACAGAACGGACGGGCAACTAAGCTCCCAGGCTTTGATAGCCTGTGAGCTAAAAACGAGTGTAAAGTGAAAATTGCCAGCCGTGTACCACATTCATGCAGTCCTACTATGAACGCCCGCAGTCTAAAATTGCACAGAGAACTGATTGCAGTTGTTGTGCAAAGTCAACAGTAACGTTAACATGTAAAGCAAGATTGAAAGATTTGCTAAAAAGGGAAAGATGGATAGCTTTAAACAAATTTCTTTTATATGGAAAAGCGGAAATGTGATTTTTGCAAATTTGGCATTGACAGCGAGTAGCAGCCTAGAAAGAACCCCTTGATTTTTCTCATGCTCAATTAGAAACACTTGTCAAACACTTTTTCATACTTAAAAACATATCAACCATTTTTGGTGCTCGTCAGAGTATTTTTTAATACTAGTATAATATCATTTTTTTCCTCTGATTTACCACAAGCGTGTCTCATATAAAGCCTTTAAAAGCATTCTTTTAACTAAAAAAATATACTATATGACGCAAAAAAATATTAGTGTAATAAAGTTAAAATTATAAAGAATAACTGAAAGAAAAATCTTTTTCGGCTATGAAATAAAAAAAATTGTTGTTCTGATTTGTATGTATCTCTAGAAATTATCTAATTATCGTTTACGAATAACCAAGGAACTAAGTGTGACGCCATTTCGTTTTTATAATGCAGAAAAACCCAAAATATTTTTCTTATTGATTTAGCTTATTATTGGAAAGAAAGAAAATACTAGATTAGAGTTAATGGATGAGTTGCGTTGAAATTTCGTTAAAGAAATTATAAACAATAAACTATGAATAACGATTTTTTTTTCAATAGGACAATAAAACTACCCGCCATAATTTTGACAGATTGAAGGTTTATTTCTTTTTGTATAAACTGCATAATACACTATATTGCCATTGATTATTGGACAGTTGCGATTTTAGACATTTTGTTAAATATCTGGAAAAATACATGAGGAATCATATCGAAACTCTTAGTGTATAAATATAATAGTATAAGTCATGTGAAGATTTTTTCCCAAAACTCCATAGGGGACTGTCAACAAATTAAAAAAGAATGAATATCTTTTGAATAACCCTGTCCCTGCTTTTGTGGCAAAAGCGCTCAAACTCTAGATAATGATTGAATGCCTTATTGTAATATGCCTTGTTCAGTTTTATGCAAATAGCATGCATACTTGCAGAGTAATTAAGGTTTTTATAAAAATGGTCACAAATTTTTCCAAGTTTTTTCCTTATAATTTTCAGAGTTCTTAATATAAAATAATATTTTTTTCAGAAAATATGACAAACGACATTGCACACAGTACTCTGTAATCAGAATTAAAAAATAATGAAAATTGTATACAAAATGAGTTGGTTTACTAAATAATTTTTTACTGCGTATGCGTCAACGATATCAAAATTTCATTTGCATATTATGTTAGCTAAATGTATAGAGCAACTTTTGTGAAAGTCACAAAATCATAAGTTGAAAATTCTGAAAATAATCGTCAATTGAATAAGTTGAAAATCCGTTATTCTCAAAGTGAAGCAAAAACAAGAGGGGTTGTATCCATATATTCATTGATTAGTGTCAATATAGAATACCCAATACGGGATGTACTATTGCATTGGGATAAAATCCCTAATTTTTTTGCTTCATTTTGGAAACAACGGATTTTGTCCTTTTTCTATAGACGATTACTTTCAGAATTTTTAAGCTATGATTTTGAGACTTTTACAAAAGTTGCTCTACACATTTAGCTAACATAATATGCAAATGAAATTTTGATATCTTTGACGCATACGCAGTAAAAAATTATTTAGTGAAGCTACTCATTTTTCATACAATTTTTATTATTTTTTAATTCTGATTACAGGGTACTGTGTGCAATGTTGTTTGTCATATTTTCTGAAAAAAATATTACTTTATATTAAGAACTCTGAAAATTATAAGAGAAAAACTTGGAAAAATTTGGGACCATTCTTATAAAAACCTTAATTACTCTGCAAGTATGCATGCTATTTGCATAAAAATGAACACAGTGTATTACAATAAGGCATTCAATCATAATCTAGAGTTTGAGCGCTTTTGCTACATTAGTTTTGACAGGGTTATTCAAAAGATATTCATTCTTTTTTAATTTGTTGACGGTCCCCTATGGAGTTTCGGTAAAAAATCTTCACGGAGATGTATGGCGTATACTATTATATTTATACACTAAGAGTTTCGAGATGATTCCTCATGTATTTTTCTAGATATTTAGTAAAATGTCTAAAATCGCAAGTGTCCAATAATCAATGGCAATATAGTGTATACATCTAATACGTTTCATTTTATATGTAGAAATTTATAAAATAAGCATATTCATCGTTAAAAAATATTGTGATTTTTTCGTACTTTAAATTGTAATTCAAAGCGCCGATGCTGTGGAATTGAATTCATGGACCAACGTGCTGAAATGTAAGAAGCGAAATAAAAATTGCTTTCTTTCAGCTATGTGCACCACACAACTAATAGTAACGCAACTTTTTTCCACACTTCAGAAATTTTACAGCACTTTTAAAGACAACAGCTGCTAAATTTTACAGCAAGTGTGTTGGCAACCGGAATGCTAGCACTGTTTGTCTTCAAATACAGTGATCTTTCCTGCACGTTGCAATTTTTAAATACCGTAAAATGGGGTGAATAGGAACAAAACTTCTCGGTCATACATATAAATTCATTATAAATATATGTGGTGATATTTTTAGTTGCCATTTTTTATAAGAATGTAATAACAATGACAGTTGGGAAATTCAATTTTGAAATATTGGCACCACTACGGGGTACATAAAAAAATTCAAGTGGATCCTCAAAAACCTCATTTTTTCAACGTCTTCAAAACTTTGTAAGTAACTACAATATTTTTCGTATTCTAAACCTAAGACAGGGGATTTTAAATTAATGATAGACCTGTAGACGATATGCTGCATTAAATTCTACTTATTTGTAAACTACATAATGAAAAAAAGAAAAATGGCTTGTAACATCAGAGGTTTAAGATTTACGGGATGAATCGGAACACGTTTTCTGTCATGGTTTATTTTACTATATAGCAATAGTTTCATGTAATATATGAAAACATATGTATGAATATGTAATGTAACAATATGTTGTTTGTTCTAATTACTTGAAGAGTTTAAAGGTGCCAAGAAATTACTTTGTTAAACAAAAAAGGTCAACGCCCAATCCAATAGACATTGAACACACAATAAAAGAATTTAAAAATGACAAATTAGTTAGAAAAACGTAACAGAATTATTCTCTGATATCCACAACGTTACACAAACATCTCAGAATGAAAAACCAATTAAAAAAGAGAGGGATGCTAACAGTACTAAGGGCTAAGGTTGCGGGCGTATTATTAGATCGTATTAATACATGCAGCGATTGAGGCTACTCAATAGATTCACTTATCCAATGACTACTAGTAAAGGGTAACACAGAACTGAATTTGTATTAGATTCTACTTCTGCAATTCAAATAGAATTTCTTAAAATAAATTTTATTTTTTCTGGAATTCAAAGTTTTTTCTAAATTTTAAAAAGGCATATCTTTATTTGTATACAAAATAAAGGCTTGATTTTATAGTAACTGTGTTTCTATTCCTCCTTCATCATTATTACCTATTTTTATTAACCTTATTAAAGTTTGAATCAAAATAAATAAAGCTTATAACATTTGTTCCGATTCATCCCTATCTGTGGGGTGCATCGGAACACTACTAACAAAATAATATATATATATATATAAACAGTAACAAATGTTAGGTTTTTTCTTTAAAAAGTAAAGAACAAAACAAGACTGGAGTTTCTAGTACAAAATAAATAAATAAATAAAAGAATTAAGAAATCAGTGATTGCTTTTTTAACGTAGAAATTGAAAAGTGTTCCGATTCACTCCATTTTACGGTACCGATGCTGTGAAAACAAATTCAATCGCATTCGCTATGAAAGTGAATTCACACAGCAAATGAATAAAAAAAATCAATTTTTTTTTTTGCTACGTGCACCATGTATTCAATAGCAACGTGGATTTTTCAAGACTTGGAAAATTTTACAGCACTCTTAATGACAGCAGTTTATAAATTTTACAGCAACTGTGATGGCAGCTGGGGTGCCACTACTTTTTATTGTAAAATACATTTTTTTTGTTTCTTTGATAGTGTTTCTTAAAATCAGAATATATGTATAACAATTTCCTAAAAAAAATATGTATAATTTACCATATTTTTCAATAAAGAAAAAAAGTTCGTTCATTCGGGAAAAAAAATAATGCATTTAATTTGTCGAAAGAAAAATAACGTAACAATAATAATAATAAAAAAAAAACATGATAATAATAATGATAAACAAGAAGAGAAGAGATAAATCTTTTTCATTCAGTAAAAAAAAAAAAAAAAAAAAAAAAAAAAAAAAAAAAGTTGTCATGAGTTAAATAGCATGTCTAGAAGTTATTTAATTTATTGTTTCCGAATAACAAAAGCAATGAACTATGAAATACGTTTTTTTCATATTATGTATAAAAATCAGTCATTTTTTATTGATTACGTTATTTTGGAAAAAGAAGATCTTTTTATTTTTTTTTTATTTTTATAAATTATAGTTAATGGATAAGAGGTGATAAATTTATTGTATAGCAATTACAAACATTAATTATTTGTAATTAGGATGCGAATATGTTATCCTTAGATAACTAATTTTGGCTATATCTTGGCTAAATATCAGGCCAATATTGTGCCAATAAGATAATGTGCTTAATAAAATATTTCCTCAGCACTGAAAAATGACATTTTAGAATTCTGCTTTAATAATGCATGAAATATTTAGAAAATATAAAGCCTATAAACTCATATTGTAGAAATATTCTTGTGTCATTGAAAATTTTTAAAAAATGAAGTTCATATTTGTGCAATATGGTGTTTCAGTGAAAGTTTTAACCGAATATTTGCGTTATTGTCATTATATTAGTTAAATATATCTTATCAAATGTAGGCCCAAAATAAATTAAATGTATGAATAAAAAAAAAAAAAAAAAAAAAAAAAACACTTTTTATCAGATAAATAACAGATTAGTTTCTGATAATTTTTCATACCTCGAAATACATTTTCATGAAGAAATTCATTTAAAATTTTGATTAAAAACTGTATCATCCAATGTTATTTTATACCCAAGTTGTCGCAGAATGATGTGAGAAATGTTGTTCGACTGAAATACTGTCTAGGTGTTGTCTACATATGAACAGTTTTACTAACAAGAAAGGTCTCCATACTTTTCCTTGCCAATAACAAACGATTTTAATGCAACTGAAACATGTTGGAATTTTAGAATCCGTTTAAATGATATTCAATGAATTTAAACATAAACAATGACAGATTTTAATATATTATATACATATAAATATATACAGGGTGTCCACTCTCAACGGTGACCAACGGCTAATTTTTAAATCGTTAGTCATAGACATATAGTTCCAATTGCAAAAATGCTTTAAAAAGGTAAAGAATTGTTTTTAAGTGATTTAGGTTATATATATATATATATATTAAAAAATTCCGAAAATTAAATTTTTATACGGTCCCACGGTCCTTTAAGTAATATTTAGTAAATTTTTACCACTGCTCTAACAATTAAGACAAAAAAGTCACATTCCTTTGCGATTAAAACTGATCGCGTAATAGCTGTTTGAAGTTGAAGTTTACTTTTTGCAACAAAATAAGAGTCAGTCACAAATTTACTGGATGTAAAATTAAACATCAGATATAAAATTTAACATTGAACATTGAGAGTAAAATAATATTTACAATATTATTTTTTAATTTATGTTGATGTTTACAAATCAAAGTAAAATATACAACTTGTAATAAAAATATAAATAATAATAATAATAATAATAATAATAATAATAATAATAATAATAATAAAAACAGAAATTTTGTTTAATAAAATTGGGAAAAACAGCAATGACAATTCGTTACAAAATGATAAAAATTTTAAATTCTATTAGATTATTAAAACTAATAGAATTTGGTGTAGCCCTATAAAAAAATAAATAGCGTTACGCACCTAAAATCGTATTAATATTACATTGTCCTTGAATATAAGCAAATATGCGAATTGAACCTTGATCGGATATTTGGAAGTGAGAAAAAAGCTTTTCAAAATAACACTCCTTTTTAAAGGAAAATCATGAAAAGAAACTACTTCCTTTCTTTTAATACTAGAAACATACTAAAAAATACAATTGAGGATGCAAATTTCAAAACTTGCCTTATCGCTTTTGTTTTCTATATCAGTTTATACTAGTCTGCACTAATGTAACACTACAATCTTCATATTTACAATGAAAACTATTGGATGCATTTGAAGGTTTTCGCGATTTCACAAAATTTGATTTTCTCGATAAAGAGAATTTTATTATAGAATTATAGAATTAATACTACTATAACGCTTATACGGTGACAGCACCTTCAGTTAAATCGCTTTAAAAATATTTCTTTACCTCATTTAAAACATTTTTGTAATCGGAACTATACGTCTGTGACAAATGGTTAGGAATTAGCCATAGGACAGCGTTGGAAATGGACGCCCTTTATAATACATTAAACACTTAGTGTACGTTCCCTTAAAGCTTCGTCTATCTCATCCGTTTTTATTTAAAGAAAAATAGTTTAAGTCATAAAATTTAAAGTTTAATAACTCGGCCAATTTTAATAGCAGAGACCCAAATCACTTAAAAAACAATTCTTTGCCCTTTTTAAAGTATTTTTGCAATTGGAACTACATGTTTATGACTAACGGTACAGAAATTAACCATTGACCACCGTTTAGAGTGGACACCATGTATATTGTATTACATTTATTTAATTTATCATTGGAAAAAATATTTTTATACATAAAAAATTCATATTAAAAATTTTTTTTCATACATTTGAGCATATTAAAAAAATAAAAGCCAGATGTTTCCATAGCAATAAAATGGAATCAGCAATGCTCAATTAGGATTTGTGCTTGAAAAGATTTTAATTAATTTAATTATGAATTTTGTTTTAAATCGCAAATTTTGATGGTTAAATTTGAATGTAAATACATATAAATATCGATATAACAACATAATAATAATAAAAAAAATAACAAAACTTAAGTTATTTAAATGAAATTCATGTAAACAAGTTTAACGTGAAACTTTTTCCCCTTAAAGTGCATTTGACATTAAATTTTTTTTAATTGCATTCCATCGCCAACCGATGAAAAATCATCAAATAAATAATTTTTCTTTACTTTTTTATGGACGCTGTATGGAGGTTTTGCCGAATTTTTTATAAACGTATACATCCTCATGAAAAGAACATTCTGTAACTTTTTCAGATTTTTCGGAGTATGCCCGTATGGAGACCTTCCTTGTAAACTCGATTTTTCATCTACTTTACTCAAACTTTATGGATCAAACTAGTTCAGAAATAATTTATGTAATTTTACATAAATTATTTATACTACTGTATATCATACAGACTATGACATAATGTTTATGGTAAATGTGTGTTTTAAATAGCTGTTTCTGGAGATTTGTGGCTGTCGATATCACTTCTAATATCCTCAAAGTTTCAACTGTTTTAAACTCTTTTCTTCTTCTTCTTCTTCAGGAAAAAAAAAAAAAAAAAAAAAAAAAAAAGTGAAATACGCAAAGAATAATAATAATAATAATAATAATAATTGTAATTGTAATTTAGCAAATTACAACGACTATTTGGCAAGTAATATTTTCGAAGACTACAATTTTAGACTTATAAATGATTTCAATATTTAAAAAGCAATAATAACATCATTTTTATGATGATCAAAACGTAGCTTACGTAATAACATAGTCATATTAATATGCCTGGACATTTAGAGTCACATTAATATTCTTGGACATATATTCATAAACAAATATTAAATGGAATGTCAGTATAACAACTTTCGTACTGTAAATTTTTAAACTTCTAAACATCGATGATTTTAAATTTTTACACCGTCGTATAAAGAAAAAAAAAAGATTACTTTTAAATGCAACTTGTTTGAAACCTGTATCTCAATTTGTTTTTATTAATTTTTTTGTACTTTTTTTTGTCATCGTGGCAACAGAAGTATTCCATTTCTAGACATTAAGCATAGATCAACTAAGAAAATGAATAAAATAGAAAAAAAAAATAAGTATTCCATTTCTAGACATTAAGCATAGATCAACTAAGAAAATGAATAAAATAGAAAAAAAAAAAATAAGTATTCCATTTCTAGACATTAAGCATAGATCAACTAAGAAAATGAATAAAATAGAAAAAAAAAATAAGTATTCCATTTCTAGACATTAAGCATGTACCAATCAGAAATCGAATAAAATAAAATAAGTCGCAAAATTCAATCAATAAAAAGATTCAGATATACTTCAGCTTTCCCAATTATTACCGAGAACAACAACTATTTTCCAAATAGTTTATAAATAAAAAGTAAAAAAAAAAATTGTTTCAATTTCAATTTGCTAAACAGATAACTTTGATGAATAGTAGGATCAGAGCCCGATTAAGGTTGTAGAAGGCCCTAGGCCTAGCACTTTTTTGGGGCCCCTTCAATCTAAAATAGCAGCTAGATTCCTCTCCCCCGAACCCCCCCCCCCCCTAAGCAGTAGCGTAGCTATGTTTTTTGGCGCCCGGGGCCAGCAAGAAATTTTGCGCCCCCACCCCAATATAGATATATAACAATTTCTCTCAATTTGGCGCCCCTAGGCCTCGGCGCCCGGGCGGACGCCCCCCTTAGCTGCGCCACTGCCCCTGAGGAGTATTCGAAGGGTTATCATTAGATTATCATACAGTTATCAAGTTAAGCAAAGTTATTTTTGATTTTCTAGAAAATAATAACAATATTAAGAATTTTTTCAAAATCATTATTTTAAATTTGGGCCCTCTCAGCAGTGGGCCCTAGGCCACGGCCTAATTGGCCTGTGCGGTAATCAGGCCCTGAGTAGGATAAGTAACTGCTTCAAGAAAATATTGCAATATTATACGGACAAGAAAAACAGTAACTTTTTTCGCAAATAACTGTAAGGTCCAAAAATAGCTATCATTTTATCATCTTCTGAGCTATGATTTCAAAAACTTTGAAGTTGAGAAATGGGAAGATTTATTTTTTGAAAAAGACGTTTGAAAATTGTCTCTGAATGCTTCCTATTGCCTGACTGTCACTAGAGATATAAGATTCAGTTTTTGCAGGCTATATATAAATATATGACGGGAATTTTCAACGCTTGCACGAATTATATGTTAATTTAATATAAATTTGAAAATATATTTAAAAGTCCTGCATGCATTTCGATGCTGTTATTTGCGTTAAATATTAACCTTAAACTAAATAATAAGAACAACAACTGAAACAATTATAATACAAAACTTAACGACAAATTTTATTTACTCATTTAAAAGATTAAGATTAATAAATGTTTTTAGGAACGTTTTTAATTATAAAAATACTTAGAACCTATAGTCGTTTTCCTGTCCGTAAGCCTGTATGTCGGCCGTCTTTCCCCATATAACAGCGCAAAAATTAACCAACCAAACAGTTTGAAATTTATTATATGTAATAGTTTCAAAATTTTGTCAAGTTATTTCAAATAGTTCGAAAATCAAATTGAAATATAAAAAATATATTAATGAAAGTTTTCTTTATTTCATTACATTTTATCATACGTAATTGATTTAATGATATCCCATGACAGGTTATGATTCTAGTTAGTTATGGTGAAGACTTCTTATTTAAGATGTAACCTACTATTTTTGCTTTAACGAATTCAATACACATAATCATAATACACTGCGAATTGATGCATTCTTGCATATAAATTGAACAGCTATTGGAACCAAGATCTTAACATTTACAAAAGTAGCCATAGTAGCAATGTCATTTGCCATAATTCAAGTACTTTTCTGACGTTTTATTATTTTAATTATTTTTTTGCTGAATACTCAATATGTAATATAAAATTTTATCATACGTGCCTAAATATTTTCTATGACAGTAGTCTATGGCCTAGTCTCTTGTTATCAAATACTACCTATTGCGTTCTTCCCTAGTTAGGAATTTCTTAAAAAATTTGCAGATCTACACCGATCATGATCTCTGGACAGCAAAATTACCATCAAGAAAAAACTTTATCTGTCTCTCTATATGTATATCATTTTTTTATGGCCACGATTACTTCCATAATTGTGATGGAATCTTTTCCAAACTGTTACATAAAATAAAGCGGCATAAAATCTCGGTCAAGCTTGTTAATGGGCAAAACCAGATCAAGGGGGTAGAAATAAGAAGGGGTTTTGTTAAAACAGAAAAAAAACATGTTTTCTTAATGAAAATAGATATCGAGCAGTTTAAAGTTTTTATTATTTCTAAAAAAATGGGCCAAAAATTTATGCATTACAGATTTTTGATTTATTAAATATGTACTCAAGGAGCGAAAAAATAGCGTTTTTGCGAGAAAAAAATTCACAAATTCGTCAAATTTCAAGATATCGAATCTAATAAAACTTATTATGAATGTTCTTCATATTATCTAAAACTTTCGTACTGATAATTTTCAGATAGATTCAACTCTTACAAAATAAAATAAAATAAAATAAAATAAAAACGAAAACAAAAACGCATCCTATTGCATGTGAGTCTATGGGAATTTGACGAAATATCGAGATTAGCGCCAAATTAGCATCACTTTTGGCGAGTGATTTTGATCGCCAAATTTGGCGATATATCGCTAAGTTGGCAATAAATTGTGGCGACAGTTGGTGACAGAGCCGGGTGTCCTCGATGGCGACCACGGATAGCGCCAAAATACTTTACTTACAACCCGAATAGTCTTGGACTCTTAATAGAAAAAGAAAAAAAAATACATAAGACAAATTGAAATCGGACAAATTTAAAAGAAAAAGTAGACAAATTAAAAATAGGTTCAGGTGGGGTAATTATGACCAACATTTTCAGCATTTTTTTGTATTTATATTTGGAAAAGTTATATTTTCAGTTCATAGGAAGTAATTTTGAATCTTTAAAAACAACACTTTAAAGTTTAAATTTTAAATTCCCATATTTTTAAGTTTAGGATAGTTATAACAACTAAATTAAAATCTCACAACTACAAAAGTTTGAGGTAATTAAAGCAACACACTAGACACGGAGAAAGACCTGGAAGATAATGTAAAGTCTATGGGGACGTCCTTTTCATATATTTCGATCAAATTTTAATATTTTTACATGATTTTTTTGCACAAGATAGCTGAGGAAGATCCACAACCACCTAGGTTTTACTTTTTTTTAATTTTGATTATATATTTTTTATATTACGATAATTTCAATTTCAGAACCGGTTTAAACCGGTTTCGAAAGTTAAAGTAATTAAAAAAAATCTGAAACCAAAATGAAAAAGTAAAAACTAGGCCGGTTTTAGATCGTCCTCAGCTATCTTGTGCAAAAACATCATGTAAAAATATTAAAATTTGGGCGAAATATTTGAAAAGAACGCCCCCATAGACTTTACATTATGATCCGGGTTTTCTCTGGGCCTAGTGTTGCGCCTTAAGACCACTAGAGGAGAAAATATGATCACTATTTTTTTTTCTATATTTCAATATACAGATTTGTTTGGGGGTAATTCTGATCATTAGAACTCACAATGACAAATCCATTTATGAAAGCTTTTGGTAGACTTTGTTTCAAATTGCTATTCGGATATCAAGAAAGCTTCAGACTAGTGATAAAAAAATCTAAAATTAAAAATCTATTATGAGGTCAATATCTAAGCATGAAACAAAATTTTACCGTACTTAGTTTTCACCAGTATGGAAGTAGTCACAATTACTCATCTTGACCCTGTGTATTTCTTAAATGAACTAAATTTTAGCATTCATGTAGTTAATAGATATAAATATAAATATCATATACAGCGCTGTTTAATGAATTCCAATATATTTCCGATTGTACAGTACATGGAGATAGTTTAAATTGGGTTTTCAAATATACAATATGTTTCTATATGGGTGAATTAGACGTAATACTTTAACTTATTAAATGATTAAGCTTTGTTGCATTATTTTTTATTCCTTGGAAAATATTTCAGAATCTATACTTGGCGCATAGTTTTATATATATATATGTGTGTATATATATATATATATATATATGTGTATATATATATATATATACAGGGTGTATCTAAACTACTGGGCAAAACTTTAAGGGGTGATAGTACGCATCAAGACAAATAATATTAAATGGGAAACAAAGGGTCCCAAACGTCTTCCGAAGGAGATAGGTGCCATCAAAGTTTAGGGTCCAAAATTTGAAATGATTATAAAAATCGGAAAAATTGGTGGATTGGTTTGCGGTTTTCACGAAAACTATTCTTTATGTCAGTATTGTCTTGAAAGTAAATTATAAAGATAAATTTCAAAAAATGCCGATAGAGGGCGCTTTAGACTTTGGAGTAACGAACAATTATTTTTTACTGTTATTTTTTGCATCTCATTAAAATTTTTTAGAAATTTAGACATAAACTTAAATTTTGAGCTCAAAATTTGTGGTTAAGTAGCGCAAACTGAACCGTGTTCAATGGAAGTGGGTAGGTTCAAATTTCAAATGATTATAAAAAACAGAAAAATTGGTCAATTGATATGCGGTTTTCACTAAAATTATTCTTTGTATCAGTATTGTCTTGAAAATAAATTATACAAATAAATTTCAAAAAATGTCGATAGAGGGCGCTTTAGACTTTGGAGTAACGTACGACTACTTTTTACCGTTATTTTTTTCATCTCATTAATTTTTTTAGAAGCTTAGACATAAACTTAAATTTTGAGCTGAAAATCTGAATCGTTGAGAGTGGTTAAGTAGCTCAAAACTGGACTGCGATCAATGGGGGGTGGGGAGGTTCAAATTTCAAATGATTATAAAAAACGGAAAAATTGGTCGATTCGTTTGCGGTTTTCTCTAAAACCATTCTTTAAGTCAGTATTTCCTTGAAAATAAATTTTAAAGATTAATTTTTAAAAATTCCGTTAGAGGGAGCCTTAAACTTTAGAGTAACCAAAAACTATTTTTAACCGTTATTTTTTTTTATGTCTAAATAAATGTTTTAAAAGCTTAGACTTAAATTTTAAGCTCAAAATCTGAATCGTTGTGCGTAATTAAGTAGAGAAAAATTGAACTGTGTTCGTAGGTTGGGCAGGGTAACATTTCAACTCCTGAACACAGTAGAGTTTGCGCTTCTTAACCCCTCCCAACGACTCAGAATTTGAGCTCAAAATTTAAGTCTAAGCTTTTGCAAGCATTTAATTAGATACAAAAAATAACAGTTAAAAATTGTTGTTGGTTACTCTAAAGTTTAAGGCGCCCTCTAACGGAATTTTTTGAAATTTATCTTTAAAATTTATTTTTAACGAAATACTGACATAAAGAATGGTTTTAGAGAAAACCGCAAACGAATCGATCAATTTTTCCGTTTTGTATAATCATTTGAAATTTGAACCTTCCCACCCCCATTGAACACAGTTCAGATAGCGCTACTTTACCACTCTCAACGATTCAGATTTTCAGCACAAAATTTAAGTTTATGTCTGACCTTCAAAAAAATTCAATGAGATGCAAAAAATAACGGTAAAAAATAGTTGTACGTTACTCCAAAATCTAAAGCGCCCTCTATCGACATTTTTTGAAATTTATCTGTATAATTTATTTTTTAGAGAATACTGGCATAAAGAATAATTTTAGTGAAAACCGCAAATCAATTGCCCAATTTTTCTGTGTTTTATAATCATTTGAAATTTCAACCTATTCACTCCCATTGAACACAGTTCAGTTTGCGCTACCTAACCACAGATTTTGAGCTCAAAATTTAAGTTTATGTCTAAACTTCTAAAAAAATTCAATGAGATGCAAAAAATAACGATAAAATATAGTTGTTCGTTACTCCAAAGTCTAAAGCGCCCTCTATCGGCATTTTTTGAAATTTATCTTTATAATTTATTTTCAAGACAATACTGACATAAAGAATAGTTTTCGTGAAAACCGCAAACGAATCCACCAATTTTTCCGATTTTTATAATCATTTCAAATTTTGGACCCTAAACTTTGATGGCGCCTATCTCCTTCGGAAGACGTCTGGGACCCTTAGTTTCCCATTTAATGTTATTTGTCTTGATGTGTACTATCACCCCTTAAAGTTTTGCCCAGTAGTTTAGATACACCCTGTATATATATATATATAGATAGATAGATAGTGTGATGGCAAAATATGAGAATTAAAGCCACCTTTTTGTGAGATTGGCCGGATCGTATTGCAATATCGTAGACAGCCCCAGGTTCATGTTTTACTTTTTTTCTGGAACGAAGTGTTCAAGTCATTTTCTGATGAAGAAAACTCAGTTCGCAAACAGCTTAACTAAATTGTCTTTATTTTGGCTAAATACTTGAAATATGAGCATTTTCAAACATCCGGAATAAAGCATATTGATAGTTATTCCATTAATATGTGCACTCGTATTCAAATGTGCACTCGTACTAGAAAGAACGTCTTTAGTTCTCAACGACCACAAATTGTACATGTTGAATTGTCAGGGACAAAACACAATCTAAATATATTTTCACATAAGCATGCAGCACGTAATCGGTGGCACTGCTGTGCTTCATTTTTCAGGAACTATTAACATGTATGAGACACAAGAAAGTTTTGGGATTGTTACACCTGACTAGTTTATTTTATTTTCTAACCGATAAACTATCGTAAAAATTGTGAATTTTAGGACATAGAACTAGATTCGGCTTTTCCTTAAATTTAATAGAAATTTAGATGCAATTAATACAAGTTAAATAATAAACAATGAAATTTAAAACGTTTAAAATGTAAAGTGGATAAAAAGCAAATAATTTTGAAGGCAAAAAATCTATCATTCTATCATCTTTCTGGATTGTGATTTCAAAAACTTTGAAGTTGAGAAATGGGAAGATTGTTATCTTTCGAAAAAGGCATTTACTTTGTATTTGAATGATTCATATTGTTTTTCTGTCTCTAGAGATTTACGATATGGTTTCAAGGTAAAAAAAAATAATAGAATAGAATTAAAAAAAACCTTAAAGGCACGTTTTTTACTTTTAAATTATGTCATGCTGCAAATGACAAATTTAATGCATTATTTTGGTAAATTATGCTTTTGCACTAAACTATTAATGGAATAACATGAATTTTGAATTCTTATATAAAAGAACTAATATTGGAATAAATTTGTTGATAACTACTGAAGCGATTTTGGAAATTCTTTGTCATTTTTTTATGGTTAAACATTTTTAGATTAAACTGTTTTTGGGAAACAAATTATTTTCAGAGATGTAAATAATAATAATAAAAAAAATCAACTTAATCATCAAAATTTCTGTTCGCATTACCGTGCACATTGTTTGTTTTATTTCTTTCTCTTCCCGCACGATAAATGTCGGTAAAATTGATTTACAAATATTATTGAAACCGCTTAATTAGCTCTCGAGAAAAATATACTTAACACGTTCGCTGCCACTTACATGAAGATGTGATGATAGTTAATGCCACACTATAGAAGTGGGTTTTTCCCAGAAGTCGATTTACTTTTTGTAACAAAGGATCAGTGAAAGATTTTTCCCGTGCCAGCGCGTGACTGGCTATTGAACATCACCCCAAATCACGCGCTAGCGCGTGAGTGGCCCCTTAACGTTGGCGCCATATCACGCGTTATTGCATGAGCCGCAGCGAACGTGTTAAATATTAACCGTTTCGCGAATTTGTTGCCTCTTTATAATAAATAAACTGTTTTATCTTTTAAAGTAACCTTTTCAATAATGTTATTTAAAATGTTTCATTCTGTGATTGTTCTTTAGAAATCGTAGCTTTTCTCTATGTATAGTTCTTAGAAGTACTATTTATATGTTTATCAATTGGTCATTGTCAGTTGCCATAAGTAAGTTGTATGATTTGCTTATTAAGATGGAAGACAATCATTTTGGCAAACACGTTTCGTCTCAATGTTTTTTGTTATATGTGATATATTTGATGACAGAGATTAGTAAAATGTCAGTCAGCCAGCTCAACAGCAGAGGAGGGGGACGTGTCTTCATAGCAATTTTGCTGAGAATGTGAATCCGATTATTGATGTCACCTCGATTATCGAAAAAAATGTAATTTAACAAATTACAACGACTATTTGCAAAATACTATTTTCAAAGACTATAATTTTAGACTCATAAATGATTTATATACTTAAAAAATAATAATAACATAATTTTTATGATGGTCAAAAAGTAGCTTACGTAATAACAGTGTTATATTAATGTGATACGGTTTACTGAACATTTACGGAATAACTGAATCTGATGTACGACACAGAGCTGTTTCGATAATCAACAATTATGCAGCATAGCAACACTATTTATTGGACGATTTATAGTTAAAGGAAATCAGAACCAATTTATATTGGGTCTAACCGAATCTAAAGTTTTCTTAAATTACATTCATTACTTTTTGAGATAGAGCGCCCACAAAATTTGAGTCACATACAAAGAGACAGACGGATAAACAGACTCAAAGACTTCTATTTTGTAAGAAAATTTCTTTTGGACCCCGACTCCTAAAACATGTAAATTTGTCAGATGCTGGAATTCGAAAATATTCATGAATCCAATACTTACATCTTATAAAGACAGTAGAAAAAAAAATGTCTATAAATTTTTGGGAAGCATTGTAGAAACAAATTTACTAGTGTCAAATTCTAGGTTATAAAGATATAATTAGGTCAAATTATAGCATATAGAAAGAAATTTAAAACTTTGAAATATAAAGTGGAATAAACGGAAATAACTTTGAAGGCAAAACAAATATCATTCTGTCATCTTTCTAGACTGTGATTTCCAAAACTTTGAAGTTGAGAAACGGGATGATTGTTATATTTTCAAAAAGGCATTTACTTTTAAAAATTGTCTTTGAATGATTCATATTACTCACCTATCACTAGAGATTTAGGATTCAGATCTGATCTATTTGTAGATTTATATTTATTTGAAAATGAAAAAGATTTTAAAACTCAAATCTGCATCATCATTATCTATGTTTAGTATTAAGAAACAAAAGTAGTATGAGTCAGAATATAAAAAAAATATATCTTAATGGAAAATTTCATTTTTTTTAATTACATCATGCTGCAAACAGTATACTTTAATGTATTATTCTGGTAAAGTTCGTTTTTGCACTAGAGTGTGAATGAGTAACAAGATTTTTGAATTCCTATGTTAAACAGATGATATTGAAGAAAAGTTTTTTGGTAACTATTAATACGATTTCAGAAACTATTTTTTGATATTTTTGCTTTTTGTTTAGTTAAATATAAATAAATTATTATTATTATTATTATTATTATTTTTTTTTTTGAGGGGGGGGGGGAGATCAGTTTCTGTGCAAAAATTTAAAAAATACCCATCTAGAATTTTCGTTTTCAAAATCGTGCATATTGCATGTTTTATTTCTTTTTTTACAAAGATACTGATGAACTTGTTTTACAAACATTATTGTAACGGTTTAAGTAGTTATCGAGAAAAAAGACATTTAAATATCTTTTGTTTTCTATGGTATTTAGTAAAACCTTTTGCCTCTTTAACATAAATAAATACGTTTTCAACTTTTTAAATACCCTTGTTATAAATGTTTCATTTAGTGCAATTATAATGCAATTATAAATACCATTTTTAAAAATGTTTCATTTAGTGCAATTACTTTTAACAAGGAACCTGTGCTCTAAATGTGATATTTTTAGAGCTATTCATCAAGGATTTATCTTAATACTAAAAATCTATTTAAAAATCTATTTAAAAATCTAATTCTTATTATATAAACTCTTTTGGATGTTTTCATGCATTAACGACGATCATTAATCAAGTGAAATCTTTTTCTCATTATAAATTCGGGACATAAAGGGTTAAATATAAAATCGAAAATTTTTAATTTCCCATATGTATCATATGTTTCAGTACTATAAACTATAGCTAATATATATTTTTTAAACTAGTCATAAAACTATTTTATTTGCTTTTGTTATACATACTTGTTTTTATGTGTACGGCCCTCCAAATATTTTATTCTAGTGGTATTATACAGGGTGAGCATAAATTATTGAATGCATTTCAAAGTTAAAAAAATATATTGTATTAACTTGTTTAACATTTTATTTAAAAGCATATATCAATCGTATTTATTTTATACATTCTAGAAATTGTACATGAGCTTTACGAGTCTGTATCCAATTTCACGGAATTGGCCAAGGAATTGGTCTACATCTATCAATCCATCATCATGGAAAAGTTTCTTGCAGATAATCGTTAAAAGCCCACATTATTGACTGAAAAAGACCCGGGTGATAATGCTAAGTCTATGGGGGTATTCTTTTCAAATATCTCGCTCAAATTGTTTTATTTTTACATGATTTTTTTTGCATAGGATAGTTGAGGATGATCTACAACTGGGCTAATTTTTACTTTTTCAATTTTAGTTTCAGTTCTTTTTTAATTACTTTAACTTTCGATACCGGTTTGAACCTGTTCTGAAATTGAAACTATCATAATATAAAAAAATTATAACCAAAATCGAAAAAGTAAAAATTACCTCGGTTGTAGATCGTCCTTAGCTATCCTATGCAAAATAATCATGTAAAAATATTAAAATTTGAGCGAGATATTTAAAACGAACGCCCCCATAGACTTAACATTATCATCCGGGTCTTTTTCAGTCAGTAGTTTGGGCTCTTAATGATGGACATCAACGTAGTAATGCAACATCTTGCTGGAAATATACTCGTGGCGTAAAAACAAACTATTTAAATCGCTTTCTCATTTGAAAAACAGTAGTGCTTGCTACAATCATTTATTTTTGTTTATAAAGCTTTGAATGGCGCTCAATAACTTAAGCTCACTCTATATACCTCTAATAAAAAAGTTTCATGATCAGCTATGTAGTTCCCATGCGATTCAGAAATATTACAACTAAATCAACTTCAATGTAAACGTGGCAAAGAACGACATTGTATTAACGTACATAACTATTATATTGGCATATTTCCAGCATTTGTGCGCAGTTAGCTGCGTATGATAATAAATTGTGTACATAAAATAGCGTAAAATTCTGCATTAATGTAGGGCAAATAGTCACAGAGACATTAAAAATGTCACTGAAATTTTAGCACGTGAATAATTAAACTCTTCCAGAATTAGAACTATTTACTGTGAAAGAATATGCAGCAAACGCCCAGAGACACGACCTTAAAAAGTACTATCAGAGCCAAAAATAAGACATTTCTATTTTAAATTAATACAAAATTTGGCTAAAACATATTATAGGGGACTTGAACTGGATCTTAGTCGTAGGAGAGGTTAATAAAGCCCAAGATACAGTTGAAAGTCGACATTTTTGCACTATTAATGATAACGAAAGCATAAGTTATGAACTGGTTTATATAAAATAATTTAAAACCTCATCACGTAAGTATCAGGAACTCTGGGATTGTTGCTGTACTGCGCAACCTGATTTTTGAAAAAAGTGAAAGATAATTTTTAATAATTTTTAATACAGTATTTCTTCAATAATAGTGTAAAACATTTCAACTGTTTCACGGTCCTTAAAAGCTGAGGTGCAGTAATAGTTAATAATTCTTCTTTCACATTATATAAACTAACAAACAAACACACACGAAAAACCATAACAGAGCAAACAAACAAACAACAATGACAAAAACTGTTTAACTTTACATACGTGATTCTACGCTCTTTCCCAAATTTAAGGCACAAAATAGATAAAAATGTTTCTTTCACATAATATTAAATACAAGAGTGGAAAAATCAGAATTAAGGGAAAAAAGTCAGCTTTCATATGCATGATTCTACACCATTTTCTGAAATTTATGATGCAGTAAACGTTAACAGCTTTTTTTCAGATTATAAAAAAATAAATAATGTATAATAAATTATGTTATAATAATAATAATAATAATAATAATAATAATAATAAAATGAAAACAAAAATTATATGCGTAGGTTTTATGCGCGTTTTTTAAACGCTCTTTAAAATATATGACGTACTAAAATTCATAATTTTTCTTTTACATTATATAAAAGAATAACAAACGTTTGCTACAAAAGCGAAACATATCATAACAAATGAAAAAGACTTTTTAATTATTAAAAGAAAATAAAACAAGAGGGTTAGTGTGATCGCAGATCGCACAGAAAGTTTCGTTTAATATTTTTTCAAAAAAAGCTTATCCTTTAATTAATAAAGCCAAATTGTTATTTTATAATTATTGAATTCTTATATGGATGGTAGCACCAATAAATTTATTTTTTAAATAACAATAAAAGGAAGTTATTTATTTTAATTAAATTTAAAATGTTCAAGTCAAATTATTTAAATAAAATCCAAAATTCAAAATGTTTGAAAATCCGACAAAAAATAGCGGACATATAAAAAATTTAAATTTCTAAAAGAAGAAAAAATGTTTAAAATTAAATTTAAATGCTGAATCATTAATAAATCACAAAAGTTTTTAAAAAAGAAAGAAAATTGAATTCCAATTATGAATGTCACATGAACAAAATCCTAATAATATAAACTCATAAATTGTCAAAAAGCACGGAATTTATTCTAATTAAACCCATCTTAACCTTTTACAGGCAAGTATTCCCAATTGGGAACATAAGTTTAAAAATTGACTTGAAAAAATTAGCAGAAATAATTAAGAGATGACTTATTTATTTTTTTTTTTAAATAGAACTTACATTCCTATCATTACTGAGGAAGTGCACAGAAAATAATAAAAATGATCAATGGCCACTGGAAAATTACCAATCATAAAAATGAGTTGTTGAAATAGATTTTTCGAATTAGATAACTTGATTTTTTGAAATAGACGTTCCTATCGTTTATGGGAAAATGTGCAGAAAATCACAAAAATGACCAATGACCACTGGAAAATAACCGCCGGAAGTGACTAATGTTCCCAATGGGAAGATTCTGAAAACTGTACGTAAAAAAAAAAAAAAAAAAAAAAAAGTCCACCGTATTGATGACTAATATCCCTTAACTAAAGCATTAGAAAGCACAATGTTAAGAAAATAATTAAGATATACCTGAATCTGAATTTGGCCTGTAAAAGGTTAATATGAAAATTTCAAGTTCCACTATCGAAGTTTGAATAAAGAACCTTCTGTTTACCTGTCAGTCGCTTTAACTCCAAACTATGATTGCTACACTAAAAACATTTAAATTAAGATTCTCTTTAAAAGTTTAAATCGCAAAAATGATCAGATGAGAACAAAATTATTAATTTAATTAAAATAATTTTTTTCAGAATTTTAAGATGTTTCGAGTGACACGAGTTATTCACCTGTAAGTACAAACAATTTTAAGCTTTTGACATACAGTTTTTGTGTACGGACTGAGTGACGGACAGACAGATAGAGGACAGGAACGGACAGTGTTTCGTCACGTGAACGAAACCCTAAAAAGTAGAACCTTATTATATATCAGAAGTCAAAATTAACATTTAAAAGTTTAAATTCAACACAGTTATAAATGTTTAGAGTGAACCGAACGAGCTCGAAGGAGTATGACAACTATCCTCAAACTTTTCCCAATATGAATTTTTTTTGGTGAGGAGGGGGGGGGGGCACATCAAAGGTCAGGTGTTTGTCCAAATGCTACCGATTTATGTTCAAAAACATAGGACATGCATATCTGCAGACATTTAAAGAGTCACACAGAACATGCTTAAAGGGAGAGAGCTGGGGGGGGGGGGGAATGGTATAAATTACAAAATCTCGATTTCAACTCGTGATTTTGGAGACGTTCACATTGAACACTGATAACTGTGTTGAATTTAAGTTTACAACTGTTATTTATCATTTTCTACAATAGTGCTTCACTTTTTATTTTCGTCTTCTTTTAATATACCTGTAAAGTTGGGATATTAATTAGCAATCACCATGTATTATCATATTTTTTTGACATGTCAACAAATACAATACAAATAAAAACCCTAAAAAAATTAGAAAATGTATCCCTAAAATAATATTTATACGACAGACTATAATACTTAAATGCGTACCTTATTAATTAAATATTCCAGGAACATAATGAATGATTTCAAAATAACCTCCAGTGAATCCAAATGAAGAATAATTTCACACCATAAAAAAGACTCAGCAATACACTATCTTGATGCTATTATTCTTATTTGCAAAGGCTATCACATTAAGTTTAGATGCATTTTTCTACTTTCTCTTGATTCAAATTAATGACATTAGAAATTAAATTAGGAAGGAGTAAGGTAATTATTTGTAACATATCTTTACGAAAAACGAGAAATGTGTTTTCAAAGAATTACTTGTACTTTTTTTCAACATCACATTGCATTTTCTCAATTTTAAAACGATTCATGATTTATACTAATTAATTTAAATTATATTAAGTTTCGTAGGTTTTTTTAAACAATATTACGTGATACAATCCGAATAGTAAAAGATTGCCAAATATTTTTAACGCTTTTTATATAATATATATATATATATTAATATCGATTTTATAATTATTAAAGAACAGTGCAATTATCAGTAAATTTTATTTGCTGTTTAAAAACATATTAAAATTCTTTATCCACAAATAACTCAGTTAATATGTTGTGTTTTTTGAAATGAAAATGAAAATTTTATATATAAAAAAGTAATACTTGAGAATGATTTTTTAAAAAACAGAAGTAAAATAATTTCATTTTCTGAATATTTAATCACAAGACTTACCCTATACTACCTATGATGGGTAGTAATAAAAAAGCTCGTGTGGTAAAAAATCCTACAGGTGAGATTTTCACCTGTATGATGATATTTCTTCACTATTTCTGCAAATATACTACAGGTAAGAATCTTAAAAATTTTATAAAATGTACCTCTAAAATGAATATTTTCCCAACAGACTATAATATTTAAAGCCTTACCTTATTAACTAAATATACAAGCAACATATTTAATGATTTCAAAATAGATTTCAGTGAATCCAAATGAAGAATGATTACACACCATAAAAAACAGCCCAGCAATACACTATCAAGATGCCATTATTCTTAATTGCTTAGTGTATTATATTAAGTTTAAATGACTTTTTCTATTTTCTCTTGATATAGATTAATGATATTTGAAATTAAATAAGGAAAGAATAATTTAATTATTTGTACCCCATCTTTGCTAGAAACGGGGGAAATGTGTTTTGAAAGAACTACGTATACTTTTTAACAACACATTGAATTTTCTATAATTTTAAAACTTTCATGATTTGTATTAATTAATTTACATTATTTTATGTTTCGTAGGTTATTTTTAAGAACATTTCAAATAGTAAAAGATTGCCATTTTTAACGCTTTTTATAAAGGTTATTAACATGAATTTCACAGTTATATAAGACTAATGTAATTATCAGCAAAATTATTCTTTAATTTTTTAATTTTTACTGTAAAAATTCTTTATACATACTTGACATAGTTATAATATTTTATTTTTTGAACTGAAAATGAATATTTTGTATAAAAAAGTAATATTTGTGAAGGAATATTTTAAAACAAAATTAAAATAATTTCATTTTCTGAGTATTTAATAACAAGACTTACCCTATTCTACATATAAAGGGCAGTAATAAAAAAATGCTAACTAGTAAGTTAAACAATGATATTGGCAAGGTTTCTACCAAGCCACATGGAAAATTTAAAAGTAGTACCACGAATTTTTTGCAATCATGACTCTTTTATATTATTCGATCATTTTAATCAAAATTGTGCATATGAAAAGTGAAAGGGTCAACCAGTAATTATTTAGTCACATGAATTTGACTATTATAATATAGATGAAATGGTGACGGTAAAACGATATTTGACGATTCATCACCTGTACCGTGCTAATATTAAAGTATCAAAATGGTCTCCTCGAATATAAAAGTTGAAAAGGTCCGCCCTTAACTGCTGATGACAGATCCTTGTTTTAAACTTGTTTATTATTATAGAGATAATACTGAAGTTAAGGTGCGTAAAATGGACGTTAAGATTCTTTAAAAATTTTAAATATTTCAAAGAAATAATAATAATAATAATAATAAACTTTCTATAAGTATCAAAAAAAAAAAAAAAGTTTCTAATCTTTATATTTGAATTCTATTAACTCATTTAAAATATTTTTCCTTTTAAACTGAAAATGAATACTTTGTATTAAAAAAATGTGAATCATTGTTCCGTTAAATTAAAACAATTTCATTTTAAAAATATTTAATTATAATCCTAACCATAACATTCGTAAACTATCTAGCAAATATCTTAAAATATATTCGAAATATTTTTACGAAAATAAAACTTTTTTAAAGTATCCGAGAAAAAAAGTTTCTAAATTTTATGTTAAAATGTTATCAAAATTCAGTTTTTGAATATTTAATCATAAAAAGAAGCTTAAGATGTGTAAAAGACATATAAAGAAAATTAAAAAAAAAAAAAAAATATTATTATTATTTTCACAAAAAAGAAAACAAAATCTAAAAGACTCCGAAAGCCAATTGTTTCTAAAGTTCATGCTAATTTTTTTTTTATCCATAATTAACACTCTTTAAATATTTATTTTAAAGGATTCATTTGTGAAATAAAAATGAATACTTTCTTTAAAAAAATAATATTAGTTCATGATTTTTTTTTAAAGTAAAATAATAATTTTTTTCAAAAACTTAATTATAATCTTAACTTTACGGTGTGTAAAATACACATTAAGAATTTTTTTTTAAACTGAACAATTTAACAAAAAAATATCTTTTTCTTAAAGACTCAAAAAAAAAAAAAAAAAAAAAAAAAAGTTTCTAAAATTTATGTTGGAATTTCTTACCCATAATTAATACTCTTTAAATATTTTACTTTTTAAAGTAAAAATGAGTACTTTGTATAAAAAATTATATTTGTGAATGATTGAATTTTTAAAGAAAATTTAAATAATTACATCGCTTGAATTATTAATCGTAATACTAACCTTAATGTACATAAAATACATATTACGAGTCTTAAAAAAAATTCCAACTATTTTAACGATAAAAAAAAATTAAAGCATGATTTCTATTTTCCTTTTTATTAAAGGACGTAATTGTTTCAGCAACAAAAATTCTTTTGATAAACTGCTTAGTGAAGTTTAAAATAAAAATAAAACCGCGAAATTTATCTTGACTTATATAAAATATATCCATCTTGAAGCAAAGGGTTCATAGTTTTCATAATTTTATAAAAGAGTAAGCAATGATATTTTTGATAAATGAATTTTTTTGAACTAATATAAAGTATAAATGAGTGTGAGTGTGAGATATAGATGTAGGGTGGTGTTTTCAATTTAATGTTTTTGTGTTGCTGATTCTAATTAACAGTTATAAAAAAATGTAATACATTTGAAGATTTTATCTGGACCGTAAGGTATCGTAACATTTCGTGCACCATTTTAAAATTTACAATTTCAGTTATATGAGCTGAGAGCGTATTTTTCGTAATATATTTACAAAAATGTGTTTTAAAATTTTGTGTGAAAGTTTTGTTTTGATGGTTTTCGTTCACACAGAAAATACTTTTTAATGAGTTAATTCGTTTTATTAATAGTTGTTTGGTCGCTTAAAAAAATATAATTGACGTATAAACAAAAATTGAGGTTGCTTCTGTAAGAAGTAAATAATTTTCCATTTCCATATAGATTAATTTGGAACAGTGGAATTATTAACTGTTGACCAAAAATTATACGTTCAAAATATTATAGGAGCCGCAGTATACTTAACAACATAAAATTATATTAAGTGTTCAATTTAATAAGTACTAAAAAATAATAATTATAGATGAAAAAAAATATTTTCTCTAGGAACATATCTTGTAATTATTCATTCATGAACAGTTTTATAAAATTACACAAGAACATCTGTAAATGATGATATTTGACAAAATAAATATCAATTCATATTTTCAATGTTTGAAAATAAAACACATAATTAAATATTTTTAAATATTATGAACTTTATGTAAAAATACAAACATTGTAAAGAAAAAAATACGTTTATTAAAACAAAACAAAAATTATAATTTCTTGCATTTCAAAGTTATACACAAGAGTTTTATTTTTCATTTTTATAACATATTTACTAAAAGTAGGAGTGTTGCCAAACAGCAAAAAGTAAAACGTATATTCTTAAGAATTTAAAAATATAAATAGCTGTGGGATGTTTGTTATTGCTGATATGAAAAATACTGAGACTTAATCAAAATACTTAAAAATTCAGGGTTATTAAGACAAATAAAAAGAGAATTCATACAAATAAAATTTTTGACAAACGAAAAAAATTCTCAAATAACAATTTTTGGTTATTATTACTTTCTTCTGTGGAGGGAGGGCAAAAAATTTGTTATTTCTGATGTTTTAACATTGCAAATTCTACAAACTTGTAAAAAAGAATGTGATAAAATGTTTTATTGAAAATTTGTTGAATTTCTGTTTTTGTATTTTATTTTTCATGCACATTTATTTTTTCAGTTATTTTAATAGAAATCTGATTTTTCATCTTTAATGTAAAAAATGATTTTCAGAAAACTTTTTGTGTGTTTCAGAAAACGTTTTGTCTGTATACAGTTTTCTTAATAAAGTAGGAAAGAAGAAAGTAAATATGAGTAAATATATTCTGTTTAGAAAAAAGCATTGAATAGGTTAAGATATTTCTTTAGTGTTTATTAATTTGGGTGTTACTTGCTAAAAAGAGAAAAATAAAATTCATAAATACATTAATATCTAAACATTAATATACTTATTGTTTTTTATTTTTAAGATTAAAGTTTATTAAAAGGTAAAACGCATACAGATTCCTTAAAACTTACGTAGAATGGTATTTAACTTTATAATACATAATATACAGGATATTCAAAAGTTCTTTCTATGTGGAAATATTCTTCAATCAAACACTTAAAAAATGACTAATGGAAAACAGCGGTAACAAAAATGTGCAATAAATAAATGGTTCATTTTATTGTATGCGTCAACACTGTTCTCTGTATTTTTTAATTGAAAACATCAGTTATTAAATAAAACGGAGTTTACTGACAGAAAATAGCGGTAACAAAAATATGCAATAAGTAAATGGTTTTATGCATTGTCAATGAAGAAAGTATTTCTCTGAAGCGTCACTCAAACTTTTCAATAATTCTTGGTTTTTTTTTCACATTTAGTTTCCTAGCTTGAAAATCTGAAACATATTATTTATACAACTTAATTTTAATAAAAAGTTTAACCAGAATTCGTATAGAAAAATTCCCTTTTCTTAGTTTAATGACATGAAAATTTCGCATGTAAATTTTTTTTAAATCTGTTGCGAAGTGTGCATCATAGAGAAACACAATTATTTTTTCATGGACGGCTTAAATTAAGTTCCCAAGGAGTAAACACTGCTGATTAAATATTAAACGCATTTTTTTATTTCAGAACTTGTATCTTTTTAAATTTTCATATTAAAAATATAACATAACTTGAAAAAATAATCCATTATATTTCTAAGAATTCGACATGAGATAAAAAAATATTATTTTCTCTTATGTTAGAATTGTATAATATAATTTATAGCTAAAATTTCTAAGACAAACAAAAGTTTTGAATGTCTCGCAACTTTTTTTGTAAATCGAATTTGTCTTTACAGCCGCAGGAAATATTGGAAAAGTTTGATACAGCTACTTTTGCCTAAAAAGAAATTCAAAGTATAGCTGTCGATTTTGAATTTATGTTTCAAAATCAATAATTCTATTCTTTGGAATAAAATACAAACAAAGAAAAATGAAGTAGCAAAAATATTCCATAAACGTGAATGTACATGTACATATAAAAGAAAACTGAAACAATATAATATTTGATAAATGAATATTTTAATTGTTCTGTTAATGATGTTGAACAAAGCATTTTCTTTATTGATGGTCTAAATACCAAAATATATTTTCTGAGATTTTTTTGTGATTATTAATTGACAAAAATGTTCCGTCCCATCTATTTAAAGGATTTTTCCTGGTTTGTAGAAGGCAGGATCTGATAACTGCTAAACCATTAGGTAAAATTTTCTTGTCCGTTTTAATTTTTGTAAAAGGCACAGAATCAATGATTTTCTAAAAATTACTAGTTCATGAAAATGAAGAATTATAATTACGAATTATCATATTGGCTTTTTAATTCACATTAAATGAATTTCCCTTTAATCCAGATAGAGGAATATTTATTTTTTATTATTTCAATCCTAAATGGAAGTAATTTCAGAAGTAAGATAATTCGCTTGAGATGCACTGTTTAAAGTTGCACGAGCTTGAACGAAATTTTTATGTATCAGTGTATAGATAAAAACAAATGTAATAGGCAAAAAATTGCCTTTTCATTTTCATTGGCAGAAAATCTATATTTCAGAAACATTTCGTTTATTAAAACAATCAGAGGCAGGCGCTTGGGACGATAATTCAAGTTCGTATTCCGAGCTTTTTAATGACATTTCATTAACAGATTGGAAATATTTTTTTGCGTATGGATTGTAATTTTTTTTAAATACATAAATTTCACTAATTAAATTTAATTATAAAAAATTTTTATTAACAAAATTTTTTTATGAAGCTTTCCAGGTATGACTATCACTCCAAGCTATTGGCAAACAACAATTAGCTATTTACATTTATTCCAATCCATATTAGATGTGAAGATTGGCGCCAAAATGTTTCGACTTATAGTTTAATATAAAGTTATGGTTTAACATGAAATAATTGTTTAAAATTGCACTTCTTAATGGCTTATGTAATGCAACAAATCACAGTAAATTTTTAAAATATTTTTTGAATGCACAGGGTTTAATCCCAGAATTTGGTTCAATTTAGTACAAAATTTTTAATAGTGTAATTGTAAGAAACAAGTCGGACATTGCACATGAAGCTTAAAAAATGACGTGCATTCATAATATAAGGAAGTTTTAAAAATATTCTGATTTTGGTATAACAGTATACTTTGAATTAAGTTTCGTAGCCGAAATATTTCGTGGGACCATGAAAATAGTATGTCTTTTCTTTTACATGGAAGTAAACCTCAGCAATGTATATACGTTACTGAGGTTTATTTCCTATATAAAAGAAAGCAGATAGTATTTACAGGGACACATAAAAGATTTCGGCTACTGCACTTGAAGTATACTATTATACCATGATGTGAAATATTTTAATATTATTAAAACGAGCCTCAATCAATGTTTCTTCGTATACGTTATGTAATGGAATACTCTTATATGACCCTATAAATTAATAGGAAATATTATTTGTACTACTGATTGTAAATATTGTATATTTCAGTTTATAATTCATAGTTGCATATCAATTATTTTTATGTTCGAAAGAGTGTAATGCCATTAAAATGCACTTGAAATTATTTTTTTCCATTGGCCGTCATGTAAAGGAATACTTTTGATTGTCCCTGTAATTAAACTATACGAGTTTCATAAAATTTGAAACGACTTGAAAAAATAATGCACAAATTACATATTTTAAATTTTAAACGATTTGATTAGGTAGTTTTTGTTCTGTTGTATGCGGACGGACAGACAGGAGGACGGACATACAAGGCAGTCAGACGGAGAGACGGACGGACGGATAGAATGATGGCAATATGTGCTACGTATTTATATAAATACGAGCGCACTTCGAAATGTAAAAAAATACAGAAAAATTTGCTGTATATTTTACTTTCCCTAATTACACCATTTTTTTCTTTAAAATGTAGTCCGATTACAATAATTTGTTTTTGGTTGATGAAACAACAACATAGCTATAAAAAAATATGTTTGTTCCAATGTCGGTTTATTAAGAAATAACATAATAATTGAACGATTAAAAAATTACTTTTTGTCAAACTTTGTTAAACAAAGATCTAACAAAATGTTCGAATGCGAATTTCTTACTTACATACGGTCAAATATCCTTATTAGACAAGTGGACGTCAAACTTCGTTTCACCTCTCCGTATTAAACCTTAGGGAGATTTGGTATTTCTATATTTCAACTGCATCAAATTTTCAGTAATGCACTTTGTATAAATCACCATTAAATGAAACTAACAAATCAGGACGCTTTTCGAGCTACAACAAAATTACAGCTCGTCATCAGCAGGACCAACACGCGTCCGTAAGGGGACACAGTTAGAGATAAACAGTATACTATCAGTCAGTAGTCAGTTTATCTCTAACTCTGTCCCCTTACGGGCACGTGTTGGTTCAGCTGATGATGAGCTGTAATTGTTGTAGCTCGAAACGCGTCCTGATTTGTTAGTTTCATTTAATGGTGATTTATACAAAGTGCATTATTGTGATTAATAATTATCGCCAGTGTTATCGGTGTTATTTCACTGCATAAAATTTTGTTTTCAATGTGATGATAGCCAGATGTAACGTTTAATTCCTATATGGAATTTAAAAAGAAATCGATCTGCGATATTTATTTTTACCAATTTTTAGGTGCGTTTGTAATTATGTAAATACGTAGCACCTATTGTTGTTGCTCAGTCCGTCCGTCTGTCCGTCCGCATATAACAACGCAAAAACTACCCAACCGAATCGTTTGAAATTTAAAATACATAATTATTACATAATTTTGTCGAGTCATTTCAAATTTTACGAAAATCAGATGGATAGATCAATTACAGGGACAATTAAAAGGATTCCGTTACATTATGGTCAATGGGGAAAAAAGTTTCAAATGCATTTTAATTGTTTGAAATTTAAAACATATAATTATTGCATAATTTTGTCGAGTCATTTCAAATGTTATAAAAATCGGATGCATAGATCAATTACAGGGACAATCAAAAGTATTCTGTTACATTACGATCAATGGGAAAAAAAGTTTCAAATGCATTTTAATGGTGTTTGTCATTTGAACATAATAGAATTGACGTGAATCTATGAAGTATGCACTGAAATATACATTCAGTACAATCTGTGATGCAAAGAATATTTATTATTAAATTACAGGGCTATACAAATGTATTCCACTAAATAATGTTATACGGAGAACATTGTTTGGGGCGTGTTTTAATTATATTAAACTACTTCACATTTTATGAATAAGATATACGTTAATGAAGTGTAATAAAAATACTCCCTGCTTATTTACAGGAACAAAGATTTCGACCACTATACCGTATCCGAAGTACGCTCTACTATATCAGCAAGATCTGAATATTTTAAATCTTCGTTATCGTACGAACGCACCTCATTTGCTACGCTTCACGTGCCATTTCCAACTTTTTTTTTGTTAATGAAAAATAAAAATTATCGAAGAATAATTTGAATTAAAGCAACGATCCGAACTTTTGGTCGATGCGATTTTCCATTAATGTGGACTTTCATGTGTGTCTTTTAGGCTTAGCAGTTTGTATGAATCTTGTAACTTTAACTCTTGTACTGTTGAAAACCTGAATAATATATCAATATAATAAAATATTATGTACTTTAGGAAATAGTTCACGGCATAAATGTAAGCACACTGTAAAAAAAAAAATTAAAGAGGTTACTAAAAATTTTTTAGTAAATTTGTATTCCACAGAATTTTTTAGTAACCATTACAAACTTTTTTTTGCAAGTGAAACAGGCATTTCTTTTGTAAACTGAACAAAAGAATATTTTGTATAACTAACTTAAAATTTTTTAGTATGGGCCACCAAGCAAATTTTAGTAATAGCTCCAAAATTATTTTTAATAACAATTACGTGCGTCCGAAGGGCAGGAGCTTCCTTCGAGCTGCATCCAGACTTCTGAAGCGATAGATTTTCGTCAAAAACGCAATAGATGGCAGCACCAAACACTGCGACCAGCTCCAACAGGAAATTCATAACCACTTTATTATAGAGTACTTACACTACATACATTCGGGGCGTACTTGGCGCTGTCCAGTATTGAACCCGGGACCTTTTAGCTTGGAGTCCGTTACTATAACCACTATGCTATCGAGGTCACGCCAAGTGAGTTTTAGTAATAGCTATTAAAAATATTAAACTGTTAACTCTATTCGTTGCTAACTTTTTTCTAGTAATTCTTACAGATTTTCTAGTAACCGACAGGGTTGTTTGGTTTAAACCGTGGTTAAAACCATGGTTTAAACCAAGTGGTTTTTAAAAAAAAACCATGCTGGTTTTTTTCACCTGGTTTTTTTATTCTTTTACCCAAATGTTTTATTTTACACATTATTGAAAAATGCAAAATCCAAATTATGCAGAAACTACAAGCAAAGCTGTAGAAAAATGATGAATTAATAAGTTTCTAAAAGGACAAAAAATTTTAATCAACTCAACTTTTCTTGTGAAATGTAAATCTATATGGCAGAATAACTAATTTTTCTAAAATTAGCTGGTTAGAAAAAACTGATCAGTTTTCTTTCTTTCTTTTTCTTTTTAAGGCCTATATGTATATACATATACAGCCATTATTTGTAATATATATATATATATATATATATATGTTACAGGCCAAACCCGATTTTAGGCCAAACTAGATTGGCCTAGGCCAAACTAGTCTATCCTAACGCCCATCGGATAAACTAGTTTTTCCTAGGCCAAACCGGTCTATCCTAACGCCCATCGGATAAACTAGTTTTTCCTAGGCCAAACCGGTTTATCCTAACGCCCATCGGATAGACTAGTTTTTCCTAGGCCAAACTAGTCTATCCTAAGGCCCATAGGACAAACTAGTTTTTCCTAAGCCTAGTTTGGCCTAACTCTTATAGGACAAACTAGTTCAGCCTGCTGTTTATTGGTCTGAACTAGTTTATCCTAGGCCAATTCAATTTGGCGTGATTTTATTGAATTCAATGACTGCCTCAGTGCCAACATTCTAGTTTCTCGTAGGCTGATCTAGTTTGTCCTAGGCCAATGTAATTATCCATATTTTTAGCTCACGGGCGTCAAAGCCAGCGAAATAAAGGACTCACAGGTTCTGTATGTATGTTCGTACGAATGTACGTACGTATGTACGTAACGCTATAACTGTTGATATAATTATCCGATTAGCTTCAAATTTTGGATGTAGGTTCCTTCTGATAAGATATTTTTCTGATTAGTTTTGGAAATTCACTGAATAAGAATAAAGGGGGCGAACGGGAGTCTAATCCCCCACCGTTAATTTAAAGAAATGCATTTATCATGCAGAATTATCAGTTTTCATTTAAAATGTTAGATATAGGATTATTCTGACAAGCCGCCTCCGGGATTAGTTGTGGATGTTTATTGTTTAGGTGTTAAAGAAATGGCAATGTAGGTACCCCCCCCCCCATAATTTAGATAAATGGTTTTTAACGCAGAAATTACGGATTTGCTTCAAATTTTGGTTATAGGTTCTTTCTCATAAGGCAATTCCCTGAATAGTTTTGAGGGTTTAGTGGTAAAGTATGAAGGAAAAATGACAGATTTCCCTCTTACCTAGTAAAAACTAGTTTTTGCTACGGGCATATAGATAAACATGTTTGGCGTAGGAAATCTAGTTTATATAATTGGCGTTAGGATAAAATAGTTTGGCCTAGGCTAATCTAATTTGGCTCGAAATCGAGTTTAGCCGGTAAAAAACATGTCTTTCACTAGAAGAAGTATAAATGTGTGTCAAGAGTAATTGTTTATAACACCAATCCAGGAATTTCACATGTCCACCCTAAAGACATAATGCATTTTACATGGTGTTTTTTTTTTCCTGCAGACTCGTGCCAACTGAGATCAGGCTTGCATTTATTACTATTATTATTATTGCATATTCGAACCAGATTGGAGGTGAACGTAATTTGGAATCGAACAGCGTTTTCCATTTTTTAGAAATGACAGATAAGCTATTCTTGTCAAGGCGTCAAGTTTTTCTTTTCCGTGTAGTCGTAACCGAAAATTCGATTCAAAACGCAGCTTTGATAGTATTTTCTCAAAGATACATCGCTTTTATGGAAAAATGGTTAACGCCATTCGATTACATATTTTCTGAGTGAGAATGTCTGTTAATCTTATGTCTTTCCGAAAATGAATTGATTCTTAAATGTCTTAGGATGTAGCTCTTTTTGATTTGAGAAAAGTCCTAAGGAATGACAGAGAAACATATTCACAAATTTACTTTTTACTGAACAGTTTAGTTATGATGTTTATAACTCTACTTTTTTTCTTTTGTTCTAAATTACATTAATTATTTAATGAATCCCTATTTCAATATTCAAAGGTCTAAGAAACTAAATAATCAATAATACATTGTGTATTTTTCATTCTGTGAACACCTCGTAATTTAAAAATAGATTGTAAATTCATCCAATATGTATGTATGCAGTATTTTTTAAAGGAATCCTAATTGTATATTAAGTAAAATCTGAATTTTTTGCAGAAATTGAGTAGGGCCAGATTGAGCGGGACTGAGTCTTTTTTCACATATTTTTGTAGAGGCAGGGCTTGGGCTGAACTTTTAATTTTTACACAGGGTCACGGCAAAATAACTTTCCTTCGGGAAAGGCGGGGCCCGGAACTCGAAATTCTGGCCCGTGCAAACTTCTTTCTACAACGCATCGAATAAAATACATTATAATGGTGATGACAAAACCACTTTGCACAAGGTTAGCAATGGAGCAGTAGTCGGGATCAATATTAAAAAGAATATTGCCCAATTAAATTAATGACTTTGCATTCACAGGCTGTTTACAGTCATTGTGTATTTCAGCTTTATTTTTTATAGAATAACACCCTCGAAAAATAAAGTAAGTTGGATTACTTTTTCCCATTTTCCCCACTTATATTTAACCATTGAACCCCCAAAACTAATCACAGATACGCTTTATAAAATTAAACAACTATCCAAAATTTGAATCAAATCTGATAATTCTTCTCAAAAAACCATTCATCTGATTTAGAGAGTGTAATCCCACATTCCCCCTTTTATACTTAATCATTAAACCCTCAAAACAATTCAGGGATTCGCCTTTTAAAGAAAAAACTATAAGCTATATTCAAAATTTACGGCAAATCGGATAAAAGTGCATAAAAACCCATTTATCTAATTTAAGGAAGGCGATAAATCGTCCACTAACCCATTATACATAACTATAAGAAAAGACCCAAATTAATTAAAGACGCACCTGATCAAATAAATTCATGTCCAAAATTTTAAGCAAATTGGATAATTCTGTATTATAACAAATTTATATATTTTAAGGAAGGAAATAAACTGCTGGTTTAGACCAAAAACCAAAGAACCACCAAAATTAATTAGTGAAACGCTTTATCAGAATGAACAAATCTAAGATTTGCAGGAAATCAGTTACTTCTGCATGAAAAACCCATTTAACAAAATTAGGCGGGATTTCCCCGTTCTTCCCCTTGTTCTTATTAAATTAATCCCCAAAACCAATTAGGGAAACTCCTTACCAGAATGAATCTATTTCTAAAATTTGAAGTAAATCGGTAAATTTTGCGTGAAAAAAGCATTTACATAAATTATGGGGCGTTACCTCTATTCTCCCCTCCCTTTATACTTAAACAATTGACACCCACAAATAATGAAGGCGCCTCAACAAAATACTCCTACATCTAAAATTTGAATAAAATGTGTTAATAATCCATAGAAATCCATTTATTTGAATTAAGGGAAGGGGCGAATCAGCCTCTCGTCCCCTCCCCCCCCTTATTCTTCTCCAATTACCTCCCAAAGTTAATCAGAAATCATAAGAATAAACCTACATTGAAAGTTTGATGCAAATCGAGTAATTCTATAAAAAAATTATTGCGTTACGTACTTACGTACATACACAGATATAGAACCTACGGGCACATTAGTTCTCAGTCTTTGGAAGCTGATGAGATAAAAAACATGTCAAGTTACATTATTTCTATCAAGAGTTATCGTGTTACGTACATACGTACGTACATACGTACATACATGGCTACATACATACATACAGAACCTGTGAGCCCATTTTTTCTTTGGCTTTGACACACATGAGCTAAAAACACGTAAAATTACATTGGCCTAGGATAAACTAGATCAGCCTAGGACAAACTAGAATTTTGGCGCTGAGGCGGTTATTGAATGAAATAAAATCACGCCAAATTGAATTGGCCTAGGATAAATTAGATCGGCCTAGGATAAACTAGTTCAGACCAATAAACAGCAGGCTGAACTAGTTTATCCTATAAGAGTCAGGCCAAACTAGTTTGGCCTAGGAAAAACTAGTTTGTCCTATGGGCCTTAGGATAAACTAGTTTGGCCTAGGAAAAACTAGTCTATCCGATGGGCTTTAGGATAAACCGGTTTGGCCTAGGAAAAACTAGTTTATCCGATGGGCGTTAGGATAGACCGGTTTGGCCTAGGAAAAACTAGCTTATCCGATGGGCGTTAGGATAGACTAGTTTGGCCTAGGCCAATCTAGTTTGGCCTAAAATCGGGTTTGCCCCTGTAACATATATATATATAGCCAGAAGGGCAGATTCAAGTTAAAAATGCACTTTTACTATTTAAATTGCTAGATTAGTTAAGATTTACTAAGGATTTCATCATTTCAGAAATTCTTTTTGTTATGTATGCTATTGAATAATTGGCAATGAGCTTTTTATTTGCTCTGTGATTAGTGATTTTAACAAGCCTTTGTTTTTCTTGTATTCTTAGATTAAGATTGTTTTTTTTCATTATAATTTTATTTTTTTACCAGCTAGGTTGGCACAGTTCAAACCAATTGGTTTTTTAGGACAAATCTAATGTAATATTTTCTCATTTTTGTAATTTAAGTGTTTCAAATTATTGGATGAAAGTAATTTCTATTTTTAAGTCTTATCTCAATAGTCACCATAAGACATAGTGAGTCTAGTCAAGGTCATGTTAGTATACATGTAGAATGCATATTTCATGCACTGATGAACTTATCTGAAACTCTACAGAAAACACTTAAATCATGTAAATTTAGCAAAAATAAAATAGATGAAAAATATGCAATATTTAGATTTAAAAAATGTTTTCCTTTGAGAAACGCAGATGTACAGATAATGACATAAATGACCTTTAAAATTTCAGTCAAACTCTAAAAGAAATTTTTCTTGATTGGAGGGATTATTTTTTAAGAATAAAAAAAAAAACTCAAGATATGAAATCGAATAAGAAGACATTGAAAAGTTAGGCACTAGTAAAGCACCTGTTTGCATTTAACTAAAATATGCAAAAGATATATTTAAATCTTCCATTGCATAACCAAACCCATTACTTAGATCAGTTAAGAAAATTGGCAGAAAGGGGAGTGGGGGGGGGGGGGGCAAGACAAGGTTTGCTTGAGACGTAATAGAAATAGTCTCATAAAAATGCCTAAAAAAATGCAATTTTTTGTTTAGACGTTTAAAAATACTAAATGTTATAATAGAGCATGCAGTCCGATGGCTGTTTAAATTCTTTGGTAGATGACAGCATTTATAAAGCTACTGTATATTTTAACATAAATGTTTTTCGATAGTCTAAAAAGCTGTTAAATAGATATTTTTGTTTATTCAACAGTCATCTATTTTTTTTTCTTTAACTGGTTGTTTTAGCAAACACAATGCTTGAAGTGTGTAAAGACTACTGCTAAATTCAAATCCTTCCAAAAATTCTTTATAAAAAGCTTTATTTTTCAATAAAAGATAATTCATGCAGTCTTCTAACAAAAAAAATCAGACATCACATATAACAAGTATTTCAAATTAATTATTTTGAATAACCATTTGAAAATAATGTATATGAAGTTTTATATATGAATCTATATCATATATTTATTTATAGTGCTAGTAATCAAAAGATTGTTTATTACGATTTTCAAGGTGTCAATGTTTCATTATGTAGCACATTTTATTTATGAAATATAAGACACAGCTTTTTCTAAAAATGTTTAGAATTTAAAGAATTTCGATTTTCTACAAAATTGATTGTATATTAAATAATTATATTGATTAGAATTACTTTTAAATCAAATTATTACTTATATATTCAAAAATATTTATTTTTGTTCATAAATATGCATGTATATGTAACAGGAAAACATGTTTAAAAAAAACCCGGTTTAAACCAAAAAAACCTGGTTTAAACCAAAAAAACCATGGTTTTTGGTTTTTTCAAAAAAACCCGGTTTTTTACCAACCCTGGTAACCGACTAAGATTACTAAACATTTTTTAGTAATTACAAGGATTACTAAAGTTTTTTTAGTAGATCGACCCCTTTTTTTTTACAGTGCAGCTATTATTAGTCTATCATAACATGATATTTTTATAGTTTAAATAACATGTAATATTTGGAATGACTATTTTAAAAGGCGCATTTAATGTAGAAAAAAAAATTCGTTGATTATAATATAAATACCCTGCTTAAATCTTTTAAACGAAGACTGATTTTGTAATATAAATCGTCCTTTCTTATCCTCTTTCCTGCCATAGAAATTTAAAAACCTGAAGAACATATTATATCGTAAAGAAAAAATAATAAAGTAATAAGTATGTTAGAAACCTGAAATTATTATCTTGACACATAAGTTTAGCGCTACATATTGAATCGATCACAAATCGATGATAATGTAAAGCGTTAAAGAAAAATCTCTTAAAAAATGACTCACATTATGTTGAATGAATAATAAAGAGAGAGGCTGTATTATAAGAATAAAATGTAGATAGATTAGGCTTCCAGAATAGGTGATTTATAACTATTTTTATGAGACTCAAAATTACACGCTTCTTTCTTGGGATATATATGTATGTATATAATTATATATATTTATATATGGATAAAAATGTTCTATAGATGGCGCCTCAATATATATGTATCATATATTGTTGTTTATAACTGATTACTACACATTATGATACATTGGGGCATTATCTTTTAATACCTTTTTTTGATGACATGCGCAAAAAATCTCTCAACCTTGTTTCTTTTATTCAAAGTTAGAAAGGCTCTGAAACTGGTATATGTGTTTTTCAATCCATTTTATTCATAATTTATTTTTAACTTATTTGTTTTTCAATATTTTATCTCTGGATATGTCGAGTGTGGTAATTCTAAATTCATATTTGTTAAATTTTACGGATAATATGAATCCATACATAATATTTCTGGCAATCAAGGTATTTAAAACCTGATAAATCAGCCATGCTTTTCAGTTAAAGTAACAGATTGTGAGTAAGGCTACTTTTAGACGTTTCTTTTGTCTAGCCCTAAACATATATCAAGAAAAATACATTAATACCCTTTATTATCAAATCAAACCGTTTGTAGTTTCACAAGATTAATTTTAACTCAATTATTCTAAGTTGTAAATAAGTCATATAAGATGTAAATTTACAGCTGGGCAAAAAAAAAAATCTCCGAAACAGGTTTCGAACCAGGTATCTCTTGTTTGAAGCCAGTACTGCTGTGCCATTTGATCAATCTTGGACGAATCAGATGGATAAAATTTACACAATAAATCTTATTGGTTAAATAGTAGGGCATAACATAGATGGTAGAACATTGGCGGCTTCAGCCAAGAAATACCTGATACGAAATCTGTTCGGACATTTTTCTCCTTTTTGGAAATTTACATCTCATACGTTTTTAGTTTGTTAGAAGAGTTTCTCTCTATTCTAAACTAGTCGGATGGGGCAATCCTAAAACTTTCTTCTAGCTCATAGATGTTAATTCTTAAAAATTTGCTATCACAGTACCAAAATTAAACGACAATCTATACCATTGTGAGGATTCTAAGCCATGAAATTTCGTCCATTTTTTCTTGAATTAGAACTATTGAGGATATTAAGAAAATGCAACATAAAAGCGCCACCTGGTGGGTGATTTAAACCATAGCACAATGAGCAATAATATTTATCAAGGTATACTTGAATCTTAAATTTGCAGAAAACTCGTGCATTAGTTCTAATAATAGGCCTATTGCGGGAATTTTGAAATATTCAGCATACCAGCGCCACTCGTTGAAGGGTTGAACCAAAACGTAAACAGAACAAGTTCATATCAAGGATTAATTGAATCTGAAGATTGATGAAAATCTGTGCTTTAATTCTACAGATAGAGGTATTGTAGAAATGATGAAAAATGCAGCATAGCAGCACCACCTGTTAAGCGACTGACACCAAATTGTAAACAGCATCATCTCACGTTAAGGGTTAATAGAACCTTATATTTACGGATTTTTACTTGATTTACTTTTTAAGGTACAGCTGTTTTGTTAATCGTAAAAAAATATGTAGCATAGCAGCAGCATGTTTTGAATGATTTACACCAAAATCTAGTTAGCATCAAATTGTAACAAGAACTACCTGAATATGCTTTTTTAAAATCAAATTTTGATGATTAATTATTAGAGCGTCCACAAAGTTTATGTTACATACAGACAGACTGATAGAGTATAGACTCACAGACAGGCATTATGTTCTTTGGAATCTCTTACACCTAAAATGTGTAAAATCTCGAAAACCGGAAATCAAAAATTTACACGTATCTAATGCTTTCTTCTTGTAAAGATTGGAGAAAGTAGCACTGTCACTCTCGCAATAACTTTTTTTTTTTTTTTTTTTTTTTAACCACTTTTGTGTTTGTCTATCTTCGCTAATATTAAGAAAATTACTGCACACACTAATATGAAAATCAGTAGCTTAATAGAAAAATGTTTGATAAAAAACTGAATCAGGTAGTTTTTAAATCGAAGAATTATTTAAACAGGTATGTAATATTAAATTACATCATTACTTTAAAAAGGCTTTATGGGAGCAAAAACTACCCATAGGAATTTAATCAATTATTCTAATAGTATGCCTTGAAAGCTCAAAGTGTGCAAATTGCATTTATGTTTTTAATTTGGCTAATTTTTGAAGGATTTATTTCCATTTTTAATTCAAATTTTTAGCATTTTGAACGATTATTTCGAACATATTTTAGTCAAGGTTGTTATTTTAAATTGTTGCCGATTGTAAAAACAGCGTTAAAATTAGTATTTCCTTCAAATTAAAAAAATATATATTTACAAGTAACTACACTATTAAAAATTTGCAGCAAACATCCAAGTGATTCGACCGTTTTTTTTTTTTTTTTTTTTTTTTTGAAAAAACGGTTACCTTATCATACTTTAACTATAATATTTTGACAATAAAATCAGAAATAGCATGGTCAGAACAATATTACGGTTGTGCAACCGTTTTTGATAAAAACCTTTCTAATGACTGGACATTTTGGAATGCAGTAATTTTTTAAAAGTGTATTATAAACAGACAAAACCCACTTTAATATTAGAATTAAATAATTATATATTAAAAACAGAAATATATTGAAAATTACGTCACAAAAACTATATTTACACATGAATTCTGTTATAACCTAATGAAAATTTTAAAATACTAAATTCATTAATAAGTCTTAAAAGAGTAAATAGATTAAATTACGTATGTTTTAAAATGGCCAAATAATCATACTGCCAAAGAGGCTAAATTTAGAAACATATTTATAGAAGATTTATTTCACATTTCAAGGTGATCTTTTAATTTATTGTCGCCGATTTTAAGGCAGCGTAGATAAAAATATTTCCTTTCAACTCTGTTGAAAATTTGCAAGATTCTGTCCAGTCAGTCGACCGTTTATATCGAAAATGGTTACACCACCGTACTTTATTTACCGCCCATATTATTGACCATTTTATAGTAAGAATATAGTTAATTTAAGGTTATGTAAGTGTTTTTTAGTGGTCGAATGGTTGGACAGTTTGTTGCAAATACTTAACAGAGTAGCAAGGAAATCATAAGAATATTAAAAAGAAAGAAAACTTAAAATAATAAATTTATTAAAATGCTTTAATAGCACAAAATGATAAAAATTACCTAATAGTTAAAACTATCAAGTAATAATATCGCGATACAATTTTAATTAAAAAATATATTTACTTGAAATTCATTAATTTTTAAGTGATCTTTTAAACTATTGTTGTGAATTGACAGCGTAAATAATATCTCCTTTCAAACAACAAAAGTATTTTCATGTGAGTATTAAAAACAGAAACAAGAACCTTCATTAAAATTACTTCAGATTTAAAACGATACATTCAAAATTTGTTATTTAAAACACCATTATTATAGCGTTGCGTAAAAAATATAGATACACAAAGAATCTGCTTACTTTATTCAATTTACATTATATTCCTTTAAAATTTATAACTGATCTTATTTAATTAAAGACGAAGATAGGTATGGGATTCCTAAAACTTTGGTGTGTGTAGCTAATGAAAGAGTAAACTCCCTACTTTTTTTTGAAATAAGTAAACCTAAGGAAAGATAACAGCTACATTAATAACTTTTGTATTTTTTACAGTGTTCATATCAACAAAAGTTTAAAATTATATATTGGGTGAGTGCAAAAGTTTCTGCGGAGTTTAAGAGTAAAAGTCTCACAGTGATTAGGCAAACGAAGTTCTTTATTCAATCAATGATATATGCTTCATCGTTTTCTAAATCTGTTTCCAACTTTCTGGCAGCATACGGATGCTTCGATCATAAAATTTGCGCAATTTAGATTCGAAGAACGAAGACACGACGTTTTCTAAGGCATCCAAAGAGTCCAGTTTTTTTCCATTTAAATGATTTTGCAGAGACCAGAACAAGTGATAATCAGGTGGTGCAATACCAGAGGAACACGGTCGATGAGTTAGGATATCCTATTTTAGGCTGTTCAATTTGCGCAGCGTCTGTCTCGAAACGTGTGGCCTGGCGTCGTCATGATGAAAGACTACACCCTTGCGATTTGACAAAGCCGGACGTTTCTGTTTGATTTCTCGATTTAAATTGGTTAATTAGCGACAGTACTTAACTGACTCAATCGTTTGGCCAACGGGGAGAAACTTAAAATAAATTATGCCCTTGCAATAGCACCAACACAGAGCATCATCTTCATCGGATGAAAACTGGCACTTTCCATCGCACCATCATGCTCACATTGCTGAACATTGTTGTAAAGGACCCATTTCTCATCGCCCGTCAGTAATCAATCCAAAAACGGCTCGTTTTTGAGCCGCCCGAATAAAGAAACGGCAGAAAAAATTCGCTCGGTTTTGTTCATCTCGGTCAGCAAATGCGGCATCCATATATCGAGCTTCAAATCGAATCTCATATTTTTTACACACCAAAAAGCGGTTAATTGATGAACGTTAAGAGCTGTAGCAACTTCCTCTGTTAAAATTTGCGGAATATTTTGAAATAAAGTACGCACAATATCGACATCAATGTGTGAAAGTCGACTGGATTGTGGTTCGTCTTCAAGGTTAAACTCTCTGCAAGGAAATTTCGCAAGCCATTTTTCCACAGTTCGTTTAGCTGGTGCTTGATCTTGATAAACCTCCTAATTGTTTTTTACGGCTTCTGCAACGTTTATTCCCTTCCGAAATTCGTAAAGCATAACATGCCGTAAATGCACCTTATGGACACTCATTTTGAAAGTAAATTTTCTTGAAGTAGTTTGTATCTACACAAATTATTTTGTTTGAAATGAAAGCTGCACACGTCACCTTTCCAAAGATCTATCTTACATAGATGGCAGTATTAATGACAACACTTTACGCCGCTTCTAACGACATCTATTACACCTCCGCATGAACTTTTGCACTCACCTAATACTTTTGCATTATTTGTAGTATAGAATGTATCAAAATAATTTTGTTACATGTTACATTTTCATAAGCTTATTACAATTTAAGTAAACTGCGAATATAATTTATGATGTGACATTTTGTGTCATTTATCAATACGATACAAAATCACTTTTCATTGGCGTCGCCAAGCGTGCATATCTTTTGTTTTCCATCTCTTAGCGAATATTAACACTGTCAAAATTTCTGCACGATCGTGCCTGATTTTCCATAAATCAAAGACTGAAAATTGTCAATGATCATCTAAATTACGAACGCAATCATTCGGATAATGAAGCTGAATAATTATATGACATTATATTTCATATTTACTTGAGGTTGACATGAATTAAAATTATTCGTGAAGCTCTCAGATTTTGGTATTTTAAAAGATAGTTAATAACGTGTGCTTATTTGAGTAAAACTCTAAAAAGAAAGTTACATACTATAAGTTTCCAATAACTTCACTAAAACGAGAAAACAAATTTAAACTCATATTAAAACTATGAAAAGAAAGTACTAAAAATCATGCTTCAAAAATAGGGTATGCAACATCTTGGAAAAAAAATCTTAAAAATCTCTTAAAATCTAATTTCGATTTTTTAACAGTAACTGATTCAGCCATGAAATTCGGGAATCAAAGCGACATGAATGGAAACGTATTTACAAGGAGATCATGATTGTTTTTTAAACATTTATTTAAACTTTCGTAATCTTTTTTATGTCGATCAAATTAGCGTGTTTATAGTTTGCGATGTTTAAACTTTGATTGGTAAATGTAGTTAATAGTGAATTAAACCCCCTACTGTATTATATAAAAGTAAACCCTAGAAATGATAACAGCTACATTTAAAACATTTGTATTTTTTAGAGTGTTCATATCAACGAAATTTTAAAAGGATATCATTTTGCATTATTCATAATTTAGAATGCATTTAGATAATTTTAGTGTTACATTTTCATCAGTTGATTACAATTTAAATGAACTGCGAATGTAAATTATAAGACCTGACATTTTGTGTCATTTATCACGTCCGATATGAAATCCCTTTCCATTGGCATCTCCAAAGGCTCCGAAATGCATATCTTATGTTTCATAACTCTTAACGAATATCAACACTGTCAAAATTCCTATAAGATCGTGCCTGATTTTCTATAAATCCAAGTTTGAAAACTGTCAATGATCAGCTAAATTACGTACGCAGTCATTCGGATAATGAAGCTGAATAATTATATGTAATTCTAATTCATATTTATGTGAGACTGATAGATTTCCAAATATTCATGAACCTCTGAAAGTTTAATATTTAAAATGATAGATAATAACGTGCGCTTATTTCAGTGAAACTTCGAAAAGAAAGTTATATGTAGGCTTTCAATAACTTCATTAAAGCAAGTAAAAGAATTTATTCTTGATATTGATATGTGTGTTAAAGCAATGAAAAACAAGAACTAAAATGCATGCTTCAAACACAGATTATGAGGCAATTTAGAGTATGCACAGAAACATTAAAAGAATTTTATGTTTCAGTAATTTGAAAATAGAGTACGTAGTTTGGTAAACAGTTTTTCCAAACTATTTTAATAAATATATTTGGAAAATATAAATAAACAATTTCGTAAACTCATTTGAAAACAAACAAACAAACAAACAAAAAAATACGAATTACGAAAACGAGTACAAAAACTGAAAACACATTTCTAACAATTATTATTAATTCACCGTATTCCAAATTCTTTCGCATGTAATTGCAAAATAAATAATCAATGAATCCCATAAATACCATATTGTATAGTACGTCTTTTGTACTGGACATCAGAAACATGTATCAACATAACTGAAATAGTGAAATTTCATTAAAATTCTTTGCAAACCAGTTTTCTCTATGTACAGTATTACAATGTAATTATTTTGAGTGTCCCTGTAAATAAATTATAATTGCTATACATTTCCTTTTAAGTACAGCATATATATATATATAAACTTATTAACATACATAAATTGCATGGCAATGAAACTTAATTTAAGCAAACTACAAAGAAACCGACAAACTGAATTCACAAACATTTTTTTTATTATGATGAAAAATATTAACATGATAAAAAAGACGTAATTTTAAAAATGCAAAACTTTACAAGATTTAGCTTTGCAAACGATGCCCTATATTAAAAAAAATCGATGAAACCATTTTATAACACATGGTGTTTTTATATAGAATTATTTAGAAATATATAGAGCAAATATTTATTCGAATTTTATAACCGGGTGAAATTTTAAAACACTCGATGTTAAATCGATTCAAAATAGTTTTTAAAATCATTATAATAACTGGATCCAATATATTAAAATTACTCTATGTAATATTGTAAAATAGAACCTAAATGATATATTTTTATTAAATATTGTATTTTAGTACATTGTATTCCATGAAAGTAAGGTTGCACGTAATCATAAATTTTGTGATTGTCTGCGTTATGCAATGCTCACTTTAAAATGTACCGCAAAAAAAAAAAAAAAAAAAAAAAAAAACGATGCATGTTATCATTTACATTTGGTATTTTGTACTATTCTTCTTCTAAAAAAAAAAAAAAAAATCTTAATTTACGACTTTCTGCCAGATTCCGAATTTGCTGGAAGTACCATAGCGGTTTTTGGAATCGAAAAACTCTTGACATGCTTCTTCCACTTCATTAATCAACGGGCCGTGAAAAGTATTGCAATGATCGAATGAGGCCATAATGGGATGGAGCCACGTCCGTACCAAAATTCCCGATTTTCTATAGATATACCATGAGTATTCTTAAGTATTCTAGTAAAAATTGTAGAACTATTAGATTAAAATTTTCTCAGACCTTTTGGCTCAACCTAATACGTATATCTTTTTAAATTTAGATTCAAGTTTCATAAAATTTGAAATGAATAAACAAAATTCTGCAGTGATTCTACATTTTAAATTTTCAGCTATTCAATTGGGCAGTTTTTACACTGTTATATGTGAAAAGACAGATAAAAAGACAGATGGACTAGACAACGACTATAGGGGCTACGTATTTATATAAATACAAATAAACCTAAAAATGGCCAAATTAGATTAGTTTTATGATTTTTCGCTGATGATGCTATGCAACCTACTGTGTATAAAATCTTCTGGATGCAAAGCTGCTGATTCAGAAGAAATAAATTGTTTTTGTTTCTAGATACGGGAAATTTCATGTTATTGCCCACATCATTTTATATACAGAGTGTCCCAGAAACAGTGGGACAAACTTTAAAGGGACGTAGAGGACATCACAAGGATTACAGAAACATATGTTCGGAAACGTTTTCCTGCCGCGGTAGTGATGGCATAAAACACCAGAAAGAAAGAACACAAACAGGGAAAGAAAACATGGTTATTGTTCTTAATGCTGCAAATATAACGGGGGAAAGTGCTCAGATAACGCTGCCGATAATGCCGGGATAACGCTGGAAAGTGCTGAGGAACATGTTTTACACGCGTTTGTTGTGTTAGTTCAAGACATTTGTTTTATTTTCTAAAGAACATTAGATCTTCCATCCACACGAGATGCACAGGCCTTAGGTCGCAATTTTGAACAACTTTGATACAATCGTTGCCTCTTTAATGTTCTTTTTTTCTTAGTTTTCTGCTGTTCCAAGGATAAGAATGATATTTTCTCTCCTTATCCGTGTCCTGTCTTTCTTCTTCTTATTTATTTATTTATTTTTTTATTTTGTCGTCACTAGCGCACCATGAAAGCGTTATTGATCATGTGTTGCTGTACAAATCTCTATACTTGGGATGTTCTCTACCCCCCTTTAAGTCTGTCTCAATAGTTCTGGGACAGTCTATATAATTTAAAAGTACTACATACTTTGGTGGGCGCCCCTGACTAAACTCAAACTCTCTAAAAAATACACAAATTTGCTGTTTAAAAAAATTATCCGATTCTTGAAGACTAACTGATTTTAATACTATTGATAATCCTTTGGTTTTGGAGGGTTATCTTCCAATTGTTTCTGTTGTATCCATTGTTTCAAACAAACATTATCTTCCGGACTTTTATGCAATTTAGAAGAAAAGTTTTACTTTAGACGCTACAAGAAAATTGTTTTAAATGTGACGAATTTTAACCATGAAAATTTTCACACTTAAAAATTTAATTACTAAGTTTTTTTTTCTGGTAACTATGTATTTAAATAAAAAAAGGGTTTATGAACGCTAGAAGAAAGTATTTTTAGATATATTGTTTGACATAATTTTCATCAGTTAATGTTTTTTGCATGCAATTATTTCATAATTTTGTAAATATATTTTTCAAGAATGTTTATGAATGTTATTATTTATAACTTTTAAAACGGACTATTACAAATTATGAATTTTGTTAGTCAGACATTGAAATTTTGAATTAAACTAGTCGTTGGGGGCCACCGTAATACTTACCCATCATGGATATGTATATGAAAATAAAACATGTGAAAACTATTCATACAATGCATTACAATTCATAAACAAGATTTAAATATTGTTAATAAACATAGTAATGCTATGTTAAAGAACTGCTGATGTACCAATTTCGACAAATTATATAAAACGCCAAACTACTCAAGTAGTACCGAACTGCGTAAAAGAAATATCCTTATAACTCCAAAAATAATAATTCTATTAACTAACAATTAACTGCATCGGATTAAGCGTCTCATTTCCAATTAAAATATACTTCTGAATTGAAATTTGAATGAAATACAGGGTCATGAAAAATCGAAGAATATGGAAAACAGGATTACAAATATCTCAGCAACTAATAATCCGATCAACTTCGTTCTATATGCAAAATGTGTGTTATTTTATTGCCTTTTACGTCCATTCCTTAGAATAAAAAAATTCGAAAATTTTTATATACCTTTCATCAGAACGAATTTTTCGAGAGTCCGAAAAAAATAGTTCCGGATAATCGAGGTTGCTGATATTAAATAGGGTTCGTCCCATTCTTACATACTAACTACATACAAAATTTCAAGTCTCTATCTCAATCTGTTCGGGAGATAGAGCGTTTACAGACAGACAGACAGACAGACAGACAGACGGACAGACAGACAGACAGACAGACGGACGGCAAAATTTTTTTTCTAAAAATATGTTTTTCGGAATCTCTACTATCTAAAACGTGTAAATCCGTCAAAATTTTTTTTTCGATTTTTAAAACGATTGCAAGACTTACCCTATACTACGTATGATGGGTAAGTAAAATTAGAATAAAAAGTAAGCAAATTTTAAAAACGATTGCATGCTGCAGACGAAAACCTAGCCAAATGTGTTCCTAAAATTATGATAGACTGTATTGTAAGCATAGTTTTAATTCAGTAAAAAATTTTTAACTGAACTATTTTGAAATATTCTGACATTGTTTTTAAAGTAATTCTTATATTTAAAATCTGCCATATTTACAAAAAAATATTCTAAAACTATCAGTTTTTGAAATTTTTATATGCAATGGTATTTTTAATTACAAACCAAAAAATTAAAAAAATTAGAAATTTAGTTACTGCGGTGGAAGCAGCATTAGTTATTTTTTTTTCCAGAATAGAGAGAAAGAATGTGCTTTTCTACTTGAAAATGCTTTTATTTTCTTTAAAAAAATTCAATTTTTGTTAGCTTAGAAAAAAATAAAATAAAAGCATACGATATATTATAAAGCATACACATTTTGTCTATCCCATTAAAAACAATAAAAAATTACTTTATTGTGCTTTACTACGCTTTATTGCTTTATTGCGTGTTATTGTGCTTTAAATTGTGCTTTACCTAAGTAAAGCATCATTTTGAAATTATGGAACAATTGAAATAATAATAATAATAATAAATAACACAGATAAATAATAATTTTAAAAAATGAAGCTTGAAAATTAATTTAAAAATTATATATATAAAACCCCTCCGTGTATAACAATTCCGGGGTCAACCTATCCACAAGAAAAAGAAACTCATTCACCAATGAAAACGTTTCATAGTCGTAATGAAGCGTTCTCATTGGTCAGATTTACAGTGGGAGCTGTAAATGACGTAACTACATTTTACTTCGCTTTGAAATCTTTCCACGATTTCAAACAATACACTGTTAAAAATTTGACCCATTTGCTGCAGCGGCACTCCACAACTTTTATAGAATATCTCTTTTATGACCAATGAGAATGATCCATAACACAGTAAAGTAACCGTTTTCTATAAAAGCGGTGGAGTGACGCTGTTGCAATTAGTCAAATTTTTTACAGTGTATTTTTAATTAAAACTTTTTACTAAAGGAAAGCGAAAGTGCGTTTTAAATGCAATATTGTTAAAATTTTTATATTCGGGTTGCTTTAATTTTTTTTTTTTTTTTTTTTTTTTTTTTTTTTTTTTACAGACGTGAATGACTTTTCAGAATTTCAAATCTATAAAAAACATTGTGAAAAGTTATATCCGATTTGAAAGGCAATCTATTTTCTGACCAATGAAACCGTTCCATAATCGTAATGGAGCGTTCTCAATGGTCAATGGTCAGATTTACAGTGGGAGCTGTAAATGACGTCACTACATTTTACTTCGCTTTGAAATCTTTTCTAGATTTCAAAAACACTATTTAATTAAAACTTTTTATTTAAGCAAACCGCGGGTGCGTCTTAAATTTCATTATAATCCCCACCCCCATCTACCAGATAGTTTTGCTATAGTTTTAAATGCAGAATTCTGTTAAAATTTTCTTTCTTTCTTTTTTTTTTATTAGATTTTTTCCCTTACAAGTTTAATCGCTGTATTTATCAAAATTGTTTCAGCCTAAAGTGGCTATGATTGACCACAGTTGTTGCAATTTTTTATCACCCTTTAAAAATGCAAACACGTCATTTTGACGGGCTACCTTCTAGTATTAAAATAATATTCAATTTGATACCATATCTAAAGGTCGTCTCCATGAACGCCAAATTGACACTCAAGAGCCAAAATATTGTGACCACCCACCTAATAATGTGTTGACCCAACTTTGACACCCAAAACAACTGCAAACTATCTTGGAATGGCTGCAACAAGTTCTAGGTAGATGACCGGAGATAAATTGTAGAGTTCAATTGTTCAAGCAGCAGTCATACACATCCAGAATGTTCCAAAGTGGTTGCTTTTGAGCTCTAGGATGCCTTTGAATATTACTCGAAACGTGCTCTGTAGAATTATGATAGTCGAGTTAGGCAACCTGGATGTTAGCAGGAATTTAGTATTATGTTCCTGGAACCTATCGAGCATAATTTGAGTCATGTGACATGGAACTTTGTCATGCACGCACCATTTTGAATTATTTCCATTTCGGAAGACAAATACCATGTAATGGTGTAAATAATCCGTAATGATATTCAGATAGTCCGTGGTGGTCATTGGTCTGTTCTACAACAACCACAGGTCCAAGTGTGCCCTTGAGAACGTTGTCCAAAGCTTATTATTGCCAAAGCTGGCTTGAGTATGACCTGCTGTATAATAGGTTGTAACTGTTTGCATAGAAGACCGTGGGCATATCCAAATACGGCCATCGACGTGTTGAATGATGAATCATGTTTTATCCGACAAGGCAACTTCATCCCTATGTTACACAGTCCATTCATTATGTTCCTAGGCCTGCTGCACGAGTATTTGATGATGATGCTTGGTCAAGAAAGGGACTGCAGTCCCGTAGTATTACATTCAATGGTGTCAGCTGAAATGTATGCTACGAAAGAATTCTACTATGACCTGTATTGTCTTGGGATGTAAATTGAGCCAATCTCTGTTGTCGTTTTCGGTTTACATAGAAGATTAATCTCCGACGTCCTTTCTGTTTGATAAAACAAAAAGGACTTAAGGATAAAACATTTTGTTTGACTTGGGAATCCAATGTGATGGCTTCTACTGATGGTTTCAACATCTTTCATCCACTTCGTACAAGTACTATCAACGATATGCCAAGAGCAATTCATAAGACGTCCGACGTTCGAAGTTAGTCATTCTGAGTTTTCGAGCGACTGAGTTCTACCCTCTATTAAAGTAGCTTAGGGGTCATTCCACACCAAATGAGCAAATCAGATGTGGCTGACATGTCACAGATTTTATTGAAAATCATCATCATATAATTAGATCACAATCATTTACGAGGAAATGCAAAGTAGTAGAGTTCAGACTAGTTTATTTTAGTATAAAAGATTACATTAAAGTTGAGACGCAATCGAGGTCTTGTGTACATGCTTGAAATTTCAAGTTTGATTATTTGCCGTAGGAATGGAAAGATTGTAATAAAAATTATTTACACTTAAGAATGAACTATAAGTAACAGATTAGCATAATTTAGTAATTGTATTTTTATTTTATAATTTAAAAATAAATAAATAATAAAAAAATCGTGGAAAAAATAAAATATTTCAGTTATATGTTTTAAAATGAAGGACGCTTATTCCAAATTCAATTTTTTTTGCCATTATAGCTAATTGAATATATTTAATATATCTATAATTTAATTCATGCCTTTTTCATTCCTTTATGAGAAAAAAATATAAATAGTGAAAACTGCTGATTAAAAAGTCAACATTTTTTTCATTTTTTTGGAGACGAATAAAAGCTTTTGAAAGTTTTAAACTCTTTGATATTACAGATAAAAGTGTATATTTTAAGTATACGTAGTTTTATTCTTGCTTTCAGTTTATTTTTGCCTCAAGAATATTTTAAATTTGTGTAGAAGAAAAAGTATTGTTTTCTTAAAATAACTGTATTTTAATCTTAAATTTAATTAACAAACATAGATGGCAGCACACGTCTATTTTTAGCCAGAAATTTCCAAAAAAGCGCGTGTTTTCAAGGAAAGATTGTCTTTAGAGTGTCTCAAATATTAGTTTTTTGAACCCATTTTTGTTATGTTAGAAATTAAAAAGGCAGTATTGAAAATTTTTTAGTGTGTCATGGACTTATTAGTTCTTATGTACGTGTAATATTGTTGATGTAGGAGTTGTCCTTTAATTGTGTTTTGAGGTAACATAAGAGGAATAATTATAATTTTGTCATTTTTTTAAAAGTTTCTAAGTTTTTTTGAAGATGAAGGAAACAAATAACAACTTTGAAACTTTGAGAATTCGATCTTCATACATAGTACTACATCTTGCATCAAATTCAGAGATGTTTTTTAAATCCTTTAATTTTTATAACATTTCAAAATTTTTAAAAAATTACAAAATTTCAATATTTACAACCGATTTTTGATTAATTATGATATTACCAAATTATTGTTACTCAATAAATATAAAGATTGGTATCCAGAGATTTCAATATCATAAAAAAACTTCATTTTTGTTAAATAGTTTTCAAAATATAGAACTTGAAACTTGCAACTTTCGACGATTACCCGCAAGCCATTCTATAGTTTTTTAAATGTCCAAAATTGATAAAATAATTAATTTTTCGTGAAAATATTGTGCACACATACATTTGAATATGAAATGAACACGTATCTCAAATTTTATTAAAATCGGATTCTATGTAGCCACGGATTTTTTTACATTTTTGCTCATTTGACGTGGAATGACCCTTAGATCAATAGCCTTTACTCTTAAAAACAGACGTAAGCAGAAAAATGATTCCTGAAACTTTATATTTGTATTTAAACGGAATTAGCACAGGTTTACATACTTTAAACGTCATCCAGGCGAGTTCATTGCAAATTATGGGTGTGGTCATAATATTTTGGCTCGTAAGTGTAAATCTACAAATATCACAAATCTTTTCATGTAGTATTCTAATAAAAAGAAAAATAAATTATTCCTTTTACCACTTTATTTTGATCAAAACAGCATTAAAATGACTTAGAATGGAATAAGTAATTTTTTAAGAAAAAAAGTAGTTATATTTTTTTTATACAAGAATAAATAAAAATGTCAATTTCAGAAAGATTGTGCCCGCCCGAGTTCGAAGACCGATGTAGGAATCCAGCCCGAATCCGTTTTGGGTCCGGACTCGGATTGATATTGATTCATCTTTTATATATATATATGGTGCATTTTCAAAAATTAATTTTCCACTTGTTTTCCTCACCATAAAGCGAATTTCAGTTTTACTTTTCCTGATATTTACAACGTATGTTAGAAAACTGTTTTTTATTGCCATCATTATTTGCATCAAAATTATGTTTTCAAACAATTTCAAAGTATCAGTGGTATCAAACTTTGAATAAATTCGACGTTCAATAGGTCTAAATGAACATTTAAAGGCTGTCAACTTACGTATAAATCATTAGTCGAATGAAATACGAATGACGAACTAAATAATTCTGCCAAATTATTCGTTCCATTTGCATGATTGATATAAATTCCAAATATTCATGAAGATTATATGGAAATCAATAATTAAAATGACAAATCATGAAACTAAATTGATAGAGAATGTTTTGGAAACATATTTATCAATATTTAAATAATTTTTGCTTCGTTATATTCTAAAATGAAAGCGAAAACAGCAAACTCTTTTAAAAAATGAAAATTTAGAGTATAACTTTTAAAATTTATCCAATGAAACTTTACTGTAAAATAATCTATCATTTAGAATTATTATGTGTTATAACAACGTATGGAATATTAACATTACTCAGTTACATTAAAATTGTCATTAGGCCAACAGTAAGTTATTCTATCAAATCAATTGGATAACTTAGTGGAATGCATATTTTAATCTATTGTACAAGCATTTAAATTAGAAAAGCGAGTTAAATTGCTATTACCATTTCTTTTTTTAAAAATTATATATTATTTTCTTTTGAAAAATTCAATCAAATTAAATTCCATAAAAAGAGGTAGTTCATTTTAAATCTACTAAGTTTCATTCTTTCAGTAAAATATTTGGTTCATATATGTGTGTTTGAACGGGTGTCTACTCTTAATAATCAGAGAGTTTGCAAGTATGCTATTGTAACCGAAATGTGTATACAATATAAAGCAGTCGGAAATTACACGTTAAATGTAACAAATGAGTTTACATTCGTACTATAGCGAAGCTTTAATATTATTCAGATTTTAGTGTAGTACACTGAGAAAAAAATATACCGCCTTCACCTAGAATGAACAGTTAGTCATTTTATGAACACCAAAACTAGAACTATAGATGACCAAATTATGCGAATAGATTAAACAACTAAACAGAATATACGAAATGACCCAGAATTTCTAGTCTCTTGATTTCTAGGAGACAAAACAATATTGAATCGTTTCAGACACAAAAAATTATCGCTTGATTTCGGGAATGGTTTCATAATCTAGAATTATAGTTACTAAATCAAACCTCATGTGTTCGCATCTATTTGCACAGGTTTTTAAATAAGTTTGACAACTAGAATATTGAAAAACGCTCTTGAATTCTAATAGGAGACTCTAGAACTTTCTAGTAAAGGCAGTTAGAATACATAAGGATTACATGGAACTTTTTTTTTTCTACTGCCACAATTTAGATTCTAGGTGCCAGATCTATTTTTTTTTTCTCAATGTAGTATATTGTACTTCGGATACAGTAGAGTAGCCGAAATCTTTTGTGTGTCCTTGTAAATACTATTTGATTTCTATTATATAGGAAGTAACTTGTAGTAAACCTCAGCAACATATACCAATTTCGTAAAATGTGAAAATGTTTATTATAATTAAAGCGCGTCTAAAACAATATTTTCCCCTATACCATTATGCCATGGAATACTTTTGCGTGGCCCTATAAAAGAATAAAAAATATTCTTTTACCACAGATTCTACAGAATGTATAATGTAATATATACTTCATAGATGCATATCAATTTCATAATGTTCGAAAGAGTGTAACATCATTAAAGTGCCCTTTAAATTACTTTTTTCCATTGAACATATGTAACGGAATAATTTTGATTGTCCCTGAAGTTGAACTATGCATCTAATTTTGATATAATTTGAAATCAATCGACAAAAGTATGAGACAATTATATATTTTAAATTCCAAAAGATTCGGTTGGGCAATTTTTGTTTTGTTACATTCCCACAGACAGTTAATAAGTCAAAGTTACCGTGATTGACTGACTGGAATTAAACTTCATTTAAGGTGTATGTGTAATAAAAAAGTAAAACAAGAATGATGGAATCAGCCAGTCAAAAAAGAAAAAAAAAATCAAAAACGATAAAAAACACCCTTTTATAATAATTCTATTTTTAACTTAAAAACACACTTTATTTCATGAGTGCAATCCCTGTTGTTAAAAAAAAGTCTGGTACTATTTGTTATTTTGGTGCGACTCGTTCACAGAAAATAGACCGCTTTGATTTACATTTGGTGGAAAGTGCGAACTAGTATGTTCATTTTTTGCAATATATGTTAAATATTGGTAACACAAAGAAAAATATCTTATTTAAACTACTTGTTTAGAATTTCTAATTTCCATCCTGACCGTATAATCTTGTTTGCAGAAAGTCTATTAGAAAAATATTTGCAATGTTTATTTTTTATTTTTATTTTATTTTATATTTTTTAGTTTTCGAAATATTTCACTGCTATTGCTTTACAGCTTGTTGGCCTATTTTAACTAGTTTCGTTTGACGCATTGTTAACTTTACAGTACTGGCAAATCTTATGCCTTGTAATAATGAAGATGTACGATCTGCGCATGGATAATTTAAAAATGCATTAAAGTGAATTTAAATTTAAGTTTTAAAAATAATAAAATGTTGTTTGTTGTGGAAAAAAAACTTCACATTATATAATTTATAGAATTTCTTGACATATAAAAATTGAGTTTACACACAAGAACAAGGCTACGCAGTAAAAATTGACAGATGTTTCTGTTCATGAAAATGTACTATAATCACGAACAAAAATATACAACAACCTCTTCAGAGTAGTGCTGGGCAATATACCGATAAAACCGATAACATCGATATAAAATATAGATTCTGATAAAGATATCAAAATACTATGTACAACAGTATATCATTGATATCACAATCCTGATGCAATCCATTATTATCATGCTTTTCATTAAACCAATACTTTAAACAGCGCTTCTTTAACTTCAAGTACACAAGATTCTACCATTCTAAACAGTTGTATTAAATATAATTTCGATTATCATGATACTAACGGAGTAATTTTTGCAAGTTTAAACCATGATGAATCCACAAGACTCTCCAAGTTTCATCTGGGATCTCATCATGATACCAACGTGTGTTTTTTTTATCAGCCTATACCTTGATGGACTCGTCAAAATTCTCCGAATTTCAACCCTGATATTATCATGATACTAACGGTATGATTCATATCATCCCAAAGCATGATAGACTCATCAAAATTATCTCATCAACTGAGATGTTATTATGATATAGATGGGCTGATTTCTCTGAGCTTAATCGATATTTGAAAAAGAGATTCTTTTCGGTGTTTAGATGACAGGCGATAAATATCATCTATACATATAATAAAACAGTAGGACCCGGTGTGTCTGTACATTGAAGATAATTGACAAAAATGGAGTCAGGGCGATAAAAGAAAACCAATGAAACACAAAAAAAAATTTTTTGAATTTTTTGTCTGTCTGTCTGTCTGTCTGTTTGTTCGAGGTTATCTTCGTAACTACTGAATGGATTTTTATGCGGTTTTCACTAATGAAGAATGCACACTCCCGGGCAGTGTATAGGCTTTGTTTCATCAAAATCGGACAACAGACAAAAAAGTAACAAAAAGAAACAAAAGAAACTATTAGGTGCGCTGCTCACGTTTTTTAGTACATAACGTTTTTTAGTACATATAAAATCCAATAGATGTCACTGTGCGATTTTAAAACGCGCTATCGTTATGTTTTCGCCAGTCTACTTAAGTATGAGAAAGTTTCAAGCTGGCTGTCGTTCCATGTGGTTTAGTCGGTAGAACGTCAGTGCGCCATACTGATGGCCCGGGTTCGATTCCCAGCATGGAATTTTTTTTCACTATGCTGGCATTAACGCCTATAAGCAATTAAAAGAATTTGAAATATTGTATTCAAGGCGAATTTTCTCTCTGGGAAAATTTCCTTGCATTAATATGTCAGTGTAATTTTTTTTTCGATTTAATTTTTTTTTTCGAAACTTTGTTTTTCTTAAAAAATTACAGTAAATATTTGATATTTCCCAACGTTTTTTGAATGATCGACTTGCTTTTTTTTTTTTTTTAATGTATGTCTGAACCTTATCTAACTACTTCTTCAAGATTTCTTTAGATAAACCGACCAGCGTAGCGGGCGAAGGCCGCTAGTATCTCAATAAAATTTTAGAATCCATTAAAATCATTAAGCTAGGGCCGTGAGGTTGTAATGATCATTTATCATACTCAATTCATAAAATCTGGCACAATATGCTATAATTAATTAGGCAGGTTTAGGCACTCTCAACTTAACTATGCTCGTGGACGTATGTGTTTAGATTTTGAAACTTTAAATTGCATTTAACATCGTTCTATTGTATCCTGACGACGTTCGCAGAAGCGAATGAAACTTTGATAAATTTTTAACTGTATTTTAAATATATAATTTTCATAAGTGTATCACTTAATAATCAGTATTTATTTTAGTACATATTTTTAGATCAATAATTTTATTATTTGTTTTTCGTTTCATATGTTACTTGATATTTTACTACTTTGTTCATACGTCACAATATCAATATATCGAAATATCATGATATAAAAATGCCGGTTTATCATGATATTTAATTCTAGACATAGCCCAGCCGTAAGTGCAATTAGAAATTTAGTTGAACTTAAATCTTTTGTTAGTTAGAAACTTAAAAAGAATTAGCAGATGATCTTTTGCAAAGTATTTATTCATAATGATTACGAATAATTAAACATTTATGCTAAATCCTCAACGACAAAGGTTTAAACGTAATTTATACAGGGTGTATCTAAACTACTGGGCAAAACTTTAAGGGGTGATAGTACACATCAAGACAAATAATATTAAATGGGAAACTAAGGGTCCCAAACGTCTTCCGAAGGAGATAGGCGCCATCAAAGTTTAGGGTCCAAAATTTGAAATGATTATAAAAAACGGAAAAATTGGTCGATTCGTTTGCGGTTTTCACGAAAACTATTCTTTATGTCAGTATTGTCTTGAAAATAAATTATAAAGATTACTTTCTAAAAATGCCTATAGAGGGCGCTTTAGACTTTGGAGTAACGAACAACTATTTTTTACCGTTATTTTTTGCATTTCATTAAATTTTTTAGAAGTTTAGACATAAACTTAAATTTTGAGCTCAAAATCTGTGGTTAAGTAGCGCAAACTGAAATGTGTTCAATGGGAGTGGGTAGGTTCAAATTTCAAATGATTGTAAAAAACAGAAAAATTGGTCAATTGATTTGAAATTTTCACTAAAATTATTCTTTATGTCAGTATTGTCTTAAAAATAAATTATACAGATAAATTTCAAAAAATGTCGATAGAGGGCGCTTTAGACTGCGAAGTAACGTACAACTATTATTTACCGTTATCTTTTGCATCTCATTAAATTTTTTCGAAGCTTAGACATAAACTTAAATTTTGTGCTGAAAATCTGAATCGTTGAGAGTGGTTAAGTAGCGCTAACTGAACTGTGTTCAATAGGGGTGGGAAGGTTCAAATTTAAAATGAGTATACAAAATGGAAAAATTGTCGATTCGTTTGCGGTTTTCTCTAAAACCGTTCTTTATGTCAGTATTTCCTTGAAAATAAATTTCAAAAATAAATTTCAAAAAATTCCATTAGAGGGCGCCTTAACTTTAGAGTAACCAACAACAATTTTTAACTGTTATTTTTTGTATCTAATAAAATGCTTGCAAAAGCTTAGACTTAAATTTTGAGCTTAAATTCTGAATCGTTGGGAGGGGTTAAGAAGCGCAAACTTAACTGTGTTAAGGAGTTGAAATGTTACCGTGCCCATCCTACGAGCACAGTTCAATTTTTCGCTACTTAATTACTCACAACGATTCATATTTTGAGCTCAAAATTTAGTCTAAGCTTTTAAAACATTTATTTAGATAAAAAAAAAATAACGATTAAAAATAGTTGTTGATTACTCTAAAGTTTAAGGCGCCATCTAACGGAATTTTATCTTTAAAATTTATTTTCAAGGAAATACTGACATAAAGAATGGTTTTAGAGAAAACCGCAAACGAATCGACCAATTTTTCCGTTTTTTATAATCATTTGAAATTTGAACCTCCCCACCCCCATTGAACAAAGTTCAGTTTGCGCTACTTAACCACTCTCAACGACTCAGATATTCAGCTCAAAATTTAAGTTTATGTCTAAGCTTCTAAAAAATTTTAATGAGATGCAAAAAATAACGGTAAAAAATAGTTGTACGTACTCCAAAGTCTAAAGCGCTCTCTATCGACATTTTTTGAAATTTATCTGTATAATTTGTTTTCAAGACAATACTGACATAAAGAATAATTTTAGTGAAAACCGCAAATCATTTGACCAATTTTTCTGCTTTTTATAATCATTTGAAATTTGAACCTACCCACTCCCATTGAACACAGTTCAGTTTGCGCTACTTAACCACAGATTTTGAGCTAAAAATTTAAGTTTATGTCTAAACTTCTAAAAAAATTTAATGAGATGCAAAAAATAAAGGTTAAAAATAGTTGTTCGTTACTCCAAAGTCTAAAGCGCCGTCTATTGGCATTTTTGGAAATTAATTTTTATAATTTACTAGCGGCCTTCGCCCGCTACGCTGGTCGGTTTATCTAAAGAAATCTTGAAGAAGTAGTTAGATAAGGTTCAGACATACATTAAAAAAAAAAAAAGCAAGTCGATCATTCAAAAAACGTTGGGAAATATCAAATATTTACTGTAATTTTTTAAGAAAAACAAAGTTTCGAAAAAAAAAATTAAATCGAAAAAAAAATTACACTGACATATTAATGCAAGGAAATTTTCCCAGAGAGAAAATTCGCCTTGAATACAATATTTCAAATTCTTTTAATTGCTTATAGGCGTTAATGCCAACATAGTGAAAAAAAATTCCATGCTGGGAATCGAACCCGGGCCATCAGTATGGCGCACTGACGTTCTACCGACTAAACCACATGGAACGACAGCCAGCTTGAAACTTTCTCATACTTAAGTAGACTGGCGAAAACATAACGATAGCGCGTTTTAAAATCGCACAGTGACATCTATTGGATTTTATATGTACTAAAAAACGTTATGTACTAAAAAACGTGAGCAGCGCACCTAATAGTTTCTTTTGTTTCTTTTTGTTACTTTTTTGTCTGTTGTCCGATTTTGATGAAACAAAGCCTATACACTGCCCGGGAGTGTGCATTCTTCATTAGTGAAAACCGCATAAAAATCCATTCAGTAGTTACGAAGATAACCTCGAACAAACAGACAGACAGACAGACAGACAGACAAAAAATTCAAAATTTTTTTTTTGTGTTTCATTGGTTTTCTTTTATCGCCCTGACTCCATTTTTGTCAATTATCTTCAATGTACAGACACACCGGGTCCTACTGTTTTATTATATGTATAGATTTTCAAGACAATACTGAGATCAAGAATAGTTTTCGTGAAAACCGAATACGAATCGACCAATTTTTCCGTTTTTTATAATCATTTCAAATTTTGGACCCTAAACTTTGATGGCGCTTATCTCCTTCGGAAGACGTTTGGGACCCTTAGTTTCCCATTTAATATTATTTGTCTTGATGTGCACTATCACCCCTTAAAGTTTTGCCCAGTAGTTTAGATACACCCTGTACATTTGTTGATACATTGTTTAAGTGTTATTCGTCTTTCAGTTTAAATTTTGTCGGTTAAATAAGTATTCAGTTCCTGCGAAATAATTAAACTGATGACATTTATAAATAACATTTTGATTGAAATATGTAATTTTGAGAGCATTGTTTGAGGATTTTACAAACGTAATCAAGTGTCTAAAATGATTTTACCACTGTTAAAGTTCATATATACTATTATGGGTGTACTGCTATTGGTTTAACCCTATGTTTACACATTTTTAAAACTATTTATAAACTCAAACAATTTCTACTTGTTATTGATGCAAATAGAAAGCTTGTCAAATTTTAATATCAAACTAGTTAAAATATGTAGAAGTATTAGATAAATTAAGATGGAAACATTTGTAAGTATACGCATCTTATAAGCATATGCAACGATTACTTACATTTAAGTAATTATTTTAAATCTACAACAACGGGTGATAGGTCATCATTTTAAATTACTTTACTATACATGCTTATGCTCATTTGGTAGTTGATTATTAAAACAATACTTGCTTAAAATATTTCAGGTTCAATTATCAGGGTCCAGTGAACATTCAGTTTCTAATTAACTTAATTAAACTGATTACATTAAGTATTGCCTTTATGACAGAAATATGCAATTTTGAGAAGAATTCTTCAAAGATTTACAATAATAATCAATTCTATCAAGGGAATGTATCAGAACTGATTTAAATATGTTTCATTTAAAGTGGTATTCATTATTCAAATATTAGACTACTACAATGAGCATGTATAGTAAATACTTACTTGATCAAAAATGTTCTATTTGCCTTCAGATTTAATTAATGAATTAGACTCCGAATTTTTATTTGCACTATCATGTCTAACTCTTTTTAGGTGCGCGCGTATTAACTACGTATTAGTACGTATCAGTATTCGACGTATTAGTACTACGTATTAGTCTTCGACTATATAAACATTGAATATATAGTTGTACTCTGATCCTTCGGTTTGTCTGTCCGTCCGTATGCATATTAATGAACCCAGAAACTAAGGGGTATAAGTGACAAATATGAAATAATTGATCTAAGTGCACAGACGAGCTCGAAATATGATTTTTTTTTCAGGTAATGAAATATACGTTGTTTTTTTAATTATGTGCAGCGTTCTACAGATCAACCTCTTTTGACGAATAATAATCAACATTGATTAATTGTAAATTTAAAGAAAATATTTTTTCGACAGCTATTGAAAAAAGAATGCAAAGACCTCAATGAAACAAGCAGCAGTTTCATATTTCAATTCTGAAAATTATTATCGATCTTCAAATTTAATCTCAATTATCTTTAAACTAAATTTATTCCAAATCGAATTTTTGTCGCTTTAACACCCTTGGATTCTGAGGTTCTCATATAATATCGCAACAAGTAAGGAAATTCATGCGTTAATCATAGATAATGAAGCACTTTCCAACGCTTCATGAACATTTTAACAAAACTTCGTTATTTAGGTAAATAAGAATATGAAGCCAAATATGTAATCTAGTACTATTGAACAGCCCTGTATTTGATCTGTCAGTTAATATACATACTATATAAAGGGAAAATTTAGTTTAGCAAAAAATGCCTAGTAGCTTGAAATTTCTCTTTCAGCAATTTATACTAATAGATGGAAAATACTTGAATACAATTGTTCAGCCTTGTAGTTTGCCTGGTACCTTTATTACACATCTGTGTTAAGATAAAATTTATTTTAAACTAAAACACTCTTAAAACAACTGAAATCACTTTCTCATAAATTATCATTCATAGGCTCCATGTACCCAATTCTTTGCGTGGCCCTGTATATCATTTTATCTATATTCTGCAAACAATTCTTAGTAAATTTAATGCAGTTCAGCCTGCAAATGCATAGCTTATTTAAGAACCACATTTAAATAATTTACGCTCATATTCAGTAACGTTGGTGAGCTCTTTTGGGTAGCCCTGTATATTAACTACAGCATTTATAACACCATATAATATGCATAAATTTAGTGAAACTTATACGCGCATATCATAATTAATGCATTTCATGCATCCATCAGCTATCATCGGATACGTATACAGTACTTTGGAAAGAATGCACTATTTGAAATCTTTTGTGTGTCCCTGTAAATATTATGTACTTTATATTAGAGAAGGCAGAATCCTATAGTTTATATAAGCCTCATTGACATACATCAATTTTATTATACATGAAACAGTTTAATATATTTAAAATATGTCACACACAATTCCCCCTTTTACCATTATCTAATGAATTCTTTTGTGTGGCCCTATAAATGAATATTAGCTACATTTTCACCTTATATTTTATAGAATGCATATTTTAATGCACCTCGTAAAAGCATATAAATTTTAATGTGTTTAACAGGGTATAACATCTTTAAAATTCCTTTGAAACAATTTTTCATCATAGGCCGTAATGCAATGAGAAAATTTTGATTCTCCCTGTAGATAAAATAATCATGGTAGAAACTTCATTTTCAATAGGGTTTGTGCTAGGGTAAACGTCAGTAATGGCAATCCGAGTATATTTACGTGAGTTAGAGAGCGGACAGGCGGCCAGACGGCCAGACAAACCGAATGTATAAGCACTTTTCAACTTTGTTGGAAAGTGCTAAAAACCGCCCAGCCGAATGATTTGAAATTTAATATGTTTAATACTTGAAAACTTTTAAGTGATTTCAAATTTTATGAAGATCGAATCAAAGCTTAAAAACATATTAATAAAAATATTCTTCATTCTGTTAAATCCTATCATATACAATTAATTCAATGGTATTCAGTGATGATTATAGATTGCCATAGAGATTACGTCCTATTTAAAATAGATCATTTATTTCCGTATTATGGAATTTAATATATAGAATTTTAATAAATTTTGTATTCATGCATTTTTGCATAAGATTGCAACAGGCTATTACACCAAGATCTGAATATTTATAAAAATAGTTAAGCACAAAAGCATCTCGTTTGTCACGTTTGGCGTACAATTTTCGCGCTTAGACTTTTTTATACGCTTAAAAACTTTCTTTTTTTGTTAAAGGTTTGTACGAAGTTTGCCTCGGGAATATCGAATCATGTAGGGGAGACTGGGGTACAATGGTCCACTTTTGTAAATTTTGACTGTTTACTCTTAAAGTATCGATTTTTTTTTCTTTAATTAAGTACATGCATGTTACCTATACATTAAATTTTATATTGCGTCCACTCAAAAATAATAATTATGCATACTTTTTTTATATATATTTTTAAATATCAAGTGACAAAGTGGACCATTGTACCCCAATGCCGGGGTACAATGGTTTATTATTCATTTTTATTTGTTTATTCACATGTTTACTCTTAAAGTATCGATTTTTTTTTCTTTAATCAAGTACACGCATGTTACCTATACATTAAATTTTATATTGCGTCCACTCAAAAATAATAATTATGCATACTTTTTTATATAAGGTACCCTGGGGTAATAACGCCAGGCGGGGTAATAACGCCAAGTGCTTATATTTTGCATAATTATGAAATAATCAGGTAAATGACACCATTGTGCACTGCGCAGAAGGGTTTTGAGTCATATAAATCGCAAAAAACAGCTTCAAGTTAAATTGTTTCATTTTTAGGTCTTATTGTTTTTACAAGCAACTAAAATTAACGCTTGATCTAAAATTTGCGAGATAAGGTTTTTGATCTGAAGACTATATTTTTTATCCAGAAATACTTTGTTTATTACATAAATTTGTAGTGTATTTCATGTACTTTCAAATTGTTGTAGAATATTTTCGATATCTTCTCGAGATAATTTGTAGTTTAGGATTTACTGCGCAATAAGTATCCGGGGTAATAACGCCAATCCTTGGCATTAATACCCCGGTTGATTCTCTACAGTGACCTAGCTACATCCTAAATACTGATTCAAATAAACACAGTTAAAACTGTGCAATGTTTCTAATAATTCTATTTAAGCGGTCCTTTTTAAGCAAAAAGAAGCTCACGGTCTGATATTCTTTTGCCTCATCCTCCCTCCCCACACCGCACCTTTATTTTTCTTACACTTTCACAAAAAAAAAAAATGAACATTTTCAATAGCTTAGAATGCAATTTGTCAATTTCTAAGTTTGTAGAGTTTGTATTTTTAGAATTGGGCAATCTACATGCAATTATTCCATCTTATTTCTTAGTTTTGTTTGCATGGCGTTATTACCCATATAGGTGGGTAATAACGCCAAATAGCATTGGTCAAGAAAAAACGCCATTACATTTTATAAATACATATCTGTTAAATTATTTTATTTTATATAGATAGTCAATGAGTTGCTGTATCAGATCCTATATTTGTTTGAAAAATACAATCTAAAACTAAGCCGTGAAAATTGGTAGAACCTTAACGTGGCGTTATTACCCCAGGGTACCTTATATATTTTTAAATATCAAGTGACAAAGTGGACCATTGTACCCCAATGCCGGGGTACAATGATCCACAACATGGGGATCTATGGACCACTTGTAATTTGAATAAAAATATATCAGTGTAGCTCATTTTTTAACAATAAGAAAGATAAACTATATCATAATTTGTTTATTCACATTTTATTATTCATTTTTATTTGTTTATTAACTTTTTTAGATCTAACTAAAGTAATTAAAATAAACATGGTAGAAACTTCATTTTCAATAGGGTTTGTGCTAGGGTAAACGTCAATAATGGCAATCCAAGTATATTTACGTGAGTTAGAGAGCGGACAGGCGGCCAGACGGCCAGACAAACCGAATGTATAAGCACTTTTCAACTTTGTTGGAAAGTGCTAAAAACCGCCCAGCCGAATGATTTGAAATTTAATATGTTTAATACTTGAAAACTTTTAAGTGATTTCAAATTTTATGAAGATCGAATCAAAGCTTAAAAACATATTAATAAAAATATTCTTCATTCTGTTAAATCCTATCATATACAATTAATTCAATGGTATTCAGTGATGATTATAGATTGCCATAGAGATTACGTCCTATTTAAAATAGATCATTTATTTCCGTGTTATGGAATTTAATATATAGAATCTTAATAAATTTTGTATTCATGCATTTTTGCATAAGATTGCAACAGGCTATTACACCAAGATCTGAATATTTATAAAAATAGTTAAGCACAAAAGCATCTCGTTTGTCACGTTTGGCGTACAATTTTCGCGCTTAGACTTTTTTATACGCTTAAAAACTTTTTTTTTTTTTTGTTAAAGGTTTGTACGAAGTTTGCCTCCGAAATATCGAATCATGTAGGGGAGACTGGGGTACAATGGTCCACTTTTGTAAATTTTGACTGTTTACTCTTAAAGTATCGATTTTTTTTTCTTTAATTAAGTACATGCATGTTACCTATACATTAAATTTTATATTGCGTCCACTCAAAAATAATAATTATGCATACTTTTTTTTATATATATTTTTAAATATCAAGTGACAAAGTGGACCATTGTACCCCAATGCCGGGGTACAATGGTCCACAACATGGGGATCTATGGACCACTTGTAATTTGAATAAAAATATATCAGTGTAGCTCATTTTTTAACAATAAGAAAGATAAACTATATCATAATTTGTTTATTCACATTTTATTATTCATTTTTATTTGTTTATTAACTCTTTTAGATCTAACTAAAGTAACATTTTTTCTTCATTTTTTTTTATCATTAAGTCATTATACCGGTCGCAGATTGAACAATTAGGTTTATTATCTTCCACAACACATTTTACAACTTGTTCCATAATTTCATGTGGCACAGAACCTCTATTGGTTTTCCTAGGCTTGTTTCTTGACATTGCTAAAAGAAATATGAAAAATAATATGTATCCTTTTTGTCTAATGATGCCACTTAAAGTTAAATATAAGCCTTTATAATAAGAAATATATATATCTAAATATATGACCAAGGAAAAAATATAATAAATTTTTCCTGTCTACTTTACATCATCTGTATTCTTTTAATGAATTTTACCTTATTTAATTATTATATCCAGATACAAACTAATAGGTAGATATATTTTTGTTTTTCTCATTCTACTATTTTATTTAAATCTAACTTATTATGGATGCATGCATGCATAAGTGCAGGAATATTGGATTAACAAATTATATGAAATCCAGATACAAACTAATAGGTAGATATATTTTTGTTTTTCTCATTCTATTTTATTTAAATCTAACTTATTATGGATGCATGCATGCATAAGTGCAGGAATATTGGATTAACAAATTATATGAAATTAAAAAACCCCCCTCAAATGCACAAAACATTTTGTTTACTAATTTTTGGTGTTTAATCTGGGTTAATTTTTAAATTTGCAAGCTTCTATTATATAGATAAATATTTCAAAAATGCATTTCACAACATGGATCATTAATTAATTCACACACAGAAATAAAATATTTTATTAATTCTTAATTTGGGTTAATTTTTATGTTTGAAAGCATATGTTATATAGATAAATATTTAAAAAATTCATTACACAACATGAATCAGTAATTAATCTACACAGAGAAGGAAAATAATTTATTAATTCTGAATTTTTCATATAATATTTAACTTTTAAAAACATGGGATACAAAACTGGGGTACAATGAAGCATGGTCCATTGTACCCCAGTTTCTGATGGTTTATTGTACCCCATATGGAAGTTTGACAAAAACTTGATGATAAAAAAAGAAATTTAGAATTCTATTATTTTAGCTATAATAAATATAATAATGCATTGTCTTACCTTTTTATTTTGCCACACAATGTCTTTCAAATTACAAATCTGTAATAAATAAATGAAGATATGTTTCACTGAAAATACTTACTTTTGCCTTACTCCTACTGTGTCAAATCAATTATCAAGCATAAAATGGCTAAAATGTCAGCTATGCACGTGGTTTTAAACTTCTTTTTACTACTTCATGACTGCTATCTATATACTAAAATATGAAGCTTTCAAAAACAGAATTAATATAAAAAATAGGGGGTGGACCATTGTACCCCGTGGTCCATTGTACCCCAGTCTCCCCTATAATAAAATTAAAATACAAATACTTTATTTTCATTGTATTTTTAAATAATAAGTCTTTCTTAGTATATTAACCGTTAACTACTGTTAGCGGCCTCACAGGCAGCTGAGTTTTTAAAGTTTCGGAGTTTAACTAGTAATTTTTAGTTTAATTATAGATACTGGTCAAATTTTGTTTCGTTTGGAGTCCTATTACTATCTCTACAAACTGTTAAACAGCTGAATTTTTTTTATAATAGTCCTGTATATAAACTTTAATAGAAAAATAGTATTCTTAGAGTTAATTTAACATTTCATTCATCTTTAGATTAAGTGGTCTGACAGACCGGTCATAGTAGTTATGCGACAATTTTTGTCACAGCACTTTACTGTTAATACTATACGCTATTTCTTTTCAACGTATTTTCTCTTATATGTTCTTTTAGATTTTTTGATTTGTTTAAATTTGTAGCTGACTATTTATCGGCTCATAGTATATTTTAAATAGCTGGCAATTTTCAGGTTTTTCAAGTCAACATAAATCATGGAGAAATTTTCTTTAATGAGGGAAAATATATAATTACTACCTAGGTGAAAGATAACAATTTATTAAAAATGTTTCTAGTTAATAATATGTCATTCTAATTTAATAAAATTTTGAAGGTTGACAGGTATGCGTTTATTAACTAGAATATTCCATGATATATAAACTCATGCATGATATTAGTTTAATCCTGTTTTCACAACTATTTATAAATTTAAATAATTTCAACAATAAATTAATCCAAATAGAAAGCTTGTGAAATTTCAATATCATGCTAGTTAAAATGTCTAGAAGTATTAGCAAGATTAGTATGGAAACAATCTTATAAGGACACACAACAATTATTTACATTTGAGTAATTATTTTAAATCCACAACGATAGATGATTGACCATTTTCGTAAGTATTTTGCAGCATGCTTATGCATATTTGTTAGTTCATCATTTAAACAATACTTGATAAATTATTTCAATTTTAATTATCTGGGATCAATGTACATCCAGTATATCTAATAAACTTAATTAAATTGATTTAATTAATAATTAACTTTGTGACTGAAATGTGCAATTTTGGCTGGGATTGTTGAGAGATTACAATAAGTAATCACTTTTATCAAGTGAATGTATCAGAATTGATTTAAATAAGTTTAGTTTGAAATGTGATATTCATTATTCAAACTTCAATCTTCTAAAATGAGCTTGTTAACAGTACATACTGGATTAAAAATGTATCATTTGCCTTTAAATTCAATTATGGAACAAGATCTTCAGTTTCAGGTTCTTCAGTTCAGCTTGAACACCATGTAAATAATTATTTTTTAGAATATTTTATTTGCTTAAAAACCCTTTTGGTTGAATATTTATGTAAAATTTGGTGATTAATTAGTTTTGAAATTCTAAAAAAATTTATTTTTATGTTCAATTAGTATTGTAGTAGCTTCAATAATAAAACGATAAAATAATTTATCATTAATTAATGCATTATGAAAACCATGGACTGTATATTAGTGTGGACCGATTTCTTTTCTTTTTTTTTTTTCGATGATGGCGGGCGCGGGAAAATTAGCCACTGGTGGCACTGAGTTTACACAAAAATTTTGAGATTTTTTGGACGTTTCCTTACTCTCCCGCAAATGTCTTAAAGTTTTGCAAAAAAGGAGATTTTTTTAACTGTTTTTAACAAAATTTTTTAAAATTTAAAATTAAATTTATTTTGTTTGCATTTATTTGTAGAAGCATATTTAATGTACCACATGTTTAAATAAGTTTTGATTATGCATTATTTAATTTCTATGTGCATTTTAAATTAGTCGGTTTTTATAGTTTTTTCGCGCATAACAGGCAAAAGTTGTACTTGTTTAAATCGTTCATTAGTTTCTGTCATATTTATATCCCTTGGTCTTATTTATTTTTTTTCTATGCGTCAAAGGTCATATATTGGGGCAATAGACAGCAGTAAACTCCAAAAACAAATCTGTAAAATGTGAAGGAGGTGAAACAGGACACTAAGCGAGCGCAATGACTCATCGTAATGTTGAGGGAATGAAGGACGAAAATGCGATAAGAGATTCTTATTATTTTTCCATGCTCCATTACCTGCGAAATTTGTTTAGTGTGAATGTGAAACCTTTTCCTAGTGAGATACAGTACTTTTTGGATCGTTTAACATCACATTACTGTGTTTTGTGCGTTTTATTATGATGAGATTAGGATTGGTTAGTATGAAGGGCTATAGCAATGTAATCACTCGCGTTAGCGTGAAAAGTACATGCATATTGAAAGAATTGCAATTGTCAACTTATGCTGATATCATGTGTCACTACTACTGGTTGATTCAACATGCAGGAGTCGTGACAGCAGATGATAAGAATGTCGTCATCGATAATAAACAAGGCCAGAAGAGAGAAACAGAAACTTAAAAATAAGATACAGGAGAAGAAGTTCTTGAAGGAAGGAAAAATAAAAGCATACTTTTTCAGGGTAGAAAGGATAAAACTATCCTCATAGAAAAAAAAAAGAATAAGCGGCACCGTCGAGAGAAAGGCGGGGAATATATCATCGTGTTGTCTGATCCCTGTTCGGAATAACTTGGTCTCTTGACACCTCGTTACGGTCATGGAAAAGAAATAGCCAAATCATTATGCAATCTTCTAAGTCAGCACAAGTTAGACTTTTCTGAACTGACAGCACTCGGGTGTAATGACACCACTGTTAATACAGGAAAACTCATTGGTGTCGTTGCCTCTTTGAAAAAAAAAAAAAACTAGGAAGACAGTTGCAACATTTGATATCTATTCTTCATACGATCGAACTCCGACTCCGACATCTGCTCTCTAAACTTGATGGTGGAACCACGAGATCTAAGACCTTTGCCGGTCCAATTGGTGCTAAACTAACGGAGTGTAAAAATCTATGTGTCACTTTGTTCGAGCTTATTGCTGTTTTAGGGACATCAGAAATGGAAAATACGGAAGTCCTGAATATCGATCAAAAGTACTTATTTGATATTTGTGCAACGGTTTCAACAGGAGTATGTCCTCGAAAACTAGAAAACAGAAAACCAGGACCAATTGTGAAATCGAGATTGATCACAACTTCTTGCAGAATTTTACACTTGTATGTTAGTAATTCAAATCCTGATAAAGCGTTAAAATATATCTCACTCATTACGTGATGCGAGTTTATGCATATGTGTGGTTTTCTGTAAGCAATAGGACAGGATGCGCGGATCTACGCATATGTGGCAGTACTTAAACTTTGAACTTTTTTACCAGATAACATAAAGGAGGCAGTGTGCTCAATCATCTAAAAAAATGGATACTATGGTCATTCCAAGAATTTATTGATAGCAATAGCAATCGATGATAGACAACATTTTAGAAGAATAGTATGAGAAAAAATAAAAACATGCTGCAATTTAAAAAATGTATATAAATCAACATTGGGCGAGATTTTCAAGTTCCGAGATTTTCAAAGCTGAAGATTAAAGCGACGAAAGACTATGAATGTATCGACTGGGTCGCCGCCAAAATCAGCGAACCTCCTATAACAAAAGCCTTATTACTAGAAGAAATTGGAAAAAATGTAATGTCTGTTTTCTAAATCACTTCAAGGCTATGGAATAAGTTGTTAAAATTGTGACAGAAGCTGCATCGAATGTATGCGGAAGTAAAGGAAGAGATACAAAACTACAAACACTGAAAAAGATACCAAAATTCATTTCCAAGAAGCACTTTGTAGCGTAAAAATGTATGCATTTTGAATATAACCTTCTTTGGGAGGCGGCGTGCAGTTACCTCCTCGTGGTGAATTCTGGGTTGTTTCGCGTTGGTACCGAACACAAAACAAGCTAAAAGCTCTACATTTTTAGCATAACACAGCACTAAACTAATGCATAGTTAGAGGTTATTTAAACATTTGGCACATTAAAAATATCTTTTCAATTAAATACAACAAAAAATAATTAATTTAACATATTTCAATTTTTTGCTAAAAAATTTCAAAAATCATCATTTTTGCAAAACTTTAAGCCATTTGCGGCAGGGCAAGGAATTGTCCAAAAAATCTCAAATTTTTTGAGTGAACTGAGTGCCACCAGTGGCCACTTTATCGCACCCACCATCACCGGAAATCGAAAAAAGTTTTTTCGGCCCACCTTTATGTGTATATCGATGCAAAACTGTGATATTTGTTGAACAACGATTTTACCATTTTATCCTCACATTAAGACGTTCGCTGCGAGTTACAGGAATATTCGTAGTTAGAAAACTGAGCTTCTTTACGAGCTGCGAGATAACTTGCCATTGGTAGCCTTAGCTAAATCACAGATTACGAGTATTTTCATAGAAAATGCGTGCAATGTTTAGATCTTTGTTGTAGAAGAATATACTAAATAATATATTTGGCGTATTGAAATGGATTGTTATCCATATTGAAATCCTATCTATTCATAGTATATCTTGAAAAATGCAGTAAATAAATCTTATTACTTTGCATTATGTTGAGCTTTCAATATACCTATTGAAACAAAATTTTGTATAGGTTTTAAAATAATTTTGCAGCAAACTTCTGTTTTTCCCCTTATAACAAGAAAATTAGCATATTTCTAGATCGAGATATCTCATAAGGAAAAAAAAATAATTGAAGGAAATCTATTATTTCATATGCCAACAATGAGTATACTCGTGTGAATTTATTTGTTACTAAAATTAATCTCATTTTTATATATTTAAATATAAAAACAATACAAAATAATTTAAAAGCATAAAAAATACAGTTATGGATTTCACATGCGTGAACAAATTAATCATCTCTTCTTTGGCAGCGAACGTGTTAAGAAGCGAATCTTGGAAAATGTTTCGTCTTCTCTCATATTTGTAAATACTGCAAATTCCGTTCAACCTCAAATAAAATTCTGATGGTATATAAAATATCATGTGCTGCGATATTTTCTTGTATAATGTAAAACGTTTAGAAATTATCTATCACACAGACTTGTTGTATTTTTCCTTTTGACTTTATCTCAAGTTAATTAGTTTGGAAGAAAAAAAAAATGTGCAAATATGTGTAAAACTGCAGAAGTGCTGATTTTGTTTTATATTTTTATGTGATACTTGGTTTTTTTTAAATTGACTATAAGGAGCAAACAAACAACAACAACAAAAAATCGAATCAATTGAAAAATTTAGAAGATAATTTTATCACTTTAAATATGCCTATTCGTCAAAAAAAAAAAAAAAAAAAAAAAAAAAAATTAGAATTTGACAATCATAGGGACAGCTGTGCAGTAAAATTGTTTTGAACTCGGAATATTGCTTATAATACTCGGATTTTTACTAAATTTCAACAGAATGTATTAGGATATATTAAGGAAGCAATATTATTAATAATTAATTGGAATTATTATTAATAATAATTCCAATTATTTAAGAAAACAATTAGAAAATCGATATTTTTGCCACTTTTCGCCGAATGAAGGTACGAAATCCCCTTAATGAATTCAAACTGGTTGCTTATTGACGCATTCTTGAATTTATTTATTTATTTTTTTGTAAACGCGTAAAATTGGCAGTGTTTTTACTATGAAACTTTATTTTTTTCCTGTTTCGACAAGGCGAAATAGGAAATGCTGTAAAATATGATGTTTTAAATCTCATTTCTGTGTCAGCTATCCCCAAAAAAGTTGCATGCGAGAAAAATCACTTATAACTCAAGTTTTACCGTCAAGTTTAAAACGTGTTTCCATCATAAATCATATAAATTATTATTCATGAAAATTTCATTTTTCTTGTTTTTATAAAAGTCTGTGAATTAAAGGTGATGAAAGAAACTATATTTGAGAGAATTTGAGAGAAATATACTTTCAAATAGAAAGGTATTCTGAGATAACTTTATTTGCAATTGAATTGGCAACTCAATATCTCATTCCATCCAAAGAAGTAAGGGAGACTCAAAGTGTTTTCAATAGAGCCTTGTTGTTCACTGTGAACGATTGAACATTAATGAACGAAGAAGATTATAATTCGTAAAACGAGTTATCCAGAAAATTAACCTGATTGTGATTTTTTTTTATAGATATAGTCAGCAGGCAATGATGACAAGGAAATTACAACTTTGCCCGGATATAATTTGCCTATAAACCTATAAAATTAATTTTAACTTTAAAATTGTGCCATGCATCGTAAGTTCGCTATTCATTGACCGTAAGTCATTCTTAAATATTACTATTCCGTAGTTTTAAAATGAATTTGATTAAAAATAATTTCCTTTTTTTTAGAAATAAAATCTTTTTATAATAGCTTTTTATATAGCTATAATTTACATTTCCCTTCTGAGGTGGTTTTTAACACTTAGTCCGTACTTGATGATGAAAGAGATGCATCAAAATTGTAACATGAAATTATTCCTTTTTAGCATCCGATGCTATTTCTTTCAGACAAGCTAAAAATGTCGTGTCATCAGCCCTGAGTTTTCTACTCAACCGATTTTGATTATTATTTTTTTAAATGAAAGCTATTTATTTGTAGTTGTGCCCAATTTAGCCATTTTTTAATTTATTTCCATTTTTATATTTTATTTTTCATTTTAAATGCTTTTTTACGATATTTCTTCAAAATGGTGGCAACACAGTTTAGCTTTTCTCTCGATAATAAAAATTTATTTTCCAAAATGATTGCGTATAATTATGCACTAATTGAGGTAAAAAAAAATATATTTACTGAGAAATAATATTAATAATGTAAATAAAATAACGGAAAATAATTTATGATAAAAATTAATGTCTAAAGCAAAAAAAGAAAAATTTCAAATGAGGAAAATGATGTCAATCAGCAACCAGGCCTTTTTATCTCCATTAAATAGATGTTAAGCAGTGCATTATGTTATTTCCATTCATAAATTTATATAGCTAGTGAATCATAGAATTCATAGATTCTTATAGAGAAATCAAGAATTCTTTGTGATTTTGATAACATTTCATATACTTTTTTGTTGTTATATATTTCGTCTCTTTTGACAACTATCATTTAATTTCCGTAGCTGAAAAATGAGTGAAATTTCATAGGTTTAAACTGAGATTTGTTCATAAGTTATATAAATTAAACATACTTTACCTAATTTTTAATATTATGAAATTTATTTAAATTCGAAAATCACGCATTTATATATTTTTTTTTCATTATTTAATAATTAAAAAATGAATATGTATATTTTTGTATTTATAAATTTTATGTCAGATTTCACAAATATGGCATAAATATAACATAAATATGACGTAAAAGAAACATAACTAACTCAGGCAAAGTAAAATCCTCGTGAAAGCAAACCGTAAAAACATGTAAGCATCTTCAATTTACATGCTATGACGTCATAAGAATATTGTTCATGTCCATTCATTGTTGGAGTGCTTTGCAAATTATTGTCTCCGTGGTTTTTTTTTTTTTTCGTTCATGTGAATGAATCTTTTGTGTTTGTTTTCTTTATGAAGTCCGATAGTAAGTTGCCAAGCTAATTTCAATTGAAAAGGAAGAGTTCCATATCCTGTTGTGGCTGGCGCATGTGGCGAAAAAAAATCTTTGGGTTCAAAAAGTGTTTAAAGTAAAGAAAAAAAAAATCCATTTTTAATGAATTCTAAACGGGGTCGCCCTTCTAAAAGAGCTCCACCGAGAAAAAAAGTTTGTAAAGCAAAACGTGAAAATATGAGATCCAAAAGGATAGATCGAAATTTCCTTGCTCAAGAAGCAGAAGCAAAGAAAACGGCTCGAAAACGTAAAAAATGTCTTCCAAACGTAGTAGAATCTTCTTCTAATGTTAAAATAAAGAATACTGCCCAGTTAAACTGAAGGCATTGAGCTCACAGGCTACAAATACTAATTGCACATTAAAGCTTTATATTTTCAAGGGTTAATTCCGTTCGAAAAAAAAAATTAAGAAGGGGAAACAGCTCTCCCCTTTTCTCTTTTTTTATACTTAATAATTGAACCTCCTATACTACCAAAGACATGCTTTATCATATAAAAAATCTATATCCAAAATTCAGAGCAAATTAGATAATTCTTAATAAAAACCCATTTAGCATTTATATAATTTAAAAAGAGTTATCGCCCTCTTTTATACTTAACCATTAAACTTCCAAAACTATTCAGAGATTTGAACGAAATCTGACAATTCTGCTTGAAAAACCCATTTATATAAATTAAGGGGGGGGGGGCATTAGAACCCCTGTTCCCCTTATTTATTTCCCCTTATTTCCCCCTATATTCCCCTTATTTATTTCAATGAACACCTAATAACAGTCACGGAATCGCCTCATCAGAATGATCCTAATCTAAATTTTGAACGAAAACTTAATTCTGCATGAAAATCCCATTTATATCAACTAACGGGGGGGGGCATTAGAACCCCTGTTCCCCCTATTTATACTTATTCAATGAACACCTAATAACAGTCACGGAATCGCCTCATCAGAATGATCCTAATCTAAATTTTGAACGAAAACTTAATTCTGCATTAAAATCCCATTTATATCAACTAACGGGGGTGGGGGGGGGGCATTAGAACCCCTGTTCCCCCTATTTATACTTATTCAATGAACACCTAATAACAGTCACGGAATCGCCTCATCAGAATGATCCTAATCTAAATTTTGAACGAAAACTTAATTCTGCATTAAAATCCCATTTATATCAACTAACGGGGGTGGGGGGGGCATTAGAACCCCTGTTCCCCCTATTTATACTTATTCAATGAACAACTAATAACAGTCACTGAATCGCCTCATCAGAATGATCCTAATCTAAATTTTGAACGAAAACTTAATTCTGCATGAAAATCCCATTTATATCAACTAACGGGGGGGGGGGCATTAGAACCCCTGTTCCCCCTACTTATACTTATTCAATGAACACCTAATAACAGTCACGGAATCGCCTCATCAGAATGATCCTAATCTAAATTTTGAAAACTTAATTCTGCATGAAAATCCCATTTATATCAACTAACAGGGGGGGGGGGCATTAGAACCCCTGTTCCCCCTATTTATACTTAATCAATGAACACCTAATAACAGTCACGGAATCGCCTCATCAGAATGATCCTAATCTAAATTTTGAAAACTTAATTCTGCATAAAAATCCCATCTATATCAACTAACGGGGGGCATGAGCCCCCCGTTCCCCCTCTTATACATATCGAATGAACTCCAAAAACTAATCAGGGAAGCGCCTTGTCAGGATATACCTACATACAAAATTTCAAGTGGATCGGATATTTTTATCATGAGTTATCGCGTTACGTACATACGAACATACATACAGAACGGACGGGCACATAAGCTCTCAGGCTATGATAGCCTGTGAGCTAAAAACCGAAATTGGAAATTGATCTTAATCTGTTATGTGAACAGCCCGGCTTTCAAAAATTATCAGATCAATTTTTCAGAGCTATAGCAGATGGTCCTAGCCATCCATGTTATTGCTGCGATCGGTTGTGGTTCAAAAATTCTTTGCGATCTGTTTCAAAGTCGCTCCTGATCGCTAAAGGAGCCAGTGAGGTGTTTATGCGTAAAATATTTTATAAAGATATTGGTGACACAGGTAACTTTTGTAAAACATGCGTTGACAGCATGCTAAAACTTAAAATACCCGAGTTCGCTATAAGTAACGGCTTTGAATTCACTGAAATCCCAGATTGTTTAAAAAATTTAAGTCCGTTAGAAGAACGACTCGTAGCGTGCAGGATACCTTTTATGCAAATATATGCAGTCCATGGGTGCCAATTCAAATTAAAAGGCTCTGTTGTAAACGTACCTATTCAATTAGATTCCACTGTTAATATGTTACCGAGAAACCCAGATAACAGTTTTACAGTTCATGTAAAACTTAAAAAGAAACTTACAATGAAATCCGACTACATGTACGAGATTATTTGTCCCAACAAAGTGTTTCGAGCCGCTGAGTATTTACTTCAACAGGATCTTTATCAATCTTTTAAAATCGAGCTATCTCAAAACTGGATGAAATCGTTTCAAGAAAAGGAGTTTAACATGGATAAGTTAATAATGGAGTTTGAAGAAGACGACAAAGAAGGTGAGGAAACTAATGACTGTGAAATAAATTTTTCAGATACTCAGACTATGATTACAAGTGACTGCGGCATCTGTTTAGCTCCCGGGGGAAATAAAGCTCCCATTTCGCTAATCTACGACCAGTGTGCTGAAGAATTGTCCTTTCCCACAATATACAGGGTGTTTCGCTACCAGGCCGACAAACTTTGAGGGGTGATAGTACACATGAAGACAAACATTATTAAATAGGAAACCATAGGGCGCAAACGTCTTCCGTAGGAGCCAGGGGCCATTAAAGTTTATGGTCCAAAACTTCAAACGATTATAAAAAACGGAAAAAAGAGTGGATTCGTTTGCGGTTTTCGCTAAAATTATTCTTTATATCACGTTTTGTTTGTAAAAATTTTTTAAAGTTTACGTTCAAAAATTGTCGATAGAGGGCGCTTTAGACTTTAGAGTAACAAACAACTACTTTTTACCCTTATTTTGTACACGGGGTTGAAATTATCCTAAAGTTTAAATTTTAACTTAAATTTTAAGCCCAAAATCGGAAACATTGATATCGGGTAAATAGCGAAAATTTAACTCTGAACAGAGTAGGGGATTTTGAACGCTCATAAATATTTGACAAATTAATCGATTTTATTGCGGTTTGCGTGTAGGTCATTACCATGGTAATTGTTTTGTTCAAAATGACATACAGCATTGATGTCCCCATTTTTTGTTAGAGGGCGCTTCCGACACATCTCCGAAATTTCAATGGCATTACTCCTGGATGCTTTACTACCAGACCAACATACTCCCAGGAAGTGTTAGGGATGCAAAGACGACTCGGAATCATAATATAATGTAATGTCAAAAATATCTTTTTTACGAGTTAGGGTTAAAAGAAAAAGCCACTTGATATTTCTACAACACGATCTGTCGGAACTTCTGGTTAAAGCACATGTTCCTATTTCGTTGCACCACTTTATAGCACGATGGGGCTCCTCCACATTTCACCAATGATGTTCACAGACACCTCAACGTAACATGTGGACAGCGGTGAATAGGTAGTGGTGACCCGGTTCGTTGGCCTGCCAGATCGTCGCACCTACTTCATTATATAATTACTTTTTGTTACTTACCTTTATTTTATTACTGTATTATTGTTCTGCATTTTTTTAAATAAACATTGCTGGGTGGGGCTAGTTGAGCTCAAACCGATTGGCATCCCCCCCCCACCACCACCGCCTGGCTCAATCTAAATCTGAATCTGTATGGACTTCTTCTGCTGGGATCAAATGAAAAGTTGAATGTATGAGACTCCTGTACCGTCAGTAGAAGACCTGTCAGCTCGAATTTCTGTAGCTGCCAGAAATCTATCAGAGATGCCAGGAATCTTTCAAAGCGTAAGGAATTGCATGCGACGCTGCTGTCACGCATGCCCGACTACTTCTAGTCGTAATTTCGGATACCTTTTGTAGTAAAACCTTTAACTAAATTGCTTTCTGCCACATTAACGTGTTGCTGTTTCACTACCTGTTTCTGTTGCTTTTTTCTCTGCTTCTTTTAACCACAGCTCGCTAAAAAGGCATTTTCAATGTTACATTCCTATGTGATTCCGAGTCGCTTTGCATCCCTAACACTTCCTGGAAGTACGTTGGTCTGGTAGTAAAACACACAGGAGTAATGCCATTGAAATTTCGGAGATGTGTCGGAAGCGCCCTCTATCAAAAAATGGATACACAAGAGCTGTAAGTCATTTGGAATAAAATAACTACCAATGGAATGATATACAAGAAACCGGAACAAAATCGATCAGTTTGTATACTGTTTATGAATGTTTGAAATCCGCCCCTCTGTTCACAGTTAAATTTTCGCCAGTTACCCGATCCCAATGTTTCCGAGTTTGGGATTAAAATTTAAGTTAAAGTCTAAACTTTAAAATAATTTCAATCCCATGCACAAAATAACGGTAAAAAATAGTTGTTCGTTACTCTAAAGTCTAAAGCGCCCTCTATCGACAATTTTTGAATGTAACTTTTATAGTTTGTTTTTTTTAAATCGTGTTAGAAAGAATGATTTTAGTGAAAACCGCAAACGAATCGACCCTTTTTTTTCGTTTTTTATCATCGTTTGAATTTTTGGACCTTAAACTTTAATGTCCCCTAGCTCTTACAGAAGACGTTTGCGCCCCATGGTTTCCTATTTAATAATGTTTGCCTTCATGTCCACTATCACCCCTCAAAGTTTGTCGGTCTGGTAGCGAAACACCCTGTATTGTGGAAAAGTCAGATACATTAAAACAAATCCCACCTATACTAAAATAGCCAACTCGGAAATTCGAAGGTCCGATCGACGAGCAGCTCGCCCAGATCATTTGTTATATGCGTATAGCAAGTTTAATCACATACGACTCGTAAATGCCATCCAAATTGCCATACGGGGAAAGAAATTATTGGGAGATCCTCTCACTGCAGACAATCTGCTCGATGAAGATTGTGTGAACCAGATGGTAGAGCACAATTATGGATACAAATTTTTAAAAAATATTAAAAATGCTCCGGCTCATTGGGAAAATGAAAAAAAACGGGTATATGCAGCCATGCGACAATGGGGGATACCCACATTATTTTTAACTATGTCTGCTGCGGAGCCACATTGGTTTGAATTAATGCAAACATTGTCATTAAATGTAGATCATCACATTTTAACAAAAGAGGAATTTCAAGATAAAACTAAATTTACGGACCAAAAGAAGTATGAACTTTTACAAAAAGATCCTGTTACCTGTGCACTCTATTTTAATTGCAGATTTCGTGAACTTATGAAAATTTGGAAAAAGAGATATAGAGCTTTTTTCCACTATAAAATTAAACATTTTTATTACAGAATCGAGTTTCAACACCGCGGTAGTCCTCACGTACACATGTTACTATGGCTCGAGAATGCCCCCATTTATGGTAAAGACTCTGTTGAATCATGTGAAAAATTTGTAGAAGAAATGATGACATGTAGTATCAACAATCCTTTCATTGATTATCAAAAACATCGTCACACTGCCACATGTTACACAAAAAAGGGTAAATATGAAGGTTGTCGATTTCAAATTCCATACTTTTCCATGGATAAGACTAGAATTTTAGATCCTTTTAATGACCGTGACCCGCGTTCTAAAAATCTAATATCAATCTCTGTATGAATATTTATCTACACTGGATTGGAAAAAATAATAAAATGACGTTTGAACAGTTCTTGAGTTCCTTAAATCTTACGTTAGATCGATATATCCTCATCCTCAAATCTGGTATTAATAGGACCATCGTGTACTTAAAACGCGAAGTGAATGAAATCATAGTGAATAACTACAACCCTCAAATTTTAAATTTGATGAGATCTAATATGGATATTCAATTCATCACGAATGGATATGCATGTGCTGCTTATGTGGTAGATTACATTAATAAATCACAAAGAGGCATGTCAAAATTACTTAAAAAATGCATTAGCGACAGTAATCAAAAAGGAACTGGTGGCCTTAGAAGTCTCCTGAGAGAATTAGCGAATACATATTTAAATGCCTCTGAAGTATCGGCTCAGGAAGCTGCTTGGAGTCTTTTAGAATTACCGAGTAGTAAATTATCAGTTAATGATATTTTTATACCTTCATTTCCACCAAAAGATCGAGTTCGAATAGTTAAAGATATCGAAAAATTAAAGGATTTACCTAGCAATTCTATAGATGTTTACAAGTGGTCTATATTTGATAAGTATGTTAGAAGACCCACAGCTTTTGAAGATTTATGTTTGGCGGATTTTGCCACAGGCTATGAGTTTGTAAAAGCTGGAAACGCAACTATGAAACTTATGGATGAAAATGTATATATGAAAGAAAGGAAAAGTAATCGAAAAGTTCTAAGATATGTTAATTACAAACAACCTGTCGATCCCGATCAGTTTTACAGAGAGCAACTCACATTATTCATGCCGTGGCGAGATGAAATGGGGAATATTTTAAATAAAAATGTCGAATTACTCTATAATGAAAACAAATCAATTATTGAATTGAATAGACAAAAATATCACAATCTAGATTTGGATGTAGAACAACTCGAAGAAAAAATTGAGGATGAAGACGATAGTGGGGATGATGGCGAAATTAAGAATGAAGGCAATGATTCTTGGATAGATACTGCCTCAATAGAATTTGAAGACGATTTGAAAGCCGATATTCAACGCGATTTAGACGACAGTTTTTGGAAAAGAGTTTTATACATTTAAAATTACAAGCCGATGGGAAGATAGTCTGTATCGAAAGACTATTCGAAAAGCAAACGAACGACAGTTTGACATTTTAAAACACATTATGTGTTTAGAATTCACCCATTCTACACCCTATACTATATTTATAACGGGACCAGAAGGTTGTGGTAAATCTTATCTCATCAGCATCTTGGAACAAACCTTAATTCGAATGTATGAAAAAGCAGCTGACGATCCATCTGAGTTAACTATTTTGAAGGTTGCACCGACAGGAAAAGCCGCTTACAACATTAAAGGTTTGACTTTACATAATGCTTTTGCTTCACCTACAAAAATGAAACCCCCTTTGCTTGATCTCTTACCCAGTTCACTAAATGACTATCGAACAAAGTACAAAAATCTAAAAACTATCATCATTGACGAAATATCTATGGTTTCTTACACCATGTTTAATTGTGCAAACCAGCGCATGCAACAAATAATGGGTAATGACAAACCATTTGGAAACGTAAATATTTTATGTTTTGGAGATTTTAGACAGCTACCCCCTGTAGCAGGCACGCCTGTGTACATAGTTCCACAAAGTCATGCCATATATCGATTGGTAAGTAATTCACTGTGGGAACGTTTCCAACTCTATGAATTGACTGAAATTATGAGACAAAAAGAAGGCATGTCCTTTGCTCAGTGTCTCAATCATGTGGCCGACTTAACGATGACACAGGAAGATATCGCTTTAATTAAAAGTCGTATTGTTAAAAATCCAGCAACCATGCCCACCTCATCGATACACCTATTCCATAAAAATGCCGATGTAGATGAATATAACGCTTTCAAAATTTCTCAAATGAATACAGAAAGTTATATTGTTGAAGCTCATGATTGTGTGACAGGAAATGGGAGTGATTTGTCCAAAAAATCTACATTACGAAAGGTCCATAAAATGAAACGAATGGATACGGCTAATTTAACTTCTAAAATTACTCTTAAAATAGAAGCTAAGTACATGCTCGTTTTCAACCTGAATACCATGGACGGACTTGTCAATGGAACGATGGGTGTACTTAAAAAAGTGGAATGGGGTCAAGTAAAAAATAGAAAATAGCAAGCCATCAAAACTTTGTGGATGGAATTTGATGATGAAGAAATTGGTAAGAATTTAAGAAGACAACAAATGAAATACATGATACAAAATCGCATCAATACGCGCTGGACACCCATCATGCGTCTACGAAAAATCATTTACAGTACTAAAAATTGTCCACTGAGTGTATGTCGCGAGCAATTTCCTGTTGTGGTATCGGAAGCTCTTACTATTCATAAATCCCAAGGAGCTACTTATAAAGAATGTGCGGCACATGTTGAAAAGAAAATGAAACGAAGTCTTTTGTACGTAGAATTATCTCGAGCGACACGAGCCGATGGATTGTATATTATAGGTGAATTTGAACCACCTAAACCCCCTCATGAAAACGATCGCCTTAAGGCTGAACTTGCGAGATTAAAGTCATCTCCAGTACAACCGCATTATCAGTTTCTTCACCATCGCGGGGATTTTACAGGAATACAGTTCATATATCATAATGTGCAGGGTTTGGTGACTCATCATGAAGATATTTTAGCAGATCCGTGTTTTAGACAAAGTGATTTGATTCTCCTAGCTGAAACACATTCAATTCCTACAGATAACTTTGAAATACCTGGATTTGAAATAGCAGGTGAAATCTTTAGTAATGGATTTAGACGAACGCGTAAAAACAGGGGGGGTTATGACATATATTAAAAGTGATTTAATAGATAGAAATAAAAAAATTATATCTGTTGAAACTGAACATGTTCAAATCTTAGTTTCATATATATTGAATAACGTAAGATTTGCAGTTTGTTATGCGAATCCAAGAGCTAGTACTGAAGAAAAACTGTTAGAAATTATCGATATCATGTCTTACGACGAAGATCTAAATACAGTACTAGCAGGAGATTTTAACGTTGATTTCAATAGTGAGGAAGGTAAGGAATTTACCGAAGCGATCAGATATGTCGGTCTAGAATTAAGAACAAATCCTAAACATTATACTACGCAAGGACATACCACGATTGACGCAATCTTTTCAAATAAAGGAATGAGAGCTGGTGCATACATGACGACTTACAGTTATCATATGGCCCTTTATGGAAAAATTGATTAAAAAAAATTTTTAATGACTTATCTTAATAAATAAATAAATAAATAAATGACTCTCTTTTTTTTACAATTTAAATCGGAGGCGAAACTGAATTCTGCATTAGCAGAATCTACATTCAACTTGTTTTTCTTTTTCTTTCTCTCTCTCTCTCTTTTTTTTTTTTTTTTTTTTTTTTTTTTTTTTTTTTTTTTTGAGAGAGAGAGAGAGAGAGAGAGAGAGAGAGAGAGAAGGGGAGAGAGATATAGGCTATGAACATTTTGCAGAAAATCTTTGTTGTTTAAATTTTAAAGTATCAATAATTTTGTTGACTCTGATTCTGGATCACTTGGGTGCCGTATTAGCTAAAATGAAGCTATTGGAAAAGATTAATTAAGAAATGGAAGATTACATATGTCTAAAAATCTTCACCTTATTTAACGTATTACCACTGATGTGCAAAGAGAATTGAAGTATAAATGCTTACGTGAATTAAGCGGTTTTTAAAAGAAGGATTAAGGACATAATAATAAACAATACACGAAATATTTACAAGATTGTAAAGAATCCTTGATATCTTTAATCAGAATCTTCCGATTTGGCGAAGAATGATTAAGCAAATAACTGAAATTAAAAATAAAAATAGCATGTTTCAATGCTTAGCACACATTGGCTACCAAACTGCTCTTCTGAGGCAGCTAGTTTGTTAATAATGCTGAAATTATCTTAGATTAGCAAATACAAGCGACTGATTATTGCCGTAAACTTTTGCTAATAGATTATTTAGTATTACTTGTCCAAACTCTTTCAGTTTTAATTATATCAATTGAATACTTTTTAATTTTCTACAAAAGTGAAAAAATACTTAAGTTTTTGTTTTAAATTTTGTATTTAAATTCATTTTTTGTATGTTTTTGTGCGACTTTGTGTCCCATATCGTCAAAGAAAATTCAAACTTTCAAATAAATAAATAAACAAAAAACAGGAATTTAGCATAAATGTAAAAAAAAAAAAAAAAAAAAAAAGAAAAAAGAAAAAAGAAAAAGAAAAAAGAACAAGATGAATGTAGATTCTACCATTGCAGAATTCAGTTTCGCCTCCGATTAGAAAAAAAAAATCGATAGAAGTTTTTTAGAAGGGCGACCCCGTTTAGATTGCAATGAACTAACTTCATTTTTTTTGTGTTTATCAATATAATAGCAAGCAGAACGGCGTGAAATACCCAATTGAATAGCAATTTCTCTCTGAGACATTGAAATTGCGGAATAATAAAGAGATACAATTTGACGTGCTACTTCTTCATTGACTAGATTCATCAAAAACGGTTTTTTTCTTTAGTTTAAACGCTTTTTTATAGACTCTGAGCAAAAGGAAATGCAATTTAACAATAAAACGAATGGAATCCCGTCGAATTCGACGAATGAAATGTTTAAAAGACCCAATCGATTTGATTTAAAAAAAAGCAAAAGTAATTACATTATTGAATCAATATATAATAAATATATATTTACAAAGTAAATGTCAAATTTGCCAGTTACAATTTTGCATTCATATATTCGCACATCTACAGTTAAAATTGCAATATGAGTGCCGGCGAAATCCAGAAATTTTATTTTATATGCACTCACAGAAAAATAGCTTTATTAAAAAAAAAAAAAAAAAAAAAAAAAAAAAAAAAAAAGAAAAATAATAATATCGGGTACTACTAGGTTATCCCATCGACCAAACAATTATCGCCAAACTATAAGATTAAATGCCAATAACGGATGATCGTGAATGTCACATTCAATGACATTAAATACGATTCATGTGTTTAAAATGTCATTAAGTGATTTTTATTAATATTTTTATTAATATTCTACTAATTATTTATTTTTTCGTTATTTAAAATAAAAATTATGTCAATATGTATAGTTTGGCTATTAATGTGGCGATTTGTATAATTTGGCGAAATTGGTCGACGGGATAACAGAGTAGTACCTAATATCGTTATGAGTAAAAATACAATGTTTTAAATAGTGACGTCATTTTCTGTTCAAATGTTCTTTAAAAGTTACTGTTTATGAAAAAGGCCTCCATAATAATATTGTAATTCCCTTTTATCTGGTTGCTGAATGACATAATTTTCCTCATTTGAAATTTCTCTTATTTTGATTTAGACATTAATTTTTATCATAAATTATTTTCTGTCATTTTATTTACATTATTAATATTATTTCTCAGTAAATATATATTTTTTAAACTCAATTAGTGCATAATTATACGCAATCATTTTAGAAAATAAATTTTTATTATCGAGAGAAAAACTAAACTGTGTTGCCACCATTTTGAAGAAATGTCATGAAAAAGCTTTTAAAATTAAAAATAAAATATAAAAAAGGAATTAAATTAAAAAATAACTAAAATGGGCACAACTACAAATAAATAGCTTTCATTTAAAAAAATAATTATCAAAATCGGTTGACTAGAAAATTTAGGGTTGATGACACGACATTTTTAGCTTGTCTGAAAGAAATAGCATCGGATGCTAAAAAGAAAAAAAGCCTTTAAACACGGTAATGATCAGCGACGCAACATTTGTCGCAAATAATGAAGTGTTTCGCAATTAACCGCTGGTATGCAGCTAATACGAAAGTACCAAAAATACTTTTTCTGTAGTTGGTGACCAATCAACGAAAATATAATAAATAATTAAAATATTATAGCTTTAAATTAAAAAAAATAATCTGAACTATGTACACCATGATGCATATTGGATGTTCTTAATGCGGGCAGTCCAGGGAAATTGCCTGATTGTTTAAAAAACCACATTAAAATACACGGTCAAACTCTCATTTAACGAAATCCTTAGTTTAGTTTTCTATTTAACGCAATTTTCTGCTGAACCTTCACTTTGAATGCCATTAACATGTGAATTTATCTCCATATTACGAAAAATATATTCTATATAACGAAGTTTATTCCACTTTCGTGTGTGTACAATGATTATGCATTAGATGTATGAATTTATGAATTTACTTCAGTTGACAGTATGAAAATGAAATTATTTGTACATTTAATTATTTCTATTTAAAGGAATTAATGCTAAACACCTTCGATACAATAAGAAAGCAATTTTAGTTTTACAAAATCGTTGTAGATAAATAGTTCGGATATTTAAAAAAAACGCAAAATTTTTTATGAACAGTGCTTTTTATAAGAAATTTGTATAAAGCATTACATTTTTTTTAAAGCTATTGAATTTGAAATACTGAGAAAAAAATACATAACGCTATGATTTTTGTTTAATTGGCTCTATTTGTTTTTCTAGACATGATACTAATTAAGTTTTTCTCATATATCTGCATTGCATTAAACAAATAGCTACTGCCCAAATTAAAATACATTTTTACAATATTTCATTTTAAGCGGATTTTTTTTCATTTTATTCACGCGTATTTTATGATAAAAAATTTCTTAAATTTGAGTTGATTTTAAATTAAAGAATTGTCTTCGTAACAAAGTGTTTAAGTGGTTGATACTTCGTTAAATGGAAGTTTCGCTGAAATTTAATTCAGAATAGTTTAAAATGATATTTTTTATGTATAAAATAACACCGTAGTAAGAAAAGTTTTTCAAATTAAAATACTCTCTATAAGACTTTAGTTAAATAAACCGAAGTATTTAATAATTGTTATATATTAGCTTGTATAATAGTTAATATAAATAGATAGTTGGTTTAATTTTAATTCCTTGTCTGCTTTAATGTCCAGAAGCATTAGCAAGTTTAAATAAACATGTTCATAACATTTATTAATAATTCTGAAATTATTTTCTATCCACAAATATGGACGACTGGTTATTTTCGGAAGGACTTGTTAATGGATTATTTCAGTATTACTGGTCTAAAATCTTTCAGTTTTAACTACATCGATTCAACATACATTGAATTTCTACAAAAAATGAGTAAATTTATAATTAGCGTTAAGACTAAAATATGTAATTTTCGGAGGGATTGTACAGATCTATTCAGTAAGTTATTAAAATGTAAATTGAATTCATGTTGATTAATAATTTGTAAAGCTAATTTGGAATTCATGTTCGCTGTTCAAACATCATGACTTCAAATGAACATGTTAAAAAACACATGCTTGTTTTAAAGTTCTTTATTTGCCTTAAAATGCGATAAATGGATGACATTTTAAACATTCGTAGGAATGCTTAAGTATATTCGCTTTTTCAGAAGTTGTAAAATGCATTAAAAGTATTAATTATTTTTGAGAAACAATTTTGCTTGTAGAAATTCAGTGCACTATACACTGTTAAAAAAATTTCTGTGAAATTACAGAGTAATTCATTATAATAAGTTTTATGTAAAACTTCAGGGATTAGAAAAGCTGATATTCTGTTAAATAACAAAGAAGTTATACGGTAAATTTTATATAGACTCTAAATTAACATTATACGTAAAAAATACACAAGAATCTGTAAATTTATTTTTAAGGATAACAATTTAATTTAATTTCAAAATTAGTGAATTGTTCAATCTTTAGTGAGCTTAAAGAATTTGAATTACTCGCGTAAGTTTAAATTGCTGTTTCATTTTTTTTACACGGGGCATTCTTGGCCGTCTTGGGGTTTCGACCCGAGACCACTCTAAAGCAGGAGAATTCCTTTCCAATGAGCTATAGAATCTGATGTTGTTGATTACAAAGTATGCCTTTTGTGATTCAGTGGGGAAAAATCTATTGATACTTATGATTGTCGATAAAAATCCCCACTAAATCCAAGCAGATGATTTTTCTCTTTCTTAATTCTTCTAAACTTGAATAGAAAGTGAATTAATTATTTAATTTAATTATTAAAGTGACTTTTCTTCATTACTATGTCTACAAAGAGGCAAAAATATTTTAAAATGTGTATTTTGAATTACAAGCTTTAAGAAAGAGATTTTTATATAAAGACATGAAAATCCCTACAGGGAATTAGATATAAGATGAGGAAAATGTTTGCATGATAATGGATGAGAAACTCATTTAAATGCATTTAACCAAAAACTAGTGTAAATTTACAGATTTTCGACTTTTTTATGTGTTTCTGCTTGAAACTTTTAATTGTGTAAAAATTTAACACATGGGCATGTCACATGCAAACAGCTTCTCTATATATTACGACTGTTTTTTAAAATGCTCTTATATCCCCAAATAAAAAAAATCTACACTATATGAAAATCTAGTTTTTTTCTTGTTATTTTTCTTGTATAGTTTATACTGAAACAGGTAGGGACTCAGTTTTAGGATTTAAAATGTGGATATTTTTAAACATGTTAAAAACGAACAGTTTAATTAGATCTATGGCGTAAAATGCGAATTTTTGTAAACCTATATAAAGGGGCATTTTATATTATGTGTCGAATAGCTTTTGTACATATGACTGCTGTTTTAATAGTGCTATTGTATTCTCAAACTAAAATTACTATGCTAATATGAAAATATAAGGTATTTTGTTATTTTTAATGTATAGTTTATGTTCTGATAACATATAAGTTATTATATATAGAAATATGTTATGAGTGTTATGCGCAGGACAGTTTGTTCATTTTAGTGGAGTGGTCACAATATATGTTCAAGAGTTCAATGTAATATTTTGAAAAAAGTAATAATTCAAAGATAAAGAATCTACTGTAGAATTATTAAAGGGTTATACTCTGATTTAAGTGCTTGTTACATTGAGAAGTTTTCATTTATGTGTTATATAAATAACTTAATATTTAATAATTTAAAAAATATATAGCTTTATAAAACACTACACATGACAAATTTGAGTGTTGAAGTTAATTTCTGCCTCAGAGACACGAAGATCGGTGTTTGCGATAGGCTCTAAAACGTTTAAAGCTAAAAATCTCAAGAGACAGTTCATTTCCATCCTTTTGATGTATCTGGTAAAAAATCCGGCTTATGTGTTATATCGTTTTCTTGCTGTGAGAGGCAATGATGCTAATTCTAGTTTCACGTTTGAAACGGACATTGTGATGGCGTTGAATGTATGTAGGTTGAGTGAAGTATGTGGAGCTTCATATATATTCAAGAATAATTTGCATCCTGCCTGAGCTACCTACTGATGTGACAAGTTTGGGTCAACAAAGTCTGAATTTGTACACTCGAATAATTTACATTGCATCAACGTTTTGCAGATAGTAATTTTCCTCTACCTGTAACAAGATGATGTTGGGTTAGAGCCTGAAGTGAATGAGCAAATAGTATAGTATTTTTGAGCCCTTTTTGATATGACTGAAATACCAGAGTTTCTGTTTTCCCTAGGACTCTTATATATAAGTATATGCTGTTATCTAAAGAAATTAACACTCTGATATGAACATGTATATTCGTACATGTATACATGTATGTACATCTATATTCTATCAAAAAACAGTAACATTGTCACTTTCACACAGTGGATCTGTGTATCTATAGCAGTCTGAACAATCAGAGTGTTAGAGCCATTATTACTTTGCTGACATGAGACTATTTAGTCGTTTAGTTTAGAGGGTAGATTGTGAATCAACTTTGTCTTGTTGCTCTTATTCGAGTGAATTTAATTTTGGTATCATTTGATTGCAGTATTTTTATCAACTGACGTTTTCTCTAAGCTTTTTATTTTACTTTGGTACTATGTTACTGTTTAAAGTGTCAGTGTAACCATCGAAAAAAATTTTGAAGCATTTTCCAAAATAGTATTTTTTACCGTATTTTATGTATGCGTTACAAATATCTTCTATTATTTAGCACTGCTTTTCCACCACATTAAGTAAGAGAAACCATTAACCACATTAATTGTTTGTTATTGGAGATTATTTATCTCTTCCGATTATCCCAATGTTAGAAATTAAGCATATTTTTCGTTTTACGCTTTCCGCAATCATTGAAGAGAGAAATAGGATAAAGAGCCAATTTATATTGTAAGTAATTTGCTAGATCACAGTGCTACATTTCCGCAAGAAAATACGTTAAAATATAACAAGATGGTCCACAGTTATAGTGCTATCATGAAATTTGATTGAATTTTGCATTTTTTTTTAGTGATTGTGCTATACCTTTCTGAGTAAGTTTCACAGCCCAGAAGCATTTTCCAAATACCTGAATCATTTTTTTACTCCCGATTTTCAAAGCAGGGGACAATTTACCTTAATTAAAAAATCAGCTCCGAGAAAGCTAAAAAAAATATTCGCCGAAGAAAATCTATCATTCGTAGTAAATGAATTGCATTTTTGATGAGTTGCAGTTTTTTTCTTTAATAAATCTGAAATTATTCTGTAATTATTGTTTTTAAGGCAAACGTTTTCTCGTTTTATACCAATGCTAATTAGCAAGTTTTCGATTTGAAAAATTAGCCGCTGCAATGAATTGAAGAAGACGCCAGACTAATGAACATTTTAAATATCTAATTAAAGAATTTAAAACAGCAAAGAATTTTAAAAAAGTAAAAGAAAATTATCTTTTTCAAAATAGGAAACAATGATACAAAACTTTTATAAAAATATGCAAAAAAATCAAATTTTTTTTATTGATATGTTTTTTGTGATACTGTTTTGTGATACTGTCTTTTATCCATTAGTTTAATTAACTGCTTTTTAACATCAGTTTTCTTACGCTTTTGTCAATTTCTACTTTTTAATGCTTTGAGAAAATATCGAATTTTTGCTCCTATACCTGTGTTAATAAAAATGAAGACGTCTGAATATTCATTTCGGACTATCTAATTAGAGCTATTTATAGATGCTTATTTTTACGATGGAAAAAGATAATAATAATTAAAAAAATCAATAGTGGAATGGAGAAAAAATTCCATTAAATTTAAATAATTAAAATAAAGAAAAAAGAGGAAAAATACATAGAAAAAGCTTTGGTAATTAATCTATTCTAATTCCAGTAATGAGATATGCCTATTAATGATACAAATATTTAGTTTTATTCTCAGTGACGAAAAGTAAATATTTGTGATATAATTGTCTCGTTAGTCAGTAAATAACATTTTTTTTTAATCAAAATATTAATGTATTTTGTGTAAGTAATGAAACAAATTGCTTTCTAAACACAATGATGCCAATTTGAAACTACATCATGACAATGGACCGAGCTACAACTGCTGCTTATTAAATGACTATCTGTCCTGAACCGGTCTCAAAACTCTTCCCCATCCTTCCTACAGTCTCGATCTGCCGTCACTTGATTTAATCGATTCCAGTTGACATTATTGTATTCGAAAAATAAAAAGTTAACTCATATTTTCTTACATATAGACAATAAATCAATATTTTAAAAACAGTTGCAATTACAGAGTCATTAGACAACTATAAGTACTACAAATATTTACTTTGCATCAGTAAGATAAACATGACTGGAATCGGGGTGACTTATTCGATCATCTGAGGGAAATCAACGCGCAAGTGACTTTATGTCTTGTGAAGATGATATTTTAAAGCACAGTTTTTAGCACGTATTATTCGAAATGAAATCAAAGATATTTATAGAAAATGAGATTTTAAAAATCCTTAGAAATGATTTTCAGTGTCAACTCGTATTCATCACTCGGAGATATTAGATCTCTTTTCCACAGATTGAAAAAAATTACAGTATTGCTCTAGGACATTTTGATTCTACTAAAATATATTTAATTCCACATTTAAATACTTAACAAGTAGGAAAAATCATACGTCGAGCATAGATTATGAAACACTTTCCAACTTCCAACATTAAATTCAATTGATTCGCTTTTGCATTTGCTTCAGAAACTTAATTCAATTTATTTTATATTCATTCTAAGGTGTTCTGGTGTAATAACGCCAGGCGGGGTAATAACGCCAAGTGCTTATATTAGCATAATTATGAAATTATCCGGTAAATGACCCCCATGTGTTTTGCGCAAAGGGTTTTGAGTCATATAAATCGCAAAAAACAGCTTAAAGTTAATTTGTTCTATTTGTAGGTCTTATTGCTTTTACAAGCAACTAAAATTAACGCTAGATCTAAAACTTGAAAGATAAGTTTTGTGATGTGAAGACTATATTTTTTATCCGAAAATACTTTGTTTATTACATAAATTTGTAGTGCATTTCATGTACTTTCAAAATTTTGTAGAAGATTTTGGATATCTTCTCGAGATAAATTGTAGTTTAAAATATACTGCGCAATAAGCATACCGGGGTAATAACGCCATTCCTTGGCTTTATTACCCCAGTTGATTACTTGCAGTGGCGGAACAACATCCGGAGGGGGGTTATTTATTAATATTGGACAGCATTATTATCATTGTTGAAATGGTAAGATTAAGAAGGGGGGGGGTTCAATGCCCAAAATTAATCTCTCTCTCTCTTTTTTTATTATACGAATGTAAAAATTAATTTTAAACTCTTATAAATAAAACTATATCAAAATATTTTTGATATTATAATTTGAACATCGATAAAATCAGGTTTCTATTAAATTTCCACTGGATTGTTCAATTGAATTCTAAATTTTAATTATCCGCTTTCTCAGTGCCCGGTTTTTTAAATTTTTACAAATTTAATTTTTAATTGATGTGACAGAAATTGTAACATAACTAATGTGAAGCGGTTTGTGAGACCGCAAGATTGAAAGATCAATAAAAGGCGGGAATAACACATAGGATTAAGTTTTTGTACTAAACTTTTTATACAAGACTATTATACTTATTATTCATCTATTTAAAGGTCTCTGGTGATAGTACTAAAGTTCCAAATGAAACAAAATTTCGGTAGTGTTTGTAGTTAAACTGAAAATTACAAGTTAAACTATAAAAATTAAAAGAAAAACAGTGATCTGTGAGACCGGTAACATTACTTAAAGGTTAAAAGGCGATCAATGATTAAAAATAATAGAATACAGTTCCTGTACTAAACTTATTGTAAAGAATTAATTCTTATTAAAAATTAATCTATTAAAATATTTCTAACAATAGTACGAGGATTTAAAAAAAAAAGAGAATTTCAGTTGTAGCTATAGGTAAACTGGAAAATACAAGTTAAACTCTAAAATTTACGGGGGAGGGGGGATAGCGTTCAGTGTGATTGCTAACAGTAGTTAAAGGTTAATTTTGTAACTAATATAGAGATAATTATGTATAACTACATGAATCATGTATAAAATTTAATAAGAGACCTCACTGGGACAATATTTTTTATCAAAAATATTATTTAAATAAGTAAAATTTTTTAAAAGCATGTTTTATATATCGCCGACAATTTAACTTTAGGTTTGAGGAATCCGCATTAGTGTGGAGTTATGGGTTAAAAACTGTTTACAAGACTACTATAATAGTATTAACAAAAATATTTATTGCATGTAACTCTAGTTATTAGAATTTCACTTGATTAAAATATTACATTTTAAATGGTTAAAAACATGCAATGTTTCTTATAATTATATTTAAGCGACACTTTTTAAACAAAGAGAGGCACAGGGTGTTATATTTTGTTGAAGCTCCCCCTCAGTCCTTTTTCTTTCGCTTTCATAAAAAATTGAATATTTTCTATCGCATAGAATGCATACATGGGAATATAAATACTGATTCAAATAAACACAGTTAAAATCGTGCAATGTTTCTAATAATTCTATTTAAACGGTCCTTTTTAAGCAAAAAGTAGCTTAGAATCTGATATTCTTTTGCCTCCTCTCCTCCTCCTCCCCCCCCCCCCCAATCACAAATTTCTTTTTTTTACTCTTTCACAAAAATTGAACATTTTTAATAGCTTAGAATGCAATTTATCAATTTCTAGATTTGTTGAGTTTGTATTTTTAGAATTGGGCAATCTAAGTGCCATTTTTCAATCTAATTTTATAGTTTTCTTTGCATGGCGTTATTACCCATATAGGTGGGTAATAGCGCCAAATAGCATTGGTCAAGAAATCACGCAATTAAATTTTATGAATACATATCTGTTAAATTATTTTTTTATATAGATAGTCAATAAGTTTCTGTATCAAATCTATATTTGTTTGAAAAATACAATCTAAAACTAAGCCGTGAAAATTGATAGAAACATAACGTGGCGTAATTACCCCAGGATACTTTATTAATATTACATGTCTTTTAAAGGAGTATTATTTTATTTTAAGAAATACTTTTGCTATAATTTACATGCAGTAATGTTAGTATATGTTTATGCATTTATCTCATGACTTCATTTATGTTTAGACATTTAGTGATAATAATAATTATTATTATTTACTTAATTCTTTTTGCGTCGTTTGTGATTCTTTTATTTAAACACACATTTCACGCTTTAAATTTCAAATAAAAATTACTTTCCTGAAAGAATCATGTGTAATGAAGCGCAAATTTATTAGAAAGTTGTAATATAAGTTATATCTTATTGTAATGTAATATTTTCCAAACATCTCCAATAATTCTTCCTTAGCCTATTGTCATAATGAATATGAATTAAATAGCATGCAAAACAACAACATTCGTTATGTTTCAAACAGTAAAATATTTGTTAAACACTATATAATCTATTTGGTTAACTAGTGTTAATGATATTAACGTAAAATTAATTTTTTCTAAAAATGGTATAAAAATTCGGATCCGAACGGGCTAATTAATTTAAATAAAATTAATAATTTTGGGAAATAATTTTGTCAAAATACTGCTATAATTTAGTTATTCAGTTAAATGTTATCCGAAAACAAAATTGCTTTTCGACAGCTATTGGGTTACTAACAGAAATTTTTATAAAACATTTTCTTACTATTTAACAGACATGAATGCTTAAAATTATATAGGAGTTTGAAATTTTTTTTTATCATATTTAAAAATATACTTTTTTATGAATTACTGTTTAGCAAACTAACGAACCATTAGAAAAAAAAAACAAAATGATAAATTTTGATTACAAAAAATATGGTAAGTGATTTGTTAAAGTAAAAAAGAATGATAAGTTGAATGAATGATGTAAAAAATGATTAATTAGCAGAAAAAATGATTAATTAGGAGTAAGTTTTTTTATGATATTTTTGATTTTAACAATGTGAGAAGAAATTTTACTTTAGTTCAAAAAAGTAAGAAAACCAAACGTAACAAAACAGATCTGTTATAAAAAAAAAAGCCTTTTTTTTAGATTTTGTCATACGTTAAATTTATGACAGTTTAAAAGCCAGCTGGTGATCTTGTTTCAAGAAATAATTTTTGTAGCAAAGACAGCGCTTCAAAATTTAACTCAACACTTTTCAAAATACTCTAGCATAAAAAAGATTAAAAATATTAAATTGCTACTTTATATAATAATTTAGTTTTCATTGATCACACTTTTATGTAGACTATATGTAGACGTTAGATTTTTAAATTTTTAAATGTTTCATATTAGATGATATTTACTGAAATTATCACTTTGAAATCGAAGTAAATGAAAGTTCAAAGTAATCGAAGAAGACTTTGAAAGGACTTTTAAAATCCACAAAAGAAAATTAAATATAAAACATATTTCATCGGCAATAGCCAGTCAATTGAGATTCTTACAAAGATATTTAAAAAAAGATTTTAAGCACCTTAAAAAATTTAAAAAATACTGACATGAAAATCTAACAATATATATTTTTTAATATTTTAATTGATTTTTAGGAAAATATATTTAAAATTAATCCAGCATATTATTACATTCTTTCTAATTACCAAAAAGGTGTAAGATTAAGATTTGATAAACAGTATAAAGTTTTATTTTATGTTGACACTAGCTGACCCGCCCGGCGTTGCCCGGGTCCGTAATAATAATGTTAAACAAACTTGAAATTTTTATGATTTTATCTTTAACTCGAAATTTGTGTAAATACACTGTTAAAAATTTGACCCTTTTGCTGCATCGTCACTCCATCGCTTTTATAGAAAATGATTACTTCAGCCTATTATGGAGCATTCTCATAGGTCAAAAGAGAGATATTCTATAAAAGCGGGGGAGTGATGATGCAGCAAAAGTGTCAAATTTTTTACAGTGTAAATCATATTAAAAGCGTGCCCCCTGACGGTGTCAAAAATCGGTTTAAAAAAACTAATATTTAGCTGCAAAAATACCTAAAATGACTGCAATGGGAAACGCAGGAGGGAATATGTGTCCAACGATTGCTTGATTTTCATGTTAAAGTGTTGATATTTATCATTAAAATTACTGTTAAGTGACTTAACTAAAAACTTTTTTCACATAGATATTCCAAGTAAAATATTTTGAATTTCAAACTAATTATATCACTCTTAATTCCGACTACACCGTGAATGAAATCGATTCTCGATGATTAGCTAAAAGGTTAGTATATAGTATTATAATTTCAGAGCCATTTTACAAAAATAGGTGTATATTTTTTATCAAACATGCATAATGTTCATTCTGTGAACAAAATCCTAACAGTAACCTAATTGTATTGTAATCATAACTTGTCTATAACCTAGCTGTATCTTAACAGTAACCAAACGGTAACTTAAATATATCATAAATGTAACCTGGCTGTCACCTTATCATAACCTACCCATAATCTAACCACAACCTAACCGCAACTTAACCTTAACCTAACTGTAACTTAAGCATGACCTAACTGCAACCTAACCGGAAATAAAATATAACATAAGGCTCACCGGAACGTAATTGCAACCTAACTGTTACCTAACCGTAACCAAGTTCTAATTTAACACTAACTATAAACGAAATATTTTAACCATCTCGCGCTAAATACTTAGTTTCACTTTCCACCGCTACGGAACGCATTATGTTTTGTAGAACATCCGAATTTTAGGTTCGGATTGGATTCATGTCCATGGAAATTATTTTGTCTTCTTCGGATACTGTTATGGTTGTTTTGGAATATTTTTGTTCAGTTTAGATTCGGTTCAATTCAGATTTCGTGGGGTTTTTTTCTTTCCTTCAAATGGGATTTTTAGGTTCTGGTCGGGTTATACTTCCATGGAAATTATTTTACTTAGTTCCAATGAGGTTATACTTCACTGAAGTATTTTTGTTAGGTTCAGATTAGGCTTGGTTCAAATTTCGGGAATTTTTTTTTTACAATTTTTTTGGTTCGGATTGGGTTTATGTCCATGGAAATTATATTGTCATGTTCGGATCTGGTTATAGTTATTTGGAATATTTTCGTCGGATTCAGATTTGGTTCGATTCAGATTTCAGGTATTTTTTCAAATTGATTTTTAAGGTTCTGGTCGGATTCATGTCCAGGGAAATTATTGTCTTTCTCGGAAACTGTTTTGGGTCTCTGCAATATTTTTTTCGGGTTCAGATGTCGTTCAATTCAGATTTTGGTTTTTTAAATGGATTTTTTAGGTTCAGGTTGGGTTGCGCGTCAACGGAAATTATTCTGCATTGTTCGAATAAGGATATGCTTCTCTGGAACATTTTTGTCAGATTCAGATTTAGTTCAGTTTTTTAGGTTCGGATTGGGTTCATGTTCATGGAAATTTTTTGTCTTGTTCGGATCCGGGTATGGTTCTGTGGAATATTTTTGTCAGGTTCATATTTGGCTCGATTCAAATTTCAGTATTTCATTATTTTTTTCAAATGGAATTTTAGGTTCGGATCGGGTTCATGTCCACGGAAATTATTTTCTCTCATTCGAATCCGGTTATAGTTCTTTCGAATATTTTGATTGGATTCAGATGTAGTTTGCATAAAATTTCAGGTTTTTTTTCAAATGGGATTTTTTAGGTTCGAGTCAGGTTTATGTTCACGGAAATTATTTTGTCTTGCTCTTATCAGGTTATAGTTCTTTGGAATATTTTTATCGATTTCAGGTTTCGTTCTGGTCATTTTTCGGGTTTTTTCAAAGAATTTTTAGGTCCGGGTCGGGTTGCATATACACGAACATTATTTTTTCTTGATCGGATTGGGGTATGCTTCATTTGAATATTTTTCTAGGATTCAGATTTGATTCGGGTCAGATATCAAATCCATAGTTTTTTCAAATGGAATTTTAAGGTTCGGGTCGGGTTTATGCTTATGGAATTTTTGTCTTGCTTGGATCGGAGTATGGTCCGTTTTTTTCTGGTTGGGATCGGGTTATGTGTTAATACGCCTAAACATTATGTTTTGCTACTGTTCTTTTGGTGACTATTTTTGATATATAATTTATTTATTTGATAATTTATTACTGTGTGTGAATCGTATGCCGATTCGAACAATTGTACGTCAAGCAGCCATTTCATTTTTGTTTTAAAAACAAATTAAAGTCTTAATAAAATTTTAACTTAAATAAAATGCATTCAAATTTAATCAATGATTTAAAAAAACTGCTAAAAAAGCCTCATATACACTATATTGCCATTGATTATTGGACACTTGCGATTTTAGACATTTTACTAAATATCTAGAAAAATACACGAGGAATCATCTCGAAACTCTTAGTGTATAAATCTAATAGTATACGTCATACATCTCCGTGAAGATTTTTTACCGAAACTCCATAGGGGACCGCCAACAAATTAAAAAAGAATGGATATCTTTTGAATAACTCTGTCAAAACTAGTGTAGCAAAAGCGCTCAAACTCTAGATTATGATTGAATGCCTTATTGTAATACACTGTGTTCATTTTAATGCAAATAGCATGCATACTCGCAGAGTAATTAAGGTTTTTATAAAAATGGTCCCAAATTTTTCCAAGTTTTTTCCTTATAATTTTTAGAGTTCTTAATATAAAATAATATTTTTTTCAGAAAATATGATAAACAACATTGCACAGAGTACCCTGTAATCAGAATTAAAAAATAATAAAAATTGTATGAAAAATGAGTAGGTTTACTAAATAATTTTTTACTGCGCATGCGTCAACGATATCAAAATTTTATTTGCATATTATGTTAGCTAAATGTATAGAGCAACTTTTGTGAAAGTCACAAAATCATAACTTGAAAATTCTGAAAATAATCGTCAATTTAATAAGTTGAAAATCCGTTATTCTCAAAATGAAGCAAAAACAAGAGGGGTTGTATCCATATATTCATTGATTAGTGTGAATATAGAATACACAATACGGGATGTTACGACTACTTTTGGATAAAATCCCTCATTTTTTTTGCTTCATTTTGGAAACAACGGATTTTGTCCTTTTTCTATAGACGATTACTTTCAGAATTTTCAAGCCATAATTTTGAAACTTTTACAAAAGTTGCTCTATACATTTAGCTAACATAATATGCAAATGAAATTTTGATATCTTTGACGCATGCGCAGTAAAAAATTATTTAGTAAACCTACTCATTTTTCATACAATTTTTATTATTTTTTAATTCTGACTACAGGGTACTGTCTGCAATGTTGTTTGTCACATTTTCTGAAAACAATATTATTTTATATTAAGAACTCTGAAAATTATAAGGGAAAAACTCGGAAAAATTTGGGACCATTTTTATAAAAACCTTAATTACTCTGCGAGTATGCATGCTATTTGCATAAAAATGAACACAGTGTATTACAATAAGGCATTCAATCATAATCTAGAGTTTGAGCACTTTTGCTACATTAGTTTTGACAGGGTTATTCAAAAGATATTCATTCTTTTTTAATTTGTTGACGGTCCCCTATGGAGTTTCGGTAAAAAATCTTCACGGAGATGTATGACGTATACTATTATATTTATACACTAAGAGTTTCGAGATGATTCCTCATGTATTTTTCTAGATATTTAGTAAAATGTCTGAAATCGCAAGTGTCCCATAATCAATGGCAATATAGTGTATACATATACATATATTTATTGCAACATAGCTAATCACACATATATTCTAATGTACGAAGTACCAACGATCTGACGTAACAGCTGTGTTCAAAAATCCTAAGTTAAACTGACATTTTGCCAGTCTATGAATTTTAAAGGTCTTTGGGGAAAAAAAAAAAAAAAACAGTCACTTCTGAAATGTCAAAATCTCAAATTGGTTTCTTTCATAGAGTAAAAAGAAATTAATAGAGTGGAAGTATTATGTCTGGACGTGATGTTAAAAATGTAACCCTACATTAAGTCCAATTAAGCACCAACAAAAGCACGTGCTTTGACACGCCTATCAATTAAAACAGATTTAAACCCGTATTTTTTTGCTGTTGTTCCTTAAAAAGAACTAATCTATCGCTTCACTGGTAAAAATTTATTACTTATTTTATCATATTTGTTTTAAATATCAATATAGAAAATTATTTTAAAGTTTTGCTTGAAAATATAGCATTTTTTTGTTAATACGTTAAAATCGTCTGCAGCCAGAAATCTATATTTTAGATTAATATTTATTGCTTAAGTTTTCATACATGATTTTAAAAGAATGTTTTCATCATTATATTTTAAATATTTATTTACATGCAATTGTTAAGTCATAAAAATTTTTCCTCCACGTTATAAATTATTTAAAATTACATTACTGAAGGAAACTTTTAGTTCGTATCAAATGTTTTCAATATCTCATTTAATTTTAATTTGATATTTAATTATTGCTCATTTTCCAATTTCCTTCATTTTAAAAGCGAACTTTTATTTTAATAAATTATAATAGAACAAAGACAATTTAAAAATTTTGCTATTTCCTCTTAAAATATGCTTCAATTGTAATTCATTTCTTTCAATTCGTCTTATAATACAAAATCTCTTCCACGTCCTTTTGTTTGGCACATTAAAATTTGAGCGATAAATGGTTTCATATTGCAAACCTTTTTTGAGGCTTACTTCATCTCCACTTATCTGATTCCTCCATAGGTTTCCTTAATTCTGTCTCAGCTTTTTTATTATTTCTGCGAAAATTTTCACACAACCAACCAACCGTAAACAAACGAAAGAGAAAAAAATTGGGAAAAAGATGATTTTTTATGAGAGTGACCTCTCGATTTTAATTAATTACTCAGTCAATAATTGGAATTTCGAAATTCTGAAGCTCAGGTGCATCAGGAGAGGTTTGGGGCTACTCTCAAAAAATTTTTGAGCTTCGTACATGCAGTAGATTTTGCTAGCCATCGCAGACACACACACAGACACACAGACAGAGCGTTTTGTTCTTTTATTAGTATAGATAGTTCAACATTCATTTAATAGTTTCATAGAGTCATTTTAATAGCAAAATAACAACAACAATAATAATAATAATAATAATAATAATAATAATAATAATAATAATAATTATTATTATTATAATCATTTATTAATTTATTTATTATTATTATTTATTATTATTATTATTATTTTTAGCTTTTTTTTTTTGAAGAAGAAAATAAAATAAACTCATCGATAAGTAATAAAATAAAATTTCTTTCTTCTGACAGCTCAATTTCCGAAATGATGAAAGAGTTGAAGTATTCCTAGAAGAAGAATTCCTTGATAACAAGTTGCTGGTTTTACTAAGTACTTAATGATGTTCTTCTGATTAGTTCTTAATAAAACTTCCTTTAAGTCCAACGTAAATTAGAGTGTGATACAGTTGGTATATTATTTTTATTAATTTAGGCAAATTTTATGTTTAATACAAACAAATTAAATTTCTGTAAAAATAGATTAACAAATTATGTACATAAAAAAATCATAGTTCCTTTTAAACTATTATTTTAACACAATCAAACTGATTGGTAGAGTTACCATACAAATTGAGTATTTCTACCTGGGCCAAAAAAAAGTAAAATAAAATAAACAGGCTGGGAATTGAACCCAGATCGTCGGCTTACGTGGCCGATGCTCTACCGTTTAAGCTAATGGGACTGACAACCATCGAGTATTTTTCGCTCAGATAACATTATTGATAATAACATCCTGGTCTGTCATTTAAACAGTTCAGCAGAATAAACCGCAGGTAAAGGAACTTCATATAAACTATTAATATTTAAATATAAACTAATATTTTAAGACAATCAAACTATTTAGTAAATTTATCATGCGAAATGAGTATTTTCAACTGACCGAAAAAATGCCCAGTCTGGGAATTGAACCCAGATCATTGGCTTTCAGGGCAAATGCTTTACCGTTTAAGTTAACTGGGCTAACAATCAGCGACTTTTCGCCCAGATAATCTTATTAATAATAACATCTGCTCTGTCGTTTAGACAGCTCAACAGAATAAACCATAGGTAAAAATATTATTTTAAAATAGTTTGCTTGTGTTAAAATAATAGTCTATATTTACGTATCCATCATTTATATGATGCTCCTTTACCTGCGGTTTATTCTGTTGAGCTTTCTAAAAGTTATCCGAGGGAAAAGTTCTCACTGGTTGTAGGCCAATTAACTTACAAAGTAAAGCGTTGGCCACGTAAGCCAACGATAAGGCTTCAATTCCCAGCCTGGGCATTTTTTTGATAAGTTTGAAATAAACAATTCGTATGATAAATTTATTCATCAGCTGGATTATGTTAAAATAATACTTTATATTTATGTATACATCGTTTATCTCGAGTTCCTTTGCCTGCAGTTTATTCTGCCGAGCTGTCTAAATGACAGATCAGATGTTATTATTAATAAGGTTAATTGAACGAAAAGTGCTTGCTTGTTGTCAGCCCAGTTAGCTTAAACGGTACAGCATTGGTCCACTAAGCCAATGTTCTGCGTTTGATTCACATCCTGGGCATTTTTTCGCACAACTGGAACTACTTAATTAGTATGATAACGTTATCTTTTATCACATATGTTTTTCAACCATACATGCATTATATACAGTAAACTATAAAATTGTTTAAGGCGGTATTGATCGGGAAATGAAATCGGGGGAAGATTTTTGTGTATAGTCCAATCGTTCCACGTTGCTTATTATACAGATATGGAAAAAAGTTCTATAATCAGATTAATCTGATCATGAAAGAGAATTTCATTCCGGATACTTGTAACACAGGTTCTGTAGAACGAATTTTTATGGGAAGATTTTCATGTATAACATATCGTTCTACGTTGCTTAGTTCTAGATCTTTGAGTAAAAGTTCTGTATGTTTTATATATAAAATAAAAACTAAGTCTGTGACCATACGATCCATGAAGGATCAGTTTCTACAATGTCCAATCCTATTTACTTGACCTTGGACCCCGAGATGCTATACAGCATGTATCAAAGTCAGGTGGTCAGCCAGGACGTTTGAATGCCTCATACGGACTCCTGAGACAAGGAAACGAAGTCTGCTTATCCCTTTATTAAGGTCTTAAAAGCAGTTTTCAGCCAGAACAAAAATATTTACAGAATAAGCGCTACCCTTTGGGACCCTCTCACAACAGATAACGATGGAGAAGGATGACATGTGATGGTTTGTTGAGATGGCCCTGCCCGTTAAAGAATTTGCTCTCCAAGCAACCAGTGGGATGGAATGTGTAGATTGATGCTAAGTGTGCGTCACAATATGCAACTGAAATTCAATAAGTAGCGTGTGACGAATCACACCGAGAGTTTAAAAGTGTAGAATATTTATGAAATGAAGAAGAGCAGTCGAAGGCAAAGGAGACCTCAGAGCAATCTCAACCTCTCGCAACTCGCCAGAGAGACAGATCGTTAAAAGGTTAGGATGGGAACGCCCATTCCCAAACTACCTTGATACTTATTTTATCGATTTTGAAAGGGCTTCGACTTCCAACTGGTAAAGATAATTACATTTTTTACAGCCTAGAAATCGGACTCACGATCTGTATCGTCCCAGTCAGGTATGCTGACCACTGTGCCACTGGGCTTTATACATATAAAATGCAAATGGAAATTTCATTCCAAAAGCTTTTCCTCACATTTTTCTAAATGGATTTTTAGAGACTTACATTTTTTGTTAGGTAATTCTTCAGGAATTTTCGCCTGATTATAGGCTTACTTGGTTAGGCCGACCATGGCAGTGAGGGATACCTGCTAGAATATATATATAATCAATTACATTGAAATCGTTTTCAGAACCGTATACTACTAATAATATAATTTTAAAATCTCACATTACAATAACTATGTACTTATCATACAAGAGCTGTGTATTTTATCTCATATGAATTGTGTACCAATCTATTCATCTAGTTGATTTCTAAAATAAAAATTAATTACTTTAATTAATTTGATGGAAGTCAAGTTAGTTTTTAATAGCATAAAAAATAAACTTTTAGACAAAGGAGAAATACTACTTTCAGCTGTTGAAATGTAGTTAACGCAAAAATTAATAAATAATGCAAAAAGTCTTAGGCTAATAAATAGAAAAATATCTTTGATGATTTATAAAGCCATGTCTAGAGTTTAACTAATTTATTGTTTACTGATAACAAAAGCAACTAAATGTGAGGGGAATTTTTTCCTCACGAAAACTTTTGTTGATGAAATATTTTATTAAATCTTTTTCAGGATGGTTATTTGTTATATTATAGTTAATAGATGAGAAAAAAGGAAATTTGATCAAAGGAAATTTGATCAAAGAAAATATCAATGTACAATTAAGGTGGGGACTAAGGTATGGTACACATGTAATTTCATTTGAAAAATAATTTAAGATACTACTAAATAAAGAACTTAGACGTTTAAACAAGATATGGCAATTGATGATTTTTTATAGCACTTCCATAATTTATTACTGAATTAAGTAATAAGGTATCCTGGGGTAATAACGCCACGTTAAGGTTCTACCAATTTTCACGGCTTAGTTTTAGATTGTATTTTTCAAACAAATATAGGATTTTATACAGAAATTCACTGACTATCTATATAAAAAAAATAATTTAACAGATATGTATTCATGAAATTTAATTGCGTGATTTCTTGACCAAGGGTATTTGGCGTTATTACCCACCTATATGGGTAATAACGCCATGCAAAGAAAACAATAAAATTAGATTGAAAATGGCATTTAGATTGCCCAATTCTAAAAATACATACTCTAGAAATTGATAAATTGCATTCTAACCTATTAAAAATGTTCAATTTTTTTGTGAAAGAGTAAAAAAAAGAAAGTTGTGGTTGGGGGGGGGGGGGGGGAGAGAGAGGAGGCAAAAGAATATCAGATTCTAAACTACTTTTTGCTTAAAAAGGACCGTTTAAATAGAATTATTAGAAACATTGCACGATTTTAACAGTGTTTATTTGAATCAGTATTTATATTCCCACGTATGCATTCTACGCGATAGAAAATATTCAATTTTTTATGAAAGCGAAAAAAAAAAGGAGTGAGGGGGAGCTTCGACAGAATATAACACCCTGTTCCTCTCTTTGTTTAAAAAGTCGCGCTTAAATATAATTATAAGAAACATTGCATGGTTTTAACCATTTATGATGTAATATTTTAATCAAGTGAAATTTTATAATAACTAGAGTTGCATGCAATAAATATATTTGTTAATACTATTATAGTAGTCTTGTAAATAGTTTTTAACCCATAACTCCACACTAATGCGGATTCCTCAAATCTAAAGGTAAATTGTCGGCGTTATATAAAACATGCTTTAAAAAATTTTTACTTATTTAAATAAGATTTTTGATAAAAAATATTGTCCCAATGAGATCTCTTATTAAATTTTATACATGATTCATGTGGTCATACATAATTATCTTTATATTAGCTACAAAATTAACCTTTAACTACTGTTAGCAATCTCACTGAGCGCTATCCCCCCTTCCCCCCAAATTTTAGAATTTAACTTGTATTTCCCAGTTTAACTATAGCTACAACTGAAATTCTCTTTTAAAAAAATCCTCGTACTATTGTTAGAAATATTTTAATAGATTAATTTTTAATAAGAATTAATTCTTTATAATAAGTTTAGTACAGGAACTGTATTCTATGATTTTTAATCATTGATCGCCTTTTAAACTTTAACTAATGTTACTGGTTTCAAAGACCACTGTTTTTCTTTTAATTTTTATAGTTTAACTTGTAATTTTCAGTTTAACTACAAACACTACCGAAATTTTGTTTCATTTGGAACTTTAGTACTATCAACAGAGACCTTTAAATAGGTGAATAATAAGTATAATAGTCTTGTATAAAAAGTTTAGTACAAAAACACAATCCTATGTGTTATTCCTGCCTTTTATTCATCTTTCAATCTTGCGGTCTCACAAACCGCTTCACATTTGTTACGTTACAATTTTTGCCACATCAGTTAAAAATTAAATTTGTAAAAATTTAAAAAACCGAGCGCTGAGAAAGCGGATAGTTAAAATTTAGAATTCAATTGAACAATCCAGTGGAAATTGAATAGAAACCTGATTTTGTAGATGTTCAAATTAGAATATCAAAAATATTTTGATATAGTTTTATTTATAAGAGTTTAAAATTATTTTTTACATTAGTATTATAAAAAAGAGAGAGAGAGATCAGTTTTGGCATTGGACCCCCCCCCTTCTTGATCTTACCATTTCAACAATGATAATAATGCTGTCCAATATTAATAAATAAACATCTTCCGGATGTAGTTCCGACACTGCAAGGAATCAACCGGGGTAATAAAGCCAAAGATGGGCGTTATTACCTCGGTATGCTTATTGCGCAGTACATTTTAAACTACAATTTATCTCGAGAAGATATCCAAAATCTTCTACAAAATTTTGAAAGTACATGAAATGCACTACAAATTTATGTAATAAACAAAGTATTTTCGGATAAAAAATATAGTCTTCACATCAAATAACTTATCTTTCAAGTTTTAGATCTAGCGTTAATTTTAGTTGCTTCTAAAAACAATAAGACCTACAAATGGAACAAATTAACTTTAATCTGTTTTTTGCGATTTATATGACTCAAAACTCTTCTGCGCAAAGCACATGGGGGTCATTTACTGGATAATTTCATAATTATGCATAATATAAGCACTTGGCGTTATTACCGCGCCTGGCTTTATTACACCAGAACACCTTAGAATGAATATAAAATATATTTAAGTTTCTGAAGTAAATGCAAAAGCAAATCAATTGAATTTAAGGAAGTACATAACTGTTTTATAACTTTTCGAGAGCGTGCGGACTTTTTTAGAGGTTTATGTGTGAATGATGACTCATTTCATCTTAAAAGATGCAAATCTATTTTAAAATATGGGAAGTGCTTCTTTTGAGCTTTTATAGGGCTTTTAAATCTTTGAAACATTCAGTTTTAATATATACACACTAAAACAAACAAACAAAAAAAAAAAAGCTGTAAATTTTACAGAAAAATATGGTAAAAAAAACAGTTTTCAATATACAAAAAAGAAAAAAAGTGGATTTTTAAATATAATGACATTTTTTAGCTCTAGTGCAATAATTTCTCGCCTTTTTTCCATCTACTAATAATATGTATATACTTGTCTGTCGCCTGTTATAACTGTTGATGTTATCTCTGTTATTGCTATAATACATAATATTTGTATGCTATATGATATAATATATGTCTTATTGAACAACAGCTTTGAAATGAAAAGTTAAATTCAGTGACATGTGACAGTCTAGGAGCATTGGTCATATTATGAATAAGAACGAGTCCATGAACAACGAGGATGGAATCAGATTAGTCAGACGTCGATAGATATCTTTTTGTAAAAGAAGGAAATTAAGACATGAATGATTGCAAAGTTTAGCTAAAGAAAATAGCATAAGCGCATTCTTCATTTTTTGTTTATTGAATAGGAAAAAGTTTTTTCATTTTATTAAATCCTATCACACGTAAAGACTTCAATGAAATTGCATAATAGACTATGATTCTAGTTACATTGTGATGACGTCTTATTTAAGATGCAGTCCTTTTATTTCCGTATTACTGAATTTAATATATATATATATGTCGCGTTTTCATAAAACGACAGACTTCAAGGGGATGAGTTTTAATTACGATTTATTTAAAACATAGCAAAGTCTTTTCGCAAGTCTTTACATCATGAGTTCTGGAGACCAAGTGCGTAGATGTATAGAAATTTCTCATCTCCCGAGGGGGGTTACCAGTTAAAAAGGCCATGTGTTTTACTTAAATTAATACGATAAACTTAGGTTTCTTGTTGCCCTGTAAAACCCGTGATTATTAGTCATGGGGCCCGTATCCACATTGAGGGGCGATTTATTAAAAAAGTAATAAATAGGTCTGATTTTTTGTATTTTCTTACAATTTCCCCCCCATCCTTCCGGGGATGGGCCGGCTTCCATCCATGACACTCACCTGAAAAGGGTAAACAATTTTTACATTAAGTGAGCTAATGGGAGATGAGTTATTTCTTTCGTATACTTAACAAATAATAGAATAACAATAATAAAAAATGTACAAATATCATATCTAAAAACAACACTGTTATAAAATGTACCACTATACGTCATTGAACATGATAAAAACAATTGAATTAATAAATGCAAAACACTCAGTAAATATTATACATAGAATAAGATAATCAAAATAAGAAATATGTTGCAGATGGATTCTGAAAAGTCCAATGTTATTTACATTTTCAAATTTGTATGGAACTGTCCTGACATAGTTCAAGAAATAGTACTTTTACACATAACACAATGTTCACAATGATGCAAAAATAATTTAAAATTCAAATATTCATAATAAATCAAAAAGGTAATTAAAATTCCAAATATTCATAATAATGCAAACCAAGATCTGATGTAATATAATATCAGTTCATATGATACCAACTATTTCAGTTTGTTGGTGTAAGTAGTTTAAATTGATTACTAGGAAAAAAGTATCTTAGTTTGGAAGCGTGTATTACTTCATAATCCTTTTTTGTAAGCCAGTTAGGCTTATTTATTTTGAAACTTACATTGGATAATTTTTCCATAATTTGATATGGACCAGAAAAAGGCGGACTTAACTTCCGAGTATTCGGATAGTGAAATTCTTCCACTATGACAAGGTCACCAGGTTTAAAAGGCGCTTCCACAAACTTTAAATCATACCTGACTTTATTTTTCAAGTGATGTTCACTTGTTCTTTGGAAAGCCTCTTTTCTGGCTTCCTCTACAGGGGGGTAATAATTTTCATTGCCTAATACTGATGGATAAGGTAATTGGCCGAACATTAAATATGCAGGAGGGTACTTGGTTACTGAATGAGCTGTGTTATTGTACTCATTAATTACTTCCTGCAGAATTTTGGGCCATGGGACGTTTGAAGGGGTAGAATTTACTTTAAGTCTTAGTCGGGTGCAAATTGACTGATTCACACGCTCATTTTTCCCATTACACTGTGGTCTATGAGAAGAAGTAAGTAATTTTTTTACATTCTGTTTATGTACCCATTTACGAAGTTTAGACGCTGTAAACGCAGGATTTCTATCCGTTAAAATTTTCTTGGGAAGTTGAATACTAAAAATCTATTTAAGAATATTAATGTAGACTTTAGTTGTAACATTTTTAGATGCAAAACCCCAAACATAACGAGTAGCGTGATCAATAGCTATGTGCATATACCTTTTTGATGAATTATAGTAGTTAAAACCTCCTACTGAATCTAATGATATTATATCGAAAAATAGTTCTGCAGGTGGTAATGTCTCCAGAAGACCAAATTTTGGTTGGTGTGATTTTTTGTTGAGTTGGCAGACCTCACAATGCTTGACAAATTGTGTGATATCGTGCGTCATGCTGCTCCAGTAGTATTGTGGGGAAATTAAATTTAACATTTTTTGGATTCCGGGATGGCCAAATTCTGTATGGGTATTTATTAGTAATTTCTCTCTCAAGGAGAATGGTACTACAATTTTTTGAAAACCCTTTTTGCGAATTATTACAATGTCATTAACTTTTTGAAATTTAGGCCCTGTTATATTATCTAATTGTTGGTGTTCTTTAATTTCATCTGACGTTAATAAATGAATATGGGGATTTACAGAAAAAGTGGGATTTCTTGAAAGCATATCTGCTTCAAAATTGGTGGATCCTTTGTTATATTTTACAGTATAATCATACATACTTAATTTTAATGACCATCTGAATAACCTACCTGTTAAATGCTTCACCTTCTTAAGCCATACTAAGGAGGCATGGTCAGTATGTATTGTAAAAGGTTTTCCGTGAAGGTAATAATGGAATTTGTCAAGGGCATCGATTATTGCTAGACATTCCAGTTCTGTGATAGCGTAATTTTGCTCGTAGGGCCTTAATTGTCTCGAGTGGAACGCAATGGGATGCAAGTTCCCTTTTTCATCCATTTGTTTTAAGACAGCACCTACGGCTTCCTTTGAGGCATCAGTATAGACATGGCATGGGAGGTTAGGATTGAATAATTTTAAAATAGGCCTAGAAATTAATGCGTTTTTAAGCAATTCAAATGATTGTTGACAGGCATCTGACCATTCCCAAGGAGCATCTTTCTTTAACAATTTACTTAGAGGGGCTCTAATTTTAGCGTACTTGTCTATGAATTTGTGGTATACGTTTACAGAACCAAGGAACCTTTGCAATGCTTTAACGTTTTTTGGAGGGATTAATTTTTTAATAGTTTCGGTGTTAGCATTGTCTGGTTTTATTTGACCGTTACTAATTTCATAACCGAGGAAGTCAATTTGAGATTTAGCAAAGTTACATTTGGAAAATTTTAATTTTAAATTTTCTTGACGGCAAATGTTAAATATAGTTTTAAGGTGATCCATATGCTCGGCATAGGAATCGGAATAAACTATACAATCATCAAAATAATTGGTAGCAAAATTAACTTTATGTTTATCTAGGATTCTTCGAAGAGCTCTTGCAAATTGAGCTGGGGCATTTTTATAGCCAAAAGGAAGAACCAACCACTCATAAAGATCTTGATTGGCTGCAAAGGCCAACTTCTCTGTGTCTGAAGGATGAAGTGGGATATGCCAGTAACCAGAGGCTAAATCTAGCGTGGAAAAATATTTGGCATTGACAAGTCTGTCCAAAAGCCAATCTATACGGGGCAATGGTTCCGAGTCAGTCTTACAAATGGCATTGATTTTTCTGTAATCAATACAGAGACGCGTTTTATCTTCTCCTTTTTTATATGCCAGAGTGACGGGAGAGGAATAAGGACTGCAGGACTCTTTAATAAGTTTAGCTTCCAGTAATTCTTGTATTTGTTTTTGAATTTCTTCATTGTCCCTAGGAGATGCACGGTAAGGTCGAAGCGAGATAGGAAGTTTCGAGGTGAGAGTTACCCGCTGAGGTTCCCATCTGACTCTACCTACGTCATATCTATTGCGCGCAAAAATATCCTTGAAGTCGCTTAGAAGCCCTTCCAACTGTGAGTTCTCTTCGGTAGTACAATGACTAAAACTTTTGTCATCATAATCCGAGAGAATTTGAGTATCAAGATAACATTGTCCTTGTTGCGACAAAATTTCTTGATTTGATTTGGAAGGAGAACGAAGCGGCTTCTTGCAATTCATATCACTCGTTAAAGTTAATGTATGATTGAATGAGTTTCCCTGAGAAATTTTATTGGAAATGTTTTGATCATACTTAAGAATGACTCCATCCTGAGTCAGAACATTCGAGTAAAAGTCCATCGATATATGGAATTTTTGTAATTCTGGAGTTCTCAGTATCGCATATGGCAAGAATGACCTAACTAGGTATAAGGTGCTATTTTGCCTGATATTTCCTATTTTGAGGGGTACGTGAAGTTTTTCAGAAATCTGAACTTGTCCTTGGGTTTGATTAACATTAAGAGGATGACAGCTTTGAATAGACGTCATATCCAAAGCTGCTACTAAGTTTTCTGGAATAAGGGAAAGGGTACTTCCGCTATCCAATAAAAATGGTATTTGAACCTCATGACAAGTTTTTGAATACGTATGATTATCGTAATTCCCGTATCTGAGGTACCCCGGGACTATAAACCGTCATAAAGCATTATGGGGTATTCCTTGATCAGGGCAATACCCATGGGCATTTTTTGATTGAAACTGATTACTATGGGTTGCCAAATCGGGATTCATTGTTGTCCCTGTATTGCCCTGGACATCATATTTATGGAGTAAAGTATGATGTCTTCGATGGCAATTTTTACAGTTCATCTTGGAGGGACATTTATTTGAAAAGTGGCCACCAAGCAAACAATTGATACATAATTTGTTTAGTTGGACAGTTCTCCAACGGTTATCTATGGGCATATTCGTTAACTTTCTGCAGGTATGGGTAGCATGCGACTCAAGGCAAACACCGCATTTAGTATTTTCTTGACTTTTGGGGAATTTATATCTATCGGAAGAATCTCGGGAATAATTTACATTTCTTATCTCTATTTTAGTTGGATTCTCCAACGCTAGCATACTTTTGGCATGAGTCTCTAAAAATTTTAAAAATTCCGTGAGACTAGGCATATCATTATGAGTAAGAGAGAGCTCCCATCGTTCTTTTAGATTATCACTTAGTTTTTGAATTATAGTATAAATTATCATGTTATCCACCAAAGCATTTTGAGTCAAATTCAAAGACTCTAGAATTCGAAGTGACTCATTACAAGTATCTATTATGTCAAAAATAGCTTTAGAGGAAGAGGGGCAATTTTTCATGTTTTTTAAATTGTATAACATACTTATTTGTGCTATGGCTAAATCTTTAGTTTTATCATAGCGAACGCAGAGAGTGTCCCATGCATTTTTATAATTGGCTTCCGAGAGAGGAAATCCAGAAATTAATTTATGAGCAGGACCCTTTACACTAGCCAGTAGGTATTGCAATTTTGAGAAGCCCCCCAACTCCAAATTTTGATCTATAGTTGTAAGAAAAATCTCTTTAAAAGAAAGCCATTGATCAGCTTCTCCGTGAAAAGGTTTTAATTCAAATTTTGGAAGATTAACAGTTTTTACACAAACATTACCTGTAGTTTTATTTAGACTTTCTGAACCACCCTCGTGAATGTTTAAACTTTTAGTTAACTTATTACGTGATGTATTTATTGCTATGTTTAAATTGTCTAATTTAAGTGCAATCTCATTATATTCATCAATTATAGGATCAGTTTCCGATGCATCGCTCTGAAGAATGGCATTTTCATGGAGTTTATTTAATTCGGTTTCAATATCCTGAACCTGTTTACCATATAAATCTAACTCTTCAAGAGTTACAGTTTCATTATCAATTTTGGGATTTATAATATTTTTTATGCGAGTGATTTTTCCCTTAAGAACAGTTTTTTGTTTTTTAATAGCTTCCATTTTAAATTAATTTTATGACAACTTCTTAAAAATCTAAATATAAGCAAATTCTAAATGATCTTCAAAAAAATAATAATAATATCAACATAATACAAGCATCTGCATAGAATTGTGAAATGAAATAAATAAAAAGAATTATTTATATAAAATAATTAGACGTAAATATGGATATCCATTTTTTTTTTTTTTCAATTTAAAATATAATTACACTTAAAACCATGGTTTGTAGAAATAATAAAACTAAACACAATATCACTACAAATAGCACTTACCTTTAATTACTTATATTAATAAACATCATAAAAACAATAAGAATAATAATATCATATATAAATAACAACCCCAGGGTATACACATACACTCAACCAAAAAAAAAAAAAAAAAAGCAATTTTAGTGTGCGCACATGAAAAACTATGCGTTTTCTTTCTTTTATTTTCGATAAATAATGAAGCAATTACAGGAGCACTTTTTGAAGATTATTGATAACACACTACGAAGCAAACACGAGCAAACACAACTGTTGAATTCGGTTACTCATTATCACCATCGAAGAATAAACACATACGGCACCACACTTCGATGAAATCAGACGAACACAAAACCTCTTTTAAGAAAGCACAAAAACAAAATAAATCACAAGTTCGGAGAGACCGGCCGAAGTAATTCATGGCACGACAGAAGGCAGGAGGGGGGACGAACGGCGATAGTTGAAGTCCCGCTCAAGAAGAAATCCAGTGTCCAGGATGCGGCAAAGCCCGACCGAGTGGAAAATAGCATCTAAGTATTCCAATGGGGCAACGGCGATAGTTCCACTCAAGAAGAAATCCAGTGTCCAGGACAAAGATCTTAGGATGCGGCAGAGCCCGACCGAGTGGAAAATAGCATTTAAGTATTCCAATATGGAATACGTTTGCTGGATGATAACTCATGACGAGACATTAGCTCCTTTTCAGGGCCTCTTTCGATGTTTCGAGTCAGAATGACCACTGTCTTTGCTTTCCTTTGTGGGTCCGGTATTTTTAATGATGTTCATATTTCGTAGATTATTTTCCCGCACTAGGTATCATACTGCCGACTATGAAGAACTGTCGCGTTTTCATAAAACGACAGACTTCAAGGGGATGAGTTTTAATTACGATTTATTTAAAACATAGCAAAGTCTTTTCGCAAGTCTTTACATCATGAGTTCTGGAGACCAAGTGCGTAGATGTATAGAAATTTCTCATCTCCCGAGGGGGGTTACCAGTTAAAAAGGCCATGTGTTTTACTTAAATTAATACGATAAACTTAGGTTTCTTGTTGCCCTGTAAAACCCGTGATTATTAGTCATGGGGCCCGTATCCACATTGAGGGGTGATTTATTAAAAAAGTAATAAATAGGTCTGATTTTTTGTATTTTCTTACATATATATATATATATATATATATATATATATAGGTTTTAAATTCATAAATTTTTGCGCTACAATGCAATAGCTATTGCACCAATATTTGAAGAATTACTAAACTAGTTTTAATATGAACATACCTCATTTGTCTCGTTTTATGTACAATTTCTGATATAATATGACAAAGATTGAATTAAAAGAAAGTAGTATTATAGAACGCCATTTACTCGGACCGTTTGGGACCGAATTCGATCTGGTTAATAAAAAATCCGGATAAATGGATAACTTAAAAAAAGGGTTATGGCAATGTTTTTAGGTAACTTCACACTTTTTCCAGTTTTTATTTGCAATAGTAATTGCAGTAGAGCACGTTTTAGCATTCTATAAATACGTGTTTAGAACTTATTTTTTTTATCTTTTTAAAATTTCATTTTCTACGAAATTTTTAAAAAGTTATACACAGACCATAAACACACACACAAATTATTGCATGTGATACATACATTGTACGAACAAATGCAAGCGGACAGAGCGAGAGTGGTTAACTCTTTCCGATGACTCGAAATAACAACAGATTCAGCTAGGTAGGTAGGCCTACCATATGGCTTGAGCTCAATAAGCCACACCTAACATTTATTTAAAAAAAAATACAATTGTTTCACAAATTGGTTGCCCAATTTCTTCTGGGCAAACCTAAACTTATTACAATATTAAAATATATAAATTTTAAAATTTTAAATAGAAGAGTTAATTAAGACAATTGAGAGTTTATGAATGTCTATAAAAATTTATAGATGCACTTTTTATTAAAAATTTCAACTATCAAAAGTTAGATAGAGTAAATACTTTTAGAAATGTTTAAATAGAGATATGATTTGATATTAAGCTTTCTAATGCGCAAGCTGAAATATATACTGATTCTTTTCAACGTGGGTTATGCAGTCAATTATTTTCTATAATAAATTTGGACATTACCAAGTAATAACAAAAGCAAATTTTCGATATCCTTCAGAGAAACTGAAGACAAAGAGAGATTTTCGTGGGCGAAAAAAAATATATTAGGCTTTTTTTTTGGTGATTTTATTATTTTGGGATTAGGAAATGGTTATGTAACAGTTAACTTTCGTGATATCCAAATCCGGCCGAATTTATACACTATTGTGCCTAAAAAAACTTCACTTCAAAAAGTTAGTAGAAGGCAGAAAAAAATGTATGGTCCTTGATAGATCCAGTTAATTGGAGAATCCGGTTAATCTGCTTTTGGATAATCGGCACTCTACTGTGCAAGAAGAAAGCATGTACAAGTTCTCGCAATTTTGAAATCAAAAACAAGCTAAATCGTTTGCACAATAATAAGGAAAGATTTGAACTTGATTTAATTATTTCTTATGAACAACACAATATTTAAAAAGCACATAGTATTGATTCGTTCACTTGATTAACTAAATGATTTAAGTATTCATTATTATGTAATTAAGAATAAGTAACTGAAAAATTTGCTCTGCATTAAAAATCTTTTTATGAGTTCAAATATAAAAAATAAATTCCAATCATTATGAAGTTAATCACACTTGGAATCGCAAACTAATATAAATAATAATTAAAATAGTCGTAGAAGATAAATCTTTTGTTGAAACTATTTTTTAATGATCATTAAGATGATTACAATTGGAATTCCAAATAAATTGAACACATAAGTGAAAAAAAAGCAATTAAGTGTTTTTATATACAATCTGTTTTTAATTTTTTTATTTTTTGAAATGGAACGCTTGATAAAGTCACGGATAACTATGCAGCAAATAAATATTGTACGAGGTGAAATCCTCGAAATTAGATGTTGAAAAAAAGTTTTAAAATGCCCTCATCAAAACTTCTTCTTTTTAATTTCATTTCCTCTGAAACGCATCAATTGTTTTCAGTTAATTAATTTTTATGTAAAAATAGAGAAAATATTTTTCAGTAATATTAAAACAATTTTCAGATGAAATAGAAATTAAATGCTCTCGAATGATATTTCTTTGTATGGTTGGTTTCCTTTGTTCCCTTTCCATAATCTTGATGACTGTCCCATTTCCACAAGCAGGGATCTTTCCTTATTATAAAGAAACATATAATATGGATCCTTAAAAAATAATAAATTACAATTCCTACCACAGTTTGATTCAAAACATATTTCAAGCAATCTGACATGATATAATTTTATATTATAAATCAACTGAATATCTATCTTTTAGGTTAGCAGATTCCAACATTTCTGAATTCAAGTAATATTATTAAAATTAATTTCAAAAATCCTTTCCAATTTTACGATAATGTAACAAAATAACTTTGAGTATCCCTGTAAGCGAGGTATAAATACTTCATGCTTCATTTTCAATACACGAAATTGCATATTAAACCTCAAGAACATATATGAATTACATGACAGTCAGAGTTTATTTACTCAAGATAAAGCCGTCACATACACTGTAAAAAAAAAAAAAAAAAAAAAAGGGGGGGGGGGGATAATACTTGCTGCAGAGTTACCAGAATATTTCCGCTTTTTGAGGAAAATTCTGTTTTTGTACGGACAAATCGAACATATATATAAGTAATTTTTAAACACGTTGGAAAGTGTTAAAAAGTAAGCTCAAAATATTATTTAGAAAATATTTGAACAATATTAAACGAATGTTTTAAACCTTGTTAAAATTTGTCTTTCCTTGTACCATCTGATGAATAATACATGACATAATATTTTTTAGAAACATTTCTTATCTTCATGAAAAATATCCTGCTTAAAGACTTTAAAAATACTGCTTTGTAAAGTTGCTCGTTAATTTCGTCGTTTAATGCCCCATAAAAATTTTAGACTAAAGAACTTATAATATTGTAAAAAGAATATAGAAAAAGAAAGTATCGTTCAGAAAAAGAAGCATTTTTTCGTCCAAATAACGTTAAATTAATCTTTTGACATTTACACTTAATGCTGCGCATTAAGTTGATCCTAAATGAATTCTAATGGAAAGCGACAAGGAAAATCTCTTTAAATTGCATTGAGATCATGTCAAATAAGTTATATAATTTGACTTTAAAATTCACAAGTAAAATGCGAACAGCAATCATGTTTATATATGTGATTTACGTAAGTGATAATGTAAGTTTCTGATGAAAACGTATATGTTATTATTTTTTAAAGAAATATTTTATGTTTAGTAACCTTATATTTAGCTTATAAGTTAGTAACTTTGGCCTTATACTAGGATAAAAATTATGTGATTATGTAGTGTAAATATTATTATTTGTCAGGTATAAAACAGCTCTGTGACGCGTTTTTGAGTATCTAGAATCACTTGATTATTTTTATAATACAAAGTTAAGCCTTGTTAAAATTTGCCGTTAAGTACCTTATGAATAACATATCAGATGATATTTTTAGAAATATTCCTTATGGTCATAAAAATATCCTGTTTATAGACTTTAACGGATAACCCCTTTCTTTGTGAAACTGCTCATTTAATTTAATGCCCCATAAAAATTTTAAAGATTAAAGAACTTATAATATTATAAGATGAAAAAAAAAAGAAAAAAAAGAAAAAGTGCCGTTTATAAAAACGAAGATTTTTTTCGTCCGAATACACTTAAATTAATCTTTTGACATTTATGCTTATAATGCTTCGTATTGAATCGATCATAAAATGAATTCTAATGGAAGGCTAAGAAGAAAATCTCCCTGAATTGCTCTGAGATCATGTAAAATGAGTTGTATAATTTGATGGTAAAATGCGAACAGTGATCATGTTCATGTATGTGATTCTTATAAGTTATTGTATAAGTTTCGGATGGAAACTTATGTGTTATTTTAAAAGAAATATATTATGTTCTATATTACATTCCTAAAAAGAAAAAAAAAAAGATTTCCTTTTTGAACAGTAATTTACAGTTACTGAATGTGAAAGAACCAACTAAATGTGACAATAAAAAATGGAAATAACAAAAAGGAAAAATAATTATATGGAGCGTTAAGTTAATGTTTCAAAGACTCATAAATGTTCTATAGTATGTAATATGTATTTCATTTATTATACTCATTTCTTAATATAAATTGCATATTTTTAAATAATATCCTAATTTGAACATTTAATCATTTTAAATGTAATAACAGGGGTTATCACTAATTGCTCAAGTCCTGCAGATGTAACACTATTTCAGTTCAGTAACTTTTGCCTCATTTAGCGATAAAAATTATGCGATTATGTAAAGTAAAGATTATTATTGGTTAGAATATAAGTAGCTCTGTGGAGCGCTTTTGAGTATCTGGAATCTCCTGATTTTTTTATAATACTAAATTCTATAATGATTCTGTTTGAAGCAAAGTTCATAGTTAAAAAAGTACAAAAATGAAATTTATCAACGGCATATGCACTACCTTTTTTATATAATGCTAATTATTTGTTGTCCTTATTTTTGTATGTGTGTGTATGGATCACTAATGCACAAGTATTCGAAACTAGATAAAATGCTCACATGTAAAGCTCAACAACCCTTTTAATTTTAGACAACATTAATAACACAGTGAGTTATACTTTTTTTTCTATATTTTCATAATAAAGAGATAAAATTTTGTACAAATATATATTTCACCATAAGTATATAAATATTAACTTTAAAAGAAATTTCCAATCTTATCACAATTTCAAACTTTTTTAAAAATTAAAAAAAATTTAAAACGAAAGTTTAAAATGCTCAATGCTTTTCAAACTTTGAAATATTTCTCGATTTTACATTTTAATCTCTCAAAACTTTATTAGAAAAAAAACCTGTGTATCTTTTTTTAATCCCTTGAACAGTTAATTTTTTAGAGTTTTTTTTTTCCGACTTCATATCGATCTTCATCAAAATATTACCTTTTGATAAGTCAAAAAATCAAATTTAATTATCTCAATGAAGTCGAATTTTAAAATGTATGCGCAATTTCTTTGTAAGTAATATCGGGATTCTTCCTTATCAATTTCATGAATTGGATGAAAAATTAAGATGTGTAGAGCATTTCGAAAATCTAAAACCGTTGAAAAATCAGTTTTGAGAGAAATAGATTTAAATTATATTAACCCCTTCGCGACGGGAGTCTTTCACGTAATTTTTAATGTTTTGTCAAATGTTTTTAGATACAGAAATTTGTTAATTATTAAATCGAGAAAATGCTCCAATTAAATAAGGCAAATTTTACAGCAAATGTTTACTGGTGGCGATAAACATGGATTCTTAAGCCTTTTTACGGCACGTACACGTGTCGCTCGTCTCCAAGGGATTAAAGGACCAAAAAATTGTTGTATAAAAAATTAAAATGCTTTTAAATTCATGAAAAAAACTAACGCACCTGCATATGGTTTCTCACAAATGATTTAGTATAAAGTGAAAAAAAAAATACACAGAAACATAAATTTTGATTTTTGTGTCATTTTTTGGTTAACGGTCCTTTTAATCAGTGCGTATGTATAATACAACGTTACTGTGATGATGAAATATGCTACTTACGTTTTTAAGAGATAACTACAATCCTAAATAAGCTTATTCTTTTAATGTCTGAAAAAGAATATAAGACGCTAAAGAGCCAGTTCTTTGAAATAATGAGTTCTTTGAAAGAAACAGTTCTTTGAAAGAAACATTCTTTACTGCAATTAAAAAAAAAACCTGCTTAAAGTAAGTGACACACATTCTTTCGTAAAACCGCTCGTTCGTTTAATGTCCCATAAAAATTTAAAAAACTAAAAAACTTAAAATAATGTTAAAAAAAAAAAAAAAAAAAAAAAAAAAACAGTTGTTTTTTTTTTTTTTTTTTTAAAGAAAAAAGAAGGATTTTTTTTCTTCGAATACTTTTAAATTAATATTTTGACATTTATGCTTAATGCAGCATACATAAATTGACAAAAAAGTATGAAGAAATTTTATTTAAATTAACCAGTTATTATGCAAAATGAGTTATATAATGATGAATGGAGATGGGTAAATTGATAATAAGTGGTGTGTACCGTATTTTGCAGTAATTAACAGCAATTATGTTCTAGAACGCCGCAATAACACATATAAATTTCAATATGTTTGAAATAGCGTAACATCATTAAACAGAACCCCAAAGAATAATTCAAAATGTAACGGTGTTTTTTTAGTGCAGCTGTAAATGAACTGTTAGTACTAAGAACTATATTTTTAATACAAAATATGATGTAATAAACTTCAATTGTACCTATGAATTACGTAGAAATCCAAATATATTTACGCAAGTTAAAGCACGGACAGAAAGACAAATAAACGGACAGACAGAGAAACCGAGAGAGAAATCGAATTAATGCACTTTCAGCTATGTTGGAACATGTTAAAAACTAAGTCCAAATTATAATTTTAAAAGTATTTTAATAACATTAAGTTTAAATTTTCATCACTCTTATAACTTGTCGTTCGATACTTCCTTCAGAAGATAATTTTAGAAAGAACCATTTCTTATGATTACAAAGTGTATCCTGCTTAAAGTCTAACAGATAACTTCCTCTGTAAAACTGCTCATTTCGTAATACCCCATAAATCATAATAATATTAGAAGAAAAATAAAGAGAAAGTATTATTTTAAGTGTTTTTTTCTTTCGAATATACTCAAATTATCTTTTGACATTTATCCTAATACTCCATATTGAATCAATTACAAATGGAATTTAATAGAAAGTGAGAAGAAAAACGCCTTAAAATGTCTCCAGTATTCAGCCAAAGGAATTAATTATACAATGATGAAGGATTACACGTAAATGAATAATAAATTGTGTGTACACCGTATTCTGCATTAATTATTTTGTATATCATATCGGGGGACGTATATCAATTTCAATGTGTGAGAAATAGAAGAAAATCAACGAAATTTATTGCATTATTATCCTACAATCCATAATATCTGTGGCTTCCAGGTAATAACCCAGTTAAAGTACATTTTTGAAAAAATTGAGATAATTTGGGAAAATGTTACTTTAAAAGAGTACTTTTATCTGTCATACAGCTCATATTCAAAATATTAGAATAATTACCTTTTTTTTAGAAATTGAAAATATCGTTTGGTAATTTAATGTCTTTTAATGAAAATATGCAAACGATATTTTTATTAAGAACTTATTGTTGATTAAACTTACTTGTTATCTTAAATTTAATATCATTTTTGAAAAGATTAATTGCAAAAAAAATTATTTTGAAAAGTCAAAATATTAGAATATTTTTTCAAGTGATTCAAAATATTAGAATATTTCACATTAATTCTCCTTTAATTATTACCAATTCTTAACTGGAGGCATCATTGATTAAATTCAGACTATTTTATTTAAAATCAGTATTCTTTTTTGCAGTTTGTTTCTTTTTTGTCTTAAAATGGGCCGTGTAATTGATATTCCTGAATCTACTAAACTTCGTATGGTTGATTTGTATCGGCACGGTAAAAATCAATGTTTTATAGTGAATTATTTACATTGTTCGCAATCGAGCGTTAGTAAAATACTAACACAATATTCAAAAATTGGAAAATTTGAAAATAATCGCCGAAATGATGGCCGAAAACCAAAAACATCTGCTAGAGATGACAGGAAACTGAAGCGTATAGTTAAGAAAAACCGTTTTAAAAGTGTGCGATTCTTGCACCGAAAATGGAAAGAAAAAGGAGTTGAAGTTTCTACATCGACAACATTAAGACGTCTCCATAAATTTAAATTTGAATCTCGTGTACCGAAAACAAAACCTCTCATGACTGCAAGACAAAAGCGTATAAGATTGAATTGGTGTAAATCAAGACGTTTATGGAGCAATGAAGATTGGAAAAATATATTATTTAGTGATGAAAGTATGTTTTGTGTTTCATATGGTAATCAAGGTATTCGAGTTTGGAGAATGAAGCAAGAAGCATTTGATAAAGAATGCCTTAAACGTTCCGTAAAATTTGCTGCTAGTGTCATGGTTTGGGGTTGTATGAGTGCAAAAGGACCTGGAAAGTTATGCATCGTCTACGAAAAGGTTAACTCTCTGATATATCAAGAAATTTTAGAATATTACATGATTCCATCATCAGAAGATTTATTTGAAGATGATTTCATCTTTCAACAAGATTTAGCGTCCCCGCATACCTTAGTGTCAACTAAGAATTGGTTCCGCCAACGCAACATTAAGGTACTTCCTTGGCCACCAAATTCACCAGATCTTAATCCCATCGAAAACTTATGGTGTATAATGAAGAAAAAACTTCAAGAAAATCCTCCTTCAAGTAAAACTGAGTTAGTCGCACGTATAAAGTCTATTTGGGCTAATATTGATAGAAATGTTTGTAAACACCTTGTATATAGTATGCAAGATCGATTGTACGCTGTTATGAAAGCTAAAGGGGATGCTAAAAAATATTAACTACCATTTACTTCATATTCATAAGGTAATATTGTTGTGTAAAATAAAATATTCTAATATTTTGAACCAATCTAAATTTTATTCTAATATTTTGGTGTGTTTAAGGAAGCTGTATACCTAATTTATTGAGCTGTATTTTATATTTTATAAATGTTAAAATCTTATCTAAACATTCCAGATTTAATTTATAAGAAATTTAATTGCATTTACTTAGTATAAAAAATAAATAAATGACAAATAATTTTTTCTTATTACTTTTTCTCAATTATTCTAAGATTTTGAATATGAGCTGTAGAACTATAAAATGAAAATCGAATATTTGCCGCCATAAAGCGACTATAAATTTTCATTGAAAAATTGAATTTTTTTTTAATTGGTCCTCAATTATTAAAAACCATTTTTAGCTAACTATTTTGGCAAAAAAAAAAAAAGAGGTTCTTATATCCTAATTGAATGTAGTAAAAATTATTAAGTTCTAAGAGATTTGAAAACTTTAAAAATTAATTACTCAAAATATTAAAAATTTGCTTTACCTGGTTATTACTTTTGAGTGTCTGTGTAAATAAACTATTAATACTACACAGTTAGTTTTCAAAGTGGCAAAATAAACCGCCAAAACAAGTAAAAAAATGCATGACAATCAGAGTATATATAAGAAAGTTGGAGAACGGGCAGGCAGACAAACAGATGGAAAAACAGAAAATGATCAGAGACACCAAATTTATAAATACATTTTAATAGCAGTGTGCTTCAAAAAGAACTCCTCGAATTTGATATGAAATAAGTGCGAAACAGTAAAGGATATAGAAAGGTAAAACACGCAGTATGGACTGGCAGGTCTGGAATTTGTTATGCACTAGCTTGCAGAAACAGTTTCAAGATTGGCTAATAGATGACAGCCCAAGCACATGAAGCTTTAAATATTACTCAAATATACAGAAAAATCATCTGTGAGTCCATTTCTGACACGTGGAAGGGAGTTGTATCGAATTAGTTATAGGGTAGATGTGCTAGGAATGGACCACCTTCCAGTAATGGGCCACCTCGCACTTTTTGGTTTATATATAAAAAAAAAAAATAATAGTTAAGCTTTTATTATTTTTTTCTGAACTCCACCTTGCATGGTTTATAAGTTGGATTAATTTTTTACATTTTTCGTCAAAACAATTAGGAAGCAGAAAATAAAGTTTCACAGTTTTTCTGTTTTTCACTGAAAATCTTAATGAACATGCTAAGAGCTGACTTTACTTACTTAGTTTATATCTTTTTTATTTTTCCGTAAAAATTGAATGTTTTTGTTTGGTTAGCAATATAAAAAATTGAATTTAATATACAAATGGCCATTTACAAAATTTTATTTATTTTTAAAATTTTAGAAGGGGTGGTCCATTACTGGACTGCTTATTTCGTGATTTTCCAGTAATGGACCACCCAAGTGACCAATACGAAAAGTGTAATTTCAGTAGAGATAAAATTTTTTTATTTAACTAAAAAGCTAAATAATCAAATTTAATACTAAATTTTACCTATTAGAATTTAATAAAAGCAATTTCTTTATAAATAGTTGTTTTTAAAAAGTCATTCAAAATTGGTACAAAAAACAAGCAGAACATTTGACAAAATCTAGATGTGCCGTTACAAGAGAAGTTGTTTTAAGTTGGTTCAGAAATGTAAAATCATATTTGGAAGAAGATATTATTAACATTTTCTTCCGAATTCTAAAGCATACAGAGAGAATTTTCAATAAGGTTAAAACAAGGTTTCTTTTGTGCTCTTAAAACAAGGAAACTTTTGGGACCAAAATCAGTTAAAGGTGTGTATTATGTAGTACCAAATAACGAAAAAGAACAAACCACTGTTATGGGATTTTTTCAGTAAATAATGAGATTTTTCCATTTGTGATAATATATCCATATAAGCATCTCTGAAGGGAAATTGTGGAATCAATCTGTGCCAAATGGGCTATATGATTATCTGAAAATGGTTGGATAGTGCAAGAACATTTATCATTTTAAATGCATTCTTAAATTCCATATTGAATAGTTTGGACTATCGGTTGTTGTATTTATGTCGGCCGATTGTCTACGCTATGGGATATAGGCCCTATGGAGTGGGATGCCCTCCGTGGGGGTCTTCCTAAGGGAACCTAACCCGTATTTACGCAAGGTTCGAAGAAAACCACGGAAAACTCCGAACAGTTGGGCCGACGGTCGCGATTGGGTTCGAACCCAGCACCTACCGTCTACCAGTTTGGAGGTCAGAACCTCGCGGCCACTGGTGGGGCTTGGACTATCGGAAAGTGATTATAAAATTGAAGATCTATTATTTATATTTCATAGTTGCACAGCGCATCATTTAGATAATGATGTAAATGAAGATTGGAGACTTTTTTTTTAATGCCTTATTTTATTTAAACTTGATTTCAGTAAAACATTGTCTTTATCTTATAAATCCTTTAAATTTAAATATTTTGTTTTATATCTTTACAATATAAATCCTTTAATGTTAGTTAATAATAAACAGTTAATAATATCATTAATATTTTGTTTTATATCCACATTATAAATCCTTGATTATAATAAATCCATAACTTAAATTTAAATATTTTGTTTTAAGTTTTTTCATTATAAATCCTTTAATGTAAGGAATTTCTAACTTAAGTTTTAATATTTTGTTTTATTAGTATGCTTTAATTAAGTTCTGGAGCAAAATACAATTGAAACAAGTTGGAAATTGCAGGTGAAGCGTAGCAAATGAGGTGCGTTCGTACGATAACGAAGTTTTAAAAATATACATATCTTCCTGATATAGTAGACAATACTTTGGATACAGTACAGTGGTTTAACTCTTTGTGTTCCTATAAACATACAGGAAGTAATTTTCATTACATTTCAGCAACGTATATCATATTCATAAAATGTGGCACAGTTTAATATAATTAAAACATGTCCCAAACAATGTTTCCCTGTATAGCATTATGTAGTGGAATACTTTTGTGTGGCCCTGTAATTTAATAATAAATATTCTTTGCATCTCAGATGGTATAGAATTTATATTTTAGTATATATATACGTCATAGGTTCATGTCAATTTTATTATGTTTGAATGAGTGTAACACCATTAAAATGCACTTGCAACTTTTTCCCCCATTAACCGTACTGTGACGGAATCCTTTTGATTTTCCCTGTAATTGATCTATTCATCCGATTTTAATAAAATTTGTAGGGACTCGACAAAATTATGTAATAATTATGTATTTCAAATTACAAACGATTCGGTTGGATAGTTTTTGCGTTGTTACATGCGGACAGACAGACAGACGGACACACAGACTGACAGATAGATAGACGGACAGATAGACAGACGGGCAGACGGACGGACAGAACAAGAACAATAGGTGCTACGTATTTACATAATTACGAACGCACCTAAAAACAATTATCTGTTATTTTTTGTAGGGTGCCCCATTACTGGAACATAGGCGGTCCATTACTGGAACATAGATGGTCCATTACTGGGCTTTTGGGTGTTTAGACACATTTCTATTATTTAAAATTAAATTTTTATTTCTATTGGGAAATGTAACTATGACATTAGTTAAATATTGTTGAAAGATTAATATAATATGAAAAAAATGGAATGCAATAATTATAACTTTTAATAAAAAATTATTTTTTAGAGAAATTCCTTAAGGGGGTCCATTACTGGCACATCTACCCTATATGTAAATTGAAAAGTATGATGTCGTATTCCTTGCAGCAATATGTTTGTACTGTACTGGATATCACCGATGGCATTGGTATAGATTGGCCTTCATTCATGACTTTTTTCTTATGGGAATACTTGAAAAACACAGTTTACTCGAAGAATACTGAAACATTGGAACAGCTTGAACAATTAATTTGTGAAACAGGTGCATCTGTTTCAGTAGAAACATTGCAACGAGCGACTTCGAATTTTCTGCTGTTGCGTCATGTTATTGTTTAGAAAGATGGCCATATGAAAATCACTATAATGTGATTTGATCTTTATTGACGAAATACACTTCCACATAATATTTCCAGATTATCCAATAATATAAGTCACCTTTCACTTAATATAAGTCACTGCTAAGTTTTCTGTGACATGGATTTTTTGTCGGATTTACACATTTCAGACCCTGGAGAGTCCGAAAAACATATTTTTAGATAAAGCATTTTAATGTTCATCTGTCTGTGTGCCTGTCTGTCGGTAAACGCTCTATTTTCCGAACAAATTGAGATAGAGACGTGAAATTTGGTGTGTATTTAGTATATAATAATAGAAAGAAGCCTATTGAATATCAGTAACCTCAATAATCTGGAGCTATTTTTTTCAGACTCTCAAAATATTCGTTCTGATGAAAGTTACATAAAAATTTCCGAAAGTTTTTGTTTTAAGGGGTGAATGTTAAAAACAATAAAAAACACAAGTTTTGCATAAAAAAGGAAGTTGATCGGATAATTAGTTACTGAGATATTTGTAATCCTATTTTCCACACTCTTTAATTTTTCATGATGCTGCATTTTATTCAAATTTCAATTCAAAGATATATTTTAACTGTATATGACATGCTTAATCCGACGTAGTAAACTGTTAGTTAATATGATAATTATTTCTGGATTTATAAGGATGTTTCTTTTACGCAGTTAGGTACTACTTGAGTAGTTTAGCGTTTTATATAATTTGAAGAAATTGGTTCATAAGCAATTCATTAATAAAATATTACTGTGTATTAAATTTTTTTTTAATATACGTTTAAATTTTATTTTGGAATTGCGATGCATTTTATAAATAGTTTACATATATTTTATTTATTTCTTTATGCCTAAGTGGAGCAAGATCACCAGATCGCTATTATCCGGTGTAAACCCAATTTGTTCCACCCGGTAAGTTTCCCGGAATGCGGGGATTCATTACAATAACTTGCACTCCTCAAACAATGAAGGAAAAAAAGCATTAAGACATAAAACACATAATATACAGGCTTCTAGAGTACAAAGCTCTTTCGCGACAGACAGCGGAGAGTTGATGAGGGAAACTTTAATATTGATTGAAGGAAAGTCTATTGATTGAAAAGTCTATTGATAAAAGGAAAGTCTATTGATTGAAAAGTCTATTGACTGAAGGAGGTTTGGTTTGGTTTATTTTTGTCGGCCGATTATCTACAGTAGGGATATAAGCCCAGGGGAGCGGTGCCCTTCGTGGGGGTCTTTCTAAAGGAACCTAACCCGTATTCACGCAAGGTTCGAAAAAACCCACGAAAACTCCGAACGACTGAAGAAGGAAACTTGATTAACATGATTCAGGACCACATCTCCACGATGGTATGCGCGCCGGAGACCCGCTCCTTCTCGACAAGGGGTGCTAAGACTGCCAGAAGCTCGACAAAGACTCTAACACGACAGCGGGCAGTCTTAGGAGTGCAGATGCAGAATGGTTAAGAGGTAAGATTTTTGCTTCCACCAGGAAGCAAAAAAAATGTGCCAATTTACGGAGTAGTTTGTAGTTGGATAAGATATGTATGAGTCAGGTGTCTGGGTGGGGGTATGGGTACCTAAAGTGCCAGGCCTCTGTGAGTGTGCAGAAGAAATAGTAGTGGTCTGGAGACCCAAAGGCCTTACACTCGCAGAGGTCCGTATCCGAGCTTTCAAATAATTTAGATATGCCCTGAATGGGCTATGACTGGAGAGGAATGCTGATGTGGGAGGGGAGAAAGCTAAGAGGTTATATGAGACTTTTGGGATTAGGGAATAGGTGTGCCTGCCTTTACTTGAGGCTTCCCAGTAGAGTTGCCAGTTTGAAAGAATGTTCCTTTTGAGGAAGTGGCGAACATGGGATGGGAGAACAGGAAGGGGGATATCTATGTTTGGTTGTGAGTTGTCCTCCTTGGCCAGTGCGTCAGCCAGCTCATTGCCGGCTATGTCGATCTGAGCGGTGCCATGGCCGAGAGAGATCCTATGGGCGAGAGTTTTTAAAATGACTTTTATTTTAAGCATTAGAGGGTGTTTAGTTCTATGGGAAAATATTTCTTGTAGGCTTTAAAAGCTGTCACTATAAAGGTATAAAAATAGGTTGAGGGTCGAGAACAATCCATTCTAACGCCCGCAGGATTGCAAAGAGTTCCACTTGGAACACTGAATTGTCATCTCCAATCCTGCAGCACTACCGATGTACCACAACCCTGTCTATGAGAACGCAGATGGATGACGACACTTCAGTCTCCGTGCGTGACCCATCGGTGAAAATGGCTGGATTATTTGAGGGGCTGTAAGAATGCTTATTAACATTAATTTGAAGATAGGAAGTCTCATCCGCCTGATGCATTGTCCAGCTGAAGACTTTCCTTTGTAAAAGCAAGTTAGAGAGGAGTGTTGATTGTGTTGGTTCGTGTTCTAAGTGTAGTATTCTGTTTTTCTGATATTCGTAAGTAAGTGCTAAGTGTATGGGTGGAATACCAGTAAGTACTGTGAGTGCATCAATTGAGATAGTTCTGTAACCTCTAACCATCTGCAGAAGGAAAATACGCTGGATAAAGGCAAATTTTTTCTTAGCCAATTTGGTTAACAAACCTCCCCTGACGTCACGCAGTAAAAGATGATGCGTTCATTGATTGTGTGGTACCAATGTTTTTAACATATTGAGCTTGATGCTCCCAGGTTTTTGATGTCATATATTTTATTTTCATATTTTATACTATGCATATGCATGATGGGGAAGTATTACGATGGACCCCAACGTCTAGTTTTATAAAGAAAAAATGTAAGGCACTACTACAAATATAGTATAGAAAATGCTGGAAAACTTAATAAAATTTCCAAATTTAGATATATAAAAGAAATTTAGATAATGTGCCTTAAACAATGTAACATAAAAATAAAATGTAAATGCTGAAAAAGCTTTTAATATAATCGTATCATGTACACCATAAGTTTATAAAACATGCAATTAACAAAGAAGAAATATACTTTTCTCCATATTTATATATATTTATATTATCATGTGACATAAATAGGCTTATATTATTCTACCAAATTCATTTATTTTTCTTAATGTTGCTTTTTTTTGTGAAACCATTTCACCTAAAAACACTTATTTATTAAAAGTTGTATTATGTTTCCAGCATATACTCATATTGTTTGTCCCGGTGTACTCAAATATACGTGAACTATTAAGATAATTAATTTTGACAGATTTGATAAATATTTGAAATTTACATCAGCCACTGACGGCTAATCTAAGTATATTATAGTATCTGGTGAATTTAATCAGTTTCATTTTCTATATTTGATTTCTCTGCAGTATCCTATTTTAAATAAATCCTGTCAATTTTAAAATTTTGATTTACGCATAATAAGTCACGACATGATTGGAAATGCAACAAATAGACATATTTTGTAAGTGTTTGAAAATGCAGGACAACCGTTTTGAAACATTTAGAGGTGCCAACGAAGTGATGTTGCATCATATTAACATCACAAAATGTCAAATGAAAATTTATTTCTCCAAGAGGGATTTAAATGGAAATTTTTAGTGGAAAATAAATAAGACTTTTTTACGGAATGTTACAACCAGATTAAAGTGTGCATAAATGCAAAATAAAATATTTGCATTGCTTGATTATAAGAGTTTATACAAGTAATAAAAATCTATAGATAAAAAAAGAATAGACTTTCAAATCAATGGTTCCACCACCGTTACAAAAATATTCAAATTTGTATCGCAATACATCTAAATGATTAAGCGCTTGATACATTGAAATGTTTTAGATTTTCGTAAGTAATTTAGATATAAGTTGATATTTTTGAAATCTTGGTTTGCGCATAAGGCTTAACATGATCAAAAATTCAGCAACATAGATATTTTGCAGTTGTTTGAAAATTCAGAATAAGCGCTTTCTAACATTTAGAGATGTCAATGAATGTGATGCTGCATCAAATAGAATCAACGTCACAAAAAACAAAATGCAAATTTATTTCGCTAGGAAGGATTTAAATGGAAACTATTAGATGAAAATGAATCATAGATTTTAATGGAATGTTACAACCATATAAAAGTATGCCTAAATTCAAAATAAAATATTTGCAATGCTTATATTGAATTGTTTGATTATGAAAGTTTATTAAAATAATAAATACTATTTGGTATAGTGTTTAAATTCATTCATTCCGCCAGGCTACAAAATTATTCGAAATTTGTACAGGTAAATGATTAAGTGTCCAATAACTTTAGAGTATTTCAGTTTTCCGTTAGTCATTTAGATAAACACTGGGCGTTTTGAAATTTTTATTAATGCATAATCAGGCACGATAATTTTGACAAGGTGGTAATATTGATATTCTCTACGGTTATTAGAACATACAGAAAATGTTTTGAGCTAGTTAAGAATGTTAGTAGAAAGAATTTTTGTCTTATATGCAGTAAATGTAATAAATTATGATATAAAAATTCTCTCAGTTAAGAAGGAATGGAATTTAATGGAATTCAATTTTTTAATAATTTAATTATTTTTTTTAAATTCTATTAAATTCCATTAATAATTTAATGGAATTTAATGAAAAATCCTTGTAAAGAATATATCACAGATATTCCATAGAACTGCAGAATGTAGTCTAAATTATTAGAAATTCGAAAGAAAATATTTTATTTTATTTTATTTTTATTTTTATTTATTTTTTTAGATTTGAGAGGAAAATTCATCTGCAAGCCAAAAAGATTCCTGGAAAAGACAATAAGATATTAACGTGGGCGTGTAAAGGAAAAATTTGTGAAAAATGTAAAAGAAAAAAAATTATAGATCTTCTTCATTGTAGCATAGAAGTGAAAAATTAAAAAATAATAAACAAAACTGAAGAAGTTTTTTATCATCCTCAGTCCTGGTGTCGCCTGTAGGATATAGTACTAAAGAACATCCTTTAAATTAATTTATATATTTCTAAATTTGTTATAATTACTTCGAGACCTTTGTGCATGTTATAAGCATCGATGTACATACTGACACATTTATGGAGATGTTTTTTAGTCATTTTAACCAGATTATTGTAGTCCAATCTAATATTTGTCTCAGGATAGTGGAGGTTATGTTACCAATAAATTGCTTGATCTTTAATAATAGTACTTTGTAAAAGAGCGTAAAGTACTTATGGTATAGACATATTTATAGCATATATATAGTGAATTTTCAAAGAAAACACATTTTAATGTTGAAATTGTCAAATTTCGATAAAATAGATATAAAATAAAATAGAAGTGCGGAAATTTATTGAAATATAGTATAAACAATGAAGAAAGAGAAAATATTTTTTTTCTCATAAGGAATGTTCCATTACACTAGTTTACAAAATTAAACTTTTTGTCTGTTGCCACGAATTCTGTGGTTGATAATGTTCACTTATGACTTGTTTTTGTCAAATTTAACCAAAAAATCTTTTGAGCAGCTCGAGTTACTTTGTTTTTTATTTTTATCATTTAAGCATATATATTAATCGATAACAGGCGCATTTTACTGTTTTAAGATTAGTTTCTCAAGTTTTTTCGTCACGAGTAGTTCAAAAATACGTTGTTTAAACAACCAGATCATTTTTGCTATATATGTGGCAAATATGTGTTTAAGAATTGTAGAAAACTTACATCAGAGTTGGTGAAAAATACCTATTTTGAGATGCTTTTGGATAAAAATGAGAAGTCTTGGACTCACAATTGTGATTGTAAATTGTGTGTGGAATATTTAAGATACGTGCCTTTAAATTTGGAACACCGACTATTTGGCGAGAACCACGAAATCAGTGTTGGGCACGTTCACAAAATAAACGAACTAACTCAAACTCACGTTCAATTTCTGAAAAGTGATTTAAGTTCACGTTCAAACTCAAAAATTTTCAAACGAACTCGTTCAAATCAAACTCATTTGTAAAAATGAACGAAGTTCACTAAAAAGTTCACTTTTTATTTATTTTTATTTATTTATTTATTTTTATGTTTGTATATTATTGCCCAAATTTACAAAATTTTGAGACTTTTTTTTTTCTTCAAATTATGAGGACCTACTTGCCTCACCAAAAAATAATCATATACAAAATTTAAGTTCAGTTCTAGAACTAACTACTAGAATATAGCGTTCTAGAACGTAAACTTTTAGGTGGTGCAATATTGAAAATGGCATAAAATTCGCTATTGCAGTGCCCCCTTTATGCGGATTTTTTTTTTTAATTCAGGGAGGACCAATTAGTCATAGTCATACACTTACACAAAAAATTTGGTTCAATTCGATGCATAACTTCATACACTTTTGGTCGGTACAATAATGAAAATGGCACAAACACGTGATTGCACTCTCTGGATGCCTGTGTGCATACCCTTCGAGACAATGCTGGTCTGAGTATTGTGCTTTAGTAATTGCTCCTTTTTGCTAGTTTGGAACTTAGTATTAATTTTACAGAAGAGGAGGGGCTAACTTACCTTATAGCAATTGCGATAGACAAAAAACAGACACAAGAGGGATATCTTATAATGGTTCTTAAAAAAAAAGACAAAAAAAAAAAACTTAGAAAAATTCATTGTAGACAGATTCTTTATTAAGAAATTCGCTGTCTTTTACAAATGTGTTATGATTTTTTTACACGGATTATTCTATCTATTTTGCACCGATCTAGAAATTGTTTCGTTTAAGACAGGATTTCGTCATATACAGATTTTTGTAGCACCTTTTATAATACTGTTTCCCCCATCCCCTAGCATTGTATATGAACTATTCTTTAAAGAAAAGTTTAATTGTTGAATCATGGTAATTTAAAATTAGAATAAACTATGGCTATAGCGGAATCGATCGGTATCTTGAAAATTTTCCGTAGAAGACAATATTCCGTCTTAGACAAATTCTACTCTGTCTGCGGATTCGCAGGAACTTCAAAATCTTTCCGATTTAGACATATTTCCGCCTTACACAGTTCACCTTGTGCAGAGAGTTTACTGTATATATCTATTTTCGGCGAAATTGTATACAGCCCAGGTCCGGTTCGGCGCGACCCGAGTCTGCAGAAGAAGTAAGACTAGGATACTACCCAGAGAAGTGATATCCAAAATTAACCCGTCCTGAGGCTCGTGTAGGCCTCAGGCATTTGAAAGAGGGAAAAAGTGTACTAAGGTCAAGAAAAATTTTAAATAAATTATGAAAAAATTGAACGTAATTTTGAACGTATATTTCGTTCAAACTCGTCTATTTTTTGAGTTTCCGTTCAGTTAAAACTCGTTTATAAAATAGTGAGCGAAGTTCAGTTCATAGTTCACAAATAGTGAGCGAAACTCGTGAGTTTTCGTTCAGTGAGCGCGTTCATACCCAACACTGCACGAAATCATCTCGAAGAGGGTTATTTTTGTAGCGTGACCATAAACGGTTTAAACACTAAAAATCGAGCTAAATGGCAATACCCAAGTACTAGTTGTGTTCAACGTCCAGTGCAGCGTTTACCTGACACTTCAGAATCTAAAAATATATCAGAACAAGACATTGAAGGACCAAACTCATCACAAAATGTTGCGGATTTTGAAGATATGTCAAATGAGCCAAAATGCTTTTCCCAAAATGAGTTAGATGATCTTCTAAGAGATTTAAATCCTTCTAAACAAGCTTCAGCATTGTTAACATCAAGATTAAAAGAAAAAAAAATGTTTTCCTGAAATACTAAAATTTGTTTTTCGGAAATAAAAAATATGTGTGCCACTCGGGGACTGCCGCGGTAAAGCTATTGCATAGCATTTTTTATCAACTTATGCAAAAATACCGCGTCAATGAATATCACCTGGTGTCTGTTGAAGTCTATCGAAGGATACCTTCCCGAAGTCTGCCAAACTGAAATTCGTTAGCCGGATTGTTAGGAATTTTTCTCGTTGCGGAATTCTTAAATTCGGTCGCCGCGCTCAAAGCTCGCGATAAAAGCTATGCAATAGCTTAATAAATTACCAAACAAAATTTTTGTCGCGCTACGAAAATTAGATCGCGAGTTATAAGCATTTTAAATTTTTCGACCCTCACGGTGGGGGGGGGGGGTCTCCTGTCACCAAAAATTAACAAAATCTCATAATAAATTACCAAACAAAATTTGGCCGCGCTACGAAAATTAGATCGCGAGTTATAAGCATTTTAAATTTTTCGACTCTCACCGTGGTGGGGGTCTCCTGTCACCAAAAATTAACACTGTCTTATAATAAAATACCAAACAATATTTTACCAAGCTACCAAAATTAGATCGCGAGTTATAAGCATTTTTAATTTTTCGACCCTCGCCGTGGGGTGTCTTCTGTCACCAACAATTAACAATGTCTCATAATAAATTACCAAACAAAATTTGGCCGCGCTACGAAAATTAGATCGCGAGTTATGAGCATTTTAAATTTTTCGATCCTCACCGTGGGGTGTCTCCTGTCACCAGAAATTAACAATGTCTCATAATAAATTACCAAACAAAATTTGGCCGCGCTACGAAAATTAGATCGCGAGTTATAAGCATTTCAAATTTTTCGACCCTCACCGTGGGGGTCTCCTGTCACCAAAAATTAACAGTCTCATATTAAATTACCAAACAAAATTTGGCCACGCTACGAAAATTAGATCGTGAGTTATAAGCATTTTAAATTTTTCGACCCTCACCGTGGGGGGTCTCCTGTCACCAAAAATTAACAGTCTCAAAATTAATTACCAAACAAAATTGGGCTGCTCTACGAAAATTAGATCGCGAGTTATAAGCATTTTTAATTTTTCGACCCTCGCCGTGGGGTGTCTTCTGTCACCAACAATTAACAATGTCTCATAATAAATTACCAAACAAAATTTGGCCGCGCTACGAAAATTAGATCGTGAGTTATAAGCATTTTAAATTTTTCGACCTTCACCATGGGGGGTCTCCTGTCACCAAAAATTAACACTGTCTTATAATAAATTACTAAACAATATTTTGCCAAGCTACCAAAATTAGATCGCGAGTTATAAGCATTTTTAATTTTTCGACCCTCACCGTGGGGTGTCTTCTGTCACCAACAATCAACGCTGTCCCATAATAAATAACCAAACAAAATTTGGCCGCGCTACGAAAATTAGATCGCGAGTTATGAGCATTTTAAATTTTTCGATCCTCACCGTCTGGGGTCTCCTGTCACCAAAAATTAACACTATCTCCTAATAAATTACCAAACAAGTTTGGCCGCGCTACGAAGATTAGATCGTGAGTTATAAGCATTTTAAATTTTTCGACCCTCACCGTGGGGTGTATCCTGTCACCAGAAATTAACAATGTCTCATAATAAATTACCAAACAAAGTTTGGCCGCGCTATGAAAGTTAGATCGCGAGTTATTTTTCGACCCTCACGGTGGGGGGGTCTCTTGTCACCAAAATAAATAAGACCACCAAAGTAAACACTGTCTCATAATAAATTACCAAACAAAATTTGGCCGCGCTATGAAAATTAGATCATAAGAAACATAAGTTTGAGACTTGATATTCTAATATCTGAAAAATACCGCGTCAATTAATATCACCTGGTGTCTGCCGAAGTCTACCGAAGGATACCGTTCCGAAGTTTTCCGAAAGGAAACGACGTTAGCCGAGTGTTAGGTTTTTTCGTTACCGATGTGTTAAGATTTTACGCGTTACGGAATTTTTGGATTCGGTCACCGCGCTCAAAGCCCGTGATAAAAGCTATGCAATAGCTTAAAATCTGAAAATTATAGTGAGCTTGTAGAAGACTTTCTACTTCAATTAAAAAAATATGGGGTGAAATATGAGCATAAAACTCCATTTCCTCAGTAGACACCTGGACAGATTTCCGGAAAATTTAGGAGATATGACCGAAGAGCAGGGAGAGCGTATGCATCAGGACTTACGCGTCATGGAAGAGTTCTATCAGGGTTTCTGGGATACGAATATGATGTTTGACTATTGTTGGTCTCTGATACGTTATTTTCCAAAGTCTACACATCGGAGAAGAGCTTTAAAACGAAGTTTTTTAGAACTCGATAATAAATTATTTTTTTAGTTAAGTTTTTCTTAGTAAATACATGTTTCTTCTGTTTAATACCTGCATAGCTAAAACTCAGAAACTAGAGCTGATTAAAATATTCTAATTATATTTTTGAAAATAGCATATCATATGTAGTCAGCAACAGCTAAAATTTTTTCGGCAACAGATGTACTGTAAACTAGTGTTATTATAAGAGCAAAAATAGGACTATAAAAATGGTTACCTCTTTTTAAACAAATGCCATAGCTTCGGGAAAAGCAATTATTATTTTTTTACAATTCCAAGAATATTTTTGCACATTTATTTTAATATTCCTTCATGCCACTAATGAAAAATATTTAATAAAAATCAAACAAACTTTATTTGCTAAACTAATTTAAATTGAACTTAATCTGTAAATGATCTGATATACCTATAAAAAATTACATCTTTTTAAAAATATTTAACTTCAACTGTTTTTCTATTCTATCTAAATTAGATTGAGTAAAATATATTGTGTGGTAAGAAAAAGAACTTTTATTAATAGACTGAGTAAATACGTTTTATATTAAATTTTCCACAACGGTACTTATAAGTACCGTCGGTAGATAAAGGGTTAATACTAATCGCGCATTTTGTGAAATGAACTATGAAATTCAACGTTATAATTCACACGTGTAGTAGAAACAAAAATGACCCTTCAAGATATGTATGAATAATTGATTAACTTTTTCCGATTAATATTCAGGCATTCAAAAAACATACATTATAAAATATTGCAGAATTGTTTTTGCTGTTATCAGTCTATTTAATATATTCATAAACATGTTTTTATGACAAATAAACTAATAATAACATACAATTTTTAGTATAACGGTATACGAGTTGTTTAAAAATGAAAATAAAAGTTATATTTCAAAAATATTAAAAAGCTATTTTTATTATTTAGTACTTTAAATTTATTCTATAATATTCATTCATTTATTCATATGAATTACACAAATCTCCATAAGTAGAATCATACACAATTACCATTATTGTGATTTTTAAATATCACTATTACTGAATAATAATATTTGTTTTATTTAACTACATAGATTCCTAGATTAAACAGCCCAGATATTATTATTCGAAAGAAGAATTTAAAAATTCGATTATGCTATTTTCATGGGAACAATGTTCATGATATATTATGAGTTTGGGAATTTGAAAACTTTTATATATTTATAAAAATGCGAGTAATACAAAGTTATTTTACAAATAAAATAAAATGTAGAAGAAAAAATATGCGATTTTGTCATTGACGATTTTTTCCTACGCATTTTTGTTATTCGTGTAAGCCCCTTAGTTTTTGTATAGTTCATTAAGTTGCTACATAGTTTTAAAAAGTTCAACCGGATAGATTTCATGATCTATGGAATTAAAGCTCGAACAAAAAATTAAATTTTAAGCCTGTATGCATGTTTAGTTGTAATATATTTTTATAAATTTATAACTATGAAACAAGTAGAAGTTTATTTACTTTTCTGCTTTTTATGCAGTGATTGATGACTTACAGATTAAGAGCAATTTAAATTGCATTTCCCTCTTTCAACGTTTGATAGTTGTGCATATCAATAAATTCATTTCTTTTCATTTTTTTAATGTTTTTTAAGGTGAATTAAGAATTTATATTGTTTCCATAAAGATAATAGATTAGTTCTAGAAACAAGATTTTAATTTAATAAGTTGAACTAAGTACGGGATATTGTTATAAGGAAATTAATATAGTATAAAGGGTAATTTCGGCGAAATTTTTTTTAATTTGTAATATATATATATATATGGATATATATATATATATAAGTCAATATTTGGAGGAAAGTGGTTTTGGGGGTCTGGTGGTCATGATAGGTGAAAATATACAAAATTTTTCCTAAGGTGCTTTCCTCGAAGTGGGTGCAATAGATAGATTTTTAATTATTGTAATGAAAGCTACTTAAAATGTTAATATTATTATTTGTAAGAATTAATACAATAAGTTATTACTAAATACGTTTAAATAGTAACAAGCTCATCCCGATGTTATATGATATAAATTTATTTTAAGAATCGATACTTTATTGACTTTTTGAATCCGAAAATTATGTGACTAATAGATAGTAGACTATAGATGTATAATCATATTTGTATATCACAGAAAGCGTATAAAAAAGAAGAAAAATGTCGCCCCAGTGGCGTGGTCAGTAGGGGTAGCTACTGCCACACCGCGGGGTCCCGGTTCCAATCCGGGTACGTACATGGATGGTGTGTTGTCCCTTTGAAGTGTAATAAATGTATGTAATGGATATCTGTAATAAAAATTGTTCTGTGTTGTCTCTGTTTCTGTGTTTAATGGATCATTCGAGGCGACAGCCATAGCAGCTATAGGCCTCAAAGCACTGTCAATTCAAATTCAAAAGGAAAAAAAGTAATCTGAAAATAAAAGAAATTTTAGACAATCTATAATTCATTCGGTGTTAGTGGTGGTAATGATTGGTAAATAATAACGCATGATATCGTAAAGAAAGGGGGGAAGGTGTTTCAAAATATAAATAACGTAATGTTTGTATTGCCCCGCTGAAAAAAATCTTCAGCAGAAATTTATCCAATCATTTTTTTAATTAAAAGAATTTCACGCACGCAATTGTTCTGCATATTTTACAGCGCCTTTTTAGGTGCGTTCGTAATTTTGTAAATATGTAATACCTATAGTCATCGTTCAGTCCGTCCGTTCGTTTGTCCGTCCGCATATAACAGAGCAAAAATTACCCAACCAAACCATTTGAAATTTAAAATTTATAATTGTTGCATAATTTTGCCGACTCATATCAATTTTTATGAAAATCATGTTAATAGTTTAATTACAGGGACAATCAAAAATATTCCGTTACATACGGCCAATGGGAAAAAATTATTTTAATTTCATTTTATTGATTTTACGTACTTTTCATTATGATAAAATGGATATACATATATGAAGTATGAAATACAATATACATTCTGTACAATCTGTGTTGCAAAAATATTGGTTATTCATTTACAGGGCCACACGGAAATATTTCATTTTATAATGGTATATTGGGAAATATTGTTTGAGGTGCGTTTTAATTATTAATATGCATTGCATAATATTAAACTATTTCACATTTTATGAAATGGATATGCATTGGTGAAATTTATTACAAGTTACTTCCTATATAATAAAAAAACAGGGGCATACAACAGGGATTTTACAGGGGCATACAGAAGCATTTTCGGCAACTATACTGTATACTATTACGCAAATAATCGGACTTTTTGGAAACTTCATTAGAGTACGAACGAACGTTATTTGCTACGATTAGCGTGCAATTTGCGACTGGTTAATTTCTAGAATGAAGAAATATTTTCACTGTAAGTAAGTTGTTAAAACCAATCGTACGGTTGTTGTTATCTATAAATGTAAACGATATTTCCATTAATGACAAGAGAAATTAAATAAGATACTCTTAGTCAATTAATTTCACTTTATTTTTTTAAATATGCAATGCATATGTTTTCAACTAATTTGGTTTTTCAGTATTGGGCTACATTATTGCTTGTTACATTTTAACATATTTTATATTATATTTCTTAAATATAAATGCAGACATCTAGTCATTATCATTAACTGTTTATCATTGAATGAGAAAGCAATTATTATAAATGCACCAATTCTAATACTTTTAAAATGCATTTAATTTGCTTTATACTACACTATTAAAGAGAACAGATGTTTCTTTAACTACGAAAATTGACAGTAATCACGAACGGAAATATTTGGATAACCGCATCCAAAACACCCAATATTCCGAAAAGCGCTCTTTTGTCTTTAGAAAATCCAAAATACAATTAATTTTCGAAATCAACAGAATAATTTATAAAAATATAATTTTCCTAGCTGCCCGTATTCGGAAACATTTTCCAGAGCTTTTTCAATACATTTATCCGCTCTCTATACACGGAAATTTGGTTTTTAGGGTGCTATTTGACCCCAACTAAACATTTGCAGTTGCATGCTGCATAAAATTGTGCATGCAATTGAAACGAATAAAATATGAATTTTAAAACTTTTGTTAACACTATTAATTCTATAAGTTTTTCAATTAAACTTGTTTGCCCAACATGAAAATATTTACTTTAGGCCTCATAGCATTCGGTTTTGTTGAACCAACAAAAATTTGTTTGGTCTAGCAAGACTTTCCATTTAAAGATGGGTCAATGGAAATTTTGTTTGAATAAACAATATATATATATATATATATGTATATATATATATATATATATATATATATATATATATATATTACAAATTTAAAATTTTTTCGCCAAAACTAACCTTTATACTATCTTGATTTTCTTATAATAATATTCCGTACTTACTTCAAATTATTAAATTAAAATCTTATTTCTAAATATAATCTGTTAATCTTTATGCAGACGATATAAATTCTTAATTTGCCTTAAAAAACATTATTCCAGTATGCGTAAATTTAAAAAGATGGCTCCAAGTTAAAAATATTCTTAATTAAACTTTATTTCTTAATATTCCAAATAAAACTAATTTCTTCTATGTTTTATCAACCCTTTTTAAGACAGTCTTATTAAATTTATTCCAAACCCATACCTTTCAAAAAATATCATTATTTTATTTATCTATTTATTTATTTTTACTCAGTCAACCTTTGATAGTGTGCATATTAATAAATTCATTTCTTTTCTTTTTCTCTTAAAATTAATCATTTATAAAAGTCGTCTGCCTAAAAAATCCCGATTCAATTATAAATTGGTTAAATAATATATTTTTTAAATAAATTTATCGTCTGTGGAAAATAATCTCGTAGCTGGACAAGAATTCTGTTTACATAAAAGAATGATGGTTTGAGGTTACAGAAGGTTCCAGTACTTTCTTTTTAGTTTAAAAGAAAAAGCTCGAGATGAGAAAGAAGATTCTTGGGTTGCTTCTTCGATGAGGACAGCTGCTGAAATAATGATGGAATTTTTGCAAAAGGAGCTTTCCCCTTCTCATTATTACGAATTAAATAAATGAACTTACAGCAGCCAATGACTAATTATTGGATCTTCTATATTTATTTATTTATTTTGTTTTTTCCCTCGCTTGCCATGACTGTGTGTTTTTTTTTAACCAGTGGAAATAATTCGAGTTTCTCCTTAAATCGTCACACACACACACACACACACACACACACACACACACACACACACACACACACACACACACATATATATATATATATATATATTCTTGATTTTTTTTTCAAATTTCCGTCTACAGTTTTTATTCGGAATGCATAATAACGTATTAATAACGTCATTAGTCCGTCTCAGTTTGAAATGTCTTTATTATCCAAAAATTATATTTATCTTTTATAGCTATATAAATCAATTAAACAAAATCACGTGAGAGAGTTATGGCTACTGCACATCCATTTAAATTTTGTCAAAACAACAAAATTTTGTTAGAATTACAAATTGAAAGTACAAGACTTCAGTAAGACCCAAAATAAAATGATGAAATTTTGTTACAATAATGTAAGAGTGTTAACAATATGTATACATATATATATATATATATATATATATATATATATATATATATATATATATATATATATATATATATATATATATATATATATATATATATATATTTTGTCTGAGCAACAAAACCGATTTTTTATCTTAACTAAAAAATTCGCTTAAAACAAACAAAATGTACTCAACAAAACATGTTTTGTAGTTTTAAACAATTCCTTTTTCTGGGTGTGGGCAGAGTGAATTGATTATTGCACTGTAAAGACCACTCGGAAACTTTTCGGAAACTGTGGGCAGCTAATAAAAAATTTCTGTTTATAATATCTTCATAGAATTTCTAAGATAAATTCTTTTTCAAGGTACACCCAGACAAAAGGAATTGATTAAAACTACAAGGCATGTTTTGTTGAGTATATTTTGGTTGCTTTAAGCGAATTTTGTAGTTAAAATAAAAAATCGATTTTGTTGCTCAGACAAAAAAATATTGTTAACACTTATAAAATTTTAACGAAATTTCATCAGTTTTATTTCAGTCTTAGAAAGTCTTATAGTCCAGTTTGTAATTCCAAGATAATTTTTTTATTTTTGAAAAATTTAAATTTGTGGACTGTAGCCATAACTCTCTCACATAATTTTGTTTAATTGACTTTTATAGCTATAGAGGATTAATATAATTTTTAGATAATAAAAACTTTTCAAATTGAGTCGGATTAAAGATGTTATTATTACGTTATTATACATTTCGGATGAAAATTGTAAACAGAAAATTGAATAAAAAATCAACAATATTTTTTTTTGTTTCTTCAAACAAACTTTCCTAACCTATAATTAAACTGAAATATTTGTTGAACCAAACAAATTTTTCTTGATTCAACAAATTTTTTCTATGGCTGTATGATAAGCGATCTCTTTTCGGAATCTTGGGTGACTTGGAGGAGGTTATTGTGTATTGTACTAATTATGCATGTAGTACATTTTCATAAATTAAAGAGGAAATATCTTTTTTTTTTCAGTGTAAAGTCATAACATATCTCTTACTGAAGATATATGTTTGGATTTCTCAAAGATATTTATTTCTACAGTTAAATAATTTTGCGATATTTGAAAATTCTGATTGTTTGAATATAAACCAAAACCGTCTACTATGTAATTAAGTATTCGAAATATTTCATTAAAAAGGCGAAAGAAATAAAATTGTGAGAGAATTGAAATCTTAAATATCCCTTTTTTTCAATTATGAGTTCAATTTATTCGGAATTTCAATTATTGTAATTAGTCCGATGATTACCAGAAAATAGTTTGAAAGAAAATAAATTCTTGCATGGCTTTTTAATTATCAGCTCAATTTGCGTGGAATTCCAATTGTAATTAACTTAATAATAATGAGAAAATATTTAGTTTTTTTTTACTTTTGAACTTGTAAGAAAAAAAAAAAAAGAAATCTTAATGTGGCGGGAAATTTTCAATTACTTACTGATGATTACATTTTTTAATGCCAAACGTTTGAAGCATTTAGTGAAAATAGTTGAACATACGAGCATAAATTTTTAAATGAAATAATTGTCAGATTACTTTAAAGTTACATCATAGAATTAAAAAAAATTATAGTATTTTTTCGTTTTTTTAGCCTCCGATGCTATTTCTTTCAGACAAGCTAAAATGTGTCATGTCAAAAATTGTGGCCCACTTTTTACTTACCTATCATACGTAGTATAGGGTAAGTCTTGCAATCGTTTTAAATTCATTTTTTTTTTTTTTTTTTTTTTTTTTTTTTTGACGGATTTACAAGTTTCAGATACTGAAGATTCCGAAAAACATATTTTTAGAAAAAAAAAAATATTGCCGTCCATCTGTCAGTCTGTCTGTCTGTAAACGCTCTATCTCACAAACAATTGGAAATAGAGACTTAAACTTTTGTTTCTACTTAGTAAGTAAGAATAGGACGAAGCCTATTTAATATCAGTAACCTCGATTATCCGGAACTATTTTTTTCGGACTCTCGAAAAATTCATTCTGATGAAATGTATATAAAAATTTTCGATTTTTTTTTATTTTAAGGAAAGGACGTAAAAGGCAATAAAATAACACAAATTTTTGCATCAAGAACGAAGTCGGATTAATAGTTGCCGAGATATTTGTAATCCTGTTTTCCACATTCTTCGATTTTTCATGACCCTGTATTTTCTTCAGATTTCAATTCAAAGATATGTTTTAATTGGAAATGAGACGCTTAATCTGACCCAGTAAACTGTTAGATAATATGATTATTGTTTTTGGAGTTATAAGGGTGTTTCTTTTACGCAATCCGGCACTACTTGTGTAGTTTGGTATTTTACATAATTTGTCGAAATGAGTTCATCAGCAATTCATTAATGGAGCATTACTATGTATATTAAGAATAATTAAATATATGTTTAAATTTTGTTTTGGAATTGCAATGCATTTTATAAATAGTTTTCACATATTTTATTTTCACATATTATATAATGCATATCCATGATGGGTAAGTATTACGGTGGCCCCCAACGACTAGTTTCGTACTCTGGCCGTTAAATCGAGACATTTATACAATTTTATTGTTAAAATGCATTTCCTTTTTCTCAGAGTCTATAAAAAAGCGTTTAAACTAAAGAAAAAATCTGTTTTTGATGAATCTAGTCAATGAAGAAGTAGCACGTCAAATTGTATGTCTTTATTATTCCGCAATTCCAATGTCCATAAAATTGCTAATCAATTGGATATTTTACGCTGTTCTGTTTGCTATGATATTGATAAACACAAGAAAAATGAAGTTAATTCATTGCATTCTAAACAGGGTCGCTGCATTCTAAAATACCTCTATCGAATTTTTTTTTTTAATAATCTGAGGCGAAACTGAATTCTGCGATGGCTGAATCTACATTCAACTTGTTTTAAAACTTGTTTTTATGCGTATAGATGATACAATTTCATTTTTCAACCTTCAGTCTTGATTTTTAACAATTTCTAATATCGTTGAAAGGTATTTATGGTTTCAATATTGATGTCCGTCTCTCTGTCTTAAAAACATATTAAGATATTTTTTCATTCTATAGGTAATGTGCATGTGACGTCACCCATCCGAAAACGGATGTACTTCTCAATTTGTGGTTGGCAAAAATAATAATTATTGGAGAGTTAGTAATTTATAACATATTATTTCCTGCGTGTAATAAAATGAAATTTATTGCATCGACGTGAAAATTCATTTAGTTTAGAATTTTCTAATGCAGTTTAATTCGAATTTTTGCCAACCACATGTTAAGCCTTTGCGAAAAAAGCCAGTTTGCCTACAAACATGCACATTATCTATTAACGCTTTCTATAAATGCATTACTAGACTACCCAAGATAAAAGGTAAAATTGTAATGTTGTTTTCTCTATAATTAATACAAAATATTTAAAAAATATGTTTTTTCCAGCCTGATACAAAACATTTCTTTACGTAAAGGTGTATAATAAGCTTTTATTTGTAGCATTATATTAATTTAAATATTGCTAAAGTTGTAGTTTAAAGCAAAAAATACATCTATCTTACTCAAATTGAACTGATAGTAAAGCAAAGCAATAAAAACATTAATTTATATTAAAGAATTGAAAATAACATCAACAGAGAAACGAAGGGCTTTACATATTTTAAGCAGATTAATTCTAAGTAGATTAGTGCAGATTATTTGTATATATATGTATGTTTTGAATAATGTAATAAAAAATTCAAATTCGGGCTATAAAACTAGGTAACATTATAAAACTGAAATATAAAACTCCAAAAAATATTAAAAACTTTCGCATGCTTACATGATCGAAAAAAAAAAAAAAAAACATAAACGTACATATTCTAATAGCAATTTTAAACGTCTAGAGATTTTAAATTTAGAGATACTACATGCATTTCGTTTTATATATTCTAATAGTCATATTCATGAAATTTAAAACTATTTTCAAGATTTATTCTAGTATATAAGATTTATAACGTATTTTGAATAAAGATTTTTGTGTATTTTCAAAAATACTGTAGCTGAACAAATTTCTTATTTTAATCGTTAAAAATTTTTTTGAATGAAAAGAAAATTTAAGATTGGAAAAAGTTTTAGTAGAATTAATGTATGACAGAATTAATGTAAAAGTAGAAATAAATACAATGTGTTTTTGGGAATATAATAGCTTATGTATGCGCATTTATGCAAGACACACATATCAGAAAGGGCGTGTATTTAAAAGATTTAAGTGTTATGTGTTATACTATGCAACAAATTATCAGTCAACATGAATCATTATACTATGTTATAAATTTTCAGTCGATATGTTGCATATATAAAATGTAAAAAATAGCTCTAGTTGAAAAGAAAATGCCTATTTAGACATATTGAAGCTCCCTTCAGTATGTTTAAATAGGCATTTTCTTGTGACCTAAATGTGACGAAATGATGATCAAAATACAACTCTTATTTTTGCACTCCGCTGCGTCACATGGAAAATGAGTCACTGTGAACTCTATAATTCTTTTTCTGTGTGAATACAATTACAATGCAAAGGACTTAAGACGCAACACTAATCACTGAAAAAGATCCGGATGATGATGTTAATTCCATTGCGGTGTTCTTTTCCAAATATATCGCTCAATTTTTTATATTTTTACATGATTTTTTTTTTCATAGGATAGCTGAGGATGATTTACAACCGGGTTAGTTCTTACTTTTTCTGATTTTAGTTATATAGCTTTTATATTATAGTTTCAGTTTTAGAACCGGCTCTAACCGGTTTCAAAAGTCAAAGTAATTTTTTTTTTTTTTTTTTTTTTTTTTTTAAATCTGAAATCAAAATTGAAAAAGTAAAAACTTGCCGGGTTGAAGATCGTCCTCAGCTATCCTATGTAAAAAAAGTCATGCAAATATATAAAAATTTGAGCGATATATTTGAAAAGAACGCCCCGTAGATTTAACCTTATCATCCGAGTCTTTTTCAGTGACTAGTGTAGGGCCTTGAAAACATCACGATGACTTCATACTTGAATCTCAAAATGACGGTCTTCTGAGAAATATAATGTTACGCACTTCTCCAATGGGTGAGTCTTTAAGAATCATCCTAAAAAGCATTATTTTTAGTTCTCTTGACTATTTACTTAAATCTTGTAAAGTCCTAAAACATATGCTCACTCCTATTAACGTTCTCTCTAACCATAATATAAAAAACATGTCTAATAGTGATTGCATAAATGTTTATTAAATAATGCTACACTCAATGTTTTAAAATTGTTGTCAATATACAGTTGGTTCTCGTTAATTCGAAATCGGATAAATCGAATATTTGCTTCGTTGGAACTGAACATGAAGTTCTGAAATTTTCAATAGCAGAAAAACATTAAAATTTTTCATTTATTCGAACTCATTTTCTCTTGATTTCATTTAATTCCAAATAATGAGATTCCTATTTTTCATTTCTTGTTACTTTCTCCTGGACTTCAGATCCTTGAAATCATTTTTCTTTCTTTTATTTTTGTCAGAATTGTTCTGAACAAGTATAAATATAGTTCCATACATTGGCTATCTGCTTTTTTAGTGCCCCGCCTGTTCATTAATGACACCTCCACTCAATCTTCTTTTGTGCTTGTTCCTAATATCTTAATTGATTTATGTATTTATACATTCTAATTTAATACTAAGTCATATTCTAATGATAACAGCCGAAATATATTTAAAAAATACTATAACATTAATTTCTTTGTAACAGAGCATCTCTTTAAATATGTTTGCATTTTATACTTTCCATAATTCGAACTCTGGATAATTTGAACATTACTTGTGGCCCCGACGAATTCGAATTAAAAAAAGCCGACTGTATATTAATTTCTAAAACATTGTAAATTTTATCACGAACACCCAATTTTTACATCACACTTGGATTCTTTGATACATTGTAAATTCAGATACTAAATGAAAAGTCATTCAGTAAAGTAATTTAGGAATTATAAAAGATTAACATTTTCAGCTTCTAATGTTAAATTCATTTTGAATTTATACAATGTAATACGGTTGAGTTTTTAAAACTTCATTGAAAACCCGTTTGACTCAATGTGCTCTAAGTTTGTATTGGAATATTTAAAGTTTCGAGGATATGGTTTCATTAAAAAAACTAATCACTTGCAGTAATATTGTTAAAGAAATGATGTGAAAAGATATATTTATTCAAAATTAGTTTTTGAACAAAAATGGAAACTGTAACGTATACTTTTGTCACGAACATCCAATTTTTACATCACACTTGGATACTTCGATACATTACAATAATTAAAATCAACGATAGAATAAATAAAAACATGCTACAGAGGTATAAGCTTCACGAGCACCAGGGCTTGCTTCCTCAGTGTACAAAAGGTAAAAATGTTTAAAAACAGAAAATCCCCAAACTGACAGAAAGTCAGAAACCGAAAGAGGATTTTGTGTATTTTGTTTGGTAGATAGTTATGTTTTTTTCTCGATAACGAAACTTTAGTTTTTTACATGCTCGGAACATTTTAATAAACTTGTAATACATCTGATAAACAGGAAAAATAATCAGTAATATTTCCAGTTTTGGAAAATACACACACACACACACACATATATATATATGTGTGTGTATATACATACTTTGGAATATAGATATATATATATACACATAAAAAATACTTTATTATCCCTTTTACAAAGAGAAATCAAGTATAAAAAATAATCTTTCTTTTGTAAAGATACGAAGAATTTCAATTTACTTCAAAGAAAGGAAAATCTATATTGTGTTTCCAAAATTTCCTATACCTCTGAAAACTGAAGAATAATAGGAATTGTATTGTTTGATTAAAAAGCAAGATGTTTGTCATATCTGCTAGTTGCTTTAAGTAAATAAAGTTTGTTTTGGTTATAAAAGTAACTTTTTCAGTCATATGTGATACATTAATTAAAAAATAAACAATTTTCTATATCGATATTCATTTCGTTAATTTAATAAAATACACATACTACAAAATCAGAAATTAGACAGCTTTCGAAAAAGGCACATATGAAATAAAAAAAAAACCAACAATTCATTTTATGAAGCAAATAAGAAAATGAATTCAGTGGCGTGTATTAAAGGTGGTTCAATAATTTTGTGTATAATTAATAAATAAATGATTTGCTGAGAATAATGGTTGTGTGCTTTTTAAATACATAAGAATACTTATGTTTACTAGTAGAATTGGGCCAAATATTCATCCGTTTTTATACTTCTATTAGTTTAATTATTAAAATACAAATAAAATGTTTGCATTTAAATCTATAATGATTTATAAATAACTGTTAATAACGTACATTTCGCTCTTTTTTCAGAATGCCAAAATCAATATAAAATATATTGTTTAAATGTAGCTTTCTCAGTGGCGTGCGAAGAGAAAATTGTGCTCGGGCCAAAGTTTCAAAAGCGCCCCCCTCCCCTCCTTTAATTTCTCTTTGGGACAGTTGTCACAAAATTGAAAAATGTGGAACAACAAATAAATTCTATTAAATACATATTTCGCGTTTGCTATACAACTTTAAAAGGTTTTGCTAAACAACTTTTAACTCACTTACCGTTCACGAGACGACCGCCCCTTCGCCTCCCACTTCGCACGGCTCTGAGCTTTCTCAACTGTAATTGGTATAACATCTTTAATTTTTTAAACCCCTAATTGATTATATTAAATTGAATCCTAAAAACTAATTAAACAATAAAATAATTACACATAATACATTAAAATAATCAAACAAAATATTAAATATAATAACTATTAAGTATATATAATAATAAAATAAAACAGAATAAAATATATTTTATGCTAATTAATGGAAATTTAAGGTAATTTAATAAAATGGATTGAAAAAAATATGCAGACAGATTATTAAAAATTATATAAACTGTCAACCAAGAGATTTTTAAGATAATAAAGAATACTAAATACAGGCTTCAATGTCTCCAGCTTTCGCTGAAAAAAGAATTTATATTCTTTTAGCCATGCATGCTGTTGATTGATTATTTCGGCAATTTTTTGTTTGGCATTTTAGTTTGGTAAGAAAAGGCCTAGCAGGTTGAAATTTCTCTTTCAGCAATCTAAATTGAATAGATTGCTAAATTGAATATTTTTATTCAGGTCTGTAATTTACCTAGTACCTTTATCACATGGCAGTATTTAGCTAAATTTATTTTTAACTAAAACATTCTTTAAACTACTGAAATCACATGCTCAGAAATTATCATCCACAGGCATCCATTTATCCAAGTCTTTGTGCGGCCCTGTGTATCATTTCATTTATATTTTACATTTTATATTTATTTATTACATTATATATATATATATTATATATGGTAATATTATTATATTACATATTACATTTTATATTTATTTCATTTTATATTTTTAATTTCTTAGTAAACTGAATGCAGTTCAGCGTGAAAATGCATAACTTATTTCAAAATCACCTTTGAGTAATTTACGCTCATATTCAGCACGTTTGCGAGCTGTTTAGTATAGCCCTGTATATCGACTATAGCATTTACACACACCATATAACATGCATAGATTTATTGATACTTAAAAGCGCCTATTATAATTAAAATGCATTTCATCCATGCATCAGCCATCACAGTACTTCAGATAGAATAACTATTTGAAATATTTTATGTGTCCCTGTAAATGCTAGGCATTTCGTATTATGAATGACTATATCATATAACGTATATTAAGTCACAGCGACGTATATAAATTTTATTACTCATAAAATAGCTTAATATACTTAAAATATGTCGCACACAATTTCCCCGTTTACAATTATGTAATAAAATCCTTTTGTGTAGCCTGTAAATGAATAATAGCTATTTTTTTCATAGCATATTTTAAACAATGCATATTATAGTGCACTTCGTATATGCATATATATTTTAATATATTTGACAGGGTGTAACATCATTAATTCATTTGAAGCGAATTTCCCCCATAGGTTGTAATGTAGCGTTACATTTTTGACTATCCCTATAAATAAACTAATCATAGTAGAAATTTAATTTGAAATAGGGTTCGTTCTAGAGTAAACGGCAGTAACGTCCCAGTATATTTACGGGATTTAGAGCGCGGGCTCACGGATAGACAAACAGAAATCATAATTACATTTGTACTATGTTGGAAAGTGTTGAAAATGCAAAATTAATTCTCAATTAACTATCGCGATATCTAATTAATTAAGAAGTAATTCCTAATTAAAATGTTTAATAAATAATTCATTTAAAATGAGTTTATAACTTTAATGTTAAGCATAACTCTCAAACTTTGGATTGTTCTTTAAATTAAGAAATAAAATGTAAAAATAAATTAATATTGATTTAATAATTTTATTTACACATCATACGTAATATAGGATAAGTCTTGCAATAGTTTTGAAAATCGAAAAAACTAGTTGGATGTGCCAAAACTTTTTTCTGTCTCATACATGCATTTTAATATTAAAAAAAAACAACAAAGTTACTCATTTTAATGCTTTAATAATTTTAATTCAATACCCTACCAACTTTGATTTTCATCTTAAATTTTTGCTTCGATCAATTAATCGGAGTAAAAACGAATTTCCGTCTCTGCACGAGCCGATGGACAGAATGATAGGCAGATTTTTTTTTTCAAATTCAGGGATTACCTACTTGCCTTATCAAAAAATAATCATATACAAAATGTTTAGTTCAGTTCTAGAACTAACTTCATACACAATATTGAAAATGGCATAAAATTCGGTATTGCAGCGCCCCCTTCCGGCGGATTTTTTTCAGATTCAGAGCGATCCAACTAGCCATAGCCATACACTTACACAAAAAATTTCTTTCGATTCGATGCATAACTTCATGTACTTTTGGTCGGTGCAATATTGAAAATAGCACAAAAATCGCGATTGCAGCGCCCCCTTCCGACGGATTTTTTTCAAATTCAGGGAGGACCAACTAGCCATAGTCATACAGATACACATAAAATTTGGTTCAATTCGATACATAAGTAGGGGAAAACTGTCTGTCCGGCCCCGGGAGGAGGAGCGAGGATCGGTGGTGGTGATGGGCTCCTCCTCCTCACTCCTCCTCCACAGCTTTTCGCTCCTCCTCCTCATTCCTCCTCTTCCTCCTCAATCCTCCTCCTTCTCCTGCTGACATCGTCTTGTGAGAGAAGGGGTTAAAAGGATTTTTTTTTTAATTTTAATCCGGAATTTCAGGGAGTTAGAATTTTTTAACCATACTATAGTATGAGGGCGTTTTTTTTTAATTTTAATGCGGGGACTTTAAAATGTTCGGCGTGTTACCAGTACTTGGGGTATGTTTTTCGATTGAATTTTGCTGTTGTTCATTTAAAAAAAAAGAATGAAAAGTAATTAAAAATAAGGAATGAAGCGAATTTTTTTTTTTCACCGTGTTCTTTGATGAGGGGTTAAGCGGGTATTTGGGGACAAAGAATGTTTTTTTCTGTACTATTGTACGAGTGGTTTTTAATTTTAATGTGGTGAGTTAAAATAATTTTTCAGTTTGGTGTAATTTAAGAGTTTATTTTTTGATTTTAAGCAAAAATTTTGGGAAGATTGATTTTTTTTTTTTTTTTTTTTTTACCGTGTTTTAGATGAGGGATTAAGCAGGTATTTGGGGACACAGAATGTTTTTTTTTATACTATTGTACGAGTGGTTTTTAATTTTAATGTAGCGACTTAAAAATTTTCAATTTGGTGTAATTTAAGAGTTTATTTTTTGATTTTAAGCAGAAATTTTGGGGAGATTGACTTTTTTTTTTTTTTTTTTTTTTTTTTTTTTTTTTTCACCGTGTTTTAGATGAGGGGTTAAGCGGGTATTTTAGGGGAAAATTATTATTTTTGAGTACTGGTACACGAAGGGTATTTATTTTTTTTCCCGGGTTGATATTTTAACGAAGAAATATATAAGAAGGTAACTTTCGTGGTGAATTAATGAGTTAATTTTTTTTTTTTTTTTTTTTTTAAGAAGTAATTTTGTTAAGATTGAATAATTTTTTAATGTGTTAGATTTTTAAGTATTTAGGACATTGTAGGATTTTTGTAACAACTTTTAATGGGGAGACTTTAAAATATTTTTTGTGTTAGCATTGAATCGCGCTCGTCGCCCTAACGGTTCGGAATATGTGGTTTTCTTCGAACCTTGGTGAAAATTTAATTTAATTGATTATTATTATTATTTTGTGTGTGTTGTATATATGTGTATGTATGTATGTTTGTGTGATGTATGCATGTATGTGTGTGTATGTATGTGTGTGTGTGTATGTATGTTTGTGTGTTGTATGCATGCATATGTGTGTGTATGAATGTATGTATGTATGTGTTGTATGTATGTGTGTGTTGTATGTATGTGTGTGTTGTATATATGTGTGTGTGTATGTATGTATGTATGTGTGTGTATGTATGTAAGTGTGTGTTGTATGTATGTGTGTGTTGTATGTATGTGTATGTTGTATGTGTGTGCATGTAATTTTTTTTGCCGAAAGGTGTGATCTTTAGATGAAAGTGACCTAGGGTCAAAACTTTCACCCAGGAATCGCCACGGGGAGACAGATCACATGATTCCCATAATGCACACATTCACATACATTATTTCGAGTGTTATTTTTAGTGAATCATAGTATGCAGTTGAAATTTTAGAATAATTAAAAAATAACTTTAAAATTTAAATGAAAAAATATTTCAAAATGGAATTTTACGTAATAACATTTAATCGCGCTCGTCGGTTTTTACTGTTTGAAGTCTGTTATTTTCCTTTGACCTTGGGAAACCTTGCGTCAATGTGGTTAGGATATTTCAGAAAGACCCCCACTTTGGCTCTTTTAAGCTAATATTTATAATGAGATGTGTTCGCGCGCGTCGGTCTACCTGTTTGGAGTATCAACATAAAATCATCAAATTAATACAAAATATTTCAAATAGTAAGAAAAAGATTGATTAAAATCACCAAGTAAGAACAAAATACTTCAAGCAATGAGAAAATAAATGTTTAAAGTCGCCAATTTAACATAAAATATTTCATTCAATAAAAAAACGAAAGATTAAATTCCCCAAATAAGAACAAAATACTTCAAACAATGAGAAAATAAATGTTTAAAATCGACAATTTAACATTAAATATTTCACACAATACAAAACAAAAGATTAAAATCGCCAACACAAAATGAAATCTTATGCAATTAGAATAAAAACATAAAAAAAAACGCCAAATTAAAAGATTATTCTTATCTCACAATAAATATTCTGAAAGACTTATTCAAAAAATCCAATTGAAGATTAAAGTTTTCATTCAAAATTCAAATAAAACCCCTTAAGATTTGACATGTCACTAAAAATTTAAAGTAAAAATTTTTCAAAGTATGATTATCAAAGATTAATTTTTCTAATAATTAACTCGAGTAAAGATAGTTCAAAGTTCAATGATTCACCATTTGCTTGTTAAATCTTAGAATATATTATCTGTGATATAAACATCATGTTATGCAAAAAGTATAAGTAAATATTGATAGTTTTAAAATAATTTTTATTCGAATGGGTAGTTCAGTAAATTAATAACATTAGAATTTTTTGGATTAAAAAAAAATAACGATTGAGAAACTAACCATTTCAAAATATTTTTCTTGGTATAAATGAAAATATGATGAAATAAATTTAAAAGTTTTAAAACCCTTTTCAAAATATTTTTTATAAAACCAACTTTCATGCAATTCAAAAAGTTTTTGTATAAAAATTGAATATTTTTTTTCTTAAGGGAAATATTTTATGTGAGTGAAAAAGTGAGAGACAGTTAATTTATGAATCATTTTAAAATATTACCACGCAATAAATTGATTTGAAACTATATTCTTAAACATATTAATATTTAAAAGTTTAGTCATTTTATACATTTTATATTCAAATTATACTTACCAATATATGAGACCGTCTGCATTCCCCACTTTCTTGAAGAATGATGTTTGATAAAATCTTATCTGAACACCGCATGTTGCTGTGAATCACTAGCAAGTTAAGATAGGTATGATATGATTAATCGTTAGGTTTTTCCCAAAGAGCGAGAAGTCATTCTTATCAAATCCTATTCTGAATGAGAAATGTTTCAATTGCAATTAACTTCAGATTTTGTTATTTAATAATAATTTTTTTAATTTGACAGTTTTAATTAATTTTTTAGTGAAATTACCTTTATTTATAAGATTTTGATATTTTTTATTGCTTATACTATTTCAAACATGTACATTCCTATTTGTAAATAGAAAATCATAAAAAACATCTTTGAATGATTTTATTATTGTTATTGTTAGACATTATATTAGAAAATCATTTAAACCTTTAGCTTTTATTATTATTATTATTATTATTTAGATATTAAAAAGTGACGAAGACCTGTTGAATTATTCTCATCTTAAAACTGATTAATATTCGAAGAAAAATTTATTCTGTTATCTTTTAATTTACCAAACATATATCTTAATATTCATTAACACACTTCTTATTTAATGAATAATATATTTGATGAATAATATATTTTATAATATATATGAGACTTTAATCTTTTTTTTTAAAAAATGGGTTATGTTATTTCATACACATACGTTCTTATTCGAAAATACAAAACCATAAAAACATCGTTGGATGATTTATTTTTAATTAGACATTGTATTGGAAAAGCATTAAAACCTTTCATTTTTATCCCATTTAGCCATCAAAAAGTGTCGAAGATCTAACTGCTTTGCAAAGACTTAAAACTAGTGATTTGATGAGTCATACTTTCTGTGGGTTGTTTACAATTTTGGAATTATCTTAATTAATTAGCAAACTTCTCATCTTTTAAACACCACACTAATCATTGCTCCCATTACTTAATCACGTAAATATAATTTATATCGTTTTTGATTATCAGTTTTATACTAACATTTGACACCTATATGTATGTGTTGTATTAATTAGTTTAATTCATACAAATTTCAACTAAAGCATCCTATGCTAGTTTTCATATATTTATTATCACATCACGTGATAGAATTTCTTGCGTTGTTTTAGAAATAATAGATATTAAATTTTTTAATTAGTTAATAACATGAAAAAAAAATTTAGTTGCTTTTTAACATGAATCTTTTAAGAAAAACAGATTTTATTCTGAAATATCAAATTTAAAAACTAACTCTTAAGAATATGACTTTAAACAAGTTAACTTTACTACTCGACAGAAATATATTCAAACGCAAAGTGATTTAACTTTCACATTTTAAAGTTATTTATATAATATACTAACATTTATTCATAATATGCATAATTTTATTAAAATTACTGAAGAAAATAAAATTTATACTAAGTAAAAATTTAAAACCACCAATTACATATATTAAACAACAACAACAAACTTATAATTAAGATATGAATAAATATAAATATATGAATCACACAATAATAAAAAGGAATACTTATTCATTCATAAAAAATCTTCCCTTGATCAAATCCATGTATGTTAGTAATAATATGAATCTAAAGTTTTCAAAAATATTATAAACATTTCCAAATTAACAAAGAAAATTAACTATTAAATATCAAATAATGGACATACACTTTTTACACTCACATCTTACAATGCACTTAGTTACTTTACTTATACATTTTTTTACTTATACATTTCATCCTTATGTAAACAACAGCATACAAACACGTAAGAAAGTTATATGTTTTTTATAATGTATTTAAAATATCACAAAAAACAACTATTTACAAAAATCTTCTGTTTGCAGTTGCCATTTATAGATATTAAAAAGATTTCCTGCTAATACAAATCGTCACCTGAGAATAATAAGGTTCTATCCGTGTTTTTGAAAAAAATGACTTGGCGATATAGAAAGGTTCTATTTGTATCGATGAACGCATTTCTGAATTAAAATATTGTCATAATATAATTGTAATGTCTTATGTATATTATACAGGGTGTCCACTCTCAATAGCGGCCAATGGCTAATTTCTAAACCGTTAGTCATAGACATATAGTTCCAACTACAAAAATGATTTTAAAAAGGTAAAGAAGTATTTTTTAAATGATTTAGGTCAAAAAATTTTTTTACTAAAAAATTACGAAAATTAAATTTTTATACGGTCCCCCGGTCCTATAAGTGATATTTAGTAAATTTTTACCACTACTCTAACAAGGTCCCATTCCTTTGCGATTAAAACTGACCAAGTAATAGCTGTTTAAAATTGAAGCATCTTTTTTGCTACAAAATAGGGGTCAGTCACAAATTTTCTCGAAATAAAATAAACATCAGATAGAAAATTTAACTTTAAACATTGAGAGTAAAATAATTTTTGCAATATTGTTCTTGAATTTATGTTGACGTTGACATAGTAAAGCAAAATATACAATTTGTGCTAAAAATATAAGTAAAAAAATAACAGAAATTTTGCTAAATTAAATTATGAAAATTAACAGTCATGATTCGTTACAAAATGATACATATTTAAAATTCTATTAGATTACTTAACCTAATAGAATTTGATGTATTCCTATAAAATAAATAAATGGTACCCACCTAAATTTGTATTAATATTACATTGTCATTGGATATAAATAAGTATGCAAATTGAACTTTGATCGGATATTTATAAGTGAGTTAAAATTTGAATAAAAGTTTTGAACTAGGGAAACTTACATACGAACGTTACGAATAAAAAAAAAAGCTTATTAAAATAACATACCTTTTTAAAATAAAATCACGAAAAGAAACAGCTTCATTTACTTACAAAATAAAACATATGTAAAAATAAAATTGAGGATGTGAATTTCAAAACTCGCCTTTATCGCTTTTATTTACTTTGTCAATCTATACAATTATGCACTATTGTAACACTACAATCTCCAAATTTATAATAAAAAGCAATAGACACATTTAAAGGTTTGTTTTAGCGATTTCCCCAAATTTAATTTACTAGATAAAGAGAATTTTGAAATCCCCCCCCCCATGTCTTCAATTATTTAATAACCAATCTAGGAGTTAATTAATTAAAATTAACACTACCATAAAACTAATACGGTGTCAGCACCTTTAATTAAATCACTTTAAAAATATCTATTTATCTAATTTAAAACATTTTTGTAATTGGAACATATGTCTGTGACAAATGGTTTAGGATTCCAGTTACAATTCCAACGCCTTTGGAACGCGTTGGAATTGGATGCCCTTTATAATACTTTAAGCACTTAGTGTACGTTCCCTTAAAGCTTAGTCGAACTCATCCGTTTTCAGCTATAGAAAAGTGGTTTAAGTCATGAAATTTGAAGTTTCATAGCTCGGTCAATTTTAATGTTAGATGAATGGGACCTTTTCTGTATTGCTTGCTAGAGTGTTGGGAAATTTTTACTAAATATCACTTATAGGATCGGGGGACCGTATAAAAATTTAATTTTCGTAATATTTTGATAAAAATTGTTTTTGACCTAAATCACTTAAAAAATAATTATTTACCTTTTTAAAAGCATTTTTTGCAACTGGAACTATATGTCTATGACTAACGGTTTAGAAATTAGCCATTGGCCACCGTTGAGAGTGGACACCCTGTATATATAACATTATTTTGATACAAAAATGTCTTCATAGATACAAGTAGAACCTTTCTATATCGACAAGTTAATTTTTTCAAAATCACAAATAGAATCTTATTTTTCTTAGGAGATGAAATTAGTATATTCTTGCATAATAGAACCATTTCCTTTCCATTCGTTGTCTACAATTAATTCTGAATCCTTTATAGACGAAATTTTTTTAACTTGTGTTATGCAAAAAACTTTAAATCTTTTAAGAAGAAATATCATTATTGAGAAATACTGTAAGAAAAAAAAAGAATAGTGATTGTAGATTTTTTAAAACCCTATAAATGACTATGCTGAATGTCATCTTAAAGGTAATTCTATGGCTATGGCATATATTACATGTTTGTTAGAGTGCTATCTATAAAAAATGACAGTTGAGAATGCTAAAAGACTTGCTGAAATTTATTGCAATTTATTACTTTATTTATTTATTTATTTATTATTTTGAAAGATCAGACTCTTTTTAAGATTTCACGTATAAAATTTGTAGAGAGATAGTGAAGAAGCATATTTCAAAAAATATTTATATTGGAAAATATTTAAATTGGTACTTGTGTTTTTATGTAGTTATATAAAGATCATTGCAATTTTTATTAGATAGAAAAAATATAAAAGTTGTTTTTCAAATAACAACATTTATCTTCACTGTTATTTATTTATTTATTTATTTAATAAAATACATGCATAACACTTATTTTTTAATTTGTCAGGAAATAAATGATTACGAAGTTATTATTTAAAACCCTAAAAAACGTATTAAAAAATCCTCCTTTTTTTCATCACATGTGTACAATTAGAAACGCTATTTTGATGTCCAGTATGACGGTTGTAAAGAAAAAAAATCATTGCTTTATAATACGAAAGTATACTAATTTAGGAACAAGAACTATCATTAAAGGAAAATTAACGCTAAAAAAAGTAAGCGACAAAAGCATTTACTTTTTTTGAATGCCGATGAAACTTCGCTGAAGGTACTTTTTTAAAGGTAATTTCATGTCATAAGTTAGAGTTTTTCAGAGCGTTATCTGAAGAAATGGCAATGCAAGATATCAGTAATTTACCGAAATTTATTGTGCAATTTTTTTTTTTTTTTTTTTTTTTTTTTTTTTTTTTTTTATGAAGACAGTTTTTTTTTTTTATTTTTATTTTTTAGGGATCAATATAAAACTTTTCATATGTATAAAGTAGATGTAGAAGTTAGAACTTATAACTTGGGATATATCTGTTTAATTGTTTATGAATATTTTTTGCAATTTTTATGGTAAGAAAAAACCGCAAATAGAAATCACCTCTGTAATAAACTGTACTTGAAATATTAATTTTTTATCTCTTTTTAATACTTTGCAACATTCATTGTAGAAAAATGAAAAATGTTTCTAAACCAACAATATTTTTGAAAAAAAAAAAAAATCTTTCGAATAATGCCTATTTTTTGCTTCTTTTACAGAATATAAATTTTTTTATCACCGGTTTTTCAAAAAAGAATATTTTACTTGATTGAATAAGGAAAATGTTCAGATAAAATAATGCGAACATACACAGTAAAAAAAAAAAAATAAAAAAAAAAATAAAAAAAAATTAACCGCTTAAATGATCAGTAGTTTTGAAGAAACTTCAAATATTACCTATTTTTCGCATCTTTAATAGAATTTTTAACTTTATATCATGGGTTTTTCAAAACAGAAAAATTTGCCTAATTGAATTAGAAAAATGCTCATATTAAACAATGTTGTAAAAAAAAATGTTTTTAACCGTTTAATTGATTAATATTATTGAAGAAACTTCCAAATAACTCCTATTTTTCACGTATTTAACAGAAGTCTTAGTTTTTTATCTCCTTTTTCTCAAAGCAGAAAATTTTGACTAATTGAATCAGAAAAATGTTCCGATTAAATAATTCAACACACTTAAAAAAAAAAAAAAAAAAAAAAAAAAAAAAAAAAAAAAAAACTGTTTCTTAACCGTTTAACCGAACAATATTTAAAAAAGTCCTTCCGGCAATGCCGGGAGGAAGAGGTAGCTTTCATATACTTATATATTTATTTAATTTAAGGTAAGTTACATTGTTAAAAAATACTAAGCTCAAATTAGTGGAAATAATCTTATAAAATTAGTGATTTTATAAGATTGAAACTAGTTTTTGTCAAGACTGAATATTAATAGGAATTTTTAGAAATTAGTCATCTTTTATTCAACCTGGTTTTATTTTAAGCGATTTAGAGAGTCACCAAATTCCACGATATCATAAAGTGTATGCCATTTTAAAGCAACATTGTGGATCGTTCAGATCAGACCGTTTCAAAATGTCAGCCGTAAGCAAAATTCAAAGTGCTATAACTCAGTCTTTTTTAAGATATTGACAAAATAAAAAGTATTCTGGAATTGTTGTTTTAAGTTCTAACATGTAAAAGAAAAATATTTTTCAAATTTTGATTTTTTTTGCATTTAATTTTAAATTTTTAAAAAATTTAAAATGGCCACCATTTTGAAACAAAATGGCGGATGATGCTGGCCAACGAACTCGGTCGAGACATTTGTATGTACTATGTACATACCAAGTTTCATTGAAATCGGTTTATAAATACGCGTGTTATCACGTGACAAAAATCAGATCGTTTCAAAATGTCAGCCATAAGAAAAATTCAAAGTGCTATAACTCAATCATTTTTTAAGATATAGACAAAATAAAAAGTGTTCTGGAATCTTTGTTTTATGTTCTAACACATAAAAGGCAAATATTTTTCAACTTTTAATTTTTTCGCATTTAATTTTAAATTTTAAATTTTTTTAAAAATTTAAAATGGCCGCCATTTTGAAACAAAATGGCGGATGATGCTGACCAACGAACTCGATCGAGACATTTGTATGTATTATGTACATACCAAGTTTCATTCAAATCGCTTCATAGATACGTTAGTTATCGCATAACAAAAATCAGATATATATATATATATATATATATATATATGGTTATATATATATATATATATGTCAACATTTGAACGGAGGGTGGTTTTGGGGTCTGGGGGTCATGATCGGTGAAAATATACCAAAATTTTCCGGAAGTGCTTTCCTCCGGACGGCTGCAATAGGTAGCTTTTTACTTTTTGTAATGAAAGCTACCTAAAAGAATTCAAATAATGTCGATTTTTTAAAAATCTTTCATATAATTTTTAGTTTTCTATCACCGGTTTTTCAAAACAAAAATTTTGTTTAAGATGCCACTCTACTGACTGAAAAAGACCCGGATGATAATGTAAAGTCTGTGGGTGCGTTCTTTGCAAGTATCTCGCTCAAATTTTATTTAAGTGATTTTTTTTTCTTTTTGCATATGATAGCTGAGGACGATTCAGAACCGGGCTAGTTTTTACTTTTTAAAATTTGGTTTCAAATTAAAAAAAAAAAAAAAAAAAAAAAAAAAAAAAAAAAAAAAAAATCAGAACCGGTTTGAAACTGAAACTATCCTAATATAAAAAGATTATAATCAAAATGGAAAAAGTAAAAACAAGCCCGGCTGTGAATCGTGTTCAGCTATACTGTGCAAAAAAAAAAAAAAAAAAAAAAAAAAAAAAAAAAAAAAAAAAAAAGGTCACGTCAAAATATTAAAATTTGAGCGAGATATTTGGAAAAAACGCCCCCATAGACTTTAAATTATCATCCGGGTCTTTTTCTGTCACTTGTGTGGGCTCTTAAATAAATGAGAAAAATGCTCGGATTAAATATTGCAAAATTTTCAATAAAAATTTACCCGTAAGAATAATAAGCCATGATTTGAAATCATTTGCCCATACGTGGTACGTGAAAATAATGACTGGCAAAAACAGTTTGCCCGTATATCGCATGGGTAAATCAGGGAGGCGGTTAATTTACGAAAATGCACAGCAACCACAAAAACAAATATATAGTGACCTCTAACGAGTGAGCCAAGATTCTGAAAAGTATTCCTTCATCTTTAGAAACCTGCGAAAATAATTTGTTCTCATAATTTATAAAAGAATTTATAAAATCAAATTTCTTTTTATGAATTCTATATAAGAATTTATAAAAACAAACAAAAAAATTTCGGAAGATCAGACTTTCGAATCGGGAATAAATATGTTGTTATTTTTTGAAATCTCTTTTGTATTATTTTTTTTCATCTACATTACTGTAAGAGAATAACTATAATCACAATTTTTTCCAAAATGCAATAATTGAAATTTTTTTTAACTATTTGGGAAAATAGTTGTTGTTCTGAGTAAAGAATTAGGAAATCTGGCTTATATCTGAATCTTTCTATTGGTTGAATTCCGCAACTTATTTTATTCGTTTTCTGATTGGCCCATGCTTAATGTCTACAAATGAAATACTTCTGTTTCTTATTTTATTCGTTTTCTGATTCGTCCAAATTTAATCTTCAGAAATGGAATACTTCTGTTGCCATAATGACAAAAATAGTATTAAAAACTACAAAAAAATTCATAACTGAAAAATAAATTTAGAGAAAGCTTTCAAACAGGTTGCATTTAAAAGTAATTTTATTTCGTTATACGACGGTGTTAAAATTGGAAATGTGCGATGCTTAGAAATATAAAAATTTTTAGTACCGAAAATTGTTAAACTGAAATTTTATTTAATGTTTCTAATGATAGGTCCAGTAATATTTACGTAACTCTAAACGGCCAAGAATATTAATATGACTCTGTTATTACGTAAGCTACATTTTGATCATCATAAAAACGATGTTATCATTGTTTTTTTAAATATAGAAATCATTTGTAAGTCTAAAATTATAGTCTTTGAATATAGTATTTTCCAAATAGCCGCTGTAATTTATTAAATTACAATGTTTTTTAAAATCATGCCTAAAAGAATCTCATTGCTTTGGCAGCATATATCAGGTCATTTGGATCCGTGGTTCTTTTGTTATGCAGTTTTACTTTCACGACATTAACCTTCCGTCGGGCGCGCCGTTATAAAAAGTACAACATTCACATTCCTTTTTCTTTAAAACAAAATTCAAGCAGCAGTGGGTGTTAAAAATTGTTTGTATTCGTTCATTGTATCGCTTTACTCAGTTCCTTAATGTTATTTGTATTTCAGATTGCACAATTAGCTTCACCTGTCATTTCAATCTGTTAACAGTGCATGAAATGATCAAGGTTTATCTGTAAACAACCCTCATAAAAGCAAATATTATGCTTGATATGGGAAGCGACTAATATAGATGAAAGTAGGACTAATTCTGTAAATACAAAATTACTTAATTATTGTTTAATAATTCATTATTAATTTTTATACTTTGTAATTGTAATAGCAAGTAGATTTTTATACATCTTAACTTCTGGTTTAGTATGTTATAACAAAATGAGTGCATTGCGGAATACTTTCATAAATTGTGATCAGAGATAACTTATATGATATTTGTAAGTTAAATTATTAATTAAAATAAAATAAAGCAGCAGTAATTGATTGTTTTTCGCCTGTTGTACAATTTACAACGCGTGCCCGCTCATGTGATGAAAATTCGCGCGCCCGGCAACAGTTAAAAAAAAATACCCTGTATACACTGTTTTCAAAAAATTTTCCCCTTTTATAAGTATCCAAACAATTTATCTGTAATGTTTCCGCGAAATTGGAATTATCTTTTTGTTGTACTGAATGCCTTTAAATGTCTTCCTACAAATAGAAATGATTAAATAAATAAAGTAATATTAAATAAATTATAAATAAATAAATTAAATAAATAAATTTATTTTTATACAGTCCACTGAAATGATTTCATACATCGTAATAGCAATCTTAACCTTTGAATATTCTACATACACGAAAGAGTAAATCTAAATAATTCTAAGAAATTTTTCTGTAGAAAAATGTGACACACGATTGTGAAATAAAATTAATTAAATAGAATATATTTTTCGTAATATAAAAATTAGTTTAAACATTTGTGGGTTTCAGCAGTGTTCAGCAGGAAATTTCGCTAACCCTTTGCGGCGCAGGGCAACTTCATTGCTTAAGTGTTGAAATTAATGACTGACACCGGAATTTGAAAACAACTTTATTTGCAAATAAGAAAACGCTATATTTCACGCATTCAATAAGCCGTAATTTTTTTTAAACAATATTCCTGTGCCAATGTGGCGTTTAGGAATTAAAATTAAGTGGTATATCTATGAAACCACCGTGCCGCAAGAGGTTAAATACGGGCTTCGTTAAAAAGAAGTACATAGACAACATTTATGTAGTGTGTTGTCACTCCTGGTGGAAATTCAAGCTTTACAAATTTAATTTGTCAATTTAATTTTTCTAATATGTAATTATCCGGAATCTATGACAACATGATAAAATTGTCCATGAATTTACAAACTATTAATTATTTATTGACTGTCGATTTAACGAATGGGTGCCCGGAACTCACTAGGATTTTTACATGTATGTTGTACGTGAAGTCCAATGCACGACAATAGCTTTTTAAAATACGGTTTTTACTCCTTTCACCCAAATTATAAGAAGAAAAATTTTGAAAGTTTTTAAATGAAATTTACTATATGAAAACCAATTTAAGCATGAAATGCTAAATTACCGATCTATTTATGAGGTGTGACATTGATTATAAATAAATATTATTTACGTACGGGATGCACGTAAATACCTATGACAGGAATATTGAAAAATGCTATCCATTATCCAGACGTGTGTTAGATATAGCACAATTTGGTGAAAACATGTGGGAAATTTAAATGATTTTATTGTATACATTGAAAGGCCACAAAAACGCACTTTAACAAAAAAAAAAAAAAAAAAAAAAAAAACGCGAATTGAACAGTCTTTTGATGAATGGCGTAAGAGAACCTTAGTAAAACTTCAAGATGTAGAATCCAAATCTAATCGCGCAATGTTCACTAAAAATACTGTCTTATAATACATTATTACTAGATTAAAAATAACTGCGATTTTTGCTAGTATAATTGATATAAAGTAACTTTTCCTAGTTACTTCTTTAATTTTTTCCAAAAAATAATTAACACAGTTTAAGTCAACTTGGAAACATTTCTTTTGAATTTCTAAACTATTACATTTCATTGGAGCTTTATTTAATAAAACTGATGTAAAATAAATTTTCATAGTTGCTCCTAAAATTATATGCAATTCATATTAAAAATTGACATAAGATACCTTTTTATAATTTATCTTTTAATTTTTCAGGTAGTATAATAAACTACACAGTTTTATGTAAAATTTATAGTGTTGCCATTAAATTTTAAAAATACTACATTCATTGGACATTATTTAACAAAATGAACATAACGTAAATTTCCATGGTTTTTCCGCTAATAGAGTAATTATCTACAGTTTATATAAGTTTCATAATCTTTTTCTTGAATTTCTAAACTACCTCTTTTCATTGAATTTTATTTATAATAAACACCAAAACCACTGTTGTATTTTCTCATTTAATTTCGCGAGCTAATTAAACGTCTACACAGTTTTTGTCAACTTATTAACGTTGCCTTGAATTTCTGAACAACTATTTTTTAATTGAACTTCATTTAAAAGAATTGACATAAAATAACATTTTACGATTATTATTACTTCTTTATGCCGTGTAATTATCTACACAATTTTTTTCAACTTGATGACATTGCTTTAATCGGACTTTAATTAAAAGAACTGATATAAAATAACATTTTGCAGTTATTCTGCTACTTTTTAGGAGGCTGTGTAGTTATCTACACAAATTTTGTTAACATGAAATCTTTGCCTGGGAATTTATAAATCATTATTTTTCATTAGACTTTAATTAAAAGAATTGACATAAGGCAGCTTTCCATAGTTGCCAATTTAATTTTTCCAATCTATAATTGTCTAGAATCTACATCAGTTTGATAACATTATAAATGGATTTCAAAACTATTATTTTTCATTGAACTTTTGATGAAGATAATTGACATAAAATAAATTTTCATAATTGTTCGGTTAATTTTACCAATGTGTAGTTATATTCAGATTATATTGAGATATGACATAAAATATTTTCTTAGAGTTGTTTTCCTAATCTTTCGTACCGTATAATTATTTGCACAGTTTTTGTCGAATTGAAACCATTTCTTTATGGATTTCAAACTATGCATTTCAATCTATCAATGAACTTCATTTAACAAAAATGACATAAATAATTTCTTATAATTGCTCTTTTAACTTTTCCGGCCGTGTAACTTTCTACACAGTTTATGTCAGCTTGATTATAATTTTCTAGGATTTATAAAACATGTCGGAATAAAATAAGTTAAAGTTTTTGCCTGAAAAAACAAAAATAGATTTTTTTTTATCTTTTCGGTTCATCGAGACAGTTTATTCAGTCTTATGGAAAAAAATAATAAGACCTTTACATTATACGAAAAATGCAAGTAGTAAAGCGCAGATAGTGTTCTTTAAATATAGGAATAACATTATGATTAAAGAATTTTTAGAGGTAAATTTTATATCATATATTAAAATTTTTAGATTTCTATCGGCAAAAAATGATGAAAAAATTTAAATGGTAATTTACCACTAAAATAATTTTCTAAAATTAATTATTAATTCATTGTATGAATTCTCATCAAACTGAAGATTGATTTACGCCTGTTATAAATTGGTTCCGACTAGTTTTTGGGGTAAATCATCCAACTAGTTTTCATCCAACTGTAAAACTTGCAGAATTTTTGACGAACTTTGTTTTTGTTTTGATGATTTTTGTTTTGATTTCAAAAACTAATGAGCGCATTTTCATCACACTTCAGATTCAATTAGAAGTTGACATAAGTTGTTGCTAATTACATTTTTCTGTAACTGACGTAAACTGTGGTACTGTTACGCTCCATTTTCCAGGAAGTGCCATTATGCATGAGATAGAAAAATGTTTTGTGATTGCTACGTCTGACTAGTTAGAAAATACTATCTTTGAGTTTATGACGCTGTCTCTATGCATTTGGCATATATTTTCTAGGTTCTCACTTTAAAGAAGAAAGTAAATAAATTTAGTAAAACTTTAGGTTCACTTAGTTCCTGATGATTTAGTACGTGATGCAATCGATACTGATTTTTTTTATACAGGGTGAGCAAAAAATCCATAAAAACTGTAAAAATTCATAAAAACCGAAAAAATAACCGAAATGAAAAACGGTTTGCAGGGTTAGCATTCATAGGTCACGGGGATTTTTTTTAAGACAGAAATAAAAAAATAATTCAAAAAACAGCCGACAGATGGCGCTGGTACTTACGATTTCCGCGGAATTATGCAAATGAACCGGTTATAAGAGCTTGCGCTCCTAATCCACAACTAGTTCACCGTTGTGAGCCGTGAACTTGATCAAGGATGCTCACTGCGAAGGACAAAGCTTTGTTGGTAATGTTATTTTACATGAACAAGGAATCAGCAACTATTGCTTTGCGTAAATTCCGATTTCAAAAGGATTTGAGGACGGGAAAGGGGGCTTTAACAGCGGCAGGCCTCATAAAGCTTGTTCAGCGGTTTGAGGAAACATTCTGTTCTTTATTTAGGTATCTTTTCTTTGATTTGGGTACGTCAGCGCCACCTATTGGTTGTTTTTTGAATTATTTTTTTTCATGTCTTAAAAAAATCCCCGTGAGCTATAGATACTAACCCTGGAAACCGTTTTTCATTTCGGTTATTTTTTCGGTTTTTATGAATTTTTAAAGTTTTTACGGACTTTTTGCTCACCCTGTATATAAATCGCCCTACAGGGGCTGTGCTGCGATTCAGTATTCATGATTTCCACAATTTTTATATCTTAAGAACTAAAGCATAGTATTTTATAAAATTTCTGAATCAGTTAGTTCCTGATATAAATTTGGTACTGATTAGATTTTTGTATAAATCACCCAACAGATGGTACAGATATGCCACTGTATTCTCGATATCCGCAATATATCTACCGTAAGAATTAATACAAGGATTTTCATCAAACTTGAGATTAAGGTTTGTCCCTGATATAAATTGGTTCTGAGTAATTTTTCGTGTAAAATGGGCAACAGGCAGAATTATTCACAATATCCTCTATAGTTCTATCTCAAAAACTAATGCACGGGTTTTCATCAAACTTTTTATTCAATTAGACGTTGACATAAGTTATTATTGACAAGATTTCGCAGTAAATCACTCAATAGGGGACAGTGCTATGCTGCTGCATTTTTGATGATTTGCACGATAATAGCGATAGTCATACCTAAAACACTTATCCACGGAATTTTATATCTTAATAATACTCGTGATGAGCATATGTTGTCATTTAATTGTGACATTGTAATAGTGAATTCTGAAGTATGAATATGTATCATATAGAGGATTATTTTGGAATTTGCACATCCAACCTATTTTAAAAGAACTCGTTAATGAAAAATTTTCATCAAAAAACACCATCACATGAAGACTTAGCAGGAAGAATTGTCGCTGCAGCATGATGTGTTCAAGATATACCTGATATGTTTCCGAAGATGCGCCAATCTGTGCATCGTCAACAACGCTGCCGCAGGTGAGTAATTTTAATTCTGTTCGCAACACTTACAAGGAAAAAAAAAATCAAGTATATTTTTCTTGAAAATGTTGTCAAAACTTATGTAAAAGATTTTTGTTTCGAAAAAGTAGTGGGAAACTGAATTAAACAATAATAGCCAGTGGCAGCCCTGTGTTGTTGCAATGCGTATTTCCAGGCGTCTGTCAAATAACATTGAGCATTTCCTGTAGTTGTATCGGTCATAAATGTGTAACGAGAGTAGAAATACAGTGTTAATTACATTATTCATACATAACTATAGATATATATGGATATATCTATAGTTATGTATATACATGTACATATATATACATAAATATCTACACATAGTTATATATGTAGATTTATTTCATATATCTATTGTTAAACGAGAACAACAATCATTTTCCAAATGATTAATAAAATTATGCTTAATGATTTTCGTACAATTTTCTTGTATTATATGTAATTTGAAACATCTTCTGGCGGCCCCAGATGGCTTTTGCGACCCGATGTTCCTATGCCATATTTTTATTCTTTTTCTATGGCTGCTTTCATCTTTCTTTTCGACCACATTCTTTTAAAACACCCTGTGTATAAAAAATATATCTATGTGTTTGATTTTCTTCTTTCTACAATTCTCATATTCATGAACCGATTTGGATGTGAGTGAGTAGTATGTGTATAGGACGTACTAAGGTCTCAACCTAGTCCATTAGCCAACTTAATCTGCATCTTATTTTAGACAGCAGTTATTTACAAACAATATATTTTTTTAATTAAAAAAATGTTTTAAAATGTAGAAGTTGATTTTCTTTCCTTTTTTTGCGTATATTTGGCCTTGATACATGGATTCCAGAGCTTTTTTTCCGTTCGGACACTATCTTAAAAAATGGGTGAGTTATAGCAGTTTGAAATCCTATCGTGATTGACGTTTTTAAACAATCTATCTTTTGTCATACTTATGTACATTATTGAATTTATGAACCAATTTGGAGCGACTCAGCAATGAGCATTTGTATACGACTTAACCAAGGTCTCGACTAGTTTGTTGGCCAGCTTTACCCTCCCTATTTTAAAATTTTCATTCACTGAATCATATGACTAAATACAATAATTTAAAATGCAGCAAACTTGAAAATAACTGACTAAATTGGCGAAATTCTCATTCAAGTACAGTTATAATGAAAACTAGGATTAAATATTTTACACTGCAAAAAAGTCGGGTTTTCTTAATATATGAAAATGTACTATAATCAGGAACAAATTTACAATAACACTTTCCGATAAATATGTAATGTACAATTATCTCTTCCGAATTACCCAAAATTCTGAAAAGCGTACTTTTATCTTTAGAAACGTCACAAAAAATATCTTTGAAATTTAAAGAATAATTTATGAAAGGTAATTTTTTGTTAGCTGACAGGATTTTTTGAAAATGTTTTCAAGTATATTTTACAGTACATTAATCAATTTTCTCCCCCCCCCCAGATTTTCGGATATTATGAGTTCTGAAATATATATTTTCATATTCAGCAAACATGTTTAACTGAAAAATATAACATATAGAATTATCATCATTAACATTAAACTTAAAATTAAAATTTTCATCTTACAATTGCATGCACAATTTCACATATGAATTTGAAAATGTTTAAGTGAATTCTGATATAATCCGAAAAACCGATTTTTCGGGTAGAGAGAACCGATTAATAAACTGTAAAAGCTACTTGGATTTGTTTTCGAAAATTACTGAGCAATAATAAAAAATTTATTTTTATAAATGCTTCTTTAAATTTCAATACTAAATTGTTCTTTGAATTTTCTAAAGATAAAAGAACGCTTTTTGGAATATTGTATGACTTGCAATCCGTTATCAATTATTTTCATTCGTGATCATAGTTAATTTTCATAGTTTAAGAAACTTCTATTTTTTATAGTGCATAATCAGTAACTGTTCATTTTAGCTTTCTGCGTATAACAGATTTCTAATATGGAAGATACTTTTTTCTCCAGTACCGGCAATAATTGAATTTTTTAATCTATCAAAATGGTATTTTTCAGTTCTAATTAATATTAGGTGAAATATAATAAAAATAAGCACGGGAATTAATTTAGATTTTAAGATAATGTTTCTTTAACTAATTATGCTTTGTTTCAAGTGATTTATTAAGAACGTCATTGGGATTTATAAAACTACCATTTATAGCCTTATACACTTTTAGAATAAATACATTAACTATGTGAAAAATTATCCGAGGGAATTATATATATACCGCTTACCGCTCTTGATTAATGTTTGTCTCGGTATCGTAGGATTAAAATTTATTCAGGCGGACGCTTACTCTACGATTTAAAATGTTTAAATATTTATCAGACAGAGTTTTGTAATGAATTTATAGTTTAATAATTTATGAAATTGACATGTACATATTTTATTAAAAACCTTTTACAAAAAGAGATGCATATATAGTATATAAAATATAGAATTAAGAAAGAAAAAACTTTAGTCTCCACATTTAAAAAAAGAAAAAAAACTGCGAGAATTGAATGTAAAATACAACTAAAATATAATTAAATGATTATGTAAATCATTTAATTTACTTAAACAATTTACATGAAATTCTTTAGAATGTAAAATTTTCATGAATTCATAATTCGGTAGATAAAGAGATAAACAGCATTCAGATTAACATTAAAATTAGCTTTTTTCTGTTACAATTGCGTATTTAATTTCCTTGATGCAGCTACAAATGTTTACTTGAGATCTGAAAGCATCCGAAAACCGACTTCCCAGGTAGAGTGAGTAGACGATGCATTGCAAAATCTATTAGAAACGTTTCCGAAATTCACGCGCAAAATTAGTACTTCGAAATTACGATATTTCTAAAGATAAAATAATACTTTTTGGTATATTTGTTGATTTGAAAAAAATTATCGAATACTTCCGTCACAATTATTGCAAATTTCTGTTGTTTAAGAAACATCCATCTTTTTTTTATTGTCTAGTGTTTACTGAATATTTTCTTTTTTATGTTTATAATAGGTATTATATTTATTAACGCTACTTATTGTATTTTTATGCCATATATCTCATAAAGAGTTTTTTTTTGTCTTTTTTTAAACAAAGAAGGGAGTATGTTTAATACGGCGAATGCACACACACACACACACACACACATATATATATATATATATATACCTACAAAATGTAAATGTTTGTTACATACAAGCATATATTATATGGTCAAAGGTGGAAGGTCTCTTGTGATTTTAGACGTTTTCATTAATATCTCGAGAAATACATAAAGAATTATCTTGAAACTCCAGGTCTGTTAATACAATAATAATGGTCATATATTTACGCAAAGGTGTTTTTCTAAGCCCCCCACTGTTAAAAATCTTGTCCTAGTTTGAAACAAATTTCGGTGCTTAATAGCTGCCACTGCAAGATGGTGAAATCTTGAACCAATATTTGGAGTTCCTGTTAAGGCATAGTTCCAATAGTTGGAACGCGGTTGAAAAAGGAAGCTCCAAATTTTGGTACAAGATTTCACTATCTAATGGTAGCAGCTAATGAGCAACAAAATTTGATTCAAACTAAGACAAGATTTTTAACAATGTAGAGAGGAAGAACCAACAAATTCAAAGGGAATGAATATATTTCGGATTATCCTGTCAAAACTAATGTCGCAAAAATGTTCCAACTGCAGATTATAATTATGTGGATTATTGTAATAACTTATATTCTGTTTTATGAAGATAAAATGTATATTCGTAGAAAAATTAATATTTTCTTAAAAACAGTCCAAAATTTTAACAAGTTTTTTCTTTATAATTTGCAGAGTTAAAAAAATCATTTTAGAAAATGGGACACACGATATTGTTCGAAATCACATTAATCAGAATTAAAAACAATAAAAATTGTATGAAAAATGAACAGATTTACAAAAAAATATTTCACTGCGCATGCTTGAATGTGATCAAAATATAATGTGCAAAGAACAGTTTAAAAATTTTGAAAATTATCGTCGATAGTATAAGCTAAAAATCCACTGTAAACAAAAGGAAACAAAAAGACGAATGGCTGTATCCAAATGTAGTGCATTATTGGGCAATATAATACGTGGAATATTGTCTATGCTATATTGATACTAATGAATTGATAAATGGATATAGGTCCTCATACTTTTGTTTCATTCTGGGAATAACGGGTTTTGAGCTTATTCTATCGATTATAATTTTCAGAATTTTCAAGCTATGTTTTTGAGATTTTCATAAAAGTTGCTCTATACGTTTAGTTATCACATTACGCACATTATGTTTTGATTACATTCGCGTCTGTGCAGTAAAACACTATTTAGTAAACCTGCTCATTTTTCATACTTTTTTTTTAAATTATGACTACAGGGCATTGTGCACAATGTTGTTTATCATATTTTCTGAAAAAAGCATTTTCTTATATCAAGAACAAATTATGAGAAAAAAAAATATGGCGAAATTTGGGAGTTTTTTATAAAAAACTTTTTTTTTTTGAGTAGGCATGCTATCTTCATAAAAACGAACACAGTTTATTCGAATGTATCACTAAAGCATAATCTACAGTTTGGATGCATTTGCTACTTTAGTCTTGACAGGGTTACCCCAAAGATATTCGTTTCTTTTTCAATTTGTTGACAGTCTTCTATGGGGAGTCGTGAAAACATTTTCACGGAAGTATATGGCCTGTACAATCCTATTTACAAACATTGAGTTTCAGGATTGATTCCTCATGCATGTTTCCAGATATCAAACTCTAAAATCGCAAATGACAGGTCATCTTTGGCCATATAGTGTATACGGTAATACTAAATAAATACAATTCAATAAATATGTTGAATGATTAAAATCTGCTTAGCTCACATTGTTGAAATGTAATCTTTTTTTTTTTTTTTCAAATCATAAAATCTTTATGCTATTTCTTTTTCAAAAATATCTTTAATTTCCTTTTAATAAGAATCACATTTACTAATAAAATGCATTCATGCTACATAATTAATGCATTAAAATGCCATTTTCTGCATGACAGGAAATTTTTCAAGCGTGGATTTTCGCTTTAATGGTTCGAATGCAATAAAACCGCAATTAATGTTGAAAATGCAGGGCACTTGTTTTCACACGAACACACAAAGCAGAAATTTTACATTTTGATTTAGTTGGATTAAAAATGAAACAATTACAAATATATTGTTTAAGGAAGCGTTAAGTAATTTCCAAGCATTCATCACGTTTCAACGTATTATACAAACGTACACAAATATTCTGGGGAATACGATAAAATTACCTTTTTGTAGAAAAACTTAAATTTGTATTCTGCAGAATTTTAAACACTTCTGTTTTTCACTTTTTATGTATACTTTACTTGGATGACAGACTTTTTAACTTACAGTTAATGAAAGTCTGAGAGGTAATGTGCACACATGTTCTGTATGTACATATGTATGGATGTGCCTAAAGCGATAATCTTATTAGAAATATGCTATTTGTTTAAAAATTTGAAAAGTTTATTCTAATAAGGCTCTCTTCCGGTTAGTTTTTGGGATTCATTAGCTATAAATGTCGAAACGGTGATAAATCCTTCCCCTTAATTTGGATGAATAATTTTCTCTTCAGAATCACCGATTTGCTTCAAATTTTGTAAATAGGTTCGTTCTGATAAATCACTTCCCTGATTGGTTTTGTGGCTTCATTGGTTAAGGAAAAAGAAGGGTCATCAGGCATTATCTTCCCCTTTATTCAGATAGATGGGTTTTCAATCAGAAATATGCGATTTGATTCAAATGATATAAATGTATTATTTCTCATAATGAACTTACCAGATTAGTTTTGAAAGTTCATTGGTTAAGTATAAAGGTAGAACCGGGACTAATCCTCCCTCTTAATTCAGATAAATGGATTTTTCATGCAGAGTTATCCGATTTAGTTCAAAATTCGCAAGCTGGTTTATTCTGATAAGGCACTTCCCATACTAGATTTGGAGGTTCAATGGTTTAAATATAAAGGGAGGAAGGGGCAAGAAACGATTTTCCTCCTTAACTCAGATAAATGGATTTTTCATGCAGAATTATCCGATTTACTTCAAAATTGATATTCCGGTTTATTCTCTGAAGTAGAAGTATAATATTCAATTAGGATGAATAGCCTGTGAGATCAATGCCATAAGTTTCAGTTGAAATTTTTCGTTTTATTATATGCCAATTGAAAAATTTTAACTGGTTGTCATAACAATCATTATAAATCAATTATTGTTTAATAGTTTCTTATTACTGTTCATATAATCATTTATTTAGTCAATGGAATTATGTGTGATAATAAAGTATTCTGTGTTGTTTTATACAATAATTTTTGTTAAAACATTTTCACCAAAAATAGTTTTATTGTAAAATAACGAGAAAAACTTTAAAAACATGACCATTATAAAATAAAATAAAATTGTGCAATTGATATAATCCCTGCCATCTCGGCCTACAAGCGGAGGTATATTTCGAAGTTAGGTATAAATTTCATCACAAAAACTGAATCAAAATTAGAGACAAACCAAGTTCAATCACTAAGAATGACCTTTAGGGATATAAACCTTTTGGAAGTTCTAATATAGACACATACACGAACCCATGTATATATATACATATATATATATGTCCAATATGTAAAATAATCAACAATAAACAATATACATTCATGTGAATTGTGCTGAAACGCTGCAGTAAAATACATAAATTAAAAATACACCTTCAAAATAATTAATTTAGCAAGACCTAGCACACCCCCCTCATAAAACAAACTCCCTTAAAAATTAAAATTTCGATAAACAAAATACAAAACAATAGGCTGTAAGCCTCGTCAGCGATGGGTTTTATTACAAAAAAGCAGCCGAACATTCAAATTTACAAAACGAAATTTATTTAAGTGGCAGTGGGTTTCGTCCAGAACGGTGAATAGCAAAAAGCTATTCAGCTAATATTTTTTTCATTTGGGTCGGGCCAATTTTTTTTTTATGGATCGGACCAAGCTTTGGTGGTGGAAATTTTGGCCCGGTACAGACATCTACCGTTTAATTTTTAAACGGATATGTCTACATGTATAGAAGTGGTGTCCTCAGAAAAATAAGTGAGTTATGGTCTACAAAATTAGAGAACTCGAAGAACCTTTAGTAATGAAATTTTAAGCTTAGCAGTTCCCTATGATATAGAACCGCATATATATTTCTTGAATTATACATTGTTTTCTAAACTCCAGATAAAACTAATCTTTAATTACTTATCCATTTTTATATAAATTTTATTTCGTTCATACGGAAATTTTCTTTCAATAATAATAATAATAATAATAATAATAAAAAGAAAAGAAAGAAAAAATATTATACATGTGTCTTCATCATTAAAACGGCTCTCAGAGAAACAGAATTCCTTTAGATGAATATTCGCACTCGCTAGAAAAAAGAAAAGAATCAAGATAGACTTTGCTTTCGTTGAGTCAAAATAACTGTTTGGTCTGCTTAACTTTTTGAGCATTTAACGTACTCGTTATATCATTATCTTTTCATGTACATGCGGTATGTTTTTTTTCACAGTATGTTCTCAAAACTTTGATCTTAACATACGATTTGGCGTTCTAATTCTTTTTGGCTTATTGTTTAGGACTGCTATTTCTGGGTACACTACCACGAAATTCAAAACTGTATTGTTTAAGGCGTAACAGAAAATTTGCCTATATGATATCATTCATTTTTCATGTGCTTGTTTCGCATATTTGTGATGCCAATGTGTGAATTACAGAATGATTAATGGAACAAATGGCTCTTACTTCACGAAGTTAGTCACGTGAAAACTGTTTCATAAAAAAGGCTCTCAGGCACCACTCGTAACTATTTCTGTATGAAATGCTTTACTTTTAATATTTCTACTCCAAATAAATAAATTTCGTAAAAAGCATTTATTTTTATAATTGATCACAGCCTACAGCTATGTAGCGAATGCATTTTAAAAATAACCTGGTCATCATATTTTAAAATACAGAAGAGTATCACAGTCCCATCTCGAAATTACAAGTGATATGGGACAAAAATAAATTAGAAAGATTTCTAGTGTCTTAGATTTAGTAAGAAATTTCACTTTATAAATATATTTATAAAATGTAAGAAACTGAATAAAAGCTTCTTATATGTTTCATTTATTTAATATAAGTTATAATGAGGCACACAACGTAAATCAAACTCTAATTAATATATATTTTTTTCACAACACAGAATATTAAAACGTAATTAATTTTTTTAAACATACAACATTATATTAAGAAAATCAAAACAAGGGCTAACACGGTGTCTGACGTTGAAATGCCCGTTTAGGCCGCGTCAATCACCGATGACTGAAAGTTTAAAATTTAACATTAAACTAAAAAAAATATGTGCATTGTTTTAAGTAATTACTGAAAATTTAATTAAACTTTACTTAAACTTTAATTATTACAGGATTACAGTTTTTTAATAGTTACATAAACCAATGTGTATTTTTTTAGTTTTGTACCATATTTTGCACAGCTGGTCACCTTTGACTCACGGACTAAATGAAACTAAACGAAAATTTCAGCATCAGCCATCGTGGCACTCCGCATATTAATTATATTCGATTTAAAATATATTTTTGAAACAGAAAAGCTATAATTTCCCTATTTATTTTTTTCTTTAAAATAAGCTGTCAAGTGATTTCAGCATGACAGACTAAGTTACTTATCGTATTCTTGAGTCACTCAAAGAAATCACAATGGAAGACAAATTTTGAAGTTTCTTTTAAAAAAGAGTGATATCCAAAGAAGGTTTATGACATCTCACCTTCTTTTATTTGGGCTTGATCCTTCTTGAGTTCAGAAATGTGAAATTTGTATCTTTTTATGAACAAGCATTGATATTGAAAAGTAGTATATTAAAAGCTGTTATACGAAACAGCTTTCCAGTTATTAAGTTAAAATTTTTAAATTCATATTTTTTTAATTTGTATTGAGAAGTTATGGATATATTAATTTTAAAAATTGTAACACAACTTACTATGAAACATTATAACAAAAAAAAAAAAAAAAAAAAAAAAAAAAAAGAGACATTAAGTTCTTAGAGAAATTACTGTTAAAAAAGTATACTTCAATAAATGAGAAAAAATATATCTGTTTATTTAATTTCACTTCATTCGCGAAATAAATATTAGTAATAGCATAAAAGTAAATATTTAAATCAGTTGATAATTTATTGTATTCGATTTCAAATATGCTTTTGAAAAATGAAAGCTAAAATCGCTTTTCTCCCTTTTTTGAACATTAGCTGTCATCAAACAATCTCAATATGACAGATTAAGATACTTATTGCATTCTAGAGCCACTCAAAGAATTCAGAATTGAAGACAATTTTGACATCCCTTCTAAAAACGAGTGACCAGAGAAAGAAAAAATATCCAAAGAAAAAATATATCTTCCTACCTTCTCTTATTTGAGCTTAAAATCTTATCAAGTTCAGGAATGTCAGATTTTTATCTTTTTTATGAACAAACACTGATATTGCAAAAGTATCTTGTGGAAAGCTGTTATATGAAATAGCTTTTCCGTTATTGAGTTTAATCTTTCAATTTCATTTTTATTTTCGTAGAGAAATTATGCACATAATAATTCAAAAAGTTGTAACATAACAAAAATAAAATTATCATGAAACATTAAAAAAATCCCGATAAATTCTAAGATAAATTAAAAAATTAAAAAAAAATATTCAATAAATGAGAAAGAATTTATCCATATATATATATATATATATACGCGAAATAAACATTAGTAATAGTATAAAAGTAAATGTTGAATTTAATTGATAATTTATTAAACTCGATTTCAAATATTTTTTGGAAACAGGAAAGCTGAAAATTGCTCTTCTGCCTTTTTTGAACATTAGCTGTCATCAAACAATCTCAATATGACAGACTAAGATACTTATTGCATTGTAGAGCCACTCAAAAAATCGCAATCGAAGACAAATTCTGACGTCCCTTCTAAGAAAGAGTGACATTTAAAGAAGGTTTATATCATCTTATCTTCTTTTATTTGAGTTTAAAATCTTCTCAAGTTCAGGAATGTCAGATTTGTATATTTTTAAGAACAAGCACTGATATTGAAAAATAGTTTATTGAAAGCTGTTGTGGAAAATAGCTTTTCAGTTATTAAGTTTAAACTTTCAAATTCATTTTTTATTGTTTTTGTTTTAATTGTGTAGGGAGATTATGGACATATAGTACTTCAAAATGTTTTAACATAACAAAAATAAAATTATCATGAAACATTAAAACAAAAAAATATATATATGAACTGATAAGGTTTTAAAAAAAATTAAAAACTTTTATAAATATACTTCAATAAATAGGAAAAAATAATTTGTTTAGTTAATATATGTATATATAATTTCATCTGATTCTGGAAATAAATGTTGCTAATAGTATAAAAATTGCCATTAAAATCAGTCAATATTTTTTATATATGATTTCAAATATGTTTTTGAAATACAGAAGCTAAAATGCTTCTTCTTCATTTTTTGAACATACGCTGTCATCAAATAATCTCAATATGACAGACTAAGATACTTATTGCATTCTAGATTCACTCAAAGAAATCACAATGCAGACAAATTTTGACGCCCCTTCTAGAAAAGCGTGACATCCAAAGAAGGTTTATATCATCCTACCTTCTCTTATTTGAGCTTAATATCTTCTCAAGTTTAGGAATGTCAGATTTGTATATTTTTATGAACAAGTCCTGATATTGAAAAACAGTTTATTGAAAGTTGTTGTACGAAACAGATTTTCAGTTATTGAATTTAGATTTTTAAATTCAATTTTGAGTACTTTTTACTTGTGAAATAAAATTAATATTCTTCATAAGTTATAATATAACTAAAATACAGCTACCAGGAAGCATTGCAATCTAAAATTTGACACTAAAAGTTTTGAAGAAAGTAGAAAACTTTAATATTTAGTTTAATAAATATAAAATAATATTTATATATCTTTTAATTTCAATATATATTTGAAGATTTGTCCAATTAAATAAACAGGAGTAATGGAATGAAAATAACTCAGTCTATAATTTATTGTAGTATTTTTGAAATAATTATTTTTAAGGACGCGCGATAAATGTATTTTTATTCATTTTTAACTATTTTTTATAATTCTGGCAAGTATGTGTAAATTGTATTTCTTAGTATTTCATGATAGATTAATTTTGACAACCTGTACATTTTTAAGTCAAAATTTGTACTCAGATCATAATTTTAACCAAAATCAAAAATGAAATGTTATATTTACAGTTCAAATATTTTTTCTTAAATGTTAAAATAAGCCTGCATGTAACGAGAACAGATATCATAAAGGCTTGTAAGTTAAGATATCATAAGATAACAAATAAATATCCTAGTAAAATATTCAATGAAACCTATTTAAACCACCAGTGCTTGTGAATGACGGTTGAGATTCTTTAAACGAGGTGGCGAAAATGTAAATTATTTCATTTATTGTTATTAAATTGTTTGCATTCTGTTTTCATCAAAATGTGATGATGTATCAATGTATTAATTGAAACATTTCAATATAAGTTTTGAATTTATTTTCAATGTGTTTTTAGTAAAGTGACGTTTTTTAAGCAAATAAATATTTTTACTGTATGTAGTTGATTTTTTCGTTTAGAGTATATATAGTATTATAATATGGTTATTAGTGTACCTGACTGAGACTTCTTCCATTTATATTTTACACTGAACAAAATAATTACATATTAAACAGCTAAAAATTTTAATAAAGAGTAAACTCCCATTAACCGAAAATTGAGTTCATTTTTACAGCATATAACGAAGGTTCCAAAAGTGTTTGAAAAGTAATGAAGGTATGATATGAAAGTATCATCCTTATTAAATGATACTTATTTTTATATATATAACTAATTATTAATTAATATGAATATTTATTAAATTAATATGATACGAACACATTAATTATAACATTGGACTCCACAAAATATAAATTTGGAACTTAACAACGCATACAACTGAGAAAAAAAAAAATAGTCTGAATATGCCAGCAGTATTTGTCATTCTTGTGCTTTTAAATTTCTTTAAAAAATGATTCAAAAATTTCCTAGCACACATTCTGCTGCATTTTAATAATTATATTTGGTTTTGTAAGTCAACAATTATATATAAGTGGGATGTATTTATGTAAAATTCTTCCTTTAAATAATAAGAAATTTCGAGATTTATAAAATGTCACATTTTTTATGGCTTTGCATATAATAGTTATAGCTTACTATCATCATTTATTTATTTATTGAACACATATGCACGCGTGTGCTTAGTGACTAGCTATCTGCTTATAAGTCATCCTCAATATACAAGGACGAGATTGCACAAAGCAATTTACAATACCGGAGAATTGTAGCCGGGAACTCCACAAAAAGTGTGCTACAAAGCCATCTAGAGATGAAGCAGCAACACAAATAAGCTCTCAAGCCATTTGTGCTATGATGCATTAACTACTCAGCCACGGAGGGCTCATCAAAATACAAAGGTGAAAAAAATTAAAATCAAAATCCACCGTTGTGCATGCGCCAACTCTTTTTCAACATCTTTAATTTAGAGAAAATTTGATAGAGTACCTTCTGGTGCAGTGGTCAAACACAACAGTTTAACAGCTCTGAATTTAGTTGTGGAAGCAGGTTCGAGCCCAATCTCCGGTAAGATGATTTTGGTATTATTTTTCATAAAAGAACTACAAAATAAATTATATTTATGGTTTAGCATTAACAGGGTGTCCAGCAAATAACACCCTGATTTCAAAATTAAATTTCGCAAAAATAAATATAAATATAATTATGCAGTAAACGGTTTGTTTATCAGGTAAGCTGTAAAAATCTTATACAAAAGTTTCGAACGGTAAATATTTTGAAAAGAGTGTGTTCTGATTGCAAAGAATGCTTTGATTTGACATTTTTCTTGCTTTAGATTGCTGCCAGAGAATGTGTTTTTCGGCTTAAAGTGCCATATTTCATAGTTTTTTGAAATTACATTTTTAAAATTTCGAAACTCAAAAAATTTACTTCGAATTTTTTTTTTTTTTTTTTAAATATTGCACTGTAAGCTGAAAAATTATTTCTCTGCAGGCAATATAAAACAAGAAAAATGTCAAATCAAAGCATTCTATGCAATCAGAACGCAATTTTTTCAAAATATTCACTGTTTGAAATTTTTGTATAAGATTTTTACAGCTTACCTAATGAAAAAACCGTTTACCGCATATTACTATCGATCATTGTTTTTGAGATATTTAATTTTGAAATCAGGGTGTTATTTGCTGGACACCCTGTAAATATAATGTAGGAAAATGTAAGATAAAATCCAAGCAAATAAAAAATATATATTATGAATAATTATCTGCAATGATTTTCAATATTTGCCGTTTAGAAAAAACAACATAAAAATATTTATAAAAAAATGAGATCATAGCAATTAAAAACTAGTTGGATGTGCCAATCCCAAAACTTTTTTCTATCTCATTCGTACATTTTAATATTTTTAAAAAATAGTTACTCATTTTAATGCTTTAATAATTTTAATTCAATACCATACGAACTTTGGCTTTTATTTTAAATTTCAGCTTCAATCAATTAATCGGAGTAAAAACGAATTTCCGTCTCTACACGAGCCAATGAACAATAGAATGATAGGCAGATTTTTTTTTTAATTCAGGGAGGACCTACTTGCCTTACCAAAGAATAGTTATACACAAAAATTTTAGTTCCGTTCTAGGACTAACTTCATACACTTTTAGGTGGTGCAATATTGAAAATTCTATAAAATTGGCTATTGCAGCGCCCCCTTCCGTCGGGTTTTTTTCAAATTCAGAGAGGACCAACTAGCCATAGCCATACACTTACACAAAAAATTTGGTTCAATTCGATGCATAACTTTATATACTTTTGGCCGGTACAATATTGAAAATGGCACAAAAATCGTGATTGCAGCGCCCCCTTCCGGCGGAATATTTCAAAACTGAAGGAGAACCTGCTTGCCACAGCCAGAAACATTCACAAAAAATTGGCTCAATTCTATGCATAACTTCATATACTTTTGGTCGGTACAATATTGAAAATGGCACAAAAATTGTGATTTCAGCGCCCCCTTCAAGCGGAATATTTCAAATCTGAAGTAGGACCTGCTTGCCACAGCCAAAAACATTCACAAAAATTTTGATTGAATTCTAAGCATAACTTCATACACTTTTTAATGGTAGAATGGCGACATACGCACAGACACACAGACATACGGACAGACAGACATTTTGTAAAAACAGGTTTTTTGGAATCTCTGACCCCTAAAACGTGCAAATCCGTCGAAAAACGGAAGTCTAAAAAATTTCGATAACAATACTTTCTTCTATTGAAGATAGAAGAAAGTAAAAATTTGGTTCAATTCGATGCATAACTTTATATACTTTTGGCCGGTACAATATTGAAAATGGCACAAAAATCGTGATTGCAGCGCCCCCTTCCGGCGGAATATTTCAAAACTGAAGGAGAACCTGCTTGCCACAGCCAGAAACATTCACAAAAAATTGGCTCAATTCTATGCATAACTTCATATACTTTTGGTCGGTACAATATTGAAAATGGCACAAAAATTGTGATTTCAGCGCCCCCTTCAAGCGGAATATTTCAAATCTGAAGTAGGACCTGCTTGCCACAGCCAAAAACATTCACAAAAATTTTGATTGAATTCTAAGCATAACTTCATACACTTTTTAATGGTAGAATGGCGACATACGCACAGACACACAGACATACGGACAGACAGACATTTTGTAAAAACAGGTTTTTTGGAATCTCTGACCCCTAAAACGTGCAAATCCGTCGAAAAACGGAAGTCTAAAAAATTTCGATAACAATACTTTCTTCTATTGAAGATAGAAGAAAGTAAAAATTTGGTTCAATTCGATGCATAACTTCATATACTTTTGGTCGGTGCAATATTGAAAATGGCACAAAAATCGCGATTTCAGCGCCCCCTTCTGGCGGAGCATTTCAAAACTGAAGTAGAAACTGCTTGCCACTGCCAAAAACATTCACAAAAAATTTGGTTCAACTCTATGCATAACTTCATATACTTTTGGTCGGTACAATATTGAAAATGGCACAAAAATCGCGATTTCAGCGCCCCCTTCTGGCGGAACATTTCAAAACTGAAGTAGAAACTGCTTGCCACTGCCAAAAACATTCACAAAAAATTTGGTTCAATTCGATGCATAACTTCATATACTTTAGGTCGGTACAATATTGAAAATGGCACAAAAATCGCGATTGCAGCGCCCCCTTCAAGCGGAATATTTCAAATCTGAAGTAGGACCTGCTTGCCACAGCCAAAAACATTCACAAAAATTTTGGTTGAATTCTAAGCATAACTTCATACACTTTTTAATGGTAGAATGGCGACATACGCACAGACACACAGACATACGGACAGACAGACATTTTGTAAAAACAGATTTTTTGGAATTTCTGACCCCTAAAACGTGTAAATCCATCGAAAAACGGAAGTCGAAAAAAATTCCGATTACAATACTTTCTTCTATTGAAGATAGAAGAAAGTAAGTATTTTTGCAATAGCCAATTTTATACCATTTTCAATATTACACCACCTAAAAGTGTATGAAGTTTGTCCTAGAACTGAACTAAAATTTTTGTGTATAATTATTTTTTGGTAAGGCAAATAGGTCCTCCCTGAATTAAAAAAAAAATCTGCCTATCATTATATTGTTCATCGGCTCGTGTAGAGACGGAAATTGGTTTTTACTCCGATTAATTAATTGAAGCTGAAATTTAAAATGAAAGCCAAAATTGGTATAGAATTGAATTAAAATTATTAAAACATTAAAATGAGTAACTATTTTTTAAAAATATTAAAATGTACGTATGAGATAGAAGAAAGTTTTGGGATTGGCACATGCAATTAGTTAGGTTAACGTCTGATAAAAGAAGTATAATTTGGTTATAAATTATAAACTCAAAATTCTTTCACGTCTTGAAATAGGTTATATTTCTGGCATCATTTATCGATTAAAAAAAAAAAATAAATAAATAAAAAACGCCTTAAATGAAAGGGCACGTTTCTGAATTTGCTGCTACAGCCACGATTGAAAATATAGAATAATCTCTTCTGAGTCACGCACCTAGGAATACCAAAAGCATTTCTTTTTCTTGAGAAACTACATAAAAGAATTTATCTTTGAAATTTAAACCTTTCGGGTCCGAATTTTTTTCACTTTTTAGAAAAAATTGTTTTTACGTTAATAGCATTAACACTAGTTATCCAAATACAATTGTTAGTGTTTAATGAATATTTTATTGTCTGGAAGATAACAAATGTTGTTGTTTTGCGTTCTATTCAAGTAATATTCATATGACAATTGGCTAAGGAAGAATTTTTTTAGACGTTTAGAAAACATTGTATTACAATAAGATTTAACTTATATTGCAACTTTCTAATACTTTTTACGCTTTATTACACAGGTTTCTTTCAGGAAAGTAACTTTTATTTTAAATTTATAGAGTGAAATGTGTGTTTAAAATAAAAGAATCGCAAACGCCCGAAGAGAAAGAAGCACGTAATAGTAATAATTATTATTCCTAAATGCCTAAACGTAAATGAAGATGTATAGTAAACATATATATAGTAGACATATACTAACATTACTACATATAAATAATACAAAAGTATTTCTTGAAATAAAATAATTCTCCATTAAAAGATATGTACTATTAATAGTACACCAGACCCGAAAGGGTGAAAGAAGAATTTATAAAAAGAAATTTTTATTACCTGCACGCATATTTTCGGTAACGCTTTTGATTAGCGTTTACATTGCATTAATCAGTTCTCACCAGACAGAAAATTGGTTTTTGGCATTGCTATGACGTCTCAAGTAAATATTTTCATGTTCAGCAAACATGTTTAAGTGAAAAACATCTAGAATTAACAGCATTAACAATATCATTAGAATTAGCATCTTTCTGTTAGAATTCAATGCCGTTGAAATTCTGTGATGCAGCCGAAAATGTTTTGTTGATGTCAGATAATATCTGTAAAATCAATTTTCGGATAGACAGAACTGAATAATGCATTGTAAAAGATACTCAAAGACGTTTTAAAAGACATGCACCTAATAAAAACTTATTTTTATAGATTATTCATTAAATTTTGGTTATAAATTGTTTTCTGAGGCTTCTAAAAATAAAACAACGCTTATTTTGAAAAAATTGGTGATTTGAAAACGGTTATCGAATATATTTGATCATGATTATTATAAACTTTCGTAGTTGAAGAATTATTATTATTATTTTACAAAGTGGGAATTACTTATGCAAAACAGAAAATTAGGCACGATTTTAATTATAAATTTAAAAACAACTAATTATAAATTTAAGAGTTTTTCTAATATAGCATTCGGGATATTTACTATCAAATCTTGGCGTACACTATCTAATGTTTTATTTTTTCTAGATCTTTAAAGGACAAAATTAGATACGGAAATAAAAATTACATCAGTATTTTCAAAACATTTAAATATACATATATAATTATATATATATATATATATATATATATATATATATATATTTAAATAATATCTTTTTTTACGAGAGAATGTATTTTTAAAAAATAAAGATTTTAAAACAGTTTCTAATAGACAAAATCACTTATGACTTTTGAAAGACTGGTGATATGATATGAAGTTTCCAAACACAATCTTCTGAAGATGAATACGTTTCATTCAAATGATTAAATTTTTCACATTTCTCAACTTCAAATCCACTGAAGTCTCATACCATGAAAGAATGACAGTCCACTGTGACAATTGTTATTTAAAATTTTGAAACAGATGCGTTTTTTTATGTTGTGTTTCGCCAAAATATATGCTTTTTTCCTATTAGCAATTTATTTTTTTAACTCCAAAATTAAAAATAGCGTACATTTTAAACTCTGTATATTGATGAAATATCATAGAAAAATATATCAGTTATGCATGCTTTTATATAGTTATATATACACTTATATGGTCATTAATGACACTTTCAATTTTAGACATTTTGTCAAATACTTAAAAATAAACTTGTTGGAAAATTCTTACATGTTTTAGCTTATATAATGCACGATTTTTAACCAAATATAACGCTAGTTTGAGAAAAAATCACAAAATATAGTTAAATGATATAGTGTAATCGGAATATAAATATATAAAGTATTTTATGATATATGAGCATTAGTGTGCAATACTTTTTACTTTTGCATGCGTGAACGATAACAGCGATTATTTTACGTAATTTAATAGTCAGTTTTGTGGAGAAACTCATAAAAAAATCAGCAAAGTATCTTGAAATCTCACAAAATATCGTCGATAAAGTGGTCCCGATTTTTAGTTGCTGTCTAAAAGCAACAGGCTGATAAGGGATTTTCTACAAATTGTTATTATTTAATAAGTGACTTTAAGAAAAAGTTAGTATTTAATGAATATCAATGAGGAGATTTGAAATAAATGCTATACTCCCAGTCCTCTATACTATCATATATTTGAGTGCATGAAAATACAATGGTAAACCTACGAGTCCATCACTAAAACCAGGTTTTCACTAGATTTGCATTACGATATGAGTTGGAAGAACGATTTATTTCTAATATGCGAATCGACTTTTAATTATTACTGGAACGTCAGCCATGAACTCGATGAAATGATTGTCTGTGCTACCGCATCCTGGTCTATAATTTATATATATATATATATATATATATATATATATATATATATATATATATATAAATGTATAGATTATTTTGTGTAAAACAGCATACTATCAAAAAAAGTTTTTATAATCTGGGTACTGAAGCAATCAATGATACCGTTTGAACTGGTTCTTACAGTTGAAAATCTAGGGTGTCAAATGCATATTGTTTGCGTGTTAAACTGAAATATTTACTGTTTTTATATTCTTTGATGTTATACTATTTAAAACAAAAGTGAATATGTGTATTAATAGTGCATGTCTATTAATTATAAGATACTCTAGTTTTTTGAAAGTTATTAAATCAACCAATGATGGGTTAGGGTTGTACACTCTTTATTTTTGATTAAATAGGTGCTTTCCGACCCAAAGTTCTATGATAATTTTTCAACCTTTTGATGCCTGCTATCACATCTCGGGATTTTTCAAATTTGGCAACACCATGTATTGTTTAATCGTTTTAGACAATTTCTGGCTTTGACATATTTTACTTTCAGATACAAACAGAATTTAAAATACAGAATATTTCAATACAGTTGATTTCGCTTATACAAACACAATTTCTTTTAACACGAACTGTTAACCGTTCAACCTTTCAAATTGTACAGGCATTTAGTGTGATTTTAGTCCTATTAACACAAACACGCTTAACACAAAATATTGTTTATCCCAAATTGAACAGGTTCAGTCGTTGAAATATTTTTTATTCTCAGGAAGAATGAAACAAGTTTTTCCTTTTTAACCTTTAAATGCATTTGTACTGATTTTTATTTTTTTCTAATTACAAATTTAATAAAGAATATTGCTTTTGGAAGAGAAATGGCTTTAATTGTAATAGCCGCAGACTAATGTTTGTAAAATTGTCAGATCATTGCTCTTTCTACCCATTCGAAGGATAAAATTCTGTTGTAAGATTTGCTCTGAGGGATGAAAAAATGCACGTAACACTTTAAAGTTGTTTTCAAAAGCTGTTTAAGTACACTAATTAAACTGTGGCAGTGGTAAGATAAATTCAAATCCTCAAAAGTAAACTGAGTTGGCTGTCAAGAATTTTAGTTTATTTCATTGGTAAATAAAGACAATTCTCCTTGGAAAGGCTTCTGAGAAAGACTGAGATATATATCAAGTTAACACTACACATTTTGACGGATTGATATTATTAAACAAATTCTACACCAGCAATACCGTAGATTTTAAAAATACCTATGAATTTTTATTCCTGCTATATGGAATAAATCATGTTCTTAATGTGTGGATAATGGAATTTCTTATAACGCGAACAAAAAAAAGGAGTTGGGCTGATAAGGGCCCTTTTTTGTCAATCAGCCAGCCCCTTCATGTAAAATGTATTTTTTCTATTAGTTTACTTCATAACAAATAAGAAAATATAATATTTTGGCTAAAAGTCCAATATTTTTTGGAAAAAATAAAATGTTTAATAAAGTTAGTATTATATGTACATTAATGTTCATAAATATCATTGCCATTAATTTTAATCCATTTAATCAAAAATAAGGGTAACACTAAATCTAAATTAAGACAAATGAAGCTTATTAAGACTATTATTTCAATATGTAAAACATTAGAAATAATCAATAATCGAAAATAATAAGACAGTTTCAGACACTTTCGGCAATGCATTTTAGATTATTCTTCCTTTTTGGTTTTCTTCCCCTGAATCACTACTTGACCATTCAGCGACTTACTCTTGTAGTATATGAGCATATTCGAGGCTTGTTTTTTCTGTATTTGATTGAGTTTTTGCACTAGTAAGCTAGAATCCATAATACGGAAGCATCATGTGCAGAGCGAAGCAGGTTGTTTCGACGCCGACGGTTCGACGCCAACGATTCGACGCCAACGTTTCGACGCGTGGTCAGTTCGACGCCGTACTTTTCGACGCCGGGGCAGTTCGACGCCATATATTTTTTTCCGTATTTTTATTTATTTTTAGAATAAATATGCAATATGCCTGATATAATATATATATATTTTTGTTATGTATATGAAGCGTGATTCAAATAAATAAGCAATATGACTGATTTTTATTTATTGAATTATCGATTGTTTGCATGCATATTTGAAATAAATATATGTGTGAAAGTGTTCTAGATTTTTTTTTTTTTTGTCCCAGATTAGTGAGAAGCCCCCTCGCCAACGTCAAGGCCCTGGGACATGAGGGAGGTTGTTTTTTTTTTATTTATTTATTTCACAAAACAGCATCAAAAAGGCAAAATACAGAAATGGTAAATAAACATATGGTTACAAAAAAGTTATATTGCAGACAAATTTAATTACAGAGTAACAAGATTACACATAAATAAGATTACATCACAAAACTGTTATTATACTAATCCATTGCAAAATTATGCGCCACACCTTTCAGGTATTCCATTATTTCTCGATTTTCAAAATCTTCAACTATTACTTTAATTCTCATATCAGCTCGCAGATACTTATTCCGCTTGTGCGGCGGTTCATCTCCACGTACAAATTGCTCATAACATTGGTCAATTGTTTTTTGAACACGTCTGAGACCATCTATGAATTTCCATAATGTGGGGTGTGAAACACCAAATTCGGACTGTAAACGTCTGTGTGCTGCTTCCGCGAAATTATTGGTGCGTCCTTCGTTATTTAAGGTTCTAGCATAACATGACCACATTTCTGGTTTAAAAATAGGACGACGGCGACGATTATTTCTCTGAATCCTTCCAACATAATAATCTTCAAAGTAATCTAAAATTGGGGTTAACTGATTAGGTAAATTCTCACTCAAAACTTCTAAAGCATTTTCAAGTTCTTCGATAGGCACAAAACTTAACGCAGGAATCATACGTGCATAGAGAGCAAAATCAGCATCGGTATTATATCGTTGCATTAAATTGAATTCTGCTAATTTGCGCTTCATATTTTTCACAAGGTGGAACAAGCACCCTTGAATTTCGGCGTCTGGAAACTTGCTTGAAAAAGTGTTAATTAAGGCAATTTCAAAATCTAAAGAAATTTTTTTCGCCTTAAAAAATGGCCAACTGTCTTGAATCATTTCAAGCATTCGTGTATATGTTTCTTCCGCCTTGTCGGGTAAGAGGGCATAAATGATTGGCAATACAAAACCTCCACGTTCGGCCATAATAACAAAAACCTGGTAAAAATGATGTGGTGCTAGACTAAAAGTTCCATCAACGTAAATTTTTGTTACGAGGTGAATCCAATCGCTGACACTGGCTTTTCCGAAAATTAAAATTCGGTCTTTATCCCCCACTCCCGAATCGGCGATAACAAAATTTTCCTTATTTTCTCCGTAATATTTATAATTTTCTGGCAATTCAATGGAAGCTCTGTCAATTGGTTGCGACGGGAGTGCATTTATGTCTTTTCTACGTCTTTTAATAACTAATCTTACAGCTTCTCTGCTTGGAAACTGTCCTAATGCTCCAACAGACAGCTCTTGCGTTTCTTCAATGCGAATTACTGCGGGAGTTTCTTGTGTTTCACCTGCCCTTCGCTTTATTGATGTTAAAGTGCGGACAACTTCAACACGTGCTGCATTTCCTTCATGAGCATGATTGCGAACAAGTTTTAAAAATTCACTCGTAACTGCATCAGTGTAAATTCTTCCTTTACATTTATTGTTTTTGGAAAATTCAACTTCACAACGCCACGATTTTTTTGCTCCATTTTCTATATATTTATCGAAACAATATAAATATCCATCGTGCTCATACTTTTCTTTACCTCTCTTAGTCATATATTTTCGGCTTTCAGACATTTCTACGGTTGAAAGTGCTAACATTGAATTTAAAAATATCGACAGGCTTCCAAATAGATTACGGGCGCTTTAGAGAAGATAAGAAATGCGCATGCGTTGACAATCGGCAATACTTAACGACAAATCTGAGGCGATTTCATAACCCCCAACTGGAGGAGGGGGGGGGGGGGGTTGCACTTGTCAAAAAAGAGTTAGAGTTATTTACAAGCCTGTAATATGTTTCAAAGAAAGAAGAATAGATAAGGATAAGCTAGTCACAGGCGTCAATGCGAAGTTTCAACCCGTTTCTTCTTATATCGGCAAGGGTTTCTAGGGGAAGCGGTGTTAGCTTTTCTGTGCAACATTTCTTCCCCCCTGAGTGGGAATGTCACGGTTCCTTTGTACATTTACGTGCGCCCTCATTGTCCCCTTTATGGACGCTCCCTATCCCTTTGTCAAGGTGAGGACAAAGGAATTGCATGTGAATTCTAGTTAATACGTTATGGAAGCTGCTTTACTTACACTAAAGGTATTTCCAGATTCTGAACAAATAACGTTAACAGTTTTACTGCGTTTTAGTCTTTAAAATTTACACAACTATTCAAGGATTAAAAATTACAAAACAGGTCTTTATTAAAGAGTTTCATTTAATTAGTACTTTTAAAATGTGGATATTTGTGAATTATATTCCTATAGCAAAAAATAGAATAAAATACATTGTAAAGGAATTTAAAAGTTTTGAAGAAAATAGCTCATTAGCAATTAATTTAAATAAGAATGGGTGTTTTTTAGTAAGAACATAAAAATAAAGATATTTTACATTGTAAACATTTTTTCTTTTCTTTTTTTAACACAGAAAAGTAAAAAAAAAAAAAAAAAAAAAAAAAAAAAAAAAATATATATATATATATATATATATATATATATATATATATATATATATATATATATATATATATATATATGCTGTTAGAAAGTCTAAATAAGCTGTGCAAACGTAAATAAAATCGGAAGTTCCTAAGTTTCATAAAAAATATATGGCGTCGAACTGCCCCGGCGTCGAAAAGTACGGCGTCGAACTGACCACGCGTCGAAACGTTGGCGTCGAACAGTTGGCGTCGAAACGTTGGCGTCGAACTGACCTGTACCGGTGCAGAGTACCCTACAATACTTTTGTCTACTTTACATTAATTGTACCATTGTGTGATGTTGCTTCGCTCTGTTTTTATCTAAATATTGGAGTTTTGTGCTACATGTGTGATACATGTGGGCCGAACTTTAATCACGAGACGTGTCTTCATAGCATCCTCTGTTGAAAACTGTTCTATTTATTTAAGAATCTAAGCATTTCAAGATCTATTTCTTGCAGAAGTTCCAAATTATCCCGAAAGCACCTATATATAATCCTAAAATCATTTGGTTAAATCAACACTCTGAAGTTGTATGCATATTTTTTAAAGATATGTATGAATGAGTTAGGGCTATTGTTCTCTGAATCCACTAAGTAATGTCCTAAGACCTCCAAAATGTAACTTGAAGTTTTGACGAAAATCATGGGTTTAATCAAAGTTCTTCCTTTTTGTAACGAGAAAAATTGTTTCTGAAAAGAATAAATCGAACTCTTCAGGATATAAATATGCGTGCCAAATTCAACATGTATCACAGTATCATTGTCGTCATCCTAAATAAATAATTTTCTTACTAAATGCTTCGTATATTTTTCAGTAACGTGTATTCTGGTGACGCGTTTCATACCAAGGTGCGGTGGAAAATTTGTCATAGCCTGTTTTGCACATTTCATTGAAAATATATTTCTTTTTCTTATATTGCATAACGTGGACAAAACAACATTAGAATGACTAGTTCTAAGCTTTACGAATAACATTGCCAAGCAAGTATGAGATGACGTTTTTCTGAGGAATGTATTTTGGATTTTACTAGTTCAAAAATATTGTTAAAATCATACATGAATATACCCATGAGTGTATAATAACCGAAGAGAAGTGTCCCGGTGTGTCAAAACTCAAGCCTCTCTTTTTTGCTAGCTTTCCTATATTTTTTAAAAGACTTTCAATATCTTTTTCATATATTCATCTATTTTCACTTGCAGGGTGTAAAGTTTGCGGTGCGAACTCGCTGAATATCGATCCTGTAATATGAGTTAACCGCATCATTTACCCGACGAAATATAGATTCTAATTTCTATAAATGATTGAGTTTGAGATACTTTAAAAAAATCGCGATGCAATTCTTGCCTTTATTTGTTATTATACAATAAATGTTAAGTTGTGACACCGATTCATTGATAAAAGTACATTACGTTTCATATTTGTGCAGTCGTCAGCAGGGCTCATTAATGCATAATTTCTTATTGTGACATCAGAAGAAGAAATATGAATATTTTAAGCCCGAAGAACCCAAAATATGTATGATTGGCATTTAGAGCAGAATTTAGAGCCAGACTGTTGATCGCAGTATTTAAAACATCTAACTATCGATATATTTTTCTGTGAGAACAGATGCGAAAATCCCTATTTGTTTTTTGCCAAATTTATCAACAATGACACACACAGTTCATTGTTAGAAAGAGAAATTTGTCAATTTCGAGAACTGTAGAAATTATATCGAAAGAATTAGACAATTTATATGCCGTTATTTTATTTCATTTTAAAATTTTATTTGCATGTCGTTATTACTAACACAGCTGGGCAATACACCATATAGCATAGGCAAAGTAAAACGACATTGCATTTTATGAATAAATATCGTCTAAAATATTCTTTCTTGTACATATAATCAGTAAATTTCTGTATCCCATATGTTCTATAATCAAACAAATCCTATATATTTTTTTAAAAGTAAAATTAAGCTGTATAAGTCGTTGAAATTTTAACGTGGCGTTATTAGTACAGGGCACGTTATATATATATATATATATATATATATATATATATATATATATATAAATGACAATCTTCATGACGAAAGTTTTCCATTTTAATTTACTTTTACAAAGAAATGTATTGCATGGCATCTTTTGAATAACAATGCATGACTTGTTACATAAACCCTAGCAACATTCTGAAAATATAAATAAAAAATTTAAGTTGTCAAAACTAAATTTTCCAAAAACACCTTTCTCCTTAATAAAAGCAATTTTTTTTTACATCTTATTCTGTAAAACATATTTCCTGAATATACATTTTTAGATGCATGTTTTGAATGGTTGATAAATTCAAGAAGTTTTATCGTACATAATTTTTTTTTTATTCATTTTGAAAAAATAGTAATAAAAAAAAATAAACACATATGTAAAAAGAGCTTTAAGTACACATTTAAGTAAACGTATAATGGAAAAATGATTAGAAAATTTAATGGAACTTAAACAATCAATGCTTAACGTTGCATAGCTTTTAAATAAAAAATTCTCAGAAACTACTTTATATAATTTTATTCATCTCTCCCCCTCATCTCTTCTACCCCCAAAATACCCCAACAGAATTTAATATGAAACAAAAGACATTCTTCAGGACTTTATTTATATGGATATAATTTGACATTCAAATTGATTTTTTGCCTTGCCATGGATAAAAGTACATGACTTGTTAAATCAAGCTGAATCACACTCTCAAAATTGCTTTCTGTGAAAATGTTTTCAAAAAACACTTGTAACTTTAACACAAGAAATTTCTTTATTTACGCCTTTTGAAATGAAAAATATTTCTGGAGTAAAGAATTTTTCATAAGTATGTTTAGAATGCTTGATAAATACAAGAATATTTTACGATTCAGATGTTTTTTCGGGACAATTTTGTTTTACTTTAGACAGAATACAAAAAGAATGGATAAAAAATATTTTTAACGCTTATGAAACGTTAACTTTAATCCAAAGAAAGAATATATTCTTTCATGCATTTTAAAGCTTATTTCAAAGTACAAGGTTGTATACTTTTTTTTTCTTCTGCACTGTTACAAATAAATCTGTGAATTCCAGGTGAAACTACCGGCAGCAATGTAGCCGAACTGTTACCGTTCCGTAAGTAGATTTACCGTTGTGGGACATACAAGAAAGGAAAACTCCGTTTGAAGAAGCGGTAACTTTTTGTTACAAAGTCTGATTTTTAATGATAATAATTTAATATAATTTTTAAAATTAATAAATCGTCAAAGAATTCGAAATTACAGAGTGATTTTAAGCTGCTATGTTATTTTACTTATTATTACTATCGCACAATTTAGTTCACGCCGTCCTCAGGATCGAACTCGGGACCTTTTGATAGCGGAATAAACCTTTACTAACCGCGCCAAAGCTGCTAATGCCGGGTCGTACAGAATATGTCTTTTATGATTTAGTGGGAAAATCTGTTGTGCTTTTTCCTTTCAAATACATTCTTTATAATATTTGTAAACGGTTTATTTTATTTTATTTTAGACTGATGCATAATGCTTATTATTTTTTTAAATCAATTTTTCTTTTTAAATAGTTTTAAAAAAAATCACTGTTTAAAACCACTGTTTATTTTTTTATTTTATTTATTTTATTTTATTATTATTATTATTATTATTATTTTTTGGAATGAATGAATGAATGAAAAAAACTTTTTATTAACAACTTTTTTTTAGAAAAATAATGTTATAGACAATTTTTTGAAATTGTCGTACACTATTTATTTATTTATTGGCTAATTAATTAAAAGATTTTTTAATAAGAAATAAGAGAGAAATAAACAGAAAAAATGTAATTTAAAAGGGACTTTTTATGTTTTCATTATTTCTTGTCGCCAGTGGGATACGAACCCACAATCTGCGCTCGCAGGTAATTAGCGGTATGGTGCGTTGACCACTCGGCCACGGAGCCTCTTACACAACGGAGTGTCTCCGTTTTTTGTTTTTATTTCCACCCGTTTCGTTATTTCCAGGAAATATGGTGGGATTTGCTGATTTGTAACGGACTGCCTTTTTGTTGTGAAAAGGGAATTTTTCTGTGAAATTCAGGAAAAAAATATTCGTGAATTTCAGAATTTTTTTAACAGTGTGTGAAATTACGGATAATCTATGGGTAATCCATTATCTTAAGTCTAATGTAAAACCAGAGATATTAGAAAAACAGATTATATTCTTTTAAATGTGGAGGAGTTATTCAGTAAATTTATAATGAATTCTTTTAACCCTTTATCTACCGAATTATGAATTCATGAAAATTTAACATTCTAAAGCATTTTACGTAAATTGTTTAAACTGAATTAAAATACTTGCATAATCATTTAATATATTTTTGAAAGATTTTAGAAGAGTTGAAGGATTTAGAAGGATTAATTAAATTTGAATTTACAGGGGTTTTGTGTAATATTTATAACCAAACTCACATCTTTTATTTTAAATTCTTTTCTTAATATTTTGTAGAATTATAAAATGATGTTCTTACAATATGAATATAGAAATATTTTGGAGTTGAAAAATCCACCTCACTCAGCGCCAAGAAAAATGAAAAGATACAAAGGCAAGTGAAGTCATTCTTTTAAAAATATCTTTCTTTTGCGTAACCAAAAATGCTTTTAGAACAAGATAAATAATGTATATGTAACTGATTCTAAAGACTATAACAACTAATCGACGTATTAAAAGAATTTTATAATAAGTAATTTAATGGTACTTAAATGTACCGCCGGTAGATAAAGGGTTAAATTAACGTAGCTAAAATTATATACATGACCCTGTAAATTTATTTTATTGATAAAATTTTAACTCAGTTTTTAAAATCCCTAAATCATTCTATCTACAATGAGACTGAAACAAGTTAAAATATACGAGTAATTTTTAACTGCTGAATTATTTATATTTTTACACAATTTGTTTCTAGTCGTCCTGGAATTTTAACCCAAGACCCTTTGACTGTGAAGAACACCCCAGTGACTGAGCTCTGGATGCATTTGTTATTTTTTTTTCAAAATATGTCTTTTTTGATTCAGCGGGTAAAAACCAATAAAAATTCCAAATAACACCGTAGATATTTTTTATTTTTTCTCAATTATTCTTACTTAAATAATTATAAATAAAAATAAACTAATTTTTCTCTATATAATAAGTTGAAACTGGTGTAAATCATTGAAATGAAAAAAGACTTCTTTAAAACACCTAAAATAAATTAAATTGCGCAAGGTCTTTCGAAAGAACGTAGTCTTTCTTGGTCAGGCACAAAAAGACGTGCATCTACGATGAAAATTTAATTTATTTTATGGTAATTTAAAGAAGTTTTTTTTCACTTTAATGATTTACACCAGTTTCAACTTATTAATTCATAGTAGACGCACGTCTTTTTGCGCCTGACGAAGAAAGACTAAGTTCTTTCAAAAGGTCTTGCGCAATTTAATTTCTTTTATGGTGTTTTAAAGAAGTATTTTTTTCACTTATATTTTTTCTTTAATATTACAATAATGTTGCAAAATAGTTTCATAAGTGTGTATTTTTACCTATAAGTTTGATTAAAGAATAAAAATATATTTAAGAAACAACGAAATCTCTACAGACAATCAGATATAATATAATGGAAATGTCGCTAAAATGATGACCGAAAAATCCGATAGAATGCAGTTAACCGAGAACTAGTGTAAATTTACAGCCGGTTCTCTCTATCCAAAAAATCGGTTTTTCGGATGGTATGAGGTCTTAAGTATATAATTTCATGTTGATCAAATTTGTTTGACGGAAAAACGTACAAAATTAACAGTTTTAAGAATATCATTAGAATTAACGTCTTTCTGTAACAACTCAATGCATAATTTCTAATATTTATCCGAAAATGTTTTGTTGAGGTCTTATAGCATCCGCACAATCGATTTCCGGGTAGAAAGAACTGTGAAAAGTACTGGAAAATGTTTTCTAAAATTACATGAAGCTAACAAAAGCTTATTTTTATAAATTCTCCTTTAAATTTTGAATATAAATTGTTTTCCTAAACTTCTAAAGATAAACGAACGCTTTTGCAAAATTGGGTGACTTGGAAGCAGTTACCGAATATTTTCGCTCATGATTATACTAAACTTTCGGAGTTGAAGAAATATTAGTATTTTTTTCACAATGTAGGAATCACTTATGTAATATGGAAATTAGTCACAATTTTATTGATTAATTGAAAAAGAACTAATTATAAATTTAACAGTTTTTCTAATGAAACATTCAACGAATTTGCCGTCAAATCTTAACGGATACTATTTAGTGTTTTTTTATTTCCTAGATTATTAAATGGAAAAATTAGATATTGAAATAAAAGTTACATATGTATTTTCAAAGCATGTCAAAACATAGAATTTCTTTTTTTTAAATAATGTCATTTTTTACCAGAGAACGTATTTTTAAAAATAATGTTTTTAAAATACTATCTAAGAGACAAAATATCATAAGGCTTTTGAAAGAGTAGTGATATGATATGAAGTATCCAAACTGAAGATAATCTATATATCTTCTGAAAATAAATATCTATCTTTCAAAAGATTAAATTTTTCACATTTCTCAACTTCAAATCCACTGACATCTCCGCTCGTAATATGAAAGGATAGCAGTCATCTATGTCAATTGTTATTTAAGATTTTAAACGAGTGCTCTTTTTCAAAAAAAAAAAAAAAAAAAAAAAAAAAAAAAAATGCGTTTTTTTCTAATCAGCAGTTTATTATTATAACTCCAACGTTAGAAATGCTATATTTAACTTTATGCCATATTGCCATTTATTGACCCGACACTCTCAATACTAGGCATTTTGTCAAATATTTAAAAATATACTTCTCGGATTCTTTTGAAATTTCAGGATTATAAAGATTATGTATGACATACATCTATATTATAAAGGCCAAACGTATCTGTGAGTAACGCATACGTGATTTTGCGAATGGCAACACTTTTAAATTTGAAACGCAATTTCGGTTTTGCAATTTTTACTACTGCAAAATTTTAATCTTATAAACATCGCACATTTTTAATTTTTACACCATCGTATAGAAAAAAATGTACTTTTAAATGCAATTTTTTTGAAAACTATATCTCAATTTATTTTTGAAATATTAATTTTTTTGTTGTTTTTAATACCGTTTTTATAATTGTGGCAACAAGAGTACTCCATTTCTATTTAAAGCAAGGAAAAAAAAGAAAAAAAAATATTACTGTATCTTTATGTTGCCATTCTCTCAAAAAGAGAAAAAAAAATTGAAATTTAAACGCGTGTTGTGTCAAGAATATTTTCTGTTATAAAACCCAGTGAATTTTGATGTCATTTACAAAAATCCATGTACACGTATAGGAATATAAATAGTTTAGTATCTGTTTCAGCTAATAGCATCGAAGCTTAGAGTTTTGTATCAAAATGGTCAACTTAAAATAGATTTTTTTTTTTTTTTAAATGCATATAAATATGCAAGGTGCTTATGTAAATTTTGGTATATGAAAATGATGTTGGGTTTAGATTTCACGGGAAAAGTAATTCTATGATTGAGTCAAAGTGGAATAAATGTTGCCTTGTTTCATTTTGGAATACTAGCATAAGAGCCTTAATCAATAACTTTATCATAATGCATAACAGATCTATTTTTTACGTCTTACATGTACGATTAAAGTTCGATTTCAACTATTTCTCAGTTATATAAATAGTTTTTTTTTTTTTTTACTTTACTTTAAATATCATTTGTTTAAGAGTGAGTCTTAGCAATGTAAGGTGCATTTTTTATTGTAATTGATATAGTAGGTTTGTTATAAATCAATAAAACAGCTCCTCCTTAAATATTTTCTTTCGTCGAAATTCGACGGGTTCTACCTTGTATTTTTAAAAGCAAATTTGATAAGGAAGACAATTAGGGATCCAAGGAAAAATATTTAGGATCACGCTGTAAATTAAAATTCACGGAATGATCGGTAGCAACAAAAGCCAGTTTTATTAATCGATCAAAACATTTTTGGGTGTTTTTAGCTTTTATCATGCAGGGTTTTTGACCCAATTGAATGCCAATTTCAGAAAAATTGGCAAAATTTAGTAGAAACAATATACTACAATTTGAATATAAAGTATTGAAATTTCCTGCGTAAAAATCGGTTTTTAGATTTTTTTTTCCAACCTTTTTAATTTTGAAAGTTTTGAGGAGGTCATTTTAGAAATCTCACTGTGAATCTACTCAAAAGATGAATAAAACTGTGGTATGACATATTAGTATATTACGTCTACCGAGAGTTCTGTAAACAATTTATATTAACTGATGTTTTGTTTGATTGTGGCAATATAATAATTCGTCTATATAAGTAATTTTGTCTTTTGGGTACGTTTCTGCTATTCAACAGAGAAATATAAAGGTTTTTAATTTTCAATTGAATTGTTTGGATTAGTTTTCTGATGAAGCATTCATGAGTCATAGTACGAACACAATTTTTATATTTCATACAGTGACAGAAAAAAGAAAATCTTGACATTCATTGATATGTGGGAAATTTGTGACAGATGGTTCTTACTGATACATTTATGAGTAATTTTCATTTTTACTTCTGCAATTATTATAGTTGGTATTAACAGTACGTCACGTTTTAAAAAATATATCAGATCTGGCTACAGCCTTTCTCCGAATTTTTTAACTGATTTTTAGTTTTGGTATATTGCCATGTGGTAAGTCGGGTAAGCCTTTTTTTAGGGCATAGATAGCTTGTTCTGATGCTTCTAAATCTAAGGCTTCATGACGTACAGGAATATTTTGTTCTAATAAAGTCAAAGCATGAGGTTATTCAACTATTCTAAGCTTTTTCCGTTGGTAATGCGCACCAGAAGTTTTTTTTTTCTTCTAGAGAAAATAATTTTAATAATTTCTCTTTTAAAACCACTTCTAGAACTAAAAATAAAAATAAAAGGAAAACTCATTTTAAGCTGCATGGACCACTACTCTACGTAACCAATGCGGTTTAGAAACTCCCACCCGCTTTTTCTAGTTAAAAATGAAAAAAATAAAATTAACCATTGAAACATTGATATTGAAGCTTAAGTGTCAAGATATTTTTTCTAGGCATTGTACATTAACTCATGTAAAAAGTACGATTAGTTTTGAATCTTTATGTCGAAATGAACCAAACCGATAAAATTTAAATCTTTCTTTAAATGAACCCATGTTGTAGATCTGATTTCACACACTTTAGGAGTTTTATAGTGTATTTTACGCATTTGAGTTCCTTGAAACAAAAATTTGTAAGGTTTCCTGGGGTAGTAATGTCAGAATAAAGACAAGTGCTAATATTATACATAATTATGAAGGAATCCGGAAGAAGGCACCTAGGATTTTGTGCACAAGAGCTCCGAGTCTCTCGAATCACAAACAACTACTAAAGGTTAATTTGTTTCCTTTATAGATCTTATCGCTTAAGAAGAACATAAGAAATACCGCCCGATCAAAAATTCACGAGGTAAACTCTGTGACCTGAAGACTATACAATTATTAGGAAATAATTTGTTTATTAGACAAATTTACAGTGTATTTAATGTACTTTCAAAATTTTGTAGAAGATTCTCGATGCGTTCACAAGGTAAGTAAACAGGGGTAATAACGACATCACTAATATTATTATTCTGGTTGGTTCTTTTCAGTACTAGAACTACATTCGAAGAGGATTTATTTCTATTTTAAGCACGAGATATTGTTATTGTTATTTTTAAAACCAAAAAGTATTAAGAGAAATTTGTTTTTTCCAAGTGCTGCTAATTTTTTCATGGTCAGAAGAATAAAACATCAAAGAAATATTAATGTACCCTGATGTTTCAATTAATTGTAAGTAGAGAAATTTGTTAATGTCTAGCGCTGTAGAATTTATATCGATAAAATGGGTCAATTTACATGCAATTATTTCACTTCATTTTATATTTTTTCGCATGTAGTTGTTATCAACATTGATGGATAATACGTCATGAAGCATTGGTCAAACAATCACGCTATTTTATTTTGTGAATACATGTTTCCTAAAACATTTTTGTTTTTGTCTGTAGACATAGTCAATTAATTGCTGTATCAAATTCTATATTTGCTCGAAAACAAAAAGAAAAAAATCTAAAACTAAGCCGTTAAAATAGGTAAAATTTAACGTTTCGTTATGATACCAGGATAGGTTCTGAAAAAAAAAATAATATAAAAGAAAGAAAATCTTCAAAACGAAAGTTTTCCTTTTAAATTTAATTCTGCAAATAAATGAATTTCAAGGCATCTCCTGAATAACTGTGCATGACTTGTTAAATAAGCCGTAGCGACATTCTGAATATATAAATAAAAAAAAAATAAGTTTTCAAAATTGAATTTTCTAAGAGCAGCTTAATTTACTTAATACAAGATTTTTTTTTTACATCTTGTTATGTAAAAACATATTTCCGGAACAAAGATTTTTAGAAGCATGTTTCGAATGGTTGTTAAACTTAATAAGTTTTATCGTACATAAGAATTTATGTATTCATTTTGAAAAAAAAAATTAATAAAATAATAAACACATATGTAAAAAGCACTTTTAGCAAACTTTGACATAAACATATAATGGAAGACTGATTAGAAGGTTTAATGCCACTTTAATAACCCATGCATAACATTGCATAGCTTTCAAATAAAAAATTCTCTTAAAGTAATTTATATAATTTAATTGATACCTCCTCCTTCCTTCCCCATTAAAAAAATATCCTAACAGAAATTTTTATAAAACAAAACACATTATTCAGGACTTTAAATTTACCCATATGAATATAATTTGACATTCAAATTGATTTTTTGCCTTGTCATGGATAAAAGTGCATGACTTGTTAAATCAAGCGGAATCACACTCTCAAAATTGCATTCTGTGAAAATGTTTTCAAAAAACACTTGTAAATTTAACACAAGAAATTTCTTTTCGTACGTTTTTTGAAGCGAAACATATTTCTGGAATAAAGAACTTTTCATAAGCATGTTTAGAATGCTTGATAAGTTACAAGAATATTTTACGTTTCAGATGTTTTTTTTGAGATAATTTTGTTTTACTTTAGACAGAGAATAAAAAAGAGAATGTTTAAACAATATTTTTAACGTTTATTAAAGGTTAACTTTAATACAAAGAAAAAATAAATTCTTTCATGCATTTAATGCTTATTTGAAAATACACAGTAAAATATTTTTTTCTGCGAAATTACATAGAATGTACGAGTAATTAATCCATTATCTTAAGCCTTATGTAAAACTACAGAGACTAGAAAAAGAGAGATTCTATTAAATAATGGAGGAGTTATTCTATAAATTTACAACAGAGACTTTTAAATTAACACCTTTAAAAATGTACAAAATTTTCTAAATTTATTTTATTGATAACATTTAATTCAGTTTTTAAAATACGTAAATCACCTAATCTTCAATGAGCTTGAAATAATTAGAATTTTTTCTGTAATTTTGAATTGCTATATCATTTATTTTTTACACAATTTGTTTCTAGTCGTCCTGAGATTTGAACTCAGAACCCCTTAACTGGGAAAAAAACACCCTACTGACCGAGCTTTTTTTTTTTTTTTTCAAAATACATCTTTTATGATTCAGCGGAGAAAAATCGATGAAAAGCCTCACTAATACTGAGGACGTCATTTTTCCCTTTCTAAATTATTCTTACTTTAAAAAAAGAGAAAAAAACTATTTTTTTTTTAAATATTTCCAATAAAGTTGCAAAATAATTTTATGCGTATGTATTTTGAATTATAAGTTTTAGCAAAGATAAAAATATCTTTTAAAAAAGACGAAATTCCTTGAGGGAATTAGATTTAAGGTAAGGGAAATGTCGCTAAAATGATGACCGAGAATTTGGTTCGAAAGCGCTTGTACGAGAACTAGTGTAAATTTACAGAGAGTCTTAATTTTTTCTGTGTTTTTACTGAAATTTTTAACACTGTATTAAAATATCTTTTATTGTTTTAGGAAAATTTTGTTTATGCTGTGCAATTAATTAGTGGTTTTGTTTTTATTGTATTAAAAAAATCGTTAACATATTATTGAAAAATGTGTTTGTAATAATAAGAAATATTTAAACTTTTATCTTAGAACCTCGATAGAACACGCCTTCAGACAAATTTATTTCTCTTTTACAAAAACGGTTGGTTGGTTGATTGAATGGGGGTTTTATGGCACAAGATCCCCTGTGGGACATGCTGCACCAAGAACAAGGTAAGAAAATAATGAAGTTAAAAATATATAAGTAAAATGTTAAATATGAAAAAAGCGAAAATTATATTAAAAGATTGTCATAGCTATGAAGTAAATGGAAAACGGAAATGTGGTGATACATGAAATTAAAATATAAATAAAACCAGTGAATGAGATTAAAAAAAGATTTCAATAGTTAAAATTCTACAACTAGTTAAAATTCTAAAGCAATAAGACAATACACGGAAAAATAAACAGACAAATAATACATAAAACCTAATATATAATTAAAAATCTCTGAGTAATAAAAAGAGAAATCAATCTGCTACATACTCTTTTAACATGGTATTTTCCTCGGAATCCCAGTCATAGGTGTAGGACTTGGACTCCATGGCCTCCTCCACATAATTCTGTAACTGCTTCGGATCTTTAACATTACGTATACAGGCGCTCAGCGAAGAATTTTTTGTTTCTTTCCCACAGTTTTCCACTGTGGAGAGGCAGAAGTAGAGGTTATAAAATTTATTCCTAAATTTTGTTTACGAGTAGTATCAGACTTTATGGTGGCAAAAATACATAGTACCACCTTTATGAGATTGGCCGAGATCGTAGTTCAATACTGTAGAGTACACCAGGTCCATATTTTACTTTTTTTCTGGAACGAAGTGATATAAGCATCTTTTGAGAAAGAAAGTCAGTTCATAAACATCTTGACTAAATTGACTTTATTTTGCAGAATACGAGAAATATGAGCATACCAAAACACCAGGAATGCGGCATATATACACAAGCTTTCACTAGCATTAAAGGAAACATCTTTTCATTTTTAACAACAACGAATTGTGCGGGTTGACTTGTCCGCGACAAAACGTAATCTAAATAAATTTTCACATAAGAATGCAGCACGCTAACATAAATGCTCTCAAACATAATAAAGAAATATTTGTCATTTTTGACAACCGCAAGCGTGCATGTTCACTTCACCAAGACAAAACGTAATCTGACAAAATTTTCACAAACGCCAAGAGAAAGTCTCTTGGCATACAATAGATTCCCAATCCGAGCAAAAAAATGTACAGGTAAAAAGGACCGTTATATAGCTATGTGAAAAAATTTTAAATGAGAGTTGTCAAGAATACAACAATTATCGCCCGTGGCGAAAAACGCGCAACTCACGGTAACCCTAAAAGAAAATTACACAATCGGTAACAATTAAGTTCTTTATACAAGACAAAATGAAATGATTGGGAAATAAAAATAGCAGTTATTTAAAACAGAAAAAATTGTTTAATTCGTTTGATATTTAATGAACTGAAAAGCACGAACGAAAAATCTAGAAATGGAATGATATTTTAAAAGTAATTTATTATTTGTTTTTTTATTTATTATTATTAGTTTATATGCAACTGGAGACGAACACACAATAAAAATACCTATTAAAATGTTTTTCTTTTAAAATTAAATTTTAAAAGAGGGGGGGGGAACTAACATTTAAAAAATTAATAGAAATATATATAATAGAATGTGTGTTACATCACAGACCTCTGTGGTGGTATTTTAGTACTTGTGCCAGCCTTGATCTTAGTTTGTGGTTCAGATGATTTTAAAAAGTTTTTTTGGGATGGAACAGTCACAGTGTCAGTTTTGAGTTTGGATGATGCTTTAACTTGAATTTGAGATTTCTGTTGCCATTTTTCTAAGTCATTTATTTTAATCGGTTCAGAGGATGGTAGCCAGTGTTCTAATTGAGGGTTCCCAGACATTTTAGTAGGGAGACAGACATCACCCCATTTTTTGATTGGGGTATTGGTTGATTGCGTTATGGTAGATTTACTTGGTGGATATGCGGAATCGGTTTGTGTACTCGTGTGTCTTACGGATTTTGATTGCTGCTTAAGTAAACTGGAGCAGGATATTCCAACGGATGGAGTTCTGGATTCAATAAGTTTATGGGCATGTGAGTAAGACAAATTCTGAGTAATTTTTATAGTAATAATTTCTTTTTCACGATTCTAATTGGGACAAGTGCGAAAATATGCTGTATGATCTCCCTTACAGTTTGCGCAGCGTTCGGGTTTTTTACATGATTTATTGTCATGGCCAACTTCTGCACAACGTGCGCAGGTAACGGAGCCACGACAGGTAATGTTAGTATGGCCATAATGATGGCATTTAAATAACGGATGGGATTTGGTATATATGGACGGACATGACAGCTTAGATAGCCTGCTTTAATTCTTGTTGGTAAGGTGGGACGATTGAAGATTAGAATAATGTGCTTTGTAGGAATTATCTGTTCATTTCTACTGATAGTGATTCGGCGTACATCTATGATATTCTAATCCTTTAAATTACTTAAACGTTCTTCTTTTATGGAAAATAAGAGATCAGGTTCGGATGCTACACCACGACTTGTATTTAAAGTTTTATGAGATTGTTTGGCCGCAGAAACCTCAACTAGTAAATCACCAGATTGCAATTTTTTGAGAGAATGACCATCACCTAAGACAGACTGGAAAGTTTTTGCTATGAGAAATGGGAATGTTTCTTTAAAGAACTATCAGAAACGCTATCAGTATGTTTAATTAAAAAAAAATCTTGTGAATGAGGAATTGTGTACGATTTGTTGCTTTCCACAAGGGAGAGATACAGAAGGAATTAAAGTATTTCCATCCATATTTAGAAAAAAATAATTCAGACCCCGGACGCACAACCCATTACCGAGCCCATCAAGGGGATGCTCATTCGTGCAACAGTGCTAACCAGGGACCATACAGTACAAGACAACCCTATGTCAACCCTTAACGAGATGACTAGTAGTTGCTCGATCACTTGATCCCTAAAGCCAGTGACAAAAGTCAGCTGACAGATTCAGATTCAGATTCAGTTAGGTGGGGAGGCCTACCATGTGGCTTGAGCTCAACAAGCCCCACCTAACATTTATTATTATTTAAAAAAAAGTACAATGTCAATCACAATGGACTGCCCTATTTTTCAGGGCGAGCCCGGGAAATAAGTTTCTAATGTTTACAATGATAACTTTACATTATTGCATGATGGTGTGTTTAGAATATTCAGAAGTGTGTTTTAACAACAGAAATATTTACAGGTTCGAAATTAGAGGTGCGGAATATTTACAAGTACAATGTTCTATAGTTTATTTTGAAAGTGAATAAGTCCAATGAGTATGGTTCTTAGTAGAGTTCATAGTAAAGTTCGAAAGTTCATTCGAGTCCATTTGAAAGTTAAAGAGGAGGCATCTGAAATAATGCCTGATTATCCTCAATGAGTTTTACACAGTTTATTATTTTGTCAAGAAACCTAGTTTCTTTCAATACCACGTTGAACTAGGCTGCATCTGAAAGCGTAGAGGATTTCCGTATATGGTAAAAAGCAGTTAAGGTGCATGCCGTCAGGTAATGTAAGGAGTCACCGACTTCCCCACATGTGCAACGGTTAGAGTCTACTTTATTAAATGTTACAAGATAACTAGGGAAGGGTCCATGATTGGTGGCGAAGAGATAGAGGTTGCGATGGAACAGCAGGTTTTCCAGAGAGACCTTGGAGACTAAGTTGTAAGTATAGCGACCAGTCTCTGCATAGTCCCACTCTTGTTGCCATTCCGCTAGGACCTGTATTTTAATTTGCCTCCGCAAGTAAGAGGCTGGAAGTGGTAGGAACTTAAACAATGTTGATTCTTTAACCTCTGCTGCTTGTTTCGCAAGATGATCAGCCATTTCGTTACCAGCACAACCAGAGTGGTCTCTCACCTAGTTAAACTTTACAATCCTCTTGGAGCTCTGTAGGGCCAGTATTATTTCGACTATTAGTAAGTCTTTTGAGCATATGTCCTGTATTGCTTGAACACTTGAAAAACTATCCGTATTTATTTTCGTTGTTTTAAATGCACCTCCTTCTGCCCACATAATTGCATCCAGGATTGCCGAAAGTTCCGCTTGGTGTATGCTATTTTCTGTATTAAGCTGAACCTTAGATGTGTGAATTATGTTATCACCTTGGTAGGCACAGACGGCATAGCCAGTACCGGAGTCCATTCTCGATCCATACGTGTATATCTGCACTTCTGACTGTAGGTCATCCTCTTCTTGAGTGTGAAAATAATCCTGAAAAGGGGAGATCCGTGCCGAGGAAGTTTTTGTTTGATAGAAGAATGATATGTGCTGTTCGAACGGCATACCCAGCCTGAGTAATCTCCCTTGCGCTGTGATTTGCTTCATTCGGAGGGTTATTGGCAGAACACTTGTCAAGACACATAGCGCATTAGCCGCCGTTTTGTTATAAGCTCTTGAAATTAAGAGGAGAAGCTGATATTGGATTGAATTCAAAAGGCGAGCACCATGTTTTTTCTGTAATCTGGGATACCATACAGCTGCTGCATAGGAAAATTTCTTCTCTAGTATATTGTTATACCAAATTTTAAGTATAGATTTCCCCAATCCACCTTGAGTGGAGGCAAATTTCATCAAGTTTTGAGAAACCTTCAACAACTTTTCACGTTTGTCATTGAGATGCGGCAAAAAAGATAAAGTCGAGTCAATTTTAATACCGAGGTATAATATTGAATTCTTAGAGCGGATTGAATGCCCATCTATCCTGAGAGTTGGGGGACGTCGTAAATATTTTCTTCCTCGACGAATGTTTAAGGCTTCACATTTATCATAGGGGATTCTTAAGTTATGCCGAGTGGCCAGTTACTTATTATATCCAAAGCTAATCTACCGAAATCTTCCAGGATTTTCCTTGTTCTCCCTTTCAAGATCAACAGGATGTCGTCTGCATAGATCACCGCCTTTATCCCATGGTCTCTTAATAAACGAAGGAGAGTATTAATAAAGATCCTCCAGAGAAAGGGGCCAAGGCAAGACCCCTGTGGGCAGCCCCTTTGAAAACAGTGTACTACGCCCGAGAGCCAGTGCACAAAGGCTCCACGCCGAGAAAGGAACGAAGATACTGTATTACAGTACGGTTCTTCAACCCCTAAATTTTTAAGTTCTTCTATTGTGAAGTCCCAGGGTAGAGAGTCAAAATACAGAAATTAATCATTTATTTATTTAGCCATATTCAGAGTTTTATAATATTTTATAAAATTAACCATGATTTGCTAAGAAATAAACTGAAACCCAAGAAACATCCAAGAATATTCAATAAAATAACAATGTTATATATGAAAATATAATGTTGTCAAAATACTTTTGAACGCTACTGTACTTTCACTGATCACGTACAAATACCTCGAAACCGCATATATTCAAACAATGATTTATATTTATGTAGCTACCACTCACATCTATAAATTGATTACGAATTAATTGAATACGTATACAGGACTTCGAATGTATCTAAAGAGTTTGTTTTCTAGCTTCATGTGTAATCGTTTTCAAAATGGCGCTACTTAAGAAAACATACTATATTTGAAATCATCTCTTCTATTTTGAATAACCCTGAAATAATATGTGATGGCACAATATTTAATTCTAAAAATTAAACAAAACTGAAAAAATCTTGCATTAAACCTATTTTTTAAAATTATTAAAAACCCTACCACTTTTATAAATATGAATATATTTGCTTATTTTTTTCCGCGTTTATTAGAACATACTACATACAACTGTGCATAGATTTTCTGATGTATGTGATTTTACATTTAATACATATTTTTTTCTTTTAGTGTATATTTAAAAATGCGAACAAACGCTGAATTTAAATATATATATTTAAATTACTATAAACTGAATACCAAATCCATGAAAAAAAATATTAAATACACGATGGAGTACAAGTTAAAAAAAATCAAACGTCTATATAAATTAGCAAAATAGCCTTAGTATTTCTCAAACAAGCAAATTATAAATATATGAATAGGGAGAAAAAGCAGTTTAAGTTTTCATTGGTATGGTAATTGCGCTGGATCTATTGACAAAATATCACTATTATATCTCGCGATATAATAGTGATATTGGTAAAAATGAGGTGTCGAAATATTAAAAACTAGCTAATCTGCCCGGCGTTGCTCGGGTTCATCATAAAGCAGCAAGAATTGTGAAAAAACTTTGAAAAACTTGAAAAAAACTCGAAAAATTTAAAAGTTGCTGAACGAATTTCCTCTAAATTTCATCGGATACAGAAAGGCTAGAAAATTGAAAGTGGATTCTTTTTACTAATGTGGAAAAATCGCGAAAGCATTAAAAATCAAATAAAAATATAAAACAAAATTAGAAAAATGTGCTTCGAAATCCGAATAAAATTTTATGGAAAAGGGACAGAATTTACTACAATAGGTCAAAAATTGAATGTCTAAAAATCGCAACGGATCGCGAAAAAACGTAAACATCGCATTAAAAATGGCAAAATTTTCAAAAATCTTGGAACCCAAAATTTACTCGATTTGGATAAAAGTTTTAAATCTAATTAGTTTGATAAAATGGCATGCAGTAAATTGCAATAAATAAATAAATAAATAAAAATTGCAATAAAACAATATTGCGAAAATCGCAGGAGAAATTTTATCATATTGCAAAGAAGTTCAAAGCCGAGTGTCTTTTCCATATCTGAAAAAATCGCCGTGAACTCAAACAAACAAACAAACAAACAAACAATAAATAAATAAATAAATAAATAAAAAATTAAAGGTAAAAAATTAAATTAAAAATCCTTGCAGATCAAAATAGGAGAGCAAAATAATTACCATAAATAGTGTAAAAGTTTGAAATCAAATCCCTATTACACTAAAAATTTGAATTCGAATTTCTTTGAAAAATGTCAAAAAATGATTGTGAAATTCCAAAAATTGCGTTGAAAATCGCATTAATTGCAAAATATTAAAAAATCACTAAGGTAAAAAATTGCTGTTAAAAAATAAAATGTTGCAATAAAAAAATAACTATATTAATCAAAAAGTTTGAAATTGAAATCGGTTTCCGAATTTAAAAATGTCTCGAAGAATAGTTAAAAATCACATTGAAAATTGCATAATAAATCGCAAATTATTTAAAAGTTTATGCATGAAAATTTAATATTAAGGCATTGTAATCGAAAATTATTCATGAATAACAAAATATTGACATGGAACGCCTAAAATCCTGTTAAGATTTAAACATTTCAATCGAAAAATAGCTAGATTAGTCAAAAAGGTTTGTAATAAAATCGGTTTCCAAATGGCAGACAATTGCCAAGGAACCTAAAGAATGGCTAAAAATCACATTGAAAATTATATTAAAAATTTCAATGTTGGAAAATCATAGCTATAAAAATTTAATATTCAATCAGAAAAATTATAATCGGAAATCGTTCGTGAATAATATAGAGTCTACATAGAACCCCTAAAGTCCCTAAAACTTGCTAAAAATCACACTGAATATCGTATTAGAAATTCGTAAAATTAAAAAAGTGTAGAAAACAATTTGTACTATTTACGCTAAAAGTTAGAAACCGAAATTCTTTTACCGATGTCAAAAAACTGTCGTGGAACTTTAAAAATCAGTAAAAAAAAAATCCGGTAGTCAATATTTACTATAGTAGGATAAAAATTTACGTCAAATGCTGCGCACGAAATTTACGATAATGATACAAAACATCCTAATCCGAACAGTTTCATTCATTTAAAAAACATCGACACAAAACACTGTAATCACAAATCTTTCAAAAATGACAAAAAATCGACTTTAAACGTAAAATTAAATCGAAAAAACGCTAAATATTGCATGAAAATACGCTAAAAATCTGAATCGTTGATGGCAAAATTTATCATATTAAGCTACAAGTTTTAAACGAAATTTCTTTTCCGAATATGAAAAAAATCACCTTAGACTCGAAAAAAGTCTCAAAATTGTATTAAAAAATGCATTACAAATCATTTTAAATTTTAAAGTAGAAGGGGACAAAATTTACATTATTAGAGTAAAATAATCAATAAACAATCTGAATTCTTTCTTAAATAACAAAATAAGGTGGTCTGGGGTAATAACGCCAGGCGGGGTAATAACGCCAAGTGCTAATATTATGCATAATTATGAAATAATCTGGAAAATGACACCCATGTGCTCTGCGCAGAAGGTTTTTGAGTCATATAAATCGCAAAAAACTGCTTCAAGTTAATTTGTTTCATTTTTAGATCTTATTGTTTTTACAAGCAACTAAAATTAACGCTTGATCTAAAATTTACGAGATACGTTTTGTGATGTGAAGACTATTTTTTTTATCCGGAAATACTTTGTAAGTTACATAAATTTGTATTACATTTCATGGACTTTCAAAATGCTGTTGAAGATTTTGGATATCTTCTCGATATAATTTGTAATTTAAAATGTACAGCGCAATAACTATAACGGGGTAATAACGCCAATCCTTCGCATTAATACCCCGGTTGATTCCCTACAGTGGCCGAGCTACATCCTAAATACTGATTCAAATAAATACAGTTAAAACTGTGCAATGTTTCTAATAATTCTATTTAAGCGGTCCTTTTAAAGCAAAAATAAGCTCACGGTCTGATATTCCTTTGCCTCATCCTCCCCCCCCCCCCACACCACACCTTTATTTTTCTTACACTTTCACAAAAAATTGAACATTTTCAATAGCGTAGAATGCAATTTGTCAGTTTCTAAGTTTGTAGAGTTTGTATTTTTAGAATTGGGCAATCTACATGCAATTATTCCATCTTATTTCATAGTTTTGTTTGCATGGCGTTATTACCCATATAGGTGGGTAATAATGCCAAATAGCATTGGTCAAGAAATCACGCCATTACATTTTATGAATACATATCTGTTAAATTATTTTTTTTATATAGATAGTCAATGAGTTGCTGTATCAAATCATATATTTATTTGAAAAATACAATCTAAAACTGAGCCGTGAAAATTGGTAGAACCTTAACGTGGCGTTATTACCCCAGGGTACCTTATCAAAGCAAAAGAATCTCAAAAATTCGCTAAATATCGCTAAAACTAAAAATGTGGAGACAACAAAATCTACTACGTTAAATTGAAATGTTAAAACTCGATTCCTTATAAAAATGACGAAAAATCGCCTTGGCATTCATACAATCACTAAAAATCGCATTGAGAATCTCTAAATATTTAAAACTTGCAGGTGACAAAATTTATTGTATTAGGGTAAAACAGTGTAATCGGAAATCATTTACGAATGATAAAAAATCGACGCAAAGCGTAGAAAATCTCGAAAAATCGCATTACAAATCGATACATGGAAAAATTAATTATATTAGGCTAGGGTATATAAGGGTAAAATATTGCAATCGGAAAACATTCGTAGATGTGAAAAAATTGATGCAAAACGTAAAAAAAAAATTAAAAAATTGCTAAAAATTTCATTGAAAATCACTAAATTTCAAAATTCGTATATGGCAAAAATTTCTAACAGTGAGTGTAAAAGTTTGATATTAAATTCCTTTTCCGAATTTCAAAAAATAGTCGTGGGACTTGAAAAACAACTAAAAATTGCATTGAAAAATCCAAAAATCACTAAATGTAAATGCCTTCTGGGAATAAAAATTTATTCCAGTCGGTTAAAATAGAACAAACATACATTTTTCATGAATTACAAAAGAAATCAACACTAAACATAAAATGTAACCAAAAATCGCATTGAAAATTGACAAAAGTAAAAAAGGTAGATGGTCAAATTTACTAGATTTGGCTAAAAGTCTGAAACCAAATTCCCTTTTTAATTGTTAAAACGTCACTGTAGGAATCGAAAAAGTGGTACTAATCACATTGTAAAGTTTATTAAAAACCGCATTCAAAACTTCACTAAAAATCTTTAGTTATTTAAATAAACAACTGTAAACAGAATTTTCTCAACTAGATAAAACAATCTAATCGGAAATCAGTACTACTTGATTATCCGGTAGACCAAGAAACTATCGCCAATCTATAAGATTAAATGCCAATAATGGCTGATCGTAAATGTCACATTCACATGACATTAAACACGTTACACGTGTTTTTTACTCCATCTAGTGATTTTTACCTCGTTGTTTTATTTGTATTTTTATTAATGTTTTTCTAATTTATTTGTCCTTTCATTGTTTAACACAAAGAAATATCAATTTGCAAAATTTGGCGACTCATTTGACGATTTTATAATTTGGCGAAATTGGCCGAAAGGATAATCCAGTAATACAGAGGTATCTTTTATGGATGATAAAAAATCGCTACGGCACGCGAAAAATCTTGAAAAATGACATTAAAAATCTTTAAAATTAGATTAAAAGTTTGAAATCAATTTTTATTTACTAATATAAAAAAATCACCGTAAAACTCGAAAAAACACTAAAAATCGCATTAAAATGCGTTAAAAATCACTTACAGAAATCTCAGGAGTCAAAATTTACTCTAATAGAGTAAAAAATTGTAATTGGAAATATTTCATGAATAGCAAATCATCGACATCAAACGCAAAAAATCTCGAAAATCACATTAAAAATCGCTGAAATATCTAATACTTAGCAGATAAAATTTAATACATTAGATTAAAAGTTTAGTTTCAAATTTAGTACATTAGACAGCATTCCTTTTAATAATATCAAATAATAGCGGCAAAATGCAAAATGACAACAAAAATTGCATTGAAAATTTATTAAAAATACAAAAATCGTTGCATAAAATCCAAATAAATTATATTGAATATAGAACAAAATTTACTTTATTAGGTTAAAAGAATGGAACCGCATTCTTTTCGCTAATGTGGAAAAATCGCCTCGAAACATTATAAAAAAACCCGCTAAAAATCGCATAAAAATTACATTAAAATATCGAAAATTGGCCTTCGAGGTGCAAAACTTCATATATAGGGTTAGCTTTCCCCAAAATATTTAGCTCTTCATGTAGCGGTCTCTTCAGAACATCGTCGGCACTTTAAATTTTTGTTATGTATTATAAACTATTTTGTTCGTGCCTTTCCCCCTTTGCATTCTGAAATGTGTCACATCATTCTTTTTTATAATTTTTTATCACGTATTGTAAACTGTTTTAAAGTTTAAAACAAAGCACGTTGTTAGATTTTCAAATTTTAACAAAATCGCGTTGCGTTAGTTCCACTTCCACCACCAGGGAGCACACTCTATTCTTATCAAAACTATATCGAAACGAAACTCCGTTAAAAAACCTATCAGGTGATATATTACTCAAGGAGGTAGTGGTTTTAAGCAAGAATTTAAGATATTTGATGTAATTGCTGTTCAAAAATAGTGATATCTAAACTTTTGACCTTTAAGATAGATTTCGTAAAAACACTACCTATTGCATTGTCAATGTTTCAAGCTTTTGATAAAACAACTATAAAAAAAAGATGTTAAATGCATTTTTTTTGAAAAATCGTTAAAAATCGCATTGAAAATCGTTGACATCTAAAAATCGTACCAAATAAAATTTAGTGCATTAGGGTAAAAGTTCGAAACAATTTTTTATCAATGTTAAAAAATAGCCGCAAAATATGAAAAAAAACATTAAAAATCGCATAAAAAATTCATAAAAAATTTAAAAATCGATGTAGAAATTCCGAATAAACTTTGTTGAAAAAGAAAAAAAAATTGGCGTATTGGGTTAAAAGAATGAAACCGTATTCCTTTCACTAATGGGATAAAACCACAAAAAGAACGCTAAAAATCGCCTAAAAATTATATTAAAAAATCTAATAAAAAAATCGAAAATCGGGCTTCGAGGTGCAAAACTACATGTATAAAGGTATCTTCCCTTCAAACTTTGTAACTCTACGTACAGCACTCTCTTCAGAATAGCGCTGACACACAAACACACTTGTCTCTTTATTATTATAGATTAAAGTTGCTTTCAGTTAATTAAAAAAAAAAAAAAAATCAATATTTTGACCCATTTCAAGCTTTGTGTCCCCTTACATAAATTATATAAATATTGATACGAAATTTTGGTATTCTGTCAAGGTTATTTTCTCTATCTTTCGAATACCAATATCGAAAATCTGCCAAAAAATGAAACAAAATAATGAAAACATTACATACACTTTCGTAAACTTTTGTACATTTTATTTCGCAGCAACCAACATTTATGGATCTTTACACATCGCATTTAGAATTTTACTCCAATAATCATATATTTATTGATTGCTTTCTGATTGTTTTTTAATTGAAAGTTAATGATTAAAAAAATATATGCATAAATTTTATCTGAAACTTACTCTAAATCTAAAAGACGTTGGAGATAAATAAATGAACATTAAAAATACATTACATGAAATATCATGACAACACATTTAATTAATGAAATAAAAATAGTTAGTCTAGAACTATTTACTTAATATAAAAAAAGGATGGTGATTTATTTAAATGAAGAATTTGAGGTATGAATAATGGTTTATCAATGATTTAAAAAACGTTTTAAATATCCTATATCCATTAAGCACTTTAAAGATTGTTTGAAGTATTTGAAATGTTTTTCGATGTTATATATTATATTTAAAAAAAAATTCATAAATGTAAAAATAATATCCTAAAGCGTTTAAATGGGCAGCTGCCATATTTTTCTTTTTTTTTTCTTCTACAAAATTTTTAAGTCTGTGTTTTAATCGTCAAAATTTTGGTTAAACAATTTATGTTTCTTTTTTATAAACGTTTAAAATTTGGCAATTATGTAAACATAAAGGAAAAGAAATAGAGCTAAAATTTAATAAAATAATGTACTGAAAAACCAAAGGAAATTTGAAATCTTAAATATAAAAAGCTGAACAGTAATTTAAAAACAGATAGAATATGTTCAATTATGAGATCTTCCTTTAAAAGAAATACAGTTTTGATATTCTTGAACACTGGAAACTTTTGAGCACTCATAAGAGACGATAAGATGACATAAACTTTCTTTGTCTGTTTATTTAAAGCATCAAAGTCTATCTTCGATTCCTTTGACTGGTTCTAAAATATACTAATCTGCTTAGCATCAATGCTGAAATTATTTGATAACAACTCATTTTAGGAAGATTTTGTAAGAAATATCACCTATTACATCCTCCACTATGCTGGAGTTTTTGAAAAAGTTTTGCATATCTATTCTGATTATGACCCCTAGAATCCCAAACTACCCCCGTTTAAAACTTTATCTATATAGTTATCTGTCTATCTAAAGATCTATCTCTCTATGTATATGTACGAATCTCTTCAAATTCTATATATAAATTCAAGAGGCAGAAAATCTTTGTCAAATTCATTAATTATCAAAACTGGACAAAGAAAGTGTAAATAAAGAGTTTTTTTGTTTAAAAAAAAAAAAACTAAATAATTTCTTAATTTTTCTACATATTATCTATATATTTAAAACACCTGGCTGTTTTTTTGGTCATCAGCCCTGAGCTTTCTACTGGCCCGATTTTGATAATTATTTTTTTAAATCAAAGCTGTTTATGTGTAGATGAGCCCATTCTGGCTAATGTTTAATTTATTTCAATTTTTATATTTTATTTTTAATTTTAAAAACTTTTTCTTGACATTTCTTCAAAACAGTGGCAACAGGTTAAGCTTTTCTTAAAATTTATTTTGTTTCATTATTTTCCACCAATCAGGAGCTTGATATCATCGGTGAATGTATAATCGCATTTCAAATAATAATAATAATAATAATAATAAATAAATAAATAAAATAAAATAAAATAAATAAAAAAATTAAAGGTTTTCGTTAAATTTAACCATAATAAAATGATTGATTATAGTTATTCCCTACAATACACAGATTATTTACTGTGTAATATTATTAAGTATTATGTAAGTAAAATAACAGAAGATAAACTTTAATAAAATATAATATCTAAAGTGAAATTTGATCGATGGAGAAAATGTCGTCATACAGAAACCAGATAAATTTATTCCATTAATATAATATACATTGTTATAGCTGTGTCAGTGATGATGTCATATTCACTGACTTTAATTCCTGCATCTAAATAAAGGGAACTTCTATTAATTTAAAGGTCTGTGATGTGCACAAATGAAAATATTTCTATAAACTGCACTATTTCTATTTAATTATAATGAATATTTTATGAAACTAAAGAATTCTTAAATAACTGCATAAATCACGCTTTTATTTAAGAAAAGATGAGTATTTCTGAAGGTGTAAATGATGTCATATTAGAAAAAAAAAAAAGAATGAAACTTGTGATATGCCGGTATTACTATATTTCTATCTTACATAATATGAAAAAATAATTAAAATCATTTCATTGTATTAAGTTATTGTTTAAATTTAAAAAAAAATTCTGCATGTCAACAACAAATACAAAAATTTTATTCTTTTTAATAACAGAGATATCGTTTTTTTTTCGTTGCCATAACAATAAAATTAATTTTTAAAAGTTCATGGAGGATACAAACCATTAAATAAATTAATTTTTTTGCAAGTGCTGTGAATGTGTAGTGGGTTGGTTAGGCAGTTTAGCAAGTCCCTGTTTCTATTATAATTAAAATGTTTCATTGATATTATAATTATAGTACAGTTGTTAAGAGATATTTAAACGGAGAAAAAATAAACTATGCAGATATTTTTGAATTCGTCTTCCGGAGTATAATATTAACTTCCTAAATAATTTGGCATTTAAATAATATTTAAGGTTTAGAAACCGCATTAAAAAAAGATTTGTAGCTGAAGTCCAACATAATAATTTATGAGTTGTTTTCCTTATTTTTTGTTATTTTCTGAATTTTGTGTATCTTCATCATGAAAAGCTATGTTATCCCTATTTTAAGAGGTGGCAATTGTTTATTTCGCTCAGTATTTTACTGTCTATATAAGATTGATATATATAATACCTAATATATATTCTTTTCGGTCGAGTTTCGACGGGTACAGCTAGTTTAGTTTAAAACTATTATTACTTCTAGGAAAATGGTCAACAATTTATGCATTATTAGATTTTTGATTTCGTTAAGAATGATGTCAAGAGCCGAAATAAAGAAGGTTTTTAGACGAACAAAATCATGATCTTGTGAATTCACAAGACATGAAATCCGCTTGCATTTACTATGAACCTTATTACTATTATCTACAGTTTTTGATGGGACTAACTTTTATAATAAAAAATATGTAAATTAAAAAATTAATTAAACTAAGTTGAAAGCAATAATAAAAAGTGAGGGATGAAAAAAAATCATAAATGTGGAATTCGTTAGCAGATGCAAATGAAGACATTTCATGGAAAATAAAACTCGTATTTTAAGTTTTAAAATTGGAATATATTTTTTAGAAGTGCAACATTTTTACTCCTGAAGCTTTGAAATTATTTGAGCATGGAAATGCTTTATTTTTGAAAATAACACAAATAAAACCACACACTGATAAAACATAAAGTTTAACAGAAATTTAGAGTAACTTTATAGAAGGGCAGCGATCTTTGGTAATATAATATTTATTTTAGAGTTAATGTAAGGAACAAAAGGTGAATTTTTTATTGTAATTAATTTTCTAAATTTATTATAAATAAATGAAATAGTTCTTTCTCAAACTATTTCTTTCGTCCAAATTCGACAGTTCCCGCGTCGCAATAATAATATATTTCTTCGAGCTGTATACACTCTTAAAATGAAAGAATGGATTTGGCATCTTAAAAAAGAATAATTTATTATATCGTAATTGAGGTAATAATTTACTCATCTTGATTTAAATTGCTTAAAAACAAGTCGCTCACTCGAGTTGTTTCAACTCTTTACGAGAAGCTGACTTTCAAATCGTGAGATTAGTGGATTTCAGCTCAACTTGAATTATTTTGTGGCTAAGGTTTTAAGAGAGTAATTTTAAACAGGCAATTGTTTTATTTATTTTTTTTAACTGTCTTTAAAGTTTCAATACCAGTTCCTGTTACTGCCTTCTTTGGTCCATTCACATAGTTTCACATAAAATGAATACTTTTCATATGTTGGCTTATTAAAATCCCCTCACAAAAGGATCTGCCAATGAATTAACACCATGAACTGAGTAAACACAAACATACTTTTTTTAACCATTCAAACCCAATAAACCAATTGTTAAATTTGAAGATATGAGAAAAAATTTTCGCCATGTTATCTTAAACAACTTGAACAAACACAATTAATTTGACATTTTGTTACAATATGATTTGAAAAAAAAAAAGTTACTTAAAACATTTTTAAAGAGATTTGGTTGGGTAAAAGGCATTTATAAACAATTGTTGCTACTTTCTGGCCAAATCAATTCTTGCTCAAAGCAGCCTCCAAAATTTAGTTTGCATGTTAGCTTTATGAAAATTTAAATATTTCATATATATAGCATATTATGTTTAAAATGTATTCGGAACACCCAGAATTTTGGACCATAATTAAATTAAGAATAAATAACAAAACAGCGAAGAAGTGTCAACAGATACAACCTGAACATGAAAAACAAAGCCAAAGCAAAAAAGCTGTGGTCTCGTCAGCTGTGGGCCTTTTACAAAAGCTTAGAAATGTTTCAGACTAAATATTGTACGGAACAAACTATTGCAATAGAGGCGATGGGGTTCAGTCGGACTGTCTAATTGCATAAATTAAACGAGAAAAAAAAAAGATAGCATAACACGAACATTTCCTCCACCGGAGCCTACTAAACAGTACATCCCCCATTCTGAAAATACAGCTGGTTTAAAACAGATGTATAATGTATATTAAAACAGCAATACATTTTTCCCCAAATCTGACCCATGTACCCACAAAACATAAGCGAAATCCGGGGCTCCATAATCATTCCATGCTCGTTCCATATCGGTTGACACATATTTGCATACATTCTTGTAAAACCCTTCAAAAAGACTGTAAGTAATACAAATCAGTAACTGTCAATTCTATGGGAATAAAAATAAAGACTGTCTGTAATATCAGTCTACCTACTAATGAACTTTAGAAGTATGTTTTTTTTTTAGTATAAGAAACTATTTAAATGAAAAAATTCCCCTTTTTTGTTACTTGTACCAAGTTTACAATATTAAAAAATTTGATCTATGATTATATTTCTGCAAACGCGTTTATAATATTTGAACTCCAGTTAAATATTTGGTTAATCTCAAATCTGAAGTTATCACGTTTATTGTAGATTGAAATGTGTACATAATTTGAAATATGAATTTTCAAATCAAAATGATCATCAGCATTATTTTTTCATTTTTTTTTCAAGATTAGGATATTGGTATATATATCAGATGATATTTCCAAAAAATCACGATCACAATTCAAATGATTAAATCGTCGATATATCTGAAAGTCAAAAATATTTCAATCATTACTAACGCTAGAAAACTGAAATATATATATATATATATATATATATATATTAACCCTGTAATAGGAATATTGGTGAAAATATTCTCAAACTCATATGTTTCAATATTTGATATATTTTTTAAAATTAATTAATTTCTGACTTCATTACAGTTCAAAATAATCTAATACAGATTACTATCTTTATATTTAAATTTTAGGAAATTCAAAATCTTCTTTTAGCATTTCTTCGAATTTGCGATTAAATCCGTTACCAATACTGTTTACATTACTACGAATAAGCTTGTAATTAAATGGTACTTTATAAAATTTGTTGTTATAAAAAGAAAAGGAAATGACAAGACATTTCCTTCACCTTAATTCATTTATAGTCATTTCATTTTTTAGTCATTTAACTTTTCGCATTTATCATCGAATATTCTTACTCTTATCATTGACTATTCTCACACTTTCATGACTCTTATCCCATTACCACGGAATATTGTTTCACTATATAATTAAATTTTGTCTCATTGTCATTGTGAACTGTCACATTCTCGTTAAGACATTTGTCACTTATCATTGAATACGCAAAACGTATGCACAGTAAAAAATTTGACCCTTTTGCTGCATCGTCACTCCCCCGTTTTTATAGAATATATCCTTTTTGGCCGATGAGAATGCTCCATAATAGGCTGAAGTAATAGTTTTCTTTAAAAGCGGTGGAGTAACGATGCAACAAAAGGGTCAATTTTTTTACAGTGCAGAGAAAATGGCTTCTGACTCAATAAATTTTTGTGAAATTGTTTGAAAATTAATTAAAAAAAATAGCCGAAATGATGCTGAACAGCTCATAAACGTTAAGTGAAGAAAAAAAAACTTGAAAAGTATGCCTTACACATTCGAGTTACCGAAAAAAAAGTGACAGCAAATTTGAATAAAATAATTAGCATTCTTCATACCTTCAAATTTATTTATTTGAATTTAACTCTGCATTCAGATTACACTTTCTGCCAAGCTATGAATAAATGAACTGACTTGTTAAATAAAGCGGTGAAATATTCTGAAATTTACATGTTGTCGAAATTCAATATTCAAAAAGCATTTGACTCATTATGCATTTTTTTTTTTTTTTTTTTTTTTTTTTTTACGTCTTTTTAAGTGAAACATATTTCCTGCATAAAGAATTATTCAAAAGTATATTTTGAATTTTTGATAATTTATAAAAGTGTTTTCACACCTGAGATGATTTTCCATGTTCACTTTTTTTAACCGACTTCCAAAAAGGAGAGGAGGTTATCAATTCAACGCGTATGTATTTTTTTTTTTAATATATGTTTACTGATTACTCCGAAACTATCCAACCGATTAATTTCGTTTTGGTGTTAAATGAAAGAGCTTGTTCTCGAATTGGTACCACTTTCGTTTCATAGAAATTGGTTCAGTATTTTTTTAGTGATTAGGTAAAAACCAATAAAACTAATGATTTTTCGCTGTTTAAAAGTGTTCAATGAGTTCTCTGAGTGGAGTGCAATCAGGATGGCCGGGCGGCCTAAAGCGCCTGATTTAAGCTCTGGTGCTCGAGATATAGAGAGTGGGTTCGAACCCCACTCCTGACATACATGTATAGAATAACCTTTTTTCGTATTATAATTTCGTATTATTATTGTCAGGATGGCCGTGCGGTCGAAGGCACATGATTTAAACTCTGGTTTTCGAAAGAAATCGAGGGTTCGAACCCCACTACTTGCATACGTATGTACAATAATCCTTTCTGTCGTATAATTTTTAACCGACTTCAAAAAAGGAGGAGGAAGTTATCAAATCGACGCGTATGTATTTTTTTTCTTTTTATGTATGGGCCCCACCAGTGGCCGAGAGGTTCTGACCCCTCGACTCGTAGATGGCAGGTGCTGGTTTCGAACCCAATCGCGGCCGTCGGCCTAATCTTTCGGAGTTTTCAGTAGTTTTCTTCGAACCTTGGATTTCCTTGCGTAAATACGTATTAGGTTCCTTTAGAAAGGCCTTCATGGAGGTCCTCCCACCCCTTTCGGGCCTATATCCCACGTGTATATAATCGGCCGACATAAAATAAACCAAACTAAACCATCTTTTTATGTATGTTCACCGATTACTCCCAAACTATCCAATCGATTAATTTGTTTTTTGTGTTAAATGTAAGAAGCTACACTTGAATTGGTACCACTTCCAATTCATCGAAGTTGGTTCAATACATTTTTAGTAATTAGGCAAAAACTAATAAAATTAGTGATTTTTAGCTAATTAAAAGTATTAAATAAGTTCGCTGAATAAGTGCAGACGGAATGGCCGAGCGGTCTAAGGCGTCATGTTTAAGCTCAGGTTCTCGAAAGAGAGCGTGGGTTCGAACCCCACTCCTGACTTACTACGATTTTTTCCGTATTATAATTTTTATGAACTGACTCCAAAAATGTAGGAGGAGGTTATCAACTCAACGCGTATTTTTTTTTATGTATGTTCACCGATTACTCCGAAACTATCCAACCGATCAATTTGGTTTTTTTGTTAAATGAAAGAGGTTACTCTCGAATTGGTACGACTTCCATTTCACCGAAATTTGTACAGTATTTTTTTAGTAATTAGGCAAAAACTAATAAAATTTGTGATTTCTCGCAAATTAAAAGTAACATAGACGTTGAATAAGTTTGCTGTATAGAGTGCAGTCAGGATAGCCGATCGATCTAAGAAGGCGTCAGATTTAAGCTCTGGTTCTCGAAAGAGAGCTTGGGTTCGAACCCCACTCCTGACATGCGTGTATAACTTACTATAGTTTTTTACGTATTATAATTTTTATTAACCGACTCCAAACTATCGTTAACTTTTCACTACAAAGAGAAAAATAAATTTTTCTACCAAAAATTGAACCTACTTCAAAAACTACTGCAAAATGAAAAATAACTTTTTTACATAATTAAAGTAATTGTAATTAACATTACAATAAGAAATTAAACTAAGAGCGTAGTATTTACCATGCGTATTATTATATTTATGTACATTAATTTGATTTTTTGGAGTCGTTGCTAGCCAAGCCAAATTCAAAATTAAAATTAATTATCCAATGTAAATTGTAAATGTATAAAGATTTTTTTTTAAACTAAATATTAAATCGTAAAAAAACTCGTAGATACTTGGATGTGTGTCTGTTGTAAAATTACATCTAACTTGGCTTGGCTGGCACCGACTCCGAAAAATCAAATTAATGTACATATGTAACGGTTGGATGCTCGTACTGGGGTTTAAATGCAGACATAACTCAGGAACTAAGATAAAAACAGTTTATTTAAAACGGTTAGGGCTCAAGGACAGTGGAGCAGTTCTTAATTTTAATAACTGGTAACAATGCTAAAAGATTAAACTCATACTCACAGCTCCGGCACTAACTCAATCGGGGCACTTCAGATTATTTCTCACTTCAACTTCCGCTAAACTGCTAGATAAACTTTATTAGACAGCCCGTGGCTGTACATATATTCTTTATTAACTTTGAAAATATGCAACGTAATTAATAATTAACTCTTACCACCGGCCAATTTCTCGAATCTACTTCCAAAACTCCTTGTCACTCACTGAAAGCTCGATGCACCTAGCTGGCTAATGTCGCTAGACTCACCTAGTCGGCCTAGGTCGCTAGACACTCTACACACACTCAAACTCCAAGCTTTTATATGCTGCAAACTGAGATACTACAAATTTACATATTACTTCTAACCGCGACATAATTGTAGAATACCGAGGAAGACACACACGCTCTAGAAAGTTAAAATGAAAGAGAGGATAGATGTCGCTTTCACGCTTACACATGTTAAATCATTGACGTCACGTTCTGAAAAATGCTAGAGTGCCTTTATTACAAAGGTCACTCCCTCACACATAAATATAATAATACGCATGGTAAATACTACGTTCTTAATTTAATTTCTTATTACAATTATGTAAAAAAAAATATTTTTCACTTTGCAGTAGTTTTTGAAGTCGGTTCAATGTTTGGTAGAAAAGTTTATTTCTTTAAATCTGTAACAGAAGAACGCACAAAAATATCATTGACAACATATTATTGGGAATTTTATTTAAAAGAAGAAATAGGAATTTCAAAAACTTTAAATCTAATTTTAAAATGTTTATGGGTTTTTTTTTTTTTTTTTTTTTTTTTTTTTTTTTTTTTTTTTTTTTTTTTTTAGAGATAATTAAATTAATAATATTTTAACAATTGAATATATTTAATGAAAATTTATTAAGAAAATGTTTAACACAGTACTCAAAAACTGATTTGATAATATTAAGACAATTGAGTTTTATTTTAAAGTATGAATAGTACATTTTTTTTGGTATTTTTATGTGTAAATGACAATTAAGCAGATTATTAAGTTTATATTTTAAAAATTATTATTATTTTAAGATTATAATTTATAAAATTATTTAGCGATGAATAACCTACGAGTTACATAAGTAGAAATTTTCAATAGTTAAGAGTGGACTTTACACTGTGGTTTATTATATGAGTATTGAGACAAGCTCAGAATTTTTATTTAACTTTGCTAAACAGTGTGCAATGGGATAAAATATAACAGTTTAAAATATACATACCATTTTGTATGACGTTTAAACATTAGAAATAATGATAAAATTATCCCGAGAATTTATATAGAAATTTCCAAATTCAATCGCGAATGTCTCAGTCAGGAATCTAATTCCGGACATTTGGCTTAATTTGCTACTTTAATTATTCTAGAAACTCTTGCAGATATAATTCATTTTAATGTCCTTTTAGTATTTCTCATGTATAATGTTTAGTAAACATGCCTTAAGTGTATCAGAGTGAGTAATATCTAATGGTTTAACACCAGGGTGGATTAAGATGATTCATTTCCTAGAACAATGATACATCACTCCAGACTTCCTGGGTTCAATTTTTGGATTGTACATTTTTTATTTCAGTATAAAATATATAGTCGTGTGATTCCTTTTTGAGTTAGCATAAATAAGATTCAAAATGATCCGTAAGCTAGATTATAAAATAAATATAACGGAATCTAAACCATGTGCCCATATTTAAGTAATTTTAGACAATTTACCACATTTATGAATACAATAGATCCAAATATAGTACATGTATAAATTAATATCACTTTCATAGAATGTATACTAATGTATAATATAAGATATTCCCTTAAACCAATGTAAAATATTCGTTGCAAGTAAACCGTAAACAAAGATGCTAGACCTAAAAATCTAATGAGAAATTATCCTGAAATAGTAATTTGGTTAGACCGTATAAAAATAACTAAAAATAAAAAACGAACATTTATTTCCATTTTGAAATAGTTGCTATGTAAAGACGATTTTGGGTGGCGTATATTGGCCGCTAATAAGCGCTCCTTTTTAGACGACAGGATTCGGATAAACATGAGGAAGTAACACAGGTTTACCGAAGCAATGAGGGACACCAGCAAAAACTCTTCTTGTTTTTTTTTTATAAAGAGATGCAGTAATGAGCAAAGCATCAGTCCTCAGGAAGTGACCCCTTGGAAACACAGTTTAAAGTGCTACATGATGAAAATACGTCTTTTTTTGACGGCAGACAAAATCCAACTGAAATTACAATCAGTACAGATGTTAGCGATTTGGCTTGCGGTTTTCGCCAAAACTCCTTGTATAATTGCCGACCTTGGCGATAATTATGTAGAGAGAGACAGAACGCGTTGTTGAGTACACAGCCAATTGATAATCTGTAAATTATGGGAGCAGGCACAAAAGGGTTAATAGAGTAAATTCGTGAGAACTGCATCAGCTCTCAACGAACGATGCAAAACATCTGCTTACATTCACATATTATACCCTAAATCAATGAGATGCACCCACGAAATAATTTGCAGGACAAAATGTTTATGAAGAGAAAGGAAATCGTTAGCAACTGAACAAAGATTAGATTTCATTTTAGTTATTGAAATCGCAAAGATAGCTTTCAAAGGAACTAGGAGAAGCTCAGATTGAAAAAAACTGTTTTTTTTTGTTTTTTGTTTTTTTTTTTTTTTGTTTTTTTTTTTTCAGTTAGTCATAACATCAGAAAAACTCATGTAAGAGAAAAGAATTAATGAAAGCTTTTCCATACTTAATAGAATATTAAACTGTGGGAAACGAGCGCAATGAATACCTATTTCCTAAATTATAAAGATTACCTGAAATGCAATTTTATAAAAGGAATAAATTTTGACCAAAAACTATATATAATGGAATCTCCATGATATGCTATTTTTTAGAATTCTCTACGTACGTATGTAAACAGCAACAACAACAAAAAGTATGTTCAAAAGTAAAGGACATCATTTTCTGCATCCTAATTCCATTTGTAAGTATTTTGTTTTATAAAATAATATGCTGATTACAGATGTCTTGAAATTTCATTGAAAATGAATAACAATTTCCTCTTCGAAAAATGTTATCACTGCTCGGCAAAATTACAACATTGAGAATAATTTTATTTTCATATAAAGTTGAAAAACTAAATTAAAATATAAAAATACATATATGAAATGATATTCTCTGAACAACACGGGTCAGAGATGTTACTTCTCCTTTTGAAATCGAATATGAATAGCTTCATTTTGTGAAGAATTGAAAATAAAGCCATTACTGTTAAAGAGTTTTTGATGCATTTCTTCTGTTCAAGCCGTAGGCGTTTTGGGTCTAGAGTTACACAAAAGATAGTCTTCTTGGAAAATGTTTTAAATATATATATATATATATATATATATGTAATTCAAATATAATTTCTTTTCGTAAAACTATTAATTTTAGTCATATTTTTTATTGCATTTTATTTAAAAAAGCAGGGAGCATAAAAAGACTCCAATTTCTGAGTTTTCAATTTTCGGCTCAAAAGATAAAGCTAAAAGGTTTTGGGAATATTTGATTATGGAACTAAAAGATTGTTGTACTGAAAAGTTTTAAAATAACATATTTCATCCCTTTCTGGTCTGGTGTACTATTAATAGTATATGGCTTTTGATTGAGTAATATTTTGTTTTAAGAAATACTTTTGCTATTATTTATATGTAGTAATGTTACTATATGTCTATAGTAATAATTATTACTTGCTTAATTCTCTTTGCGTCGTTTGCGATTTTTTTATTTGAAACATACATTTCACCCTTTAAATTTAAAATAAAAGTTACTTTCCTGAAAGAATCATGTGTAATAAAGTGCAAAAAGAATTAGAAAGTTGTAATATAAGTTAAATCTTATTGTGGTACAACATTTTCTAAACATCTCCAAAAAATTTTCCTTAGCCTATTGTCATATGCATAGCTGCCAACTCTTCCGACTTTTTGGACCGGAAAATTTTAATAGAAATCCTTCACTTATTTAATCGGCAGTTTTACGGCGATTTGAAATGGTAAAATTTTCTGTAAAATTTTCCCGGGTCAAAAAAGCGAAAGATGTTGGCAGCTATGCATATGGATATTACTTGAATAGTACGTAAAAAATCAACATTCATTACCTTTCAGACAATGAAATATTCATTAAACACTAATTAATTTATTTGGATAGCTCGTGTTAATGTTATCAACGTAAAAGATATTCGTTCTTATATATATATATATATATATATATATAAAGGACTCGAAAGGGTTAATCACTGTATGTCTCTTTATATATATATATATATATATATATATATATATATATATGTATATATATATATGTATATAGAGGGGAAGATGGGGATACCCGAGCCACTTTTTGAATTTTAAATTTTAATATTTTTATAATTTCTTAGAACAAAATAAAATATTGAAAATGAAAATTTGATATTTTTTCTTGAACTGAAAACCACTTTCAATAATTTTTGAACTATTTTTCTATGTCAAATAATTTTTTACTTTTTGTTTTACATCGTGGCTCAAGTATCCGCATGAGGGGGATACTTGAGCTTTGGTGAAAGGATGCTTGAGCCAGTATGGAAAAAAAAACCCCTACAAAAGTAATTTTTTTCGCTTTATTTTTGCACAAATATTTTACAGAATGAAAAATTATGATACATAAAGTTCTTCAAAACCTATTGAGAAAACAAAGCTAATAATACGATAATTTTTTACACAAATTATTTTGCACACAAAATTATTTTTGCACAAATATTTTACAGAATGAAAAATTATGATACATAAAGTTCTTCAAAACCTATTGAGAAAACAAAGCTAATAATACGATAATTTTTTGTCGTTATAACGGGTGATCCAAGGATCAGTGCAACATCTTTTTACTTTTAGCTACATGGCAACTCAGTAGTGCCCTCTGTTGGATACAATAGTCATTTCTTTGATTTAAAAAGAATTACAGTAACAGAAGAGGTTACGATTTCAATATAAAATATTAATCTTAATATATTATATTGAAAAATAAATATTTTAATATGTTGGACCTGATTATTTAAAGTATTAGAGATGATGACATGTAAAACAGTTTTAAAAATGATGAATGTCAAAATGAAAAATAAAATGGATATTTTTATTAAAAAAACATATATTTTTAGACATTTTTTTCCTAAGTCATTATTTTTTAAAGAAAAAAAAATAAAGAATTATTCTCCCTTTTATCCAGAAAAACAATCATTTAGTGAATATAAGGACGTAATTTTATTTTTTGTTTGTTTCATCCATGTCTAATTTTCTCATGGGGATGTTTGAGCCATGGCTCAAGTATCCCAATCTCACTGGCTCAAGTATCCCCATTACCACAATAATTACCACAATAGTTACCACAATTTTCTTGTGGGGATGTTTGAGCCATGGCTCAAGTATCCACAATCTCACTGGCTCAAGTATCCCCATTACCACCATTTTTGTTTATCAGAGTTTTACTAAGTAAAGCATGCAGCTATTTGAACTAGTTTAGATTCAAAATACAATTGAAATTATACTTATCAAATTTATCTATATGATTGCAACTTTAAACAAAACTTTTATTTAAAAAATAAATAAATAAAACCATGCACCTAAATATTTACTTGAGATAGGGAAAAAACAACTATTAATCACCATACTTTCAAAATGGTACCTAGGTATGTAATTTCTTTTTTACATGTTCAGAACTATAAATATGTTACCATATTGCCAGTTTTAGAAAGAAAAATTAACCAACTTTAGAGATAATAGGGGCGGCTCAAGTATCCCCACTTTCCCCTAACTATGTTGTTAAAATTTTAAAGATTTTCAAAATTTTTTAGTAAAATACTTTAATTTTTTTTTCTTTTATGCCAAAATCAAAATTCATTATTATTATTCTCAAATAGAATGTTTTCTTACACTACATAAATTTTAAAGTGATATATTCAACAGTTTTTTAGAAACGTGCACCGAATAGACATCGTTAAAAAATACGTTGAAGTTAAATATATTCTTGAATACTAATTTTAGATAAATTTCGTATGAAATATTACCTTTTGCAATCGCACCAGTTTATCTATCTATCTATCTATCTATCTATATACATATATATATATATATATCTCACTTTTTATAAACACGATAACTTCTATAATTCTTCACCAATCTCCACCAAACTGTTACATAAAATTAAAGGGGATAAAATCTCGGCTAAGTTCGTTAATGGGCAAAATCGGACCAAGGGTGTCGGAATAGGGGGCGTTTTTGTGAAAACCGAAAAAACGCCATAACTTTTTAATTAAAGTAGATATCGAATCGGTTTAAAGTTTATATTACTTCTTAAAAATGGGCCAAAAGTTTATGCATGACAGATTTTTGATAAATTAAGAAATGGGCTCAAGGGGCGAAAAAAACAGGGGTTTTGAGAGAAAAAAAATTATAACTTCGTCAATTTTCAAGATATCAAGTCCAACTAATTTTTTTGTAAATGTTCTTAAAATTATCTAAAACTTTTGTATTTACAAGTTTTTGATAGGACCAACTTTTACCGATAAAAAAAAATTAAAAACGAAAAGAAAAAGGGCGGTGAAAAAAGAGAAAAATCCATAACTCCGTCAATTTTTAAGATATCAAATCTGATTAAATTTATTTTACATCTTCTCAAAAATATCTACAATTTTTATATTGACAAGTTTTTCATAGGACCAATTCGTATAGCAAAAAATAAAATAAAATAAAATAAAATAAAATAAAATAAAATAAAATAAAATAAAAAAATAAAATAAAATAAACAAAAATAGGAGTTGGAGAAAAAAACCTCAAATCCAAACTGCTTATATTCTGACTCATTTTTAAATTCATTTTTGATTTTAAACGCATCCAAATGGTAGATCCTCTTATTTAGAAACTGTATAAAGTGACGCATTGGTCAATTTTCTGATAAAGACAGAATATATTTCAAAAAAGGCTACCAAAAAGAGTATTTTGAACAGAATTTTCCGAAATCATCGGGGCTGAAAATTCAAGGAAGTATTCAAATAAGAAATTGCGTTCTTTTCTGACTCGTTTTTAAATCCATTTATGTTCTCAAACGTATTCAATTTACAGATCCTCTTATTTAAAAACTATGTAATGTGATGCATTGGTCAATTTTTTGATAAAGACGGAATATAATTTAAAAAAGTCTACCAAAAAGGGTATTTTGAACAGAATTTTCCGAAATCATCGTGACTGAATATTTAAGGAAGTGTTCAAATAAGAAATTGCGTTTTTTTTTCTGACTCATTTTTAAATCCATTTTTGCTCTCAAACGCATCCAATTTACAGATCCTCTTATTTAGGAACTACAACCCTTGGCAAAAAGTTTCCGATCATTACATCAACACTACCATCTTTTGTAAGAAAAGATTATTTATTCTCACTGCATAAAAATGAAACGACTATTAGCGATATTTCATTTGTGTTACATATAATGAACAACAATATGCAATAAAGAAAAACCACCATTCATCAATTTATAAACAGAAAAATTGTGATTGAAATTTAGGCACCAAAGAAAAAATTATCCGATCATGCTTTGATTTGGAAAAAAATAACCGATCACTGTAATTATATATTTCATAAATCCACCTTTATTTCGGATGACAGTCGAAATTGTTAGTGACTGGACTCATTAAGATTTTTACACTCATTGGGAGCAACTTCACCCCAGCATTCCCTTATAGCTTTACGTAAGTTCTATGGCATTTGTAATTCATCGAAAATCGATTTTTCTTTTTAATATATTTCACATATTTTCGATGGGATTAAGATCCGGACTATTGGGCGGTCACGTCATGGTTTGAATTGTAAATTACCTACATTTTGTAGAAATTTCTTCATTGATTTGGTGCTTTGGGGAGCTAATTGTCATTGTGAAATAAGAAGTCATTTTGATTTCCGAACTATTGATCGATGCTGGGAATAAAAAAATCCACTAAAATGTCAATGTAAACTTCAAAGTTTATTGTACGTAACACAATACACAACTTGCTGACGCCTTGTGATGTAATACAACTCCAAACTGCAAATGCAGGTGAAAATTTAGTCTTCGTATTGATACACCTATCATTGAACTTTTCACCAACTCTCCTCCAAATAAATGTTCCACATTCATCACTTTTACCGATAGATATGCGAAATTCATTGCTAAAAGTAACTTTATTTCATGTATCAAATGGCTAGTGCACATTTTTTTTACACCATTGCAGGCGCTCTTTTCTATGCTTCTTTATCATGTAAGATTTTGTTTTAATTTTACAAGATTTAAATCTTGCTACATTTAGATGATTACGTACTGCGGTCACATGCTTTTACGTTATACTTAGACCATTCGGAATCAAGTTGTTTTGAGGTTGCTCGCCGCTTTCTTTTCGATATTTTCACAAGTTTTCTTTTCCTTCCTAGGTATTGACATTCGTGGTCGTCCACTTCGAGGTAAATTTTAAACGCTATTAGTCGACTGATGTTTTTTCCTAATATCGCATACTGTACGTTTAGCACAATTTCATAAATCAGCCACTTTCCATTGTGAATTTACTTCTTCTAATAATTAAATCATGCGGATTTTTAATTCGCGAGACAGGTTTTTCACACGAGTCACTTTCCAGCACTTCAGAGCTGCTTTTGATCTCGCAACTGGAAGATTTCTTCTTTTAAATAGGATTCATATATCATACGCATGCGCAGGCACTCTAATCTATCTTCAATATGCAAATTTCAAACTTTTTTCCTCAGTGATCGATTACTATTTTCCAACTTCCATCTTGATCGGATATTTTTTTCTCACGAGGAAACATTTTTGCCTGCATTATAATTATAAATTATATGACTGCAATATTGAATTCACTTTTTATTTATATTTTAACATTCTTTCTTTTATTTGGCATATTGCAAAACGTTCCTATACTCTTGAACCGCGAAGTATACGCTTCGAAATACAAAACTCATAAACTTGATAACAGTGATCGGAAACTTTTTGCCAAGGGTTGTATATAATGTGATGCATTGATCGGTTTTTTGATAAAGACAGAATATATTTTGAAAAAGGCTACCAAAAGGGTATTTTGAAGAGAATTTCCCGAAGTCTTCGTGATTTGACAATTTAAGTAAGTTTTCACATAGCAAATTGCGTTTTTTATGACTCATTTTAAAATTCATTTTCGCTCTCAAACGCATCCAATTTACAGATCCTCTTATTTAGGAACTATATACTGTGACGCATTGGCCAGTTTTTTGATAAAGATAGAATATATTTTTTAAAATGCTGTCAAAGTGAGTATTTCGCACAAAATTTTCCGAAGCAACCATGATTAAAGAATTAAGGATGTATTCAAACAACAAATCGGCTATTTTATGACTCATTTTTAAATTCAATTTTTTTCTCAAATGCATTCAACTGACAGTTTTTTGTTATTTAGGAACTGTATAATGTACTGTTTTAGTCGATTTTTTAATAAATTCAGAATCTATTTCAAAATATGTTGTCAAAATGGGCATTTGAGCTGAATTTTTCTTAAGATGATTCTGATAAAACCAGTTTTTGCAGCAAAATGAAATGATTTTTTTTTTTTTTTTTTTTAAACGGCCAAATGAAGTTATTAAACTGGGTTTATCTCTAATCATATATATATATATTTTTTTTTTGTTGAAATGAGAACTCTTCGAAATCTACCTCCGCCTATAGGCCCAGTTGACAGGGTTTTTTGTATAAATTTAATTTGTTTTGATTTATATATAGGTTATATTGTGTATATTAAATTAAAAAAAAATCTTTTCATTTTCATCTCTGTTTTAAAGTAAAATACATGATGATAAACAAGGGTTAAACATTGTTGGTGTGCATATGTGTATATATACAGGGTGAGTCATAAATATCGAAACAATAGGCTATCTCCTTAAATATCGCCCCTAGACCCATACTTCCAATTGCAAAAATTCATAAAAAAGGTGAAATTTTTGATAAGATAAGTTGCAATTCCATGGGGGGTCTATTTGAAAAAATACGAAGATTAAATTTTTATACGTCCCCCGTAGGATAAAAATTCCAATTAGGAAAACTTTCCTTATCCAGTCCTGAATAAGACGCAAAAAATTGCATCTTCATATCTTTAAAACTCGCCATGTTATAGCCGTTTAAAAAATTCATCAGCTTTTAAGGGATTAGACGCAAATTGAAATGTGCGCAGTTGAAAAAACAAAGTTACTTTAACATTTCTAGGAAACGTGTAAAAATCTATCTCTTGAGTTAGTGTTTTGATTTTTTTTCTTTTTTATTGTGATGGTAAGCCATATAATTTGCTAAGAAAAACACATCCTGAAATTTCTCATACAATTTATAATATTTTCACATGGTTAGTACTGGTTTAAATGAGATAATTAAAAATCGTTTTAACTCGAAACATTATTTATCGGATTTCAATTTCTTTCCATTTAATTAAATATGAAAATCTGATTATAGTTTTGTTCCAGGGTTTTAGTTTTTCAATATTAATTTTAAAACTATTATAAATATTTATTTAAAAAATAATATAGCTTTAAAAAAAATCATATTTTCAAATGTAAATACTTTTTCAAATTTGCCAAAACAAAACTAATGTAAACTAATCGAAAATGACATGTTTCAAGTTTTTTTTTTTTTTTTTTTTTTTTTTTTTTTTTTTTTTTTTTTTTTTTAACAATTCCTAACTTTTAATAATTTAAAGACAAGAAATAGTGGGGAAAATTCATTATGCAAGAAAATGAAGTGTACTGTTTAAATGTTCGTCAGTTATTTAAAAGAATGCATTTTCTAAGTTGCAGATTAAGTCTTTTTTTTTTTTTTTAATTTAGCTCTCACAACTTCAGGCTGTTTATCGTCCTGGAGAGGCTTTTATTTTACTCACTTTTATTTTACAAAAAAAAAAAAAAAAAAAAAAACTTTTACAATTCATTTGTTTTAAGGAATAGTATATTTAAAAGCAAAAACTTAAATACGATATACCAGTGAAAAAAATCTGCCTATGACGGAATTCTGTCTTAAACGGATAATGTGTTGATCCTACAAAATGAATAAAATAATACTAGAGAAAAAAATAAACTCCATTTACACCTCCTAGGAAGGTTGTTTGTCTATAACGTATTTTTTCTTTCCTATGTGATTCCGTCTTAAAAAGGTTCTACTGTATAACATTTTTCAATGTCTCCAACGCATGGGATATGGAGTAACGGTATTAAAATATAAGTGAAACATTTACATATAGATTCATTGGTAAAATAAATATATCAGAGCTTTTGACGCTTCTTAAATAATAGAAAGTATAAATATAAAAAACAAGAAGCTATAATAAGTATTTTTGGTCAGAACATCTTACATACGAAACAATTTCTAACTATATTGAAGTAAAAAACTATGTAGAAAATCACGGCTGAGCCGGGCTATGATTTAAACTTTTTTCCAGGCCGGTCTGTGCTGTGATTTTAACATTTTTAACACACAACAACACCTAACAACAGGCCACGCCGAACTTTTTTACCTATGGGTCAGTTTGGGACCGGACCTGGATATTTCGATCCATGCAGACTTGCTATGTAGAGTACCAACATATTTTGAAAACAAGAGGCACTGTCTTAAACCGACGTATAATAATGCACAATTTGTGGACGATCCCTCATCTGCTCTCAAAATGCGTTAAAAGTTCTTCGTTTTACAGGCATGGTTAAGTGGTGTAAGTCACGAATTTTAGAGAATTTTGGATTTTAATATCTCTGTCAGGTTTTTAGATAAGGAGATGAAATTTTTTTGTTCAATTTAGGAATGCATAAGGAATAATTTACTAATTTGGAATTTTGCCCTACGGGGGCCGTATAAAAATTTAATTTTCGTATTTTTTCGTAATAGACCCCCCCATGGAGTTGCAACTTATCTTATAAGAAAATTCAACTTTTTTTATGAATTTTTGCGTTTGGAAGTATGGGTCTAGGGGCAATATTTAAGGAGATAGCCTATTGTTTCGATATTTATGACTCACCCTGTATATGTGTTGTTGAAATTTTTAGGTTTTTCAAAAATTTTCTGTAAAATATGTTTATATATATTTTTTTCTTTTGAGCCAAAATCAAAATTCATTATTATTATTCTCAAATAGTACGTTTTCTGACACCACAAAAAATTTTAAAGTGATATATTCAGCAGTTTTTTAGGAAAAGTGTATCGAAGAATGTTAGGAATGTGTACATTGTTAAAATGTACGTAGAAATTAATAAATTCTTCAAAACTAATTTATCCATAAATATAATTTCTTTTGATTTATATATAGCTTATATTGTGTATATTTAACAGAAAAAAATCTTTTCATTTCCATCTCTATTTTAAAGTAAAATACATGATGCTAAAAATTTCGCAAAATTTGCTTCATTTTACTTCTTCATATATTTTATCTGTCTTTAACTACAAAGGAGTTTTGTGATAAGGACTTATAAAAAAAGTCGTCTTATTTTATTTTATTTTTGTTTTAAAAAGTTTACCTTATGAAATAAAAAAATTGCCTTATAAAAATTTTGAAATATTTATTAATAGACTTGGAAAAAAAAAAGATTGTGTTGCTAAATCAAGAAAAAAAAATATCTGCATTTAAATTTTATTTGTAATTTGTTTCACAAAGTAATGCACTATTTGTTAGTTTTAGCCATTTAAGAACAAATTACATATAATCTTCGAAAGGTTTCACAGTGGCTGGAAATACTAAACTAGTGAAAACAATTCTGTTTTTATTTAATATTTAAAGAGCTTTTCTTTCTTGAAGAAAATTTAATAAAAATATCCTCAGAGTAAAAAGGGTTGCAGATGTTATTTTTTGTTTTGAAATCAAATAAGCATCGCTTCATTTTGTGAAAAATCAAATTAATGCTATTAATATTTAAGAATTCTCGATACATTTCTTCTGTAAAAACGAATGATGTTTTATATTCTATTCAGAATTACAAAGTAAATCCTTTTTCAAAAATGCCTTTCAAGGTGCATTTAGATTTTAAAACTTTTGAGAATGGTTTTGTTTGAATAAATGAGAATTAAGTGGCATATTTTTCATCAGATTTATGTCAAGCATATACATAAAATTAAACACATATGTTTATTTTTACTCTAAGAGTATACTTTGAATTTTTAATAGATTATTCAGTTTTCTAATTCTTCTACATTAAGTTAAGAATATGTAAATAGACATTTGCTACTTTTTTATGTAAGATGCTATGTGTTTTAAGCTCTACTTTTTTATGGTGCAGTAGAGAAAACTTTGAAATTGCATTTGGCAAAGAAGATTAAAATTTCAAATCCTGCAATATTCAGATACATTTAAAAGTTCTCGAGGTTATGAATTATTTCGATATTATATACATATACTGTCCATGAGATTACAAAATAAACCTTCGCTTTAGAATAGCAAATAAAGTCTTTGTGCAAAAATGTTTAAAGATAGAAAACCAACCATTATAAATGCATAAATAATGCAAATAGCAGTTTCGAACCTACTATCGAGATTCTTCAACAGTGAAAAACTGAGCAAAGAGGGAAAGAAACGCAGGTTTATATACCCGCTACGGAACGATCCCGCCTATAGAAAAGCAACCAATGAGAAAAAATCAGCCTGAACAACTGTGTGGACAAGTAGCGACATCTACCGGAGAATGAACAAAAGAAAAACTAAAAAGCGAGGAAAAAGAAAGACATTAAATTAAAGAATTCTAAATGCTTGGGAAAATAGGAGAACTTTATAAGTCATTGACAAAGGAATGAGAATTTTTATTGATGTGGTAAGCTTCCCAAAAACTAAGATGAAGAATAGAAGGACGCTTATGGATAATGGTGGCTGAAGAAAAGTTGAACTTATGTTGTGAATACAACAAAATTGAGCAATAGAAGCTATTTTTTGCTTTTTTCATTTCTTCAGTCCTTGTGATCCGCATCTCATTATGACTCCACAGACTTGATAATTATACCAAAATTAATTATACCAAATTTTTTCCAAACAAAAAGAGGATATTCCAAACAAAAGTATTCTAAAATTAAAAAATTTGAAAGATATATTCAGCAACGGTATATTCAAAAAAGCTATGTAAAAGAAAAAAAATGTAATTTAACAAATTACAACGACTATTTGAAAAATTATATTTTCAAAGACTAAAATTTCAGACTTATAAATAAATTCTATATTAAAAAATAAAAAATAATATTAAACATCATTTTTATGATGATCGAAAAAGATCCTATATTTCGTATGCCAAGGATTAAAAGTTAATTTTCGTGTACCAATTATATACACATTTTAAATGAAATTTTAGTTTTACAATTTTCGGTACTGCATATTTTTGAACGTCTAAACATCACAAATTTTCAGTTTTTACACCTTCGTATAGAGAAAAAAATTTACTTTTAAATGCAATTCTTTTTAAAGCTATTTCTCAATTTGTTTTTAAGTTATTAATTTTTTTGCAGTTTTTAGCTCACAGGCTATCATAGCCTGAGAGCTTATGTGCCCGTCCGTTCTGTATGTATGTGCGTATGTGCGTATGTGCGTAACGCGATAACTCATGATAAAAATATCGGATCCACTTGAAATTTTGTATATAGGTATATCCTGATAAGGCGCTTCCCTGATTAGTTTTTGGAGTTCATTCGATATGTATAAGAAGGGGAACGGGGGGCTCATGCCCCCCGTTAGTTGATATAAATGGGATTTTCATGCAGAATTAAGTTTTCAAAATTTAGATTAGGATCATTCTGATGAGGCGATTCCGTGACTGTTATTAGGTGTTCATTGATTAAGTATAAATAGGGGGAACAGGGGTTCTAATGCCCCCCCCCCCGTTAGTTGATATAAATGGGATTTTCATGCAGAATTAAGTTTTCAAAATTTAGATTAGGATCATTCTGATGAGGCGATTCCGTGACTGTTATTAGGTGTTCATTGAATAAGTATAAATAAGGGGAACAGGGGTTCTAATGCCCCCCCCCCCGTTAGTTGATATAAATGGGATTTTCATGCAGAATTAAGTTTTCGTTCAAAATTTAGATTAGGATCATTCTGATGAGGCGATTCAGTGACTGTTATTAGTTGTTCATTGAATAAGTATAAATAGGGGGAACAGGGGTTCTAATCCCCCCCCGTTAGTTGATATAAATGGAATTTTAATGCAGAATTAAGTTTTCGTTCAAAATTTAGATTAGGATCATTCTGATGAGGCGATTCCGTGACTGTTATTAGGTGTTCATTGAATAAGTATAAATAGGGGGAACAGGGGTTCTAATGCCCCCCCCCCCGTTAGTTGATATAAATGGGATTTTCATGCAGAATTAAGTTTTCGTTCAAAATTTAGATTAGGATCATTCTGATGAGGCGATTCCGTGACTGTTATTAGATGTTCATTGAATAAGTATAAATAGGGGGAACAGGGGCTCTAATGCCCCCCCCCGTTAGTTGATATAATTGGGATTTTCATGCAGAATTAATTTTCGTTCAAAATTTAGATTAGGATCATTCTGATGAGGCGATTCCGTGACTGTTATTAGGTGTTCATTGAATAAGTATAAATAAGGGGAACAGGGGTTCTAATGCCCCCCCCCCCTTAATTTATATAAATGGGTTTTTCAAGCAGAATTGTCAGATTTCGTTCAAATCTCTGAATAGTTTTGGAAGTTTAATGGTTAAGTATAAAAGAGGGGGATAACTCCTTTTAAATTATATAAATGCTAAATGGGTTTTTATTAAGAGTTATCTCATTTGCTCTGAATTTTGGATATAGATTTTTTATATGATAAAGCATGTCTTTGATAGTATAGGAGTTTCAATGATTAAGTATAAAAAAAGAGGAAAGGGGAGAGCTGTTTCCCCTTCTTAATTTTTTTTCAAACGGAATTAACCCTTGAAAATATAAGGCTTTAATGTACAATTAGTATTTGTAGCCTGTGAGCTCAATGCCATCAGTTTAACTGGGCAGTATTCTTTATTTAATACTTTTTTGTTATTGTGGCAGTAGAAGTAATCCATTTTTCGACATTAAACACGAACCAATCAGAAAACGAATAACATAAAAAAACAGGTATTCCATTTTTGAACATTAAACATGGACCAATCAGAAAACGAATAAAATAAAATAAGTTGCTGCGGAATTCAACCATTAAAAAGATTCAGATGTACTTCAGTTTTCCCAATTCTCTATAGAGGACAACACTCAATAAAGGTACACATAATTTTCAAAATATTTTTTACATCTATATTACAAAGTAAAATTATGTGTCCCGAGTAATACTGATATCTTAAGGACGATGGCAAATTCGAGAATATTTATTTTTACACTTTCATAATTTTTTAAAAATCTAATCATCGAACAATATCAATTTTTATACAATTAAAAAGAAAATACAATTTACTTTGACATGCAATATTTTTGAAAACTCAATTTATTTTTTATTTATGGTTTTAAAAATGTTTTTCCAGCATGAGTTTTTTAAAACGATTTAACTGTTGAATTTTTATTACCCTATTAATGGAGATTTATTAACTTGTTTGCGGTATTTGTTTATTTCATGAAAAAGACCAATGTTAGATTATCAACGAAAATGAAAAAAATCAAGTACAATTTAATAAATAAAACAAGAATTTTACTTACATGTAATAAAACTACGTGTTTAAACACTGAAAAAATTGAATTCAAAAATCGTGTTATAAATAAAGAAATATACCAAAAAAGACGTTGGCTTGCCGCTATTACGAATTTATCTAACATCTACTTTAGTGGTGGTGTTGAAAAATTAAAGAAAAAAAAAACTGAATGAAGACAAAATAATTACAGTTTCCATTTAAAATGATTTCACCTACATTCTGTGCAACAAAAAGAAAACCCAGCATGTTTAGCACAGGTAGTTTTATTTGAATTGTCTGATTTTTAGGTAGCTTTCTTTTCAGAAAGTATTGCAACCATCCGGAGGAAAGCACTTCCAGAAAATTTTGGTATATTTTCACCGGCCATGCCCTCCAGACCCCCAAACCGTCCTCCTTTCAAATATTTCTGATCTTTGTCATGCTGTAACTATTATATTTATGATCCGATTTGAATGTAACTTTGTGTATCCATAGTATCCAAATGCCTCGATCGTGTTCGTTCGCCAGTTTCATCCGCAATCTTGTTTCAAAATGGTGGCTAGTTATTTTTTAAAAAAAATTAAAATTTAGAATTATGTAGGAAAAAAATCCGAAATTGAAAAATTATTTTTCATTTATGTGTTTGATCATGATACAAAGATTTCGAAATTTCTTTTGCTTCGTATATAGTTTTAAAAATGGCTGAGTTATAGGACTTTGAATTTCTAATGTGGCTGACATTTTGAAATTATTTTATTTTTGTCATGTGCTAACATCCGTATTTATGAACCAATTTCGATATAATTTGGTGTGCTCATGGTACATACCGATGTATTGACCGAGTTTGTTGGCCAGTTTCATCCAACTGAAAGGCCTTGTTTCAAAATGGCAATCATTTATTTATTTTTTTAATTTAAATCTTAAAATTAGGTGCAAGAAATTAGAAATTAAAAACTATTTTTCTTTTAAGTGTTTGATCTTGATACAAAAATTTCAGGTTTCGTCCATATTTAAAAAAAATTCTGTGTTATAATACTTTGAATTTCTAGGACGGCTGGCATTTTGAAATGGTCTGATTTGTGTCTTATGATTACATGCGTATTTATGAATCAAGCTGGATGTGACTTGGTGTATATATAGTACATATCGATGTCCTAACTGAGTTCGTTTTTCACCTTCATCCGTCATCTGCTTGAATAAAAATGACGGACATGTAATTTTGTTTTTTAATTTAAAATAAAGCACAAAAAATTTAGAAAACGGAAAAAGAATTTTTTTCTATGTGCTTGAGCTTGCTAAAAGATTCCGGAGCATTATGGTTTCTTCTACATCTTAAAAAATGGCTGGGATAAAGCACAATGAATTTCTAGTGTGTGTAACGTTTGATTAGGTTTGATTTTCGTGACCTGATAATACACTTTTTATGAATAGACTTGGATGTAACTTGATGTCTGCATACTGCATATCAATTTCTTGATCGAGTTATTTCATCAACTTCATCCTCCATCTAGTTTCAAAATGGCGGTATGTAAAAATTAAAAAATAAATAAATAAATATTTTAATTTATAATGATGTAAAAAAAATTCTAAGGTGTTAACCTTGTTACAAGGATTTCGGAGCCTTTTTTGTTTTGTTTTGTCTTTACCTTAAAAAAAATGACTGGGATTTTCTGATAAAGGCTTTGAATTTCTAATGTGGGTGATATTTTGGAAAATCTATTTGCCTGCGACAGTACTTGCATACATATATCAATTGATTTCGATGTGAGTGAGCATTAGGTGCATAATGTATAAACATTTTTTTAAAAAACAGTAAACATTAAAATAACAATATGAAACAACATAAAAAAGTCACCGCAGAATAATAAAAGCCATCACTCTTCATCAGGCGGAATGGCTTTAACATTCCCCCCACTATTAAAATAAAGCTTCCTCAGCAGGTTTCGTATAATGTGACAAAGTCTTGCATTAAATATGAAATGACATATTCAAAAGCCATTTTAAGGATTATTTTAAAGAAATATGCTTTACTTATAAAACGATGTAACAAAATCAAATATTTACACTCAATATTTTAAATTAAATCATAATTAACATATAAAGAAAAATAAAAACACTTATATTTATAAAATCCTAAATGTGGAATCAAAAAAATGGAAAAAAAATGGAAAATCAGGCGGAAGTGGGGCAATTTCTTGCATTTTATAATGTTATCATTTAGGATTTCATAAATATAAATGTTTTTCTTTTTCTTTATATGTTAATTATGATTTAATTTAAAATATTGAGTGTAAATATTTGATTGTGTTACATCGTTTTATAAGTAAAGCATGTTTCTTTAAAATAATTTTTAAAACGGCTTTTGAATATGTGATTTCATATTTAATGCAAGACTTTGTCACATTATACGAAACCTGTTGATGAAGCTTTATTTTAATAGTGGGGGGAATGTTAAAGCCATTCCGCCTGCTGAAGAGTGATGGCTTATATTAATCTGCGGGTGACTTTTTTATGTTGTTTCATATTGTTATTTTAATGTTTACTGTTTTTTAAAAAATTGTTTATACATTGTGCACCTAGTGCTTAATAAATATTTTCATGGAATTTAGATTGTATATATATATATATATATATATATATGTGTGTGTGTGTGTGTGTGTGTGTGTGTAAAGAATATGAAAACTACCTTTTTTCCTGGCACTGGGGGGAAGGAATTATATAATAAACGGCATTGACTTGTGCGCAACTAATGAAACATTTCAATTATTACTTTACTTATGAATGGAGAGATAAAGATTTTTTAGTAGAAAATGCATCACAATAATATTTTCTCCTGCTATTCAAATTTCAGGTCTTTTAAGTATCATTAACAATTTACTCATTGAACATTTTCCATTGTTGCTCGGAAAAAAAAAAAAAAAGTAACATATTTTTATTTAAAGTTGAAAAAGCTAATCTTTCTTCAAGAAAATTGAATAAGAGTAATCTTATAGCAAAAGAGGTTACCGATCATATTTAATTTTCCAATTTAATATGCATCTCTGAATTTTGTGAAGAACTTACGAAAATGCTATTATATTTTAAGAATTCTTGATGCATTACTTCACTTAAACCCATCGGCACTTTAACAGTTTGTTCAACATTACAGAAGAAAAACTTATTGAAGAATACCTAAGCAAATGTATTTTATTTTTAAATCTTAAAGTCTTTTTCAAGTAATAAATGTAATTCTGCTGGTAGAAATTTCATTCGATTTAATTTCCGTATACTTCAAGTCTTGGTAACGTTTAAAGAACAATTTCATAAATGTGTGGGATTTTTTTTATTAAGGAGTTTTACTTTTCATTTAAAAAATGTATTGCTTTATTTATTATCAAGAGATCTGTACTTTCCATATTAAATTAATAAGATAGTAAAAAATCTCTCATATTTATAAGATGACAAAACAAAATGTTTTTAATAGTTTCCACTTTGATTCTTTCATTGTTCAGCCTTTACAGTCCGTTCAATTTTTGAACACGGTTTGTATTAATTCATAGATATAAAAAAAAGGAACAAGTTGGAAACTGCACGCCAAGCACGGCAAATGAGGTGCGTTCGTACTATAGCTAATTTTATAAATAATCTAATCTTGGAGCAATAGCTGTTACACTATTATGAAAAAATGCATGAATCAGCATCTTGTCACGGTAGACTGATTTATTTCAGCAATATTTTCATTCCGTAAATTGCGGGATAATGCAACGGCACTTTTATGCGAATCATCAACAGTTTTTCTTCTGATAACTCCCTCCACAAGAATAGTCATTTTCCGGGGTCTTCCGGACCTGAGAAAGTCCTGAAGGCCACGGCTATCTTTATATAATTTTTAAATATAGTTCACTGTTAACCAACAGATAATTTTGTCGTAATATCTCGAGAAGATTATCTTTTAGCAACAAACTAATTACTCATTTAGGAACAATAATAGTTAAACTTTTCATTTTTGAATTTAAACTATGCTATTCACTTTGATTCATTCACAAACACGACTAAAAAACACCTTACACTCTTAAAACGAAAGAGCTGATTTGGCTTCTCATGAAAGAGCTGTAATTTTTTCGATCATAAAAGAGTTGTTTTTCAAACGATTAAATCTTCTTGATCTAAATTGGTTATTTAAATAGCTCAACTTCATTTAAATTGGTTAAAACTCGAGTTATTTCAACTCTTTTTTGAGAAGCTGCCTTTCAACATTGAGATGAGTGGATATCAGCTCAACTTGAGCTATTTTGTGGCTGACTTTTTAAGAGAGTACCGGTAGAAAAATACAAAGGAATGACTAATGGCCGAAAACTTTTGCACACGTAAATTTCGAATTGTGCTCTTTTGCATTAAATGTCCTCAAGATCTAATCAAAATGAGCACGTGGTCAAAGGTCATTCACATAATCCTAACTTTTGAATCAATTGTACTTCTTCATCATTAAAACCTTCCGGTAAATAAAACCGGCCAGTAACTTTTGACCGCCACTGTATATTTCTTTTTTACAATATTTTGTTTTAATTGCACAGAAATTATTTCTCGTAATCGGCTTGCACGAGATAGAGAGAGATATTTTCAAATACACATACATAAAAAAATATTTTAAAAACATTAATTATCAATAAATAGACATAAGGCTTTCGATCATATTGCATTTGAAATAACAGTTTTTCCTTTAAAAATTACAGTTTTTTCTAAAGTGTAGCACTAGTAGCAAGTCACATTACTCAACATAATAAACACTTCTTTTTTACATGTGAAATTAAAATTGATAAAAAATATATTAAACAATAATTAGAATTTAAAAGTGGGAAATGGCATAGCATCATTTTTCACATAAAATTTCAAGCTTTTTAATATTTATAATTATTTATTTTTTTAACTTTATAAAAATAACTTTTTGTAGATAACAATTTAAAAATTTTAAAAACTTTTACTAGTTTCCAGATATTCTGGAACGCTCAAGCAATTCTATTTTATTCAAAATTTAAAAAACTAATTTCCTTAGAAAGAAATCGAATAAAAGTTAGTGTTTTTAGTAAAATGGGACCCAGATGTCATTTTCTTCTTCTAAATCGATTATATGCGCTCCTTAATTTTATAAGGAATGAAAAGTGATACGAATAATATAATTTAAAATTCTTGGTGCATGTTTTCTGCTAAAGCCACCGGGATTTTAAATTTTGTTCAAAATTACATAGGAAAATTTTTCTTAGAAAATACTTTCACACATATACAGGGTGTATCTAAACTACTGGACAAAACTGTAACGGGTGATAGTACACATCAAGACAAATAATATTAAACGGGAAACTAAGGGTCCCAAACGTCTTCCGAAGGAGATAGGCCCCATCAAAGTTTAGGGTTCAAAATTTGAAATGATTACAAAAAACGGAAAAAATGGTCAATTCGCTTGCAGTTTTCACGAAAACTATTCTTTGTGTCAGTATTGTCTTGAAAATAAATTTTAAAAATAAATTTCAAAAAATGTCGATAAAGGGCGCTTTAGACTTTGGAGTAACGTACAATTATTTTTTACCGTTATTTTTTGCATCTCATTAGATTTTTTAGACGTTTAGACATAAACTTAAATTTTGAGCTCAAAATCTGTGGTTAAGAAGCGCAAACTGAACTGTGTCCAATGGGAGTGGGTAGGTTCAAATTTTAAATGATTATAAAAAACAGAAAAATTGGTCAATTTATTTGAGGATTTCACTAAAATTATTCTTTATGTCACTATTGTCTTAAAAATAAATTATACAGATAAATTTTTAAAAATGCCGATAGAGGGCGCTTTAGACTTTGGAGTACGTACAACTATTTTTTACCTTATTTTCTGCATCGCATTAAATTTTTTTAGAAGCTTGGACATAAACTTAAATTTTGAGCTGAAAATCTGAATCGTTGACAGCGGTTAAGTAGCGCAAACTGAACTGTGTTCAATGGGGCTGGGGAGGTTCAAATTTCAAATGATTATAAAAAACGGAAAAATTGGTCAATTCGTTTGCGGTTTTCTCTAAAACTATTCTTTATGTCAGTATTTCCTTGAAAATAAATTCTAAAGATAAATTTCAAAAAATTTCGTTAGAGGGCGCCTTAAAATTTAGAGTAACCAACAACTATTTTAACCGTTATAATTTTTTAAAAGCTAAATAAGTGTTTTAAGAGCTTAGACTTAAAATTTTAGCTCAAAATCTGAATCGTTGTGAGTAATTAAGTAGCGAAAAATTGGACTGTGTTCGTAGGGTGGGCAGGGTAACATTTCAACTCCTGAATACAGTTCAGTTTGCGCTTCTTAACCCATCCCAACGATTCAAAATTTGACCTCAAAATTTGCAAGCATTTAATTAGATACAAAAAATAACAATTAAAAATTGTTGTTGGTTACTCTTAAGTTTAAGGCGCCCTCTAACAGAATTTTTTGAAAGTTATCTTTAAAATTTATTTTCAAGGAAATACTGACATAAAGAATGGTTTTAGAAAAAACCGCAAACGAATCCGACCAAATTTTCCGTTTTGTATAATCATTTGAAATTTGAACCTTCCCAACTCTCACTCAACACAGCTCAGTTAGCGCTACTTAACCACTTTCAACGATTCCGATTTTCAGCACAAAATTTAAGTTTATGTCTAAGCTTCTAAAAGAATTTAATGAGATGCAGAAAATAACGGAAAAAATAGTTGTACGTTACTCCAAAGTCTAAAACGCCCTCTATCGGCATTTTTTTAAATTTATGTTTATAATTTATTTTCAAGGCAATACTTACATAAAGAATAGTTTTAGTGAAAACCGCAAATCAATTGATCAATTATTCTGTTTTTTATAATCATTTGAAATATGAACCTACCAACTCCCATTGAACTCATTTCAGTTTGCGCTACTTAACCACAGATTTTGAGCTTAAAATTTAAGTTTATGTCTAAACTTCTAAAGAATTTAATGAGATGCAAAAAATAACGGTAAAAAATAGTTGTTCGTTACTCCAACGTCTAAAGCGCCCTCTATCGGCATTTTTTGAAAATTATCTTTATAATTTATTTTCAAGGCAATACTGACATAAAGAATAGTTTTCGTGAAAACCGCAAACGAATCGACCAATTTTTCCGTTTTTTATAATCATTTCAAATTTTGGACCCTAAACTTTGTTGGCGCCTATCTCCTTCGGAAGACGTTTGGAACCCTTAGTTTCCCATTTAATATTATTTGTCTTTATGTGTACTATCACCCCTTAAAGTTTTGCCCAGCAGTTTAGATACACCCTGTATATTATTTCGAAAACTTTTGATAACATTTTACTTTACTTATTTTTTATTATTTATTCATTCATATTTAATATTAATAAATATAATTTTACAGTTTTCTTTCCAGTGGGTTTTGTACAGCATACACAAAGTGCTGGAAAGAACTTTTCTTGTTTTTATATTCTGTTTAAACAGTGGCGTTGATTTAATTCAAATTTAAGAAGTTTAAAATTGTTCCAGGGCCTTTGTTCTCAAAATTTGTATTTAACACTTAATAAAAAATATAGTTAATATTAAGGAAGCAGAATGTATTTGACCATTTTAATAAAATTATAAACCATAAGTTTTTAAAAGCCCTTTTTAAACCTTTTTCTTTTCCATTGTTCACTTTTTAAACATTTAATTACCATTTTTTGTAGTGTAATAAATCTAATTTGTTTAAAATAATTTTTTGAAAGACGCATAGGAAATTATTACGGAAATTAATTGTATAAATTTAAACTGGGATCACATTAATTTCTTAAAATCTAATAAATCTAACAGAAGGGTTTGAACAGAAGGTTCTTAGTTCGATCCTCGAAATTGGAAGCTGAAAATTACTTATTAAAATGGAATTAATTAAAAGGAAGTTCATAATTTTTGCCAATTTAAGTATTTATATTATTACAGTTTTGTTCATCTGGCATTCATAATATTTTTTGGAATTCAATTTTCCTTCTATTTTAAAAAGTATTGAGATTTATTAATTATTCAGACATTTTAAATTTCGTTAAAATATTTTATCGTTTTCAGAAACTTAAATTTTCCTCGCTAATTTACTTTTTTATTTCGGATTTTTCGAGAAAATTGGAATTTGGAACTTTATTTAAATAATTTGATTTGGATATTTTTAATTTGATTAAAATAAGTAACTTTTTTTATAACTAATTTAAAATGAAATTTGTTGGTGCTACCATCTATGAAAGAATTTGATAACTATGAATTAAAAAATTTTTAAATTATTATTTAGAGAATAAGTTGTTTTGAAGGAAACATTAAACGAAATCCTCTGTGAAATCTACCATCACACTTACCTTGTATACTTACTTCGCAGTTGCTAAATATCTGTTCCGAATAATTACAATCACGCTTATTTATCAAATGTGAAGTAAACTTCTCAAAATAATGAAAAGAAAGGCTACAGATTGAATTAATATCCTTGTATAAAGTATTTTAATTATTCATACATCAGTATATTTAGAAATGTACTCCCAATTTATTTGAACTTTTCTCAAAGAAAGCGGACATTACGGAAGCAATTTGCTTAATGGAATCGGATAGATTAAATATCAGATACATTCGCAAAGATATTTGAGACAAACTTTTTTCTCATCTTCTCAACACTATTTCAGTGTATTAGAGATAAATCCCCTCTGAGCGTCTACCAAATGAGTGAAATTTCAATGTTGTTTTCTCCTCATTTTGTTTTAAATTGTCAGAAAATATGATTCTTTTAGCATTATATATAAAAAAAAAATAATTACAAATATGAATGTAAACCCGGAGAGTATTAATCATTCTAAAATGTATTGAAAATTAATTAAATCTGTAGAATTATTTTTCTTAAATATTGCTTATACTGCAGTGAAGCTTGCATCTTAGTGAACGGAATATTACGTACCAAACATTTAGAGGGTTAATTTTTTAAGTATTCACAGTTGCACACTTTTATAAGTGATGTCGAAATTTCTGTATTATTTAAAGGAAGTGCAAGTTCTGATCTAATTCTAAAATATTAATACTTTAGGTATTTTACTTTAGTAGTTCAAGAAATAAATACATTGTTTGGTTATATCATCCCCCCTAGGTTCATTTAAATTGGTTCTAAATTTCCAAAAAGGTATTCAGTACTTATTTGTCAGGATAATGCTTCTATTTTTACTTTCTTCTATCTTTGCAAGCAGAAAGTACTGCATTCGTGAATAGTTTTGACTTCCGGTTTTCGATGGATTTATCAATTTTAGTTATACGTTCTGAACATGATCTGATGATTTTTGGAAAATTTCTTTCAGCCTGTCTGTCACTGTGTCCATCTGTGGGTCTATATGTAGGAAACATTATGTAGGCGTTCTATCTCAAGAACTAGTGCACACAATTTTACAAAGTTTTAAATTCAGTTAGAATTTTATAGAGACCTAGAGCTGATTAGGTATTGGTGTATATTGCTCAACAGCTGGCGCTGCTGTGCTACATTATTCGCAATTTCCACAATAGTTCCATCTCAAGAACTAATGATCATGTTTTAATAAAATTTTAGAGTTCGTTATTCTTTGATATAATTTTGTTCTGACAACTTTTTGACGATAATATCTCAATAGAGAGCACTTCTGTGATGCATTATTCTTGATTATTGCGATAAATCTATCTCAAGAACTAATACACAGATTTTCATCAAATTCCTGATTACGTTATTCTTTGATATAGATTAGTTATATTTAGTTTTTGGTGTAAATCACCCAATAGGTGTCGCTGCTAAGAAACATTTTTTACGATATCACAATAGCTGTATCACATGAACTGATGCATAGATTTTCATCAAACTGCAGATTCAGTTAGTACCTGATAAAAATTGATCCTAATTAGTTTTTGGTTTATATCACGCAAAAGATGGAGCTGTTATGCAGAAATTTTCAAGATTCCAGCGATAGCTCTATCTCAGGAACTAATGCACAGAGATTAGATTCAATTATAATCCGCGAACCAGGTGCAAATTTTATCAATTATTTCCTCTGGGCCGATAACTTGTAAAATGCTTTAAAAAGCTGCATCATGAAGCCCTGTGAACATCAGCCACGGTTTCGTCGGTGGGTTGAGCAGTGATAGCCTCCCAAGCACGTAATATATATATATATATATATATATATATATATATATATATATATATATATATATATATATATATATATATATATATAATTTTAGTCATCAGCTTCCGGTGAAAATTTTATTAAATTATAGCTAACACGTCATCTTGAAGAAAAAAAAAAGTCAGCTGATTTTAAATTAGTGGTTAATATGTCAGCTGACAAAACAAACATACACGAGGGTAATTCGGAAAGTAACCTCTGTTTATGAATTAAAAAAAAAAACTAATGAAAGGAAACATGTTTTATTTCTTCCGTATGAAAGGCATGTTCTTCAGCTACTTCTCAACATAATTGCCGTATTAATTAAATCAATTATCATAACGGTAAATCAGCTTTGAAATTCCATCGTCACAGGCTTCTGCCGCCGGCCTATTCAACTGCGATTATTTTAAAACTCAATTCTCACCACTCTTTCAATCCAAAGAATTTTAACATATTTTTCTATATAATTTTCTGATGAATGCACTACCAAAAATATTTTAAAAAATAGTGGGTCAAGTAAAATATTACGAGAGCAATTCGGAATTTGTCTGTATGAATAACACAATATGTTAAAATTCTTTGGATTGAAAGAGTGGTGCGAGTTGAATTTAAAAATAATCGCAGTTGAATAGGCCGACGGCAGGAGTCTGTGACGATGGAATTTCAAAGCTGATTTACCTTTATGATAATTGTTTTAATTAATATGGCAATTATGTGGAGAAGTAGCTGAAGAACGTGTCTTTCATACGCGAGTAATAAAACATGTTTCCTTTCATTAGATTTTTTAAAATTCATAAATGGAAGTTACTTTCCGAATGACCCTCGTAGAATATATATATATATATATATATATATATATATATATATTCAGTAATTTCTTTTCAATTGAAAATTTGTAACATGACAGTATACATGCTATTTTAAATAAATAAACATGTCAACTAGCTATATCTCGAGGGAAAAATTGTCAGCCGATGCCCTGAAAAGTGTAATACAAGAGACAGACAGAAGTGCATACCAATTATTAAATGCATCAGCTGATGAGTTTTTTCTCGGCATATTGCTAGCTGATTTTTTTATTACGCTTAAGATCGTAGAAACTATAAGATATCGGACTGGGAGGAAATAGCTTATATTAGGTTAGTCGACATTGCGCTCCATTCTCTATCTACAAAATATAATTCTATTGTGCTGTTTCGTTTATATAAATATTCTTTATAGATACTTTAAAACTGATGAACATAGAAATAATAAACAATGAAATACTGTGTTAAGCAAATTAATTAATCATTAATGGAAACATTATTATATGGTACAAAAAAATATTTTAAAGAGTTATCCATTTTAATTTTGTAACTCAGTTATTTTCATTGTCGCTTTGGTTCGTGTTACTCTCATTTCCTGATTCACTGTCAGATTCGCTGTCAGAACTATGTGCCACCATGTATTCATTATAGTTATTTCCAGAAAAATACAAAGAAAAAAGTAAATATGTATGTTTATTATATAATAATTGAGATGATTAAAATTAAATAAAAAATGTTACACTTTTCGGACTGAACATTTATTTGATCAATCGATGATGGTAACTGAAGTCCAGAAAACCAATTGAATCCATATTCGTTGTCTATTTCTACCCAGCCATAGTCCGATGGTTCATCTGTAGTCGGAACTATTAGATGTGTGTGTGACCAAATTTGCGTTTTGTAGTATACTCATGAAAAATGCTGCTATAGTTCCAGTTTACATAGAGGTAGAGATGAGCCATCAATTTCTTTTTAGGTAGCTTTCATTACAAAAAGTATTAGGTAGCTTTTATTACAAAAAGTTAAAAGCTACCTATTGATGCCGTCCGGTAGAAAGCACTTCTGGAAAATTTTGGTATATTTTCACAGATCATGATCCCTAGATCCCAAAACCACCCTCCGTTCAAAAGTTGACATATATATATATATATATATATATATATATATATATATATATATATATATATATATATAGCCATATATATATATGTGTGTGTGTGTGATTTTTGTCATGCTGTAACTATCGTATTTATGAACCGATTTGGATGAAACTTGGTATGTACACAGTGCATACAAAAGTCTCGACCGAGTTCGTTGATCAGCATTATCCGCCCTCTTGTTTCAAAATGGTAACCATTTAAATATTTAAAAAAAAAAGTAAATTTAAAATTAAATGCAAAAAAGTTAAAAGTTGAAAAATATTTTTCTTTTATGTGTTAGAACTTAAAACAAAGATTCCAGAACATTTTTTATTTCATCTATATCTTAAAAAGTGACTGAGTTATAGCACTTTGAATTTTTTAGTGTGAATTGCATTTTGAAATGGTATGATATTTGTCACATCATAATACGCATATTTATGAACCGATTTGGATGTAAATTGGTATGTACATAGTATACATACTAAGGCCTGAGCTGAATTCGTTAGCCAGATCCATCCGGCATCTTGTTTTAAAATGGCGGTCATTAAAATTTTTTTAAAAATTATAATACTTAAAATTAGACACAAAAAAGGTGAGAAATTGAAAAAGATTTTTCTTTTATGCATTTGATCTTAATACAAAGATTCCAGAGCCTTTTTTGTATCGTCCCTACCTTAAGAAATAGCTGAGTTATTGCACTTTTAATTTCCAGTGTTATTCACATTTTGAAATGATCTGATTTTCGTCACGTGATTACACGCGTATTTATAAACTGATTTGGATGTAACTTGGTATGTACATAGTAAATACCGATGCCTGGACCCAGTTCATTGGCCAGTTCCATTCGACAACTTGTTTTAAATAGGCGAAATATTATTATTATTTTTTTTAATTAAATTTTAAATTTTGGTACAAAAAAGTAAGAAATTGAAAAAAATATTCTTTTGTGTGTTTTGACCTTGATAAACAGATTCCAGAGCATTTTTTTGTTCCATATATATCTTGAAAAATGGCTGAGTTATAGTATTTCAATTTCCGGTGTGGTTGAAATTTTGAAACGGTGTGAATACGCATGATTATAAACTGATTTTGGATATAACTCCGCGTGTACATAGTATATACCAATGTCTTGACCGAGTTCACTGTCCAACTTTATCCGCCTTCTTGTTTCAAAATAGTGGCCATTTAAGTTTGTCAAAAACCTTTTTAAAGTAATTAGAAAATGAAAAAAGGTTCTTTCTGAAATGTTTGATCTTAATACATGAATTCCGGAGTATTTTTTGTTTGGTCTTTACCTTAAAAAAAGCCTGAGATATAGCAATTTAAATTTTTAATGTGAGTGACATTATTTTTAATTAATTTTCCCGCGACAGCCGTAATATATAGTAATCGATTTCCATGTGAGTTTGCATGTGCACATGAATTAAGATTTCAACAAAGCTCATAATTTTATTTTATACATGATGTTGCTTTAAAATGGCATGCACTTCATGATATCGTGGAATTTGGCGACCAAATAAATCGCTTTAAAAACCCAGCTTGAATAAAAGATGACTAATTTCTAAAAATTCTCATTAATATTCAGTATTGACAAAAACTAGTATTCAATTTTATATAATCGGGTTCCACTAATTTCAGCCTCATATGTTTGAATAATATAACTTAATTTAAAATAAATAAATAAATAAAATATATGTAAGCTACCTTTTCCTCCCAGTACTGACGGAAGGAATTTTGTGTAACTGGAGCGATTCGTCATTGTCAAGGAATTTGTGCGTTTTATGAAACAACGCTACCGTTGTCTTATTAATGTTTTTTTAATTGTTTTAAATTGTACATATGACAAACAAACTCTTCTATTTTGCCAAAAAAATCTACTCTCTTCTCCGATGGTTTTGACAGTTGTATGAAACACTCGGTAAAGTCTTCAGAATTACTCATTATTGAAAACAGCCATTTTTTTTTTCCTTTTCTGAAAAAAAAAAAAAAAAAAAAAAAAAAAAAAAAAAAGACAGGACTGAAATCGCAACCGTTGAATGCGTGAAATGCTAGAAATGATGCGCTCAAATTGGTTCTTAGAATTTTATACACCTATGTAACATTGATGAACCTTTGATTTTTTTTCCGACACCGACTGCCATGCAAATTTGAATATTTTCTGAAATATTATCCATATTTGCTAACATACTTATTGATATATCAGTGTGGGAACAACGAATCGTTACATTTGCTATAAAGTTTATTTGGCAAATGTGAAGAAAAAACTCTTAAAAAATAAAATAACAAAGTTTATTTTTTTTACATAGTTATGTATTTTTTTGAATTTTAGCTGAAACTGTATAGTAATGCTTTGCACGGTTAAAGGAAAAAATACAATGTCACATAATACAAATAAACACTTTGAAATAATGTTTAATTTATTGGTTTTGACGATTTATTTATGAATTTTAATCAGTTTTTTTAAATCTTTTAATATTGTCCTTGTTATTTTGAAGAAAATCAAACTATAACATGAAAACTCTTAAAACTTAATAAAATAATAAACTTGATTTTTGTTTTAAATTTTGAAATGAATTGGGATTTTAACTGAAATTGAAAGTAATGTTTTGTTCAGTTAGTTAAAGAGTTACGTTGTCTTATAACACAAATAACTTAGCAGAAATCATATTCAGTTTATCGATTTTGAAGATTTATTTAAGAATTTCAGTCATGTTTTGTTAACATTTTTTAAAAATGTATTTGTTGTTTGGAGAAAATTAAACAAAATCATATTGCATGCATTCTTTTAATACATAATAAAAGAAGATCGTGAAATTTGTACTTATAATTTCAAATAAACTTGAGTTTGACTTAAATTGCCTAAAAAAGTTCTGCATGTTAATTAAAAAAAACTACAGTGCTTTTTATCACAAACAAACACGCTGTAATGACGGCCAACGCCAAAATGTCTGCGATGACTCTCCGTATGCCCGGCGCCCTGAAGTCTCATAGCCGACCGATGAAACTCAGCGCCCTTTGTTTCATTTGCCAAAAAGAAAAAACTTTTGATTTTGAAAGAGAACTGATTTGAAGAGGATTGAGTTGTTGCCTAGTGCAGCAAGCAAGAACGTTTTATTCGGCGGGCTCGGGTGTGAGCCGTGGAATGTTACGGTTAAAAAGAACATCGGAGGTGGTGTTCGAAAGCTTATGCCCGGAAGGGTTTTTTTTTGTACTCGAGTGTAATACTGATGTGTGTATCTATATGTGGACCTGTGAAAATCATTGTACATATGTAAATGCGTTTTTCGTGTGATTAAAGTACATAGTTGTTTTTGTTGTGGAAATCGAATCTAATTCCATGAGTGAGTTATAGTTTTAGTCGACGTCACAGCTAAGTAATATAAAAATATTGGTGGCTTGTGGTCTCATACAGGAACTGAAATCAAAAGTTCCGCGAACTCATCATCTCTCCTGAATTATTTTGAATGTGGTCTGAAAACTCATCATTTCTCCTGAACTGTTTCTAAAGTGAACTGAAAAATTGTCGGCAGTCATTGTGCTTTCGAAGATTGTGACTATCAGCTCGGAATATTGCAAGATCGAACTGTGAGTCACTATTGTTACTCTTGCGCGCTGAATTTTGGGGTATTTTACTATTGTTAGCTATAGTCAATTCATTGTTTCATTCATTGTTACCTACCTTTATTTACTGTATAATTGTTCTGTAATTTTTTTTAATAAACTCTGCTGGGTGGGACTAGTTGAGTTCAAACCAATTGGTAGGCCTCCCCACCTGGCTGAATCTGAATCTGAATCTGAATTTTGGGGAGGTCTCAGGGCCATATGCTTATGTTAGAAAATTAAAAAATTAAAATAGAGTGTTTCATTTTGTTTTCTTTTGAAGCTTATTGCACAAGAGTATTTTTGTGATTTATTATTATTGTTATTCTTTGTTATTGCTGTTTTGTTTTAAAAGTAAAACAAAATAAGAAGTACAAAAGTAGAATATTAAGTATTTTAGATATATTTTTATTTTTTGTATAAAGAGTAAAGTGATTTTCATTGCACAGGTAGTGCGGTAATGAACTTAATTGTTTAAGTTACAGTGTAAAGTTTATTAAATTAGAAAATTGAATTTACTGAAATTATTATTTACTTTTACGTAGTGTATTAAAGCAAGGTGATTTAATAAAGTAAAGAAATGTACTGAGTCTTTATTATTTTATTATGCATTTTTTATCAATACTTTAGTTACGGTTTTAATTATTTACTGAGCTTAGAGGAAAGTGTTACTCAGTTGAAAAAAATAATCTTGTTTCTCTTTGGTATTTTAATGCTAATTGTGTTCAGGAAAGTTATTGAAATATTTGTAATTGTATTTACTTTTTTGTAGTGAGATATTTTTCTGTGTTTTATTGTGGCTTCATTCTTGAATAGGCAAAATAAAGATATATTGCTTTTGCTCGCAGCAGAGTTTGATACAGAGATATCGGCTGACATTAAAAAAGTGCCTTTAATTCAGACAATTTTGAAAGCTTCTGATTATGATGAACAAATTGCAAAAGATATGTTAGAAGGGATTTTAGAAGAAAGGGAAAAATTAGCAGAACAGGAAAAATTAAATAAATTAGCGGAACAGGAAATGTTAGAAAGAGAGAAAGATAGAAAATTGGAATTAGAGAAGCTGCGATTACAATGCAGTGCAGATAGTAACTCCCTAGTTTCCCCTGATTCTGTAACGGCTGAAAATAAAGAAAAAAAGAGTGAGTTTAAAGGATTTAGTTCCAAAATTTGACCCTAAATCCATTGATATTACCTTGTTTTTTATGATTTTTGAGAGTCAGGCGTCAAAAGAGAATTTAGGAGAATTACATTACGTGTCCCAACTTATACCCTTGTTACCTGTAGAGGTAGCTGAAATTATTGTAAAAGAACCCTTAGAAAAAAGGGATGATTACCAGCATATCAAGAATGTTTTATTAAAGAGATTCAGATTAGGAGCGGGGGCCCTGAAAACAAAATTTGAGACTCATCGAAGGAAGACAGGTGCGTTATGGACTGAGATTGTTTATGAATTAAGAGGGTATTTAGAATACTGGTTAGAAACTGTTGAAGTAAATGATTTTGAACCACTCAAAGAACTTATGCTCACAGAGCAGGTTAAGCGTAGAGTTCCTTTTGTAATTAAGGATAAATTCCTAGATGAATGGGATGAGATTAAGAGAGCGTCATATTTAGCAGAAAAAATGTGATAAATTTGAAAGTGTGAGAGGAAATATTAGAAAGTTGGTTAACAAAACGTGGAATAATAAAGCGTACTTTAGAGATAGGAATGGGCAAGCTAGTGCTAGAAGTAAAGGAGATCAGGTAGTTAAATCAGGTGGGGTTAATAAAAGAGATAATGTGCGTAGGGATTTTGGGAATAAAGATAAATTTGATAGAAAAAAGTCAATTATCTGTTTTCAATGCAATCGTTCAGGGCACATTAGGCCAGATTGTCCGGATTTAAAACGCAAAAGTTCTGGAGACTTTTATACCGAATTCTTTCAAAAATTTGGTATAAAAGTGTCCCATAGCTCAGTCTGCCATCCGGAGTCTAATTGTGTGGAAAAAGATGCCGAAGTACCGTACCCCATGTCAAAACCTACACAAATTGATTTTTGGGAAATCGTGGACAACAGTGGGCTAGAGAAAAGGGCAACAGAAATTCAAATTAATAATTTTAAGGAAGTCGTAGAGCGAAATAGGAAAGTATTTTCTTCGGATCCAGGATGTACTCATTTAGTAGAGATGGATATAGAATTAGTGGAAGAAACGCCGGTAAGAGCCAAATTTTATAGAATGTCGCTGATGCAGACAGTAATTTTGAGGGAGGAGATAAGAAGATTATTAGACTTCGGAGTAATTGAGGTAGGCAGTCCGATTTTATGTCCCCCATGATTTTGGTAGAGGTTCCGGGAAAAGATCCTCGTCCCTGTGTGGACAATAGGAAACTAAATTCCAAGACTCGAACAGAATTTTTTCCTCTCCCCAATATAGAGGAAGTAGTAGAAAAGGTTAGTTCGGCGACCTTTAATACGGTGATGGATTTAACCAAAGGTTATTTCCAAATACCATTGACCAAAAGGGCCCAAAGATACGCTGCATTTGTGACACTTTTTGGGGTATTTTTGCTTAAGGTCATGATCTTTGGTCTCGTGAATGCTCCTTTCTACTTCTGTAAATTATTTTCCATGGTTCTGTGTGGTCTAGAATCGTTTGCCTTGCCGTACATGGGTGATATTGCGGCGTTTTTACTTACTTGGGAAAGTCACATGAAGGATATAACCGAGGTTCTAAAGCGCTTATTAGAGGCCGGTTTAACAATGAAACCCACAAAATGCAGATTTGCACAAGATAGCGTGAAGTTTTTAGGTCATGAGGTAGGTTCGTGAAAGAGGTCCCCCAGTGACGTGAAAATTAAAGCAATTTTAGATTTCCCAACACCCTCAACTAAAACACACGTGAGGTCATTTCTGGGAATGACGGGCTACTATTTTCGTTATATAAAAGATTATGCAATAATTGCGGTTCCCTTAACCTTGAAAGGGAATATTGAAAGGGAAAGTAAAAAAAGAAAAGATAGAGTGGAATGAGGATTGTGAAAAGGCATTTCAGGAATTAAAAGGGAGGTTAACCCAGAGTCTGGTTTTATATGCCCCTGATTATAGCCAAAAGTTTTATTATGCAGACCGACGCAAGTTTATATGGTGCTGGTATAGTTCTGTCGCAGGTTCGAGATAGGGAAGAGCATCCCATTTTATATTTAAATAAGAAGTTTTCTAGGGCAGAGCAGAACTACAGCAATATTGAACGCGAAATAGCAGCGATTGTATATGGTCTTTAAAAGCTGTATCATTATCTGGATGGGCAGCGGTTTGTGATTGAAACCGACCACAATCCTTTGACCTATCTTAAAACGATGATGGGGAAAAATGCTAGATTGACTAGGTGGGCATTACATTTACAGACATACAACTTTGAGGCTAAGCACAGACCGGGAAGGCTTCACGGGAATGCCGATGGACTTAGTAGAACTGAGTAATAGTGCTGTGTAAATATTAAAATCCAGTCATTAAACTCAATCATTTATATTTATTTTACATAGATTGTGTTTTTTATTGTATTTATTTTGTGTATTATTCAGTATAGAACTTTGTGTTGCATATTCCAGAATAGCATTATGCCATTCTTTCGGCTCAGATAGATATCTCAGATGACTAGGTCATTGTGTTTAGTGAAATTTAATCATAAGTTTTTTTTTATTAATATGCATTTATTAATAGTGTCTTGGTAGTGTGATCTCTCAGGTTTGGCGTGTCGAGAGTAATAGGGGGCTGAATACCGTGTTCCCACTCTTCAATTTTCATTGGTGTATGCACCCTATGAAAATTTCTTTCGGGGGAAGGAGCTGTAATGCGGCCAACGCCAAAATGTCTGCGATGACTCTCCGTATGCCCGGCGCCCTGAAGTCTCATAGCCGACCGATGAAACTCAGCGCCCTTTGCCAAAAAGAAAAAACTTTTGATTTTGAAAGAGAACTAATTTGAAGAGGATTGAGTTGTTGCCTAGTGCAGCAAGCAAGAACGTTTTATTCGGCGGGCTCGGGTGTGAGCCGTGGAATGTTACGGTTAAAAAGAACATCGGAGGTGGTGTTCGAAAGCTTATGCCCGGAAGGGTTTTTTTTTGTACTCGAGTGTAATACTGATGTGTGTATCTATATGTGGACCTGTGAAAATCATTGTACATATGTAAATGCGTTTTTCGTGTGATTAAAGTACATAGTTGTTTTTGTTGTGGAAATCGAATCTAATTCCATGAGTGAGTTATAGTTTCAGTCCCGACGTCACAACGCTAAATTAATATTGAATTTATAAAATTTAAAGATTCATTTAAGAATTTCAAACTTTTGGAGAAAAATCTAACATTTTGTATGCTTAAATAAAGTATAAATAATGATTTTCTCTTGGTATTTCATTTTTCTTAGAAAATTCTAATATTTTATACGTTTAAATAAAGCATAAATAATGATTTCCATACAGTTTTTTCCAATTCTGAATTTTAGAAGGGAAGAAAACTCTGTAATGTTTAGTTAGTTTAGATAAAGTTTAAGAATGTGTAATTTTAAAAGAAATTACTTTCAAAGTTTGGGAAGAAAGAAAATAAATACTAAAATACGAAAGACGCTCTTATTTACTGGTTTCCTTGTATTGAATTTGAATATAGATTTCTGCACGTGTTTCACTTAATATTTGCATCACTCAAAGTTTTAATTTAGAAAGAAGTATTTTAATATTCAAAGAATTCTTTGAACGTAAGTTTGAAATAAAAAGGAATTTCTTAGGTATGCTTTATAAGTACACTGAAAAAAAAAAAAAAAATTGTAAATGTACTAAAAGTGTTTTAGGAAACTGGGATTCCTAGAACTATTCATATAACGCTAACAGCAAAAATTCATGCAACAGATACAGATTTGCACTGCAAATCAAAAAACTGAAAGGTTACTAAGAAGTTTTTAGAAAACTTGTATTCCTAGAACCTTTTATGTAAAGACAACCCAGGTAACCAATAAAATTTTAGATAACTATAATTTTTGTAGATTTACTTATATTACAAAAATTAGTTTTGTAGATTTACATATTTTCTTGTACAGTGTACAGATAAAATGTTAGTAAGCATACAGATTAAGGCAGTTTTACATTTGTAGGATTACAGATTTTTTTTTAAACTTTTGATTATATTAACGTCATATTTTGCTTATTTATTTTTTATGAGTTTTATTTTTTAAATATTTTTAAGTGAAACATATTTTTTTCAATACTAAACAGCAAAAAAAAATGAATGCAATTTAATTTAATGAGGAATTTTTAACGAATTTAATTTCATTGTTTTGGCACAAAGTTTCTGCATTTCGGTATTCTTTGAAAAGAACTTTCATAATCTGTGCCACGGGGATGTTGAACAGCAAAATAAATGAAATATATGACATCACAAGAAACACTGGCTATAAAGAAAACAAATAATAATAATAATAAATAAATAAATAAAATAAAATAAATTAAGGATGTATTCGAAAAAAATGTTTTTTCCACCCTCAGCAGCTCAAAATTCTCTGATACATTTCCAGACTTATTTTTAAAAGTAAAAGCATGAAACTTATTGAAGTGATTTCTGAAGACGTGTGTAAGATGCCGTGTGATTTTATTTTACGCCCAATGCATTTGTTATGTTTTTTTTTAGTAATATTTCTTTTTGTATAAATTATTTTAAATTTGGAATATTAAAATAATTTATACAAAAAGAAATATTACTAAAAAAAAAACATAACGAGTACTTCGAGATTAGCAGTCTAAGAAATAGCACGTCGTGAGTAAGTCAAGAAAAAGTGCTACCTGCCGGAAAGAATCGAGAGCTTGCCGTGAAAGAATGTTTCCTCCGTTCTAACCTTCACCGTAAGCTGTGGAATGATTTGCAGTCTAAGAGAAAACACTCCAAGTGTACGTCAAGTAGAAATGCTACCTGCCGGAGAGAGCCGAGATCTTGCCGTGAAAGAATATCCCCTCCGATCTGGCCTTCACCGTGAGCAATGGAGTGATTAGCGATATAAGACAACACACTCCAAGTGTACGTCAGGAAGAAATGCTACCTGCCGGAGAGAACCGAGATCTTGCCGTGAAAGACTGTCTCCACCGATTTAGCCTTCACCGTGAGCAGTGAAATAATTAGCAATCTAAGACAAGACACTCCAAGTGCTAGTCAAGAAAAAGTACTACCTGCCTGAGCGAGCTGAGAGTTTGCCGCGAAACAATATCCCTTCCGATTTTTGCCTTCACCGTGAGCGGTAGAATGATTAGCGGTCTAAGACGAAAACTTGAAAGAATTCAGCTGATGTTTAAACTGAGTATAGACACTGGGAATTCTGTGTAGAGACTGTTGCTCTGGTGCTTGGAAGACTTGTTAATTATTGTCCATCATATAAGTGAAAAACCCCCAAAATGGGTAAATTGAAAGAATTCAGCTGCTGGTAAGAGATATATTCTGTATTTAATCTTAAACAATTTTTATTTTAGTGAGAAATCTTGTAGTGATTTTGATTTTCCATATATCTACAACAAAGGTTGTATTAGTGAATTCAGATGTTTATTTTTGTTTTTCATTTTTATGTTAAATTAAATAAAGGAGAATGTATATAAAGGATAGGCTTTAGTATAGTTTTTTTTTTTTTTTTTTTAGCTTTTTTTTTATTTATCCTACCTTGATATTAAGATAATTGAATTTTAACCTCTGTAGTATCGAAATAACTATACTAAGTTTTGCAATACCATAAAATTAAAGTAGATTTTTTGAATGTTTGGAAGTAGAATAATTTTCAACCATTACCTATTTTTTTTTATTTGGGATTTTTAAATAACTTTTAAAAAAAAAAATAAAAAAATAATTTAATAAATAATTAAAAAATCATATTAACACTGATTAATTAATATACTATTGTTTAAACTGAGTAAAGATATTTGACTAGGTAATAGGAATTTTAAAGCAAAAACTGTTAAGAAATTCACTTGATCTTAAATGAATTAACTTATCTTATATACAAAAAAAAAAAAAAAATGGAGAAGTTAAAGCAGATGTACTAACACTATACGAAATTGGTCAAAAATATCATTGTTGATTTCTGGGGTGTTTATGTTTATTATTCCTAGTTTTTTAATCTATCCAAAATTATATCTTTCTTTGCCTTCTTGAAAAAAAGAAGGATTTCAAGATCTTTCTTCTCTCTTTTATAATGTTAAACTAAATCTTGTATTTTTAAATTGTTTGTATGAGTTTAATATCTCAGGAATCAACATTGATAAATGTTGGGTTCTACTGCAGATCAAGGTTTAGTACTTGAGACTGGGTCAGATTGAGAATCTTGCTGTGTTCTTTCTTGTTTACTTATAATCATTAAATTTTAAGGAATTTTAAATAATATTTATGCTTATCCTTTTTATCGTTTTAATTTGTCTTTTAGTTTATTTATTTTAGTGATTTCTTATTGTTAACTGGTGTAATCTTAACTTAATTAATTCATTTCTTTTATATAAGCATCTAGTTTATTTAATTAAACCAACAACAAGATTCATGTAATTGGAAATTTGACCCAGATCTCATTAAATTCTTTATTAAAGTTGAAGAATATTTGTTGATCTATATTAACTAAGTATAATTTGCTGATCAGAAGTTGCAATTAATTAAAATAATGAACTGTTGCAGAAGTTTAAATAAAAAGAACCCAACCCAACACATTAGAATTTGATTTATAAACAATTATTTTCTTAACATGACCCCTTTTTATCGCTCCCAGATCTCCCGCTTCGGAAAATTCGTTTCAAAATACCAACTTTCACTTCATTTTTTTGTAATATTTTCTGCATTTATGAAGAAATCAACAGATACGACACATTATATAGTTTCTAAATAAGACAATTTGCCAGTTTGATTCTTTTGAGACCAAAAGTGAATCTAAAAATAAATCAGAAAATAAGCAGGTTGGATTGGAATATACCCTTAAACCTTTCCGGCACACTGTGCTTGGTCTGGGATACCTAATTTTAATTCGAAACTTGCAATCGGAACCAATAATATTTTATTAAAATTTTGCTTTTACAGTGAAAGCTTAAATTAAGGGATTCTTAATTTCTAAAAAAGTCGTTTGTAAATTCCGGTGACAGTCGATAATTTCTCATTTTACTTCAGAATTTCCCCTTGCCGGAAAGGGTTAAAAGCATGAGGAATAAGGAGAAGGGTAAATGGAGAATGTTTCAAAGTATCCTCGTTTCAATATTTTCAAAAAGTCGAAGCAGATTTACCCCATGGCAGTACACTAAAACAAAAAATCTAAGAAAAAAAAAAAGTTTTCAACCAAGTCTGATAATTTTATTTAAACGTGACGTACTGTTAATATGAACAGTAACAACTGCAGAAATAAAAAATAAACATTACTAATGAAGGTATCTGAAATGAGTGTGTCACACAATTCACATTTTTCTATAAGATCAAGATTTTTTTTTTTTTTTTTTTTTTTTTTTTTTTTTTTTTTTTTACTGTCATTGTAGACTGAATAAAATCAGATGAATTTTCAAGGGTATATGAAATACCTTTTACCAAAGAAGATGGAACAGTGAAATTTTGTAAAGGAATGAGGAACAGAAAGTTTAAAGCAAGGATTAAAGAAGACATAGCAGGTACTTAAGCCGCCAGGACGGGCGCGGGGTGCTTTGACACCAAAGCTGTAGTAAAGCGTCTATGATGAATTAGAGAGTTGTCTGCAAGATTAAAGGCGGTGTCACATAAATCAAAGTCGTACGCCACCTATCGGGAGGGATGAATTACAAGAGGGTTATTAAGTAGCTTGCAGTTTCTTTTCTGTGAATGGCAAAAGTATTCTAAGATGAAATATTATTTAATTATGCAATACAAGTATCGCTGATTTAAATATGTTCGATTTTAATTATGTTTTTCTGTAATGAAAATTACTAAGTAGTTAACATGTAAAGGCAGAATTTTGTAATAGTCTCATATTTTATTAAATTCTTAATAATCTAAGTTATACACCGTTGTATATCCTATGAGAATACAACGTTTATCAACACTCTCAAAAAAACTTCCGTCTTTTCACAGAAAATGCACTGGCAGCACTGCTGCCAGAAATTGTCTGTATATTGACGATTTTCTGTTTATTTTTTTCTCTGTCAAAAGAGGAAAAATATCCGTCACTTGAAAAAAGTTTGGAAAAAATCAATGCGGAAGAGGCGGGGATCGAACCAAGGACCCCAGGATTACCAGACCAACGCTAATCCACGGCGCTACGGCTGCTCATGATATTGTGCGTTAAAATAGAACCGTTCATTTCATATGGTGTGGGTTGGTGTATTTCGTTAAAAAGCTTTTAATTATGCAGTTAATATCGGAAAGATTTCATTTTTAATGAAACTGTGGCTGGGTTTTTTTTACGTTTAGTATTAATATAGTATAAAAATGTGAATTTTAAATATATTACGTAGAATGTTAGAGAAAAAACATGGATGTTCTATTTGTGAGAATTTTTGAACGAATAAAGAAAGTAATTGTTATTTATTTTTAAATTCGAAAACATTTTTGTCTTTTAAAACTAAATTAGACATTTTAATCAATAGAATATTTTTGTTTTTCATTTTAAAAATAAATTCGAACTTATTACTAACAGACCCAATGCGCATGCGTGCTGGATATAAACGGAAACTTTTCCTCATTTTTCGACGCTCGGAATGAACTCACAGAACAAATACGTTTTCTGGGAGAACAGAAATTATTTGTGAAAAAATAACGATAACTTAGTGTATATTGACGAATTTTTCTGACAGTGAATGTTTAGAATATGTATAGAATTTAATACTAAATAAAATATTTAATTTTAGCTCCTTTTTTTCATTTACCGATTGCAGACGATAAGGATACAATGTTTTCTTGGTCGTATCGCACTTTTATTATTTAACTTGTAAAAATTTTTATTCTTTTAATTTAAAAGTCATTTCATTCTATATTCGGAATAACTTTAATTTTTAATGCACGTTTTAAATCTTTTATTAAACAAAAAAAATCTTCATTGATTTGTTTAAATATTTTGCGATTTTAGACAATAATTTTCGTAAAATCGTAGATTAGACTCTTTTTCTATCTTTCTTTCTCTCTCTCTCTCTCTTTCTTTTTTTTCAACAGACAAAGGTATTTAGAAAATTCATATTAAAAATTAAATCATAAATTTCAAGATGTTCTCTCATGAAAGATAGATGAATCCTGTTTACCAGATTTATTGTATCAAAATATCTTTGTTACAGATTTTTTGATTAAAAATATGTGTGCTTAAAAAAAAGTCGCATTGTCATTTTAATTTCAGTGTAAAATACAATATTTTTCGTAAGTTAGTGCTTTTTTCCTGAAATTAAAATTATATTGTGACTATTTTTTTAAATGTACATAATTTTATCAAAACAAACTGTAAAAAAAATATTTTGTACTAAATCTAATAGACTTGATTAATCTGTAAATCTTGATTAAAAATTCAGAAAATATGTGCAAGAGATATGCAGATAATAGATATCTGAACATATATGAAGTCATACTGAAAACCAATGTATTCTTTATCACCCCGGCCACCAGCTGGCGCAGCTATGTTAATTTACGACAGATTCCAGCTTTGTCTTTGAACGCTTGATATGTATGCAGTTTTGTTTGACACCCCATTTCTGAAAATAATAAAAAGCTGTCTCTCCCTACAAACCGAAGTGCTCAAGTTCATCAGCACCTGCTTCCAAGGCTACCTTCCATGTGTTGAGTATGGAAACAAGAAATACAGTCTTTTTTTTTTTCTTAATAGAACGATTTTGTGTGTCCAGGACACTCAAAAAACCTATAATTTCTGATTCAAGTGCACCCTAATTTTTATGAAAATTCATAAATCTAAGTATTTTTATCCACAATGATGTATAATTTTATTAAGACATATTGTAAAGAAAAATCTTTCGGTGTTACATGTGAAAAATGAAGATTTTCGATTAAAAAACATAAAAGTGGGTGCTTCTTTTTAAATAAACGATAATTTAACATTTCAGTTATCTTTTTTCACAAGAAAATGTAATTACCATGAATTTCATTAACAAATGGAACTCTAAAGACTTCTTCCGAATTTATGCCGTTTAATGTGTTTGGTGTGTGATGACACCCCATGTAATATCATTCTGTACTTTAAATATTTGTTGACCAGGTACATTTTCAAATGCATTCGCTATAAAGTTGTAGACTGTAATCATTTATAACTATAAATGCTTTAAAAATCAATTTATTTGGAGTAGAATAAAATTATCATATTTCATACAGAAATGAATAGGGACGGTGCCCCCCTTTTTTTTAAAGAGAATTTCTACATGAGTAACATCGTGAGCGAGGGCGAGGCAATTGAAATCATCATTCTATTATTCACACATCGGCACCACACAAATGGCGACAAAGAACAAATGAAAAATTAATGATATAATCTAGACGACATTTTCTATTACGTCTTAAACAATAAAGGGGATTTTGAATTTAATGACAGGGTAACCAGAAATAGCAGTCCTATAAAATAAGTCAAAAAGAATTCGACTGCCAAATCTTACGTTAGGAGTAATGTTTTGAGAACATACTGCGAAATACAAAACATGTACATGAAAAGATTATTATGTAACAAGGAAGTAAACTAAAAAATTAAGAAAAGAAAAGAGATATTTTTAGTGACCTCAGGCAAAGTTGATCTCTATTCTTTTTTTAATAATTTTAGTGAAAGAGAATATTAATCTAAAGGAAATCCGTTTATCTGAGAGCTGTTATTAATGCTAAATCATATGTTAAATATTTTTCTTTCTTTTCTTTTGCAAGAAAATTATTGTGGGAACGAAATAAACGTTAAGATAAATGGCTAAGTAATTAAAGATTAGTTTTAATTGAAATTTAGAAAAAACGTATAATTTAAGAAAACTATATGTGAATTTACATCACACCCCATGCTCGTTCTGATATTACGTTTCACAGCGCCTGTCCTACCAGGTTAAACAGCAGCTTTAGACAGGCTATATAATAAAGAGTCATTACAGACTAATTTAAAGAGTAATAGAATAATCAATCCATCAAGATTTCATTTCCCAACCCTTATTGGAGAATGATTTGATATCTTCTTACGCGGTGAGACTATAGGCAATGATTCAGCATCCAGGGATCTTTCTAAAATTTGGATAGAGATACTCCTCAGAAAATTGAAACTATAATATTAAAAATTTCAAGAATCACAAAAATCTGTTTTTAGCCCTTCACTGCACGATTTTTTCTACTATTATTAAAAAAATTGTTTGAAACCTATATACCTGTTTAATAAAGGGAAAAATAATAAAAAAGTAATAATTTTCAAATTTTCCGCTAAATTTGATATTTTATGGCGTGTACCCTCTATACACAGTTGGGATTTTAAAATATTGTATTGCTATATTTTCCAATTAAATGGACCTTAATTAATTAATTTTATCTGCTTTCCACTTTGCAATTAGCTTTACATTAATATCTTTAAGTATTCAATAAAAACAATAAAAGTAAATTTGGCCTTAAAAGCATGATCGATTTTTTTTTTCTTTCCGAAGGATAAAGTCTCATATTGTGTCAAATGCAACCACGTGACATGGACGAATTAAGTGTTATTCCATTCTTTGGATTATTCTTGATCAAATACAGTGACCATATTGGCCAAATTCATGACACATTATGAGAATTATTGTGTTTTTAGGTATGTGCCACATACTGGGTGTTTCAAAAATGACCGGTATATTTGAAAAATCAATAAAAATTAAACGAGCAGCGATACAAATACACCGTTTGTTGCAATATGCTTGGGACAACATTAAATTTTCAGGCAGACAAACTTTCGAAATTAGTTATAATTTTCAACAACAGATGAAGCTGCAGGCGATTTGAACGCTATAGAAGAAAACGCAGTCTGTGAATTTGCCATTCTGTAAGCCGTCTTTCTGTTGTACGCGTGTGCTCTTCACAGATTGCAAGTTTGCTGTGAAAAAATGGTTTATTCCTTAGTACAGAGGATTTTTGACTTGAAAAATCAGGTGCACCGCCACAATCCAGAAACAACTGAACAACTGAAGCAGTATATCTCTTCTGCATGTGAAGCCATCCCGCCTGCCACATTTACAAATGTATCTGGTAATTTCGTTCATAGACTATGTCAAGACATGTCTAGCATTCAAGTTTCCTTTTAAATAAAAAGTCGATTTAAAAGAAAAAGGAAAAGAAACGCGAAACGCAAATTAATGAAAATTAAAAAAAAAAAAAAAAAACTCCCAAAACAATCGTTTTGGAGCTTTCAGATAAATTATAAGACATTGTAAATATTTTAAAGAGCAGTGAGCATCAAATACGGGGCGGGAGATTTTTTAGGGGCAGCGGTCAAATATTTAAAAGTGTACAATTTTCTATCATTTCAAATGCAGACTTTTCACTAAGCTCTGGAATAAATATTACTTATTTAATTTAAAAGTTTCAGATAGTTTATAACGCTTAATATAGATTTTAAAGAGTAGGATAGGGGATACGGGGGCAATAATTATTTTAGGGAGGTATTGATCAAATATTTGAGATTATACCGTTTTAGATGGAGATTTTTCATAGCCCTGAGATAAATAATCATATATATTAAAACGGTAGGCTAATTTTTTAAAAATGAAAATTCAGTCATTTTCGCATGCGTAAAGGTGAATTTATTAGCCCTTCCAGTTAGAGGAAAGTCGAAGCAAGTCTGGTTAGCTCAGTGGTTGAAGGCAGGAATTTAAAGCTCTGGGCTTTTGTAGAGGACTAGGGTTCGATCCAAACGCTCGGCAAAATAATTTATTTGAATAATTATACATTTTACTACGAGGGAAAATTATATGATTTTTATTTTTTGTTATCATTATTATTTTGATGCTTTATAATTAAATAAAATTTAACCCTCAACAATGTTTTTTTTAAGTAACAATTTTATTTTTAAAATATTTCAAGTAATTAAAACATAGTAATTATTAGACAGAAACAGTCATTTTGCAGTTCAGGGCTTTAGAGATTATTAGAATAAAATTATTGAAAATTTTTACAAATCGCATTCTTTAAAAAAATATATAAAACAATAAATACAACACACATAAATAAAAATTGTAAAAATTTCGTAAATTTTAATTTAACATTTAGCAATATTTAAAAAAAATTTATTCTAATTTTCTAAAAAATGTAAATGTTTAAACATTATTCTATCAGTAGGTAGTAACAGCAATTTTCCACTTTTCTGTCATGTGCGTGGACGTTTTAAAAAAGTAATCCATTTGTAAACTTTAATATACGTGAATTATATAAATAAATAAATGTTATACATCATTTAGACCATATACTAAATGATTTTTAACTAAATTCCCGAGTGCCGTTTTAAAGTAATGTCTGAATCTTTAAAACTGTGAAGTCTTCTAAAATATTTTAGAAATAGTGTAACAATTTTAACTTAAAATATTTAAGCAAAAGTATTTTTCATTTAATTTAAATTAATCTACAATTTTTGTTACATTTTGTATGAACATTACAAGGAATATTTATGTTTGTGTGCATATAAGGAAAAGTATTGAATATTTTCTGGAAAAAAAAGAATAAAATAAAGAAGAGAAAACAGGGGGAAAGAAAAATAGTTATGTAAGAATTATAATTGAACTACTTTGTGATACTTATGGTTTAATAATTAAATAATGTATGAAAAAGTTATGAAAAATTCAGATAATTCAAATATATTATAAATAGTTACTTAGTAGCATGAAATTTAAAGTTTAGGGATTTAAAATGAGACTGATAAAAATAAAATTAATAGAAAACTTTTAAATATAATTAAAAAAAATAGAAAATACTAAACATTGTTTTTTTTTAAAACACTGAGAAAATTTACCAAAATAAATATCAGTTCAATTAGTTTTAGTTATCCTTCTGCTAAAAAGCAAGCACTGTTAAAATTCTGCTTAAAATTCTTTTAGGTGATTTCTTGAGTAGGTTAGACTGACAGCACAATGAAACGCTTTGAATCTGTTGAAATCACATAGATAACATAGAAATAAATCAAGTTTTCAAAACTTTATTTACAGGTAACTAATTAAGAAAAATAAACATTATTCTAATTAATCTTTTAACATGTTTATCGTCAAATCTTGACGGGTACCATCTTGTACTTATTTAATATAAAATTTTAAAAATGTACTTACTCTTATTTTCGGACAATAATTTCATCAAATATCTTTCTTAAGTCCAGAAACGGCTTTGTTAAGAAAGAAATTTCGCCCCCTTATGGCTGAATGTGAAACTAAAAGATTCCAGACACCCTCCCCCCCTTTTTTTTGGCCGTGTGTTCGCAGAATTTTGCTAAACGGTACCGAAGGCAGCGAAGATTAAGTTCGAGATTAGATCTTTCTATAACATTTTGTAGTACGAATTTTAGATATATTTTAGAATATTATTACTGACCCGGGCAACGCCGGGCGACTCAGGTAGTAAATAAATAAAAGTTATAGAGAAAATAATATAAAAGCAGAAAATGCAATAATCGATAGTCCTACGTTAAAAAATATTTATCTTATTTTAATGAAAAACTAAGAAAACCCCATGACTATTGAAATTCAATAAAATGTCCTCAACATTTTTATTAGAAAATTCATTAAATATTTATTCATTCATTGTTATCAAGAACAATTTTCTTGAATGGGAAAAAAGGTTTACTTTTATTGATCAAATTCTAAAAGTGTTTTTCAAATGTTGCTTTAGTTACGTAATTCGAAGAAATGCTAATGAGGCGACAAATATTGATTCCAAATATTAACTTAGCAAAATATGTTTCATAATACGAATAAAAATTGAACAAATAAATAATAAAACTTTTTGAGTTATTGATTCTTGGATTAAGAAAATAATGCAGAATACGTTAATTCCAGTTAATGTATTCTGCATTTTACTTAAAGCTGCATTTGTATCTAAATTTATTTTCCGAATATTCGCATAAATATATCATTTACATGAATATTTTTTTTACTCGTTTTTATTGTTTAATGCTATAGTTTAAAGTAGATTTTTTTTTAAAACTGTTTTCTCCATTTGAAAATATAAGTTAAGAAGTATTTCACAAGGTATTTTTTTTCAAGTCGTTGAAAAATAAAATTTTAAGTGTATTTAAGTTATAAAATGAATTTCACTTTTTTTGTACAGTTGAAATTGTATGTAAATATTTCAGATTAGGGTTTCAAATTAAAATATTTTCGTACAAACTCCTCTAAAATTAAAATTATATAAGGCTCGTTCTGGAAGTTTGCAACACACACACATATATATATATATATATATATATGTATACACAGAGTGTCCCTAAACTCATGGTACATACGCTAGGGAGTGATACAACACATCAAGACGAGTAATAGTAATTAGGAAACCAAGGGTCCTAAACGTTTTCCAAAGGAGATATCCGCCATTAAAGTTTGGGGCCCAAAACTTCAAATAAACATAAAAAACGGAAAAATTGGTTGACTGATTTGCGGTTTTCATTAAAACTATTCTTTATGACAGTATTTTCTTGAAAATAAATTATAAAGATAAATTTCGAAAAATGCCGATAGAGGGCGCTTTAAACATTGGATTAAAGAACAACTATTTTTTGCCATTATTTTCTGCATCTCATTAAATGGTTTGGTAAGCTTAGATTTAAACTTAAATTTTGAGCTTTAAATATGAATAGTTAGGAATGGTTAAGTAGCACAAACTGAACTGTGTTCAGAGTGTTCAAATTTCAAATGATTTTAAAAAATGCAAAAATTGGTCGATTGATTTGCAGTTTTCACTAAAACTATTCTTTATGTCGGTATTTTATTGAAAATAAATTATAAAGATAAATTTCAAAAAATGCCGATAGAGGGCGCTTTCGACTTTGGATTAACGAACAACTATTTTTTGCCGTTAATTTTTGCATCTAATTAAATGGTTTCGTAGGCAAAGATTTAACATTTAAATTTAATTTTGAGCTCAAAATCTGAATAGTTGGGAGTGGTTAAGTAGCACAAACTGAACTGTGTTCAGAGGGTTTAAATTTCAAACGATTATAAAAAACGGAAAAATTAGTCGATTCGTTTGCGGTTTTTTGCTAAAACTGATCTTTAAATCAGTGTTTTCTTGAAAATAAATTTTAAAGATAAAGTTCACAAAATGCCGATAGAAGGCGCCTTAGACATTGTAGTAGCGTACAACTATTTTTAACCGTTTTTTTTTTTTTTTTTAAATCTCATTAAATGCTTTCAAATGCTTAGATTTAAATTTTGAGACCAAATTCTGAATCTTTGCGAGTGTTTAAGTAGCGCAAAAGTGAACTGTGTTCGAGGGGGGGGGGGGCTAAATTTCAACTCCTGAACACACTTCAGTTTGCGCTTCTTAACCCCTCCCAACGATTCAGAATTTGAATTCAAAATTTAAGTTTAAATCTAAGATTTTGAAAACATTTAATAAGTTTTGGAAAGCATTTAATTAGATACAAAAAATAACGGTTAAAATTAGTTGGTGGTTACTTTGAAGTTTAAGGCGCCCTCTAACGGAATTTTTTGAAATTTCTCTTTAAAATTTATTTTCAAGAAGATACTGACTTAAAGAATAGTTTTATTTTAAACCGCAAACGAATCGACCAATTTTTCCTTTTTTTTTATAATCATTTGAAATTTGAACCCTCTGAACACAGTTTGTGCTACTTAACGACTCCCAACTATTCAGATTTTGAGCTCAAAATTTAAGTTTAAGTTTAAGTTTGCGAAAACATTTAATCAGATGCAAAAAATAACGTAAAAAATAGTTGTTCGTTACTCCAAAGTCTAAAGCGCATTCTATCGGCATTTATTGAAATTCATCTTTATAATTTATTTTCAATAAAATACCGACATAAAGAATAGTTTTAGTGAAAACCAAAAATCAATCGACCAATTTTTCCGTTTTTTTTATAATCATTGAAATTTAAACCCTCTGAACACAGTTAAGTTTGTGTTATTTAACCACTCCCAACTATTCAGATTTTGAGCTCAAAATTTAAGTTTAAGTCTAAGCTTACGAAATCATTTAAAGAGATGCAAAAAATCACAGCAAAAAATAGTTTTTCATTACTTCAAAGTCTAAATCACCCTCTATCGGCATTTTTCGAAATTTTTTTTTATAATTTATTTTTAAGAAAATACTAACATAAAGAATAGTTTTAGTGAAAACCACAAATCAATCGACCAATTTTTCCATTTTTATGTGTATTTGAAATTTTGGACTTCAAACTTTAATGGCGGCTGTCTGCTTTGGAAAACATTTGGGACTCTATGTTTCCTATTTACTATTACTCGTCTTGATGTGTTCTATCACCCCTAGCGTATATACCATGAGTTTAGAAACACCCTGTATATGCGAGTGTGTGAGTATATATACAGGGTGTCCCTGTGTCAGGTGTGTCAGGTTCGGGAGATAGAGCAGACACACAGACAGACGGACGGCAGTTTTCTTTTTTAAAAGTATGTTAATCGGTATCGCCAGTATCTAAAACGTCTAAATCCGTCAATGCTTTTTTTCGATTTTCAAAACGATTGCAAGACTTACCCTATACTACGTATGATGTGTAAATAAAACACCATTAATCAAAAAATGAATATTATTTAAACAACTATTTCTATTTACCGTCGAGAAGACTGGCCTGTCTGGAAATGCATTTCTCTTTAATTATTTTCTCTTCGTTTGTATAAAATAGTTTTAAATTTTAAATAAAAATTTCAGTGTTTATCGTAATTTCTTCATGTATTTAAAATTTGTGAACTTTTTTAGATAAGAAAAATAGATGAAAAAAATATATATCGAACTGATTGAAATGAAATATCCCGTTTTAAAAACAAGAAATCTATTTTAATCAAAATATAAACAGATTTTCCAATAATTAATTAAATTTAATATGGCACGACTGAAATTAGGTTTGATTCAATTTTAGTATACTAATATTTTTGCTATCAATAATAGTTATATTTATGAAACTTTTAATTGATGAATTTATTTTAACTTGTTTCTCTATTTTGGCACTTTGAATATTTTTCGTAAATTTTACTCCATTTATTTCAATTTCACCTGCCTTTTGTGAATTTACCATAAATTTTCGAAATTATTATATATTCTCCCTTTATTATGCAAAATGTTGTTTAAAAAGGAAATATGTTCCATGTTGTTTGATAATTTGACATAGATATTTTTAAAAAATATGTAATGTCTACTGAATTTTCATCCAGTGAAATTTTCATTTAAATCCCTCCTGACGAAGTGAATTTTGATGTGACATTCATTTTCATTCTAAACAACTTAAAAGCGTGTTATAATATGCTACAAATTTTAATGGACAACTCTAACCATTATAAATAGATGGAACATGTTTTTAAAGATATTTAATAAACTGAAATTTTATGTATTCAAATTAGTCGAAACCACGTTATTTCCAGACCTAAAATTTTGAACTTTCACCAAGTGGTAATGTTATTACAATCAAGTCGGAAATTGTATGTCAAACTTGTAAAATAAGGTGCGTTCGTAATGTACCTAGCATTTTAAATATTCAGATCTTGCTGTAATTGTTCTTTCAATCGTATGCAAAAATGCATGAATATTGAATTTATTACGATTATATATATATATTAAATTCAGTAATACCCAAACAATAGGATTCCATCTTAAATCTAATATAATCACCATAGCAATCTATAATCATGACCTCTCATGGGATATCACTGAAGTAATGACGTCTGAGAAGATGTAATAAAATAAAAGAAACTTTATTCCTACCTTTTTAAGTTTTCATTCGATTTTTATAAATTTTGAAATGACTCGCAAAAATTTTTAACAATGACAAATATTATATTTCAAAGAATATGGGTATTTTTTACACTCTTGGATGAGGACAGACGGACGAACCAGACGACAAGTATTACTGTTACGTATAGACCAGGAGGCGGCAGCACAGACAATCCCGTCCCCAGTTCATGGCTGAAATTCCAGAAATACTTAAAATTCGATTCGCATATTAAAACACAATCAGTCTCTCATGCTAATCTTGGTGGGAAACACCTAAAAATCGTATTTTAATAGTTGATTCGTAGATTTAACATTATGTTTTCGTACTTCCAGTCATCCATGTTTTCATACTTATAGATACAGGAAAACACAATGATAAAGTTACGAGTCAATTTCTAAAATCGAGTTGTAGGGTGTTTCTCACCAAGATAGAACTTGGCAGACCAATTTAATTTTAATATTCGAATCGAGTATTAACCAATTCTAGGAGTGGATTGATCGTCTTGGTTGTCTTCCAGTCCAGTATTTATATAATTTCGAATGTACCTAAATTGGAACATAATATTTTCATGAATCCTTTTCTAGGTGTCACGAATACATCCTTACAAAAACTATTGTTTCGAACGAGTATTTATTCACCAAAATTTTTATTTGAATATTATGTTTTGTGTATTTAATATTTTTAATTAAAAAAATGATCTTTGTTTGTAATAATTTATGCACACATTCAATTAATCCAAAAATTTTTTCATTCAGTGTAGATTAATGAAAAAGAATGTACGTCAATACATAATTTCGTATAACTCATTACTATATTCAACTGAGATATTTGTAATTTAAAACCAAAAGAATTTACCATCAAAGAACCTATATCACATAGAAATATAGATTAATTGCAAAGGATATATAATTTGAATAGACGTTTTTCTCAATTTACTCTTAATTTATTTGTAATTTTGTGGCGACGTTAATTCGCCTGATCTGAAAAATGGAAACTGAAGCATATTGTAACTGGTTCAGTATTATAGCGGAGAGCGAGAGTAACGGGACATGAGCATCCTCCTATTTGGCGAATGTGTGGCATGGTTTTGGCGAGAACATAGCTTGCTAGAGAACTCAGTGAAACTCTTTGGTCACTTGCTATACGACGCTCATCGATGGTGAGTCGCGTTTGGAACGGCTACCAGTCAGCTGCCAAGATCACTTTTAATATGTTTTATTTTTTATATGTTAAGTTATTTACTCAGTTGAATTTTTATATGTTTAATAAAAGAAATATTTGTTCAGTGAAAAAGATCATATTTGATCGACAATCTTAACCTTCCATCCCCACAGTTTATTTTGCTTATTTTGTGCTTGTTTATTGTTATAAACAGAATTTAACTGTGTTCATGTTATTCCGGGTCTAGTAAGTTACTATATAGTAAACAATGAGGAAGAAAATTCATTTACATACGCATTAAAAGAAAAAGGTCAAGTCGGAATTTGTACATCAAACGAAGCAAATGAGGTGTGTTCGTACTATAATGAAGTTTTTAAAACATTTAGATCTTGGTGGAATTGTATAAAATAGTATACTGTACAGTATCTGAAACCTTTTATGCGTCCTGTAAGTACTTTATGATTTCTACTATACAGAAATTAATTTGTAATAAACTTCGGCAACATATATCAATTTCATAAATTGTGAAATAGTTTAAATATAATTAAAATGCACCCCAAACAACGATTTCTCCTACATCATTATGTTATAGAATACATTTGTGTGGCACTGTAAAATAATCAAAAAATTCTTCACCGCTCAGGTTGAATAGAATGTATATTTTAGCATATATTTTATAGATGCACGTGAATATTATCATGTTCGAAAAAGCGTAAAAAGTCATTAAAATACACCTGAAACCATTTTTTTCCCGTTGGCCATAATGTAACGAAAAACTTTTGATTGTCCTTGAAATTGAACTATGCATCCGATTTTCATAAACTTTTAAATGTCTCAACAAAATTATATAAAGATTATATAATTTAAATTTCAAATGATTCAGTTGTGTAATTTTTACATTGTGATATGCGGCCAGATGGACGGACTTATGGACAGACAAACGGACTGAACGACAACTATAGGTGCTATGTATTTACATAATTACGGACGAACCTAAAAAAGTACTCCAGTATCAAATATGTTTCAACAAAATATTTATTTTTAAAAAATGTATAATTTAATATAGCTTCTAATTCTTATAAGTTTTAATTAGAAAACATGTCTACATGTCCCAAAAGTATTAAAAACTTGCTCTTTTAAAATTGACCGAAAGATGATACTTTGAATTTTATAAATACGAGGTGGAACCCGTCGAATTTCGACGAAAGAAAACGTTTAGGAAGGAACTGTTTCATTGATTTATAATAAGCCCACAAAATTAGTTACAGTAAAAAATGCATCTTAGATTGGTCAGACTAACTCTCACACAAATATTATTTTAAGCTAAAAAGAGAAAAAAAACTATTTCCATAAAACTAAGTTGTCCAAATTATTAAAATTAAATTTAAATCGCATATGTAATCAGTAAAATATAACAAAGATAAGTTAGTGACGAAATTATCAATTGAGGATCTTATGTTTGGTATAAAGCAAATGAAAAAAAAATATATATTCCAAATTGGCATGATCATAGAATTTCCATGTAAAATCTAAACCGGTCATAATTTTCATACTGTCAAAATTTACATACGCACTTTTCATAGTATTTTAATTTGATCATTTTAAAATCATTTGCTTTTTTTTATATAAAAAGACGTTATTTGCATCCGCTAAAAGCATTCCATTTTTACGGATGCAGTCTTAAACAACATCTATAAAAAAGTTTGCATATGACGTCATTAGGACGGAATATTACACAAACGCAGCAAAAACAATATTCAAAGCACTCAACAAAATAAATCGGAAATGGGATGATTCACAAATCTTCACTTCTTTATTTATAATAGCTCCATGTTTTATCAGAAATCGTTCATTTGCATATTTTTTCAAATTTGGAAAATATTGCATACATGCGGATAAATAAAATTGCACTTATTTAGCTTTCTGATACGAACTGAGTAAATGCGGTGAAGTCATTTGAATAAAATGCGCTCTAACTGTATTAAAAGTACAGTTTTGTGAAGAGAAATTGTTGTATCCTTTGTAAATAAGGTTTTCAGTAAACTAAAAAACCATTTAGTTGATGAATAAAAATACAATAAAAACAAATTTCATCGGATTTTACGTCAGACGATATCTTTTGACATGATTTTTTATTTCAGTTTTTATCAATTTTAAGAGAAAATGGCATATTAATGTTGCCACAGTTACAAAATTCGTACTTAAAACTATAAAAAAAAATTAATAACTCATAAACAAATTGAGATACAGCTTTCAAACAAATTGCATTTAAAATTACATTTTTTTCTCAATACGACGGTATAAAAATTGAAAATGTGCGATATTTAGAAGTATAAAATTTGTAGTATTGAAAATTTCAAAACTGAATTGCATGCGAAAGTGTTGCCATTCACAAAATGACGTATGCGTTACGCACAGATACGTTTGGCCTTTATAATATAGATTAGGCGTTTTCTGGCACTGTAAATGGAAAACGCATCCTTCTTCCCTCAAACCGCTATTTTTTTTTTCAAAGTATAGTTACTCGGAAAGTTTTTTTTGAATTTGAAATTTTTGTGTTTTAGTATTACTACAAATTATCATTGTTTTATTTATTGTACGTTAACAGTTAATTGTCATTTACGTAATATGTATAGAAGATGCAATGTTTCCGTAATATATTTAAAAGGAATATATATAACTATTGTTTTATGTATAAGAAGTATCCGAAGAAACGAATTCATACATAAGAAAAAACTAACAGCAGTATTAACGATAAAGAAGCTATCATTTATCGAAGTTCTCTGTTGTTTTTTAATTTGTTTTTTTTATTATACGGTAGTTAATGAGCTTAAACTTACGTGTTCATCTTCCACAGTGAGAAAAATTCTGAAGTTAATATGTTATTCAATTATTTAGGTAGAAATTTATATATTTTTAAAAAGTGACATAAGATGTTTGTTACATGACGGAGCAGAATTTTTTTAGGATTTTTTAAACTGGAATAATACTTTTAAAACTAACAGTCTAAGAATTATTAAAATATGAAATACTAATTGATTATCCGGTCGACCAAACATCTATCGCCAAACTATAAGATAATAGGCAAATCAAGAGTGGTCGTAAATATCACATTCATTTGACTTTAAACACCGATACAAAGATTTGATACTTATCAAAATATATTTTATTCGCGTTTTTATTTGCATTTTCATTAATGTTTTACTAAATTAATTATTCTTTCGATAATTCAAAGAAAAATATGTCAATTTGTATAATATGACGAATGATTTAGCAATTTGTATAAGTTGGCGAAATTGTTCATCAACGCGATAATCAAGTAGCACTGTAAAACATTTGTGGAAACGTTACTCCATACAATTGGTGTAAAAATGGTGGCAAATGCTGCCTCCAATTTCATGGAGTAATTGTTATCACATATGCAATTGTGTAATTTAAACCTGTATTACTGGTGTAACATGACAATGTTACACCGGTTTTAACGGTTAAAATACTTCATAGCAATGCTGCCACCAATTTTACGGAGTAATGTTTCCACAAATGCTTCTCAGTGAGGGGAGAGGGTTGTACCTTGGACATATGTGTACCTCGGTTCTATGCTAATTCTAGTTTTATTTGTTTAAATCATTAAAAAAGAATATTTGTATATTAAATATTTCCCACTAGAGGTCTCATTTAAGTTCTTGATATTTGTTTAGTAGTTCAACTATTTGTACATTTTTGAGAAAGGAAATTCACCTTTCAAAAGTAATTTTTTCTAGATATTTCTGTTATTTTTATACTAAAACATATCTATTTTTTTTTAAATGAGGATTAGGAATAATAAAGCAATGCTCTAGCTACTGCACCATGTGCGTTAAATAAAGTTAGGCCTAACCTTAAAATCATGACTGGTAGTTTTATTTTTAAGTGTCAAATGGTGTACCATGAACCTAATAAAAGTGGTGTACCTTGGACTGTGTCCAAGATACACTAGGTATTGTCTAATGGATCTGAAAGGCAGCTCAAAAAGTTAACATTTGGAATTGGGTTATCTAGTTACAATCTTGGCTAAAAAAATATAATTATTAATATAAATAATTTTTAATGTCTTTTATGATTATAGTAAGTGCAATTGTTCTGAAGTTTTATGTCTACTTAGACTTACTTATTTTTAAAACCTAATAAACAATAAAATGCATCACAAATTTTTATATGTAGCTTCTTAATTAATAAATGTTGATTTTATTCACTAAAAACAAGTTTTTTTTTTCCATTCTTAGTAAGGGGACCAAGGTACACCACTAGTGATATAACTCGGTCCTATTTTCATTTTATTTTTAATTCAAATTTTTTTATGGAAATTATTTATATAAAAAATTAAGACAAATATATGTACAGCTCATATTCAAAATATTAGAATAATTGAGAAAAAGTAATAAGAAAAAATTATTTGTCATTTATTTATTTTTTATACTAAGTAAATGCAATTAAATTTCTTATAAATTAAATCTGGAATGTTTAGATAAGATTTTAACATTTATAAAATATAAAATACAGCACAATAAATTAGGTATACAGCTTCCTTAAACACACCAGAATATTAGAATAAAATTTAGATTGGTTCAAAATATTAGAATATTTTATTTTACGCAACAATATTACCTTATGAATATGAAGTAAATGGTAGTTAATATTTTGTAGCATCCCCTTTAGCTTTCATAACAGCGTACAATCTATCTTGCATACTATATACAAGGTGTTTACAAACATTTCTATCAATATTAGCCCAAATAGACTTTATACGTGCCACTAACGCAGTTTTACTTGAAGGAGGATTTTCTTGAAGTTTTTTCTTCATTGTACACCATAAGACGAAAAAGAAACAATCTGCAAAAAAGAATACTGATTTTAAATAAAATAGTCAGAATTTAATCAATGATGCCACCAGTTAAGAATTGGTAATAATTAAAGGAGAATTAATGTGAAATATTCTAATATTTGGAACCACTTGAATAAATATTCTAATATTTTGACTTTTCAAAAAATTTTTTTTTGCAATTAATCTTTTCAAAAATGATATTAAATTTAAGATAACAAGTACGTTTAGGCCAATGTCAGATGACCGATTTTTTCGACGCTTTGGCTTTCGAGTGAAAAATAAACATCTGCGCTGCCTCATTCACACGGACGTGACCTTTCCGTCAAAATGAGCAGACGATATTGTCTCTAGATATAATAGAAATCTTTTGATTCGATGTTTTTAATTTAAATTAGATGGATTTTTTGAAGGAAATAAAATATTCTGTAATTTTTATTAATTATTCAAGAAAATTGAAAAAATATACATACACAGACGGTACTGGATTCATCCTGTGAGAAGTGATAGATTATTTATCGGATCCAAAATTAAATTACAGGAAATACTTTTTAATACATCTGATTTTAAATGAAAAATCCACTATATTTTAAGAAATATAGATGACAGCGAATATTATTAAATGATTATAATTGTTGTTCAACTTTCATTTAGATAATATTTCTTATTTCTTCTTATTATTAAATAAATTAAAAAAAAAAACTAAATTGATTAAAAAAAAAATGTTGCTACAGTACATGGTAGCAAAACAAGCATCTTAGTTCTATAAATGTAATATAGGACCGACAAATTTTCAAAGTATGAAATTTTCGTTACATTAATCAAGAAGCATATGCTATCGTCCCAGGAGCAAAAGGTAGATTTTTTTTCTTTTTTAGGGTTAGACATTCATATAAAAGTTTGTCACTTTTTTTTTCGTAATTTTGGACACCCTTCCCTCTTACGATATTATATACTATCATTCCTCAAACACCCTCTCCCTCAGTAATGGCATCTTCAATAATGTGTAAAAATTCCTTTGATTTTTTTTTTTTTTTTTGCTTTTGTTTCGAGTGATGGTTACATTTATTTTTCGCATAATTTATTGATTTAGGTGTAGAGAAATCTAAAAAATGTCACTTTATATATGAAATAACTTTATATCAACCAACACTTAAAAGAAATAGTTAATATTTAAAAGTGTTTTAAAATAGCTTTAAAGCTTTTTGTTACATACCTTCAACAGTAATAGTGTCTTTTTAGAACAGTTCTCGGACAAGGCGGGGCAGGCAGAACTTCGAAAGGCGGATATAACAAAACAGACGAACAAGTTTTTCTTTTATTTACTAAACACAAGTATCGTTTAAAACATAACATCGTGTACAGTTTGTCGAACAGCGAATCAATGTATACATACACATATAACAACATAATAGTAATGCTAAACGTTGGGGTATTCCATATTTTGCAATTATATAAATTTATAATCATTTAATTATTTTAATAACATTGTATTTGCATAAAAATAGACAACAGTTTAAAAAAAGATAAAATACTATTTTGATGTGAAGACCGAGTTACAAATAAAAAAAGAATTCTTTTTTCTTATTGGGTCAAAAATGATAACGATATCAAAGACAAACCAAAACCTGTTAGCCCTGTTTCTGTTGTTCTGTTCTGTTAGCCCTGCTTCTGTGCTAGATTAAAGCGCATTTTAATCAGGAGAAAAAAATTTCACATTTTTGATTATTTTTCATTTTTAAAATACATTTAAAAATTTAATAAATATAATTGTTATTAATATAATGTAAAGTTCATCAAGGCTGATAAACATACAATATTAAAAACTAAAAAGAAATTTCTTTTCATGGTATTTACGAAAAAAAAAAAAGTTCAAAAATTATATATTGACAATTTTGAAAAATGAAATTTTTCCTAATTTGTCGCCATATGTAAATAGCCTTTTAATATTTTACTAGATTATATTAAATTAGCTGCCACTCAAAATTTGGCAAAAAAAAATTATAATAATAATCTATATACATATATATATGTTACGCTATCATGATTATTCGTTAATTGCTTAATGGCAACGTCCAAATTAAACGCATCTTATTGGTTACTGTGCAAAAGTCCTTTGTTAAGACTTAGGCTGTGGTAAATTGGATTTGTATATGTTTTATTCCTTCGCTGCAATTATGGAGCTTCAAAATATCATTATTTTTATTTTTTCTGTTCTTTTGTACTTAAAAAAATAAATAAAAGTCATGAATTTTAAAGTTTTCAATTTCAAATTAAAGTTATATATTATAAATTAAATGAGTGGAATTATTATATTATTATATTATACGATATAATATAATATAATATAATATAATATAATATAATATATAAATAATTAATTTAAACGGGTACAATATTTGTTGATTTATTATTTGCGCCAGGCTAGCATAAAAATATTGAGCTCTTGATTTATCAGCACAGATGTCATACATGCAGCACATTGTGCGTTATTTTTCTGACGCCAATTTGACGAAAATTTCGTTTTCAAATACCAGCTACATACATATTTTTAACTAATTTCTATTATTTTAAAAATGAAATAATAATATATAAAGTTTAGATAATAATAATAAAATAATACAATTTGTATCATTTCAAAAAAGAAAATAAAAGTAAACAAGCAGTTTATTAATAAATAAATAACAATAGCCGGGTTACCATGTGAGGCGCATATAATTGCTATTTTGTTGCAGTCGCGCCAGTGTGGTGCGCTTATGATATCTGTATCTATTTCTCAGGGCGGAATCTTCTAATTTGGCAAAAAAAAAAAAAAAAAAAAAAAAAAAGAGCAATTAAAATAAATTATATGTAAAAGCAATATGATTTAATGCTTAATATACATTTAAAGTGAGACCAAACTGGTCTCCAAGAGCGGCTAGTAAAAAAAGAAAGAAGGAGAAAAAAAGAAAAGGAAAAATCTATTTTTACCAAATTTAAATGTATTTGCTTCAAAAATATAAATGATGCTTCTTAAAGCTGGTACTTTCACAAAATTGTGTTCCATGAAAACATACTAATCATAAATTATTCTAATGTTGTTAGATTTAAAATTTTGTAATTTGAAAAGCAAACAAATTCCTCAGAAAGAAAAAAAAATAGAAGAATAATTTAAAGAAGTTATTATTAAAAAATGCTTGTTTCGAATTAATATAAATAGATTTCATATCGTTACAAAGTGTTACTTTTTACAAACCTAAAATAAATCCCCCCCAAAATATATTAAATTTCACAAAAATACTTTTTATTTTTCTCAAAATGCTTCCCTTCCCCCCAAAACCTGCATCGATTCTTGACTACGCTATCACAACAAAAGCTCGTGAATCTCGATAAGAAAATAAAAAATCAGCGTTAAAAACAACTCTCGTCTGAACAAGATCTAATAAACAGAAGCCACCAGACACAAGCAGCTGGCCAACGGCTTGGGGGAAACGCGTAGCTTCGACATGAGTCTTGGCGTACATTTGAACGCAATGGTAACGCGTCGCTCGTCTGACAAGAGGAGGAGATAGTAATGCTCTCAATAGAGGGCGTCGTTTTGTCTGTTTTTGGAAATCGTCCGTCTGACATAGCCCTAAATCAACAATAAGTTCTTAATAAAAATATCGTTTGCATATTTTCATTAAAAGACATTAAATTACCAAACGATATTTTCAATTTCTAAAAAAAAAGGTAATTATTCTAATATTTTGAATATGAGCTGTAGTGTATCACATCATAAGATTTTATAAAATCTTTTCTTTTAGTTTTGGTAGCTTTTTTAAAAATTAACTAGTCGTTGGGGGCCACCGTAATACTTACCCATCATGGATATGCATATGAAAATAAAACATGTGAAACTATTTATACAATGCATTGCAATTCATAAACAAAATTTAAATATTGTTAATATACATAGTAATGCTATATTAAAGAACTGCTGATGTACCAATTTCGACAAATTACATAAAAACGCCAAACTACTCAAGTAGTACCGAACTGCGTAAAAGAAACATCCTTATAACTCCAAAAATAATAATTCCATTAACTAACAATTAACTGCGTCGGATTAAGCGTCTCATTTCCAATTAAAATATACTTCTGAATTGAAATTTGAATGAAATACAGGGTCATGAAAAATCGAAGAATGTGGAAAGCAAGATTACACATATCTCGGCAACTAATAATCCGATCGACTTCGTTTTATATGCAAAATATTTGTTATTTTATTGCCTTTTATGTCCATTCCTTAGAACAAAAAAATTCGAAAATTTTTATATACCTTTCATCAGAACGAATTTTTCGAGAGTCCGAAAAAAATACTTCCGGATAATCGAGGTTGCTGATATTAAATAGGGTTCGTCCCATTCTTACATACTAACTACATACAAAATTTCAAGTCTCTATCTCAATTTGTTCGGGAGATAGAGCGTTTACAGACAGACAGACAGACAGACAGACGGACGGCAAAAATTTTTTTCTAAAAATATGTTTTTCGGAATCTCCACTATCTAAAACGTGTGAATCCGTCAAAAAATTTTTTCGATTTTCAAAACGATTGCAAGACTTACCCTATACTACGTATGATGGGTAAGTAAAAATTAAAAAATCAAAATAGGTCCGAGGTATACCACCTTCCCCTAATGCGAAATATAAACATTGAATGCTTTTGAGAAAACATTTATTTAGAGCGTCAAAGAAACTACAACTTAAATTTTCTATAATTTCTTCCAACAAAATTAGGCTTATATCTTCTCCATTTCTGAGAAAATTTGTGTATGTTACCTTGAGCATAAAATATTTTTTGAAAAGCATTCATCATTACATATGCTGATCATATGCACATTATTATATATGTGTGCAGTACGAAATTTTTAAGAAAATTGTTGGATGTGACAATCCCAAAACTTTCGTCTATCCCCTAAATACATTTGAGATTTTAAATAGTAGTTACACATCCTAATACTTTAACATTATTAATTCAATACTAAACCAACTTTGATTTTCATTTTAAATTTCTTTTTCAGTGAGTTAATTAGAATGAAAAGGAGTTAATGTGGATCATGATATTTATTAAAAACAATAGTTTCCCCTTATTCTTTTATCATCAGCTGTTTGCAAATTATGGATTATTATTGCCGGATTAGCAGGATGCGATTTCCCGTCTCTGCACGAGCCGACGTACAATAGTGCGACGAAGAATCGAGATGATGATGCAAAAGCGCTACGCTATCGCAATGCTTCTTTCCCACGGAATATATACAAATTTAACGAAAATCTGCTGGCCATAGCCAAAAACATACACAAAAAATTTGGTTCAATTCTTCTCTGCGTAATTTTATACACTTTTCGATGGTCCAATAGAGAAAAAAGCATGGAAATAACTTTTACAAAGCGTCCTTCCTGAAGAATTATTTTTCAATTTCAGAGAGGACCTGCTGGCCATAACCCCAAAATAATCATACACAAAAAATGTAGTTCAGTTCTATGCATAACTGCATAAACTTTTTGATGATAAATTAATGAAAATGACACAGACATCACGATTATAGCGCTTCCTTCTGGCAGAATGTTTTTCAAATTCAGTGAGAATCTGCTGACCATATCCAAACATTTACACAATAAAATTGGTTTAATTTTATGCATAACTTCATACATTTTAGGTGATACAATATGGAAAATGGCACAAAAATTGCTATTACAGTGACCCCTATGGCGGATTTTTTTCAAATTCAGGGAGGACCAGCTAACCATAGCCATATACTTACACGGAAAATTTGGTTCATTACTATGCTTAACTTCATACACTTTTAGAAGGTACAATAATGAAAATGGCACAAAAATCGCTATTGCAGCGTCCCCTTCTGACGGAGTATTTCAAAAATGAAGGAGGACCTGCTTGCAAAAGCTAAAAGCATTCAAAAAAAAAGTATGTATATTTTCATACACTTTTTGATGGTAGAATGGCGACATACGGAGACATAGACACACACACGAACAAACAGAAGAAAGACTTTTTGTAAAAACAATTTTTTTGGAATCTCTGACCCCTAAAACGTGTAAATCCGTCTAAAATTCGAATTCTAAAAAAAAAAATTCGCATGCAGCACTTTCTTTTATTGAAGATAGAAGAAAGTAAAAACAAGAAAAAATAAATACTAAAATATAAGTACAAATGAAAGGCACTAGCTCTGCTATAAGCCATTACTCTTTAGCAGGCAGAACGGCTTTATATATTCCGCCCATTTTCCGTAAATTTTTTAAATACATGCACCCTTTAAGCGAAAGAGTGGATTTGGCTGCTCAGTAAAGATCTGTAATTTATTAGATAGTAAATGACTACTCATTTACGATCTAATAAATTACAGGTTACCGTTTTACTCAGCTTGATTTAAATTGCGTAAAAATAATTCGTTCTCTTGAGTTGTTTAAACTCTTTACTAGAAGCTGCTTTCAAATCGTGAGATGAGTGAATTTTGGAGCAACTTGAGTTATTTTGTGGCTGAGGTTTTAAGAGAGTACACGCGCCCATACATATAAATATATGTATACAAAAAAAGTTTTAACAACAAACAAAATTGAAAATCACATTTTTTAACCCTTTATCTACCGACAGTACTTATAAGTACCATAAAAATTACTTATTATAAAATTCTTTCAATAGGTCAATTAGTTGTAATACTGTTTAGAATGAGTTACAAATACATTACTTTATTTTGTTTCAAAAGCATTATTGGTAATAGAAAACAAAAATATTTGTAAAAGGATGATTTCGTTTGCCTTTGTATCTTTTCAGGTTTCTTCGCGCTGAGGGTGGGGGGATAGGGATTTTTCAATTCGAAAGTATGTCTATATTTATATTGTAAGTACATCATATTTGTACATTTTATAATTCAACAAAATAATAAAAAACAATCTATACTAATAAAAGAACAAAACGCTTTATCTATGTGTCTGCGATGGCTAGCAAAATCTACAGCATGTACGAAGCTCAAAATGTTTTTGAGAGTAGCCTCAAATCTCTGCTGATGCACTTGAGCTTCAGAATTTCGATTTTCCAATTATTAACTGAGTAACTAATTAAAATCGAGAGGTCACTCTCATAAAAAATCATCTCTTTCCCAATTTTTTTCTCTTTCGTTTGTTTACGGTTGGTTGGTTGTATAAAAATTTTCGGAGAAGTAATAAGAAAGTGGAGACAAAATTAAAGAAACCAATTTGAGATTTTGACGTTTCAAAGAGTGACTTTTTTTTTCCAAAGACTTTTAAAATTTATAGACTGGCAAAATGTCAGTTTAACTTAGGATTTTTGAGCTGTTGTACGTCAGATCGTTGGTACTTCGTACATTAGAATACATGTGTGGTTAGCTATGTTGCAGTAAATATATATATATATATATGTACATACAAGGCTTTTTAGCAGCTTTTTTAAATCATTGATTAAATTTGAATGCATTTTATTTAAGTTTAAATTTTATTATGACTTTAATTTGTTTTTAAAACAAAAATTAAATGTCTGTTTGACGTACAATTGTTCGAAGCGGCAGACGATTCATACACAATAATAAATTATCAAATAGCAAAGTAAATTATATATCAGAAATAGTCACTAAAAGAATAGTAGCAAAACATAATGTTTAGGCGTATTAACACATAACCCGATCCCAACCAGAAAAAAACAGACCATACTCCGATCCAAGCAAGACAAAAAATGACAAAAAATCCATGAGCATAAACCTGACCCGAACCTAAAAATTCAATTTGAAAAAAACTATGGATTTGATATCTCACCCGAATCAAATCTGAACCCCACAAAAATAATCAAATAAAGCATAACCCAATCCGAACAAGGAAAAATAATGTTAGGTATATGCAACCCGACCCGAACTTAAATATTTTCTTTGAAAAAACCTGAAAAGTGACCAGAACGAAATCTGAAATCGATAAAAATATTCCAAAGAACTATGACCCGATAAGAGCAAGACAAAAAAATTTTCGTGACCATAAACCCGACCCGAACATAAAAATTCCATATGAAAAAAACTATGGATTCGATATCTGACCCGAACCAAATCTGAATCCCATAAAAATATTCAAATGAAGCATAACCCAATCCGATCAAGGAAAAATAATGTTCGTGTATATGCAATCCGACCCGAACATAAAACTTTTCTTTGGAAAAATCCGAAAAATGACCAGAACGAAATTTGAAATCGATAAAAATATTCCAAAGAACTATAACTCGATAAGAGCAAGACAAAATAATTTCCGTGAACATAAACCCGACTCGAACCTAATAAATTCCATTTGAAAAAAAGAGGCAGTATTTACGACTCCTTGTTTTATGGAGATTTCAGCTGCAAGATCTTCGAGTGGGGCCCTAAAGTAGGATCACATGGGAAAGTTGGCTCCCTAACTTTGAAGCCGATGGTGTCGTAAGACCCAGGTCATCAACTGATCCACTATTCACTAGGCTTTAGGGAGGCGTGACCCAGACTCTATGAGTGCTTGGACACTGAATTCTGTTAAATATGCTAATTCGTGTCAACTACTTGGGATCTAATATGAAAATGTTTGAGATCTTGGAGATTTTGTGGCTATGGTGATGAAGGAGTAGTGAGGCACAGGTCTAAAAAATCTGAAAGAGTTAGGTTGTCAGTATCCAGCGGCCAGAAAATGTACTTATATGGGGTTTTTTTTCTTTTATTTGTCAATGAACCGAATGGTGCATTTGAAAATATTCACACTTGCCTCCGAACTTATGTTTCGGATTTGTAGCAATTAAGATGTCTGATTGACTCCGGTCTTGTAACCCCAGTGGTTGAAGATATCCTCATTCCTGTATGTTAATATATATACCGTGGTGTCTCTCTATAACGAAACTCCATCCAACGAATTTTTCTATTTAACGAATTTTTGACAGGAACGGTTAATTTTTTTCATGATTACATTAAAAATAATCCCATATAACGAATTATATATTTTCATTTAACGATTTTTTTCTAAAATGTTCTATCAATAGTTCAAAAAACACTTCAAATTATTTATAGAATATTTTTTTTCGTTGATTTCTGGTTTATATTTCATAGCTACATTTCTCTACTTTATTCCTCATGACCAAAAAAAAAAAGACATTCAACCTCTCCCCCAAGAAAAAAAAACTTTTTCCATGGTTACACATGACTTTGTTTTAGCCAAGATGAACATGCATTCTTGGAAAAGATTGGAACATTTGCTTGCTAGTGGGACAATTTGCAACTATAACAAAACATCCTAAAAGATAAAACTATTCCATTATTGCCTTTAAAATGGTGTTTGTTTCTTGGTTTGTATAGTACGGCAGGAATAAGGGGGAATTGGAGAACAGGTCGTTTTTCAGCAGGTTTTCATCTACCTAAATTAACTCTCATTACTTTTAGAGTTTAGAGAGGTTGCTTGTTGCTTGTGGCGACTCGGCGCATTTTATATTGTGAGAGATCATTGGAATGAAGAGTTGTTACTAAATGTCATATTTGCTGGTGTTATCTTCTACTGCATTTGTATAAAATCGCTTCTAGTTTAAACAAAACTCTCTTTGGTAAAGTAATAATTTTGAACATAATCAATAAGGCACTGGGGAAAAAGAGGAAGTGGCGAAAGTGTTTGAGATTCTGAAAAAAATTCCTTTAAATATTTCAAAACTTAATAAAACACTTCAAAAACAATTCTGTTTCAAAATTTAAACATTAAAGGAAAAAAAAAATTGCCGTTCTCTATTCAACGAATTTTTCTACATAACGAATTTTTTGTCTGAACAATGGATTTCGTTATATAGAGACTAGACTATATTTGTGTATTTAAAATTTGTTTAGTTCTAGTTTCCCGGAAGAACTTGAAATCTTAGGAATATTCCTAAAATAAACCCTACAAATTCGTTAAGTCTTTTCATTAATGCATACATTGTTATTAAGGGTAAAAATCATTAAATAAATATTTAACCTTAACTCTCAATGTAGAGATCAATGGAAGATAGTAGTAAAATCTCCACCAGGTTGAAAATATTTGTTTAAAATTAGTTTTACGATGAATCATCCTTTTGGGAAAAGAATACCTTATTCAATATGTATGATTTTTACTATGCGTAATTTTTATGTAAATAAACGTTTATTAAATTATTATTATTTTTTTTTTTTACTTGTCTTTGGTTTTAAGTTGGAATAAGTGTTTGGTTAATCGTTTATTTTAATATAGATAGTTATCTTTGCTTGCATAATAATTTGATAAAACCTCTTTTTTAAAGTATTTCAAATTTGTCTCGCGGTGTACATGTCTTAAAAGGGAAATGTTTTTTTTATAAATTTGATATTCCCATAAAATCAAGAAGTCAAGTAATCGCATAAAATCACACAACACTTTATCTTTCTTTTTTAAGGGGGGGGGGGAGGATGACGTTTTATGTCATATTCGTAGATTATCCATTATCTAACCAGATAATTTACGATTAGAAAGTATTTGGGGACCAGAAGCCCCCATGAGATATCTTTAAGATACATTTGAGAAAAGGGCGCACCCAACACCCTTGTTTTCGTTCATATATTATATTTTCGATATTTAAAAGGCATAGTGTAACCTATTTTTTGGCTAAACTTCGCTAGCAGTTATGAAATGATGTAGTTATATTTTTTATTATTTTTTGTCTGTACATTAAGTTATTATGGCATAGTAGATCATTTGAATCCGCCGTGATGAGCCGCCCATCTTTGTCGGTGACCCCTATCTACATCCTGAACATGAAGAATCTCTTGAGCGAAGCGTTGTCGATATGTTAAGCGACCACGAATAACTTTGAAAGTCTTTATTTACGATCCCAATGTCTTGGACTCAAAATAGAAAAGGAAAAGAAGGAGCGAAATTGAAACCGGACAAATTTTAAAAAGAAAGTAGACAAATTAAACACACCGAAAAACGGTTAGTGGGTGGGCGAAGCGATGAAACTAGCGATCGACCGAACCTACATCCCGAATATATTTGTCTCGGACAGCGGTTGAGGGTTTTGGTCGGGTCAACCGCCCGATGAAGGCCCATCTTCGTTGGCGACCCCTACTTATGTCTCGAACATTAAGAATCTCTTGTGCGAAGCGCTGCCGCTGGAAAACGACCACGAATAGCATCGAAAGTATTTACTTACGACCCAAATGGCTTGGACTCTAAATAGAAAAGGAGAAAAAAGAGAGAAATTGAAACCGGACAAATTTAAAAGAGAAATTAGACAAATTAAAGACACTGAAAAACGATTAGTGGGTGGGAAGGGCGATGAATCTAGCTATCGACTGAGCCTACTTCCCGAATATATATATTTCTCCGAAAACGGTTGTGCGTTTTTTAATTATTATTTTTTTAGTAAAAAATGGAAGAAGTTTTTGAAACATTGGTGCAAAGGGCAAACGATTTGAAGGTAAACGATATTGAAAGAAAATGGATTTTTACTCAGTTATTAGTGACGGAAGAATGCAATTTTCTTGACAATTAAAACTCCAAAAGCCAGAATACGAATTTTTCGGATAGCTCAAATATACAGAAGAGGAAAAAAGAAGAAAGATTTTTTTCGAGGTTGGGGGGGGGGGGGGGTTCATTTTTTTAACTTTAACTTTTTGAACGAACTTTTTTTTGTTCCATATAATTCAGCATACACTGTAAAACATTTGTGTAACATTACTCCATAAAACTGGTGGCAGCTTTGCTGATTGTTATGGTGTGCTTTTTTTTCACTCATATAATGGTGTAATTTAAACATATGTTACTAGTGTAACATTACAAATTAGTGTAATGTTACACTGGTTATCTTGGTTAATTGTTATTCCACCATAAACTTGGTGGAAGCTTGGCTGCCAACAATTTTATGTACTAAATGTTACACAAATGTTTTATAAAGTAATAAAGGCAATCTCAGTGACTTTTATAACCGAAAAAAATATGTTTTAGTTCCTTTATTTCATTTCTCATCCGAAAACACGTGAAGTATATTGTAGATATAAATACAATTGAAAAATGCTTAATTTACAGATTATGGCATGCCCAAATTTTTTGTTTTTATGTCAGCAATTCAAACAAAATTCTTTCTGCTTTTCGTTACATATTGAATAAAGTTTATATTTTGCTTTTAATGTATATTTACATACGAAATTTTTTGAAAGAAATTCGATGTAGAGTATGTAGTCTCTGCATTTTTATTAGAACTGTGCCAAATTCTATAAGCTGCTTGCAAAATTTTGCTTTTAGGCCAAATTTTCTACGCAACATTTTATTTTTCGAGTACATGGAATAATCTTTCACTTTTTGAATAACATTTATTTTTTCAATGTGAGAATAAACTTATCACAGTATTTCAACATGAAGGGTGCATTTTTATAATTTTTTATGGGGAAGATTTTGGAAGTCTGACACATATTTTTAAAGAAATTAAAAAGGAAAATATTTAGTTTGATCGAAAATAATTCTTACATTATTATTTAACTCATACATCTTATATTTGATATAAAAATGTAATTTCTATAATTCAATGTTTGTTATGCTAGTGTGCATTTTATTCCATCGTTTCAAAATTTTATTTTTATAGTTAATTTCCTGTTAGTTATGCAATTGTACTTTAAACGTATTTTATTTAAAGGGTATACAGACTTTTACTGTAAAATTTCTTCTCTGTGATGACATTTCAGAAGAAAAGTATACTCACAGAAATGATAAAAGACAATGAGTCAAAACTACTGCATTAATACTAATTTGATAAATTTGATTTGATAACTTTTTGATAAATTTTAACAAAGCTAAAAAAGTCTTTTTAACATCCAACCATTACTCCTCCATTATCCGTGAATCCCTCAAAATTTTGCTTAACCCATTAGTGTCTAGCGTCCCATTTTTGGGACAGTTTAAAAAAATTCAGATAAGCGCATTTCACACCAGTAAAAAAGAAGGTAAATAAATATTTTTTTTTTCTCGAGACAAAGTCCTCCATAAATTAAGATAACATTTTTTCTTGCTTTAAAAGGGGTGGGAAAATGCAAAATTTTAATTTTGACGAAGAAAATAATTCAGGCATTAACTGGTTAAGAAAGATACTGTTTGCAATGACGTCATTTCATATAATATTCCTACACTCTGGTACAATATCCTTGGTGTTTCGATGAATTCATCGTGACTTTGTTTATACACGAGGACTGCTTTCATTTTCGTTTTTTTTTTATTTATTTTTATTTTTTTTATTTTTAATCAATTATTTTCTTTTAAGTTCCTTTGATAATGAATGCGTGGGCATACGAAAAATCTCAGGTAAAATAAATTAATAATATCTATTTTTTTGCAACCTTTAAGTAACTATTTGTGTAATTTGAGGATAAAAAAAAAACAGTCAGCAGCAGAAACAAACAAAAAAAAAAAAAATAATGATTATGATGCAAAAGTTACAATAACATCAATAATAATAATAATTACTGGAGTTCTTATGGAAATAATCTGTAATTAAGAGCAAAATTTAGATATTCTCCCGTAAAAAGATGTACCGTAAACCTGGGCTACTTTTACACCTCAAAGTAACTTAGTCTCCCTCTAGGCGGACGGATTTGTTATAGTTTTATACATATTTATTTGTGTGTTTTATGCACGTGATTGATTCTCGCTTTTCTTACAGCTCTTAGGCGTTAAGTGAAAAATGAGGACTTACGAAAAGCACCATGGATAGGGAGGAGCAGAATTATCGCAATTATACCGAAGAGAATGTGAAAAACGTGATGATAGCTGTCAATAAAAGCACAAGTAAAAAAAAAATAGCTGCTACAATATTCTAAATACCACGCAATACCCCTGTCAATGAGTGACTTTAAAAACGCACCCAGTCCGATGATCCTTATATAATCCTTATTTATGAAGAAGATCAATAGATATCAAAGACATTGACTGTCGTGGCTGATTAGGATTTTCCCTTAACTAAACACGATGTTAAGATAGTAATTAAAAAATACCGTAATCGGAAGAGTGTTAATATCACTATATTGACTAACAATAGATTGGGCTTGTAAGTGCTTAAGAGTCCACACTACAGACTGAAAAATACCCGGATGATAATGTTAAGTCTATGTGGGCGTTCTTTTCAAATATCTCGCTCAAATTTTAATATTTTTACATGATTCTTTTTTTTTTTTTTTTTTTTTTTTTTTTTTTTTTCGTAGGATAGCTGAAGACGGCTAGTTTTTATTTTTTCAATTTTGATTTCAGATTTAAAAAATGTTACTTTAACTTTCGAAACTGGTTAGAACTGGTTCTGAAATTGAAACTATTACATTATAAAAATATATGTAACCAAAATCGAAAAAGTAAAAACTAGCCCGGTTGTAGATCGTCCTCAGCTAACCAAAGAAAAAAGAAAATCTTGTAAAAATATTAAAATTTGAGCGAGATATTTGAAAAGAACGCCTCCATAGACTTAACATTATTTTTCAGTCAGTAGTGTATGCTCTTAACTAAGCACGATGATAATATAGTAATTAAAAATACTTTAATTGAAAGATTGTTAATATTCCTATATTAACTAACAATGGGTGGGGCTTGTGAGTGCCTAAGTCATCGGCAAGCCTCCCTACCCACTGACTCTCCTGACTTTGGACTAACAACAAACACTCTAGGTGATGATGTGAGCTATGTTTTCATACAGATGAATAAACATTGGAAAATCTTATTTTTTGCAATAAATCATAAAATTTAATTATTCAAATACCGCTAGGTAATCTAAAATGTTTCCTTTTTTATTTTACATAGATAGCTAAGGTAGCTTTGTCATAAATTGTTTACTATGAGTACTTAAAGCTTATTTGTAATAAGGTGACAAAGTAACCTCAAACTCGGAGTAACTTTCATACCCTTTTCTTTATTTTTTTCTTTACAATACTTCTGATATACACTTGAATCTGCTTTGATGTTGAAAGTAATCATTAGGTCGATGTGTCTGTATATTTTTTGAGATCCGAATTCGAAAGAAAAAAGTTATGTACAAAAATATGTCTAAAACGTGTTAAAGTAACCGTATTTTACTGCAATTATATCTTGATCTGTTTGTTTATAGTTTTCATCTATGAAGTTAAAAAAAACCTTTCTCATTCTTTCTATTAAATAATAATAACAATAAAACAGTTAATTATTCTTAATACCCACTTCACCCACTTATGATACATTATTATTTAAAAAACTTCATTGATTGAATCATTTTTCAATCTGCGGAATTAAAAAAAAATAATGATCTAAGCTGTAGATATAATTATTCTTCATGATAAATTGTGTGAATAAATGACCGAACTCAGAACAAAATATTTATTAATGTACTAAAGAAATGAGATTATAAATCAAATGTTCAATTTAAGAAGAATTTATTACATTATCTTAATTTTAAAATACAACATTGAAAAGAATAATTTAATGCGTTGAAAATTTTTAAAAATATTTAATATTTGAAATATATTTAAAAATTCATTTATTGTGTCAGGCATTAAACATTATTCATATGTTAAATAAATGAGACTAAATATTAATAATCCGCATTATTCAAATAATATTTTCTTGTCGGAAAATTTTCGACTTTTAAAGAATTTTAATCTTCAAGCTTGAATAAATTATCTTAGTTAAGGATTTCAGAAATTTTTAAAAAGATCTTTATTTTTTTATATAATGCTATTATAAATATGTCAAAAACATAACTTAAAAGTCTTCAGTTAATTTTTTAAAATATTAATTGAGAAAAATTTGTATTTGTGTGGAAAATTTCAACAAGTTCAAACATTTTTAAAAATCCACTTTGGAATTGGAAGTTTATTTTGCTTACAAATTAATGTTACTGGAAACGGTTTTGTATTAAAACCTCTCTCACTAATTTGCATTAAACGCATTAATTGTATTAAGGTGTTACATCAATGTTGGTGCTGATTTTCACGTGCTTAGTCATTACTTGAAAATATATATATATAATTACATTAATATGAATCAATAAAAGAAAAACATTCGCATTATTTCACATTATTTCTTTTCAAAAGGTATAAAGAGGGTTTTTTTTAAGAACAAGAGGCTCAAAATATATTCCAGTAAATTTCAATACTTATAAGCTTCTTTTGTATATTTACAAATTGTGAAAAACAAAATAAAACTTGAACTCTCAAGTAAGTAACTAGATATAAAATCCACGTTGAAGAGGAAATTTGTTCGTACTTATATACAGTAAAACCTCTAAATAATGGACTCCTTGGGAGCGCAGAAATTGTCCGCTATTGGGAAAACCTCAGAGATAGAAAAATTGCTAATGAATGCTTAATGTTTCATGTCCTAAAACCTCTATTATATCATTAACCAGAAATTAAAATAATTTTTAAAGCAATAAAATTGAAATAAAATTCACATGCATACATTTATCCTTTGTTTATTACATTTTTTCCGTTTTTACAAAAGTTTGTTTTTACTTGTGATTACATATAATTTGTTTTTCAATGTGAATTTTTAACTTTGTCAGTAGTTTTAATCCTTTTAAATAATCTTTTTCTAATATATATATATATATATATAACTGTTTTCTGTATTTTTCTGCTTCTTAAAAGCATACAATCTCAAATCATCCGAGGGAGGGGGGGAGGGTTGTGATCACAGATAAATGTAGGGGAGAGGGGATTTTCTCCAGCTCATCCCCAAATTTATCTGTGATCACAAAATTTGTGACACATTGCCCTGATAAATTTAGAGGATTTTTTTTTTTCTCGTTAAAAAATAATTTTTCATTTTTTTTGCCAAAATTATTGTCCGCTATTCGGAATGTCCGTTATTCAGAGTTTCAGCATACAAAAATTTATGTTTGGGAGTGGGGATTTGAAAACTGTTCATTAAATAGAGGTGTCCGCTATTCGAGAGTGTCCGTTATGGAGGTTTTACTGTATATATATATTTAGTTAATTCCAATTAAGTTATTTGCCCATTTAAAATCACTTCCTTTAGTTTGGAATTACAATACAGAATTACTAAAAAGACTCATTTACTTTCAAAAACCGATTTACTCAAAAGTGTTATACTTTAAAATTTGATTGGTATATGAAAATAACCACAAAATATCCAAGTTTGTACACCGGGTGGCGAGACAGCACTAGTTCAGTATCCGTATCGAGTTCAGTTCAGTCTCTCTCGAAATGAACGCAAAGCAATAAAATGATTTTTGCGTCCTAAAACATGCAAAATCTTCGTCTGTGATAGCAATGCAACTTTCTCTGTGATTCATGGATGAATATTGACGCGACCACGCTCAAAATGTGCGAATTTAACTGAACTACCGCCTGGACTTGTGTCGTGTGACCAAGTGAGCACACATACAACATTTATAGAGTAAGCATAAAACTTGAATATTTTGTGGTTATTTTCATACCATGAATCATATATCTTTATATATATAACTATTCAGTGTGTGTGTATGTCACTGAACTCCTAAACGGCTGGACCGATTTTAATGAAATTTTTTGTGTGTGTTCCAGTGGATTCTAGAATGGTTTAAATTCACATTTCATCGAAATTGATTCAGCACTTTTTTAAAAATAAGGCAAAAACTAATAAACTTAGTGATTTTTTGCTAATTAAAAGTATTGAATAAATTCGCTGACTATTTGCGGACAGAATATCTGAGTGGTCTAAGGCGCCAGATTTAAGCTGTGGTTCTCGAAGAAAGAGCTAGTATGTTTGAACCCCATTCCTGACATACGTGTATAATTTACAAAAATTTTTCCTGTATTATAATTTTAACTAACGGACTTCAGAAAATCGATAACTTTTAACTAAAAAGAGAAAAATAAACTTTTCTATGAAAAATTGAACCGACTTCAAAAACTACTGCAAAGTGAAAAATAATTTCCTTACATAATTGTAATAAGAAATTAAATTAAGAGAATAGTATTTATCGTACGTATTATTATAATTATGTACATTTATTTGATTTTTTGCACTCGGTGCCAGGACAACGTCTGTCGGGTCCGCTAGTGTAAGTATAATACTTTTGAAAAAAATCAGGTTTCCAAAGTGAATGATTCTTTTATTGTAACTCGGTACAACATTTTAACCTCATTATTTGTGATTTAACTATTTCTAGCACATTTCGCATTTTTTACTTTCCATACACATGCAGTTTAACTCCACTCGGATTTTCATGCAATTGATAACGCTTATTTTGATTACTAACGCTTGTTTGGTATTGGGTATGAAATATGTACGATTAATGGTTCATGTACAAGGGACACTCAAAAGACTTCCATTAGATTATGTTATGGGGGGAAATCTCGTTTGGAGAATATTTGGTGACATTATGCTTTTTCAAATGTATTGAAACTGCTGTGATGCTCATATGCTGTGAATGCTGTGTTTTAATGTGATCATAGTGAAATTCAGTAGTATTTCACTACGATCACATTAAAATACAACATTCACAGCACTTTTTTTTACTTACAGGGACACACAAAAGAAATTAGCTTTGCGTAATAATTGTTGGAGACTACGTGTTAAAATTCGGTATGCGCTTTTAAATTTCAATAGTTTCTTGCATATTACTTTTTACATGTAAATTTTATACTTCATATACAGGGCTACACAATAGTATTCGCATATTATTCTCTTTGTTAGAGGAAACTACTTAAGGAAAATTTTCAACTGAAATATATGTATCTCTTAAATGAACTAAATTTTGGAATGCATGTTGTTAATAGATAAAATTCCTGTATCTATACTATGTATATATCTACTAAGAAATTCAGATAATTTTCCCCATTATAATGGGAAACAGCTGAAATTCGGTTTTGAAATGCGTTATATATTTCCATATGGTGAAATGAGATGTAATATTTGAATTTTTTAAACGGTGCAGTTTTGTTACATTATTCTAATAATGTTAGAAAGTGCTTCATAATCTATGCTTGAGGTAAGATTTTTTTTTCTTTCTTGTTTGAGAAATATAACAAATTTAAGAGTCAGCATACAATGGAAACATCTTTAGAGCAAAAAAAAAATATTTTAATTTCTAAAGAAATGTTTACTTCTATCAGCTTTACTTCAAAATTTTCAAAGTTTTTAAAGGCATAACTCTTATAAAGTAAAATATTCAGTTCGGACGTATTTGCTACAAAAGACGATTTTTATAATTTTAAAATTTATAATGGAGAAATCATCAAAAAATTGTTTCTGTTTGTTATCAGACTTCTGTCACAATCCAGAATTACGGTTTAAAAAATATTCAAAGCATGCAGAGAAAAGGATTTGACTATTTTCGTTTTTGAGCCAATAATGTTGTTTATGCACATCAAATTACTTCTCTCAGCGTAATTTTTCAATAGTTGAATTTGTCTTATAAATGTGAGAAGCAGTAGAGGTAAGAGAAAAGGTTAGACATATTTTTCAAAAGTTTTGCTTTAAATATAATAAACCTTTAAGCCCTGAGCTACACAGTTGTGTAATTAATTCTAAAAATATAAAAAAATAATTTATTTTTCTGTGATCTATAGCCAAGTCTGCATCACACAATTGTTTGGATCTATCGTTGACGTAACCTAACATCGGAGATTTTTAAAAATATTATTTGTCAATAAAATTTGATCGTATTAATTATGTTTAAAAACCAACATTTTTATTTCTACCAGAACTATCTCGATCATAAAGGGTTAAGGTATCAGGTACTTTGAAATTATCCCAAAAGCAATTTTTTGTTTAATAGCTTATATTAAAATTTTATTGTAATCGAATCTTTTAAAAGAAACTTAATGCGAGAATTTTGTTTAGAATGGAAGTTATATTTAAAACAGTTTGAGCTCTCTTTAAATGAACAAGAGCTAATTCGATCTTAAAAATCATTTTTCTCAAAAAAAAAAAAAAAAAAAAAAAAAAAAAAAAAAAACTATTTTGATTGTGTGCATATTATTTAAGAAATCACTGGATAAGTTTTAATGAAATTTTTACTGAGGGTATAAATCTTGTAGATTCATTTTAGTGAATTACTATACTAAACACTTCACTTTATTACTGTTTTTACTTACTTTATTACTTTTTTTACTTCAATTTTATTTCACTTTAGTGTACCTTATCATGAAGCAAGCAATTTGGAAATTATAATCATTTTAATAAAACAAAATTTTCCTATTTCCGTTCCGTTATATCAAGAAGTTAACAAATACTTTGTTCCCAGTATAGGTCATTTTACAATCATGTTGTATCTGTACTCATTAAAACATTATGAACTTTCTATGACAATTTAAATATGAAAAACCATGCACTCAAAGCATATAGGGTGAGTTCGTTGTAAAAAAATTGTTACATTTCAAATAAATTAAAAGTCTTTATATGCAGCTAGACTTTTTTTTAAACATTATGTAGACATGTATCTCATTTGATGGATGTTTAAAATTTCATATCTGAAAGTTAATCAGATATACAGTCATAGCAAGCGATATTATACCCTCATTTTCATGCAATTCATGTCAGCTTCAAAGATACTGACCCCTTAATTTATAAATTATGAAAATGTTATTAATTGTGTTTTATATTGTAAATTATTAATGTTATAAAAATATTGTTATTAATGTTATAAGTAATTATGTTCGAAAAATTATTGGAATTTTTTGAGCAGCCCTGTATATGACATACAGATTTGTATATACTAATTAAATGCATACCAAAATTTAGTTCAGTTAAAAATTCCCGTTCAGCCATTTCCGCTAAGTAGGAAAATGGTGCGTGAACTCTTTTGTGCATCCCGGTACATGAAATATAAAACTATGCTAGTAATATGCAATTATTTTTTATTTTAATGCATATACCGAATGTAATGCATACATTTTCAGCAATTATTGACGAAAGACAGTATTGTAATCGATTTATTTTGGTTGTTCCTGTAAATGAACGAAACATGCTACAAATGCCCTATTCCATTGTAATTATCTTATTGAGAAATTCAGTGATTCATATCAATATCATAGAAGATGAAATTTCATAATTTCATTAAAGTACTCTGAAAACGATTTTTACCCGTGTGCCATAACGTAATGTGCAATAAATTCTTTTGAGTGCCACTGTAAATAAACTATCAATCCCACACACTTCATACGCAATGCCAAACATCCTTTGGTGAACCTAAATAGCATTTGATGACCTCGGGGCCAAGGGTTAAAAATTTAAATGTCAATAACAATTGACTGAATTGAAATAGGAAACTGCCACCTGTTTCTTTGTGGCCTTTGAGCTCTTATTTAAATAAATGTAAAAAAAAAAAGTAGTGTACAATTTTCTTTAAATTTATAATGAATCAATATTAATTATTATTTCACAAAAGTAGATGATCTCTAGAAAGCAGAATCTCATTAGAAAATCACTTATATGCCATTACCTGAAATGAATAAAGAATAGTTCTAGTTCGCCTGTGCAATTAGTACATTTTTTCTATTATTGTCACTTATACCCCTTCACTTCCAGGATCCTCATTTATAAGATGCATGAGATTCGGAGTATATTAACAGGAGTTATTAGAAGTAAGGCACAAATGCGTAAACAATTTCCAACTTTGTTAGAAAGTGTTAAAAATAAATGATTAATACATCAGTCAGACAACAAGTAAATAATGCGAACACTTACAGATTATACATTTTCAATAGTTAAGATTGGACGTTACACTGTGGTTTACTATGTGAGTATTGAGACAAGATCAGAATTTTTATTTACTAGCAAAAGCCATGCTTTGTTTGGATTCGCGAAGCATTTTTTTTATAAAGCATATATTTGAAAGTAACAATATTTTTTAATATTATTTTTGGATCTTTATTAAACAAAAACGTTATTTTATGTTTTGGCGTGTTTTAATTCTACAAATGTACGTTCAGCCAAATAACTATCAATTTCCTAGGAATTTTCTATTTATGATGTAAGACTGGCATAAAAAAATATTTTCGAAGCAAACTTTTACAAAATATTTTTAAATTTTCAACTAAAAATTCTTTTAAAGATTTTTTTTACAATTTCTAGTAGCCACTGGTGTTTTTTAAAGTTGTTTGAAATATGCATGTTTCCAATCTTTGTAATTAACATCAAATAATCTTTGATAGCTATTTTAGAATAATATATTTGAAGAAAGCTTGAAGAAAGTTACTTCTTCAAAATCTTATTTTCTGGAAAAACATTTGAAATCTGCTCTCGTCGATACTATGAATTTTTAACTGTAAAACTTTTTAGTCTAATTTCTTCGTTTTTATACATGTTAGTGCATGAGAATTTTTGATATTAAAGAATTTTTCGCAAGGAAGATTTCTATTGAATGCTTAATTTTGAAGGATTTTCACTCTTGACAACGTTACGTACGTTTTTAAGCCAACTGGATATATCCTCAATATCTACAACTGCTTCATCTAATGTTAAACCTTGGGATTTATGAATTGTAACAGCAAAAGCTAACTGCAGAAGAAATTCTTTCCTTGAGCAATTTATGCTTCCATATTTCCAGAATTCAATTACAGTAGACTCCCTCAAACCCGCAAACCTAAAATCCGCAACTCTCTAAAATCCGCACATAATTTACGGATGTAAACAATGAAGCATTCAGTTCAGATATAAGGACAAAATTTTACTTTTTTTGTTTTATATCAATTCCAAATATATTTTAATTTGTAATTTTTGTTACTATTACTGTCTTAATGTTTTCTCTTGAAGGAAAAAATAAATTTATTTCTGAAAAAATTCAAGATATTCCTGTTATCAATGATAATCATAATCTTACCAAATATATACGTCTTAATCAAGCTTTTTTTTTTTGTCACTAAGTGTGGCTAAACCTGGAATAAAACCTCCTTACTTTATTATTTTGATCTGAATTAGTATTGTACATTATTTATGAGGCAAGTTTCACCGAATAATTTATTCAAAATACATTTCATCTTTATAATGAACACTTAATCATACATTATTAATTAGACCTTTGTTTTTAATATTTTAATCATTTTAAAAATGATCTATTTTTTTATTATTTTAGTTTATTACTTACTTTAATATTTTATTATATTGTAAGCATACATTATTATTTCAATTGGATTATTAATTGCATTCAAATTACTGTTTAAAAAATGTAAACAAAGCAATGACCAGAAATCCGCAAAATCTCTGGTCCCAAGCTGTGCGGATTTGAGGGAGTCTACTGTATTGGGGGAATTGGTACGCACCAATTCTTTTAAGTTAAATTATTGTAGTATTCAAATTTATCCATGATTATTCGCGGTATCTAGTCTGGTGGCTTGTGATTTTCTTTAATACGTGCAACAAAGTCTAAAGTCCCGTTCACTAAACCTTTTTCGGTCCACAAAAAAGAACGTAACATTACTTTCGATACAAATGATAAAGTAAGAAATGGTTGAAGTCCACTTGTCATTTCTGAATCGGCCAAATTTTCCTTTAGTACATTTATAAAGAGCTTGAATCGAGGCAACAAGTTCACGCAATTCTTTTAATTTTTCATTTATATAACAAATTTAACAATTCATTTTATTTGTTTACAATTCTTTTGTTGCCACTTTACAAAAAAAAAAAAAAAAAAAAAAAAAATCCATAATACAATTTTTTTTAAATGTTTAAGTGTCATTTGTGCAAATGATTTTGCTGAATAATGAAAATTTATTAAATTAATCGTGATTCTATCTATAATCACTTACTCCATGATTTATATCTTTTTTTCTGAAAATATACGCGTTTCATTTTTTATTTATTTGCTAAAATGCGTCCGTATTGGAAATGCATGTAAAATAAATTAATTAAAATAATATTTTTTTAACGTTTTACTGTAAAAAAATTATATTCTGCAAATCTACAGATCATATTTTATTTTTGTGTTTAATTTGAAGTCAAAATATTGAATAGTTTTTTTGTAAAGTGTACGACAAATTGTAATTTGAGTGGACTAGTAGAGGATTCGCTTCGCTCATCCTAATAAATTTTCTAAACAGTGTAAGATGGGATAAAATATAAAAGTTTAAAATCTACATACCATTTTATATGACATTTAAACATTACAAACTATGATAAAATTATCCCGACAGGTTTTAACCATTCAATCATTGTTTCGAATGTTTAAACGTCATACAAAATGGTATGTAGATTTTAAACTGTTACATGTTGTCCCCTTGTACATAGTTTTAGTAAGTTTTATAAATAAAAATTCTGATCTTGTCTTAATACTCATATTATACATTTTCTTTTCTAATTTAATCAAAATTTACTTCGCCAGCAGATACAAAGAATCAGTTTTGAAACTTATGATACCACAAATATTATAAATAAAGTTGATAATGTATTTGTTGGGGATCGAAAAATACATTTTTATTCTTTCTAGGAGAAAAGAGAAAACCTCAAACAATGCTTCCGCTTGGAATGCGATTACTGTCATATCCCTGAACGACGATTGAAAGAACGAAATTTACTCAAAGCGTGCAAGTAATGTTGGACGAAAATTTTAGAATATGTTTGCTTTGATGTGAATAATTTGTTGATCAATATAAAACGGCTTTCCTTAGAGCCGCTTTATATCTGTAAACCATAAATTTGCTTTCGTCTGCAGAAAAAATGAATCCGTTTTGAAACTTTTGCAATAGCAACTAGCTTACCGTAATTTCCGGAGTATAAGCCGAGGATCAAACAACCATTACTTGGCCCAGAAAAAATTTAAAATAAAATGTAACTTTTTAGATTGCGGTAAAAATTTCTCTTCAATTACTGAACAAAATTTTCTGGGTCCAAAAATAATTGTTTGATCTGCGGCTTATACACCGAAAATTAAAGTAATTGAAATACTTGATTGGCGATGCATTTGTTGGTAGTTAAAAAATGTGTTCTTGCGCTTTATAGGAGAAAGGAAAAAAATCTCAGCCATTGTCATGGAATGAGATTATTGACAAATTCCTGAAAGATGACTGAAAGAACAACATTTATACAAAGAGTGCAAAGAAAGTTGGAGGAAAATTTTAGAATGTGTTTGCTTTGATGTGAAAAATTTGTTGATAAGCATAAAACAGCTTTCCTTAGAACTACTTTATTTTTATGAAAATAATTCTAGTTTGTATTCACAGAATCTTAAAAATATTTTTTTTAATTTCTTCTATATTCAACAGAAGAAAGTATTGTAATCGAAATTTTTTTTTGACTTCCGGTTTTCGAAGGTTTTACACGTTTTAGGGGTCAGAGATTCCAAAAAACATGTTTTTACAAAATGTCTGTCTGTCCGTGTGTTTGTGTGTCTGTGTGTGTGTCCGTATGTCGCCATTCTACCATCAAAAAGTGTATGAAGCTATGCATTGAATTGAACCAAATTGTTTGTGAATATTTTTGGCTGTAGCAAGCAGGTCCTCTTTCAATTTTGAAATATTCCGCCGGAAAGGGGCGCTGCAATCGCGATGTTTGTGCCATTTTCAGTATTGTACCGACCAAAAGTATATGAAGTTATGCATCGAATTGAACCAAATTTTTTGTGTAAGTGTATGGCTATGGCTAGTTGGTCCTCCGTGAATTAAAAAAAATCCGCCGGAAGGGGGCGCTGCAATAGCAACTTTTATGCCATTTTCAATATTGCACCACCTAAAAGTCTATGAAGTTAGTTCTAGAACTGAACTAAATTTTTTGTATATGATTATTTTTTGGTAAGTCAAGTAGGTCTCCCCTGAATTTGAAAAAAAAAAAAAAAAACTGCCTATCATTTTACTGTCTATCTGCTCGTGCAAAGACGAAAATTCGTTTTTACTCCGATTAATTGACTGAAGCAAAAATTTAAGATGAAAATCAAAGTTGGTATGGTATTGAATTAAACTTATTAAAGCATTAAAATGAGTAACTATTTTTTTTAAATATTAAAATGTACGTATGAGATAGAAGAAAGTTTTGGGATTGGCACATCCAACTTGTTTTTTTCAATTTTCATATTATGAAAAAAGTGCTTTAAATTTACTTCATTTTAAAATTTCTTCAAATTTTATTTTAGCTATTGTTTATATAATACACAGCAGGAGTAAATAGAGCGAACAGCTACAAATCGGAATTTTGCTACATAAAGGGAAAAAAATCTTTCTTCAGCTAAAATAGTTAATCACTTCTTAAACTTTGGAAATTGCAACTTGTATAAATAAAATATTCAGTTGGTGAAGAATTTGTTGGTGAACGAAAAATACATTTTTACGCATTATAGGCTAAAAATTTTAGAATGCATTTGCTTTGGTTGAATACGCTGTTGATAAATATAAAATAGCTTTGTTTAGAATAGATTTATATCCGTAATTACAAAATTTGCCTTCACCAGCAGAAAAAATTAATTAATTTTGCAACCACAACTAGTATTGTAAGTGCTACTAGAGTAGTAATTCATTTGTTGGAAGTTGAAAAATACTTTTTTACGCTTTATCGGAGAAAAGAGAAAAACCTCAAATAATGCTTCCGCTTGGAATGCGATAACTATCATATTCCTCAACAAGGATATAAAGAAATAAATTTACTCAAATCGTGCAAGTAATATTTGCGGAAAGTTTTAGAAAGTATTTGCTTTTACTGACATTTCAAACACACGAATCGTATTTAACGTCATTGAATGTGACATTCACGATCATCCATTATTGGCATTTAATCTTATAATCTGGCGATAATTTTTTGGTCGACGGGATAACCTAGTAGTATCGAAATTTCTATTTTCTTTTCTTTTTCAATTTCTTCACATTTTATTTTAGCTATTATTTACTTTCTTAAACAAACCATCATTAATTAAAACTAACAGCTACAGATCGGACATTTTCTGTACAAAGAATATTATCTTTTTTTTTTTTTTTCATCAAAAATAGTTAATCAATTATGAAACTTTTGAAAGAACAACTGTTATAAATTAAATACTCAAAAAAGAAGCAAAATGACGAGGGGTTATATTCATTTCCCCATTGATTAGGGCCAATACATAATACACAATATGGCACGTACTACTACATTTTGATACAACCTCTTATTTTTTTGCTTCATTTTGGGAACAACGGATTTTGTGCTTGTACTATCGACGAGCACTTTCAGAATTTTCAAGCTATGCTTTTGAGACTTTTGCAAAAGTTGCTCTATACATTTAACTAACACAATATGCAAATGAAATTTTGATAACGTTGACGCATGCGCAATGAAAAAATATTTAGTAAAATTGCTCATTTTTCATACAATTTTTATTATTTTGTAATTTTGATTAGAGGGTATTGTGTACAATATATTTTGTGATATTTTTGGAAAAATAAATTATTTTATATCAAGAACTCTGCAAATAACTAAACTCTATAAGCAAAAAAACTTAAAAAGTTTGGAACTGTTTTTATAAAAACCTTAATATCTCTACGAGTATTCATGCTATCCGCATAAAAATGAAAACAGTTAATTACAATAAGCTGCTCAATCAAAATCTACAGTTTGAACGCTTTTGCTAAATTAGTTTTGACAGGGTTGTTCAAAAGATTTTCGCTCTTTTTTAATTTGTTGACGGTCCCCTGTGGAGTTGAGGGAGAACATCTTCACGGAAATATATGAAGTGTACTATTATGTTTACACACTTAAGGTTTCCTCAAGTATTTTTCTAGATATTTAACAAAATATCAAAAATCGCAAGTGGACGGTCATCTTTGGCCATGTAGTGTACATTCCTCTACTGAGATTGAAAGAACAAAAATTTTCAAACTGTTTAAAGAATTTTGGAGGAAAGTTTTAGAATGTGTTTGCTTTCATGTGACTAATCTGCTGATAAATATATAACTGCTTTCTTTAGAATCGTTTTATTTTTATGGAAACAACTCAACTTTGTATTCAAAGAACTTTAAGGTATATTTTTAGCTTTAATATTATAAAAAAGAAGTTTAACATAATTTTCCTTTTCAATTTCTTATAATATTATTTTAGTTATTGGTTAATTTATTAGATAAACCATGAGTAAGTAGATCGAAAAGCTACAGATTGGTCATTTTCTATATAAAGGAAAATTACGTTTCTTTAGGAAAAAGATATTTCTATGAGCACATGTTGTGTAAGTTACACACTACGATTTTGGATACCAGTATTTTAGAACCGAAGAATGTGGTTTATTTTATCAGAGATATTTCATTAATTGAATAAAGCCATGCAAAACTTTCGAAAATAACGGTGACCAACAACATAGCAGTTGCTAATAATGTGACTTACATGACAAATGCTCATGGAAATACCCAAAAATAATTAGTCAATTATGAAAATTTTGAAACCGAAACTGTTATAAGTAAAATATTCAATTTGTGAGACATTTATTGGTGGTCGGAAAACGCGTTTTTACGCTTCATAGGTAAAAAGAAAAGACATTAAACAGCGTTTCCGCTTGGAATGAAATTATTGTCATATTCCTCGAACTGCGATTAAAAGAACAAAATTTATTCAAAACGTGATAAATAAATAAATAAAAATATGGTCGAGGAAAGCATTTAGAATATGTTTGCTTTGACGTGAATAATCTGTTGATAGTTATATAACTGCTTTTCTTAGAATATTTTAAATTTTGTCAAAATTAGTCAAGCTTGTATTCAATTTATTTTTTAAATTTTCATATTTTATTTTGGCTATTGGGTAATTTATTAGACAAACCATCAATAAGTAGACCGAACACTACAGATTGGACATTTTTTATACAAAAGAAAATTATCTTTCTTCAGCAAAAATAGTTACTCAGTTATGAAACTTTTTAAACCGCAACTGTTATAAATAAAATATTTGGTGTTGATTCTTTTTTTGGTGGTCGATAAATGCGTTTTTACGCTTTATAGGAGAAAAGAGAAAACTTCAAAAAGTGTTTCCGCTTAAAATAAAATTGCTGTCATAAGGCCCAGACAGACTTAACCACTTCATGCGGTTACTCGTCGGCGTGTTTGTTGTTGCGAAGCGCTGTTTTTGATCATTAATGAGTTTTGCAGGAAAGGGTCGGTTGTCCGGCAAAAGAGGAATGTTTTCGTCAAATAGGACTGACGTGCTTATCTCCCGTTTCTTTTGTTCATTTCCATTCGTTCTATTATGAAGAAACCGCAAATGGGTCCTATACAAAAGTCTGTTCCAAGAATTCAGTCGACGGAGAGAGTATTGCAATCTGCACGCAGCCATATTCCGCCACAGATGTAAATTTTCCATTTATCATATTTGAGTGAAAAAATTCCGGGCCAGGATTCGACCCAAGGATGTATTGGCTGAAGACACCAATGCTCTTCCGAATGAGCCATCCCGGACACGAACACTGGAGGACTATTTCACCCAATTAACCTCAACGATCACTTTATCTGGTCTGATACTCAGGATCAGCTAGCTCAACAGAATAAATCGAAGGTCAATATATGAAATTGCAGAAAATCGCTGCATACGAAATTACATTAGATTAATTTTAAACACGATTATACAATCGGTAAATTAACTATAACAGATGTAGATTTTCCATGGAAAATTTGCATCTCTTATAATTAATTTACCGATTGTATAATCGTGTTTAAAATTAATCTAACATATTCCTCAATTTCGATTCAAGGAACAAAATTTATTCAAAATGTGCAAAGAAGGCTGTAGGAAAAATTTTAAAATGTGTTTGCTTTGATGTGAATAATCTGTTGACGAATATAAAATTACATTCCCTAGAACGTTTTATTTTTATGAAAATAAGCCAAACTTCTATTCACAAAATTTTAATAGCTTTTTTATTTTATATTAATGTCAAAGAAACTTCAATGTACTTTTCTTTTTTAATTTTTTCAAACTTTATTTTAGCTATTGCCCCATTTATTAGACAAACCATCAATAAGCAGAGCGAACATCTGAAGATCGGAGATTTTCTGTACAAAGGAAAATTACCTTCATTTAGCAAAAATAATTAATCAATTTTCAAAATATTGAAACTGAAACTGTTATAAATAAACTACTCAGTTGACGACGCATTTGTTGGTGGTCAAAAAATGTGTTTTTACGCATTATAAGAGAAACCAGAAAACCTCAAATAGTGATTCCGCTGGGAATACAATTACTGTCATATTTCTCAACTGCGATTGAAAGAACAAAATTTATTCAAAACGTACAAAGAATATTGGAGGAAAGTTTTAGAATGTGTTTGCATTGATGTAAATAAATTTTGATATATATAAAACTGCTTTTGGTAAAATCGTTTTATTTTTGTGAAAATTTGTATTCACAGAATTTTAATGATACTATTTTCTTTTTACTTTGATATTATGAAAAAAGTACTTGGAATTTATTTATTTATTCTTTTTTTTATTCCCTTTTAGCATGTGGTTAATTTACTAGACAAACCATAAGTAAGTAGAGCAAACAACTAAAGAACGGACATTTTCTATACAAAGGAAAAATTATATTTCTTCAGTAAAAGTAGTTAATCAGTTTTGCAACTGTTGAAGCCGTAACTGTTATAAATAAATACTCAGTTGGTGATGCATTTGTCGGTGCTCGATAAAAGCGTTTTTACACTTTATGTTATTACATATGCTATTTAGCGCCTGAGCAGCCATTGTTGCTTGTTATGTAATAAAAGTTATGTATTAATGTAAATTTTCATTTCCTAACATTTTTCCTTTCTCTTGAAACATTCCAAATTTGTTGTCATAAAATTTGTTTAAATGTGTCGTCATTTTTTTTATATTTAAATTTTTATTTACACTTAAAAGTTTATCAATTTAGTGTATTTTGGTTGTGCTCGGCTTATGATCAATATGCCGTTAAGATCAACACGCTTAATGAATCATATCGCTACGTATGTTTTCTTTCCAGTACTAAAATATTTCATTCTCAAATTCTATGTTCAAGGATAAATGGAAATTTAATTCGATCCCATACAATACATTTGAACATTAAAAAGGCTTACTGTTTTGCTTAAGAAGTTTCTAAAATAATAAAACTAATCGTTGGATGGCCATAGTAATACATACCTGTCTTGGATATGCACAAAATAATAAATATGAAAATAAAACATGTGTAAACAATTTATAAAATGTATTGAAATTCCAAATAAAATTTAAACGTATATTTAAATAGTGTTAACAAAACGGGACACTATTAGTTTACAATGAGAGTCTATGGTATATAAAAGACTGGAAATAGCGACAAGTTGGCATCACTTTTGGCGAGTAATTTTTGTTGCCAGAGTTGTCGACAAACGTGGGGACATTTGGCGTCAGAACCATTTCCCTCTATGGAAACCCTCCTGCGTTTTACACAGGATGATACGCAGGATATCTACGCAGATTTTCATTTCTAATTCGTTGCTTTTATATGTATACTATAGAAGGGTAGTCGTACTCTGTTAGTTAATTGCGTATACTACATGATTATCGGATCGTCCAATTTAGAAAAATTACATAAATCTCCAAACTACTCATGAATTATACAAAATGGCATAATTTTTATTTTAAATAACAAAATAACACGTAAAATATTAGTGAGAGATTAATAAAAGATTAATGAGAATTCAAATAAAAATTCGAATTACAAATCACTTGATGGAGTAAGAAAAACATGTAACGTGTTTAATGTCTCGTGAATGTGATACTTATAATAGGCCCTAATTGGCATTTAATCTTATAGTTTGGCGATAGTTTTTTGGTGGACGATAAAATCAAGTACTACAAAATTCCCTAGTAGTACAGAAGTCCCTAAAAGGAACGTCCTTATATTCATAAGATTATAAAACTATTTACTAACAATTTACTACGTCGGATTAAGCGTCTCATTTCCAATTAAAATAAATCATTGAATTGAAATCTGAATGAAACACAAGGTCATGAAAAACTGAAGAGAGTGGAAAATATAATTACAGATATCTCGGCACTAATTATCAGATCGACTTTCTTCTTTATGTAAAATTTATGATTTTACATTCAAGTCATTACCTTATATTTTCAAGCCTTGAAATAAATAATTTAAAAAAAATTTATATACCTTTTACCATAACAAATATTTCAAGACTCCGATAAAAATACCACCGGATAATCGGAGTTACTAATTTTCACTAGGCTTATTTCCATTATTACAAACTAAGTACACAAATTTAAAGTTTTTATCTTAATTTATTGGGGAGCTAGAGCGTTTACAGACAGGTGGACAGCAAAATGTTTTTTTTTTTCTCTAAAAATATTTTTTCGGAGTCTCCAGAGCTTGAAACATATAAATTCGTCCAAAAATTGTTTCAGTTTTTAAAGCGATTACTAGATTTACCTTTTACTACGTATGATGTGTAAGTAATAAATGTTACAAGTTTAAAATATACACTATATTTAAAACATTTTTGAACTTTCAACTTGCATTTTCCGAGGTCATCATTTGAGAATATTTTAAAGACTGATTGTTGTTCATTTATAAAAAATATATCGCTTCATTTTGAAATGGGAGAGCCAATAATTATTAAAGTTTGCAGCTGTCCCTTGGGTTGTACTTATGAGAAGAAAATTATATATTAATCGAATTTGAAACAGTAACGTATTTGTATTAACGAACAGCAATTAGTTATTAAAATATTTCCTCGTGATGGTCTCAGAAAATTCCAGGTGCAAATAAGTTTGAAATAAAATGTAAGTATTTAATTTTAACATTTATTTTATTATTTTCGTATTTTTTTTAAGTAAAACAGTGAGCTTTTTGAAGATGATATTGTGTAATTTATGACAGAATCACGGGATTTTTTTAATTCGTTTTATTTAATTAACATTTTGTAGTTTTATTCAAATCCATGTTTTTTAAAATTATTATTATTATTATTATTATTATTATTATTATTATTATTATTATTATTATTATTATTATTATTATTATTATTATTATTAAAACTTTCACGGTGGAAATTACATCAGAAATAAAAATCTAATAAAAACAATAAAGGTTCATACAATTTCTAAAATTATAATAAGACTAAATAATTTATAAAGGAATTCTCCGCTTAAAAATAAAGTAACGCCTTCGATTTAAAAATTCTGTGCTTGATATTTTTTCTACATTGTGCTGTTAATCATTTTTTATAGGAATCAAAATATTGTTATAAACAATGGACATTTTTTTATTTATTTATTAATTATATTAAAAGATGCAAAAAAATTCTTTTAATTTTCTTTTTTAAAAAAAAAATAAATACTGAGATTTATATGGACATTAACTTTTTAAATTTCAAAAAGTTTATTTCTGCAAGCGATGTAAAAGTTTTAAAGTTGTTCAACCGTAACTGTTACATAAAAACTATTCAGTTCCCGTCACATGTTCTGCGCAGATGAACAATGCAGCCCTCACGCTTTAAAAATCTCTGGCGTTGTAATCATGCAAAAAAGTATTTTCGCCTGGTGTAGGTTTTCTGACACATTTTCAATTGACTAGTTAAAGATCAAAATTATTCAAATTGTGCAAATAAATTTAGATAAAAAATATTATGTTTTGTTTTTAAATAAATCAAATTTATTCATAAGAATGAAGATAATTTTCTTCCTAATTTATTTTTAAGGGTGTATTCCAATCCAAACTGCTTATTTTCTGATTTAATTTTAAATTCAATTTTCTCTCAAACGCATCAAACTGGCAAAATATCTTATTTACATATTACTCAATGTGCCAATTGTTTAATAAAATGCAGAAAAAAGTTGTCAAATGGCATTTTGAACTAAATTTTGCGAAGCGGGAGATCTGGGAATGAAAAAAAGGGTCATGCTGCCAGAATAATTGCCTATAAATAAAATTCTAATAAATTGAGCGAAAAATGAAATCAAACGGCACCTTATACATCTCTTCAAAAATTAACTGAGCAAATTTCATACTTTTGCTTTTAAAAATGAGCTTGAATATATTTTTTTTCGAATACGCCCTTAATAATAGAAGTTTCTAATTCAATTTCTGTTTTAGGTAGATTTCGTAAAAAATACTACATATTACATTCAAAGTATCAAAAATTAGTCCTGGACTGAACACCTACAGCGTTATGTGTTGCTTGAAATTCAAACTAAATCAAGAACCAGAGTTAAAAACTCCTGACATCATGCATAACCCTACTTGAAGATTTTTTTAAAAATTTTCTTACGCCGTCTGCAAGTAATTGAATGAAGAAAAAAAAAACATCAGTCATTTTTGGGATACGGTAAATTCTCTAATGCTGGACAAATACAGAAAAACAAAAGGCGTTAAAATCTCGGTCAACGTCGTTAATAAGTAAAACCGGACAAAAGGAAGTAGGCGTTTAATAAGAAGGCGTTTTAGAAAAAGAAAAAGAAAAAAAATCATGAATTCTTATTTGCAATACATATCAAATCAATATAATTCGCATCGAATTACTTCTAGGAAAAGACTTAAAATTTATGTATCACAAATTTTTGATAAAATTTAAAATGCGCTCAAAAGTAGAAAAGAATACGATTAAAGGGAGAAAAAATTCATAATTTTCTCAACTCACAAAATACCAAATTCATTTAAACTTACTATAAATCTTCTTAATAGCATCTACAACTTTTATACTGGCAAGTTTTTCATAGGACCAATTTTTACTGAAAAAAATAAATAAACAATAGAAACACGCAAAAAAGTGATGGGTTAAAGAAGGACAAAATTTATAGTTTAATCAATTCATAAAATATCCAATACGCTTAGATTTATGATAAACTGTCCAAATATTATCTACAGTTTTTATGTAGACAACCCAGCTAAAAATGAACTCTAGTGAAACTGCAAAGAAAATGCAGTTGCGAAACTGTGGTGATTTGGCACAAATCACTGCAGTTTTTTCGAAGTCAACAACTACAAAATCACTACAGTAAATGTGTAGTTCATAACTACACATTTTCTGCAGTGAATTTGAAGTTAAATGCCCCTCCCACCCAAAAAAATTGGCTCTGCTGGCGCCATCTATTGACCTACTGGTAAGCTTTCTTTCTAACATTTCAAAGGCAGATTTTGACTGTGGAAACAGTTGTACTCGAACTGACGATCCCAGGTACAGGAGAGACACGCTTTGACCACTTGCCCGTTGGGACTTGTGTGGTTAGTGTTGTGCGAGGTATAAAGGGGAGGCATTTCAATTAAAGGTTATTTGTTGCAAAAGCTGAATGGCAGGCAGAAAAATTGGATGTTTTAAAGTGCTTTTATTTTATTATTTATTTATTTATTGTAATTCGTTTATATGGGCGTGTATTTTAAAAACAATTTAATATTAAATGAATTAAACAAATACTTTAGCGAATTAGCTAAAGCAAATTAATTGGTTTTTCTTCTGAATTTAAAAATTAGTAAATATTTAATAAAATAATTTTATTTTTAGGCTAATTGCGAAAATAATTTTTTTATTATGAATTATAATGTAATTACATGCATTGTGTTAATTTTATAAAATATATATTTTTGACATGGAAGTACTTACTTTAATAAATTATGGGTCGGTAATTAATATTTTTTACTTAGAATAAAAATTCATTTTATGTCGTTTAATGATACGGTAAAACATATTTTTTATTATTGTGTTAGAATTAATAATTTGTTATTTATAAACATTTTTTAATTTAAAAATTAAATAAAAAAAATTATATATATATATATATATATATATATATATTGTAGTGAGTTTTTTAAATAGGGAATATTTCTGAATCTTTCTTGCAAATTAAAAAAAAATAAACGAATTTTAGAGGTTTTTCTGACAATATAATTTTTTTTAGGAATTATAATGTAATTAAATGTGTTAATTTAAGAAATATATATTTGTAAAAAGGAAAAAATAATTTTATAAAATAGGAATATAATATTGTGTTAGAATAATAATTTGTTATTTATAAACATTTTTTAATTTAAAAATTAAATAAAAATAATATATATATATATATATATATATATATATATATATATTGGTAGTGAGTTTTTTAAATGGGGAATATTTCTGAATCGTTCTTGCAAATTAAAAAAAAAAAAATAAACGAATTTTAGAAGTTTTTCTGATAATATAATTTTTTTAGGAATTATAATATAATTAAATGTGTTAATTTAAGAAATATATATTTGTAAAAAGGGAAAATTAATTTTATAAAATAAGAAGTTCATAATTAATAACTTTGAATTAGAATAAGGACTTATTTTATGTCATTTTTATTTTTTAATGTAGCATATGTTTTTAATGATTATGTAGATATATTTGATTGTTAACTTATCTGCATTTTTACCTAAAAATAAAATAGAAACATTAATTTAATTTTCTTCTTTTTTTTTTTCTTTGGTAAATAATTTTTTACAAAGGGAAATTTCTGATTTTTATTTTATTTTTTTTTTTAATATAAACAATGACTAGATTTTTCAATATATTTATGACTCGTAAAATAATTTTAAACACTTTTAATAATTTAATATTTGCATGAAATAAGAAACTTTGATGTGCTTTTAAAATGAATACGTAATTAGAAAATACACTTCAATTAACTGATGAAGTATTTTTTTTCTTTCTACGATTCATTAAGTTTAGATCGAATAATAATTTTAAAGAGCGATTAAAAAAATTATTTGATGATTCAAATATTTGTATGTCGATTTCAAAATGAAGTAATAGTAAATTAATTGCAAGTAATTTTCAGTTATGAAGATGGAGATGTATGGGGCAGGAAGCAGAGAAGCTCGTTCGGGTTTAAAATTTAATTAAATAAAATTTCCTCTTTCTTTCTTTCTTTCTTTTTTTTTTTTTTTTTCAAAAACCTAATGTAAATTTTTCGAGTAACTTAGAAAGAAAGAAAAAGAAATTTTCAATTAAGGAGGGGGTTGTAGACTCATTGCCCCTACCTGGATTTTGAAATTTAATTAGCAATTTTTCCTCCAATTTACAAAAGCATAATAAAATTTATTCTGTTAGTGTGATTTAAATAAAGAAAAGAAGAATTTTCCGTGAGGGGTGGGGAATAGATGAGCCATTTTCCCTCACTCGATTTTGAAATTTAACTAATTTTTTTCTCCGATTTTTGAAAAAATACTATAATTCAATCTTTTTCTTTAGCTTGAAATATAAGAACTAAGAATTTTCTGTTAGGGGGAGGAAGGTAGAGGAAAGTATTTGCCCCTTCCTAAATTAAAAAAAAATATATATATACATTAACAAAATTTTTCTTTTCTGATATTTTCAAAAGCATAGTAAAATGTATAATTTTCAAGAAATTTAAAATAAAAAGTAAGAAGAAATTTCGCATTAAGGGGCTGGTGAGTGAAAGGCCCATTGTCCCTCATAACTTTTGAAACTTAATATATTTTTTCTCTGATTTTGATAGACCTCGCAAAATTTATTCCTTTAGAGTCACTTAAAATAAAGGAACTAAGAAATTTCCGTTGTATGCAGGGGGTAAAGGTAGTCACTACTCCTCACTGGATTTCGAAATGTAATTTAGTGAAATTAATTTTTTTTCTCTTAGCTTAACATAATAAAGGAACTAAGAATTTTAAGTTAGGGGGAAGGAAGCATAGATAGGATACGCCATTGTCTGAATTTAAAAAAAAAAGAAATGGATTTTAATGTATTAAAACTTGTAATTTCCAAGTAACAAAACAAAGTAGGAACTAATAAATTTTTTACTACGGAGTGATTCGATGGGATGAGAAATCCCTAGTTCGATTTTGAAGCATTTGAAATTATTTTTCTCAGATTAAATTCTGTGAATTTATCAGACAATAACTACAGTTATACGAGAGATGCATCGAAATGTACTTCTAAATTAATGGTTGGATAATAATTTCAAATTCACTGCAGTGATTCTACGGTTATAATGTCTTATATATTTTTTTAATTTTTGATTATAAAATGACTTTATAAAAACTACAGTGTTTTCAAAGTTAATAGCGCACAGAATGTTTAAAATAAATTACTGCAAAATCACCTTTAATTAACTACAAAATAACTGAAGTGATTTTATAGTTGAGATTGCACTACAGAAAGACTAGAGAAATTTTAGAAAAACCTCAAAAACACTTCACTTCTACAAAAAAACTGCAGTTCATTTTTAGCTGGGAAGTTTTGATAGGATCAACTCTTGAAGAAAAAAATAAAAAAGCTACTACAATAAGGGTTGAAAAAAAGTTATCGTATTAACATGATTCTGATAAAAATTGTTCTTACAGAAAAAGAAATTAAAAATTTGTCAAAAGCGGTTTGATGAAATTGTTTAATTAAGTTTATCTCTAAACTTGTTTTTTCCTGTTGCTGTTGTTGTTGCTGAAATTAGTTCTTCACTTCGAAATCTACGTTTGTCTATAGAGAAATTAAATAACGAAATTAATTAATCGTCACTTCGAAATTAAGTTCTTTACTTCGAAATCTACGCTCGTCTATAGGCCGAGTCACCAGGGATTTCTCGAATTATGAATAATGAATTAAGAAATTGTTGTTTCTTTGTAATACCTTAAATTTTCCACATGTTACTAAGAAGTTTCTAAAGATTTTGAAAAGTTTTGAGAAACAAGCAGTAATATTTATTTTACATTAGTAAGAAAAAACATAAAAAATGAATAAATATTTAGAATAATTTTGGATGTATTTGTTTTTAATTTTATTTATGTTATTCTTTTTAATTTAATTGATAGGGAATAATAGATAAATTTCAAATCACAACTGATTTCAACAAATACTGAAATCGTAAGAATATAATTATTTTGTTTACAGTTAAAATTATAATTGGAAAAATTTTGAAGGTGCTTAGGAGAAAAGGGTTTTATAAAAATAGAATTAAAGTGACATAAAAAATTTCTCTCTTTCTCTTTATTCTAAAGAAGTGTTTATCTCTAATAGAACTTTTTTTCAATTTTAAAGATTAAGATGCATATTTGAAGTAGAAGTTTTAGAAACGCTGTATGGAGAAGTATTTGTGTTTCAGACTGGAGGTTAGATTATTACTAATGTCTGAATGATAAATTATATATTATATTAAATGCAAATATATTTACTATCATAAATACATAAAGAGAACAATAAAGAAATGGTCGACGAAATTGTTAAAATATATATATAAGGAGTGTAAAGACATCATTTAAAGATGATATCTGGAAATAATTTTTTACTCTAAAGCACTGTAGATTTTTTGTAATAATTGAAAAGAATTTGAGAACTTCTGTATACAACATTGTAAAAGTTTTTACTGCCATTGTAAATAATAAGAAATTTTAACAGTTGTAATTCATTATATTAAAAAAACTTCACTTAAATTTCAAATCTTTAACCTGTATCAATCTTTGAGGATAGAAATCTTGCAAACAACATTCCACTCCACTCTTAACAAAAATAAATCATACAAATTACACACACACACACATATATATCTATATATGTATATAAGGAAAGAGTTTCTTAGCGATTTATACGGAGATGAACTTTTGAAATTGAAAATATATCACCTGCAAGTGATATAAAATTTTTAGAGGTTTTTTTTTTTTTTTTTTTTTTCTTTTTGAATTGGAACTGTTACACAAAAAATATTCTGTTCACGTCATGTTTTTTGCATAGACAAACAATGCATTTCTCACACTTTCGAAAATTATGGCAAACATGTGCGAGCATTTCCGTTTGTTGTCTGATTTCTGTCATACTTCCAAATAACCAGTGAAAGAGAAAAAATATTCAAAGTGTGTAAAAAAGTTTGAAGAAAAATATTATAATGATTTCTATTAGAAATAAATAAATATATTGATAAATATAAAATCACCCTTTTTCCTATATTTTTCTTTTTATTATTAAAATTTTGATATTTTTACTCTACATTTCAATTATAAATTACTATTTCGTTATAATTATCTAAATTTTTACTTTAGTGCTAGGCCATTTATTAAAAAAATATAAAAACAATTACAATATCCTTTTTTCAGAAAGAAAAAAAACACATTATAACAATATGGGAAGTTTAAAAAGGTTTGTATATGTTTGATTTTATTATTATTTACTTCTATTTTAATTTAAATAATATTCATTGAATAAATGTAAATAAACAGATAATTAAAAAAATATGTAACATTCACTGCAATCGAAGGAATATATAGTTATTTTGTGCACCATTAAATGACAAATTAATAAAGAAAAATTCTGAAGGCGGTTGGAAATTAGATATAGAAAGAGAATTGAAAAAAGTATTAACTATCCAATAATGCTTTCCTACCATAAATTATTATGTATGATGAGTAAAGCTTATTTTTAAATTTAATGAATTAAACATACATTTAAAATAAGAGTTTTGGTATTTCCAATATAGAACCTTATGAGAACGTTTCATCCCATTCGTATTGAAAAGTTCTAAAACATACTGTAATGTAAATCAAGCGATTGCAATAAATACAAAGAGATATACACTACCTGGCCATTTATGAACGCCCACTTGCGATTTTAGACATTTTGTTAAATATCTGGAAAAATACATGAGGAACTATCCCGAAATTCCTAGTGTATAAACATAATATTACAAGTCATATATTTCCGTGAAGATTTTATCCCGAAACTCCATAGGGGATCTTAAAAAAATTTAAAAAGAATGAATATATTTTGAATAACCCTGTCAAAACTAATTTAGCAAAAGCGCTCAAACTCTAGATTATGATTAAGTGCCTTATTGTAATAAACTGTGTTCATTTTTATGTGAATAGCATGCTTACTCGCAGAGAAATTAAGTTTTTTATAAAAATGGTCCCACATTTTGCCAAGTTTTTTGCTTGAAATTTTCAGAGTTCTTAATATAAAGTAGCATTCTTTTCCGAAAATATGACAAATAATATTGCATACAATACCCTGTAATCAGAATTAAAAAATAATAAAAATTGTTTAAAAAATTTACTAAGTAATTTTTCACTGCGCATGCGTCAACGATATCAAAATTTCATTATCATATTATGTTAGCTAAATATATCGAGCAACTTTTGTGAAAGTCGCAAAATCATAGCTTGAAAATTCTGAAAATAATCGTCAGTTGAATAAGTTGAAAATCCGTTATTCCCTAAATGAAGCAAAACCAAGAGGGGTTGTATCCATATATTCATTGATAAGTGTCAATATAGAATACATAATATAGGACGTACTACCACATTTGGATAAAATACCTCATTTTTTTGCTTCATTTTGGGAACAACGAATTTTGTGCTTATTCTACAGACGATTACTTTCAGAATTTTCAAACTATGATTTTGAAACTTTTACAAAAGTTGCTCTATACATTTAGCTAACATAATATGCAAATGAAATTTTGATATCGTTGACGCATGCGCAGTGAAAAATTATTTAGTAAACCTACTCACTTTTCAAACAATTTTTATTATTTTTTAATTTTGATTACAGGGTATTGTGTGCAATATTATTTGTCATATTTTCAGAGAAGAATGTTACTTTATATAAAGAACTCTGAAAATTATAAGGAAAAAAACTTGACAAAATGTGGGACCATTTTTATAAAAACCTTAATTTCTCTGCGAGTGTGCATGTTATTTGCATAAAAATGAACACAGTTTACTACAATAAGGCACGTAATCTTAATGTACAGTTTGAGCATTTTTGCTAGATTAGTTTTGACAGGGTTATTCAAAATATATCAATTCTTTTTTTAATTTTTTGAAGGTCCCCTATGGAGTTTCGAGAAAAAATCTTCACGGAAATGTATGATTTGTACTATTATATTTATACACTAAGAGTTTCGGGATAATTCCTCATGTATTTTCTGAGATATTTAACAAAATGACTAAAATCGCAAGTGGACGTTCATCATGGCCAGGTAGTGTACAATCATTATGTCATGTAGATCGTAACAAACATTCTCGTAAAAGATACTAAGTCAGGTGACAAAGCGAAACATGCCACGTACAGATTAGAAATAGATATTTTTTTATTAAAGGACTATACATTCTTAAGCAAATCTAAAATTACTATTTCATTTTTGGCAAAAGTGATTAAAATTCTGCATTCCACAATTATAAATTTTTCCTCTGTTATGACATTTTCAATTAAAGATTTTTTGTTTATTTATATTTTCAACCGACTTCCAAAAAGGACAGGAGGTTATCAATTCAACGCGTATGTATTTTTTATTTATTTATTTATTTTTTTTATGTATGTTTACCGATTACTCCGAAACTATTCAACCAATTTCTGTTATTTTTGTTTTAAATGAAAGACGATGCTCTCGAATTGATACCACTTCCGTTTCATCGAAATTGGTTCAGTACTTTTTTAGTAATTAGGCAAAAACTAATAAAATTAGTGATTTTTCGCTAATTAAAAGTGTTGAATACGTTCGCTGAGTGCAGTGTAGACAGCATGGCCGAGCGGTCTAAGGCGCCGGATTGAAGTTCTGTTTTTCGAAAGAGAGCGTGGGTTCGAACCCAACTCCTTACATAATTTACATCCATGTAAAATTTACAATATTTTTTTTCCTATTACAATTTTTATTATTAACCGGCTTCAGAAAAGGAAGAAGAAGTTATCAATTCGACGCGTATGTATTTTTTTAACCGACTTCCAAAAAGGAGAGGAAGTTATCAATTCAACGCGAATGTATATTTTTTTGTGTATGTTCACCGATTACTCCGAAACTATTCAACCGATGTCTGTTATTTTTGTTTTAAATAAAAGACGATGCTCTCGAATTGGTACCACTTCCGTTTCATCAAAATTGGTTCAGTACATTTTTAGTAATTAGGCAAAAACTAACAAAATGATTAATTTTTTGTTAATCTAAAGTGTTGAATACGTTTGTTGAATGGAGTGTAGACAGCATGGCCGAGCTTTCCAAGGCGTCAGATTGGAGCTCAGTTTCTCGAAAGAGAGCGTGGGTTCGAACCCCACTTCCGACATAATTTACATCCATGTAAAATTTGCATTTTTTTTTCTGTATTACAATTTTTATCATTAACCGGCTTCAAAGAAAAGGAAGAGGAAGTTATCAATTCGACGCGTATGTATTGTATGTTCACCGATTACTCTGAAACTATCCAATCGATTAATTTGTTTTTTGTGTTAAATAAGAGAGACTACTCTCGAATTGGTACCACTTCCATTTCATTGAAATTGGTTCAGTACTTTTTTAGTAATTAGGCAAATTTTAATAAAATAGGTGATTTTTCCCAAATTAAAAATAACATGGACTTTGAATAAGCTCGCTGATTGGAGCGCAGTCAGGATGACTCAGCGGCTTAAGGAGCCAGATTTAACCTCTGGTGCTGGAAAGAGAGCGTGCGTTCGAACCCCACTCCTGACAAAATTTACATCCATGGATAATTTACAATATTTTTTCCGTATTATAAATTTTATTAACTGACTTCAAAAAATCGTTAACTTTTAACTAAAAAGAGAAAAATAAACTTTTCTACAAAAAATTGAACCGACTTCAAAAACTACTACAAAGTGAAAAATATTTTTTTTTTCATAATAGTAATAAAAAATCAAATTAAGAGCATAGTATTTACCATGCGTATTATTATATTTATGTACCTTAATTTGATTTGTTGGAGTCGGTGCCAGTCAAGCCAATTTCAAAAATTAAATTAAGTATCCAATGCAAAGCCTAAAAGAATAAAGGCTTGGCTGGCACCGACTGAAAAAAATCAAATTAATGTACATAAATATAATAATACGCATGGTAAATACTATGCTCTTAATTTAATTTTTTATTACTATTATGTAAAAAAGTTATTTTTCACTTTGTAGTAACTTTTGAAGTCGGTTCAATTTTTTGTAGAAAAGTTTATAACAAATGAAAACTCTGTTCCATAAAGCACAGAATTATTACGCCAATGTTGTTTAATTGCTGTGTAATTGTCGTCCCACATTGGGCTTCAGTTAGACATTTATGCATTTTTGTACTAATTAGCCAACGAATCATTCCCCTGAAAAGGTCCAACAGGAATTCAATATCCACTGATCAGCATTATATTCCAATACACATCAAATCAAGGAGTTCCGTGATACAAAAATCTTCAAATTTTCTTTAAAAAAAAATATTGCATTAAAAATTGCATTTTTTTTCTTATAATGACTTTTAAATCATGTTTCTATCTTTATTAGAAAATGATATATATATTTTTTCGATTTCATTTATATTCAAAATCTAGACTTAAAGCAATGACTGACATGTAAATGACTTCTTGTGAAAATTCGTTTTTCTTCATGATAATTTTTTTTCACAATTTCTCAGATTTAAATTTTTATAAATCAAAAGCCGTTAAAGATAAAAGCTTCAAGCTTGGAACATGTCTTTTTTGTTTGTTTTACTTTTATTTTGGCTCAGCAAATTAAAAAATATTTATTTATTTTTGAAAATATGATTTTTTAAATAAGTTACATTTTTTTTTAAATTAAAAGAAATAATTAAAAAAAATAATAATAATTTTTAAAATGTTGAATCAAAATCTATATCTAAATATCTCAGTTTATTTAAATGTAAAAAAATTAAAATTCTAAAAATAACATTTTGAGTTGTAACAGTTTTAAATTACCCCACCTTTTTAATACACTTTAATACAATTTAATACAATTTAAATAAAAAAAAATATGAGAAGTTTTATCATTTGATTTTATTTATAAACAATACAGCTAATCATCACAGAAAATTCAAAATTTTAATTAAATAAATAATAAAAAGAATGATGCCCAGTTAAACTGATGGCATAGAGCTCACAGGCTATGCAGACTCATTGTATATTACAGTCTTATATAATAATGCCGTTCGAAAAAAAATAAGGAAGGAAGTACCCCACCCCATTTCCTTTCTTTATACTTAATCATTGGAGCCCCAAAACTAATCAGGGATACGCCTTATCATATAATAAACCTGTATCCAAAATTCGAAGCAAGTCGAATAATTCTGCATAAAAAACCCATTTATGTAATGTAAGAAACGTTGTTCCCTGTTCCCTCCTTTATAATTAAGCATTAAACCTCCAAAATTGTTCAGAAATTCAACTTATCAGAAAGAACCTACATCCAAAATTTAAAGCAAATCGGATAACTCTGTATAAAACTCTATTAGCTGACTTAAGGGAGAGGTAATCGCCCGTACCCCACTTTATAATTAACAAAAGATTTCACCACAACAAATGAGCGAAGCTTCGTATTACTATGAACTGTATCCAAAAATTGAAACAAATCGGGTAATTCTGAATGAAAAACCATTTGCATAAATTATGAGGAGTAGTTTTCCCTATCATCCTTTTATACTTATCCAATGAATTCCAAAAACAAATCAGAAAAGCGCCTTTTCAAAATAAATCTAAATACGAAATTTGAAACTAATCGGTAAATTTTGCGTGAAAAACCTAAATTAAGATGGGGGGGGGGTACTCCCCCATTCCCCTTTTTTAAACTTATCCAATGAACACCCAATACTAATCACGCAGGCATCTCATTAGAATGATCCTACATCTAAAATTTCAACGAAATCTACTAATTCTGCATGAAAAACCCATTTATATATATTAAGGGGAGGGGCAGTAGCCCATGGGGCATGTTATACTTATCGAAAGAACTCTCTAAACTAATCAGTTTTATTATAATAAGCCGATATCCAAAATTTCATGTAAATCGGATAATTTTATCATGAGTTATCGCGTTACGTACGAACATACATACATACAGAACGGGCGGAAGCATAAGCTCTCAGGTTTTGATAGCCTGTGAGCTAAAATTAATTTCATGTTTGTCCCAGACCCCCTTAAAGATATTTTTACGACTACCACTTCACAGTCATTTCGTATGTCAGGGTTGCTATGCTTTAGGTAGTCTCCAGACCAGAAAATTCTTCGGCTCTATTTTTTTCTAACACAGAATCACTCTTTAACCCTTTACCTAAAGACGGTACTTGTAAGTACCATTGAAATTGCCTATTAAAAAAATTCTTTTAATACGTCAATTTGTTGTAATACTGTTTAGAATGAGTAGTAGATTTATTGCTTTATCTTGTTCCAAAAGCATTATTGGTTACACAAAACAAAAATATTTTTAAAAGATGATTTATTTTTCCTCTGTATCTTTTCAGCTTTCTTGGCGGGATGGGGATTTTTCAAATCGGAAATATTTCTACATTTATATTGTAAGAGCATCACATTTGTACATTTTATAATTCTTGAAAATACTGAAAAAATAATTTAATGGAAAAGATTTAAATGGGGCTATAAATATTGCACAAAATAACAATCACAGTTATTGGCTGTAAAAGTGAAACAGTGATTAAAATTAATAAAATGGGATTAAACAAACAAAAAGTATATTTATATACTGTCTATGTACTTAAAAACATTTTATCAAAAAACGAGAAAAACTTTTCTTCTGTATCTATGTTGTAATATAAGAAATGCATAACAGAACTTTAAATACATTCTCATTTCGTGATTTTTCGAGCGTGAAATTAGCATTGTTTAGCAGAGCAATGAGCGTTATGTATATAAAACAAAGCATTGTTTTGTTATAGTTTTCAGCAAATGACTTTTAGAATATCAACTTAAATAAAGTTTTCAATTTTTCTAATGCAAACGCACCTGTGTATAAACGTAGAAGTCAGAAAAATGTGGTTTGAAACATTTGGGAATATAGAGATTCGTGAGAGGGTTAGAAACAAAAGCGCACTGAAAAAAATGAAGTACTCAAAGATGAGTAATTCGATGTACTCATATCGAATTGAGTATATCTGGAACAAAAATAAACACATTGCTTTATCAATTTTGAAACATCATATGTTATCAAATCCAAACAAACGATAAATAGGAGCACTGTATTATGGTTTATTTCAGTCATGGTAGCATGAAAGATGCTTATAAATATTAAATTATGCACAGTAGTTAAAAATAATTTAAAAAGGCTTGCAAATAATGCTCTTGTCATAAAAGTATTCGATTTGGGTATTCAGCTAAAAATTTTGCTGTTTTTTTAAAATAAATAATTAATTAAGCGTTTATTGTTAATAATTTTGAGCAAGAAATAAATATCAGCATATTTTTACTTTTATCTTTAAGTAAAGGGGGCAGGACACAGCAGTTTATATTTTAACACTACCGTGGAATCAAAAATAAGAACATGTGTTTCTTAGTTTTGAATACTTTTGGATCGCAGCTTTTGAGTTTGTGAAGTACTTAAAATTGAGTACTTTCTATTCAGTTTTGAGAACCCATTTTTTTTAGTGTGATCAACTCAAAAACACGCGTTATATTTATGTATAAAATTATTAAGTATAGGGAAAATTCTTTAATATTGACAATTTAAGGGGTTGGGGGACACATTTAAAAAAAATTATATAGTTAAAATTTTGAAATTTTTTGTAATGGTTTCCATATTATCAGTAAACAAAATTTCGTGATAAAACTTCTTATATTTTTTTAATTAAAATTAAAAAATTATTAAAAAAATGGAGTCATCTAAAATCGTTATAATTTTAAATAGATAATTATTATTTCTAGAATTTAATTATTTTTCATTTAAATAAACATAAATAAATAATTTTAATTTTGATTCAACATTTAAAAAAATATTAATTTAAATTAAAACTAAAAATATTTAACGTAAAATTTTGAAAAAAAAGAAATTATGTAACTTTTTATGCAAAAAATATCATATTTTAAAAGGTAAATGCTTTTTTCAAATTTACTGAATCAAAATTAAAGTAAAACAATTGAAAGAAAAACATTTTCCAAGTTTAAAAATTATCTTTAACCGTTCACGGTTTATAACAATTTAAATACAAGAATAGTTGAAAAAGCCTATAATGAAGAAAAACGCATTTTCACAAGCAGTTGTTTTTATAACGATCATTGCTTGAAAGCTAAATAAAAAAAAAAAAAAAAAAAAAAACCGCAACTCAAAAATTAATATTTTCAGTTTCAGTTACGAAAAAAAAAAAATGATTTAAACGTAATTTTAAATAGGAAAAATGATGCAATAAAATATTGTTAGTAAATTTAAAGATTTTTTTGTCTCCCGGACCCCCTTAATACTTAAATTTAACTTTTATGTATTAGATTAAAATTAACAAATGAATACACTAAAATTTACGCGTGTAAGATGTATAATTGTCATGAATAACACTTAATTTTTTAAAAATATAATAAAAAGTGATGGTGTTACACAATTTCTTATTTTAATACTTGAAATACATCTATCAATTTTAGGAGATATAAATGTACCACATTAATGTATACTCCTAAACTATTTTCTTTTTTATCTTGTGAGTAATCTTTTATGACCCAAATTATTGCTATGATTCAAATTCAGATGATATAATTCAAACTCCCAAACTCATAAAATTTTCACTTTCTAAGGCATTTTTCGTAAATTTTTGAAACCTTTATTTTTTATCTTGCAAAATTATCAGATTTATACAATCATTTAATGAATTTTATAAGGATTTTGCCAGTTAAAATTAAATAATTAAATTTCTATTTATAGGGGTATTGTGCAATGTTTGTAATTGTCACTCAAATCTCTTAGTAAAAATATATTTTTTAGTATTTTAAAGAATTAGGATATGTACTAATATTAATAAATTACAAATAATCATAAATAAATGCTCTTATAATAGAAATATTTCTGAACTGAAACTAACTCTTTCCCAGACTTTCAACGTCAAGAAACTGAAAATAAGCAAAGGCAAACGAAAAAAAAAATAGGTATCATTTTAAAAATATTTTTGTTTTATTCAACTAATAATGATTTTGAAATAAGATAACGTAAAGTATCTTTAGTTCATTCTAAACTATATTATTACTAATGGATGTATTAAATTAATTTTATAACATGTTACTTTGGTGGTACTGTAAAGTACCTATGGGGCATAAAGGGCAAACTAAAATCGATAAAAAACATGTTGATTTTAGTAAATACATGGAAACTAATAACAGAAGGAATTAAAACACAACAAACAAAAGAAAGGCTATAAGGAAGCCATATTAATGGAAAAGTTGTATGAAGGCGTTTCCTGGTTGCAAAAAGTAGAAAAGGCGTTAGTAAGTATAAAACGATAAAGAAGTAAATATCAAAAATTAGAACTATTTTCAATTAGTACCAAAACAGCCAAAGAAATAAAAATGAAAAACTCCACCTGTGTCAAAAAAAGGAAATAAAAGGATGACGAATGGGATCAATATTTGTTTATTGATTTTTTTTTTTTACTTTATTCAAGTTTAGTTAGATAGTTTTACTATTATTTGAAGATATTTTGCTTAAATAAGTTACACGTACTCGCCAGGAGGGCCAAGAGAAGTGTATAATATGAATAAGTGGTCATAAAGTTAAATAACGATATATCACATGACGGGTGTCAGTTAAATTTAGAAAACTGCGTTTCCTTGGGAACAAAAGAGAGACTCGGGAGGTGTATGACATAAAATATTAGTCACAGAGTTTTACAATGTTATGCCACATGATTAGTGCCGGCTAAAGTTGAAAAAATACGAACTAGGGTTTCAACTATCTTGGATCCTCCAAATATCCTCCTTTCTCTCTCTCTTTGAATTTTTCATACATTATAAATAATATTTATCAGAAAGCTCAAAAAAAAAAAAAAAAAAAAAAAATTCGATTTAAAATAAAAAAACATTACAATTTTAAAAAAATCCCAAAATTGCACGCATCTGGAGGTCTTAATTGGGGAGGAGGGATGAAAAGTCCATAATCTGAAAGAGTGGTCTGAATGCATTAAGATGATGTATCACATAACGGGTTCAAAAACATGTGAAGATTTTAGCCCCCCCCCCCATTTTAGCTCCCCCTCACGGGTGGAAAATTTAAAATCGCTGAAACACATTTAATTATTTTTATAATAGATTTATTATCTTCAATTTCACGTTCTTCCTTAAAACGGCCGCTCAGATGTGCCAAATGTTCTAAACTTTTCCCTAATCCTTTTAACCTTCTTTTGGGGGGAATTTGTAAAATTACTGAAATACGTTTTAACTATTTTTTAGTACATTTATAATCTGGAATTTGACGTTCCTACCTATAACGACTGCAGAGACTAGCAAGATGTTTAACATTTTCGTCAGCCCATTTAACCCCTTTAGGGGGGGGGGGGATTTTCAAAAATCCCGTCTTAGCGCACGCTTGTATCATAAGAAGTATATTTTCCCCAATTTTCAAGCTTCTACATTCAGCAGTTTGGGCTGTGCGTTGATTATCAGTTAGTCAGGACAAACTATTTTATATAAATATAGATAACAGTTCTAAAAAGTAATAAAAATTTACACATGTTTTATAAAGAACCGTAAAATCGATATTTCATCATCATTCTGTACAAAAATTGGCATAAATAATCAAAAGACACACCCTAATTTGAAATAAATTAATCATAAAATATAAAAATATAACAAAAGACATAAATTTTCCCTAAATATTTATTTCACGACAAACGTTTTCAGTCAATATTTAACAATTTTTTATCGAGTAATACGCCAAGTTTACTTGAACAGTTGTATAACTTGATAATTGCCGTATAATGCAGCAATGAAATACAATGGTTCGTATTATACAATCTAATAAATTCATTCTGATTAAAAAAAATATTCATAAAGACAATCAACCTTTTTCTGTCGTATGAAAGATTATTCATTGCAATCAAAACTGTCTTAAAATTCATTATTTTAAATTTGAAAATTTTTGATTTATAATTGGCGAGCAGTGGAGATTTGAAAGATTTGAAAAGTTTATTTGGTAAAAATCACGATTTATTTGAAACTTTGTAATATAATTTATTGCAGTGACTTAATTTTCTATTTCATTTTATTCCAATAATGAGCATTTGAGGAAATATTAAAATTCGATTAGCTTACTTTATTTTTCTTTAATAGTTTTAGTTCTTAGATTGATAAAGTGGAAGGCGAAATCTAATTTAATTACTAAAATTTGCGAGACAGTTTGAGGTTTTTTTTATTATTTCGCCTATTTGCATTTTTAATTTATGGATGTGTGTCCGGTTTTAACGATTTTGCAACAAAGTCGAATTTAAAATGTAAAAAATATGAAAAATGGATGCATAGCCAAGTTTATCGTCTCGTCAATCAAAAGCTTGTAATTAGAAATATTTTGAGAATTGAACGGAGAAACTGCTTGGGATAATTTAAGAATAGGATTGGATAATTGAATAATTTTCTAAAAGAGACGATTGACACCCCGAGTTATATAAAGTGCCACAAGTTCTAAGGGTACGTGAGTTCTTTTTAAATCATTTTGTTCAATTCTTTTATTCAAATTAATCTCAAAGGTGAAACGGAAAAGTATATATATAAATTCTATACTCTCAGTTTCACTGCATTTCTGTAGGCTATTGGAATTCAAGCAAGCATTTGGAACGACCTTATTCAAGTTGATTTTAACATTGCTCCCTTATAGACAGATGTCTACTTCAGCTGATGACGATATGTTATTGTTTTAGCTCGAAACGCGCCCTGCATTATTTTTAGTACATGGTGATTTTTACAAAGTGGTGATTTTTAAAATAATTGAATTTTTGGAATATGCAATTGAAAATATGAAATGTTTGTGAATAAACAGTGAAGCCTGATAACCAATACATTAGTTATTAAAAAAAGCATTTTTATTTTTATTTTGAAGAACTGAACATCCTTGTAATGCCAGTAGAAATTGTTTTGAACAAATATATGTTAATGGCTATTTCTGTTATTCCTGATGAATATACTTTCCACCGATTAATACGTTGGGGGTGGAGGAAAATGCATGGGTCGTACCATAATTTTGCGAACAGATGGGTGAGAACTATGTGAATATGCGAATTGCTCTTAATTTTCTAAGTATCTAAGAAATAAGGACGCTTATTTAGTGGCTAAGACCATTTTTCATCAAATAATGTTGTTTCGCATAAAATTTGAAGTGCAAATGCTCCAATTACAGTTTTTCTGATGTTCAAATTTACAGTTACAGTTTTTTTCTGAGAGTGTACACAAAGACAGGTGCAGCGTACTGTATGCACTCTCGGCGATTATATATTTTATAAAAATTTTAGTAATGTATTTGTGTAATTCAATCTCTAGTTACAAATTCATGTACTTATTGACTAATTTATATACTCGTAACCTTTTGAGCGCCATTGATTGGTAACATATGACTGCTGCAGTTGACTGGTAATTTTTGTTACATTACTATGTTTAAAAGCAATGGACTTGTTTTCATTATAAACAAAGGTATAATAATTACTGTTAAAATATAGCTATTATTAATTTGAAGCAAGAAATAGTAACCACATATTTTTTTAAACAGACAATTTTATTAATTTCACATACAGATTGTTTTCTTTTCAAAATATTTTATTATTATATTGTATTTCTTATTTTGATGATTCATATTTAATTCTTATGAATCATATTCAATTAATAATACTTTTCTTTTTACATTTTTATAATAGCAAAACTATTATTGACAATTATTAACAGTTATGTAATCGAATGTTAGTAACTTTAGAATTTAATAATAGATAGTTTTTAATACAAATTCAAAATATTTGAAAGCGTTATAATTAATAAATATATAACATATAATTTTATAAACAAACAGAATATAAATTAGAGAAAAATGTTTTGCCTATCTCTAACAAAATACATTTTTATTTTTGCGTTTCTTACAAAATAATAATGTACTAAAATTATGAGTTCTAAAATTTTTATTAGGTAAACGTCTAGACTTTGTTTCATTCAGTCATCATTTAAGAACATCACAGAAATCTGATGACAAACGGAAACATTTTTACATTTTTTATCCACCGAATGTTTTTAAAGTAAGAAAGGCACATTGTTCATGAATGCAAAAAATGTGCCACGAACTGAATATTTATAACAGTTACAGTTGAAAAACTTTCATTTTTTTTCATCTTTGGTGACAGAAATAAACTTTTACAAACTTCAAAATAATATATAAATGCAAATATCTATGAATATTTTATCTTAAAATAGGAAAAGAACAGCGAGTATTTTACTGTATTTTGTTACATTGATAAATAAAACGTGAATAAAAATTGCTATTAATATGTGTTATAACATAATAATCGTTATTATATTGTCATCTGTGGTGCTTTAAAGCTAAATTAATTAACAGTGTATACTTTTGGAAACAAGTTGATTATCTTAATCTGAAAAAAATGCATTGTAAATTATTCAGACAAAAATTTTTTTGAGACAATCGTAAGCCAATAGCATTATCATTAAAAATAATTTTTTAAGGTTTTCGCTCATCTAGATGTACACCTGACGAAATTCTATCCCTCTCTATCTTTTTTGTCTGTTTCTTCCATCACAGCGCCCGTTGACAAAAACTGTATAAGGCTAAGATTGAAAATGTTGTGTACGTTCATCTGAATACTTTGTACCACACGGCAGATCATAAAATTTTGAAAAAATCTATTAATTTAATTAAAAAAATATTTTTTTTCAATGTCATCCGTTATTTTTGCTATTTAAATTTTAAAACAGAATCTTAGCTTGAACTTTTTTTCGTGTAGAGACCATAGCTTAGAGTTTAAGGGCCTCGCACCAAAAACTGAAGTTTCTGAGTTCAAACCCCAATTCTCGAAATTCATGTTTTAAAATAAGATAAATTTAATAAAAGAAATTTCGTATTTTTTGCGATATTAAGGGTTACATTGCTTGAGTTTCGTTCATTAGATATTCATAATAATTCTTTAAATTTAATTTTTCTTCTATTTTAAAATCTATTTTGATTTATTAATGATTTGGCATTTTAAAATTCGTTTAAATATTTTTTCATTGTTAGCAATTTAAAATTTTATTTAGCTCTCCGCTGTTTTTTTTTCTTCAGATTTTCAAAAAAATAATAAATAAATAAATAAATAAATAAATAAATAAATAAATAATAAAATAAAATGGAATTTATGATTTTATGTAATTAATTTGATTTTAACATTTTTAATTTGACAGTGACACCAGAAATTCTAAGAAGAAATTGCGGAATGAGTTATTGCACCATCTCGATATCGTTCCCGTTTTTCGAAGTTCTCAGACTTAAACAGTTATAACTGTGTTGAATTTAAAGTTTCATCAACTGTTATTTTTTATTTACAATTAATAATAGGGTTTTATTTATTTTTTTAGTATGCCTCTGAATTTGTTATATTCATTTATATTCACCCTGTTTTAGAAAACTATTCAAATTTTTTAGGAATCAGTTGACAATGGTTATTGTTATTGATCGAAAATGGACCTTGTGACGTCCGCATTTTATCCTGTATTATTATTATTATTATTATTATTATTATTATTATTATTATTATTATTATTATTACTATTATTATTATTATTATTATTGGACATTCCCATGAAAACTTCTCATGTCGATCACACTGCTAAAAATCGCTATGCTTGTTGGCCACCGTTATTTTCGAAAAGTATACTTCGCCCTATTCAACTGATGAGATATCTCCGATAAAACAAGTCTAATTTTATCGTTCTAAAATACTGGTAGCCAAAAATCATTGTATGTGACAGGTATAACATGTTTTCATAGAATTAACAAATTATTATTGTTGTCCAGGAATACTAATGTTTAATCAATGGCGTATGTAACATATGACAGTGTTATTACAACAACAACAATTTGGTCAACCTAAAAAAGATGTTTTTATTGATTTTCATTAACTCAATGAAAAACATTCAAACACTTTACTTTCGACCTAAAAAACTTTTCCTAAAAAGACGTTTTTATTGATTTTCACTAACTCAATGAAAAAAAATTCAACCACTTAACTTTGGGCAATGGATTCGTTGTTAATAAAGAAGAAATTTAAAACGTTGAAAAATGTTTAGACGCAAATTATCAGATATGGGAGAAAGGAATCCAATAAAAAACGTCATAATATGTCGTTTTCTAAAATAAAAAAAAAACGAGGTCCGATTATCAAGTTCACAGATTGCGAAATTTGCGACGATGGTAAAAACTGAAGTAACCTAATTTTGAATCGATTGATTGTAACATACCATGCTTTTTTAAACTATTTTTTACAGAAATATGGAAGTTATTAATAGGCATTACATTTTTAACCATTTAAAAATGGTTGTTTTTGGCCGAGAATTACATTGTAGTGTCCGCCTTTATTATTATTTTTAAATCAGTGATAGAAAAATATATTTTATTATAAATGCATTTTTAAATCTAGAACATATTTTTATTTATGAGGTATTAATTTCTAAATAACTCCTTTCTGACTCATGACTAATTAGATTATTGCGTATTTGTGTATACTAAACGCTTATATTATATTTTTCTAGATATATTTGGTAGATCAGTTATCGCAGCTAGACAACAATTTCAAATGTAAAGTAATGCTTTACGTTAAGCAAAAATGACTTTTAAAAGCAGTAAAATCTTGTAAATAATGTGAAATACCTTGTAAAATCACCATAAAATGAAAAATAATATAGGACGCATTTCGAGCTACAACAATAACAGCTCGTCATCATCTGAAGCAGACACATGTCCTGTAAGGGCACAGAGTCGACATATTAAAATCTTGTGTTTAAAAAAAAGGACTTATTTATTTATATTTCACAGTAGTAGTACTTGGCCACGCATTGCTGATGCTCAATTGGATTGAATGGGAAAGAAAGAAAAAAAAATTGCACAGTCCTAATATGTTTAATTTCTCAATGCTTGTAGATATACAATATTTTTTGTTCTTCTGTCGTCTGTACAGATATAGGTACTGTCTGGTTTGTCAACTCTAGAACACACCCAAAATATATTTTTTCATGTGAGAAGCAATCCGTGTCTAGATCTAAACTCTTCATTCTAAATATTGGGATGTTCTTTGTTGATCTTGTTTCCAAACTCGTATCGATAATTTAAAGATATCAGCATGATGATGATGATATTTGACAATAATTATTTACTACTGCCATTCCATGTGTAATAGACAGGCACTTCCGAATACAGCGGTATTTTTGCAAAAGCGTTATTTTGACATATAGTGAAGAAAACGGTTAACGTTGTAACCGGTGGGTTTAGGGCTATTTGTTGAAAATTGGAAGCGGTGAAATAAAGCGCTGCCCATTTTTCTACTTGTACTGCTAAGTGAAAAGCAGTTCGAGTTCGTTCATATATGGGAGGTGAACGAATTAGCCGTACAACTTCATTGCTGTTTATTTGTCTTCTAGCAAGATACTGTGCGTTTCATCCATCAGTATGGTCACATTCCCATAACTTATTTCTCACTGCACATCAAAAACTGCCATGTCGATACTTATATTCACGTGTTTACAAATACATTTGATCGATATAACGGAATTATAGTATTCCACTTTTCTGTACGTTTTGTATGAATTTAATAGCAAAAGAAAATATGAAACAACTCACCAGTTATTTACTTTGATCTCACAGATTGGCATTTTCATGGCGGCTAATTTACCGCCATTTTCTGCTTATTTTTTACATAAAGGATATCCATCGTTTTCTGTTACTGTGTTGGATATTCATGTTCCAGGATATCTATAACTGCTTTTTACATGGTCAGTTTCGTTTGAAGTGATTTTTCATAGAGCTAGATTATTATATGTACGCGTGGGAATCCTACCTTTTGCCATTCCACTGATTACATCATGCAGTGCAGAGACTCAAACATTTCACGTTTTACCATAAAATCATCAGCTATTTCAGATTCTAACTGCGATCATGTGCTGTGATATCATGCCTATCTACCTGAAATTGTTCAAGAAACTATTTTATTTCTTTCCAAGTTTGATTGCATGTGATTGTAATTAACATGTCTGAACATCTGTAGTGACGAACATGCGGAATAGATCCTAAGCGTGGTCATGCATAAGAAAAGAACCGACTGTATATGAAGATGGCCAAATCGCTATTCCTGTACGTTAATTGAATTACTGTAATTTACATCTACATCTCGCAAATGAAAACATTTTTCAGAGTAAAGTTTAGTTTGATTCAAACGGATGAATATCAAATGTTTTGTTTCAATCTCTGCATACACATCTACGATATATTGGTGAAATAATTGATGGAATTTTAAAATGTGATTCTCTTCATTAACTCGCATCATTAATCGGAATGAATGATAGTTCATTTCGCTTTTTTATTTCGCATTTTTTATTTCTTTCTTTGCCTCTGATTAGATTTATTATATTAACGTACAAGTAATATCCATCAGCATTATCCCAAAAATGATTGGATATTGCAGAACATAGTATCATCAATGTGTTTCTATAAATTTTGTCAATTGATTGTTTCTCCAATGAAAAACACTATCTCGAGACTGGAATTAATCTCCGAATATAACAATTTCTATTTCGTTTATCCTCTTCAGTCCTCATGTTGCATCTAGGATATACTGAATAGTACCTTATAAATAAATTTAAATGTTTCAATAATTGTTTAAATTATTTCTGGATCTTTTAGAAAACTGCATTTGTATCATAAACCCGATATACAAACTTATACATTTTTGTAAATATTTTAAAATTTAATTGTAATTTTAATATGGTTTTTGTAATTATTTGTGATGTTTGTCTCAGGACTGAACAATGCATTTCAGCACATATTCTCCAGCAGGCCCTTTGTCAGCATGAAAGCAGATCTTTGAATAACAGTATTGTGTGTATCAGATGGCATCATTTCAATTGCTGTTTTATACAAAGGCACTATTATTTTTTTCATGAAGAAGCTCTTGCTGTTGGAAAACGAAAGACTTTTTTGCAAGAACTAAAGCAGATCGATTTGACTGAAAAAGAGGCAAGAAAATAAACAAAACCATATAAAATTGCAAATCCTTAAAACGGAAAAAAACTGAACTGAAATACAAAAATAAAATAAATTTAACTTTTTCAAAAAAATGTATAACCGACTCCAAAAAAAAGCGCTGAAAAGAATTAAATAATTCTATAAAATTCTCTAATGATAAATTGTCATCCAATAACCACACATTGACTATCATGTACCGGTATAAAACGGTTAAATTTAATATATAGAATTTAATATCCACCAAACATAGGTTTTCCAGAGAATATTTTTTACAAGAGATTAATTTACATATTTTTGATTTAATTTTTGAATATATACATATAAAAAGTAAGGAATTACTTTTTGAAGTTGGTGCCAAACAATCATAATCGATAATGATTTCCCATTTTATTTTTGGTACTAGACATAATATATCCACAATTCTTACTATACTTAAGATAGTTTGGCAACAACTTCAAAAAGTAATTGCTTACTTTTTATATTTATATATTCAAAAATTAAATCAAAAATATGTAAATTAATCTCTTGTAAAAAATATTCTCTGGAAAACCTATGTTTGGTGGATATTAAATTCTATATATTAAATTTAACCATTTTATACCGGTACATGATAGTCAATGCGTGGTTATTGGATGACAATTTATCATTAGAGAATTTTATAGAGTTACTTAATTCTTTTCAGCGCTTTTTTTTGGAGTCGGTTATACATTTTTTTGAAAAAGTTAAATTTATTTCCTAATTTTTAGTTATTTATACCGTAATACATAATTATGTGTACTGACATATGATGGCTCTTTGCAACGCATTACTAATGAACGCACTTTGCTGAGTTCTGATGTATTCGCTTTACTTGTCACTGTTTGATTGCCAACTTTTCAGAAGACACTTACAATATCGGTTAGTATCGTTGTGAATCTTTAGGTTTTCTGGATGTGGTAACTTCTTCAGATCTGGCACGATGAAAAGCTACCGCATTCATGAAATCTTAAAGTCAACATCTAATCGTACGGACATCGGAAGTGGTTATGGTGAAAAGGTGACAATGCCTCAAGTAAAGTGTCATTACACATAGGAGCGCGGCAAAGCGCTTCCATATATGAGTAAACAGCAAAATGACTCCATGTATCAATGAATAGTAAAATGCTTTTCTAGTGTAGTCAAAAGTACTCCCCCTTCAGTCAGAAAAAGCAAAAAGAAAGATTTTAACAAAAATCGCTCTATGAATCAATAGATAAACAACAACAATCTAATTCCTATAAATGCAGTAAAGGCATCGGAAATGATTCCACGCAGAGTCCGAAAATCATAACCTGTACTCGGCTGCATCTATAAGAGAGTGACAGCATTCGATGGCCAAATACTTTTTTCGCGGACGCTATTGTCCTAACTAAAAATTTGAAACTCACTCCACCGCTTTTATGGAAAACGATTATTTCAGCCTATCATGGAGCATTCTCATGGGTCAAAAGACAAATATTTTATAAAAGCGGTGGAGTGACGATGCAGCAAAAGGGTAAATTTTTTTACAGTGTATGTATGATATATTCCATAAAAGGGATGGAGTGACGATGCAGCAAAAGTTAAATTTTTAACAATGTATCGTAATGCTAGGCATTTTCTAATGTAAAATTTGATGATGATTTCCTGGTAGAATTCGATTGTACGCCGAATGATCCTTTATTTCTACACAGACATAAATACATAATCCATATTATTTTACAAATTCGTGGACATACAAGGACAAGATAGCACAAGGAAATATTACGACACAAGAAAAGTACAACCAGGAGCTATACATAAAGAGTGTGTGCAACGGAGCCAGTGGGATTCGAACCCACAATCTCCTACGCTCTCAAGAGATTAGCAGCGTGGTGTCTTAACCACTCGGCCACAAGGATTCCCCTTAATGACTTTTTTTTTGTCCAGAATCTTTTCAATCAATCGTATACCTCCATGTATCGTCATAATCACATCGAGGAATCCTACATGAACAAAATCTGAAATCATTCCGGTGTCTAATCCGGTAACCAAATCTGAATCTAAAGATAATTTTGCTACACATATCTATGCACTTTATTTTGCAATGATATGTAGAGATAATTTTTTACCTCCGGAGCAAAATATGTACTAAAGGATTTTCACCTTTTCAACAACTTAAGGATGTCGATTGGTATCGATGTCTATTTCGGCTTTAATGGATACGAGAACTTGTCCATTTAAGCTTTAACGTTTCGGAAATTTATCGCATCCAGCAAACTTTAAGGCCGCACTCTAGGCACAGAAAAAGACCCGGATGATAATGTGAAGTCTATGACGGCGTTCTTTTCAAATATCTCGCTCAAATTTTAAAATTTTTACGTGATTTTTTTTTGCATAGGATAGCTGAGGATATTCCACAACCGACCTAGTTTTTACTTTTTCAATTTTGATTTCATATATTTAAAAAAAAAATATTTTAAATTTCAAAACCGGTTTAAACGGTTCTGAAATTGAAACTATCATTATATAAAACATACATAAGCAAAATCGAAGAAGTAAAAACTAGGCCGGTTGTAGATCATCCTCGGCTATCCTATGCAAAAAAATCATGTAAATATATTAAAATTTGAGCTAGATATTTGAAAAGAACACACCCATAGTCTTTATACTAACATCCGGGTCTTTTTCTGAGACTAGTGTAGTGCCTTAAGGTCCACATTGAAATCTACAGACTTCGTAAATGGGCATTGAAAAGCTGACAATCCATCAGTACACGTTAAAATTATTGTGAAAAATTACCTTTGTTTTTAAAGACTATTTTCTGACTAATGAGAGCGATCTAAAAACATCTATGGAGCGTTTTCATTGGTCAGAGAATAGATAGTCGTTAAAAACAGAGGTAATTTTTCAAGATATTTTAAACAGGGTACACTGTTAAAAATTTGACCCTTTTGCTGCATCGTCCCTCCACCACTAATATAGAAAACGATTACTTCAGTCTATTATGGAGCATTCTCATGGATCAAAAGTGAGATATTCTATAAGAGCGGGGTAGTGACAATGCAGCAAAAGGGTCAGATTTTTTACAGTTTAAAGTACGCGTACACAATCAGAGCGCGTCAAGTTGCTTCTATGATTCAATGCATAGCAAAGTAATTCTAAATGTTCGTATGTATTAAAATACCCTTTTCAGTCATAAAAACTAAAAAGGAAGATATTATCAAAATCACACCATGATTCAACATGCGTCTATATGAAAGTAGTAATATTTTAAGTTAAGAATGTTCTTTGATTAACGCGGTTTTCCAAAGTACAGAAAATTTAAGAATTTTTATTCCAGAACTTGGCGGTAGTAGCCTGAACGAGTTTGTTTTATGGGTGAAAGAAGTTAACTAGCTTAACTTTAATGGTAAGCTTATCAAAATTTTTCGTCATTTATATTTGTCCAAATGTAAATCTAGCACATAGTAATGCACATTAATCACTTTGTGAATCCGGCATAACAAGCATCCTGATACACAGACACTCTTGCTTTAACGTGTAAGGCTCTTTAGAGATGAATTTTCAGCTTTTCGATATCGAATTCTCATGTCTGGATCGATGTGGATCTTTCATTTTGGTGGATACGAGAATTGTTCTAGCTAAGATTTCGTACTTTGAAAAAAACTAGCATCTCTGCAACAGTGGTTAGGATCCAGAAGGATTATTCGCTGTTACGCAAAACAAGATTGACCAATCATAAGCCTTCATTTTTGAGAACTTTTCATTGTTCGAAAGAGAGAGAGTCTGGAATACATGGAGTGAAAATCTGCTATCGGCACTGTAAAAAATTTGACCCTTTTGCTGCATCGTTACTCCATCGCTTTTATAGAATTTCTTTGTTTTGACCAATGAGAATGCTCCATAATAGAACGAAGTAAACGTTTCCTATTAAAGCGATGGAGTTACGATGCAGCAAAAGGGTTCAATTTTTACAATGCAAGCAATGCTAAAAATATGTATCCTTTAAATGTGCAACGATGCTACTGAATTCCAAACAGTCAATCACAGCGACATCTGCGGCATTTTCGTGATACATTATCTAGACTAGCAATAATTCTTGCATTTTTAGAAAATGTCCTGCAGATGTCGCTTATATCTTTAAATTTCATTAGCATTGTAGCACATTAAAGAATTGAACATTTTAGCGCTTTTTTTAAGTGTTACAGAGGGCGTATTCAGCACAACTTACCGGTTACTTACCGACCACTTACCGATTGTAGACAAGTACGAAATGAAAATCAAAGCGAAGTGTGACGTCAGCTACATTCAATAGAGTAGTTTTCATTGATGCCACAATTTGCTTTCATACTGCCCTACAATCGGTCGGTAACATTGGTTACTTTTGTAAGTTGCTCTGAACACGCCCTGAGATTTCCACACTATATCCCCTAGATGCTATATTTCCGGTTTCTTGCATAAGAGAACTTGTCCGGAATCCAGGTAGAATTTGCTCTGTTACCGAAACCAGATTAACGAATTAGAAGCCTGAATTTTAGCAAATTTTTCAATGTTTAAAATAAATTTTCTTGTTAATAAATCTCGTTTCGCAAATAGCGCAAAATTTATGTGAATCCTGGCCCTCGTCCAGTTAGGAATTTGCACTTTGAACACTATTAAAAATTTGAAACTTTTACTTTATCGTCTATCCATTGCTTTTATAGAAAATGACTACTTCATTGTATTATGGTAAATTCTCATTGGTCAAAATAGAGATATTCCATAAAAGCGCTGGAGTGACTATGCAGCAAAAACTTCAAACTTTTAACAGTGAAAAGATCGTGTGTCTATGTAAGTGTAACATAAAAGCATGCAAAAGGAACACTTCTAATTGGTCGATTGCTTCAAAATGAAATTGAAATTTAAAGTTTTTATTTTTTTAAAAGTTCTAATTATCCGATTTTTATGAAATTCGAATGGAACCACATGGGCCTCATACGCTTTCAAACAAAAAAAGAATTATCAAAATCGGTTCATATTTGCAAAAGTTATGCGTGAACAACAAATACATACAGGTCGAAATCATAACCTCCTCTTTGAAGTCGGTTAACAAAAAAGCCCGAAAGAACCATTTCAGATAAATGTCCTATGGGTGGGGGCAAATTCGGGTAGAGGAACAGGATGGGCATAAAATGTAAGAGCGGTTATTGGTCTTTCTAATGATACATCAAATGATGGGTGTCAGAGAAATTCTGAAAAGTTTCTCTTAGATGAAATGGGAGGTGATTAAGAAAGAAGAGTTGATAATATGAGAGTAGTCCAGGGTATTTTTTAAAAATAATATATCACATGATGAGTGTCGGAAAGTGTTAAAAAAGTACAACCATGGGGGGAGGTATATTGAGGAAAGAGGAATAGCAGGGATTTATTCGCATGCAACAATTTCAAAATAACGCAACTGGTGAAGAACTTTTGGAGATTTCATATTTTGAACGAATGAACAATTTCATTTCTAGTAATATATCACATTATGTGTGTTGGAAAAAGAAACTGGTTGGATGTGCCAATTCCAAAACTTTCTTCGTGTTTATACGTACATTTTAATATTTCAAAATTTAATTACACATGTTAATGCATTAATATTATTACTATATAAATTTTGATTTTAATCTTAAATTTCTGCTTCAGTCAATCAATTAATCGGAGTAAAAATGAGTTTCCAATGTTCACGACCCGATGAACAGTAGAACGATAGATATATTTTTTCAAATTCAAGAAGGACCTACTCACCATACCCCCCAAAAAATACACACAAAAATTTAGTTCAGTTCTTTGCATATCCTCAAACCTTTTTTAATGGCGATAAAATAAAAACATCAACACAGACATCGCGATTATAGTACCTCCTTCCGGCAGATTTTTTTTTTTAAATTCAGGACAGGTCTGCTGATTATAATCAGACACTTATACAAAAATTTTCGTTCAATTCTATGTATAACTTCAAACACTTTTCTGTGATAAAATATTGAAAATGGCACAAAAATCACAATTGCAGCAGCCCCTTCCTATGGGTTTTTTTTTCGAATTCAGGGAAGGACCAACTAGCTATTACCAAACATTTACACAAAAAATTTTGTTCATTTCGATGCATAACTTCATACACTTTTAGTCGGTGCAATATTGAAAATGAAACAAAAATCTATATTGTAGAGCTCCCTTCAGACGGATTTTTTTTCAAATTCAGGGTCGACCAACTAGCCATAGCAATACACTTAGACGAAAAAATTTGGCTTAATTTGATGCATAACTTCGTATACTTTTAGTCGGTACAATATTGAAAATGGTTTGTTGAACAAAAATTGTAATTATAGCGCCCCCTTCCGGAGTAACATTTCAAAATTAAAGGAGAATCTGGTTGTCTCAGCCAAAAACATTCATAAAAATTTTTGTTTAATTCTATGCATATCTTCATACACTTTTTGATAGTTGAATGGCGACATGCGGACACACATACACACAGACATACACACACATACACAGACGGACAGACATACATTTTTAAAACATGTTTTTTGGCATCTCTGACCCCTAAAACGTGTAAATCCGTCGAAAACCTGAAGTCTAATAAATTTCGATTACATTACTTTCTTCTGTTGAAGATAGCAGAAAGTAAAAAGTGCACTCGGAGGGTAATTGGGTGAAGGGAGAATATTATAAATATAAAAACACGCGTGTATCCGACTGTAATCCGTTTGGGGAATTTCAAAGAAATCTAAAAAGAGCTTTTAGAGATTTGCGGTTTTGTGGAAATGAACATTTATAATTTTATTTATACTAGTAGATAGAACCCGGGCTTCCCGGGTTACAAAGTGAAGATAAAAATCATCTTTTTAAAATTAAAATTGAAAACTCCAATAATTTTTCTGCATGTAATATGCTTTTTCAGATTACTAACTAACACTGAAAAAGCATTTTTAATTCTTTAAGCGGTCTGCAGATATTTTCATTCATGTTTAACTCATAAAATAATAACTCTGAAGACTATTCTTATGAAGAATTGTATTTGATAACTTTATGTATCTTTTATCATGGAAAAACACGGCTAGGCTGCTTAAAAGACTAAACGGAAATTATTAATTATGGTATCAAATAATGCTTTAAATTTAGCTTTTTTTGAAAATTTTGAATAGAGATTAAAATGAAATGCTTGAAAAATATAAAGTCTTAATAAATGAGTTTTTAATCAGTTTTTAATCAAATTGCATTTGAAAGAGGATTTATTTTCCTATACGGCGGAAAAAAATTGAAAATGTGCGCTGATTTAAAGATTAAAAAATTGCAGTAACGAAAATTGAAAAAAAAACATTTCATTGTGAAATGTTGCCAAAATGACATCAGTGCTACCCACAGACACGTTTGTTAGTTATAATACAGATAGATATCTTGCGTATATAAAAAAATCTTACGCGCATAGTAAAATGCAAAAGTAAAGAAACAACAGCAGATGCACTTTTTCAAAGAAAGTTTGTTCCTAGGTTAACTCTATGACAAATTTAAAATTCGTTTTGCAAATTAAACACACAAACACTGCCTGACGTCAATTCAGAGTGCAAATATTTGCCATGTATTCCGTGCAACACGCGTACATTGATTTTTATATATGATGACAAACCAATTATTCAATTGCAATTAAAACCTCAGATAATGGTGAATTATAAACTCTCGTTTCATCATTTACATCTTTCTTTTTCCATTTCGGATTAATTTTCTATGTAAAAAATGTACACTTTTTTTTCGTTTCGTTTCTGAAAACATATTTGAAAAATAAAAATATTTCTATAAATAAAGTAAAAAAATAAACTACATAAAAAAAATCCCCCCCCCCAAAAAAAGGGGGAACGAAAAAATAAATAAATTTGTTTTGCATTTTCCTTCTGGTAAAATGATAGGTAACAAATAAAAAAGAATATTGCCCAGTTAAACTGATGGCATTGAGCTCACAGGCTACGCATACTAATTGTACATTACAGCCTTGTATTTTCGTTAATTCCGTTCGAAAAAAAAATTAAGAAGGGGAAACAGCTCTCCCCTTTCTCCTTTTTTATACTTAATCATTGAACCTCCTAAACTATCAAGTACATGCTTTATCATATTCAAAAAACCTATATCCAAAATTCAAAGCAAATCGGATAATTCTTAATAAAAACCCATTTAGCATTTATATAATTTAAGAGGAGTTAGTCTCCTCTTTTATACTTAACCATTAAACTTCCAAAACTATTCAGAGATTTGAACGAAATCTGACAATTCTGATTGAAAAATCCATTTATACAAGTTAAGGGGAGGGGCATTAGAACCCCCGTTCCCCCTGTTTATACTTATTCAATGAACACCTAATAACAGCCACGGACTCGCCTCATCAGAATGATTCTATATCTAAATTTTGAACGAAAACTGTTAATTCTGCATGAAAATCCCGTTTATATCAATTAAGGGGGGGGGGGGCATGAGCCCCCGTTCCTCCTGTTTGTACTTATTCAATGAACACCTAATGACAGTCACGGAATCGCGTTATCAGAATGATCCTATATCTTAATTTTGAACGAAAATTGTTAATTCTGCATGAAAATCCCGTTTATATCAATTAAGGAGGGGGCATGAGCCCCCCGTTCCCCCTGTTTATACTTATTCAATGAACACCTAATAACAGCCACAGTATCGCCTCATCAGAATGATCCTATATCTAAATTTTGAACGAAAACTGTTAATTCTGCATGAAATACCGTTTACATGAATTAAGGGGGGGGGGGGGCATGAGCCCCCCGTTCCCCCTGTTTATACTTATTCAATGAACACCTAATGACAGTCCCGGAATCGCCTCATCAGAATGATCCTACATCTAAATTTTGAACGAAAACTGTTAATTCTGCATGAAAATCTCGTTTATATCAATTAAGGGGAGGGGCATGATCCCCCCGTTCCCCCTCTTATACATATCGAATGAACTCCAAAAACTAATCAGGGAAGCGCCTTATCAGGATATACCTATATACAAAATTTCAAGTGGATCCGATATTTTTATCATGAGTTATCGCGTTACGCACGAACGAACATACGAACGTACATACAGAACGGACGGGCACATAAGCTCTCAGGCTATGATAGCCTGTGAGCTAAAAAGAACTAAAAAAAATCGTCTGCTCTAGTAAGTTTAACTGGATATAAAATATTACATTATGCAAAATATGTTATTTTGATAAAATTACAGAAGAATGTTTAAAGAATAGCTATATTTTTTATTGTAGTTCAGAAGCTTTTGGACAAAAATTTAGAGACACTGATATTTTTTTAAGCCTCTAATTACTGCCAAGATCATCTTTGTCTGCTTGTCTAATTTGGCAGTGAAATTCAACCTGGAGAGCATCGACAAATTCTGTAATATAAATTATTGTATTTTTGACAAAGATTTCCAATCTGATGACGCACACTGCATGTTACAGCTTTTCCATAAACACGGGCTAACTTTTTTAAAACATTGCGTTTAATCAGGGTATGATTTCAATTATTTTATTTTCAAAAATATAGCATTTACACCTGTGAAGAATTTCAAAGTCACTGGAGTGAAAATGATATACTTCTACAAAATATATTTTAGTTTTAAGACTTTAAACACACGTTTATATAAACATATAATGACGTCATTTGCATCCTCTAAAGCATTCGACATTAAAGGTGCTATTACACGTGCGCTGCTGCAGGCGTCAGATCGCAGGCGTCTCTATGTTATCCTATGGGACCAGAGAAGTCGCTTGGTTAGCGCGCGATTCTTTTGTGTCGGAGCGTCTTTGACGCCTTGAACAAAGCGAGTCGCCAGTAAGAGCCAATCAAATGCTTGGAAATCCAAATGATGCTAAAGACTCTTCTCGAACAGCCAATTTAATGTTAAGAAAACAAAGAAACGCAGGCGATTTTTGTCGCTTGCAATTTTTACGTGTAATAGCACTTTTACGGTCAAGTTTTATACAACATATATAGAAAAATATGCATCTGTCGTCAGAAATCCAAAGAAAAAGCGATTTCATCATTTAAAAAAACTTAGCAAGACATATCGATTGTAAAATGATTCATATGCCTTCATTTTTTTTTTCTTTTAATAGTTCCATGTGTTATCAGATGTCATTATTATTTTTTTTCCAAAATTCGACAAATGTTATTTCACAGAAATTAATGAAACTGTATTCCTTCAGATTTTTGATGTGACCTAAACAAATGCTGAGCAAATAATCCACAAAAATATTCATTAAAATACATTTTTGTAAAGAGAAATTTATGGTTTTTTTTTTTTTTTTTTTTTTTGTAAAGTATGTTTGCAATAAACTAAAAATCCCATTTAATTGATGTATGAAAACGAAATAAAACCAAAACACACCGTGTTTTATAGCTGACGATACTCTTGAAAAAGAGGTATTTTAATTAATTTTTTTTTAAATGATGAAATGAGAAAATTGGAACAAAAATGTATGGAATCTGCTATTTTCTATGGAGGAAAGAGTAGATGGAGATGCAGTATTACGTAAAAACAGTTTGCAATATGATGCGCGTTATCACAAAATTTAAATGCATTCATTCGACCCAAACAAAACAATCGCATGGAATAGATACCGAATTCTTTATTATCAATTGTGCATTTTTTCTCTGAAGGAAAACGATCTGTTTATATTAAAGAATTCTAAAGTTGCATTGCATTTTATTATAAACTATAATTGTAAATAACTGTAAGTTATAAACTAAAAACCGTAGTACTAAAAGTTGTCTTCTTTTTTGGATAGCACACGGTTGCGTTTGGGCTTTTTGTCGAGAATTTCAGGTTTACAATTTTTGCATCACTCCCAGCTACTATAAGTCCTGTCTACACTTTCTTTTTAATTTATGGCCATTTTCTCTTTACTTCGCATAGAAATGTAGTATTAAAGTTACCACCTCCAGAAAAATTTTATTAAAAACTACAAAAAAAAAATGATATCTCAAAAACAAATATAGATACAGTTTTCAAATAAAATGCATCTAAAAGTAAATTTTTTTCTCTATACAACGGTGTAAATATTAAAAATATGCGATGTCTATAAATTTAAAAATTTACAGACGCGAAAACTGCAAAAGCGAAATTTCATCACAAAGTGTTGCCATTCGCAAAATGACGTATGCGTTACGCACAGATACGTTTGGCCTTTATAATATAGATACATATGTTCGCTACCTGGAGAGGAATGAGGGGAGGAGCAAATGAGATGTATAATATGAAAATATGATCAAAAGATCTAATGATATGTTACATGATGCATGTTGGAAAAAAATTAAAAATTGCCCCTTTAATGGTGGAAGATAATTGGCGAAAGTGGTTGAGTGATATTATTAATTAGTGTATACAACTAAAAACACTTGCATTCGATTGCAACTCACTCGATAAATTTCAAAGCAGGTTTAGTAAAAACGAACGTTAACATTTTTATTTACGTAGATTACTAATTTTAATAAAAAGCGAAATCAATTTCAGTATCACTACCACGTTTCTCTTATTTTTAGAATTAGGGTATTTTGTGTGTTTCTAGTACATAAATGGAAATTGTGTAAAAATAAATTTATCGATACTGCTTAGCACGAAAAGTGCAAGGAATCACACACACAATAACAATAATAATAAAAGCCAAGAAAAATGTCAACATCATAGCCTTTCATGACAAATTTCATTGAGATTTCCTTTCTAGAACATCAAAAATACTTTTTCTTGTGTTTTTACTTTTTTTTAGCATTTTAAATTAAAATAAAAACAAGTCATTCGTACTATTATTTTACAAATGTTTATACACAAAGTTATATTTTCTTCCGATATTTGGAAGACATATTTTAATTTAGATCTCAAATGTATGCAAAAGTTTAAATGTCCCATTTTCAAGCAAGATTTTTTTTATATTTTGGCATTTATTCAAAATCTATATGAAGCCACATTCGAGAAAAAGAGAAAAAAAACAACTTTCCTAAACAGAATAATGATCATAATTAAAAAACGATCAAATTTAATGAATGAACTTAACGCAAAATGCATCCGAACGAATATACAGGGCGAGTCATAAATATCGAAACAATAGGCTATCTCCTTAAATATTGCCCCTAGACTCATACTTCCAAATGCGAAAATTCATTAAAAAAGGTAAACTTTTTGATAAGATATGTTCCAACTCCATGGGGGGTCTATTTGAAAAAGTACGAAAATTAACTTTTTATACGGCCCCCCTAGGATAAAAATTCCAATTAGGAAAACTTTCCTTATTCAGTCCTGTATAATAATCAAAAAGTTGCATAATCATATCTTCAAAACTCGCAGAGTTATAGCCGTTTGAATAATTCATCAGGTTTTAAGGGATTAGACACACATTGAAATGCGCGCAATTCAAAAGACAATGTTACTTTAGCAAATCTAGGAAACGTGTAAAAAATCTATCTTTTGCGTTAGAATTTTGATTTTTTTCCTTTTTTGTGATGGTTAGCCATATAATTTGCTAAGAAAATCACATTCTAAAATTTATCATAAAATTTATAAAAATTTCATATCATTAGTACTGGTTTAAATGGGATAATAAAAATCGTTATAACTCCAAACGCTATTTATCGGATTTCAATTTCTTTCCATTTAATTAAAGATTGTAACAAGATGACTGCCTTCCTTAAATTATAGAATCTATAGGTGGCGCTATTGCCACTTTCGGCAAAATATCCTGAGATATTTTGCCTTCCTTTCTAAAAACATGAAGTGAAGTAATTTAGTTTTTGATGAGAGTAGATTTGGATGTGTGTTCGGAATACATCTCCCTTGGAGATGTTCTTTTGCGCTAAAGTAATTTTATGAATGATTAACTGATTGTTTTGCGCGTCCTCATGCGATTTGTATATAATGTATTTTGTGCTGTGTCGTCTACAATAAAAATGTGACTGTAACATCTCTGTTCTATATTTTAAGTACCGAACACATTCCACAAGATGAAAATATGATTTTAGTTTTGTTTCGGGGTTTTTGTTTTTTAACATTAATTTTAGAATTATTAAAATTTTTTATTGAAAAAATAATATAACTTAAAAAAATCTTATTTTCAAAAGTAAATAATTTTTCAATTTTTCCCGAAACAAACCTAAGTTAAAATAATTAAAAATGACATGTTTCAAGTGTGTACTTTTTTCTTTAACAATTCTTAACTTTTTATAAGATCTGTACAGGACGAAATTTTCAATCCCGGTCTCGAACAATCCGTATTAAAATCACTGTCTCTGCCTGACATAATGCGTGCATGAAATAAGTAAAATTTTGTTCAATCAAAATTTTTAAGAAAACCACATAGATTTTAAAATCGCTTTTATTTTACAAAAAAAAAAAAAAAAAAAAAAAAAAAAAACCTTTTAAAATTAATTTTTTTAAGAATAGTATATTTAAATCCTAAAAAATTAAATACAATAAAACCAGAAAAAAAAATCTGCCTATGACAGAATTCTGGCTTAAGCAAAAAATGTGTTGATTCATGCAAAATGAATACAATAATACCTGAGAAAAAATAAACTCCATTTATCCCTCTTAGGAAGGGCATTTGTCTATTACGTATTTTTCTTTTCCATGTGATTCCGTCTTAAAAGGTTTTACTGTATAAAATTTTTCAAAGTCTCCAACACACGGGATATGGATTATCGATATTACAATATAACCGAAACATTTAGATATAAACACAGATTCATTGATTAAATAAATATATCACAGCCTTTGGCGTTTCTTCAATAATAAAAAGTATAAATATAAAAACCAAAAGCTATAATAAGTATTTTGGGGCAGAACTCTTCCTCGCGAAACAATGTTTAACTGCACTGAAGTTAAAAAGTATGTAGAAATTCACGGCTGAGCCAGGCTATGATTTAAACTTTTTTTCCAGGCTGGTCCGGATTATGATTTTAACATTTGTCCAGGCAGGGCCAGCTTTTTTCCCTATGGGTCGCTTTGGGACCGGACCTAGATGCAGACCTCCAGTGCTAACGATCAACATATTTTGAAAACAAGTTTTGATTTAAATCAATACGCTGCTTTATTATGTCCAAATAAGAGGCACGGATTTGAATCGACATTTAATACGAATAATTTGTGGACGATCCCTTATTTGCTTTGAAAACAAGTGAAAAATTCTTCGTTTACAGGCATGGTAAAGTGGTGTAAGTAGCGAATTTTGGAGAATTTTGGATTTTAATATCTCTGTCAGATTTTCAGATACGGAGATGAAAATTTTTTTTGTTCAATTTAGGAATAGATAAGGAATAATTTCCCAATTTGCAATTTTGCTCTACGGGGGCCGTATAAAAATTTAATTTTCGTATTTTTTCAAATAGACCTACCATGGCGTTGCAACTTATCTTATCAGAAATTTCACTTTTTTAAATGAATTTTTGCAATTGGAAGTATGGGTCTAGAGGCAATATTTAAGGTGATAGCCTATTGTTTCTATATTTATGACTCACCCTGTATAAACACTTAAGTTTATATTTCTTATAAAGAGTTGCTGTTTTTTTTAACAATATCTACATAAATTACAAAATAAATTCCTGAAAAAAAAGTTAAAAATTTTCCTTTTTTATAAAGGTTTTCATAATCTTTAAAAACCTATAAAAAATAGTTTCGATGAATTAAAAATGAGAGTGTTAACTACTTACAAAAGGATATTGCCATAATAAAAAAAGTATAAAAAATATAGAAAACTGTTTTATTCTATTTTTTTAACATAAACATTGCAAATATAGCAGTAGAAATGAAAGAAATATCACGAATTGAAGATTTACTCTTTTTATGAATAATTAGGATATTATGAATAATTTTGAATGATAATTTTTTTTTCTCATAGTTGCAGAACTTTTTATGCTTTCTTTGCAATTTTCAGATTAATATTGATAAAATTTATTCTAAAAATATCGCAGAAGGTTTTTCTGAAACTGAATACATACTGTAATCTTTAATCTTTTATTCTTCTTCATCATAGAAAAACAAAGTAAAAAAATAAATAAAATAAAAGTCTTAAAAAGCATAAGGGATTCAAATCCCCCCATTTTACTTTTTTAGCTAAGTAATGAAAAGCATACATGTTAAAATATTCATGTATTCTGGATTTATAAAAAGACTTTTATTGAAGAAAAAGTTCTTTAAAACCATAAAAAAGCATACATTACGTTATAATACTCATTTATGTATATTAAAAAAATCGATTCAAATTTAGAAAGTAAATAATATAAATTCCTATTGATATCAAGTATTTTAAGGAGTTTCAGTGAATATATAAATAAAAAAATTTCTGCGGACTCGGCCTGCAAGTAAAGGTAGATTTCGAAGTTAGGTACTAATTTCACCAATTAAAAGAAAAAAAACAGAGATAAACCTAGTTTAACAGTTTTAATTAGCTGTTTCTAACGAGTTTTTAATTTCATATGAATTAAATATTTCCAACTGAAAAAACCCCTGAAAACCCTGAAAGCTTAAAATAGATTGGAGTGGTTTGACGATTTGTAATTTCGTCATTTCACATAATAACATATAAGGTTAAATTCATTATAAATCGTCTTAACAATATCTACAACTTTTAAATTAATAAATTTTTCATAAAAAGAAGCCAAAAAATTAGGAAAAATAGAGCAATAAAATAGAGCAATATTTTTCAAAAGAATGTTTACAGGAGAAAAAGTAGTCACGTTAACATGATGCTGATAAAACCATCTCTTACAGAAAAATGAAATTAAAAATTGCATTGTTAACCGAAAAATTGATCATGCCGGGAATCGAACCCAGATACTTGGCTTACAAGGCCAATGCTTCACCGTTTAAACTAACTGGGCACAGCTAACTCGTAAGTCATATCAGTATGTACCTAGTAAGTAAGTATGTAATATCTGGTCTGCCATTTAGACAGCTCAGCAGAATACACCGCAAGTAAAAGAACTCAATAGAACGATGGGTACGTAGCCTGGGCAATTTTTCGCTCACCTGGAAATATTTAATTCGTATGATAACTTTACCAATCAGTTTGATTGTGTTAACAATGCAATTTATCTACGCATCCATCGTTCTATGAAGTTCCTTTACCTGCGGTCTATTCTGTTGAGCTGACTAAATGACAGACGATATGTTATGACCTACAAGATTATCTAAGGGAAAAATGCTCACCGGTTGTTGTGCCCAGTTAGCTTAAACGGTAAAGCAATGGCCTTGTAAGCCAAATCTGGGTTCGATTCCAGGCCGGGGCAATTTTTTGCTCAATTGGAAATATTTAGTTCGTATGATAACTTTACCAATCAGTTTGATTGTGTTAACAATGCAATTTATCTACGTATCCATCGTTCTATGGAGTTCCTTTACCTGCGGTCTATTCTGTTGAGCTGACTAAATGACAGACGATATGTTATGACCTACAAGATTATCTGAGCGAAAAATGCTCACCGGTTGTTGTGCCCAGTTAGCTTAAACGGTAAAGCATTGGCCTTGTAAGCCAAATCTGGGTTCGATTCCAGGCCGGGGCAATTTTTTGCTCAATTGGAAATATTTAGTTCGTATGATAACTTTACCAATCAGTTTGATTGTGTTAACAATGCGATTTTAATTTCATTTTTCTGTAAGAGATGGTTTTATCAGAATCATTATAATGTGATTACTATTCTCCTGTAAAAAATCCTTTTAAAAATATTGCTCTACTTTATTTATTTATTTATTTTGATAATATTTTTTTTGGCTTGTTTATATGAAAAAATTATTAATTTGGAAATTGTAGATATTGCTCAGACGATTTATAATGAATTTAAGCTTATATTTCATTATGTAAAATGACGAAGTTATGAATCTTCAAACCACTCCAATCTATTTCAAAATGGGTCCGGGACTTTATAAACACCTTATAGTTCTTCTCTTTAACACTATAATTATTTCTAATTTTTTGATTGCATATTTGAAAAATAACTTAACCATTCACTGCACCATGTGTCACATCTGGCAAATACCTAAAAACACTATAATGCTCATTAAGTGCTTTGAATTTGGCCAATAGGATTGCTTTAAATGATCAAGAACAGTATAAAGTATGGAATAACACTCATTTTGTTCAAGTCAGATGGCTGTATTTGACAAAAAATACATAGAATTTGTTCTTCGAAATCAAATACAATTTCGATCAAACTATTAAGGCAATTTTACTTTTATTATTTTTACTTAATACTTAAAAATATTAATATTAAGAAAGTTGTACAGTGGTTGGAAGATAAAATTAATTAATTTAAGCCTATTTAATTTCAAAATATAACAATATAATTTTTAAGAACTGTAATTGTGTATATAGCATACACATCATCAAACACAAAAATTAGCTGAAAATTTGAAAATTATTTTTTTTTTACTATTTTTCCCATTGTTAGAGCGAGATATAGGTTTCATTTTTTTTTCTAGAAAAACTCGTGAAGTGAAGAGTTAAATTCAAAACTATAAAAATTGTATTTTAAATGTAAAATGGGAATTACTTTTATAATTAACAGTTCTTACTTCCCAACTATACATCTGAAAGTTGATTTAATTAAAATTCTCTCTTTTCCTAAGGTAATTCTTTATTTCATTATATATGCATTCGAATGCATTCATATTGGAAAATGTGGAAAGCTTATAAAATGAAATTATTAAATCAGTGAAAAAGTTTTTAATTAAGTTATTTGACAAATTTGGAAGAGATTTTAATATAACTCTTTATTGAAAATATTTAATATGTAAATAATGAGTTGAGGTATATTTCGTAAATGATGATAGACGTTTGGAAATAATCGAAGTACAGTACTTAAAGTTTATACTTTAGAAAATTTTGTTCCACCGAAAAATATATCATCCATTAAAGAGTGATCAATTCAGTATATTAACAAAATTTTAGCGTTAAAGTTTTGAAGTGAAAAGAAATATCCAAAAAGAGTGTTAATAGTTTTGGGAAAAAAAATTTCAATTCTGTAAGAATGATATTGCATGTATATTGGCGAAGTCCCTCAAACTCGATAGTTAAAATTTATATTATCGATAAGAATTCATAATAAGAAAATGAAGTACTTTATGAAGCCAAGTAATACTTCGTTTTATACTGTTTATGTCTCATGATTTGAGGTTATACGAGTATAATGATAATATAATTTGTAGAAACTTCAAATAAGTAATGGTTTTATATTTTTCTTTCATTAATCGAAGTTTTATAATGCATTTATTCATCCTAAACATCGTATCATGAATCAATAATTATATAAATGGAACTTCTGTTTTACGTATTTGAAATGGAATTATGTTAATAGCGCAATAACTGGTTTTCAAAATTGCATTTGCAGAAAGGTATGCTCTTGTAATACAAAAATTATTATTTTAATAGAAATTTTTTATCGATTCTCAAACTTCTTATTATAATGCTTTAAAATGTACCGGGTTTCAAATACAAATGAGTGCAGCATCAACGGTAGTTCCGTTGATAAATAAAAACACTTATGTGTTCAAAATTTTATGCAAAATTCGTATAAAAGAAGTACTTTAAATTAAAATTAATTCTAGAGAAACATGCTTAAAACAATTAATACACAACTTTGAAATAAAAATTTATATTAATTGAAAATAACGAGAAAAGATATATTAGTGTGTTATCTTTCTAGATAGAAGTGCAAAGTTTTAATTTAATATGGATGAAATACATGGAACGATGTTACAAATTAAAGAAACTTAAGTTTATTAGATAAAAGGATTTTCATGTTTTCGAAACATGACATAAAGCTCATATTATAAAATTCTTTTAACTAAGATTATTGAATAAAAGAAATTCATGAAAGAAATAATAGATGACTACTTTAATTTTAAATTTAAGAATAATTTACTCTAGATAGAAATATGAAAAATCAATTAGAGTAATAAATTTCTATATAAAATTAAAAATTTTAACAAGGCATTCAGAGAAAAATTAGTTTCGCGCTTTCCAAAGGCGAAATAGTACAGTGAAAAAAATATATGTAATCCTACAGATGCAAAGTTGCCGAAATATGTATGTTTACTAATATTTTATCTATACACTGTACAAGAAAAGGTGTAAATCTACAAAAATAATTTTTGATAAATCTACAAAAGTCTGTAATTTTACAAACGAATCTACTAAAATTACAGTTATCTTACTAAAATTTTATCAGTAACCTGGGTTGCAGTTACATGAAAATCAATACATTGAATCCCAGTTTCCAAAAATTTCTTTGTAACCTTACAGATTATTTGATTTTCAGCACAAATCTGTACCTGTTACATGCATTTTTGCTGTTGCCGTTACATAAAAAGTTCTAGGAATCCCAGTTTCCTGGAAAATGTTTAGTAAATTTACAGATTATTTTACAGTGTAGTAATCTTATAGTAATAGTAATCTTTTAACATTCACGAGAGTTCCTAGACTTTGCTTTCTTGTGCTTAAACACTTAACCGGCGACGGATATGGGGAAACAGTGTTGTTACCCCCGACTTATCTCGGGGCAGACGGTTAAGTGGAAGTGTTATGTTTGAAAATTATGGTTAAATGAAATGAAACAAAGTAATTGAAATGTAAAAATATATTTATTATAAATATTTAAAAAATATACACGCGGAAAATAAATTTGAGTAATTATAAACATATTGCAAGAAATTTAATTGCTACTTGGTATCTGAAAATACTTATTGATGTATGATTGTTTGTAAGAACAGATATTTTGTTTATGACGTACCATAAAAGAAAAAAATTGCGGTCTCAATTTTTCTTTTAAATTTGGGATTTTACACTAGTTAAGGTCCTCATTCTATAGAATAAAAATTAAAGGTTTGCAAAAACAAATTGAAGTTTTAACATTTCGGTACAATTGCAAAATAATTTTCATAAAAAAAAAAAAAACTTTTTTAGAAATTTTTGGATTTTTATTTTTTATTTATTTATTTTTTTTTTGTCTTGTTTTGTTTTGTTTTGTCTTAGCATTAATTTTTGTTTCAGCTTTTACTCAAATGGAACTAGAATTACAGATCTATTTTTTACTCGAGAGTTGAAGTTCTCGAAAATTATGTTATATAATATAGTGCACATTATCACTGACCAATAGTTTTGCGGAATTTGTAAAACAAGCGAATTTATTTTACAGAAAAAATACTTTTTATGAAAAAAAAAATTATAAATAACCAAGCAAAGCATTCGCAGACGTTGAAATGTTCTTCATTTTTTATTTCGCGAATAATCAAAACTTGCAAGCATTAAGTCCACAAATTTTAAGAGATTACTGTATTTATATTAAAAATGACGTTAAAATATATACAGAATAGGAATTTTTTTCAGTGTAAGAGTGTTGACGAAAAAGAGAAAATGAACTTGACGAGGGAGGGAAATTTTCCATGCATATTTACCAAACAAACTATTCAGTTTCATATGCCTATGCGATTTTATGTATATTTATAAAATTTGTTTAATATGAATAAACTATTTAACTGTTTTTGAATAAAAACTTAAGTAAATTGTTTATGAGCCCAATGATGAAACATAAATAAACATTATGTTTATTCAATAAATATAATAATGATTAAAAAGTTGTATCTTGCTATGAAAATTAAATGTGGGCACTTCATTAAAAATATAGAATCTTCCAATCAAACCATATTATATATTCCTAGTTCATTTAATTATTCGTATCTGAGAAAGCATTAATTTAATTACTCCCTATCTCAGAAAATATTACAACCATTCACTTTATTGAAATTTATTTATATTTAAAAAGAGGATATTAATATTTATTCTTCAATATCTATGAAAAAAATCACATATTAATGTTTTCATTTTTTTTCATCTTAAATTTTGATATGAATTCTATTATAAAAAATATAATCTGTAATTCGATTTTTAGCGTATTTTTATTATTTTAAAAGCGTGTGTTTTTGGAAGAAAAAAAAATTGCGTCACCGTTTTTTCACTCATTATAATATAGTTCCAGTTTCTTATCCATTTTCATTCACCTATCAGTGTTAACATTACCCTGAAAGTTATTCCGCAAATGGTTAGTTATTGTCAAAACATGAATCAGAAGTACAGATTTTGTGTGCCAGCAGCTATTTAGAAACTGATATTCACTGTAAAAAAAGAAGAAAAAATCAATAAAATTCCCCCTTTTTTTAGGGAATTCTAGAGCATTTTATATGACGTCAAAAACAAAAATTCATGTACATATACACGTTTGCAGTTAAATCTCTAAGGTTACTAAGAATATTTTTGGAAACTAGAATGCATAGAAATTTTTATGTAACTGCAACCAGAGTCAGATAAAACTAGCAAGATTATTGTCATTTTAGTGAATTATTTTATAAGCCTACAGATACCTGTTGCTTTATTAAATCCGAAGACTTCTGAAAATATAGAACGCAATGCACAAGAGTCGACAACTCTTAAATAGATTAATGCATCATTTCTTTGGTAGGTTTATTTTCGTAGATAAAGTAATCTTCACCTCTTTTTGACAATGTATTGTATGCATCAGATGACATAAAAACTTGATGAATACAGTTTTATCTTAATTGTGTAAAAAGCTTTCCTTACTCCTCCCCCCTCTCTTTCTTTTTGTTTTCTGGAAATGTTAAACATTCATGTTAGAAAGCGGCTTAAAACAACAAGAACAACAAAACATAATGATTGAAAGAACCAACTAAAATAAATATTACACTAATATTAACTGAAAAATATCCTTAATTATTATCGATGAATGCAAGAAAAATCGATTAAGACATTTTTTCTATGAGAAATGCAAAGTGCTCGTTAATTATGCATCAAGTATATCGACAAATTAAAAAATTATTCAATATAATTTTATCTTAATTCAATGAAAATCCTTGTATATGTTTGTGAAACATGATACACTATTCATAAAAGAAAGTTAACTTTAAATCAAAAAAGATAAATATTTGAAAGACAGAATTTAGAAGAATAATGATTTAATGTATTTTCGATTATGAATATTATATGATACTATTCTAATTTTTTTAAATGTGTTAATCTCATTATCTGTAAATTCAATCATGTTTCCCCAATCTTCGTCAGATTTAAATAAACAAGTTTGTTTAGACTAATTTGTAAGAAGGACTAAGAAAATCTTTCTCCTTTGTACAAATTATCTTAATCTATCTTTTAAAAACTATTTGCATGTAATACAAACATCTGTATTCTATTACGAAATTTAACGTGTATGTAAATTAAAAGGTTTTATTTTATTTTACGTTAATTATACGGATTTGTTAAAAAGTTGCTGAACAGAATTTTAAATTCATTCAATAAAAAGCATTTTCTTGTTTTCGAAATATTATACATCGAAATATTATACATTAGAAAAATGCTTTTAGTCAATCCGTTAATTCCACCGCTAGATGCTTAGAGTAAATAATATACTCTTTTGATTTAAATTTTGCACAACTTACTAAGGATTAAAATAAAGCAATTATCACATTATACATTTAATGTATTATGCTAATAACATCATTATAAGCATTTATGTATCTAACTCTTTACTAAAAATAAGATGTAAATATTGTATTACTTACATAAATCTAAACATAAATGAGCTAAAATGTCTGTTATATATTAATTGTAACACACAAAGTACAAAAGTTGACGGTAATACTATTAAGAAAATATTTTTTCACAGAAAAATAAATAATCTTTTAATTTATCAGACATCAATTATATGGATATTTTTAAATTTGCATTTTAACACAATTTCTAATTATAATTCTAATTGAAATAAAATTTCAAAATAATTTTCATTAAGATAAAACAAAATGCTCAATAAAATTTCGAGATAATTCATTATTTTATGTTATACCAGAATTATTATACCAGATATGAAAATAAAAAATATTTTATTTATATGCCAAATATATTTAATTTTATTTCGGTACAAAGCAAATATCAAATTAAATTTAGCATGTTATTTGATATTGATGATCCATTGCGTTCTAAACAAATTAAAGTTTTGCAAAATAAAACTGAAATTTTAACATTTCCCATATAATTTGTAAAGTAAATTTTCAGCTAAAAAAAGAAAGGATTTTGTTAGTTTTTTTTATCTATTTTGTTTCGAGTTTTATTGAATTAGAACGGAAAAAACTGATCTATATTTTTCCTCAATAAAAGGGATGGAATTTGATGAAATTAGATTTACAATGCAGATGACCAGTTTCAAATAGTTTGCAGAATTGGTAAATCAAAGTGAGTTTACTTTGTATAAAAAATATTCTTTCTGAAACAAAATTCGCGAATAACAGAGTTAATTATTTTCGAATATTGAATTGCTCTTTTTATTTCGAGAATAATCAAAACTCGCGAATATAATAACCGCAACTATTAAGGGTTTAATGTATTCATATTAAAAATTTCTTTAAAAAATATAAAAAGTTAGGGGTAAAGGTGAATGTACTTTTTTTAGTGCAGAAGTTTTGACGAAAAAGTGAAAATGGGCTTGACAGGAAAGGGAAATTTTCATGCATATTTTTCAGAAAACATGAACAAAAATTTTAATCTCTCTCTCTCTCTCTCCCTTTTTTTTTGGGGGGGGGGGGGTACAACTTGGTTATCCCGTCGACAAATTTCGTCAAATTGTACAAATCGCCAAACTAATAGCCAAATTACACATATTGGCGTAATTTTTATTTCAAATAACGAAAAAACAAATAATTAGTAGAATATTAATATAAATACAAATAAAAAGTCGAAATAAAAATCACTTAATAACATTTTAAACACGTTTATCGCATTTAACGTTATTCGATGTGACATTTACGATCATCCATTATTGGCATTTAATCTTATAGTTTGGCGATAGATTTTTGGTCGATGGGATAACCAAGTAGTACATTTTTTATTTTAATCTTAAATGTCAAAATAAATTCTTTTATTAAAATATGTTCTGTAATTCCATGTTTTATGATTTTCTATACTAATTTTAAAAACATGCGCTTTTGGAGAAAAAAGTTTTGCGTCACTCTTTTTATCGCGCATAAAAGTACAGTTGCCGTTGTTTATCCATCTTCATTGACTAATCATTGTATTAAATATCGCCGTAAAAGTTATTAGTGGTGTGTAAAACATAAGTCAGTAGCGCAGATTCTGTGTGATAGCGGTTGTTTTCATATTCGTGTGCACTGTCCAAAAACAAAAAGGAAAGTTCCACATTTTTTTTATTAAGGAAACTGGGATTCCTAGAATTTTTTATATAACGACATCAACAAAAATTCACATAACAGATACACGTTTGCAATGCAAACTTAAAAAAAAAAAAATAATAATAATAATAATAATAATAATAAACCTGCAAGGTTACCAAAAATGTTTTAGAAAATTGGAATGCCCAGATCTTTTTATTTAAAGCAACCAAAGTTACAGTTAAAAGTTCAGCGAGGTTTTTGTAATTTTCGTAGATTACTTTGCAGATCTACAGATATCTGTAACTACGGTTTCGAAGATTTCTGAAAATAAAGAGCCCTTTTCATAATAAGGGGCTACTTGGAAGAAATTAATGCATAATTATTTTGGTAGTTATATATATTCGTAGATCAACCAAACCTATTTTTGACAATGTATTGTGCACCAATTATACGGCTGATATAAAAACTTAAGGAATACAATTTTATCTTAATTGTGTAAAAAGCTCCCCCTCCCTCTGTCCACTCTCTTTTTCTTTTTGTTTTCTGGAAATGTTAAGCAATCATGTTAGAAAGCAGCTTTAAACAATAGGAGCAGCAAAAGATAATGATCGAAAAAAGTGACTAAAACAAATAATACACAACTATTAATTGAAAAATATCTTTAATTATTATCCGTGAAAGCAAGACAAATTATTTAAGACATTTTTTTCTTGGAGAAATGCAAATTATTCCTTAATTATACACCAAGTATATAGATAAGTTAAAAAGTTAATTGAATAGAATTTCAAATTAATTAAATGATAATCTCATATGTTTATGAAACATGATACAACATTAATAATAAAAAGTTATTTTAAATTGAAAAGGTTTAATATTTGAAAGACGCAATTGAGAATGAATAATACAAATTATTCCTTAATTATACATCGATTATATAGATAAATAAAAAAGTTAATTGAATAGAATTTCATATTAATTCAATGCAAATCTCTGTATATGTTTATGAAACATGATACAACATTCATAATAAAAAGTTATTTTAAATTGAAAAAGATAATATTTGAAAGAAACAATTCAGAATGAGTAACACTTTAATGTATTTCCGATAATAAATCTAATAAAATACCAGTCTAAATGTTTTAAAAGTGTTAATCTCATTATCTGTAAAATTACTCAAGTTTCGAATCTATCAGATTTAAAGAAACAAGTTTGTTTAGACTAATTTGAAAGAAGGATTAAGACAATCTTTCATCTCTGTGCGTTAATGAAATATCTTAGTCTATCTTTAAAAAATTATTTGCATGTAATAAAAATGTGTGTTTTCTACTAATATATTAAATGTGCATGCAAAATTAATTTCCTTCAATTATAGGAATGAGTTAAAAAGTTGCTGGACAGAATTTTAAGTTTATTCAATAAAAAGCCTTTTCTTGTTTTCGAAATATAATACAGTATTTATATTATAAAATCACTTTTAGCCAATGAGTTAATCCTACAACTACATGTTTTCAAAAAATTACGCACTGTTTTGGTTTGAATGTTTTTTCACAGTTTAATGGTGATTAAAAAAAAGAAATTATCATATTATGCATTTAATGCACTTTAAAAATAAATTCGTGGAGTTACAGTAAAACTACTGGCAGTAAAATTGCCGGACTTTTTCCGTTCCGTTAATATTTATTCCGTTTTAAGAAATAAAAGAAGTTAAAACTCTGTTTGAAGAAGTGGTGCCTTTTCATTAAAAAGTTGGTTTAAAGTTTATAACATAAAGTTGTTATAAAGTTGATAAGAAATGTAGTAGTATTATTATGTATTTTTATTGAGTTTTTTTAATTTCTCTATAGCAACATGTTCATGTATATGTTGTAATCATGTTATAACATGTGCATGTAACATCCAAAATATGGTATTCAAAATAAATTTGTGGCTTATAATGGAATATCTCCCTTGTTTCCTTCCATTTCCGTCTTTTTCGTTATTTTCATGATATCTAATGGAATTTTCCAATTTTTAATGGGTAATGCGTTTTTGTCGTAAAAAGGGACAATTTCGGTGAAATACAGAAAAAATATATCCATGAACTTCACATTTTTAAAGAGTATGTATTAGACTAATAACATAGTTACAATCATTTATGTTTTATTATTTTCCATTACTTATACTGATTGGTTAAAGAGTTTCTGAGCAGGATTTCTGATCGTTCAATAAAAAACCTTTTCTACTTTTTGAAATATGATACATTATTTATATTAGAAAATTGTTTTTAACAAATAAGTTCATCCTTCAACTACATGATTAGAATAAATAATATACTGTTTTGGTTTGAATTTTACACGTCTTATTAATGATTAAAATAAATAAACTATCACATACACATTTAATGTATTATACTAATAACATCATTATGAGCATTTATGTTTTTATTACCATTACTAAAAACACGCAGTAAATATTGTATTACTTGCATAAAGCTAAAGTTATATATGTCAGATATTTCTATTAAATTTTAACTGTAACACGCAATGTATAAAAGGTTCTTATACTATTGATAGCTATACTATTAGTAGAATATTTTCTAAAAAAAACAAAAAACAAATTTTTAGTTTATGAGGCATCAGTTACATGGATACATTTTTTTAGGTGTGTTCGTAATTATGTAAATACGTAGCACCTGTTGTTGTCGCTCAGTCCGTCCGTCTGTCCGTCTGTTTGTCTGTCCGTCTGTCTGTCCGTCTGTCCGTCCGCATATAACAACGCAAAAACTACCAAACCGAAATTTAAAATACATAATTATAACATAATTTTATCGAGTCATTTCAAATTTTATGAAAATCGGATGAATAGATCAATTACAGGGAGAATCAAAAGGATTCCGTTACATTACGGTCAATGGGGAAAAAAGTTTCAAATGTATTTTAATCGTTTGAAATTTAAAACATATAATTATTGCGTAATTTTGTCGAGTCATTTCAAATGTTATGAAAATCGGATGCATAGATCAATTACAGGGACAATCAAAAGGATTCCGTTACATTACGGTCAATTGGGGGGGAAATTTCAAATGCATTTTAATCGTTTGAAATTTAAAACATATAATTATTACGTAATTTTATCGAGTCATTTCAAATGTTATGAAAATCGGATGCATAGATCATTTACAGGGACAATCAAAGGTATTCCATTACATTACGGTCAATGGGAAAAAAGTTTCAAATCAATTTTTATGATGTTACACTCATTCGAACATAAAAGAATTGGCATGAATCTATGAAGTATATACTAAAATATGCATTCTGTACAATCTGTGATGCAAGGAGTTTTTATTATTAAATTACAGGGCCACACAAAAGTATTCCGCTACATAATGCTATACGGGGAAACATTGTTTGGGGCGTGTTTTAATTGTATTCAACTATTTCACATTTTATGAATAAGATATACGTTTCTGAGGGTAATAAAAATTACTTTCAGTATCTTTACAGGAACACAAAAAAAGATTTCGACTACTATACTGTATCCGAAGTACGCTCTACTATATCAGCAAGATTTTAATATTTTTAAAATTTCGTTATCGTACGAACGCACCTCATTTGCTACGTTAACGTGAAATTTCCAACTTGTTAAATTTACATTCAACCATAATTTAATTTATAAGCATAATTCTTATGTAAATAAAATGTTCGAAGTAGATTTTTTATTGTGGTAAAATAAAAATTCCATTTAAATTTCACATTATATGATTGATTAAAAATCATATTGAATACAATTTTAAGTTAATAGTATGTAAACCTCTCTCTCCTCCTCTCTTTCCTCACTATTTTTCTTTTTGTTTTGTGGAAATGTTAACTATTCATGTTAGAATGCAGCTTTAAACAACAGCAGCAAAAAAAGAAATGATTGAAAGAATTGAGTGAAATAAATAATACACTACTATTAATTGAATAATATCTTTAATTATTATCGATGAAAGCAAGAAAAATCGATTAAGACTTTTCTTCTAGGAGAAATTCAAAGTGTTCGTTAATTATGTATAAATCATTTCGATAAATTAAAAAAAACTATAGAATAGAATTTTATGTTAATTCACTGAAAATCCTTGCATATGTTTGTGAAACATTATACCCCATTCATAACAGACATTTGTTTTAAATTGAAAATGATTAATAATCAAAAGAAACAATTCAGAATTAATAATACTTTAATGTATTTTTGATTATAAATCTAAAAAAAAAAAAAAAAAAAAAAAAAAAAACTAGTTGGATGTGTCAGTCTCAAAACTTTCTTCTATCTCATAAATACATTTTAATATTTAAAAAAAAAAAAAAGTGGTGACCACAAAGTTATCCACTATCGAATTTCCTCGAACATTTGACCTAGCCAAATGAGATTCTGGTATCCAAAAAGCCTAAAACGCAAAATTTAATTAATATTCTGAGAAAATGAGCTTAGTAGTGCCTCATGTTGGGTAATTTATACTAAAACCTAATAAACATCTATTCATGTCAAGACCTAACAGAATCTGAAATTTGATGGGATTTCGTAAATTAGTTTTTTGAGATATAGTTATAACAAAAAATTTGCAAAACATAGCACAGCAACACCATATCTTGGACAATTTATGCCAAAACGTAAAAAAGCGTCTAATTATGTTATGGTGTAAAAGAATCTGAAGTTTGATGAAATTCTGTGCATTAGTTCTTGAGATATAGCTAGTTTAAAAAATACCGTGTAAAATATAGCAGAGCAGCACCATCAGTTGAAGGATTTATAACAAAACGTAATCATCGTGTAATTATGTTATATGTCATTTTGTAACAAAATCTGAAGTTTGATGAAATTCTGTGCGTTGGTTGGTTGCATCAACATTGGTTGTTGAGATAACAGCATCAAACATTGGTTGTTGAGATATAGCTATCGGAAAAATCGTGCAAAATGCAGCATAGCTGCTTCTGCAAGGTTAATACCAAAATGTAATCAGCGTCTCATTATGTTATATATTCTAGTGTAACAGAATCTAAAATTTGATGAAGTTCTCTGCATTAGTTCTTGAGATATAGCTATCGCAAAAATCGTGCAAAATGTAGCACAGCAGCGCCACCTATAAGGCAGTTCACACCAAAACCTTACCAGCGGCTATGTATCTCAAGGTATCGGGGAATCTGAAGTTTGGTGAAATTCTGTGGATTAGTTCTTGAGATATAGCAATCTTGAAAATCATGAAAAACGTAGAATAGCAGCGCCACCTGCCGGCCAATTTTCAGCAAAAACTAATAGGCACTAATTCATATCAAGGTCTAACTGAATATGAAATTTTATTAAATTTCGAGCATTAGTTCTTGAGATAGAGCGCCCACAAATTTTTTGTCACATACAGACGGACGGACAGACTCACAGACAGACATTTTCTAAAAATAGTCAAAACGTGTTTAGGACCTTCTAAAACGTATAAATCCGTCGAAAACCGGAAGTCGAAAATTTTCATGAATCCAATACTTTCTTCTTGTAAAGATAGAAGAAAGTAAAAAAAGTCTAAATATTTTAAAAGTGTTAATCTTACTATCCGTAAGATTACTCAGGTTTCAAATTATTCTTTATTGTTCTAATATAATTTAATTTAAAAAAACAAGTTTATTTAGACCAGATTATAAGAAGAATTAAGACTATCTTTTTCATTTATAGGATAACCAAATATATTAATCTTTTAAAAATTATTTACATGTAATTATTTGTTTTCGAAATATGATACATTATATACATTTGAAAACTACTTTTAACCAATGGTTTAATCGTACAAGCACATGCATAGAATAAATAATACAATGTTTTGATTTAAATTTTATACAACTTACTTGCAATTAAAAAGAAGCACTTATCACATTACACATTGCCTGTATTAAACGAATAACATCGTTACGAGCATTTATGTTTTTATCTATTTACTAAAAATATGTAATAAATACTGTATTACTTGCATAAAGTTAAAAGTAAATATGGCAAAAATATCTATTAAATTTTAATTGTAACACACAGTGCGCAAAAAATTACAATAATACTAGTAGGATAATATTTTCTCACAAAAAATTACAATCCTTTATAGTTCATAAGAATTCAGTTACATGGACACTTTCGTTTATTTACATTTTTAACCTAATTTAATTTTTATCCCTCATTCTAACTGAAATAAAGTGTTTAAAATAGTTTTTTTTATCGAGATGAAAAGGAAAGTCCATTTAAATATTACCATAATTCATTATTCGATTTTGTTCCTATTTAAATTATTATACTAGATATGAAAACATGAAATATTTTATTTACATGATAAATACATTTCGTTTCAATACAAAAATACAAAACTTTAGCATATCATGTCAGAATTAGAAGTTTAATTAACCGAAATTGAAATTTAAAATTTCGCACATATTCGCATTAGAAAAAGACTTTTAACAGGAAGAAAGTTTATTATTGAAAAGTGTGGTATTATAAACAACTTTAACTTAAAAACATTGTTGCTAGTTGGCAATGGAAACAAGAAAAATCTTTGAGGATAGTAATTTCCCGAACAAATTTGAAATGTTTTAGCTTATTCTGCGATAGTTAACTGGATATTCAAAATGCTGATGAAAATAATTTTAAATTTATTTATTAAAAATCTTTCGCGTGTTTTCGAAACAGGACACTTTATTCTTATAAGAAAATTATTTTAACTAAAAAAGATAACAAATATTTCCAAGCAAATGAATAAAAATAATATAAATGAAACAAGTTGGAAATTGCACTTTAAGCGTAGCAAATGAGGTGCGTTCGTATGATAACGAAATTTTAAAAATATTCAGATTTTGTATTTTGTTGTTATAGTATACAGTGCTTCGGATACAGTATAGTGGTCGAAATCTTTTTTGTGTTCCTGTAAATATACAGGAAGTAACTTTTATTACACCTCAGCAACGTATATTCATAAAATGTGATAAAGTTTAATATAATTAAAACACGTCCCAAACAATGTTTCTTCGTAGAGCATTATGTAAGGGAATATTTTTGTGTGTCCCTGTAAATTAATAACGAATATTATCCGCACCAAAGATTGTATAAAAAGTATAGTTTAGTATATATTTCATAGATGCATGTCAATTTTATTATGTTCGAAAGAATGTATTTCCATTAAAATGCATTTGAAACATTTTCCCTATTGACCGCAATGTAACAGAATACTTTTGATTGTCCCTGTAATTGTTCTAAGCATTATATTTTTATAAAATTTAAAATGACTCGACCAAAATATGTAATAATTCTATATTTTAAATTTCAAACGATTAAAATGCATTTGAAACTTTTTTCCCCATTGACCGTAATGTAACGGAATATTTTTGATTGTCCCTGTAATTGATCTTTACATCTGATTTTCATAAAATTTGAAATGACTCGACAAAATTATATAATAATTATATATATTAAATTTGAAACGATTCGGTAAGATAGTTTTTGAGTTGTTATATGAGGAGAGACGGAGAGACGGACGGACTGAACGACAACTATATGTCTACGTATTTATATAATTACGAACGCACCAAAAACCTGTATGTTGGTAATGATGTAAAATGTGTATATTAGTATATACGTCGCTGAAAAAATTACAAACTATGAAGATTAAGATAAAATATTAAAATTAAAAACAGCATTGTGAAAAGAGCAAAAATATAGTTTTAATCTCTTTGAATGCTGTTTTTACAGACGCACCTCTTTTTTCTCTGTAGACGATCATAGTCAATTTTATTAATTTCTTTCACAATAAAGTAAATTTTAAATAGAGCTTTATGCGTAAAACATAAATTTCAACGTGACACAACTAATCTTTGTAGACAAAAAAAGAAAAAAAAGTTGAAAGATAGAGTATTAAATATCTTATTTATAAATTTTTTTGTTATAAAATCCTTAAATACTTTTTTTTATAAAGTAGCGTCGTGTCATTATAAGACTGTTCTTTGTACAACTTTAATGCTTGTTTTTTGATTTCTAAATTAGACAAAATAAAAATGCTTCAAGTCAAAAAATTTCTCATTTTATGCACAGTGCTTTTATAATCAGCATTTATTTTTTTTCCTTTTACAAGTATGCACATTTTTAAATAAGAATAAACTTTTTCCAAAGAATATCTTTTTTCAGAAAAAGAAATTTTAAATTATGATTTATCATTTCTCAATCTATAAAAAGATACTGCGTTTAAAATTAGGCGAGCTCCAGGTATAACGCAATTTTCATCACATACTAATTTAGTTTCTAATAGAATTAAATTGCAATGTCGAAATTTTTTTAAAAAAATACAAAACAACAATAATAATAATAATAATAATAAACTTTAAAACAACCCTTTGATAATCTTATACCATCTCATTCTTTAACCATTTTGCACCAAAAAGCTATTTTTTAAAATTAATAATGTAATTATTCATGATTACTTCAGATGTTCTTCTTCAAGAAATATACGACCTTCTATAATAATTAATACTCATAATCACCATTAGTGTTCAAATGGGTGTTATATAAAATATTTCTTAATTTAATTTCAATAACCTTTTGTACTTTTGATGTGTGCAAAATTGTATTTGAGGCAATGCACGTTAGCAAAAAATTATATATTATTTTATGCATCAGAAAAGTCAGCATATCTTAGTAGATATATATGGAATCAATTTCCAATTAAAATAAGTTGAAACTTTTAAAACACTTGTCAGCTAAAATTGCTATATTTTTTTCAAGTTTAAGGTATAGATTTTTATATCAATGTAAAGATTTTTTATGCATCCATGTGATTATTTTTTTCTTTAAGAAAGATATATATAAAAGCACTAACAAATGCACTACAGTTAGTTGTAGATGCATACATATAATATAAAATTATTTAAAATACATTAAAAATATCGTAAAAATGCATAAAAAACATTAAAAATCCAAGATTATCAGCTATCACACGGACGTCATCAGTGGGGATTTAAATGTTGTTATTATTTTTTTGCACTTATTCGAGAATTATTTTTTCATACGAATTTTAATTAATTCAAGGTGAATTTAGCACTAGAATTTTAATTTCCAAGAAAGAAATCGGTATTGATGATGGCCGAATAAAAGTTAAGCTAAATAAGAATATGCTAAATTTGAATAAATTGACTTTATTATGTGTTCTGGAATAACTATTATAATTCTTTGACAGCCATTCCATTCCAGATTTTGGCTTATTGGTGTAGCAAAATGTTAGAACAACAATTAGAAGACATTTTATAATCTAAGGTATATTGATACTTCGAAAAGTAAAATACTTTTTAATTTTACATAAAAAATGTAGACATGTTTATTTTTCTTGATTTTTTCATGATTTTTTTATATTTTTAATTAATTTTTTTTCTGGTATTTAATACTTTCTCAATAACGTAATACACAAAATAATCTGAAAAGCATTGGAAATATTTCTTTTCTTTTCAATGTAACAAAAGAATGTTAAAAATAGTTTGTATAATTCATAAAAAGTTTATTTGTATATTATTAAATTTTTATATTCATCATATGACAAAGATTTCTAAAAAGGATATACAGCTCATATTCAAAATATTAGAATAATTGAGAAAAAGTAATAAGAAAAAATTATTTGTCATTTGTTTATTTTTTATACTAAGTAAATGCAATTAAATTTCTTATAAATTAAATCTGGAATGTTTAGATAAGATTTTAACATTTATAAAATATAAAATACAGCACAATAAATTAGGTATACAGCTTCCTTAAACACACCAGAATATTAGAATAAAATTTAGATTGGTTCAAAATATTAGAATATTTTATTTTACGCAACAATATTACCTTATGAATATGAAGTAAATGGTAGTTAATATTTTGTAGCATCCCCTTTAGCTTTCATAACAGTGTACAATCGATCTTGCATACTATATACAAGGTGTTTACAAACATTTCTATCAATATTAGCCCAAATAGACTTTATACGTGCCACTAACTCAGTTTTACTTGAAGGAGGATTTTCTTGAAGTTTTTTCTTCATTATACACCATAAGTTTTCGATGGGATTAAGATCTGGTGAATTTGGTGGCCAAGGATGTACCTTAATGTTGCGTTGGCGGAACCAATTCTTAGTTGACACCGAGGTATGCGGGGACGCTAAATCTTGTTGAAAGATGAAATCATCTTCAAATAAATCTTCTGATGATGGAATCATGTAATATTCTAAAATTTCTTGATATATCAGAGAGTTAACCTTTTCGTAGACGATGCATAACTTTCCAGGTCCTTCTGCACTCATACAACCCCAAACCATGACACTAGCAGCAGATTTTACGGAACGTTTAAGGCATTCTTTATCAAATGCTTCTTGCTTCATTCTCCAAACTCGAATACCTTGATTACCATATGAAACACAAAACATACTTTCATCACTAAATAATATATTTTTACAATCTTCATTGCTCCATAAACGTCTTGATTTACACCAATTCAATCCTATACGCTTTTGTCTTGCAGTCATGAGAGGTTTTGTTTTCGGTATACGAGATTCAAATTTAAATTTATGGAGACGTCTTAATGCTGTCGATGCAGAAACTTTAACTCCTTCTTCTTTCCATTTTCGGTGCAAGAATCGCATACTTTTAAAACGGTTTTTCTTAACTATACGCTTCAGTTTCCTGTCATCTCTAGCAGATGTTTTTGGTTTTCGGCCACCATTTCGGCGATTATTTTGAAATTTTCCAATTTTTGAATATTGTGTTAGTATTTTACTAACGCTCGATTGCGAACAATGTAAATAATTCGCTATAAAACATTGATTTTTACCGTGCCGATACAAATCAACCATATGAAGTTTAGTAGATTCAGGAATATCACTCACACGGTCCATTTTAAGACGAAAAAGAAACAAACTGCAAAAAAGAATACTGATTTTAAATAAAATAGTCCGAATTTAATCAATGATGCCACCAGTTAAGAATTGGTAATAATTAAAGGAGAATTAATGTGAAATATTCTAATATTTTGAACCACTTGAATAAATATTCTAATATTTTGACTTTTCAAAATAATTTTTTTTGCAATTAAACTTTTCAAAAATGATATTAAATTTAAGATAACAAGTAAGTTTAATAAACAATAAGTTCTTAATAAAAATATCGTTTGCATATTTTCATTAAAATACATTAAATTACCAAACGGTATTTTCAATTTCTAAAAAAAGGTAATTATTCTAATATTTTGAATATGAGCTGTATTTCACAGATTTAACGTTAAAGTTTTGCTGGAGTTTTAAATCTTTTAAACCTTCAAAATATTTTCTCTTTTTTCTTTTACATATAAATAATGAACTGAAAGTTACATAGTCATTTTATGAAGTTTTTTAAAAACAGTCCTTAAACAAAACATTTTTGCATTTTTAATATGTGATTATTTTATTATTGGTGGAAATTCTTAAGTAAAAAAATATACTTTTGAAATAAAGGATAATCCTCTGTTATATTTATTTTATTAGACATGATGTAAGATAAAAAAAAATATTTCAAAATTAAGTAGTGCGTTATAAAAACATTTTTCATAAATACAGGAACATGTTTTTTATAAAAATAATGCAGTAAAAAGCTTTACTAAGAATGAAAAAAAAAATTTTTTTAATGCTGCGGTGAAATGCAGAGAAAATTAAAATAAAATACATTCATTTGACTTTTTGTTTTTTGTTGGTTAAATATGTTATTTAAATTATAAACTAATAAGAAAGAAAGCACTCTTAGATTACATCTAAGGAATTTAAGATTTACACAATGTTAAGAATAATAAATTGGGTTTTCAGTTATTTTTAGGCGAAAGAAAATATTTGTTATTATTAGACCTTAGGTTTTTATAACAAAATATGGGATTAAAGGTAAAAAATGGTAGTGATTTTTTTAAAAACCTGCAAGTACTTTATAATTTTTAAAAATATATTCAAAAAGATTAATTCGTGATAAAGTATATATATATATATTTATTTTGGTTAATAAATGATACTCAATTTTTTTTATAATACAGAAACACTATTAATTTAAGGATTGAATTAAAGGAGGCTGAACACCGATGATATATGTTTTACATGCCTTTCTGTAGAAAATGTAATTAATAAGAAACACAAATTTTTGTGTTTGTTGTTTTTTTATACAAGCTATCGTGCAGAAATCTCTTAAAACAATTTATAGAGTAGTTGAGTCATTTTTTAGAACGCTGTTAGTCGTATTGATTTTTATGATGGTGATCTCTGTATACAGAAATCGGAAAACAATAAATAATTTGCATTTAATATTTGAATATTATGTTTAACAGAATCTATAAATCTTTTACTTTTAATTCCCGAGAGTGACAGTTAGTATTTGGAATAAAATTCTTTCAGCGAATATGTCTTTTTCGCTTCTTTTTTAGTATACCATAAAAAGAAAAATATAATAGGACACGTTTCGAGCTACAACAATAACATCTCGTCATCAACTAAACCAACACGTGTCCGTAAGGGCACAGAATCGAGATAAAGTGAAAGTAAAAGGGAGGAGATTACAAAAAGTGCGACCGGTGGCGCTAGCTGAAAGAGCCAACAAAAGAGTGGCACTAGATCTTTCAGCTAGTGCCACATCTCGCACTCTTTGTAATCTCCTCCCTCTTTCTTTCACTTTATCTTGACTCTGTGCCCTTACGGACACGTGTTGTTTTAGCTGATGACGAGCTGTTACTGTTGTAGCTCGAAACGCGTCCTACTTTATTTTTCTTTTTATGGGGATTTTACAAAGTGTTTTAGTTTATTTATCATTTATCGCCAGTGTTTGCGGTGTTTTTTAACTTCTTTTTTAGTGTTCAGTACTTGAGGTGCCCTGTACCTTTTAAACTCAATAAAAGGTACAAAAAAGCCAAAAAAAAAAAAAAAAAAAAAAAAATCGAAGTTTTATCTGGCCTATCTTTAAAATCTTTTTATGTATAAGTATGAAATTTTAAATGTTGATTTAAAAAAATTAGCTTTATGATACACTACCATTAGTAATTAAATAGACTTTCACAGAATTTGTAAATTATTAAAATTAAAATAGCTCTTTTTTTTCAAACAGTAAGTCATTGTTCGCGTGATATCTTGAGAACTAATGCATCAATTGTTACAAAATTTTGTGTTGATAATAAGCAAATACGTCTGTTTAAAACTACTGTCTGAACTACTTTTAAATAATTATACTTACAGTATTCTTAGTTGTAACAATTTTTATTCATTAAAAAAACGTAAAATTTAGATTTTATTTACAAAATTATTCTCAAAGACAGTTAATGAAGTAATTTTGACATTTTAATTAATCATTAATTAATCAAAAGTGTACAAATATTTTATTTAAGTCCTTTGTTTCATTTTATAAAGAAACAGCAGATGTAAAATATATTATGCGGTTATATGATTTTACGCATGGTCTCATCGTTAGTCACTATGTGAATTAAATGAGTGAAATCATATTTTAAAAAAAAAGTACTACTCTGTTATCCCGTCGACCAAAATACTATCGCCAAATTATAAGATTAAATGCCAATAATGGATGATCGTGAATGTCGATTCAATGACATTAAATATGATACACGTGTTTAAAACGTCATTAAGTGATTTTTATTTCTACTTTTTATTTGTATTTTTATTAATATTCTACTAATTATTTGTTTTTTTTTATTATTTTAAATAAAAATTACGTCACTATGTATAATTTGGCTGTTAGTTTGGCTATTTGTATAATTTTGCGAAATCTGTCGACGGGATAACATAGTAGTTCCAAAAATAATAAGAGAAATAACACAGTTTCTCAGCTATTTTTTTTTCATTTGAACGTCGTTATGTGTTTTCGTTATGCTGTTAATTTTTTTGGGAGAGCCATAGTGAGCGAAACAGCAGTTTTTTTTTTTTTTTTTTTTTTTTTTTTTTTTTTTTTGAGTATTATTTTGATTAGATATTTCTATTCTCATAGGGTTATTGAAATTTTTGTGCAACGTATTTATTTGGCTGAGGTTAGTGATATTAAATGTTGAAGGTTCACATTACTTTCAAAAATACCCATATGCTTTTATTAACGGTTATCTGGTGATTCATGTTCTTTCGTTAAAAAATTACAAATATAACCGGAATGGCAGAGAATATGGAACATTGATTATAAAGGAAGATTTACATGTTTACTTCTACTTATTGTCTCAGAGAAGACATTACTATAGCACAGAAACCTCTTCCTGTTTTCTAGAAATCACGGGCCTTTTCCAGATTATCTGGTAAAAATCGGTATAGCTCACTCGGGCTATTGCACGTGTGGAAAACGAGGTACCTCACTGCACTGTGTAGCGGAATGTACGCTAATTTCCATATACCAAATCAGAATCTCTAGAATGATAATTCTCTCTTCATGGTTTAAAATAATAAGGAAACAACCAGCAATATTACAGAAAATCATAAACTGTGTAACATTGATTGAAAAAAAAAAAATCAAGGACTGTTCCAAATGCCTCCTCGGGACCTTTTATATGATAATAATGATGAGTTATGGAACTAACCAAACAAAGTTTTACTTTAAAACAGTTATAGAATTACTGTTACTGTTTAAAAAAATATGTGTTATACGTCTGTTAATCACTTAACTAGTGTATTTTTATATTGTTACCTATAGTTATTTCATTATCTCAATTATTTTTTGTTACCTACCTGTATTTACTGTATAATTGCTGTGTATTTTTTTTTAAATAAACATTGCTGGGTGGGGTTTGTTGAGCTCAAACCAATTAGTAGGCCTCCCCACCTGGCTGAATCTGAATCTGCTCTTTCGTTAAATTGTGAAAGTCAAGAAACTTAAAGAAGAGTTAGCGGTTTTTATTTTTTGGTGTCTTTCCTTCCCTGACCTGCCTGTAACGATGTAGACTTTTTTGTCTTTATTCATGGATAAAGGCACCACCCACACTTCTTTATATTATTCTGCAAGTCAGCTGTCTTAAAAAAAGATATTTAAAAGAATTAAAAAAAAATTCTGTAAAATTTATTCATTTTAGCTTTAAAAAAGGAATTTATGTTGCAGAATTTATACTTTTCGATATGAAAGTATGCCTTCCTACAATTTATTTTTTTTATACATTACTCTTTTTTCATATAGACATTGTAAAAAAACCGAACTTTTGAAGAGTCCTCTAATACTAATTTTTAAATTGAATTCACATAAGACATATTTACGAATCTAAATTTTGATCATTCCCTTTGAAATGTTTAAAATATTTAAATTCTCTAAAAATAAATAAACAAATAAATAAATAAATAAATAAATAGAATAAATAAAATAAATATTTTATGTATCGCCATTTATGTTTTACAGCTGTATTTTTTTTCCTGAAACGGATCTTTTTCACTATTTCAAGGAAAAAAAAAATAAGATTTTTTTTTTAATGTAGTGTAATTACGTTCAAAGGTATGAAATCATATGATAAAAGTATATTTTCAAACTGAAAAATCTTTGTTTTGTTTGATCAGATATTAAAAAAAAAATTTAAACATTCTTTCATTTTTTTATATTTTTACAATGATAAACGAGAGATTGAAGTGCTTTCAAACTTCGAAAATCAATTCTTCTACTCCTCTTGAAAAATGTATTTTTCAACAGACTATAACTCAAAATTGTCTAATTCAAATATAACAAAATGTCTTTAGAACAAAATATTTTAACTTAAAAAATTGTATTATCTGTTTTTATTTGATAAATGATTTTTACTTCCCCATTTTGAAGATTCAGTTATTAAAACACTGTGTTTTTTTTCAGACATTAGATTTTGTTTCAAAATTAATTTAATTATAAAAGATAGTATAAAAAAGTTAACTGATTTTTGAAACTTTTTCATTTCATACGTTATTCGGATATATGCAAGATATCGAAAATTTAAGTATACGTTTAGGTGGTTTTAAATAAAAAATAAAATAATAAAAAGTTTCATAAAAAAACGCCCTTCTGTTTGTACTTTTAAAATGTCGAATTTAGAAATATTAAATTAATTTTTTAAAAATCTTGTTTTATAAATGAAAAATAAAGTTCTTTGTATGACATCGCATTTTTAAAACAAGGTCATTAACTATTAAAAATTTACAGAAAATAACTAGACATTTAAATATTCGAATTTTAAATTCATTTTTATAGAAAGAAGTACATAAACGTATTTTATTCTGATAAAACATCCCTTCCTCCGACTTTTAAAAGGTTTTCTTTACAATGCATTACAAATTATGTAATTACAAAGGTATTTCCTGATAAAAATATAGTCTTCACATGATAGAAATTATCTCGCAAATTTTAGACCAAGCCTTAATTTTAGTTGCTTCTAAAAGCGATGAGGTCTACAAATGGAGCAAATTAACTTTAAACTGTTGTTTGTAAGCCCTTCTTTCTTCCTTGTGAGCCCATAGGTGCTATTTACCAGATCATTTCAAAATTACGCACAATATTAGCACTAGGTGTTATTAAACCAGAACATCTTATATATATATATATATATATACATGTATATATATATATATATATGGGAAATCTCCTCCACTATTAGATCTGCATATTATTTTCTACGCATCGCAACTCTGATGAACAGGTTCTCAGTGAGGCAGACGATTTTGAAGAAACTATTAATTCCTAAGAAGCCAGACGATTTAAGCGGTAGAAAAAAGAACTGAACTGAAGAAAGGGGAATGGAATGTTTTTAGTTTTAAGTTGATGTGTAAAAAAGAACGTAAGATGAAGACGAGTTCCCGTATAAGATGTAATTGATTAATTAGAGTTATGATTGTTTGCTTTGTAAATAGTCTTATGTAAATATCTTTTTTGTAAATATTAACGTTTAATATAAGTCATTTAAAAGTTTAAAAACGGTGTCAGAATTTAATTTACCTCCGAGTTTATTTACTTATGTGTTCAAAAGAACTTTTTAAAGAAGAATCTCCATAAATTTTGGTCTCAGTAAGTGGGATACAGACGCACGCCCACAGAGATGGAAATATATATTTTTTTAATATCTTGGAAGCCGATATTTTTTAGAACTGTGATGGAATGTCAAGCCTACAAAGCTATTTCAGAAGAGGTAAAATTTTGCGATGAAAGTGAAATCAAAGTGTGTGAAGCTGAGCATCTGATTATGAAGTGAGTTTATTATTTCATTTTTCTTTTCAATAATGGAAAAATTAGTTGATTTGAAGGAATTAGAGTTTTCTTTGAAAACTGAAAAATCAGCTAGTATTAAGACATTGCACAAATTAATTTTTGGAGAAATCGGTGACAGAAATAATCGACGTAGAATTCGGAATTTTACTGGGTTTACGTTTGAAGTAGATTCCGATGAATATCAAACTAAATTCAAAGAAATTAAAGATAATTTTTCTGTTAACGACTTAATTACCATTTGCAATGTTTGTGTATAAATAATTCAGGAACTTTTGATGAAATTGCTGCCAGAATAATTTCTAGTTTATGTGATTTTAATATTTTAAAAATTAATATGATAGCCGATGTAGGTACTCTTAGTGATGACGAAAGTGTCGATGAATTTAATGATGATTTACAAGATAAAACTAAAAATATTTCAACTGTTTTTGAGAATAATATGAGAAATGATTCTGGTAGTTCTAATTGTGAAAGTAATGAAAATCAGAAAATTCTGATTCCTGATTATGTTATTAAACCAAGCAATTCTATTAATGATATTGAAAGTATGATTACAATGTTTGAAGGTACTCAAGTACAAAATATTAATAAATGGATTGCCGATTTTGAAGATATTATTTCATTATTTGACGTTAGTGATTTGCACAAATTGATTTTGGCTAAACGCCGTATGACAGGCAAAGCAAAATTATTTCTTGAAAGTGAAACAAATATTAATTCGTGGTCTAAATTAAAAGCCCTACTCATATCTGAATTTGGTCAAACGTGCAATTCAGCTGAATTACACGAATTGCTATCCAAAAGAAAAATTAGACCACATGAATCGTTAGATGAATATTTTTTAAATATGAAACAATTATGCTCAAAAGGCAATATTGAAGATTCTGCCCTTATTCAGTATGTAATAAATGGAATTAATGACCCCATTTCTAAAAAATCTTTTTTGTATGGTTGTCCCAATATTGCTGAATTTAAACAAAAATTAAAGATTTATGAAAAAATAAGATCGGAGTATGAAAATGCAAAATTTCATAAATATGAAGGAGCTAAGCCTAAAATTAAATCCGAAGTTGAAGTTAAGAACAAATTTAAGCCTGTAAAGCCAAATATGCGTTGTTTTAATTGTGGCGGGAATAATCATAAGAGTATTAACTGTGTAAATAAAGATAAAGGGCCGCTTTGTTTTGCTTGTAACGCTTATGGTCATAAATCATTTCAATGTAATAAATCTAAAGATACAAGTGTTAAAAATGCTCAGTCACAAGTAAACATTATTACATCCCAAGATTTAATTCTGAAAGAGATAAAGCTTTATTCTTTGCGATTAATCTCTTTAATAGATACTGGTAGCCAAAAGACTTTGTTAAAGAAAAGTATTTATGATAATTTGAAGAACTTTGTAGAATTAAAACCTACGAGTATCTCTTTGACCGGTCTAGGAAAAGCCTCAATTAAACCAGAAGGTTGTTTCAATTCAGAAATCGAAGTAGATGGTTCAAAATTTAAAGTTACTATTTTTGTCGTTAAGGACAGTTGCATTAATTTCGATTTAATTATTGGCACTGATGTTATTCATCAAGGTACATTAACTATTTCTGAGAATAAAGTGAAACTGTTTAAAGCTGAAGTTCAGTCTAATGACTTTTTAGTTAATATTGTAAATGTTTTGGATGAGCCTAAAATTGATTTAACTCACATTGCTGACAAAAAATTACGTTCAGAGTTATACTCTTTAATTGAAAATTATGTACCAATTAAAACTAAAACAGTAGATGTTAAAATGAAAATTAATTTAACTGACGAAATCCCAGTTTGTTCTTCTCCTCGAAGATTACCGCCATGCGAGAAAAAATAGTCGAAAACCAAATTGAGGAGTGGCTAGCTCAGGGAATAATTCGAGAAAGTTCTTCTAATTTTTCTTCGCCGGTTGTTTTAGTCAAGAAAAAAAACACAATGAGACTTTGTGTTGATTACAGATGTCTTAACAAAAAGACAGTACGCGAGCATTTCCCCTTGCCAGTTATTGATGATGTAATAGACCAATTACATTCTGCCGAAGTATTTACCACCATAGATTTGAAAAACGGTTTCTTTCATGTAGATGTTGAAGAAGACTCGCGGAAATACACCTCGTTTGTTACTCATGAAGGACAATACGAATTTTTGAAATGTCCATTCGGATTGATCAATAGCCCTAGTGTTTTTCAAAAGTATATTTATAATGTATTTCGAAACCTATTAAAAGATCACATTGTTGTCATTTATATGGATGATTTAATAATACCTGCTAAAAACGAAGCTGAAGGTCTAGAAAAATTAAAACTTGTACTCGAAACTGCATCGGAATATGGATTAGAATTAAATCTTAAAAAATGCAATTTTTTGAAGCGTGAAATTGATTTCTTGGGGTATAGAATCATAAATGGTAAATTGTATCCCTCTCCACTGAAGACTAAAGCAGTAATAAATTTTCCCGAACCAAAGTGTACCAAAGATGTTCAAAGTTATTTAGGATTGACAGGATACTTTCGAAAATTTATAAGAAATTATTCGGTTATAGCTAAACCGTTTAGTGACCTGCTAAGAAAAGATTCAAAATTTAAATTCGATATAGAAGAACAAAGAGCTTTTAATGAACTCAAACGTATTTTGTCGTCAGAACCAGTACTTTTAATTTACAATCCCAAAAGTGCGACCGAAATCCATTGTGATGCCAGTATTGATGGCTATGGAGCTGTTTTAATGCAACAATCTCCAGTAGATAATCAATTTCATCCAGTCTATTTCGCAAGTAAAAAAACCACCGAAGATGAACGGAAGTACACTAGTTACGAATTAGAAGTTTTAGCTGTAATTGAAGCCCTGAAAAAGTTTAGAGTATATGTGCTAGGTATCCCATTTAAAATTGTAACCGATTGTAATGCATTTAAAATGACTATGGATAAAAAAGAAATGAGTACAAAAATAGCTAGATGGGCAATAATGTTATCCGATTTTGATTATGTTATTGAACATAGACAGGGTAGCAGTATGAGACATGTCGATGCATTAAGTAGGTATCCTATTTGTATGGTAATCCAAGATAGCTTAACTTTAAAAATTATCCAAGCTCAAGAAACCGATGACCATATTAAAACAATAAAAGAAATCCTAAAGGTGAAATCTTATGATGATTATCTAGTTAAAAATGATGTTCTTTATAAATGTGTTAATGGTAAGGATTTATTAGTTGTACCGGAAGACATGCAAATGAATATAATCAAGGCCCCTCACGAAAAAGGTCATTACGCAGTTGCAAGAACAGAGAAAAGTTTAGAAAATGATTTTTACATCCCTAAAGTTAAACAAAAAATTGAGAAATGTATAGCAAATTGTGTTCCCTGTATTTTAGTTAATAGAAAATGTGGTAAACAAGAAGGCTTACTTCACCCAATAGAAAAAGAAGAAGCTCCATTACATACGTACCATGTTGATCACTTAGGTCCATTAGAAAGCACTAATAAAAATTACAAACATATCCTTTCGGTCATTGACGCATTCACAAAATTTGTTTCGTTGTATCCCACAAAATCTACCGATGCTGCCGAAGTAATTTCTAAATTAGAAATCCAAAAATCTATCTTTGGAAATCCAGTTCGAATTATATCAGATAAAGGTCCTGCATTTACCTCTAAAGCTTTTGAAGATTATTGCATCAATGAAAATATTAAACATATCCCGATTACCACTGGATTACCCAGGTCTAACGGCCAAGTTGAGCGTCTAAATTCTGTCATAATATCTGTTCTGTCTAAATTGTCTGTCGATAATCCTAAAAAATGGTATACACATGTAAGCAACGTCCAACAGGTGATAAATTCGACTTTTCAGAGAAGTATAAGCACAACTCCTTTTGAATTGATGTTTGGTACCAAAATGAAACTAAAAAATAACATTGAAATTACTAATCTTCTGAATGCTGAAATACAATCTGATTTTACAAATAATCGCGAAGATATGAGAAAAAATGCTAAAAAACAGATTTTAAAAGTCCAAGAAGAGAACCGTAAAACTTACAACCTCAGACGAAAGAAAGCTAACAAATTTAAGATTAATGATGTGGTTGCTATAAAACGCACACAACAAGGTCCAGGTTTGAAGTTAAAACCAAAATATTTAGGTCCGTACAAAGTCATAAAAGTAAAAAATAATGACACCTACGATGTAAAGAAACTTGGATTCAACGAAGGACCCATGGTCACCAGTACATGTGCAGAGTACATGAAGCCGTGGACGGACGAAGCTTAAAAAAAAAAAAGAATTTCACCGATTGTGACACTATACCAACTATGACAAACCTCTGGACTGACAACTAATAGAATTTTAACTTTATTCTCGAAAAGACGAAAAGACGTAAGGTAAAAGAAGATGAAAAGACGTATGAAAGAAGACGAAAAGACGTAAGATAAAAGAAGACGGAAGACGTAAGAAAGAAAAGACGAAAAGACGTAAGGTAATAGAAGATGAAAAGACGTATGAAAGAAGAAGACGAAAAGACGTAAGATAAAAGAAGATGAAAGGACGTAAGAAAGAGAAGACGAAAAGACGCGGAAAAAAAATATGTGAATTTTTTCAAGAAATAATCTAAGCTTTGATAAACAATTTGAATGATGACTTCTTTTTTTCAATTTAGACTTTGGATGCTGCTGTGTTTTTTTTTTCTTTATCTTTTCAGATGATCCAGCTGCTGTTTCCAGCCAACAAGAATACATTCGAGGACGAATGTCTCATCAGTATGGCCGAAATATGGGAAATCTCCTCCACTATTAGATCTGCATATTATTTTCTACGCATCGCAACTCTGATGAACAGGCTCTCAGTGAGGCAGACGATTTTGAAGAAACTATTAATTCCTAAGAAGCCAGACGATTTAAGCGGTAGAAAAAAGAACTGAACTGAAGAAAGGGGAATGGAATGTTTTTAGTTTTAAGTTGATGTGTAAAAAAGAACGTAAGATGAAGACGAGTTCCCGTATAAGATGTAATTGATTAATTAGAGTTATGATTGTTTGCTTTGTAAATAGTCTTATGTAAATATCTTTTTTGTAAATATTAACGTTTAATATAAGTCATTTAAAAGTTTAAAAACGGTGTCAGAATTTAATTTACCTCCGAGTTTATTTACTTATGTGTTCAAAAGAACTTTTTAAAGAAGAATCTCCATATATATATATATGTATACATATATATATGTATATATATATATATCTTCATCTTATATTAAAATATTGAGTTTAGCTTAGTATAGTCAAATTAAATGATTTTGTTTGAAATCGTACTAGGGTAAACTATGGTGTATGGTTTATTTTTTCTGTTATCACATTACTCCGCTTTTAATTAATTTATTCATTATTGTCATGTTGACGATACTTATTTTTATTTTATACCTTTTTATTTTGCTATCCAATTTAGTAATTTTGATGTGCCTTGTTTTTTATGTTTTTTCTTCATTTAATTTTGGTTTTATGTGTGTTGGTAGCCCTGAATTCGTATTATTTTGCTTTTTCATAGCAAATAAGAAGATGGAACCACACCCTTCATATTTAGTTCCAAAGTATTTGAGGCCCAAATATTCTGCTTTGGTTCTACAAATGTCATTCGTATTCATTTTAATTATTAGGTAGATTTCGTATGAAATACTACCTATTGCATTCTCTCCCATGTTAGAATTTCTGAAAAACTTTTGCAGATCTACACCGATCATGACTCCTAGACCCCAAAACTAACTTTAGTAAAAAAGTTTATCTATCTATCTATCTATCTATCTATCTATGTATCTATCTATCTATCTATGTATCTATCTATCTATCTATCTATCGGTGTATATCACCTTTTTATGGACCGATACCTTCTTTAATTCTGCTCAGATCTCTTCCAAACTTATACATAAAATCAAGGGGCATAAAATCTCGGTCAAGTTCGTTAATGGGCAAAATCGGATCAAGGGGGTATTGAATAGAAAGAGAGAAATATATAGGAAGGGTTCTTGTGAAAATAGAAAAAAACGCCATAACTTCTTAATTAAAATAGATATTGAATCAGTTTAAAGTTTATATTACTTCTAAAAAACGGACTAAAAGTTTATGCACGACAGATTTTTGATAAAGTTAAATATGGGCTCAAGGGGGCGAAAAAACGGGGTTTTTGGGAGAAAAAAATTCATAACTTCGTCAATTCTCAAGATATCAAATCTAACTAAGTTTTTTATAAAGTTACTCAACTTTATCTAAGTCTTTTGCATTTACAAGTTTTTGATAGGACCAACTTTTATCGATGAAAAAAACTAAAAATGAAAAGAAAAAAGAGGGAAAGAAAAAGAAATAAATCCATAACTTACTCAATTCTTAAGCAATCAAATCTAATTTATTTTACATCTTCTCAATAATATCAGCAACTTTTATATTAACAAGTTTTTCATATGACCAGTTCTTATAGCAAAAATAAATGAAACAAAAATAGGAGTTGGAGAAAAACCCTCAAATCCAAACTGCTTATATTCTGACTCATTTTTAAATTCATTTTTGATTTTAAACGCATCCAAATGGCAGATTCACTTACTTAGGAAATGTATAATGTGACGTATTGGCCAGTGTTTTGATAAAGACAGACTATACTTAAACAAGTTGGAAATTGCACGTGAAGCGTAGCAAATTAGGTGCGTTCGTACGATAGCGAAGTTTTAAAAATATTACTTTCATATATCAATCTCATAAAATTGTAAATAGTGAATTACAATTAAAACGCTCATCAAACAATGTTCTCCCTATACCATTATGTAATGGAATACTTTTGTGTGGCCTTGTAAATCAATAACAAATGTTCTTTGCACCACAAATTATGTATGATGTATATTATAATATGTACTTTATAATTGCATATAAATTTTATTAAGTCCGCATGAGTGTAACACGATTAAAATGTATTTGAAACATTTTTTCCCTTTGACCGTAATGTAACGGAATACTTTTGATTGTCCCTGTAATTGATCTATGCATCCGATTTTCATAAAATTTGAAATAACTCTACAAAATTATGTAATAATTATGTATTTTAAATTTCAAACGTATAGAATTTATTTGAAACTTTTTCCCCATTGACCATAATGTAATTGAATACTTTTGATTGCCCCTGTAATTGATCTATGCACACGATTATCAAAATATTTGAAATGACTCGACAGAATTATGTAATAATTGCGTATTTTAAATTTCAAACGATTAAAATGCATTTGAAACTTTTTTCCCCATTGACCGTAATGTAACGGAATACTTTTGATTGTCCCTGTAATTGATCTATGCATCCGAGTTTCATAAAATTTGAAATAACTCGACAAAATTATGTAATAATTATGTATTTTAAATTTCAAACATATAGAATATATTTGAAACTTTTTCCTAATTGACCATAATGTAATTGAATAATTTTGGTTGCCCCTGTAATTGATCTATACACACGATTATCAAAATATTTGAAATAACTCGACAGAATTATGTAATAATTGCGTATTTTAAATTTCAAACGATTAAAATGCATTTGAAACTTTTTTCCCCATTGACCGTAATGTAATGGAATACTTTTGATTGCCCCTGTAAATGATCTATGCATCCGAGTTTCATAAAATTTGAAATGACTCGACAAAATTATGTAATAATTATGTATTTTAAATTTCAAACGATTCGGTTGGGTAGTTTTTGCGTTGTTATATGCGGACGGACAGACGGACGGACAGACGGACGGACAGACGGACGGACAGACGGACGGACTGAACGACCACTATAGGTGCTACGTATTATATAATTACGAACGCACCTAAAAAAGGCTGCCAAAAAGGATATTTTGAACAGAATTTCCCGAAGTAATAGTGATTGAAAAGTTGAGAAAGTATAACAAATTGCGTTTTTTCTGAGTAATTTTTAAATCCATTTTTATTATCAAACGCATCCAATTTACAGGTCCTCTTATTTTGGAACTATATAGTGTGACTGATTGGCCAGTTTTTTTATAAAGGCAGAATAAATTTCAAAAAAAGCTGTCAAAATGGAACAGGAAGTACAAATATTTTATGAAAAATGTAATTTTATAAGAAATATTCCTATACAAATAGTTTATGAAAAATGTATTTTTATAAAAAATATTCTTATACAAATATTCCAAAATGTATATAAAACCGGTCAAAACACTTCACATAAAGCTCAAATTTTTTTTATGATGATGAACATATAAAATGTTAATAAATTTTGGTTTCAAAAAGTCACTGTTTTTGTACTATATATTTCAAAGAAGATCTATTAAAATATCACGTTTTTCATAATTATTTATTTAATTTTTTTCTGATTTTTGAAAGTTAGAAGTTATACACTATCAATATAGATGAATTTCGCGTCTAATGCTAAACGACTTTCTGTCATAATTAAACGGGTGGCAAGACGCTGATACATAAAATTTTGAGGCCTACAAAAGTTTCATGAAAACACTTAAGAATAAAATATATTTTAATTGCTAAAAAAGTTTTTTTTAATCTAAATACTTGATTCTTATGTAAAAATGTTTAAAAAACCACTTGGAATTTGCACGTGAAGCGTAGTAAAGAACGTTCGTACTATAACGAAGTTTTTAAAATATTCAGATCTTGCTGTTATAGTAGACAGTACTTTTGGATCCATTATAATGGTCGAAATTTTTTGTGCTCCACTAAATATACAGGAAGTGCCGTATATCCCGGTGTATTACACGCCCTGGTGTAAACACGCACCACTAATTTGAGAGTCATAATTTTATTTCAGGCATACACTGGCATATAACACGCATCAATTTTTTCCCATTAAAAGAAACTAAAAATAAAAACATTTCCCCCACTTCAGATAAATGCGTCTTTTCTTTGCAACATGTAAAATCATTCGTTTAGACTCCATAGAACACCCGGAATTAAAAAGTGAACAAGAAAATCCAATGCAGATTTGGCATTAATTCTAAGTGGATTGACTTCGTTAGTTCAACCACAAGATGTTTCAATAAACAAACCTTTCAAAGAAAGTTTAAGGCAATGAAACACATGGATGCTAGAAGGAGTAAAATCCTTTATAAAAGGAGGAAATATGCGGCATGCACATTTATCGCAATTATTCACATATTTGTAGGATATTCACATATAGATTATAACATCATGGGATGAAATCAAACCAGAAATAATTGTCCAATTATTTTTAAAATGTGGAATTACCAATGCACTTGACGGTACCAAGGATGACTATTTATGGCTAGATGAAAAGGACACTGGTGATAAAATACATGAAAGTGAGAGTGGTGAAGAAGATGACATTCCCGAAAGTATAAATGAGGACGAGTATAATGAACTTTTCGTGTGATCTGATAAATAAGATTTAGTTTTTTAGAAAATATATACTGTAAGTTTTCTTGATTATGTAAATATATAAATGCATTTATATAATTCTAAAAATTTGGAATATTTTTTCTTGTGACTTTACTTGACCATTTTATATTCGGCGTATAACACGCACATGGAAAAATGAAGTGATTTTTTAGTCTTAAAAGAGCGTGTTATACGTCGGGATATACGGTAATTTTTATTACACCTCAGTAACGTATATCATATTCATAGAATGTAAAATAGTTTATTATAATTAAAACACTCCCCAAACAATATTTCCCAGCATAGCATTAAGTAGTGGAATACTTTTGTGTGGCCCTGTAATTTAAAATCCTTTGCATCACATATTGTACAGAATGTATATTTTAGTACATATATATATATATATATATATATATATATATATATATATATATATATATATATATATATATATATATATATATATATATATATATATATATATATATATATATATATATACTTCATAGGTTCATGTCAATTTTATTATGTTTGAATGAGTGTAAAACCATTAAAATGCATTTGAAACTTTTTTCCCCATTGACCGTAATATAACGGAATCATTTTGATTGTCCCTGTAAGTGATTTATGCATCCAGTTTTCAAAATTATGTAACAATTATGCATTTTAAATTTCAAACGATTTGGTTGGGTAGATTTTGGTTGTTATATGCGGACAGACATACGGACGGACAGACAGCCGAACTGAACGACAACTATAGGTGCTACGTATTTACATCGTTACGAACGCACCTAAAAATGAAAGAAATAGGTAATGATTAAATTTTATCATTACAATGGCGTTACAGTGGCAATAAACAATAAATGATGGTTTCGTCTTTTTTTATGTGTGTGGAATTTTATCTTTTATTTTTTAACTGCATCATCTCTCTGCGTTGGTGTTTCGAAACGTACCGAAACGTCGCTTATCATAAATGGAATCTTTGTTGATGTCATAGTGTCACTTTAAATGATTAATGATAACATTTGAAGAAAAAAAATCTTTCATAAATTTTGACAGTAAAATATTTTGAAATTAAAATATAACTTGTTGTAAAAGTTTGACGTGAAAAAAATGTTTTATTCATTTATAAGTACTTTGTTATACAAATGTGTAGCACAAGCAGAAAAAAAAATCCTAGTGTATAACATAGATTTATTTAATAAAAAATATCATTTGCTTTTGCGAAAGTTTTTATAAAAATGTACATGAATTAAATTGTTATAATTGTTTAATTACGTATTATCTAAATCTACATTGACAATTTTGAAGACAAAACAGATAATCCTCCTGACATTCTAAAAATTTCAGTTTTAGTAAGTTCATTTTTAAGCTGATTTACATTTTCGAAATTAGATAGAAAATAAGTTTTGCCAATCAAATTAAGGGAATATGATATTGCGAATTCGATGATTAATTTTCTGAATTTGACGCTGAAAGTAAGGAAAAAATAAAATTTTTGGTGTCGGTAAATAAATAAATTTTTTAATATGTCACAACTGGAAAGTCAGAGAGGGATTTTGAATGTCAAACATAGTTAGATGATAAATATTTATCTATATTTATTGTAGGAAAACCAGCTTTAATCATTCTTTGCTCTTTACAGGAAGTATAACTGTGTTTTCGCAAAACACTTTAATATTTCTTTAATTTTGATTCTTCAACAATATCTTTCAAATAATGGTCTTCCCTTTTGTGTATATCAAAGATTTTGGAAATACCGCAAAGTCTCTAAATTAAATATCTGACACTTAATCTTGAAAATTCATACAGTTCGATTACCATCGTTTATCCTTTGATACTTCAATTCTTCGCTAATTATTTTATTGAATATTTTTTTAACAATTCTGTTAAAATAAAAGTAAAAATGTATTAAATGTTAATAAATTTTTTGTCTAAAAGTTTCGTTTTTGCTCTATATACTTCAAAGATCTATTTAAATGTCACGCTTTTCATAATTATTTATTTAAATTTATCGAAGATGAGCAAATTTAATAAACTATCCGCAAAGATTTTAATTAAATAATTTGATTATACCGAAAAATCTTTTAAAATAATTCCCTTATTCAAAATATTTAATACTTAAATAATGAACTGAGATAGTGTGGATACATTGTTCAAAGACCATGATAGCTGTTTAGAAATAAGCAAAGTACAGTACTCATACTTTCTGAAAGTTTAATAGCAGCAAAAAATCCCTCATGCGTTAAACAGCGATTAATTAAGTATGCAAACAAAACTTTTGCATTAAACTTTTGAAATGGATATAAATACTCAGAAAGAGTGTTGATTATTTAGTTAAGACCAATTACTTTACGGAAGAATGATATTTTATGTTTGCTATTATAATTATAAAATGATAATTTAAATTCAAAAATATTATGCTTTAATGTTGTACTACACATTACGTTTTATAGAGTTTTGTTTTATACAGTTAGAGTTTTGACTTTTGAAAAATAAATAATTAATAATATTAAATCTATAGAAATCTCAAATATGTTTAGTCTTTAAAATTGCTAGCTTCCAAAAATTTAAATTATATGGTTATATTTCATTGATGCGTTTAGTTTATATTATTCCGAAAATGGGTCCATTTAGTATACATAAATTTTCGTTATTTCCCCTAATCAGTATAATGTATTGACGCACATTATTCCGTTAATTTTTCACGAAATTTTTTCGTTTTCACTGGTATTTATCCACTTTTCCTCAAATCACGGGAAATTCCTATTATGAAATAAAAGTTTCAGAAAATATTCCGTAAATATTTCACAACCAATAAAATTAGCCTCCTCACGCATACGTGTAAAGAAACGCAGGATAAATTTGTTAAAATATTTACGAATAAGAACAACGGCGATTGTAGTTTATAAACTTTGATAAAAATATAATAATTTCATATGCGTAGCAGTGGATAATGTGTAATGTGTTGTTGTATACGGAGGTATATGCGCATTCTTTTGGATTTTACTGTAAAAGAAGATCCATATAACTTCTTTTTCTCAAATAAAACTACAGCATATACTACAACTACAGACTTCGATACTACTGAAACGTATACCATCAGGTTTTTTTTACGATTAAAGCGGTAGGTTCATTTAATATTTTTCAGCTTTATTATTGTTTTTTTAATTAGCATTAATGTATGATGATTAATATTAAGAAAAAAAAATACTTCTGTCATTTCTAAAGCAAAATTTTAGCCTTTTACGTCTGTTATTTAGAAAGTGTAAATTAAATGTACATATTTTAAAAAAATTCAAGCTAAAATTAAATAAATGTAAATGAGACAAAAATATTAGTGATAGCGTAAGTGAATAAACAACGATGTTTACATAATTTTTAATTTCAAATTCTAGTCAAACTTTGTCCCTTTTTGACCCATAGTATTACTGATAGAAGCATAATAATAAGTAAATTTTAATTATAAAATTTATGTGAATTGTTTTAATACAGAAATGATACCTTACAGATTAATCGAATCATTTGTACATCTGTTGATTAAGCGGTCTCAGATATAGCAGACAGCAGCGATATGGAAATTTCTGTTACTGTTAAAGAGATAAATTTCTCCACCCTCCCTTACCAACCTGTAAAAGTGCTTTTAATTTAAAAGGAAATAATATATCGTCACATAAAATATGTTCTTTGACAGCATTTTCTGAAAGATAGTTTTTTTTTAACCTTTCACCGAGCGCGCATCACGTGAGCGGGCGCACGTTGTACATTGTACAACAGGCAAAAAACTATGAATTATTGCTGCTTTATTTTAATTTTATAAATAACTTAACTTACATATACCATATAAGTTATGTCTGACCACAATTTATGGAAGTATTCCGCAATACACTTAATTTGTTATGTCATACGAAATCTGAAGTTTAGATATACAAAAAGCTGCCTGCTACTACAATCACAAAGAATAAAAATTAATAATAGATTACTAAACAATAATTAAGTAATTTCTGATTTACAGGATTAGTCCTACAGCTCATCCATATTAGTTGCTACCCATATCAAGCATAAAATTTGCTTTTTTGAAAGCTGTTTAAAGATAAATTTTGCGCATTTCATGCACTGTTAACAGATTAAAATGACGGGTGCAGCTAATGGCGCAATCTGAAATACAAATAACTTTAAGTAACTTAGTCTCAGATCCAATAAACGAATACAAACGTATATTAACACCCACTACTGCTTGAATTTTGTTTTAAAGGTAAAAGAATATGAATGTTGTACTTTTTACAACGGCGCGCCTGCCGGAAGGTTAAGAAGAAATGAGAATACTATTCGATTTCGTAGTTTTTGATTAAAGGAGCCTGCTAATTCCGTGGTCTTAATATTTCACTTGATTTCGGAAAAAGGTGGATGCCACATTGAATGTGCTTTAGAACAAGCTTTGGAAACGATTAAACACAACCAATGTTTTCATCTTTTAAACCGATGTCTTCATGTCTTACTTCGTTTAACAATACATTTCCTTTCTAGTGGTAAGTATTTGAACTATTTTTGACTGAAAAAAAATCCCATGACTTCCTTTAAACTTTTACCAAGTTTGATAATATTTGGTCAAGTAGTTTTCCTTTTATGAACATTTCAAAATGGATCTTTAATTTCAACCACAGTTTACATTATTTAAACAATCATAGTCTAACAAAATAGCTTGGAAGCATGTTTTTTTTTTTTAAATTGTAAAGATGTAAGTAATGTAAAATGTAGAAATATGCGCATGACAGTTAAACCCAAACACAATATTAACCAAACGTAGCTTGGTCTTTACTTCTGGTTACTTATTAAACTCAAAAAATTTCTCGTATTTGGTATTCCGAATTGTTTGCCTCATAATTTGAAAACATTAAAATATAGTTAAATACATTCAAGTTTGTGAAAATAGCAACACCTTGAAAGAGAAATCTTAATTAAATAAAATTTAATATGTAAACTATTGGTAATGGTACAATCCATTGGTTACATTTTCAAAGCAAAAAACGATATAAGTATCCGAAATCAGTATTTCATGTAGCCGCATGCACTGCAATAAGTGCTGCTGTGCGACTTGCAATGGAGTCAAACATATTTCAAATGTCTGCCCGGAAAAGATCATATTCCATTTTTCTTTATATGCATACCCAAAGTTCATCTGTAAAAGATATAGGAGGAAGATAATGAACAAGGTAACGATAAACAAAATCCACCCTAAGTGCAGTGGGCGACATATCCGGCAAACACGCAGGTCATGGAAGAAGCTGCATGTGCTCACCTAACAACATGTGCTTGTCAACATGTGGGAAAGCAATATACTTCCGGTTGTCGTCCATAATGACCCTTGATAATGTACTCGATCAAGTAGTAATGATCGGCATAAAGTTTCACACAAATACTAACATTATGATGGCACAGATTATAGCGGAATTTCTCAGATAAAACAGCATTTTGTCAATATGCATGCCAGTCTGTGTTGATTGGCACATCGCAGGCGTAAGTGTAGATAGATGGTTTTGCGGGAGGGGAATAATATTATACTGTGATTATGTGAAGATTTTGTAGAAAGAAGGTCTTGCATGCACTCCTCAGTAAAGCAGACATCAACAAATTGACGAGGCAGCCAGTGATACACCTGTGGCAGTTGGCAAATGTACTGGCAATTGTCTAGGTAAAGATTTGCGGTCCGTCAGTATCATGCGGATGATGTGTCAATCAATGTACGTTGTCCTGACTGTTCGGGGTCCACACCAAGTTCATCGATCATCGTCGGTGCATTGCTTTCAAACTCACATCATTTTGCTGCTGTTATGCTATACACGAGCTGCTATTCCATGATAGGAAATTTTTTCTCCGCGAAGGCAGGTGATTTACCCCTACCCTAAATCAAACTCTTTCATATGTTAAAATGCCTCTTTTTTTCGCCGACGAGGATTACGTATACCATTAGAAAATAGCTATAGACAATTCTGAATATCTCGTTAAAGAGCTCTATTTATATCATTGCAGCAGCAGCCTAGAGGGGGCTTCTCAGCCAAGCATGAGCGGCGATTTTGACATCGGAATCATTTGCATAAATCATTGCACACTTTGTATTCTCGGAAATTATCAGCTTAATCTTATTCGTTCACTGTCTCTGAAGTTTCATGAGCATGAGTGTAGATTATTTCATGAGATGCTTGTACATTACATTGTCAAAAGTCAGAATGTTTTTCTAGTTTGTTTTATTAAAAATTGCAAGATTTCCGTAAGCTTTCACGATGCAATAACTCTCAGTCTCCCGCATGTACATGTTATAAATTCTTAATTCAATTTTAATTTTACTGTTTAGAACTGTATAAATTCGAGCTTTAAAATTGAAAGTAATGATGATATTGTATGTTCAATATGTCTATCATGACAATAAAAAAAGGAAAAAAATGTGGATATTCTTTTGTTTCTAAAAGTGTCAGGCAAAATGAAAATAGGCGTTCGAAACGAAATTATGTCTTCTTCCATGTTATGTTTTAAAAACACCGCATAAAAGGATATCTTACAAGGAAGGTCTCCATACTGGGCATACCCAGAATTTTATGAAAAAAATACTAATTAAAGTACTCATATATGTAATAAAGAATCAGTCAAAATTAGCGGCGGAATCACATTAGATATTGTGTAAAAAAATAAAATATTTTCGAATATTTGGCGTGAAAAGACGAAAGAGTCACTCGATTTGGCGAGCAGCCCTTTTCTTCGCCAAAAGCAAACGATTATAATGAAACTCAAAACTGTTGGATATTTAGTTTGCGTGTAAATGGTATTTAATGAATTTAAACATAAACAATGAGAGACTAATATATTATATACATCTATAAACATATTGTATTACATAATATATATATTACTCGTTCAATTAGTTATTTAATTAATCGCTGGAAAAAATGTTTTCATAGCTAAAAAAAATCATATTGAGAAAAACTATCTTCATACATTTAAGCATATTAAAAAATAAATAAAGAATACTGCCCAGTTAAACTGAAGGCATTGAGCTCACAGGCTACAAATACTAATTGCACATTAAAGCTTTATATTTTCAAGGGTTAATTCCGTTCGAAAAAAAAAATTAAGAAGGGGAAACAGCTCTCCCCTTTTCTCTTTTTTTATACTTAATCATTGAACCTCCTATACTACCAAAGACATGCTTTATCATATAAAAAATCTATATCCAAAATTCAGAGCAAATTAGATAATTCTTAATAAAAACCCATTTAGCATTTATATAATTTAAAAAGAGTTATCCCCCTCTTTTATACTTAACCATTAAACTTTCAAAACTATTCAGAGATTTGAACGAAATCTGACAATTCTGCTTGAAAAACCCATTTATATAAATTAAGGGGGGGGGGGACATTAGAACCCCTGTTCCCCTTATTTATACTTATTCAATGAACACCTAATAACAGTCACGGAATCGCCTCATCAGAATGATCCTAATCTAAATTTTGAACGAAAATTAATTCTGCATGAAAATCCCATTTATATCAACTAACGGGGGGGGGGCATTAGAGCCCCTGTTCCCCTTATTTATACTTATTCAATGAACACCTAATAACAGTCACGGAATCGCCTCATCAGAATGATCCTAATCTAAATTTTGAACGAAAACTTAATTCTGCATGAAAATCCCATTTATATCAACTAACGGGGGGGGGGCATTAGAAGCCCTGTCCCCCCTATTTATACTTATTCAATGAACACCTAATAACAGTCACGGAATCGCCTCATCAGAATGATCCTAATCTAAATTTTGAACGAAAACTTAATTCTGCATTAAAATCCCATTTATATCAACTAACGGGGGTGGGGGGGCATTAGAACCCCTGTTCCCCCTATTTATACTTATTCAATGAACAACTAATAACAGTCACTGAATCGCCTCATCAGAATGATCCTAATCTAAATTTTGAACGAAAACTTAATTCTGCATGAAAATCCCATTTATATCAACTAACGGGGGGGGCATTAGAACCCCTGTTCCCCCTACTTATACTTATTCAATGAACACCTAATAACAGTCACGGAATCGCCTCATCAGAATGATCCTAATCTAAATTTTGAAAACTTAATTCTGCATGAAAATCCCATTTATATCAACTAACAGGGGGGGGGGCATTAGAACCCCTGTTCCCCCTATTTATACTTAATCAATGAACACCTAATAACAGTCACGGAATCGCCTCATCAGAATGATCCTAATCTAATTTTTGAAAACTTAATTCTGCATGAAAATCCCATCTATATCAACTAACGGGGGGCATGAGCCCCCCGTTCCCCCTCTTATACATATCGAATGAACTCCAAAAACTAATCAGGGAAGCGCCTTGTCAGGATATGCCTACATACAAAATTTCAAGTGGATCGGATATTTTTATCATGAGTTATCGCGTTACGTACATACGAACATACATACAGAACGGACGGGTACATAAGCTCTCAGGCTATGATAGCCTGTGAGCTAAAAAAGTCATATGTTTCCATAGCAACAAAATCTAATCGGCAATTCTCAATTGGACTTTGAGCTTGAAACAAATTTAATTAAATTTAAATTATGAATTTCGTTTTAAATCTCAAATTTTGGTGATTAAATTTGAATATAAATACATATAAATTTCGATATAATAAAATTAGACTTAAAACAAGCTAAAACTGACAAAACTAAAGTTATTTAAACTAAACTTATCAAAACAAGATCAACATGAAACTTTTTTTTTCTTGAAGTGTATTTGACATAAAGTATTTTTTTTAAATTACATTCATTGCCAACCGGCGATAAATTGCCAAATAACGAAATTTTCATTATTTTTTTACGGTTACTGAATGGAGGTTCCATTGAAATTTTTTTTATAAACGTATATATTCACACGAGAAGAACATTCTGTATTTTTTTTCAGATTTTTCGGTATATGCCCGTATGGATACCTTAATTGTTAGCAAGAAAATTAAACCGTTAAAAGAAAATTAAACCGTTAATAGATATTTTGTACTTTTCCATTTTATTATTAAAAAAATTGAACATAAAGGGCAATTTTTATAAAAGAAATGTATGAAAATCTAAAACTTTGAGACTGAAGACAACCCCTAAATTTATGTTTTAACAAAATGTGAAAAAATGTATAAATCTCAAACATTTTTTTTTTTTGTAAATTTTTTTATAAAAGGATGAATTATTTAAACTATGCAAGAAAGTGTTTTTCTTTAGTTAAATACTTTATACATCATCACTAATAATTTACAGATGTTTATCGTTATAATTAATTTTATGCGCCATATTGAAAGATATAGAAAAATAAGAATCCTATCTTCATTTGTTATTGCATTCAAAGGAAAATAATTATAAAAAGAAGTCAGTTCTCAAATCATTCTTTAGAATGTTTATTTAAATTTACTGAAAGCTAAAAATATTTTAAAACTTTTTTACATACTTCAATATTTTCAATTGATAAACGGTGTGTTGAAATGCCTTTAAGTCTAAAAAAACAATTTTTCTTTTGAACATGAAAAATGTATATTTCTGTACATTTAAGTCAATGCATTATTTAACTCAAATATAACAAATTGTTCTTTGAATAAAATATTTTATCGTAAAAATTCTATTAACTCTTTTTACTTGATAAATGTTTGCTACATCACAAGTTTAAAAACGTAGTACAGCGTTAAAACACTGTGTTTCTTTTTTTTTCTTTCCAGTTTTAGACCCTAAAGTCGATGTTAAAAAATTAATATATTACACAAAATATAAAAGAATTAATAAATTTGTGGAAATTTCTTCCTTTTACTAAATTTTGTGTTTAGGCTTAAGGGTTCTAGTCCTTCATCTCCGGAATTCTCCTCGATAATGTTAAGTCTCTGGGCATTTGACGCGCCAAAAAAAAAAAAAAAAAAAAAAAAAAAAAAAAAAAAAAAGATGAGAAAGAAAAAAAATGAGAGAAATTGAAACCGGATATATTTAAAAGAGAAATTAAACAAATAAAAGACACTGAAAAACGGTTAGTGAGTGGGTGGGTCGATGAAACTATCAATCGCCCCGACTTACAACCCGAATATATTTATCTATTATATATACGAGGTAGAACCCGTCGAATTCCTCGACGAAAAAAAAATGTTTAAGAAGGAACGGTTTCACTGATTTGTAATAAAGCTACAAAATTATTTACAATAAAAAATGCACCTTATACTGGTAATTCTAATAACAAATGATATTTAAACATAAGTTAACAAAGCACTGTTTCTGTAAAACGCGATTGTAGAAACATTAAAATTAAACTTTAATCTACACGTAAACAATAATATACATATAATAAATAAAAAAAAAATTTCGCCATTTTTCCCGCCTTGAGTTTGTTCTAAAGTTTTACAGGAATATACTTTTATTCTCAGTTTCCGTAATGTATTAATATTTTTAACGGCTAAAGTTCTTTTTATTTTATTTTATTTGACTTAGCATAATCTATTGATTATTTTCTTAAAAATAGTTAGAATGTTTCTTGAATGTCAATATCTTATTGCGAAATCTTAAATTCGTTACACAAATCCAGTGTCCTTTTTAGAATTAAAAACATTTATCGAAACTTTAATTTTGTTTTATTATTTAATTAATCGTCTGCTCGTGAAATTCCTACGCTTTCGTGGGGTATATTACTCTACGATTTACGTCGTTTGTTAAAGAGTCTGTGCATCTAGTCACGCCCATCAGAATAACATAACAATAATCCAACAGATATGGAAGTTTTTTTCTAATCTATGCAGTGATTAATTTTCTTGTTTTAAAGTTAAAATTGTTCGTTTGTCGATGAGCCAAACTTGTTATTATTAAAAAAAAGGTTCAATTTTATTTTATTTTTCTTAACATCTGTAAAAATGTGCTGCAAAATGGTGTTTATGAGGTTCTAGTGAAAAGGAAATAAAGGGAATATTATAACTTCATTGGTGTAATTTCTTTAAACAATAATAAATAAAAAAAATATTTGTATTTTCAAAAATAACGTTTTAGACCAGTAAAGTCGAAAGGACACTAAAAGATAACTGGCTTGTTGTATCAAGCGGATGCATCTATTTAAAAACACGATATTTTAGCATTTCCATTGATAAAATGGAAATATTTCGCATCAAATGCGTTTAAATTAAGATAATTTTCTGTTTTTTAGCACTACTGTTTTTTGCACTGTTAAAAAAAATCGAAAATTCACGGATATATTTTTACTGCATTACAGAAAAACAAAAGGACACAACAAATTTTCACAACAAAAGGACATTTTCCGTTAACAATCAGAAAACTTCGCATATTTTCTGAAAATAACACTGCAGATGAAAATAGAAAGAAAAAACGAAGACATGCCGTTATCTGGGGGTCTCCGTGGCCGAGTGGTCAAAGCACCACGCTGCTAATCGCCTGCGAGCGTAGAATGTGTGTTCAAATACCACTGGCGCCATGAAATAATGAACACATTGTTTCTTATTTTGAAAATTTTTAACTAATTAACCCCCAAAATAAATAAATAAATAGTGTGCGACAATTTCCAAAAATTGTCTATAACATTATTTTTGTAAAAAATGATTCATTTTTTTTATCCATTCATTTATTCTAAAAAAATAATAATAATAAAAAAATAAAAAAACAGTGATTTTTTTAATTTAAACTAGTTAAAAATTGAAAATTGATTTTCAAAAAATAGTAAGTACTATGCATCGGTTTAAAATAAAATACATCAATCGTTTATGATAATCTAATGAATATGTTTGAAAGAAAATCTTTGAAAAGCTAATCAGATTTTTCCACTAATTCATTAAATGCATACTTTGTACAAACTGGAATCAACAGCTTTGGCTCACTTAGTAAGTACTTATTCCTTAACCTTCGACCTTGGCAAACGGTCGATCCTCACGACGGCTTAAAGTAAATTATACAAAAAAAAAAAAAAAAAAAAAAAAGCTTAAGATCATTCAGAAAGTTTTAATTCGTTGACGATTCATTAATTTTAAAAATTTAATTATTATCATTAAAAACTAAACCTTATAACGAAAAGTTACCACTTCTTCAAATGGAGTTTTCCTTTCTTTTATTTCCCAAAACGGAATATCTACTAACGGAATGGTAAATGTCTGGCGACTTTTGCTGCCAACAATTTTACAGCGAATTCACGGATTTTTTTTAACAGTCTGAAATTATGTCAGAAAAGCCAAATTGACGGCAAGGAGTTATGTTCTGAATTGGCATCTCCACTGGTGGGTGCACTGACTTTGAAATGGAATTTCGACCGGTCAGCAATATTGGAAGACGTTTTGTAGTCCTTTACGCTGCACCAAATGGAAATGATTTCATATTAATACACGACAGTTGCAGACCACATAATGCTCAAATGGTGGATGATTTTCTTATCTAGGAACAAATCACACAAATGGAATGTCTGGAATGTTCTCCGAACATGAACTCAATGGAGACATTTTGTAATTTTGAAGGCAGACGAATTGCTAGACGCTTACCTCCCGCAAAAACTCTCCAATAACTGGAACAAAACCTTCTGGAATATTGGGACAGAATGCCCCAGCTCTCATTAATAGCATAATTGATTCAATTCTTCACAGGTGTTCGACGCTTTTGTTTGTCTGAGGAAAACATACTTTTTTCTAAAAGAAATTATCTTTGAAGGAATCATCTTTTAAAAACTTTTTTGTCATTCGACATTTCTTTCCCCAATGTACGAAAAAATACAATTGATTTTTCCTGGCAAAAAATCTTATTTTATTCTCATATAGCCTACCACCTTTATCGTTCATGTATGAATCACACAAACAATTACCCAGCCTCAACATACACAACCTCAATATGCTTTAATTATTTTGAGCAGAGTGTAAATATTTATTTAAATCTATATCTACATATCTATACATCTATATATATTAAACGAAGAATGACCTATGAAGATTAAGTAACTTTAATAATCTCACTTCTTGTTAATTCTTTTTTACGCAAAAATTTCTTCAAAAAATATTTGCAGAATTTTAATTTAAAATAAGTTTTACTTAAGTATAACAATGTTTAATAATAATGGAATTCGTGAAGTTTGTTTATAAAAGTGATCGATTTTCAAAGTAAAAATAAATTTTAACGTTTTCTTTTAACATTGAGGTTTGAATATTTGCCAGAATGCGTTTACAAAAGAATATATACACAACACAAAGAATGAATTGTGAAGAACGAAGAAATTTCCATTGTGATTATTTATTTCGAGAAAAGTTTTACTTCTAAATTTTTGTATTTTACTTTATTAACCTAATACATTTTTATAGAGGTACTGAAAAAAATTATTTTTATTTTTCTTATAGAATAATTTTTTTTACGATCAAACTGAAGTTATTACTTCTTTCATCTTTGTTCACAATTACTGTAACGTACATTTTATTTACTTTAAAGATTTTTACGCATTCCAAATGAAAATTTAGTCAACATATTAACATAGGCAAATGCAAATAACTTCTTAAATTATTCACTATTACAAATGGTTAGATTTTTAAAAAATAAAAATCTAAAAGGAAAAAAAAATTCCGAAAATGTTTACAGAAATTGCATTTGTTTATATATTTAAAAGTTATATTTTTACAAGGTAATTTTTCATATATGACAAAATATGATCACAAAAGATTATCTAATATAAAGAAGTATTGGTCCAGAGAGATTGATAAGCATTCAGTTTTAATCGTTCTGTAATAATCAAAAATAATTTGAGGAATATTTGTAAATAAGAATAATTTAAATTCCTTTTATATGATCAGGAAGTTTGAATGTGAACAATAATTTGTAAAGTAAATGAAAGGTTGTCTTTGGAGACATTCAATTCATGAAATCATAGCAGCTTTTAAAAGATTGTGTTACTTTGCAGTCGACAAATGCTGTCAATTTCCGTGGAATTCTTATTAATTGATGACATCGAGTAATTCTAAATGACAACATATAATGGTTGTTTTTAAGTCGTACTACTAACCCATACTATTAGCGTTTAAATGTAGTAAACAATGTAATCGATTCCGGTAGTTTCTCCATAATAAACGAAGTCAATTTCTGGTTCCAATGCGTTTATTCATTGGATATGAATAACTTAAAAAAAGAAGTCGCACATTATAGAAAAATTCGTAAAGACGCCAGGCTCTTTAAAATTCTAGGAAAGTTTATCTAAGAAATTGGGATCCCTAAAAATTTCCATGTAACGCCTGTAACAAAAATTCTTGTTAATCATACACGTTTGCACAATAAGTCAAAAAATCTGTAAGGTTACTAAGAATTTCTTAAAGAAACTGGGTTACCTAAAACTTTTTATGAACCAGGTTCACAGATAAAATTTTAGTAAGAGCGCTGTAATTTTAGTAGATTCTTTTGAAAAGCTGTAAGTTTCTGTAGCTGTCAGCAAACTAGTTTTGTATTATTACATCTTTTTTGAGTGCAGAAACTATTTTAGCAGATATACACGCACAGAAAAAAAGTTTTGTTGTACCAACAAAAATTTGTTTGATCCAACAAACCTTTCCGTTTAAATATGGGTCAATGGAAATTAAGTTTGAATAAACAAAAATATATTGTTGATTTTTTTTCGTCAATAATTTTCATCCAAAATGCATAATAACGTCATTAATCTGTTTCAATTGAAAAGTTTTTATTATCCAAAAATTATGTTAATCCTTTATAACTATATAAGTCAACGAAACAAAATTACGTGAGAGAGTTATGGCTACTGAAGAGCAATTTTAATTTTGCAAAAACAAAAAAATTTTGTTGGAATTATAAATTGAAAATACAAGACATTAGTAAGACTCGAATAAATTTGATGAAATTTTGTTTAAATTTTATAAGAATGTTAACAATATTTTTTTGTCTGGGTAACAAAACCGATTTCTTACTTTAACTAAAATATTAGCTTAAAACAAACAAAATGTACTCAAAAAACATGCTTTGTAGTTTTAATCAGTTCCTTTTTCTAGGTGCAGATTTCCATAAATTTATATCAGTAGAATTACAGATTTTATTTTACAGCGTGCTTGCTCCTAGCAAAAGTTTTTTTTCCTTTATAATCGCATATTTCAGGAATAAAACCAAGCACAATTTTCTTTAAAATGTTGAAGATTATTCCTCTATAAAAAGATCATGGATGTTCTCTATAAATAAAACTGAAAAAAACTGCTGAAAAAAAGTAAAACAGACAATGGTTTATGATTTAGAAATCATAGCGACAACTTTATACGAATTAATGTTAAAAACACCTTTCATACTGAAACAAACGTATTCGTCCTTTCATAAAAAGTATAGATTTCTACTAATAAAATTAATTAAACATTATCGCATAATTCTCCTTTATAATTATCTCCTTTAACATTTTCTATGTTTAGAAATAAATAAATAAAACTTTCAATGATTTATGTTTTACAAAAGATACCAACAATTTTTTTCAGAATTAATATTAAAAATTACCACTCAAACTGTTTATTCATCTTTTTTTTAAATAATGATTCCTGCTATGAATTTAGTTAATTAAATCTCCTTATATCTGGCTTTTAGCCTCATAGTTTAAAATTGAGGATTTGTCATTATTTTGAAAACATTTTTCGTGAAATTGAGCTTTCTCTACTTCTTGTAAAGTAGATGTCAACGAAGACTCTTAACAATTATGTTTAGTATAACTCTAATATAATATTCTTCCGTTAATTTTTGTTATTTCAAAATCAATTAACTTACAAAATAAATTCAAAAACAATTTTCCAATGATTATTCTGTGAGATAAATTATTTACAAGAAAATTGATACGGAAAAAATGTAAAATATTTCATTCCTTTGAATTCTAAACAAAGTAATGATATTGCTTGAATTTTAGAGAATTTTACAACTACGAACTTTTCAAAAACAATGCACTCAAAACAAATATAAAAGAAAACATCTTTTTAAGATTTGTTTAAAATAAGCTTTCAAAATACCTTGAAGGTAAAAAAAAAAAAAAAAAAAAAAAAAAAAAAAAAAAAAAAAAAAATTCTCTATGCATTATTTTTCACATTTTTTGTCAGAAGTTTCTTTCTATTTGAAACAATGAAATCTAAATATTTTTTCATGCACGCATGTGCTTGCTTTATGAAAAGAAATGATATCATTGTTGATATTGTACGAAAAAATAAATAAATATCTTTTTATTTCGTATTATATATTTTTGTCTTTCGTTAGTTTTATTTATCTTAGATTACTGAAAAAATAAAATCATAAAATAGTTTTAAAGAATGTGTTTCAACTTTCAACAAGACAAAGTGAAAAGCATTTTGTATTTCAATTAAAAATTTTAATGCAACGAAAATATTGCATTTTTTAAATAAATATTGCAGTGTATGAATATTTGTTAATTTTCCATAATAGTTTTCCTAGTCCCCCCCCCATACAAACACACTTTTCAGGTACGTTTCGTAAGAAATTCTACCTATTGCAGTCATTACCATGTACTAAATTTTGCCCGTGCAATAAAAGTCGCAACTATGCACATATCGTTTTCAAACTCGCCAAAAACATTTATATGGTTAATATCTCGTCGGTAAACTGGAAATGGGCTAAAATTTTTGAATACTTCCTTAAAAAGACTCTGATAAAACCAGCTGTTATAGAAAAATGTCACAAAAAAACTTGTTATAGCTGTTGTTTAATAAATTAAAAAAATGTATTTTGTAATATATTTCATAATAACCTTTCTAAAGCAAGATTTCTCCGTAAAAACTGTTTATACAATAAAAAGTAAAAAAAAAAAAAAAAATTAATAAAATTATTATTGCGTCATATTGAAAATTTAATAGATGTCACCGGGCTAAAAAAAAGTAATGAAACATGATAAAAACCCAACTAAGAAAATATTGGAATATTTTGACATTTGGGATTCTATGAATTTGTTTTCGCTACTTTTAAATTTATTCCATATACATGCGCTTGTGTATGCGTGTATATTCGAAAAAGTTTAGGTATTTCCTGCTCATTCTGAGTGAAGAATTTAGTCTTGATTGCTAAAAATAGTAACATTAGAAATCTAATTCCGCCTGTAGGCCGAGACGGCAAGGATTTAAGAAGAAACCTTTTGAATCTGAATATACTTAAAGGTGTTTTTTAAATAAAATATACATTTATATTTTGAATTGCATTCATTAAAATAAGAAATGTTTGTAGTATATAGATAAAATGATACACAGGGTCACGCAAAGAGCTGGATACATGGTTGTCGTCGAATGATAATTTCTGAAAATGTAATTTAAGTAGTAATAAGGAATATTTTTGTTTCAACTAAAGTTTAGAAAAATACTTTCGTATATTAAAGGTACTAGGTAAAGTACAGGGCTGAACAAAATTATTCAAGAATATTTCTATCTATTAGTATAAGTCGCTGAAAGAATTTAAACCAGCAAAAAAAGGATCACTAGAAGATTTTTACTATAAATCGCGATAAAAAGTTAATTACACATGCTTTTAACCAACCAATTCTTTTGCTTGATTGATTAATTAATTCTTCTTTAAATGTTATGTGAACGAAGTCACGGGTAGCAGCTAGTAAAAACATAAAAATGTAATTTAACATTAGGAGCACAAATTTGAATGTTTATAATTCGAAAGCTTATGTTTATAATTCGAAAGCTTATGTTTATAATTCGAAAGCTTATGTTTATAATTCGAAAGCTTATCATTCAAATAACTCCTAATTTAGTGTCTGGGCATAATTCAAACCGAATATTTGAAATATCTATATTATAAAGGCCAAACGTATCTGTGCGTAACGCATACGTCATTTTGCGAATGACAACACTTTCCTATGCAATTAGGTTTTGCAATTTTTGCTACTGCAATTTTTATACATCTAAACACCGCACATTCTCAATTTTTACATCGGCGTATAGAGAAAAAAATTTACTTTTAATTGCAATTCATTTAAAAGCTGTATCTCAATTTATTTTTGAGATATTAATTTTTTAATAGTTTTTGTGCGATTTTTGTAATTGTGGCAACAGAAATGCGCCGCTTTCTCTTAAAATTGACAGAAAGAAATTAAAATTTTGTATGCAAATTTTGAGAAGTTGAAAAGGATGACGGGTTTACATTTCACGTGAAATTTTATGATCGTGTCAATTTGATTTATTATTATTACTAATATTATTATTACCAAGCATAAGAGCCTCAACTGATAACTTCATCATAATAACTTATCTTTATCATGTTTTACTTATTACATATGCGATTAAAGTTCAATTTTAATAATTTGAAAAACTGACTTTTATAGAAATGGCATTTTGTTAATTTTAGCTTAAAATAATATTTCTTTTCGAGTAAACTGACCAATATAAGATTCATTTTTTTTTTACTGTAGCTAATTTTGTACGTTGTTGTAAATCAATGAAAAAGTTCCTTCTAAAACATTTTCTTTTGTCGAATTTCGACGGGTACCACCTGGTATAGATAAAGCTCATAAAGATTCATTGAAAAAGAATAATAATATTTTTAATTATCATTTTTTAATTCAGTTTTTTATATAAAAATGGATATTGTAAAAAGTCCATTTAAACATTTAATTAGTACATTTTTACTATAAATGTTACTTCTAATAAAGGATTTACTTCTGTTATAAATATAGCAGGAACATAAACAAAGCACAATCGTAAAACTCTGTACATTCAAGTCGAAAAATATATTTTTTAAAAGACGGTCTCCCGAAATCTCCCGACAGAACAAATTTCAATGTAGGTACTTTAATTAAACTTTTAAAAAGTAAAAAAGGTTTCTCTCTTTGTTAGTTGTTAAAAAATTTCTGTATTATCTCTACATTAATTTTTTTTTCAAATTCTAATGTTTAAACCAATATTATTAAAAACCTCTTAAATCCATTATTTTAATTTAACTCATAATACCAAAATTAACGATTTTTGTCAAGCATAATAGCACATCTAGGATATGCTTTTATGCTAATAACTTTACTTCATACATATGTTTTTTCTTTTTTTTTCGCAACCTATTATGCATATAAATGAAGGAACTTTATAGATGAGAAAAGTTTTTCTTGTTTAACCAAAAAAGGTTTCTTTCTTCATGTTTAGTTACATTAAAACTTAACATAATGTTGTACAAGTCTATTTTTTCCGGAAAAGAAAGAGATTAGATGCTAAAAGATTATTTCCTTAAATTCATCTTAATCGGAGGCTATTATTTTTAAAGAAAATATATCCTATCCCATTAAAAAAAATAGATTGTTTTAATTTTTTATCAAAATGATTTTTTCTAAATGTTACAATTTTAATCAATAATTTATCGCCTTTTTTGGCTAGATTTTTTGTAAAGAAAATTTACATATCGAAGTTAATTATATAATTCTTTTTATAAAGCAGCATCTTTTAATGAAATGCATGCAGTATCACTTATTCCAACTTTGTATTACTCATAAGTACAATAAAAGTTCAAAAACATCATTAAGGTTACTCAGTTATCATTAAGGTTAAGTCAGTTAATGTTATAAAAATGCGTCACAGTTCAGTTAGATATAAAGTTTTCAGAAATTTGTTTTTGCAAAAACAAGCAAGGATAGATTATGCTCCTTAAAATGGCTTGAAACAGGCTACTTAAGAGTCTATTCAAATAATGCGCAGAGCAATCTTAATATAATGTTAAACAAGATGCTTATGACTACACTTTATCTTTTTGTTAAAACTCTGAAGCTAATGCTTCAAAATCTCTCCTTTCTATTTCAATATATACAAAATATATTTTTAAAAGATATTTAAAACAAAAAGTGTATCATTTTACTTTTTAGATTTTAGTTGTTTCTTCAAGAATATGTTTGCAGTTTCAAAATCGATTACAAAATTAAAAATGTCCTCTGCTATAAAAAGAAAAATGAAAAATCATGCATACATCAAACCTTATGAAATACCTTCCAAAACACTCAGACTATAATAAAACTTCACAGCTATTACTATGCATAGTCGCTTAAATACACGATTATTTTGTGCATACCTGCATATGATTTGCATTTATGTATGCATACTACATAGTATTCTAAAAGTTAGTTCAGTTAAACGCGTAGCACAGTTCAAAGTTCTATTTAATTTCTGAAAACAAATAAATGTTGTTGAAATTTTTTGTTTGGCCCCGCACACGTTCTGCAGAATTTACACACACCAAGTAATATTTAAAATAAATTAAACTTAAAAATGTACATTACAACTGAAAACGCACTTCCCGCAATTATTGTTTGTAGGCTACATTCGTGTAATTTTTGTTAATTTTATTCTCTGTAAAAATTCTTTTGGGTGACCTTGTAAAAAAACGATGTATTTTATACTTACCACACTCTAACGTAAGTAACTTGTAGCACACTTCATTGATAAATACCAATTTAAATATTTTCAAAATAGTGTAATATCATGAAAATATACCGCAAAGGATTTTTCCTCATAGACTTTAACGTATCGGAATTCTTTTGAGTAGACCTATATAAATGAATCGAAAAGGCTACACAATTCATTTGCAGTACAGAATATGCATTAATTACACCCAATAACATAAATCCATTTCCTTTTCAACGTTATTGGAAAAAATTTAAGAAATGATGTACATTGACTTATCTCATACCATAAAAGTATTTAGACATATTGAAATATTTTAATGAAAATGACCAATTTGTAAAGAACGCTTGGATTGCTTAAATGTTATTTTATTTTTATTGTGTTATGTTATTTTATTTATAATTGCTTAAATGTTATAGTCCTAGTGCGGTAATTTAATTTTCATAAAATCTTTTGGTACATTTGTTTCCGTAGAACAAATTCGACTTCATAATCACGCATGCAAGCTTTTTTTTTTGTGAAAAAGGTATACAAAATAAATTTTACAGGGCAGTTGATAAAAGTTACTTCTTTTTTGAAAAAAAGTGCAAAAAAGTAAAAAAAAATAAATACAAATAAAAATAAAAATAAAGGATAAAAAACAAAATAAGATTAGTTAATAATAAAGCGAAATAAAAGATCGCCGTCGTGCTTTTTTACATGATAATTTTATTATTAACTATCTAAAAGCTAAATTAAAGATAAAAAAACGAAATTTTTAAAAATGTTATGTTTTAAGTTAAAAAAGAACTTATTATATATTTTCATTAACAGATAAAATAATAAACTAAGTAATAGAGTAAAAATTTTAAGAATTTTAATGACTTTACATCTCTGAATCATGAAATTGAATAGATTACGATTTCTGAATAAAGTAAAGATTGAAATATTCTGCGATCAATGTTATCAAATCAAAACGAAAGAATTCCACACGTAAGTATAAAAATAGAAAATATATTAATGAATGTTAATCTTAAAAAAAAAGGTAAATAAAGAAATTTTGAAAAAAAAAATTAAAAATAAAATAAAATAACATAGGAGGAATTCAATTGAATAAAAGTATTTTTTTGCTTGTCTATTATTTCAATTAGCATAATTACAAAGCACTAAACAATGTAGAATCTAAAATGTTTTTTCGATAATATCTGAATTTATGATTGTGTAGAAACCTTCTCATTCGCACATTTTAATAAAGTTTTAAATAATTAAAATAGTCTCTAAAACATTAGTACTCCTCCATTTACTTTAAATTAAAGAATAGCTTAAAAAGCTAACATTGTTGGCTTGAAGTTAAATTTTAGGATACTAAGTAAAATATAAAAATGCCCATTTAAAACAAAATTAAGATTAATTTAAACTAGCAGATTCGCACGAAGTTGCCTGCACTGTAAGGGAAAGAAACGTTGAATTTACGGCAAAAATTGCAGTAAAATTAGATGTAAATTTTTTATTACATACTGTAATAAAATTCTGATGTAAAATTTTGATGTAATATAATAAAATTTGATTTATTTTTTTTATGAAATACTACTACCTGAAAATTTTTTTTGTTGAATCAACAAAAATTTGTTGAGTCCAACAATTTTTTTCATTTAAATATGGGTGAATGTTTGAAAGAACAAAAAAATATTTTTGATGTTTTTTTTGCCGAATTTTCATCCGAGATGAATAATAATGTAATGACGTAATAATAACGTCATTAATGCGTCTCAATTAAAAAAAATTAAAATTCAAAAATTATGTTAATCCTTTATAGCTATATAAGTCAATTAAACAAAATTACGTGAGACAGTTATGGCTACTGTATATCAATTTAAATTTTGCAAAAACAAAAAAAATTTCTTGGAATTACAAATAGAAAATACAAGACATTAGTAAGACTCAAATAAAATTGATGAAATTTTGTTAAAATTTTATAAGAGTGTTTACAATATTTTTTGTCTGAGCAACAAAACCGATTTTTTACTTTAAAAAAAAATTCGTTTATAACAAGCAAAATGTTCCCAACAAAACATGTTTTGTAGTTTTAATCAATTGCTTTTTCTGAGTGTATGCACCCACAATAAAACTGCACTCCACCGCGATATCTTGTGCATCGTTATAAAAACTTGTTTTAATTACGGTTACGTTTTAATTTAATTACGGTTACGTTTTAAATTAATTTTTAAGGGTTACCTAAGAAACCATTGCAGAAATTGTTTCTCTGCCTATTCCGGATTTAGAAAATATTGATAATCATACTTTCTTCAATAATTAATATTTAAAACAATCGTATTTTTTAGTACCATTGAAAAAAATCCATTTGGTCGGAAATTGTACGCCAAGAGTAGCAAATGACGGGCGTTTATACTATAATGATGTTTTAAAATTTTTCAGATCTTGGTGTAACAGTATAGAGTACTTCGGATACAATACAGCAGCCAAAATCTTTTGTGTGTACCTGTAAATATTAGCTGCTTTTTACTTTACAGGAAGTGATTTGTAGAAAACCTCAGCAACATATATCAATTTCATAAAATGTGAAATAGTTTAATATAGTTAAAACGTGCCTCAAACATTGTTTCCTCGATACTATTATGTAAAGGAATATTTTTGCGTGTCTGTGTTAAATATCAAGAAATACTCTTTTCACCACAGATTGTACAAAATATATATTAGTATATACTTAATTGATGCATATCCAATTGTATTATGTTTGATAGACAGTAACATCAATAAAATGCAATTAAAACAGTATTTTTTTATTGGACGTAATGTAACAGAATATTTTGTTTGTCTCTGTAATAAAACTACATATTCGATTTTCACACAATTTGAAATTTCACGACTAAATTATACAACAGCTATGTATTTTAACTTTCAAACGACTCGGTTGTGTAGTTTTTGCTTGGTTATATGCGGATGGACGGACTTAACGACAACTATAGATGCTACATATTTGCATAATTACGAATGCACCTAAAAAAATTTACATAACTCTTATGTATAAAAAGAAATTGGGTATAAAACATAAAATTGGATATCTAAAGTATAAAATTTAAAGTCGCTCATGAATTTTTCTGAAGTCGTTTAAATATGATTTAAAAATAAATATGCTTTTATTGTAGTGTATTAATTATTGAGAGAATAAAGCACTACAAATGTTAAAATTATTAGAATTCAACATTTTTGTTTACTTAGAACGCAATATTATGTCATTTATTAGTGACATTTTATTTTGAACTCCCATAAAAGCAAATAAAATAATTTAAATAAAAAAAAGTGTACCTATAGATTCTGAAGATTATGACTTACACATACAACTTCAAAATTTATTTTAGAAAACAATAGAAGAAATGATGTAATACATTTGAAATTATTCCCTCCAAGTGGAAGCACAGGTGGTCATTTTACATCTTTGTTTGTTCCCAAACTCTTTCTTTAGTCTTTCGAGAATTCTAATGTTTTCTTTAGATGTTTGCTTTTCTATAAAAGTTTTCAAATCTGAAATATACATAAAAAAAAAGACTTCTTCAGAAAAAATAAATTCGAATTTATTTTGAAATTCTATGGAAAAATTTTTAGTGATTTAATTTTTTTAGTTCTAATAGCAAAGTGTATTACATTATATTTGTGAGTGTAGAAGATAAAGTATTCGATTTGAAGTTTTAATGTCGTAGCTTTGAAATTTACCAATGGTGGTGATTCCAGTGTAAAAAAAGAAAAAAAAGAAAAAAAATCTATCATTTGAAAATTTTTATCAAAACATCAATTTCAAATTGTAAAAGATATTTTTTATGAAAATTTATATCTATCTACCTATCTACCTATATATCTATCTATCTGTCTGCCTTTCTACTTATCTATATCTATCTATCTATCTATATATAGTTGTTATATTTTCCACAAGAAGACGGTATGACGCAAAAAAGTTGGACATGTGCAAACCACTTTTATCTGCAGTACATAAAAACATGTAGAAACATAAAGCAATAATAAAAATAAAAAAATCGGTTACTCTATTACCCCACATGTTTCTCTTTACATGTATCTAAATTTGTTTTTGGGTTATCAATTTTTTTTTGTAGTTTTTGATACTTTTTTGTCATTGTGGCAACAAAAGTGTTCCATTTAAGGACATTAAGCATGTACCAATCAGAAAACGAATACAATGAAAAACAGAAATATTCCATTTTCGGACATTAAACATGGAATATAAAAGAAAGCGGAATCAGAAAATGAATAAAATAAAATAAGTTGCGGAATTCAACCAATAAAAAGATTCACATGTACTTCAGATTTCCCAATTCTCTACCGAAGACAACAACTATTTTCCAAATAATTTTAAAAAAAGTGTTTAATTTGTTCCAACAATTTTTAACATCATGCTGTGAGTTATCATACATTAGATATCATACAGTGAAGCATAAAAACAAACGTTTTCCTTAAATCTAAATTCCTATTTCTTTCCAGAGTATCGTAAACGCAAAAGAAAATTGTGAAATTGTCATAAACAAAAAATATATAAATTGTGTGTACTACTTAACCCTTTGGGGAAGGGGCGACCCATATACGTGAAGCATAAGGTGCTCAGAATCATTGATTATTCTCACCAGTAAGTTTTTGTTGTAAATTTTGCATTATTTAATCCGACCATTTTTGCGATTCTATTAGGTAAAAATCTCCGACTTAAAAAACTGGTGAAAAAAAAATACCAATTCTGCAAAAAACGCTCGTTCCTAAGGCATTAATAGTAAGAAATATTAATATAATCAAAGGTCATTTTATTTACTATCAAACCATATCCATTTTATTTTTCATATATGATGTCATAAATGATTATCATCTATCATACTCATATACATGCACTTTGTATTGTTAGAATTATAGTCCAAGAGATGACCGCACAAAGCCCTAAGTCATCGAGCACAAGAAAAATTCCTTTATTTTCAAATCATCCATGTCTGCCGGAAGTGAAATGGTTGATATCACTAGTGGTTCACTCGTACGTTTAGCATTGTGCTTGCCGTACAATTAAAGTATCAAAACATGGAAAATTGGGCGCAGGAAAACATAATGATAAGTCTACGAGTGAATAACTAGTGGTATTAATTTTTGGCTTATGCATCACTTCGCTTCCGGCAGACATGGATGATCAGATTCCATTATTACTACTGTTTCATAAAACCAGAGATTTTTTCTTGTGCTCGAGGAGTTAGGAATTTGTGCGGTCGGCTAACTTGTTAATTTCAATTTTATCTACAATTTGACGTCAGAGTCATCTTATTAATACCATTAATTTTTATTTCAACTTCATTTTTCATTTGAAAATCTTTTAACTGAAAATTAATTGTTGTAGCCAAATTATTACTATGGCTTTTGCTTTTATTGAAAAAAAAGATATTATATATTTAATAATGTCAATTGAGTCTCAGTTAAAATAGCAAAATTTGGAATGAATAAAAAATACATAAAGTTAATAAACCATAAGTACTTTCAATAAGTCAAATCACAGTATTACTACCAGTGTCTTCATGGAAATTTACACCTTGTTAAATAAAATGGAACACCTTGTAAAATACTCCAATAAATTTACGGAAAATTATACTTTTTCCAGATAAACGGCTTACTTCCGTAAATTTATATGTTTTACGGGCAAAAACCATTTATCCAAAGGCAAAGGCCGTCAATCTAGGATTAAAGCCGTATTTTTGTACTATTACCGGGAATCTTTGCTACAGTAACTTTACTGCAGCAATTTTTACTTATCCATCATACGTAGTATAGGGGAAGACTTGCAAACGTTTTGAAATTTGAATTTTTTTGACGGATTTACACGTTTCAGACACTGTTAGATTCCGTATAATATATATATATATAAAATTGCCGTCCATCCGTCTATGTGTCTGTTTGTTTGTCTGTCTATCTCCCGAACAAAATGAGATCGAGACTTGAAATTTGTATGTACTTAGTATATAAAAATGAAAAGAAGCCTATTTAATATCAGTAACCTCGATTATCAGTAACTAATTTTTTAGGACTCTCGAAAATTTTGTTCGATGAAAGGTACATAAAATTTTTCAGTTTTTTTTATTTTAAGGAGTGGATTTAAAAGACAATAAAATAACACACGTTTTACATAAAGAACAAAATCGATTGGATTATTAGTTGTCGAGATATTTGTAATTCTGTTTTCCACATTCTTTCATTTTTCATGACTCTGTATTTCATTCGAATTTCAATACAAATATATATTTTAATTGGAAATGAGACTGGAAATGAGATTGGAAATCCGACACAGTAAAAACTTAGTTAATAAAATTATTATTTTTAGATTTATAAAGATGTTTTTTTACGCAATTCGTCACTACTTGAGTAGTTAGATGTTTTATATAATTTTTCGAAATTGTTTCTTCGATAATTCAAATATAGAGCATTATTATGCATATTAAAAATATTTAAATGTATGTTTATATTTTGTTTTGAATTGCTACGTATTTTGTAAATTGCTTACACATGTTTTATTTTCATATATTATATTATGCATATCCATGATGGGTAAGTATTACGGTGGCCCCCAACGACTAGTTTACAGAGTTTGATGCAAACGTTTTGGTCTACCTCTAGAGCTGATATGTGATATTTAGTACAAATTTATATTTAGTTTATCCCTGAGGCAAATTGATGCTGATTAAGGAAAGTCTCTTGTTACCGCATTTACTCCATTCTATCGTCATCTTGTCAAAATGCAATATGGTGCAACTTTTTAATAAGCTGGAAATAGCTTATGGCAAAATTCACTTTTTACGCATACTTACACAAAAACTTGTTACTGGTTGGGGGCCGTCCATGAATGATGCCACACGTTTTTTCCATATTTTTGGCTGCCCTCCTCCCCCCAATGTCACAAAGCATCACACTTCACTTTACTCCTCCCCCCTCTTGTCACATGTCACGCTATATTAAGTAAACATATACTTAATACAATGCGATTCAGCACTACGTTTTAGATCACATCTCACTTATTTTTAAACTTTAGCTATGCGTTTTAATGACATTTGTGAGCTGAATATTATAAATGATTCGCATTTTGTATAAAATAAAGTTTGCAGCAAAATGTTTACAAATAATAATAACAACAATAATAATAACAATAATAATAATAATAATAATAATAATAATAATAATAATAATAATAATAATAATAATATTAATAAAATATTAATATGAAAGAGCAATTAAAAACAGTAGAATTTAAGAATTTGAAATAGAATTTAATATATTTGGCTCTAAATCTTATCTTTATGAACACAAAATACATTAATTTTAAAATAACTTCATACATCAATTTAATCTACTGAATTTTAATGCTTTTAATTTAACGAAAATGTGTGATGTCCCATTTCTTCTTACCCCCCTTCGAAATTTTTGCCACAAACCATCTCAATGTCGTGAATACCCCTCCCCCCTTTCAAGTGTGACACCATTTATGGATGGCCCCCTATTAGAAATTAAATAATTATACTCAATTTTTTAACTAAGTTTATTTTGTTTATTATAATTGTTTTTCTATTTTTGTGCTTTACCGTATATATTCAAGTATAAGCCGAAACCAGACATAAAATTGTCTTTTAAACAAGGGAAGTCGATCTATATGCGGGTTAAATTGTAGGACATTTTTAAAGATCCACACGGTTTTATAAGTAGCATAAGCATAGAGGGATGTAGTGGAGGGTATACGGGGGGTATTGAAATGAGAGTTCAAATATTAGAATGCAACAAGCAGATGTTTCCTATTTCAATTTAGTCAATTGTTATTGATGTTCCAATTTAACATCAATTATCTTTAAACTCAATTTACTCCAAATCGACATTTTGTCACTTGTACCCCTTGGCTTCTGAGGTCGTCATATGTTACCGTCCTTTTGGTTAAAGATATATGGATGTCAGTTACAAGGGGGATAATTGAGAAATCATTTTAAAAGTCAGTTTTAGCAATGATATGGATGATATTTTAAACTTTTTTTTAACTATTTGGAAAATAGTTGATGTCCTCGGTTGAGAATTAAAAAATCTGAAGTATATATGAATGTTTTTATTGGTTGAATTCCGCATTTTATTCGTTTTCTGATTGATCCATGTTTAATGCCCAAAAATGGAATTCTTCTGTTTTTTATTTTATTCGTTTTCTGATTGGTACATGTTTAATGTCGAAAAATAGAATATTTCGTTGCCATAATGACCAAAAAAGCAATAAAAACTAAAAAAAAAAAAATTTGAAAAGAAATTGTGTTAAATATTTCAAACAAATTTCATTTAGCAAAAATTTATTAAAATGAATTTTACATGCAGTTATTTTTCAAAATACATTTTTTCTCTACGCAACGGTGTAAAAATTTTAAATGTGGGATGTTTAGAAGTTTAAAAATTTGCAGTTCCGAAACTTCCAAAACTAAAATTTCATTTAAAATTTGTTTAGGATGGATCCAGGAATATTAATCTTTAATCCATATCGTACGTAATATGGGGCGTTTAGAAGTCAGTCTAATTAACTTCCAGTTACTATCTAATTAACTAACAGGTAAAGTTGTATATGTATAAACTACTGTATTTTTCATCATTGTTATAAGAATATTAAAGTTTAATGCAAGGCGTACGTAATATATAACTCATTATGATCATCATAAAAATTATATTTATTATTATTATTAATTTAAATATCGAATTTATTTATAAGGCTTTAAAATTTTAATCCTTAAAAATATCATTTTCTAAATAGTCGTTGTAATTTGTTAAATTACAATTTTGTAATAAAATTTATGTAACATTGTTTTAATTTATTTTATTTTATTATTTATTTATTTATTTATTTATTTATTGCCAAATGCAGCCATTTGACATGGGCAAAATAAGTATTATTCCATTCTTTGGACTGTTGTTTATCAGAGTTACAGATATCATACTGGCCAAATTCATAGTATATAATGCGAATTATAGTGTTTTTAGGTATATGCCAGATACACAGTGCATTAACTGGGTTAGATTAGGGGTTATACACTTATTGTTATTTGGGGCTATACTTTACGTTATTAATATTTGGCAATGTTGGAGCAGCTCTTCCCCTTATGATATCATACGTTATCATTCGTACGTTATTATCCCCCCCCCCCCCCCACCGTTACTTTTCATTCATTCATTAAAAGTTCTGATTCTGATGTTGCAACTTGGTTTTATTCACAGGACTGTGAACTTTAAATCTTTGGACTTGCTCCTGTTGTGTGACATAATATATCAGTCTGACCGTCACCTAAAACTGTATCGAACTTTTTTGACTTTTGCTTAGTTTTTTTTTTTTTTTTTTTTTTTTTTTGGGGGGGGGGGATTAAACTTGATGTTTATATTAGTTTTTACAATTTTATTTTTTGTTTTGCTTTGGAACATGTGTGATTTGTTCTTACATCTTTTTTATTGTTTATGTTTGAACTTTATTGATTGTGAATTTACTAGGGTTTCTTTCTGTTATTGAACAGACATTTTTTATAATATTTTTGTCTATAAAAGTTTGTTAATTAATTTTCCGTTGTTCCGACTGTCAGACATTTGTCGCATTGTTAAATTGTCCTTAAAAGCTGTTTTTCATTTTTATCGTTTTGTGTATTTTTCTGCCAGAGCATATTATTGCTATGTGAAGGAATGACCCGTTGTTTGTAATTTGGCGGGTTGTTAGTAGAAAATTTTCTCCGGGTATTAAACACCTAAGCCTTTTTTTTACGAAAATGAAGACGAAAATTCATCAGATGCAGTGTCCGATATTTTCAAACGCGAAAACGGTGGGACAGGACCTGTTGAGATTCAGATATTGATTCAGAATTTAAAGGGTTTGTTTGAGGTTTATACATTTATTTTTGCTTGAATAGGTTTTTTTTTTTAATAAAATTATTATTTTTGAATTGTTTAAGGGTCGGATTATACGTGTGTTATGAATTTTATTAATGTTTTGCCATTCAGAATAGAGGAGTCCACTTATAAGCGAGCAATTAAGTGATTAATTTGCATCCAAAGATATCTAAATCAATAATGTAAATGTTTCGGACAGAGCTGCTGGTTTAGTAAAAGGCAGAATAAATTGGACGAAGATGCCATAGTTTTTTATTTAACTGATTTTAAATCTCCTGTTGAATTTATTTGTTATTCATTTTAAAGTCTTTTCTATGATTTAAAAACATATTTCATTTTATTGATATAACAAAAAACAACTTTTTTTGTTTGTTTCTTAAGCATTGCATTTTGGGCATATTATCCCAATGTATGCATAAGATGGCAAATGGGATAAACCACAAAGATTACCAACAAAGAACTTAACCTAAACAGCCGACAGGATGTACCATTAATTAACAGGCGAAACAATCTCAACGACAAGCAAGTACTGCAGAAATGATGGCATGCGAAGCAAAGAAATCAGGTTTATTGCCGCGTAGCGGCAATTAGGCGGTCGTCCGCCCCGATACCAGGTATCTAACCCGTTAAGCTGAGATAACTCGGCAGGTAGGGGCCTGGTCATCGGTTAGAAATAAATAAAGATGGCAAATGGGAAGGCTTTGGTGCCCTTACTGAAGTTGTGAAGCAATATATGGCGGCGATTTATATTTTGCTGAAAGGACAGGTACCAGTACTCTCTGAAAATGTCAAATTTATTTCTCTGATATATTAAAACTTTTATAGGCAAATAGTGATAGAACGTAAAATATTTTTTACACTTAGCAGAAATGTTAAAGCAAAATAGTAATAAAAAATCGCCACAAAAAAAATGTAAAAAGGACGCAAATAGAAATTAAAGTATCAATAGGGAACCCTCTCGCTTACAACTAAGCGGCAAGGCATTTCCCAACAGCACATGCACAAATGAAAACTACATGAAACAGCATTTTCTACAACGGGGCATCGCATCTGGAGTCATCCAAAAATTCACGTTCAAATGAATGTAAAAAATAATATGACAATGGGAAGAATCAATGAATAATCGGAGAAATTATTTAAAAATTAAACTTATTGTTATTGATTTTCAGGTACATTGTGAGGAATAGTTTTTAATAAGCCCAATACTCTTTATTCAATATGCAGTGGTTGAGCAAAAATGTATTAACATGAATATAAATAAAATGATTTTGCTTATTAATAAAATTAGTGATAAAGTAAGTGTTTGATTAAATAAAATAGCATAAAAATAGCATAAATTTTAATATAATGCGGGGAAATTGCATTTACCTTGATTACAAAAGCAAATTAAAAAAATGGTCCTATAAATTATGAAACACCGTCTGGAAAGTCAAACATTTTTTACAATATTTTTAAATTTTAAATAAAGCTTAAAACATTTATAGTTTATGACCTTTAGAAATTGTATAACAGTAATAAAAATAATAATAATGCATCGAAATTTGTTTAATAGTTTGAATATCTGTTTCATAGTAAAAAGAAAAAACTAGGATAAGTTCCCGCAAGTTCATTTTAGAGTCTATTACTTGATTACGTGACAAGAGATGCGTGTAACAAAGTTAAATGTCTTTTTTAGAAAATCTTGTCTCCAACTACAAATACATAACATAGTTCAATTACTTATACTAATGATTCAATACATTGACTTTTTGTTCCCTTAGAAACCTCAACGTTCTTACAGAAAATAAGATTAAATACAATAAAAAACACCGTTCTTTTCACTTAATAAATTATTTTTTTATATATCTTCTAGATATTGACGATGATTGGTATTCCATAGGGATTATATAATTCAGTAAATGTTAAGGTGATAACATTCATACAATAATACACGTATATGTATGTATGAGTGCGCATGAATGTCTAAAAATATTTTTTATACAAATTAATAATTTTTAAAATATGAAAGAATAATTTAAGTTATGTTTTATTTAATTTCAAGTAATTAACTTTTTAATGGAAAACGTTTGTTTAATTATTTGTGGAAAATAATTCCTTGTAATTTTTAATTGTTCTGTTGTCTGATATATCTGTTTACCATATATATTATAATCATATCATATCATATATATTATAAAGCAGAAGTTCTGAAACTTCCAAACGAGTGTTTTCAAAAACTACCCAATGGATTTTTTTGCCGATTGTATCATTCGATAGGAAATATTTTTCCGAAGGTTTATAATTCAAATTTACAGGGATAACTCTGATTTTTCGTAGTAAATTTCGTATTTTTCGGTTATTTTTGACAAAAGGGTTGCCAGTAGCTGTTTTTGGCGAAAATTATAATTGCTAAAAGAATTAAAATGGCTATATCTATTAGAAATATTACAAATATCTTGCAAATAATAGCAGAAAATAACTACTGATAATATTAATAATAATAAAGAAAGACCGCTTAAATGAGGCGTAATATTATAAAAATATATTTATCTTGAAAATGAAAAAAATATTTGTAATGCTTAAAAAATAAATTAACGCGAAATATAACAGTTCAACTTTTGGTTACTTATCCCTGGCGTTAGAATAAAAACATGAATTTCAAAAATTGAATAAATGAATTTTGAATGATAGTTATTTCCCTTTTTATTATTTTCTTTCTCTTTTTTATCAAATTTCCGTATAATATAACTTACAGCAGAAAAAAGCAGATCTTATTGTAAAAGACATTGTAGGTTGTGAGTTACATATTCGTTTCTATACGATTTTCATCTTGCTTTTGTCGCCAAAGAATGTGTTTTTAAGCCGAAAATGCACTACTGACTTAATGCCTGACATAGGTTCTTAATGGTCGCTATAATGTTGTTTTTTTCAAGTGAAGATAATTTTTAGAGTATATTTTAATATTTAATCGTAAATTTTATAGATATGACTGAACTCTTTTATTTCTTTTTGCAAATGTTTTTATTGTTAATTTAATTTTTCTTCCGCCATTTCGTCAATTTCACTTACAGGAAAAGTTACAGTTTTAAAATTTAGAAACTGAAGAAAGAAAGATTATCCCGTCGATTAAAAATCTACCGCCAAATTCCAAGATTAAATGTCAATAATGGATGATCACAAATATCACATTCACTTGACATTAAGCATAGTATAAATATTAATTATGTCATCAGGTGATTTTTAATTCGACATTTTATTTCTACCTTTATATATGTTCTGCTAATTTGTTTTTCGTTATTTAAATGAAAATTTATGCTAATCTATATAATCTGGCTAATAGTTTGGCGATTTGTATAATTTGGCGAAATTGGTCGACGGTATAACCAAGTAGTAATGAAGGAAAAATTTTGCAATTCAAAGGAAATTTATGCAATTATGCGTTATTACTATAGATAAATTCAACATTTTGAAATAAAAAATTCCCGCTGAATAAAATTTACAAGTCTGTTTTAATTAACCATTTCCTCTTCAATATTTCTTCAATCAATATTTCGCTATTCTCTTTCGCGCAGGCTAAAAAAAAATGTATTTTAAATATTTTATTAGATAAAACGTAAATAACATTTTTCTATTTTTTTTAAATATTTTTAAAATCTAATTTTACCATTATGTGTCTTACAGGACAAAATAGCAGAATTACATTTAAAAATGGTTTTATCTGTTAATTGTATGTTATTTGTTTATTTGGGTGTTTGAATTTACTTTTGTCACCAAATAATGCGATTTTATACCAAGAAGGCATAAGCCGGAGCGACGTTTGCAATTACTAAATTCTCTCACTCTCTTTTAAAAGTGTGAGAGCATTTTACGATATTTTTTTTATGTTTAATTGTAAATATATAAATAGCAGTTATAGCAAAAAAAAAAAAAAAAAAAAAAAAAAAAATATATATATATATATATATATATAAATGCGTATAATGTTTAAATTTTAGTATAAATGTCTTCCTCATCCAAACTGTAATATAATTTAATTGCAACTTTTTAAAGTTTTGGCGCAGATGTCATATACGCACCACATTCGCACGATTGCAACAAAATGGCGATTTTATGCCTCACATGGTAAACCGACTATGGTTGTTTATTTATTAATAAACTATTTATTAACTTTCATTTTGTTTTTTAAAATAATATAAATCATTTTGTTCTATAGCTATTAATTAAACCTTTTTTATTTATTAATTTTTTTTCAAATAATCGAAAATAATTAAAAAATATTTATGAAATCGGTAATTAAAAACCAAGTTTTCTCCAAATTGGCGCCAGAAAAAAATTGCGCCAATGTGGTGCATACATGACATCTGTGTCAAGGTTTTTTCACTATACATAAGTAGGGAAAATGCAGTATAAATACCGATTAAAGTTTTTTCCAAATATGGAAATTTTGTCACAGATTTGGTCAAATACTTATCGAAGTATCTCACTGGCGCCAAAATGGCATTATTTGCCTTATATGGTAACCCAGTTATAGTTGTTTATCTGATGATAAGTTGTTTATTTACTTTCACTTTCTTTTTTGAAATGATATTTGTTGTTTTTTTCTACAGTTGCTTTTTTATTTATTATTAATTGCTGTTTAAAATGATAGAAAATAATAAAGTATATATAAATTTCTTTGGTATTCTAAAACGAGGATTTTGCCACATTGTAGTTGCAAGAAAATAGCGCTAAACCTATTGCGTATATAATGTCTGTGTAGGAATCGTTTGTGAAATATGAAAAGTGTAAATTGGGTACTACTTGATTATCACGTCAATCAATTTCGCCAAATCGTTCGCCAAATTATACAAATTTACATATCTTTATCTCAAATAACAAAGAGAAAATGCTTAAATACGAAAGAGCAAATAAATTTGTTTTCATTTTTCAGGAGGAAATTTTGCAATAATAAAAAAATTGCTGTAGTGAGAATTTTCATGTTTTTTTTTTTTTTTTTTTTTTTTTTTTTTTTTTTTTTTTTTTTATCGTTGGCAACTTTCTGTAAGGAAATATGTTTATTTTTTTCCTGCCATTGTTTTGTTGAGCTGGTTTTGTCAAAGCCATGTTAAGGTGGTATTCAAATTTTTGAACCCTTCCCAATTACCACCCCCTTGGGCCGATTTTGCTCATTTACAATTCCCTCTGAGATATTAACCATCTCAATATACTTGACGAGTTTGAAGATGATTCTTACATAATTGTGCCTTTTATCGTGCGGACAAAATTTAATATATATATAAAGTTTTTAGGTGGGAGTAGCTTTGGGTTCCTGGCTTCACACAATGAAAAGTTGTGAAGAAATTTTTCAGAAGTTGTACCGGGGTAACGACTGTAATAATTAATATTTCTTCAGGTAAGGGAAAATTTTAAATCCTGATTCCATAATGGTCTCATTTCGCTTCCAAATGTGCACTGTTAGTAATAAACTAAAATAGTTACTTCTTAATAGCTGGTTTTTGTCCAACGTTAAAGATAATTTAATATCACAATGGTGTCTAAATCGTTTTCAGCAATGAGCAAGGTGCTACTGGAGGTCCAAATTATTTAAAATTCAAATTTAAATTCACCAGTTCGTTTCATCCACGATTGATTTTGAAATATTGACCAGCGCAGCGGGCATAGCCTGCTAGTATATTATAAAGCAGAAATTCTGAAACTTCCAAACGAGTGTTTTCAAAAACTACCCGATGGATTTTTTTGCCGATTGTATCATTCGATAGGAAATATTTTTCCGAAGGTTTATGATTCAAATTTACAGGGATAACTCTCATTTTTCGTAGTGAATTTCGTATTTTTCGGTTATTTGACAAAAGGGTTGCCAGTAGCTGTTTTTGGCGAAAATTATAATTGCTAAAAGAATTAAAATGGCTATATCTATTAGAAATATTACAAATATCTTGCAAATATTAGCAGAAAATAACTACTGACAATATTAATGATAATAAAGAAAGACCGCTTAAATGAGGCTTAATATTATAAAAATATATTTATCTTGAAAATGAAAAAATTATTTGTAATGCTTAAAAAATAAATTAACGCGAAATATAACAATTGGTTCAACTTTTGGCGACTTATCCCTTGTGTTAGAATAAAAACATGAATTTCAGAAATTGGTTAAATGAATTTTGAATGATAGCTATTTCCCTTTTTATTATTTTCTTTCTCTTTTTTATCGAATTTCCGTATAATATAACTTACAGCAGAAAAAAAGGAGATCTGATTGTAAAAGACACTGTAAGTTGTGAGTTACTATTCGTTTCTATACCATTTTCATCTTGCTTTTGTCGCCAAAGTATGTGTTTTTAAGCCGAAAATGCACTACTGACTTAATGCCTGACTTATGTTCTTAATGGTCGCAATAATGTTGTTGTTTTTTTTTTCAAGTGGAAGATAATTTTTAGAGTATATTTTAATATTCAATCGTAAATTATATAGATATGAGTATAACTCTTTTATTTCTTTTTGCAAATGTCTTCATTGTTAATTTAATTTTTCTTGCGCCATTTCGTCAATTTCACTTACAGGAAAAATATCAGTTTTAAAATTTAAAAACTGAAGAAGTAAAGATTACCCCATTGATTAAAAATCTACCCCCAAATTGCAAGATTAAATGTCAATAATGGATGATCGTAAATGTCACATTCACTTGACATTAAGCATAATATAAATACTAATTATGTCATCAAGTGATTTTTAATTCGACATTTTATTTCTTCTTTTATATATGTTCTGCTAATTTGTTTTTCATTGTTTAAATAAAACTTTATGCTAATCTATATAATCTGGCTAATAGTTTGGCGATTTGTATAATTTGGCGAAATTGGTCGACGGTATAACCAAGTAGTACTGAAGGGAAAATTTTGCAATTCAAAGTAAATTTATGCAATTATGCGTTATTACTATTGATAAATTCAACATTTTGAAATAAAAAATTCCTGTTGAATAAAATTTATAAGTCTTTTTTAATTAACAATTTCCCCTTCAATATTTCTTCAATCAATATTACGCTATTTATCTCTTTCGCGTCAGGCTAAAAAAAAGTATTTTAAATATTTTGTTAGGTTAAACGTAAATAACATTTTTTCTATTTTTTAAAAATTATTTTTTAAATCTAATTCTTCCATTATGTGTCTTACAGGACAAAATAACAGAATTACTTTTAAAAATGGTTTTATCTGTTAATTGTACATTATTTGTTTATTTGGGTGTTTGAATTTACTTTTGTCATCAAAAAATGTTATTTTATACCAAGAAGGCATAAGCTGGAGCGATGTTCACAATTACTAAATTCTCTCACTCTCTTTTAAATGTGTGAGAGCATTTTTAAGATATTTTTTTTATGTTTAATTGTAAATAATAAATAGCAGTTATAGCAAAAAAAAAAAAAAAAAAATGCGTATAATGTTTAAATTTTAGTATAAATGTCTTCCTCATCCAAACTGTAAAATAATTTAATTGCAACTTTTTAAAGTTTTGGCGCAGATGTCATATACGCACCACATTCGCACGATTGCAACAAAATGGCAATTTTATGCCACACATTGTAAACCGACTATGGTTGTTTATTTATTAATAAACTATTTATTAATTTTCATTTTGTTTTTTAAAATAATATAAATTATTTTGTTCTATAGCTATTAATTAAACTACTTTATTTATTATTTTTTTCAAATAATAAAAAATAATTAAAAAATATTTATGAAATTGGTAATTAAAAACCAAGTTCTCCAAATTGGCGCCAGAAAAAAATTGCGCCAATGTGGTGCATACATGACATCTGTGTCAAAGTTTTTTCTTATACATAAGTAGGGAAAATGCAGTATAAATACTGATTAAAGTTTTTTTCAAATGGAAATTTTGTCACGGATTTGGTCATATACTCATCGAGGTATCTCACTGGCGCCGAAATGGCATTATTTGCCTCATATGGTAACCCAGCTATAGTTGTTTATCTGATGATAAGTTGTTTATTTACTTTCATTTTTTCTTTTTTGAAATGATATTTGTTGTTTTGTTCTATAGTTACTTTTTATTTATTGTTAATTGCTGTTTAAAATGATAGAAGATAATAAAATATACGTAAATTTCTTTGATATTCTAAAACGAGGATTTTGCCACATTGTAGTTGCAAGATAATCGTACTAAACCTATTGCGTATATGATGTCTGTGTAGGAATCTTTTGTGAAATATGAAAAGTGTAAATTGGCTACTACTTGATTATCAAGTCAACCAATTTCCCCAAATCGTACGCCAAATTATACAAATTTACATAATTTTATCTTAAATAACTAAAGAGAAAATGCTTAAATACGAAAGAGCAAATAATTTTGTTTTCATTTTTCAGGAGGAAATTTTGCAATAATAAAGTAATTGTTGTAGTGAGAATTTTAATATGTGTGTTTTTAGGTGCGTTCGTAATTATGTAAATACGTAGCACCTAATGTTGTCGCTCAGTCCGTCCGTCTGTCTGTCTGTCTGTTCGTCTGTCTGTCTGTCCGTCTGTCTGTCTGTCTGTCCGTCCGCATATAACAACGCAAAAACTACCCAACCGAATCGTTTGAAATTCAAAATACATAATTATAACATAATTTTGTCGAGTCATTTCAAATTTTATGAAAATCGGATGGATAGATCAATTACAGGGACAATAAAAACGATTCCGTTACATTACGGTTAATGGGGAAAAAAGTTTCAAATGCATTTTAATCGTTTGAAATTTAAAACATATAATTATTGCGTGATTTTGTCGAGTAATTTCAAGTGTTATGAAAATCGGATGCATAGATCAATTACAGGGACGTTCAAAAGGATTCCGTTACATTACGGTCAATAGGGAAAAAGGTTTTAAATGCATTTTAATCTTTTGAAATTTAAAACATATAATTATTGCGTAATTTTGTCGAGTCATTTCAAATGTTATGAAAATCGGATGATAGATCAATTACAGGGACAATCAAAAGGATTCCATTACATTACGGTCAATGGGGAAAAATTTTCAAATGCATTTTAATGATGTTACACTCATTCGAACTTAATAGAATTGGCATGAATCTATGAAATATATACTAAAATATGCATTCTGTACAATCTGTGATGCAAAGAATTTTTATTATTAAATTACAGGGCCACACAAAAGTATTCCACTATATAATGCTATACGGGGAAACATGGCTTGGTACGCGTTTTAAATATATTCAACTATTTCACATTTTATGAATAAGATATACGTTGCTCAGGTGTAATAAAAATTACTTCCTGCATATTTACAGAAGCATAAAGATTTCGACTACTATACTGTATCCGGAGTACGCTTTACTACATCAGCAAGATCTGAATATTTTTAAAACTTCTTTATCGTACGAACGCACCTCATTTGCTACGTTCACGTGCAATTTCCAACTTGTTTTTTTTATCGTTGGCAACTTGCTGTAACGAAAAATGTGTATTTTTTTTCCTGCTATTGTTTTGTAAGAGCTGGTTTTGTGAAAGCCATGTTAAGATGGTATTCAAATTTTTGAACCCTTCCCAATTACTACCTCCTTGGGCTGATTTTACTCATTTGCAATTCCCACTGAAATATTAACCATCTCAATGTACTTGACGAGTTGAAGATGATTCTTGCATAATTGTGCCTTTTATCGCGAGGACAAAATTTAATATATATATAAACTTTTTAGGTGGGAGTAGCTTTGGGTTCCTGGCTTCACATAATGAAAAGTTGTGAAGAAATTTTTCAGAAGTTGTACCATGGTAACGACTGTAATAATTAATATTTCTTCAGATAAGGGAAAATTTTAAATCCTGTTGCCATAATGGTCTCATTTCGCTTCTAAATGTGCACTGTTAGTAATAAACTAAAATAGTTACTTCTAAATAGTTGGTTTTTGCGCAACGTTTAAGTTAATTTAATATCACAATGGTGTCTAAATCGTTTTCAGCAATGAGCAAGGTGCTGCTTGAGGTCCAAATTATTTAAAATACAAATTTAAATTCACCAGTTCGTTTCATCCACGGTTGATTTTGAAATATTGACCAGCGCAGCGAGCATAGCCTGCTAGTGTTATTATAAACTAGTCATTCAGAAACACCGTAATACATACCATCATGGATATGAATAATATAACATATATGAAAATAAAACGTGTGTTAACTATACATAAAATGCACTGAAATTCCAAAACAAAATTTAAACGTATATTTAAATATTTTTAATATACATAGTAATGCTATATAAATGAATTGCTGATGAACCCATTTCGACCAAATATGTAAAATGACAAACTATTCAAGAAGGCCAAATTGCGTAAAAGAAACATCCTTATAGCTCCAAAAACAATAATCATATTAACTAACGATTTATTGTGTCAGATTAAGCGTCTCATTTCCAATTGAAATATATCTTTGAATTGAAATTTGAATGAAATACAGGGTCATGAAAAATCGAAGAATGTCGAAAATGGGATTACAAATATCTTGGCAACTAATAATCCGATAGACTTCTTTTTTATGCAAATTTTGTGTTGTTTTATTGCCTTTTACCCTCTCACTGACAAGCCCGTCTATAGACGTTCCCTAAGCTCCAGGTTTCACTGCAATGCAAGCAGTAATTAAAATGATATAACTCAGTTGATTTAATGTATTTTTAATACATTGTGCAATGATTAACACACTCAAGGATAACATTCATATTCATAAATAAGATTTTTCTATAATTTTGGAAGAATCATATTTTTTTAGCAATTAAAACAAAATGCTGAGAAAACAACATTACAATTTTGCCCTTTTGCAAGACTGTCAGAGGGAACGTTCATACCTTAAAATAAAAATATACGAAAATTTGTACATACCTTTCATCAGTTGAATTTTTTGAGAGTCAGAAAAAAAAGTTCCGGATTATCGAGGTTACTGATATTAAATAGGCTTGTTTCATTTTTACATACTAAGTACATACAAAATTTGAAGTCTCTGTTTCAATTTGTTCGGGAGATAGAGCGTTTACAGACACACAGACAGACATACAGATAGCAGACAGACAACGCAGAGACTGACGGACGGCAATTTTTTTTTTTCCTGAAAATATATTTTTCCAAAATCTTCAGTATCTGAAACGTGTAAATCCATAAAAAAATCGATTTTCAAAACGATTGCAAGAATTACCCTGTACTACGGATGATGGGTAAGTAATAATTGGTGAAAATTTTTACGTGAAAGAAAAAGTCCCAGCCAGGATTTCAAACCAAGGATGGAATAGCTGGTCAGCCCACGCATCCTCCCCCGACTGTCGGCGAGACGATCATTAAATTCGAATCCCCACGATATTGCCAGGAAGGTCTTTCCGTTTGTCTTCGTATCCCGAGTCCGTCGCTTCTTGGTTTTCGTTTGCTTTAATTTGTTACATTTTGTTGTAAAATTTGTGTCGTGAGTTTGATCCCCCCTCCTTATCTTTATTGCTTCCACTAAAGATTCGGAATAAGTGTGGAAAAGAAATTGGACTGCAGTGCAGAGAGAACGTGAGCGCCTCACTAAACGAATTCTGCAGCGGTCTATTTCCTTTTTAAATTTGTCCGGGTTCCTTTTTTTAACACTTTCGAACAAAGTTGAAATGTGTTTATGCATTCGGTTTGTCTGTCCGCTCTCCAACTCTCGTAAATATACTCGGATTGTTATGAAAGTTTTATATGATATTGATGTTTACCCTACGACGAACCCTATTGAAAATGCAGTTTCTACTATGTTTAGTTTATGTATAGGGATAGTCAAAAGTGTTTTGATACATTGCGGCCTGTAAGAAAAAATCGTTTCAAATGAATTTTAAAGGTGCTACACCCTGTCAAACATATTCAAATTGGATTCGCAAAGTGCACTAAAATATGCAGGGAAAATCATAGTTACTAATCATTTACAGGGCGACTTAAAAGAATTCCGTTACACAATAGTTTAGGGGGGGATTGTTTGTGATGTATTTTAATTATGTTAAACAATTTCAAGTATCATAAAATTGATATACGCCACTGAGACTTAATATTTAACTCATAATTTGAAGTGCATAGCTTTTACAGGGAAACACAAAATACTTCAAATCTTATATTCTTATCCTTAGTATTGTATATTATGATGATAGCTGATAGATGGATGAAATATATTTTCAGTTTTTATATGCTGTTTTAAGTTTTACTAAATGTCTGCAAAATATATGATGCGTATAAATGTTATAGTTGATATACAGGGTTACACAAAAAAGCTCATAAAAGTTACTGAATGTGAGGGTAATTAACTTAAAGATTTTTATTATATATAAAATAAGTTATGCATCTTTATGTTGAACTGCTTTCAGTTTACTAAGAAATGTTTGTAGAATGTAGATAAAATGATATACAGGGTCACGCAAAGAATTAGCTACATGGTCACACTTAAATGATAATTTCAGGAAATGCAATTTAAATAGTTTTAAGACTGTTTTTCTTTGAACTAAATTTTACCAAAATATTGGCGTGTAATAAAGGTATGTAGGTAGGTCTGCTATTTAAATTACAGGGCTAAACAAATTTATTTAAGTATTTTCCATCTATTAGAATAAAGTGCTGAAAGAGAAATTTCAACCTGTTTGGCATTTTCTAGCTAAACTAAATTTTCCTATTATATAGTATATGTGAATCAACCGACGGATCAAATAAAGGGCTGTTCAAAAGTATTGAAATACATATTTGGCTTATCTTATTTTCCTAAATAACAAAGTTTTGTTTAAAATTTCAAGTAGTGTTGGAAAGTGTTTCATATTCTATGCTTAACGCATGATTTTTTTAATTGTCCTTTTCAACCTGACATCCGCAGTAACAATAGTTTAATTTAAATTTGAATGTAATTAATGGCGCCTTTATTTATGATTTAATTTATAAACAATTGATATTTATGTTTAAAAAATTAAACATAAAAAACTTACTAAGTATTTTTATGTTAAAAAATAATAATAAAATAAGTAATATTAATAAGTAAGGTAATTATTATTTCTTCTCGTGTAATTTTCAAAACATTGATGACAATTTTATTTAATTCAGTTATTTCGGCCGGTCTTTAACAAGTTTTGTTTAATTAAGTAATTATCTATTTTATTTTATTATTATTTCTTTTCGAATCATCATTAGTGGATTTTTTTCCGAAAGCCATCAATGTTCTATTGACTGAGCCATCCCGGACGCATCTGGAAAACGATTTCACATAACTTAACCATCCACTAAAGGGTTCAGCAACCTCTTAAATATAAAAGTATGTCTCAGTCTTTTTGAAATGCCCAATACACCTATAAAAAGAAATATACCAGTAAAAAGAAATCCTTTTCTTTAAAAAAATTGTCTGTTTATATTAAATACTATGTCCTTTCCAAAGCAATACTTTCATCGAAATTATCAAATATAATAATAATGAAAAAGTTTGTCATAATGAAAAAATATCAAGAGAAATAATACATACAGCAAATCAAAATAGAGACAACGATTTCTAATAATTTGAATTCTGAATTCGGCGCACTATTGATCTGTAATTTGGTTTATCTATTTTTCCCTTAAGATTAAATTACAAACAGGAAGGCTTATCACATTCATTGCATTCAATATTTGTGTTTAAAAAAGATAGAGTTCTGATTTTCAATCTCCAAAGACTTCAAAAAGGAGAAAGAAATTGTGTACTTATATTTGAAAAAAAAAAAAAAAATTAAATCAATGTCAGATACTGCAATTTTTCGTTATAGTTTCCTGCGAATTCTAAAAGATATCGGATTTTTTATATTATGTTTAATTATGGTCAAAATTTTCACTATTTGAAATTATTATTTTTTACTATTATGCATTTACAGATATAATATATGGTTTCATCGTCTAAGTAGCTACTTAATTACAAAGTGCAGAATAAATTTTAAAAATATGTGTGTATTGTTATATAAATTTACTAATTAAAATTTGGTGGGTAAAATATAATGCAGGAAAATAAATCCTTCTTATATTTTAGTGATAACTAATCTTTAATCCGTTGATTTTATATCTGTAATTCCAACTAAAATAAGTTTCAAATGTTGTTTTTCTGGCTTTCAATTGCTGTTCTTCAGTTTTCCAATATTCTTATTCAGTTTTTAAATGTTTTTCTTCTGTTTTCAAATGTTGGTCTGTGTCATGAAAATTTATTTACGGTAAAATAGCTTTTTTTTATCATAAACATTAAACTTTTATATGTTTTCTGGTTTAAGAAATTTATTAAAATAAAATTATCCGTTCTTAAAAAATTGAAACAATATCATTACTATTTTACGATGAAAAGATATTGACTTATAACATTTTGAATTTAAAAAAATCAAATATTAATCTTTTAAAATCCTTTAAATGGATTTGGTTTACAGTTGATCACGAATCTTTCTCCGATGTTAAGGTGCTTTTAAACACCAAAATCGATCCTATTAGTAAGGGGACCTCTCAGGATTTTATATAATTCTATTTGTTAGGAAGGGGGAAAACAAATATCATTATAGAAGTATGACCCAGCGAAGATTCAGTATCAGATGTAAGGAACATATAGTGCATATAAAATATAACAGAGGGAATTATGCTTTATCCAAACTGAATAAAATGTAGAACATTAACATATTTTTTAACGAGAATAGATTCTCGGTCATATTAGTATAAATATAGATCCAACTTTCATTTACAGTTAAGAGAATTCATTGAGATTTATTTAAGGGTTCTGAAGTTTGCAATGATACGTTAATTTTCGCATCTCGAAAATGTTGATTGAGTGGTTGGCCACCTTTCGGTATCGCTACGTAGTAGAGACATGGCCGATATCGTACATATAGAGGGCGGAGGGGTCATATGTTAACTTGTATCCGAGGACTATTTTTTTCCAGTTTTCATGTGTATTGTATTTGTAATTTTGTTTATACGTTCTAACGATGGCACAGTGAATGAGTTGAAACACATCAGTATACGTTTTTAACATGTTTATGTTATTATTTTTATTTATTTATTATTTTATTTTATTTTTTAATAAAGGAAAGTTTTTAAGTAAATAAATATTTCGTATGTAAGTTCTTTAATTTTTCGTTTGGAATGTATATTATTATGATAAGAGAATAACTACATCACTACCTTCTCGGAAGTAATTTCTTCAGTTCACAGAAATTTTTCTGACACCAGTGCTACCAGGACATTTTTCTTTAATTTATGAATGTACGTTTCTTTTATCCCCGTTTCAGCACGTAACATACGTTAATTAAGTTGAAAAAAAGTGCTAATATTGGATTCAAGTGAGCTATCATCGTGTTATGAGACACTAATCACTGGGATATGGTTGTAAATTACAGAAATCCTTTGAATTAAATATGCTAATTTCAAATAGATATGGATAATAAATATTAATTTAGCTAAAAACTTTAAATTTTGAATTTAATTTCGGGAAGATTTAGTCTTTAATGATATTGAATCTGGTATTTTAAATCGTTAGTATAAATATATGATAAAAATAGATGATAAAAATAGGAACTGCAAATATTTTTAAGTTGATTGTTAGATGTAAAACAATAATATTCTATTTTTACTTGGTAAGACGTTTTCTTATTTTAGTAAAACCGTTTTTTTTTCATTTAATTTTTCAATTTATATATACATATATATTTAATAATTGTTTATTTAAAATATGTTTTAAATGCCACATTTATTTACAAAAAAAATTATATGTTCAAATTTATTTCATTTTATAACTTATACTTAGTAATTATTAAAGATTTTATGGATTTAATAAATGTAGCTGTTTTGAGCGTGATTATCTATTGATTTAGTTGAACTGACAACGGCTATTGGAGATTAACTACTATTTTAAGCGATATGGCATCTTGGCTCACATAAGACGCAAGTACCAAAATTTCCTACAAAGGTGGCCATAGAGTGACGACAGAAAGTTTATTACTAGAATTAGATTAAGTAAATTTGAAAATTTTCTTAAGCAGTTAGTAAAACAAAAATGTGTTAATTTATCATTAAACTGGCTACAGAAATATTATTAATTAAAATAAATATAACATTTTTGTGAATATAAAATCTTTCAGCGAAGAAAAATCAGCACAGAAAAAGTTATCTTTGACTTTTAGTTCAGAAATTGGAAAGATCTTGATTCAGAATTAAATTTTTCATTATTTTCCTTTCAGTTTAAATTACAAAGTGGAATTTTTATCACGTTCGCTGCATCCAATATTCTCAAATACAAAAACAAAAACGAAGCACCCAATCTGTTTCAATCCCAAAAGATTTATAAAAGGAGGTATATATATATTATGTTGACGCCTGAAAATCAATGCATTTACCACTATCACAATAAATCTGGCACGAAATATTTAAACTTATTTGGATTCTTTGTTTGAATCCTAATTAATGTAGCCAAAATTGAAGCAACTAGAAATACGAAGAGCATTTTATTTTTTAAGCTTTGTTTTCTATTTTATAATTATATAGAGCCTTTTAAAAATTAGGAGGTATAGAAAGATTGTATTTTCTAAACAGTGAGCAGAAAAGGGAATGCTTTTTAAAAATAAAACATTATTTTTATTAAAATGAATATTATTTACATGGGAAAGAAATGTTTACCGTAAATTTCCGTGTATAAACCGAGACTTTTTGGGCATTTATGGCTCCAAAAATAGGGGGGGGGGAGGGTCGGCTTATACTCGGGTGTAAAAAAATTTCAAACATTGATATCATAAAATGAGAAAGAAGGCCTGATAAATATGGGAAATTTTAAAAACACATTAAATCTTCTATAAATGCATTTAAAAAACATTCTTTCACAATTAAAAAGTTAATAATCCTCATTTATTATACAAATCATTATAAAAATTTAAATACAACACATTATAACAGAGTGTTGCCTAATTCACCATCATCACAATCGCCTACCGTCTTTTTCAAATAAAGGCAGCATCTTCATTTTCATTCAAGTAAAAATACTCTGAAACATTTTTTTAAAAGATAAAACGATCTTTCTTGTGTTAATTCAATATGAATATTAGTATTATTATTCAGAAATACTAATATGAATTTTAAAAAAATGTATTATTTGTGTGAAAATAAAATCTTTCAGAGCAGAAAAAGTTATCTTTGACTTTTAGTTCACAAATCGGAAAGATCTTGATTCAGAATATATATATATTTTTTTTTATTTTTCTTTCAGTTTAAATTACAAAGTGAAATTTTTATCACGTTTGCTGTGTCCAATATTTTCAAGTACAAAACAGAAACGAAACACTCTGCTTCAATCTCAAAAGATTTATTAAAGGAGGAATATATATATATATTACGTTGACGCCTAAAAATCGATGCAATTACCACTATCATAATAAATCTGAAACGAAATATTTGAACTTATTTGGATTCTTTGTTTGAATCGCAATTAATGGAACCAAAATTGTAACAACTAGAAATATGAAAAGCGTTTTATTTTTACTTTCTTATCTTTCCAAGAAAAAAGTATTGGATTTGTGAAAGTTTTCGAATTCCTGTTCTCGACGGATTTACACATTTTAGGGATAGGGGATTAAAAAACTGTTTTTTACAAAATGTCTCTTTGTGAGTCTGTGAGTCAGTCTGTCGCACACAGTCAATCTGTCTGTCACATAAGTATTTTGTGCGCTCTATCTCAGGAACTGAAGCATGGAATTTTAGAAAAATTTAAATTCCGTTACCTTTGATATAAATTGGACCCGATTTGTGTTTGCTGTATATTGGTCAATAGATGGCGCTGTCTTGCCTATTTCCCGATTTCCACGAAAGCTATATCTCATGAATTAATGAACGGATTTTCATAAAACTTCAGATACCGTTAATCTTTCGTATAATATGGTTCTACTTATGTGTTGGCGTAAATCGCACAACAGGTGGCGCTGTTATACGGTATTATTCAAGATTATTTCAATCTCGGGAGCTAATGTATGAAGTATTATCAAACTTCAGTTAGTCCCTGTTATAAATTAGTATTCTGCATTTTTTAAATATATCACTCCACAGGCTGTGCGGCATTAATCATGATATACACGAGTATAAGAAAAATTAAAAAAAAAAATGATATTCAAAAATGAGAACAAAATGCGATAAATATTAAAAATTTTAAAAATACATTAAAATTTTTATAAATGTATTTAAAAAAAACTTTATTTTACAATAAAAAAAGAACAGTCTTCATTTATTATACAAATCACTATCAGAATTTTGAAACAACTCAAAAAATAGCCTTCTTTCATTGATAGATCAAAACGAATATCGACTATTTTCTAATTCATTATTATCACAATCACGGCTTTTTTTCTCAAAAAAAGGCAGCATCTATAATTCAATTTAAGTAAAAATACCCTTCGACATTTTTTGAAAGATCAAACTATCTTTCTTCTGGTAATTAAATAAAAAAAATAGGGAATTTCGTTTTTATGATTGAGCAAATGATAACAGAATGAGCGGGATCGAATTAATCCGATTGAATTTTGAGCGCGTCCAAATAGGAGTCCAAATCACCATTTTTTTTTTTTTTACATCGGCATATCGGGCTTACGATTTTGGACAAATTTTCAGCATTACTATCATCAAATTCCAAATTCTCTTCTGTAATGTAAAGACAATAGACGTTTGATGCATTTTTATATTCAAAATTCATCATCGGGAAATTAATATTTTCATTTCTTCTTTTAGTATTATCGTTTTAAAGGACGTCTCCTTTTAATTTAGTTTATAAAATATTGCTAGAACCTATGCTTAATTTTATATGAAGTGTTAAAATTTTACTTCCAGTTGGTCTGTTTTTAAACATAAAATATTTAATTAAGCATAGATTTGAGAAATATTTTAATAACTAAAAGAAATGTAACATCAATTAACAGAAGAGAACCCCGAAAAAATACGTTAAAAAGATTAGATATCTGAGAAGATATTTTGAGTATAAGAATGCAACAAGCACTCATAGATTTAACTCCTTAAGAGACAAGCAATAATGTCTCTGTAATACTGAATTTTCACAGGAATAATATATTTTTTTAATTAAGAAAAATCAATTTTTCAACACTTTGCCTCCAAAGTTAAAAATAGAAATTTAGTGAAAAGTTTTTGGAGCGAATCTTGTTTAAATCAGGTGAGATGAAATATATCACACTGATCCTCAAGGGTGTTAGCATATATCGAAAAGAATTTCGAAGCTGAGCAGTATAAACTCAAATTGATTTAGGGCGGATTACTCTGTATTTTTAATTAAGTACGTGATTACACCATGTCTCATAGTAAGTTTTTATCCTCCTAATAACTTCTTTCACTCCTAATATTTCAATCGAATCTTGAAACACTCTGCACTCTTTTGACACTTTAATGGTAAAATTTTCACGTATTGCTTAAATTACGACTTAAAATTTTGTTAGTGAAAAGAGATACAACCAACAGAAGTCAAAAGAACTTGATGTTTTGAAACTTCTTGAAATCTGATTGTAACTATATTAAGAATTAAATATACGATATTATGAAATGTTTGGTGTCAGTTTTATAACGAGAGAATGAAACTAATAAGCTTGGATTCGTTTTTCAGATATCAGTTCACGATTTATTCTGCCTCTTTCAAATCTTGAGGGATTGAAATTCGGTACCCTATTTATCTTTTGTATTTTCAATATCGAATGCGATGAACGTGATAAAAATTCTTGTTTGTAATTTAAGCTTAGCGGAAAAAATAGAAATGTTAAATTGTAGATAAATAGCGCATTGTATTTGGAATTGAAAATCGGTGAGAATATTTTCTGCGATTTGATTTCAATTGTGGAATGCATTACTTTGTTTCAATTTACATTTGATAAATTTTTGGAGTAATATTTGGTTTTGTAATTAATGAAAATAATGTTTTGATAAAGATATCGTAATTATGATATTGAGAAAAGGAATATTTTTAGTGTAATTCATTATGCAATACTCTTATTTTACCATATTTCGAGAGAGAGTTAAAAAAAAATGGTAAAAGAAATTAAAAACTCAGCGAAAATGCTATTAAGGTTTTAGTTATTTCTTCAATAGGCACTGTAAAAATAAGCTGATCAGTGTTAACCCAAATTGTGTTAGGGCAAAATACTCTGTTTTATTATTATTATTATTATTATTATAAAATACGAGTTTACAATATGTTCTATAGTAAATTGTAATTTTCTTGATATCTTTTCTACCCCTATTAATTTTTCGATCGAATTTTGAAATATTTTGAAACTTTATAGATATTATTATAATTTTATTAGGAATGAAAAATCCAAGACTTTGAAATATTTGGTGTCAGATCTATAGTGATAGAATTAATCTAATAAGCTTGGATTGGTTTTTCAGATATTAGATCACAATTTATTCCACATCTTTTCAAATCTTGAGGGATTGAAGCTCGAAACTCTATTTATCTTTCGTATTTTCAAATATCGAATGCGATGAAAGTGATAAAATTTCTTGTTTGTTGTTTAAACTTGGCGGAAAAAGTAAAAAATTAAACTATAGATTAATAGCGCACTGCATTCGGAATTGAAAATAGGTGAAAACATTTTCTGATCTTTGATTCTGTGAATGGAATGTATTACTCTGTTTGAACTTACTTTTGATAAACTTTTACAGTAATACTTGGTTTTTAAGATGATTAATCAAAAGAGTGTTTTGATAAAGAAATCATAATTAAGATATTGAGAAAGGTTCTATTTTAGTGTTGACCTTATATTAATACTATATTTTAACGTTTTCGAAAAAAAGTTTAAAAAAAATAAGAAAGATAAATGAATTTAGAGAAAATTCAATTAAGGTTTCAGTTATTCTTCCAGTAGGCATGGTAAAAATAAGACTATCAGTATTAACACAAATTGTGTAAGGACAGAATACCCTGTTCTTTTTATTAAATACGGAGTTACACCATGCTCCCTAGTATGCTTTAATCCTCTTGATGTCTTTTCTCACCCCTCTTAATTTTTCAGTCAAATTTGAAAATCGGTGAAAATACTTTCTGCGCTTTTATTTCATTAGTGGAATGTATCGCTTTGTTTTAATTAATCATATAAAAAACAAAATATTATGGCAAAAGTTATTCAAATAAAGTTGAAACAATGTTTTGATAAATAAATCGTAATTATGATATGGAGAAAGAGGCTACTTTAGTGTGGAGCATATATTTACTACTCATACTTAACATATTTCGAAAGAGAATTAAAAAAATCTAAGAAGGATAAGTGAAACCAGAGAAAATACAATTAATGTTTTCGTTATTTTTTCACTAGGAATTTTAATAATTTTTTCTGACTTAAAATAAGTTGTGCAGTATTAACCCAAATTGTGTTGGGGCAGAATACCCTGTATTTTTTATTAAATACGAGGCTGCACCATGTTACATAATAAGTTTTCATCCTTTTGATGCCTTATTTTACTCCTCTTATCTTTTCTTCCGAATTTTGAAATACTCTGTATATTTTATCCCTTTCCACATTTTAATTTTAAAATTTTCTCGTATTGCAGAAATTACAACTTAAAATTTTGTTAATGAAAAGAGATGAATTCAACGAAAATTAAAGTAACTTGATATTTTAAAAATTTCCAGAATCTTATTGTAATTATATTAAGAATAAAAAATCCGATACTTTAAAATATTTGGTGTCAGTTTTATAAAGGTACAATGAAACTAATAAGCTTGAATTGTTTTCTCAGGTACCAATTTACGATTTATTCCACCTTTTTTAAATCTAGTAGGATGGGAATTATTTATGTTTTTTATTTTCAAATATTGAATGCGATGAACGTGATAAAATTTATTGTTTGTAATTGAATCTTGGGGGGAAAAGTAGAAAAGTTAAATTGTAGGTCAATAGCGCACTGTATTCGGAATTGAAAATCTGTGAAAATATTTTCTGCACTTTGACTTTATTAGTGGAATGTATCACTTTGTTTCAACTTATTTTTTATAAATTTTTGCCGTAATATTTGGTTTTTAAGTTGATTACCGAAAGTAATGATTTGATGAAGAAATCATATGTATGATATGGATAAAAGTGCTGTTTTAATGTACATCATATATACAATACTCGTATTTTAACATATTTCGAATAAGAGTTTTTTTTTTTTTTTTTTTTTTTTTTTTTTTTTTTTTTTAATAAAAGGTAAGAATTATAACTGTGAAAATACTATTAAGGTTTTATTTACTTTTTTAGTAAGCACTGTAAAAAGAAAGGAGTATTATTATGCTTAATTTAACCTTCTGAAATGTCAAATGCAGTTTAAATATACATTTGTTTTGATTTCAGCACTGACTAAAGCTTTATTGTGCACTCAGAATAGCCTATCCTTTTTTTTTCAAAAGCTTCTGTGAACATGCACTCGAATTTTGAAACACTCTGTATATTTTATCTCTTTTCTCTCTTTTTTAGAAATTCATAGGTATTTTACTAAAATTTGCTTTAATAAAGAAGAAGAAACTGGTCAAAAGACAAGCATTTATCTTAACCTTTGCCTTATTCAACCTATTTTAACCTCATAAAATATTTTTGATAAATATCTGTAAAAATTCCTTTTGTAACTGTAAATGCATAATGTTTTATTAATGGTGGAAAAAGTAACTATCATAATTATTGTAATTAATCCCCACATAAAATTATACAGCAGTTACTAAAGGACTCTTATTTAGGATTAGTTCAATTCTTTAACAGGAAATCTGACTTCCTGTATAAAACAGAGAGAAAAGGGGGGCGCACTGTTGTGCGAATTTAGATAAATCTTACTTAATTTTATGGCAATTTATTTCTTTCGATCAAAAAAATATATTTTGAAAACGATTGCCTTTTTTTAATAATTTATTACTTTCTTCTATCTTTACAAGAAGAAAGTATTGGATTCATGAAAATTTTCGACTTCCGGTTTTCGACGGATTTATACGTTTTAGAAGGACCTGAACACGTTTTGACTATTTTTAGAAAATGTCTGTCTGTGAGTCTGTCCGTCTGTCTGTCTGTCTGTGTGTCTGTATGTCTGTCTGTCTGTATGTGACAAAAAATTTCTGGGCGCTCTATCTCAAGAACTAATGCTCGAAATTTAATAAAATTTTATATTCAGTTAAACCTTGATATGAATTAGTGCCTATTGATTTTTGGTGAAAATTGGCCTGCAGGTGGCGCTGCTATACTACGTTTTTCATGATTTTCAAGATTGCTATATTTCAAGAACTAATTCACAGAATTTCACGAAACTTCAGATTCTGTGACCCCTTCATATACAGAGACGCTGATTAAGTTTTGGTGTAAATTGGCCAGCAGGTGGCGCTGCTATGCCACGTTTTCCATGATTTTCATGATAGCTGTATCTCAAGAACTAATGCACAGAATGTCACCAAACTTCAGATTCCGCGATACCTTGAGATACATAGCCGCTGATAAGTTTTTGGCGTGAACTGCCTATAGGTGGCGCTGCTATGCTACATTTTGCACGATTTTTGCGATAGCTATATCTCAAGAACTAATGCAGCGAACTCCATGAAATTTTAGATTCTGTTACACTAGAATATATAACATAATTAGACGCTGATTACATTTTGGTATTAACCTTGCAACAGGTAGTGCAGCTATGCTGCATTTTGCACGATTTTTCCGATAGCTATATCTGAACAACCAACGCACAGAATTTCATCAAACTTCAGATTTTGTTACAAAATGACATATAACATAATTACACGATGATTACGTTTTGTTATAAATCCTTCAACTGATGGTGCTGCTGTGCTGTATTTTACACAGTTTTTTTTAAACTAGCTATATCTCAAGAACTAATGCACAGAATTTCATCAAACTTCAGATTCTTTTACACCATAACATAATTAGACGCTTTTTTACATTTTGGCATAAATTGTCCAAGATATGGTGTTGCTGTGCAACGTTTTGCAAATTTTTTGTTATAACTATATCTCAAGAACTAATGGACGAAATTCCATCAAATTTCAGATTCTGTTGGGTCTTGACATAAATAGATGCTTATTAGGTTTTAGTATAAATTACCCAACATGAGGCACTACTAAGCTCATTTTCTCAGAATATTAATTAAATTTTGCGTTTTAGGCTTTTTGGATACCAGAATCTCATTAGGCTAGGTCAAATGTTCGAGGAAATTCGATAGTGGGTAACTTTAGGGTCACCACGTTTTCACGTTTTCACGTTTTTTTTTTTTTTTTTTTTTTTTTTTTTTAATATTAAAATGTACTTATGAGATAGAAGAAAGTTTTGGGATTGACACATACAACTAGCTTTTTTAAATGTCAGCATTACAACTTTAGATTTGTGAATCGACTTTTAAATATTCTTTTCAGAATCAAAGGATAAAAATATCCATAAATTGTACGTAAATATTTATAACATTGTCACCCATTTTGTCCATTAGCATAAAAAATGGGTGATGAATTTATATGCACAGATCAGATTGAGAAAAAAAGGATTTTATTTTGCTTAGTTGTCATATCCTAAATGATCATAATCATTTTGTAAATTATAATCATTCTAAAAAACTTAAACTATACTTTTGGATATACGATTTTCTTTGTTTATTAAATGAAGCTAAACGATTCCCTTTTAATCTCCCCCTCCCCCGAAAAAAAATCATCAAATTTTTATGCAAATAGTTTTGTTGACATATAGGTATTGTGTGAGTTAAAACTTGTAAAAATGAATTTTGACAATTAATATCGAATTTACAATACAAACTCATAGAGATGTATAAGAGCTGAGTATATCCCCACAACCATTCATTTAATGAAATACTTTATACATTATTCAAATAATTTGACACAATTGTTCCTTTTTTCATCTGAACAAAATATTCCTTCTAAATATAACTAAGTTTCTCATATAAAATATGAAGAAGGAAATCAATTATATAAAATAATTACCTGAAAATATAGAAACATCGAATGTTTGTTTAAATGTAATTAAAGTCACATGAAGCATAAAATGGCTCAAATTTCTAAATTTCTAATTATCGACCTAAAGATAGAGCTGAAAAAGTATTATACTAAGTGATTTTTGACACAAATGATTCTAATGTTGGAATGTTTTAAAGTAATACATTTTAAACACTGTAGGTATATTAAAATTTTTTTTTGTCCTTTTATTTTTAAAATGCATGTTTTTTTTCTATTTTTTTTACTTTGGTACACTTTTCTAAAATTCTACTTTAGGTAAACAGATGAAGATTTACAAAATTGTGTAACCAACTTGTTTCTTTAAAAAATATGTAATATTTCAAATCTGAGTGAAAACAAATTTAAAATAATAAAATATGTATTCTTAAAATTTTTAGGATTTTAAAAGTTTTATAGTGAAATATTTTTACTTTTATGTCTTTTAAATCGAAGTAATAATAACTTCTTATTATTTTAAAATGTTATTTGTTTTAATATTTTGATACTACAACAAATTTTAATGTGGTACATTTAACAGTTTTTTAGAAAAAAGTACTGAAAAGACATAGTGTTAAAAAATATGTAAAAAGTAAATTTTTAAAAACTAATTTCTGTATAAAATTAATTTATTTTATAATATCTATACATAAATTTTGAAATTTATTATAAATTTTCTTAATATTATCAAAAACATTTGCATTTACAAGTTTTTGATAGGAGTAACTCTTATCAAAAAATAAAATAAAATAAATAAATACGAAAAAAAGGGGAAGGTGCAGAAGAAGAAAAAAATCCGCAACGCTGACAATTCATAACATATCAAATATAATTAAATTTACTATAAATCTTCTCAATAATATCTACAATTTTTATAATGACATGTTTTGATAGGACCATTACTCATAGCAAAAACAAATTAAACAGTAATAGGAGTTGAAAAAAAAATCGTTTTAAGGGTGTACTAAAATCCAAACTGTTTATATTCTGACACATATTTATATTCACATCCAACTGGCAAATTCTCTTGATTACAAACCATATATATGACGTATTGGCCAATTTTTTGATAAAGGAAGCAAACGGTTTAGGGTCTGTAACAAATATTGTTGAACGTGTGTATGCTATATTGACACTAATCATTAGATATATGGATAGAATTCCTCATCATTATTCCTGACTTCTGAAATAACAGATTTTGAGCTTATTCTATCAAACATAATTTTCAGAATTTTCCAGATTTGTTTTTCAAATTTTCTTAAAAGTTGCTCTATACATTTAGATAACACAACGTGTAAATAATATTTTAATCACGTACACGCAAGTACACATTAAGATACCTTAATCTCTTCTTCGAATGTACATGCAATCCTCATAAAAACAAACATAGTTGGTTACAATAGGCCACATAATCATAATCTGTTTTTTTGAACGCTTTTGCTACATAATAATTGACAGGGTTATACAAAACATCTTCATGTTTTAAATTTAATGACGTTCCCGTATGGGATTTCTTAAAAAAAAAATTCACAAAAATATACGACCTGTAATATTCTGTTTACACACCTGGAGTTTCAAAATAATTCCTCCGGTCATTTAGGCCATATAGTGTAAGGTAACCTGGGGTAATAACGCCACGTTAAGTTTCTACCAATTTTCACGACTCAGTTTTAGATTGTATTTTTCAAAGAAATATATGATTTGATACAGCAACTCATTGAATATCTATAAAAAAATAATTTAACAGATATGTATTCATAAAATGTAATGGCGTGATTTCTTGACCAATGCTATTTGGCGTTATTACCCACCTATATGGGTAATAACGCCATGCAAACAAAACTATGAAATAAGATGGAATAATTGCATGTAGATTGCCCAGTTCTAAAAATACAAACTCTACAAACTTAGAAATTGACAAATTGCATTATAAGCTATTGAAAATGTTCAATTTTTTGTGAAAGTGTAAGAAAAATAAAGGTGTGGTGGGGGGGGGGGGGATGAGGCAAAAGAATATCAGACCGTGAGCTTCTTTTTGCTTAAAAAGGACCGCCTAAATAGAATTGTTAGAAAAATTGCACAGTTTTAACTGTGTTTATTTGAATCAGTATTTAGGATGTAGCTCTGTCACTGTAGGGAATCAACCGGGGTATTGATGCCAAGGATTGGCGTTATTACCCCGCTGTAGTTATTGCGTGGTACATTTTAAATTACAAATTATCTCGAGAAGATATCCAAAATCATCAACATCATTTTGAAAGTCCATGAAATCGCTACAAATTTATGTATTTAACAAAGTATTTCCGGATAAAAAAAAATAGTCTTCACATCTCAAAACGTATCTCGCAAATTTTAGATCAAGCGCTAATTTTAGTTGCTTGTAAAAACAAGGAGACCTAAAAATGAAACAAATTAACTTGAAGCTGTTTTTTGCGATTTATATGACTGAAAATCCTTCTATGCAGAGCACATGGGTGTCATTTACCAGATTATTTCATAATTATGCATAATATTAGCACTTGGCGTTATTACCCCGCCTGACATTATTACACCATATCACCTTATATTAAATTGTGTTTTAATTCATGATATAAATATTTATTATCTAGTTTTTTCGGATGAAAAAAATGTGTATTTTATGTACCATAAAAAAAAAAAAAAAAAAAAAAAAAAAAAATTGTTAAATTTGTGGCAAAAATTGCTGGCAGCAATTTTGCCAGCAGTTTTTGCCATAAATATTGCAGTAAAATTAGATGTAATAAAAAAATTGCATCTACAGCAATTTTTGCCAGCAGTTTTTGCCGTAAATATTGCAGTAAAATTAGATGTAATAAAAAAATTGCATCTAATTTTACTGCAATGTCTACGACAAAAACTGCTGCCAAAGGTTTTACCCTTTTTTTTAGTGTTCTTCTTATAAAAACTCCAGAAAACCTTTTCCCCTTTCACAGATGTATATCTTCTGCGGGTTTTAGGTAGCTTTCATTACAAAAAGAAAAAGCTACCTATTGCAGCCGTCCGGTGAAAAGCGCTTCCAGAAAATTTTGGTATACTTTCATTGATCATGACCCCCAGACCCCAAAACCACCCTCTGTTCAAATGTTGATATATATATATATATATATATGATTTTTGGCATGCGAAAACTAACGTATTTATGAACCGATTTGAATGAAACTTGGTATGTGCATAGTACATACAAATATCTCGACCGAGTTCGTCGGCCAGCATCACCCGCCATCTTCTTTCAAAATGGCGGCCATTTAAAATTTAAAAAAAAAATAAAATTTAAAATTAAATGCGAAAAAATTAAAAGTTGAAAAATATTTTTATTTTTTTTGTGTTAGATCTTAAAACACCAATTCCAGAACGCTTTTTATTTTGTCTATATCTTAAAAAATGATTGAGTTATAGCACTTTGAATTTTTCTTATGGCTGACATTTTGAAACGATCTGATTTTCGTCATGCTGCAACTAACCATTTATAAACCGATTTGAATGAAACTTGGTATGTACATAGCACATACAAATATCTCGACCGAGTTCGTTGGCCAGCATCATCCGCCATCTTGTTTCAAAATGGCAGTCATTTAAATTTTTTTAAATTAAAATTTAAAATAAAATGCGAAAAAAAAATAAAAGTTGAAAAATATTTTTATTTTATGTGTTAGATCTTAAAACACCATATCCAGAACACTTTTTACTTTGTCTATATCTTAAAAAATGATTGAGTTATAGCACTTTAAATTTTTCTTATGGCTGACATTTTGAAACGATCTGATTTTTGTCATGTTATAACTAACGTATTTATGAACCGATTTAAATGAAACTTGGTATGTACATAGTACATACAAATACATCGACCGAGTTCGTTGGCCAGCATCATCCGCCATCTTATTTCAAAATGGCGGCCATTTAAAATTTTAAAAAAAATTTCAAATTTAAAAAAAATGCGAAAAATTAAAAAGTTAAAAATATTTTTATTTTATGTGTTAGATCCTCAAACACCGATTGTAGAACATTTTTTACTTTGTCTATATCTTAAAAAATGATTGAGTATAACTGATTGAGTATAATAACTTTGAATTTTTCTTATGGCTGACATTTTGAAACGATCCGATTTTTGTCACGTGATAACACTCGTATTTATAAATCGATTTGGATGTAACTTGGTGGGTTCATAGTACTTAATAAAGCCTGGACCGAGTTCGTTAACCAGTTCCATCCGCCATCTTGTTTAAAAATGGCGCCATTTAATTTTTTTTAAAGAAATTTAAAATTTGAAATTAGGTCCAAAAAAGTGAGAAATTGAAAATGATTTTTCTTTTATGTTTTCACCTTGATACAAAGATTCCAGAGCATTTTTTGTTTCGTTTGTATCTTAAAAAATGTCTGAGTTATAGTACTTTTAATTTCTAGTGTTGCTCACATTTTGAAATGATCTGGTTTTCGGCACGTGATAAAACGCGTATTTATTCACCAATTTGGATGAAACTTGGTGCGTAGATAGGATATATTTATGCCTGGACCGAGTTCGTTGGCCAGTTCTAACCGCCGTCTTATTTCAAAATGGCTGAATATTATTTTTTTAATTTAAATTTTAAAATTAGATGCAAAAAAGTAAGAAATTGAAAAAGATTTTTCTTTTGTGTTTTGACCTTGATACAAAGATTCCAGAGCATTTTTTGTTTCATCTTTGACATTTTGAAATTTGTCACGCGTTAATACGCATATTTATAAATTATTTCGATATAACTCCGTGTGTTCATGGTACATACCAATGTATTGACCGAGTTCACGGGCCAACATTATCTGCCATCTTGTTTCAAAATGGCGGCCACTTAAATGGCGGCCACTTTGTCAAAAATGTTTTAAATGTATAATGATGTATAAACAAAAAATTGGAAATTGAAAAAAGGTTCTTTCTAAACTATTTATCTTAATAATGACTTCCGGAGTATTTTTTTCTTTATCTTTACCTTGAAAAACGCCTGGAATATAGCAGTTTGTATTTCTCATGTGGGTGACTTTTTTTTTTTTCTTTTTCTTTTTCTTTTCGTTTTTTTTTTTTTAAGTCAATTTGCCCGCGACAGCACTCGTATATAATAATCGATTTCAATGTGAGTGTGCATGTTCACATGAATTACGATTTCGATCAAGCTCATTGTTTTTTTTTTCTTTTTTTAAATCCATCATGCTGCTTTAAAATGGATATCGTGGAATTTTGCGACCCTATAAATCTCTTAAAATAAAACCAGGTTGAATAAAAGTTGACTAACTTCTAAAAATTCCTATTAATATTCAGTATTGAAAAAAAACTAGTATTCAGTCTTACGTAATCGTGTTCCACTATCTTAAGCTTCGTATATTTGATTTATATAACTTAAAAAAAAAAATAAAAATAAATAAATATATGAAAGCTACCTCTTCCTCCCGGCATTGCCGGAAGGACTTTTTTGTATATGAGGCATACCGCTTCCTTTAGCTATGCGTAAATAAACAAAAAACTGTTCAGGTTTTGCAAAAAACTATCCATTTATAATTTTGTTTAAGGGGGTCCGGGACATATTTTAAAATAATTTTTATTTATTGAGTTAAACTCAATGATTGTTTTGCGATGGTTAACCATATCATTTGTAAACAAAATCACATGATAAAACTTATATATTTTGTAAATTTTTAAAACATAAAAGTATTAAAAAGCAGAGTAATTAAAAATCGTAATAACTCGAAAAATTATTTGTGGAATTTTAACTTTTTTCATTTGAATAAATCAAAATAAATCAGCTTTAATTTTAATTCACAATTTCAATATACTATATGTATATTTAAATAAAAATTAAAAATATTTAAAATAAAAATTTGAAAATTTATGTAATTAAAAAAAAAGATAATATTTTTAAACGTCAATACATATATATATATATATTTTAACTAGTGAAAAATGCTCCAAGGAGCAGTGCAAAAGCAGAATATGATTTTAATTGAGCATTAAAAAGTAATGGACAAGTGCTTCTGTTAATTACTGAGCATGAGGAAGGATAAGGGATCCCTTCTTGGCTACAACTCACTTCAATGCCAACTTTGAAAAAATCATATTTGCGCTTTTTCCAAATAAAAGAAATTTGCGGTTCTTTAGTAGAATTTTCCACCGTGCTTTAGATGTTAACCAGGGGTGTAGTCATAAAAATAACATAAGATATATGCTCTAAGCAGAGGGATATTTTAGAATGTGTATACTATAAGCTTTCTTGAAAAACAGAGGGTATATGGTGTTCTATTAAAAAGTCCAGAAGGTGTGCGGCGTATAGCCTGTACTACATCTCTGATGTTAACTGCACTGTTCACTCTGCACTATACTACAAATCAATTTTCTGTGCAATTATACACTTAGGGTATGCTTGGTGGCAGTGCATGAATGTGATACCTGCAGGAACTAGGTATCTGGCATTATGTCGCCTTCCTTTACATTTATGTCTAATTAAGCTGCATCTTTAATGGTTACGTCTTTACACTATACATTTTTATAGTAACTGCGACTGATTTGTTTTCACGAAAAAAGCGCAAATATGATTTTTTCAAAGTTGGCATTGAAGTGAGTTGTAGCCAAGAAGGGATCCCTTATCCTTCCTCATGCTCAGTAATTAACAGAAGCACTTGTCCATTACTTTTTAATGCTCAATTAAAATCATATTCTGCTTTTGCACTGCTCCTTGGAGCATTTTTCACTAGTCCTTCTATTTTTCCATATTCCATAGGGATACTGCACAACTTGTTTTTGTATTTTATATATAGAAAACAAAATCTTATTTGTATTGAAATTAAAAAAGGCTACATACTCTAATACTCTGGTGTTACAAATTAAAAAAAAATTTTAAACAGGTTTTTCTATACCAAAATTCTACGGTGGTTTTCAAAAAAAAAAAAAAAAAAAAAAAAATCAGTTTTTTACTAAAGTGAATAAAATAATAAATTCTTTCAAAGAATAGATTTTTCATTCAAATATCCATTATTTTTGCCAAAAACAGGAACTTTTTTTATGCAAGAGTAAAGTTTGATACAAAAACCATGCTTCTTTGTTTTCTTAATCCGTATTTATTACGGACTTATTAAAAACGTACTCCACCGCTTTTATAGGAAACGATTGCTTTACTGTGTTATGGAGCATTCTCAATGGCCATAAAGAGACATTCTATAAAAGCTGTGGAGTGACTCTGCAACAAATGGGTCAAATTTTTAACAGTGCACTGTTAAAAATCTGCTGCATTTTGCTGCAACGTCCTCCACCACTTGTATATATCTCTATTCCAATCAATGAGAAAGCGCCATTTCACGGCCAAGTAACCGTTTTCTATACAAGCAGGGGAGTGCGTTGCAGCAAAATGCAGCAGATTTTTAACAGTGTGCATATCCTTGGCGCTATAGTTTACAGGAGTGGTACATTGTTCAAAATTTGAAACTTTTGCTGCATCGCCACTCCATCGCTTTGATAGAATAACTCTATTTTGATCGATGAGAATCCTCGATAATGCATTTAAGTAATCGTTTTCTACTTATCTACTATATCGTTTCCGTATATTTATTTTTTCAATCAACACCAAGGTGCGCACTTTATTAGAAGACGCGCTCTATTAGAGGGCGCATTCTATTAGAATAAATACGGTATATACTTATAGTAAATACACTTTGTTAAAGTACAGGGCCCCAATATTTGACAGGTATGCCAGGCATTTTTGCCATTGATGCCATTGTGCTAAAAACAAAATATAAATAAATGAAAAAAATGGATAAAATATAAATTTGGTATGGTGCAAAAAATTGCCTAATTTAAAATTAAAAATCAAATTTAACAGCCACCAGGGCTAGACACCGTGCATAATTATTCAGTAAATGATTCATTAACACTAGAACGCCCGGAAATTCTACTCAAGTTTGAAAATAATATTTCTCACCAGAATTTTTATTCAAAATTATTTAATTGATTTATTTAACGTAAATTTGCGTGGATTAGATTTAAATTATTTCAAGAAAATTTTTCTGGTTCGAATTGAAATTTAGTTACATGATTGGAGTCGAATCGACTCCATCCGGGCGTTCTAGTGTTAAAAAATGACCAAAATCAGCATGTCAAAAATTTCAAAAAAATTCATAATTCGTTAAAAAATTAAGTTAAAAATAAAAGAAAAAAAAGCATTCTGTATTTTTTTATGCTTAATCGAATGGTGTAACTGGTTTTTCTCTCCGATGATCACAAGTACCTTAGATTGATGACTGCCATTCTTTTATTTCATCTTGTAAAAAAACTGTTTAACGTAAAGCTATGAATTTTTGCAGGATTAATTAGCATCGAAAAATCTTTAAAATAAACTTTACCGCAACATTCTATCTGCAATAGAACGTTAGATATACCCATTTATGACCAAGTTTAGAAAATACGCAATTTCAGAAAAACCGCCCAGCGAAATAGCGTTTTCTCGATGACTACCCCGGGATAAAAAGTTTGTCTTTTGTTTAAAAAAAAATTAAGTTTTTATCTTTAGTAGTTTTCGAGAAAAGTGCTGTGACACAAAATTTTTGTCCGATTTTCAGAATACTCTACAGTACACCTACAGTATGCCATAAAAATAAATAATTTTTGTGCTATGTTGTGCTTCTTGGTCAGACGAACATTTAAAAAAAAATCATCAAAATTGGATAAGTATTTAGTTAGTTATTGCAAAAAGAAAAATTGAAAAATCCGTGTGCACCATCACTCAATCATATTATTGTAGCGCGCTGCCGCGCGCACAATGATTTGCTGAATCAAAATTAAAATAAAACAATTAAAAAAGACATATCCCAAATTTGATAATTTTTTTAACGTTTCTTGACAATGTACATTATTTTATAACAATTTAAAAAGGAGAAATGATGAAAAAATCCATGTTAAGGAAAAAGGCTCTTTCAGAAGAAGTTGTTTCCATAACAACCATTGTTTGAAAGTTTGATTATTTAAATAAATCAGAACATAAAAATTAATATTCTTTGTTTCAATTAAGATAGAAACATGATCTAAAGCCCATTCGAAGCAGAAAGGAACAAAGGAAATTTTAATCCAATATTTTTATAGAAAATATGAAGATTTTCGTGTCCCGGACCACCTTAAGCAATGTATACGATGTATACAATCCTGGTTTCTGCACTAAAGCTGATTGACATTGCTGTTGCTATAAAAAGGATTTGTTATGTAAACCAAATTCGGTAAAAAAGAGACGTTAACATATTGTCGTTACGTGTTTATTTCTAAAGCCTATAAAGTGCTTTTTTTATTTTTAAAAAAATACTAGATTCAAGAAAAACATATAAATTAATAAACTTATAAATATAGAATAATAGCAAAGTTTAATAAACGCAGGATTTCTTTTTAAGAATTAAATATATGCCTTTGAAATGTCCTTACTCTTTTATTTACTGATGTTACTTATAAGTAGTATAAAACTTACTTATTATAAAATTCTTTTAATGTGAAAATTAGTTTTGATACTGTTTAGAATGAGTTACAAATACATTACTTTATTTTATAAATATATACCGGACAGTTGCACCATAAAATTTATCTAATAAGAATGTATTTATTAAAATACAACACATTGCTCAGTGGTGCACAAAATAAGATTGCTATACATTGATATGATATATATTTTACTTTATTTTGTTCCAAAAGCGTTAATTGGTTACACAAAACAAAACTATTTTTAAAAGGATGATTCTTTTTCCCTTTGTATTTTTTCAGCTTTCTTGCTGCTGAGGGAGAGGGATGGGGATTTTTCAATTCGGAAATATTTCCATATTTATATTGTAAGAACATCACATTTGTACATTTCATAATTCTACAAAATATTAAGAAAACAATTTAAAATAAAAGATTTGAGTGTGGTTATAAATATTGCACAAAATCCCTGTAAATTTAAATTTAATTAATCTTCCTAAATCCTTCTAAAATCCTTCAAAAATTTATTAAATGATTATGTAAATCTTTTAATTTAGTTTAAAAAATTTACGTAAAATGCTTTACAATGTAAAATTTTCATGAATTCATAATGCGGTAGATAAAGGGTTAAATAATATACACACAAACGTTTTAAAATGAGATGGATAAAAAAGAAGGATCAAATATAGGATGATAACGTATCATATATCGTACAAAGAGAATTAATGAAAATACAACCGTTTAGAATTCAGTAACATGTTTTCCATTAGCTAAAAGGTCTGGGAATGGATTATAATAGTTTTAAAAGTAACACAAATATACATATAAAGGAAAATTGTTTACAAACAAAGAAAAAAAGCTTATAAAAATTACGGAATTTTAATGCATATATAACATTTTAATTCTGCTTAAAGCTCTTGCATTCATGTCACGTATTTGTAAAGAGGATTTGTTTAACAAAAATATCAAGTAATTTATTGCATATTACTTTAACAACAATAAAATGTATTGTATTTTTACAAAATAATAAATAATAATAAAATAATAATTTTATAAAAAAGTGTTAACTTTTTTCATTCTACCATTTTTTGTTAGTTATAGTAATGTGTACGTTGTTAACTATGTACGTTGCCTGAATTTTGAAAAAATAGTTTTAAACAATAAACTGGTACATAATGAATCATTAGTTTTTGAATTTACAGTAACATTCTTTAATTCCAAGAAGATTAACATAAGAATATTTTTTTAGAAAATTACAAAGCTGTAAAAATGTAAGAAATGATTATTTTTTGCGCAAAGTGGTGAAATAGAATCAGGACTCTGCAAGAAAAAATATTTAATTTTATTTTTGCTGTCCTAACATTAAGCCATAAAAACGAAATTTTCATATATGGTTGAGGATATTTTTTAATTTTTCCAACATAGTTAAAAAGTGTTTTCGCTTTCGAGAACTGTGGCGGTTGGTATGTCTGGCTGTCTTTTTGTACGTTAATTCTAGTGAAATGTGTAATCGCCAGGTTGCTATATATTTGAGGTGTGCTTTTAAGTTTGGTAAATTAAAAATGGACTGTGTGACTGTATGGACTCGGTTACAAATAGCACAGGAGGCTAACTCTAAAAACAGGCTACCGCGGGACATTCCACACATATTTTTATTACAGACGGCTAGAGTGACGTGAGGCTCTTTTCGCACATCTGCATTCGAGCTACATGTGACTCCAGTGGTCTATAAAAAAATAAAATATGTAAACCATCACCGTAGACTTTATTTTCCGCAATCTTCGAGCAACACAGAAGAGTTTCGTTACAATAAGACCTGAAGGGAATAATCGACTGATGACGTTTGATTAAATTATCTTGCACTATTTTAAAAAACAAATTGATATACCGAGTGTTTCAAAGTTTGGTACGGAAGTAATTAGTAATTAAAAAAACATGACACCTACAGATCTGTGGCTTGTAAATAAATATTGAAAATGTTACAAGTTTGTGCTTAACGAGGAAAAATTTATGAAATCTCGAAAATAGAGGTTGCTAATGCAGATAATTCCACAAAAAATTGCATATTGCTGACATAATGCAATATTTGGATACAAAAACATTATATAATACTGAATGTACATCTTTTTGTATTGAAATTTTGTACTGCGTGAGCAGGTTCGAATTATTCCACAGAATTATCTGTGGTAGCGTCCTTTATTGTCGAGATTTTGAATTGATATTTTGTTGGTATCGTACAAAATCCCTTACCACACTGAATACATATTTACAAACCACGTGTGGTTTCGATACGCATATTTGATTTTCTTTTTTTAATGACGTTTTACTTAACTAATCAGGCATAACAATATAACTAATCCGGCATAATAATATAATACTTAATTAATCCGACTTAATAAATCCGGCATATAACAGAATTACATAGTAAGAAACATGTTTTCTACAGATAATTGATTGCAGAGAATTTGCATTTCATAATTTTTTTTCTGTTTTGTTTTAAAACCTGGTAAATATTATTTAAATTACACCAGTCCTTTAAGAATTTCTTCTTTAAAAAATAGCGTTACATTTATATATTTTCAAAGTCATCTAATTATATAATACTTGCGTAATTGGAAAATTCGCCATAGTTTGAAAACTCATATTTACTTAAAAATATTACATCGAAATATTTATATTAACTTTCATTTTTTTAAAGTCAAATATTTACATTATATTTTATAACATTATTAAATACTATATGTTACATTTGTAATTCTTACAACAATTACATTACAAACATTTAATTTTCTTCTTATGAAATATTTTAACTGAAATGTTTAATTTATTACAGGCTGGGTGTGTTATATTGAACACAATGATAACAATTAAGCAATAAAAACAGATTTTTTTGTACACCTGCACTATACTTTCGGAAAAAGTGGTCAGTATAAATTAAATTACTCTTTACTTTTTAACAAATAATGTTCGCACTTTTAATAGAAAACCTGCTTTTTCTATTCTTCTTTTCGAAAGTCTGGAAAAGTGGGGAAAATTATAATTATTCCTGGTACGCTTGCACTATATTAGTACTAAAATCCGAATACAATAAGAAAAACTAAAAATTCTGTTAATTGAGATTTCTAATTTAAGTTTAAAGAAATTTCCGAAATAAAAAATCAATTTCCCTTACTTTTCTGATCCACACAAAAATACTCACACAGTATGTTTTTTAATAATGCACTAAGTTAAATAAGTTTGAATTAATAAAGTTGCTTAAAAATATTTAATTTATATTTTAAATGACCACTTTTAAATGATACTTTAATTTAAATATCAAATGAAAAATATAATGATTTTATTAAAAAAGAGAAAAAAATTATAATCGGATAACAACAGAATATTCATATTTTATATCTAGTAATCAGCGTAAAAATATTAAAAATTCCCTTTATTTATCATATTATATAGGTATTATACTAAAGTATTAAAGCCGCACTTACAATCTTATATACGGGGAAATCTTACAGAAAAGAACTTAAAAATTAAAAGATTTTTAAAGAAATTATTAAAGCTATACCCATATGAGGCAACAAATTTATTTCAAAGGTTTTCGCTACTTACAACTGCAACAGAATGCTTAGCGCATTCGGCTTGTAATACAAACTAGAAAACATTCCAACGTGTAAATTGTAGATTTGGAGGAGTGTGTAATCAAATGAAAGATCTCGTCATGTACTTTAAAAAGTGCAATGAAACTGCCCGTCCGAATCGAATCGTTTTCGAGATAAGAGCACTTGAAGTGCGAAAAATTACCCATTTCCATAAGAATAACAGAGCAATTATGCATCTAACATAACCGCCAGCCTAAAAAAAGCATTTTATTTTACGCATTATATTTACATACAGTTTTTCCATTACATCACACCACAAATTTGCTGAAAAAAATGCATAAAAAAGGTGATGAAAATAACAAAAACATATGTCAAAACTCTCCGAGTGCAGCCGCACGCGAAAACATCGTAGAATGCGAAGTGCCTGTCTAAAACAGGTAAAATAACCGGCAATGTGTGGATGTAAAGGATTTTTCTCGTAGCTCGGGAAAAATATAGGCAGTAAGGATTAAAAACAATGTAAAGAAACTTTAAAATTGTGAATAATTTATATACTTGCCTGTCAATTTATTTTTTCATTCACACTTCGAGTGCTGATACCTCGAAAACAATTGGATTCGGACGGGTAGTTTCGTTGCATTTTTAAACGTACATGACGAGATCTTTCATTTGATACCACCCTCGCCAAATCCACAACTTACATTTGAGAACATTCCCTAGTAAGATAGCTGGTTCGATTTCAACGTCATCATCACCTCTCTATTCACTACTTTCTTCAATTGACGTATGTTGTGTCAGTTGTAATAAATCAAAATAAATAAATAAACAGATCGCTTATATATATTCGTCAATTAAAAAATAAATTCCTTGTAGCACTGCTGCCAAGAAAATTTCCGACAATTGAAGAAAATGTCCCTGGGAGTGTAGTTTCATGAGAGACAATTATTAATAATATTAATTTTCAAAATAAAAATGTTTTAGAGATGTAATTTACAATTCAATGAAATCTAAAAGTTTTAAACCCTATCTTAAATTAAATTTAGATTAAATCGTATCTTTATAAGTACATAAAGCTGTAATATATTTGCTTTAGAATTTTACCTTTTTTCTGAAACTGTTTTACCAATATTATAAGATAATTTAGTTTTTATGGTATATATCAGCAAGGTCCATTTTCAATGAGAAAAGAAAGTAAATTTTATTATTTGTCTGTGTCTTCCTGCGTCGTTTCTGCGTCGTACACTATTATATTAGTTTAAACATTTTTATTTAATACATTATAGGGGACATTTACTCTTGTCAAAAACGCTAGAAAATTGATTCAATTTCCATCGTTTTCACAAACTAACTAATAAAGTCAATCTAATGAAATATTTAGATTGTTAAGTATGGCACTACTTGTTACAATAAACAAATCTGATTGATGAAAATTGTCGGAGTTCATTAGCAAAACTTAATTTAGTGAGTACTGTTTTTTATTTTCATAATTACTCTACATATATCACTGCGTGTATGATTTCTCCAAACTGTTAAAGTTAATGGACTGAAAATTTCTGAGTATTAAAATTATACTTCTGCATAAAACGAACTGAAATCCTATAATTATCTTAAATAATAATGCAAAAATATCTTTAAAATTAAGCAAGAAATTTTACAGGCTATTTTTTTTAATTTTTATTATTAATTACAAACAATAGCAGTGCAAATAATTGAAGCATTTTAGTTCATTATATTAAGAGAAATTTAATTTTTAAATCGAAAATTTTTCAATGTTAACATATTAAAATGAACTCTATGTAACATGCGCACAGTGATATACAATTATTACGAAAACTAAAGTAAATTACTAGTTAACTTAGTTACCAGTAATTGAAGTAAGTTAAGTAAGTGACTTAAATAAGTTTTCCTTAAAAATTTAAATATTTTTCATCAACGTTTTATATATATATATATATATATAATGATATACTTAACAATCCAAAAAGTTTTCTTAAATATTCTTGATTAGTTGGTTTGTGAAAATTTATTAAAATCGAATAATTTTTTATCATTTTTCACTGTTTGAAAGTGAACAGTTCCTTTAATATTCTTTAAAATGCATATGCGATTTTGTATCTTTTTTTTTTTTCAAATTTGAATTTAACTTTTATTTTACTTAACAAGTTATTCTGTAAAAGCTATGATGAGTCGGATAAAAATAAACAGGATATATTTCTTTTTGTAATTTTCCTGATAAAAAATTTCAAGATATAAAAAACAATATTTCAGAATTTTTTTTATTATTATTATTATAAATACTGAATATTTACTACATTACATTTGTTTTATCTATAAATATAGGAAACATTAAAATGATTTAAAATTAAAAGTATAATGCATATATTTTAATTTTTTTTTCTACTGCCAAAAAGAGGGAAAAAGTTACTGAGCGCCGATGCCAGCCACGATGATAAAGTAACCGCTAGCGCCACTGTAGTCGCACAAGAGATGGTCCTGAAAGTACTTTAAAACATTCTTTCGGGAATCGTAAACATTCAGAAGTGCTGGGAAAGTAGGACGGGAAAATCCTGCTCTCCAGAAACATGCTCATTTACTCATGAAGTTTAACGCCACGATTTTCGGGTTATTGCTCTGTCTTACACCCGGTAAGAATGTTTTTAAATTATGACTTTTGAAATATATTTATTGTTATACGTTATTGTCAAAATATAATAAGATGACATGGGACATAAAATTTATTTTCTTTTTAAGTTTAAAAAGCTCTTTTCATCTCATTCGTATGTATGCATTATTTTTTAAATGATTGCGACGGCAAATTCCCGCCGCAGAATGATGTTTATTTACTCATGAAATTCATGCCACAATTTTCGGGTTAATGCTCTGTCTTATACCCGGTAAGCAGTTTGTAAAATTCTAAATTTTGAAATATACTTATTGTTACAAGTTAACGTCATAATATAATAAGATGACACAGGACATTTTTTAAAACTTTTTTTGTATAAATAGTTTTTTTTTTAAATCTTATTCCTAAGTATGTATAAATCATTTTATGAATGATTCCGGCGGGAAATTCCCGGCGCAGAATCATGTTTGTTTACTCATGAAGCCCATGCCACGATCTTCGGATTTTTGTTCTGTCGCATACCTAGTAGGCAGACTGCAACAATATTAATTTAAATTATATTTATTGGTAGCACGTTGAATTAGATTTATACTAAGGTAGCACAGGACATAGAATTGATTTTAATTTCTACGTATGAATATTTTTTAAATCTAATTTGAATGTTATGCTTATATTATTTTTTAAATAATTGAAAAGGAAAAATTCTACTAGAAGAAATATTTATTCATGAAAGTTCAGGCTACGGCATTCAGATTATTGCATTCTCTCATGGTTTGCAAACTGTAACTTTTATTTATTTAAAATACATGTTAAATTAGCATGTTAAATCAATTTATATGAAGTTGCACATAAAATTTAATTTTTTTTTAATTCTATAACGGATTTTTTTAATCTAACTGCTTTTAAGCTCTCAGGCTATTAAAGCCTGGGAGCTCATGTGCCCGTCCGTTTTGATGATCATACAGTTGTTCACGGTATGATCTACCCGTTAATGCTCTGTCTCGTGCTCCGTAAGCAAACCGTGGATGTTTGAAGTTAAATTGTATTTAAAATCTGTATGTTAAACACAATTATTTTAGGGCTCTATGAGACAAAACTTATTTTAGCTTTTATCTATAAACATATTTTAAGTTATGTCAAAAGTATTTTCATATACACATTCTTTTTTAAATATCTTTATTGGACAATCCTGTCCCAGAAAGTATGTTTGTTTACTCATGAAATTTCATACCAAGATATTTGCGTTATTTCTCTGTCTCACGTTCAGTAAGCTGACTGTAACATTTTAAATTTAAAATATATTAAAAATTTGCATGATAATTGCAAATTTTTATTAGAGCAGTATGAAATAAATATGTATAATATTTTGTTCTTTATATATAAATACAGTTTAATTTCCGTCAAAACCACATTTATATGCACATTCGTTTTTAAATGATTGCTATTGGAACTTCGTACCCCAGAAACATGTTTAATTACTCATGATGTTCACGCCACGATTTTCATGTTATTGCTCTTTCTCATGGCATGTAGATTGTAACATTTTGAATTTAAAATATGTGTAAAATTTCCATGTTGATGCCAATTTATATTAAGTGGCATAAGTCAAAAGTAATTTCCATTTTATCTAAAACTTTTTTTTTTTTTGCCTGATTCCTATTTATATAGTTGATTAAATGAGAAAATCTTGCTCCAGAAACATGTTTGTTTATATATCAAATTCCACGCTACCATCTTCATGTTATTCTTTTTCTCATGCCCGGTAAGAAGATTGTAACCTTTTCAGCATTAAATATATTAAAAAAATGAATGTTAATATCAATTTATGAGGCGGCACGAAACTTGAAATTTATTTATATGTTATTTACTAGCTGACCTGCCCGGCGTTGCCCGGGCGTGATGTTATTCAATTTTTATATGTGTTATCTGTTTTCTAAATGATCCTTAAATTAAACTCAAATTTCTATGATTTTACATCCTTAAGTCCATTTTGTTAAAAATTACATTTTTAAATGGAAAAATCGCGAAAAGATATTGAATTTAAAGCACACGCTGCACAGTGGGGCAAAATCCGGAAAAGCTGGCCAAAATATGAAAATGTTATTCGAATTGCACGAAAATTCGTATACAGGTGTTTTTGAGGATGCTAAGTAAGAATACAAAATTAAAATTAAAAAAAAAATGGCGGATACAATATGGTGGAACAAAAACTACAATGTCTCGAAAGTTATTCCATTTGTATGAAATTTCGTAAACTTTTCAGAATGCTAATTAGGATTCAAAAGTTCAACTTTAAAAATAAATAAATAAATAAAATGACAGATTAAAAGTAAAAACAATTTGATTTAAATAAAATTTAAAATTTCGAGGCTAAACTTAAAAAGGAATTTTCAAGGAACCAAGAGACATTTAATCGAAATTTAAATACATTAAAGGAAAGTAAAATACTAGACTATTTATTTTTTATATTATTAAAATAAAAAGAAAATATATTCCAGAAATTCACCTTTAAAATCAATTGTAGTATAATAAAAAGTTTCTTCAGACGTCAAGGTGTCGAAATAGTTAGCAGAACTTGTTCGCAGTATTACAAGATCCTGTGACTCTTAGGATCAATTATTTTTAATTTCTTCTACAATAATTTACCTAAACTTGAAATGAAATAATCTGATGACATTAAAAGACATAAAAATACCTTTCATTTTCTTGCGCTACTGCATGTTTGCGATAAATCTTCTCGATGCCTTTTGATCAGTTTGTTGCATGAATCTTGAGTATCTTATGGCATTTGGCAAATTGGCAGTAATGAAGATAATGTTATTTCTTTGTCATTAATAAATAGTTTGTGCACTGAAGTAGGCATGTAGAACCAGGGATGTAGTTTAAATCTAAGAGCTGTTTGTTAGGAAAAATCTTCAAAATTGATCAAATATATGACATGGATACAAGAAATTACTTATGACATAGAATCGTTTTACCAAACCTTCGTATACGCTCGTTATAGAAGCACAAATAGTTGTGTTTTCAAAGAATCATTGAATTGTATTGCAATCATTTGTGCTTCCAAATCTGAGATTTGGTTTCTTGACAAGAAGTCTTAATTGTAAACGAAATATTTTTTGCATATTTTATTTTGCAATTTCAGTGTTCTTCTTTTCATGCAGAGTACGAGCTTTCCATTTTTTCTATCCAGTTTGTCTGCGAGGTGTAAGCCCTCTCTAATCATCTTAGCATGTAACGTAGATATTCTGAATTCTAAATTATCTCTATCCTTTTCTAATTAAAATGTCATATCGGTAAGAAGCTGTTTTGATGTTGTCTGACATAGGTAGCAACGTCGAGTATTACACTAATTCGTTATTAACGACTATTTCTTCTGTATCAATGATTGTATTAAAAGAAATAAGTTAATTCTCCTGTGTTTAATACAATACCATTCATTGACAGTGTTGGAAAGAAATAGACTTACTCCATTAAATGAGTAAAAAAAAAAAATCATTAAATTAATTCCTTGTTATCATTTATACCTAGAGAACAATAATAATAATATTAAGATTAATGCTATTAAATAAACAGCAGTGATCGTTTCTCTGGGAAAAGGTTGGAATTTTAATTAACTTCTTAAAAGAAAATAGAAATAATTTTGCGTTGTGTGATCTTTTTGAAGAACCTTTCCTTATGAGAATGTAGCATCTAATCCATTATTATTAGAAGATAAAATGAACTAAGCAATAAATTCAAAATAATAAATCCTAAATGTAAAACAAGAAATCAACACATTTGCTTTCTAAATAAAATAATTCTTCTACGCTATTAAACAATTAAAGATAAATTTATTTACAAAATATTTACAAAACTTTACATTAAATGAACAAAATGCATTATGGTGAAAAGATCACCCAAAAAAATTACAATTTAAATTTCTCTAGAGTAACGTTGTTAAGAAGAAAAAAAAAATAATAATAATGATATTTTGCAGAATTCCCATATTGCAGCTGACTTTAAATTCAAAACAAAAATTGGGGAATTATCATAGTAAAATATTTACTTGCCAAACAGTTGACTTTCATCGCGGTCATCTTCGGACGTCGGAGCATTTTTTTGGGCATTCAGCTAGAGGGATACTCCATAAGATCCTTTTGGCATCAAGCACATGGAGAATTTTTTTAACTGTCATCCGGCATCAACATCGCAGAGCAGAGAGGCAGGCAGGAGGAAAAGCCTCCTTTTTGTCAGCTGAGGGTGTACACACGTTGAAAGATTTTTAGCCAACTGACCCCTCGAAGAAAAAATCTTTTTTTCCCCGATCTGTGGGAGTGACCAAGTTTTTTTTTTAAAACTATAATTGGAGAACAGAATAAGCTGGGTTTGCGATTATTGGGCGGTGGGCGTCCGCGCCTTCTTTATAGAGACATTGACGTAAGAGAAACTTTCTCATGTCCAGAAAGCTGTAGTAAATTTATTTTATGGCCCATTATAAATATTCTTGACGTTAAAAGTCAGTGTACAATGGTGGTGTCTTGGGTTCTCGGGCCTTAAAATTTTATTACTACGTGTGTTTCTTTGGACCACCCAGATGGGTAAAAATTGTTCCGTTGATTTTATTACCCTTTTGACTTATGCGTGATGGATATTTCCATCATTTTCCCCCTGTCATAGGAGAAAAAAAAAGGAAAGGGACAGAGTTCATGTCCTTTTTTTTTGTTTGTTTGTTTTTTACCTATCATTGTCATTAACTTTATCACTAAGTTCAACCAGCACATCGTGATGAAATACAATAGAGTCCCGGCTTGTTCGGTCATCTTCCTAGGATATCTGTTATGCCTCAGGACAGAATTTAGCCTACTGGGTTGATTAATAAAACCAGCTGTAACGAAAGTTCGTCGCATGCCGACGACACATTCTAATACGGTGTCCTTTCGAGATACCAACGCTGATTCGTTATGAAAAGTCCTATCGTTGCGACATCAGTCGCCATATGTTAAAACTATGTTGAATCGTAATCTGTGGAAGTCTGGCTGTACTATATTGTATCCCCCAATTTTGAATAAGTAAAAGTATTAAAATAGCCAAATGGATTTTCAAAGCAATGAATTCCGAATAACATAAATGAGAAAAAAAAATTAAGAGCCAAAACAAAAAAAAAATAATAATAATCTAAAATAAAAGAAACTCTGGCATAAACTGTTACATAATATTGGCACTATTAAGTAACATAAGCTATATTTATATAGATACACATAATAACACTCATTTATCATTTTATGGAAATGTATATAAACAATTTAACTGATACATCACAAAACTTGTATTTTCTCGATAAGTTATACAATTCATATATATAAAGCCTGTTCACAATTAGTAAATACATGTATCATATTTCTTTTTTCTTTTTTTTTATTTTAATTTTGCTTTATAACATATAAAGAATCATATAAAAGGAATTATTTCCTCATATCTGATGCTGTTTATATATGTGGTATATGCAATCTGCGACTTACGACTCTCTGTTGTCTATTGTCATTGGTACGATAGACAGGCCAAAACTATTAATGTATATATATATATATAGACCGTAAGAAAAAATATAATAATAAATTAAAACAGGAACTATATATATCTTATTAACACACTCATAACTTTATTAGAATATACTCTAGAAATGTCTCAAGAGTGCCATTTTGTTAGGTATACCTCCTCACATCCATAATAATTGATGCTTTTATTATTATTGTTATTATTATTAGATACTCGTGAACGGGGAATATGACATGTTTTTGTTTATGTCTATCTTTACTCATAATTATTTGTCTAATATCTTCCATGTTATCTTATATTTAAATTCGCTGTTAATTTTCAAGTTAATCGGTATTTCGAAATTCTTTTATAAATTCGTTTGTAGATACTATTTAAAATTTGTTACAAGTCTTTCGAAAATTTCTGGCAGTCATGGTGCGCACTAATTCCGACCAGCAGAATTCACGACAGCTAGAAAATCGAATCCTGTATCAATTTTAATTAAGTAATTATCAAAATGAGGTTATGGTCTAAATTGGTAATTACCTATGATTTTATTTAAATTAAAGAATTATATTAAAAAAAATTACTCATTATTATTTATTTTTTTTATCATTGTTTATTTATTTATATGTCTAGAAACTATCAGGTCGCCTGTAATCAAATATTTAAAAAAGAAATACCATATAGTAATCGTAAATTTAAAGATGAAAGTCTGCTATCGGAGAAAAGCTAATGTAAAAGCATGATACTTATTTAAGTTTGGAGAAAAAAATATTATGTTGAATTTGTGTGAATTGGCCAAAAAAAAAAAAAATCTTTATTTATTCATTTATTTATTTTTATTTATTTATTTGTTTATGTATTTTATTTTTATTTATTTATTTATTTATTTTAAACGGCTAAATAGCATTTTGAAGCCAATTATTAATATGGATGGCATTACCCTGAAATATCGCTCGCATAAAAGTGCATTACTATTATCGAAGAGGAAAATAAACATTTCCAATTATCAATATAACGCCATTCTGCGCCAGCCAAAAAAGAGGAAAAAAAAAAAAACTGATCTACACTCAATAGTCTCATCACTTTTTTTTTTTTTTTTTTTTTTTTTTTTTTTTTTTTTTTTTTTTGAGACAAGGAAAAAAAAGAAAACAAGATTAATCCGCTAGAAAAAAAAAGATATATAACATACTAAATATATTCGATATACCCGTGTTGTTTAACATCCATAAACGAAAATCTGTATATACATTTATATTTTTAATTGTATATATATTGACCGAAAAAACTCTCTTAAGCTGACTGAGCCTCGTCAGAGTTCGTTCGCTGACAGTTTTCATATTCTACTGTCGTCGGGCTAAACAGTTTGTCTATGTGTCGCTTTATCGGGTTTCTCTGTGAATTCGTTAAATCCCTCAAATAATAATTATTGTTCCGTACTCTTTTAATAACTTCGAAAGGCCCTTCAAATTTTTTTTGAAGAGCTCCGGGGTTCCCAGCGACTTTTAAATAGCATGTTTGTCCTATTTTTAATGTTTTTACCTTTTTTAATGCTTCTTCATCGACATATTCTTTCATAATTCTCTCTTGATTTAAGAGAGCTTGTAACTTAACTTCTTGTATGTGTTGAAGTCTGTTTTTTACGTAAGTTTGAGTGCAAATGTCATTCGTCGGTAGATGAATTGAAAATGGATTTCTAATTTCTCTCGCAAAGAATATCATGGATGGCGAAAAACCCGTTGCTCTATGAATCGAGCTGTTGTATGCTAATTTAAAAAAATCCAGTCGTGTGTCCCATTCTAGTGTATTTTTGCTCATAGCCACTATTGAGTTTTTTAACGTTCGATTTGAGACCTCTATCATGCCATTTGCATTAGGCCTACGAGCGCTGAAGAAATTTATTTCTATGTTCAAAGCTTTCATATAATTTTTGAATAACTCTGATCTAAAATATCCAGCATTATCTACCTGTATATGGCGACACATTCCATAGGCGCTGAAATACTTGTTCAAAACATTTAGGATTGACTGAGATTCTACATTTCTGAGTGGTACCGCTTCCAAATACCTTGAAGTAGAATCAATAATAGATAGTATAAATTTGTTTTTTTGTGAGATGTTGGTAATTTACCTATAATATCGCAATGCAGATAGGCACCCACTTCATGATTTTTTACTATCTTTTCGATAGGAGTTTTAATAGTAGGGTGCGGTTTGGTAGTGTTGCAGGGAACGCAATTATTGCAATATGTTTTTGTGTCCCTGTACATCCCATGCCAAAAAAATCTAGCCTTTATTATGTCATACGTTTTTTTGAAACCAAAATGAGGTCTATGCGCTTCTTCTAAAATAGCTATTTTGAGCGTATCGGGTGCTATTAATAATTCTTTATTATCAGAACCTGGTTTCAATATTAAAATTTCGTCTGCATTAAGTGCATATTTTTTTGTTGTTTTATTGTTCTTACCCGATTTAATTTTCGTGATAATTTTACTTAAATTTTCGTCTAAACCTTGCTGTTCCTTTACATTCGTATCTGAAATTGCCATATTCACTAAGAATAAATTATTCTGCATGTCAGTTGTTGTTGTTATATTATTTAAATTTCGGCTAAAAAAATCAGCAGGATTAGAGTCCCCTTCAATGTGCTCTATAGAAAAATCAAATTCTTGTAAGTGTTCTATCCATCTCACGACTATGTCCGATTGTTTTTCTAATTTTAAACTTTGCGTTAAGGCTTTTGCATCTGTCAGTATATGAAATTTTCTACCCGCTAATATGTGTTTAAAATGCATAACAGAGTCATGCACAGCTAGCAGCTCAAATTTCCAACTGGGATATCTTTTTTCCGCCTCTTTTAATTTTCTTCCAAAAAATTCGATGGGTCGCATTTTTTCATCAATTTTTTGGGCTAAAATGCTTGAAATTGCTTTTTTTGATCCGTCAGTTATGAGATAAAAATCTTTATTGTAATCGGGAGGTTTTAATGTAGGGTTTTGGATAATTGCTTTTTGCAGTTGTTCAAAAGCAGACTCAGCTGCCTCATCCCATTTAAATTTTACTTTTTCTTTTGTTAAATCAATAAGGGGGTCCACTATACTTGAATAATTATGGACTAAAGATCTAAAATAATTCGTTAAACCCAATAAAGATTTTACTCCTTTTTTATTTCTTGGTCTTGTTAAACTTTGTATTTTATCCAAATTTCGTTTGGATAATGAATATCCATTTTCGTTTAAAGCGAAACCGAGAAATTCGATTTCGTTTTTACAAATTTGCATCTTACTTGGGTCAATAGTAAGATTATGTTCTATGAAAGTTTTTAGGACTCTGTCCAATAGGTTTAACATCTCATCAAGTGACGAAGCTGCCAACAAAACATCGTCGATGAAATATGCTACTTGATGCTTGTCAAAATGACCCAATACTTTGTCCATTAAATCTGCGAAAACCGGAGTTGATAATTTAGTACCAAAAGGTAGTCTTAAAAATGAATATCTCCCATTTTCCGTTATAAATGCTAATTTATAACTGTCTTCTGGGCGTACATTAATTTGAAAAAAAGCAGAATGTAAGTCTAGAACACAATAATATTTTTTTCCACCCATTGTTTGTAAAATTTCCTTTATATCAGGGATAGGATAAGGATAGGATTCTAGAATTTCGTTTAAGAGTCTAAAATCGACTGCCATTCTATATTTCATTTGAGTTTCGTTTTGTTTGTTATCATTATTTTTTTTCTTTACAAATATGACAGGAAAAGCATAGTGAGAGTCACTTTTTTGTATAATTTTAGCTTCTAACAATTTTTTTATTTCTGTTTTAGCATATTCTTTGATGTTTTGGGCCATTTTATAAGGTTTAGCTTGTATGGGGAACTCGTGCGCTAAATTAAATTTCGGAACAACTAGAGAGCATTGACCCAAAGTATTGTAACTCTTAGAAAATGCATGAGCATTAGCCAAAAGTAAGTCTCTTATTTTTTTTCTAATTGCTTCCTCTAAATGGTCTAATTTAAAATCGTCGGGTGATAATTCAGCCTCTCTAAGTTTCCGAGTTTCTGCGATACTCAAATTATTGATTTCATAAATTGCGCCCTTCTCGACATTGCTTGGCTCCATGTCCTTTGTTATGGTGAAATTTTTACTAAGTTTTCCTATTTTCGTGTTTCGGGGAAGAAATATTTTTCTATCCGACTCATTCCTAAGAATAATATTGATTTGCTTTGCTTTATTAATCTCATGAATAGAAAAATCGTAAGTAATTTTTTTATCATGTGCATCAGTTGGGTCTAGTAAAATTAAGTCTTTTTCCTTAAAAATATCTGAGCACTGCAACTGCACTATTTTATCTTGTCCCGGTTTCAAATACACATGTTTCGATAATCTTGCCCACATAGAGTTTTTATTATAAATACGATTATTTTGCCTTGATTTTTTTGCTACAGTACTAACATCAATTTCTGTATTATTATTCTCATTCGTTGCGCTTTGGGCTTCGTTTTCCTCCGTCTTTTCTGAAAATATTAGATTATTTAAAACACCTTGTAAATACTTTTCAGTAAATTGTAGCGTGATTTTTTTGTTTTTTATTTTCATAGTTTTGTCGTCGAAATTTAATATTATTTTGTTGGTTTTTAAATAGTCATAACCCAAAAGCATTTCGTAATCTCTTCCGAAATCTTGGTTAGTTACGTAAAATGTTCCAGTTGTAAATATGCCTTCCAGGCGAAAAGTCAATTTTATGCACTTTTTAAAGTGTATAGAGGAATTTGTTAAAGTTTTTATTTGTACCTGATTTGCCAAATATTGGAATTTAATGTTAGCATCTTTTAGTTTGTTAAATAATGTCGGTGAAAGCAGGCTCACCGCAGCCCCAGAATCACATAAGGCGTTTATTTTAATATCTTTTATTTCAAAAAATATAATTGGTAAAGTGTCACAATCTGGACTATTTACGCTCGCGATAATTTTATTCAAAACAGGAGACCCGCTTCTAGGAGACTTACGCGGGTGCGTATTTTCTGTATTGGTAAGTCCCCTATTTATTTTTTTGAACCACGTCTTTGTTTGTGATTGGAATTTTGATATTCCTTGTTATTTTTTTTATCATTTTGTTGCTGATCTGTACGGTTTCTTTGTGAATTGTTCCTGGTATTATCATAACTAATCTCAGCAGTTTGGCCATAATTTTGTAACTGATGATTATGTGGCCAAGCATTAGAAAAATAATTTGGGGGTGGGGGGAAATATGGGGGAATCCGTAGTACTCACCAGGCATGGCATAATTCTGAAATTGTATGTTTTGATTGGGGTTTGTATATCTAGGAGAAAAATTCGGTCTTTGTTGAAATTTATTGTTATAAAAATATCTATTTTTGGAATTTTGTCCGCTAGGATTTTCATTCCTTTGCTGGGAATTTTTTGTTGAATTTCTGAACCAACATGTTTCTATCGAATGGGATTTTCTTTTGCAGTATTCGCACCAGTTGTTTTTGTTTTCGATATTCTCTTTTGATTTTAATTTTAAATTGTTAAGTTCGGAAGTTAAAATTTTTATTTGTTCTGCACTTTCAATATTTAATTTTAGCAATTTATCGAAATTTTCATCATTGGATGATTTTTGAATCGTGTTTATTTCATTTAATGACACCTGATTGTAGGCTTCTTCCATTTGTTTTGCAAATTTGCACGCGTCATTGAAATTTGCTGGTGCCATTCTACGGACATCCAGACTTAAGTCCGGTCTCATGGATTCTAAGAATCTAGTGAATTTTATTGTTTCGAATAATTTGTTGTTTGAATTTTCAATTTTTTGACCACTCTTATCCGCGTATAATTTTGCGGCTGCATTAAATTCATAAATAAAATCCGTAATGGATTGTGTGGGTTTTTGTCTCAGAGCAAAAAAATTATTTTGAGCGGTAGAAAAATTCGTCTTTGCGCTAAAGATATCAATTAATTTTTCTTTGAACTTTGCAAAATCTTTCTCTGTATTTAGACTTTCATCGTTAGCTAATTTTTCTCTGGCTTGTCCTACTAATTTAGCTTTTAAGATAGCTAATTTCGACTTGTCATCCAAATCTACTTCCTCCATTAAATTGTTAAATTCACTAACAAAAAAATTTATGTTCTATTCTTTTTTTCCGTCAAAGACAGGAATAAAAGTTAATAGCGTATCTACGCTAGGTTTTGCCATTTTATTGTTGTTATTTTGATCGTTTTTTTTATTTTTTATTTTCTGTCTCTGCCTCCTCGTTTTTATTCCGGAGGTATTTAGATCTACACTTTTCCTTTTATATCTGCGTTTATTTCCTGGCATTCCCTTCTAAACTATCATCTAGACCCATTTTTTATGTTTATTTCCTAGACATTGCTTTAATAGCTAATTCTACTATAATTTTAATTCAACTTCAGTAGCAAAGTGAAAATATAAAACACATACATATACACATATATAAAATATTGATACCACATTAGCAAAGAAAGAAAGAAATAAAAACAAAAATATCATATATCAGATTCGAACAAAAAGAGTAATTTCCCCTTTTTTTATGTCTATGCATATGTATCATTTACTAAGAAATATTTTATTCATATATCTTATTCATATATTTGCTTGATACGATGATAAACAATGAAAGCACCAATTGGCTTGAATTTCAACAACACATAGATAACATTTCTTACACTCAAAATTCTCAAGTCGATTTACTCTTTTACTATGTTTCATTTATTTATTTATTTTTTCTATATATATATATATCTAATCATCTACCATCTACTACAGTACATAACATTGCAAAATAATATAAACAAACAAACATTAAAAGTGCCCTTTGCCAGACCTTCCTTTATTTTTTACCGAGTCAGTGTGCATTAGGGATATATCTGCGATTTGTTTATAATATCTGTTTTAAGAAAATTAATTTTACAAATCATTGTAATGTTTACACCATTTACTGTTAAATTTAATATCTTACATAAATCATAACATAATCTATATATGATCGGTTATTAAAAAAAATATAAATAACTATAATAACTCCAAGATCTTTATTTAAGTATTAAATATGACATCTCATAATTAATACAACTGGTCAAAGGCAACCATTTATTTTTCCAATCCTATGTTGGAAAGAAATAGACTTACTCCATTAAATGAGTAAAAAAAAAAAAATCATTAAATTAATTCCTTGTTATCATTTATACATAGAGAACAATAATAATAATATTAAGATTAATGCTATTAAATAAACAGCAGTGATCGTTTCTCTGGGAAAAGGTTGGAATTTTAATTAACTTCTTAAAAGAAAATAGAAATAATTTTGCGTTGTGTGATCTTTTTGAAGAACCTTTCCTTATGAGAATGTAGCATCTAATCCATTATTATTAGAAGATAAAATGAACTAAGCAATAAATTCAAAATAATAAATCCTAAATGTAAAACAAGAAATCAACACATTTGCTTTCTAAATAAAATAATTCTTCTACGCTATTAAACAATTAAAGATAAATTTATTTACAAAATATTTACAAAACTTTACATTAAATGAACAAAATGCATTATGGTGAAAAGATCACCCAAAAAAATTACAATTTAAATTTCTCTAGAGTAACGTTGTTAAGAAGAAAAAAAAATAATAATAATGATATTTTGCAGAATTCCCATATTGCAGCTGACTTTAAATTCAAAACAAAAATTGGGGAATTATCATAGTAAAATATTTACTTGCCAAACAGTTGACTTTCATCGCGGTCATCTTCGGACGTCGGAGCATTTTTTTGGGCATTCAGCTAGAGGGATACTCCATAAGATCCTTTTGGCATCAAGCACATGGAGAATTTTTTTTAACTGTCATCCGGCATCAACATCGCAGAGCAGAGAAAAAGCCTCCCTTTTGTCAGCTGAGGGTGTACACACGTTGAAAGATTTTTAGCCAACTGACCCCTCGAAGAAAAAATCTTTTCTTCCCCGATCTGTGGGAGTGACCAAGTTTTTTTTTTTTAAACTATAATTGGAGAACAGAATAAGCTGGGTTTGCGATTATTGGGCGGTGGGCGTCCGCGCCTTCTTTATAGAGACATTGACGTAAGAGAAACTTTCTCATGTCCAGAAAGCTGTAGTAAATTTATTTTATGGCCCATTATAAATATTCTTGACGTTAAAAGTCAGTGTACAATGGTGGTGTCTTGGGTTCTCGGGCCTTAAAATTTTATTACTACGTGTGTTTCTTTGGACCACCCAGATGGGTAAAAATTGTTCCGTTGATTTTATTACCCTTTTGACTTATGCGTGATGGATATTTCCATCAGACAGTAGCTCCCGTATTTCTTGAAAAAATGGATCTTGATTGGCCCGATAGTGAAATGAAGATCTCGGAATTTTCAAATTAACGATTCATGAATTATTCGCAACATTTATGTATTCCAGTAGCACGGGAGAAGTGAAAAATATATTAGAACCTCCTACCATCTTCATAGCTAAATATTTGTTTAAATGTACTTAGAATAGATGTGTCATCACATCCTCACTTGTAAACTAAATCCAAATTGCTAATGTAGGCGAAAGTCATATTCATAAAGATTTTCACTCGCATTAATGAAATACGCCCAGTAGTTTTTATCAGCAAATACAGCCATTGACAAAATAATTCTTCTAATTATAATAGAACAAACAAAATTACTACCTATAAAGATAAGAAAATGTTATTCTACCGGATCAGTAATAGAGAATTATTTTCATCTTTTCATTACTAAGCTTACATATCAAATTAATGTAATCTTATGATTATAGTATTTATTTACAATATAATAGGAAATAAACTATTATAAAATTGAATAATTCAAAAATTTTAAAAATATTTATCAGCTAAATTATGCGAAAAGTAGTCAATTTCAAAATTTTTGAGGCGTCCGAAAAAGTGGCATTTTTACTTGCGGTTACTAAAATATGCGTGAAATGCAGAAAGGCAGTTTTAGGCAGCTGGTTTTTTATGAATCACTAGACAATAGCCCAAGTTATTATTTCCATTAAATTTCGTTGCGGAACACTGTGGAACATTTAAACTATTTGATGTTTAAAAGTAAAAAAAATAAAAAAGCATCTAAAATTTTTTATCAAAAATGACAATGAATTTATTAATTTTTACGTGCTTAATATAAATTTTGTAATACATGCAAATAAAGTAAATGCTATCATAGTGTGAATCCATTTCAAATCATTAAAATCGGATAATATTATAAAATATAGCACGCGTTTAGAGGAACTGTTGTTTTGCTGTTTTTGTTCGCTCTAAATGATATTCCTTCAAGCATCATTTTTGAAATGATGCTGCTTGTAAGGGCAAAGCAAAAATCTTTTTTTAAATACAGATTCTAACTCTCCAAACATTATTCCAGCCAACTGTACAATCAAAATTCCCTAAATCGTAACTTCATTTTTCGATTTTTGGCCAGCTTTTTGGGTTTTTGCCCCACTGTGCGCTGTTTGGAATTTAATTTTCTTAGTTTGATTTTTGGAAATTATGCGTGCAGAAAGGGAATGAAACTGCGACGAAGCACTCAGGTTTTTACTGTATTCGTAAAATTTTTCACTCATTTTAATTTGTAAAAATTAATTCTAGCCATGCGAAAGTTTCAAAAATTTTATAAGTAATGTAAATCTGGTTTACTGAAAATCTTTAAAAAGATTGTGCTAAAATGCGAACATTTAATTACTTTTAGAGTACAAAAACTGTACTCTCCATGCGCCGGGATTTGATTCTTGTTTATCGGTGTATTTGAACGGGTCTCATAAAAAAAAAAAAAAAAAAAAAAAAAAAAAAAAAAAAAAAAAAATTGCACATAGATTATAAGAATGTTTTAGCTTCAAGAAAATAGTTTCATTTTGTCGGGACGTATATAATTGCGCCCTACAAAAGCAAAACCACAATGAAACGATTTGGTTTTTATTTATTTCGTTAAATTTTTCGCACTTTTTATATTTTTAAAAATATTTAAACCCGTCTGAACATTTCAAAATTTTTGTAGAAGGTGAAAATTTGGTCTATTGAGAAGCTTTTAAAAGATTGTGCTGCAATATACATGCTTAGATGTATTTAGCGTAGAAAAAAATTCTATCCATGAGTCACAAAGTGACCACCTTTTGCCGGTGTATTTAAAAGGGTTAAATCTTACATTTTAAAAGCCGATTGCATCATAGATTATAAGAATGTTTTTAAGCTTTAAGAATATGTTTTTTGTTTGCTGGTACCTATAGGATTGCGCTCTGCTGATGCAAAATCGCAATGAAAACGATCTGTTTTTATTGATTTCATTAATTTTTTCGCACATTTTATTCTGTAAAAAATATTTCTGTCCGTCCGAACGTTTCGAATTTTTTTTAGGGAATATAAATTTGGTCTATTGAGAAGATTTTAAAAGATTGATTTGAAATATGTATGTTAAGATAATTTTAGCGTAGAAAAAATATCCTTTCTGCGATTCGCAAAATGTCCTTCTTTTGTCAGTCTATTTGCAAGGGTTAAAATCCATATTTTTTTTAACCGATTACACTATCGGTTAGAAAAATGTTTCAACTTTAAGATCTTATTTTTGGTTTGTTTATATCTTAAAAATTACGCCCTGGAGAGGCATTGACAAAAAGGAGAAAAATAGTTTTGGAAAAAACGACAATTTTTGAATATTTATTTTCAAAGGGTTAACTGCAACATTTTTTCGAAATGATTATTGCATTTGAGACCTAAAAATATGATCTTTCAAAATATGTCTCTTAAGTTTAACTGCGTTGAGCAGTTTGGTTGATTTGGATTTAAACAAAATGATCCAAAAACAGAAATATGCGGGGGAAAAAGTTTCTTCCTTCGTTTAGGTGCGTAATTGAGTTTCTGCGCATGTGCAAACGTTTTCTTTCCCCGAACATTAAAAAAATGACTTTTTGAAGAGAGTGAGTTCCGCTTCATAATTAATATATATGAAACTAATCAAAAAATTATAATTCTGAGCTTCAGGTGCATCAGGAGAGATATTGGGCTACTCTCATAAAAATTTTGAGCCTTGTACGTGCTGTAGATTTTGCTAGCCATCGCAGACACACACACAGACAGAGCAATTTTTTATTTTATTAGTATAGATCAGGCCTGTCCAACCTTTTATTGAGCAAGGGCGCATTTCAGCTCTTGACACTCAACGATGGGCGCCATTATTCACATGATTAAAAACATGTGGCAATATTATCGCACAGCATTAGTATATGCATACATTTTAACATAATCCAAATGAATCTTTCAACAGTAGACAAAAGGCTCATACAGTTTTGGAGTTACATTAAATTTTAAATTGCACATTTTTCTATGAGAAATCAATCTCAAATATGTTTGTAGGGTATGGTGTAAAAAATTTTAATTGTACCTATAATAGAAAAAATAACAATAAACATGTAAATCAGAGGTATTGCTAGGTTTTTTTTAAATGTGAAAATACGCTTTGATTTATTTTGAAAGCGTGAACTAGTTTTATAAAAAGTACAAAAACAAAGACAGCCATGATAGTGAACCCATGTGGATGGTTCCAGAGAGATAGTCTCGAAGTGCTTTCATAGGTGCAAATCTTCCTCACAGTTTTATTAATTTTTCTAATCAAATAAATAAACAAAGCTAAAACTTCAGAAATCAAGAAGGAAAAATTAAGCCTCTTTATCCTTCGCATAGAACAGCCAATGGGCCAATGTGACTACAGCAAAAAAATAAAAGCTGAACTTTCATGCATATGTGTCTTGAAAGAGGTGATAAAAGGTGAAAAATGTTTACTTTTATGTTATTTCTTAAATATAAAAAAAAGGTAATTCCAATTATTACCAAGTTTAAGCTTTACATAATTACACTAAATACACTTATTAATAATAACTAGAAATTGTGGAAATATGCATGAGTGTGTTTCTGGCTTTTAATGCGTATATTTACAGGTTTTGAAAGTATGTCTTTTACAAATGTTAGTGATTTTGAAGAAAGCATTATTTATACTGGAATTTTACTTCTAAAATGTCTAATAACAGAAAACCTTCAAAGGGGCGCCAAGAAAATCGTCAAAGGGCGCCATTAGGGTGGACCTTATTTTTCAAGTTTCAAAATGTAATCTTCTCACCCTCTAAATTTGTTCCTTTTTATGAAAAAATAATTCTGGTAAAATTTTAGCTCAATTGAACAATATTTAGAGGTAGCTCAATGATGTAGTAGTTTCCAATGTATGAGCAATGATAAACATATGCGTACTCGCATGCTATGTCATAGAAAATAAATTCTATCTTCTAAAATATTTTAAAATGCATTTAGCTTTACATTTTTATTCCTAGAAGGCAGTACTATGCACAATAATATTTAAAAGAATAAACTGCATTTAGCAAATAGCAGTCTTTAAAGCCATTGAAGACTGGGGAATAGCAGATATACGTGCAATGTACTTTGACACTACCAGCTCAAACACTGGTTATAATTCTGGTGCATGTGTTCTTTTCGAACATAAATTGAAAAAATGAGCTCTTATCATTTGCTTGCAAACATCACATTATGGAGCTGATAATTAGTACTGCATTTGAAGTTTGCATGGGAGTCAAATCTTCACCTGAAGTTGTATTATTTAAACGCTTTCAGGAATATTGGAGCTTAATTGATAAAGACAAGTACGAAACGGGAATTTCATTTGATGATGTTACAAATCTAGTAGAAAATATTAAGCAAGAGACTATCAACTATGCAAAGAAGTACCTAGAAGAGCAAAGTGAAACAAAGCTAAGAGGTGATTATAAGGAATTTTTAGAACTTGTAATTATATTTCTAGTTGCTGTCCCAGAAAAGGGAATCAGATTTATGTCACCAGGTGCAATGCACCATGCCCGTTGGATGTCCAAAGTAATATATTGTCTCAAGATCTGGATCAAGGCTCAGTTTATATTGACTGTAAAAGAGGAAGAAGGTATACGTGATATGTGTGTTTTTACAGTCCGTGTATACTTGAAAGCTTGTATCACTGCACCTCAAGCTTCATGTTCCACATATATGACCTCTTCTTGCTCAAATCACTACTTGACTACTCATCAATACATTCGACTATTTCCAAATCACCATCACGTAAATTTGCTAATCACTTGGGGTATTTGTCAGAAGGACTTGTTGGTTTAGCTTTATTTGATAGCCGTGTGAGTTTATTAACTAAAAGACACATGGTTATTGCATTACAGAATGAAGATAATTCTAAAAAACAAGCTCATATTTATTCCAAACGAAATAGTGTTGCTCTACATTCATTCAAGAATAAAAGATTGGAAGATTTTGTCACAGCTAAGTCAATGATGTTGTTTCAATTGTTGGAACTTCCGGATGGATTTCTTGCAGTAGATCCTGAATTGTGGGAGTTAATAGAAGACTATAAACAGGCAAAAGAGGTGATAAAATCTCTACAAGTAGTAAATGACCATGTCGAACGTGCAGTTGAATTTATTCAAGAATACAATGGATTGATAACTCATGATGAAATGCAACTACAATTTTTATTACAAGTTGTTGAAGATCATGGAAAAATGTACCCAGATAGCAGAAAAAGCTGCACAACTCAACCTGCACAAATGCAATAAAATTTTAATGTAACATGAAAACCTAATAATTGCGCTGTAAATTAAATAAATTGTCGCAATTAAATCATTAAAACCTTTAAAGTGCTTACTTATTTGTGTAGCTAATATTCTGAATTTTTTCCTAATTTTATAAACTTCAGATCAATTGAGCTACATCTAAATATTTGAATTTATTGCTCAAACTTTTTACACAATGTTTTTGTATCAAAAGGAACAAAATAGAGGGGTGAGACTTGTAAAAATAATAATTTTAAAAAATCATGGCATTTAAGGTCCACCCTAGGCGCCATGGCGCCCGCGGGCGCCGCGTTGGACAGCCCTGGTATAGATAAATACTTTTTTTGTCTAATTGGTTTTTATAGATACAATTAAATGATTGGAACATCGAAATCCTTCTCGTTTAATTATGAAATTACGTTCAAGATGTTGCATGTTAACATAAATTTATATTATGGCCGTATGAGGAATAAAATCTATTTAATTTATATACATATTTACTTTTTTTGTCCAATTTATGTTCATAAATACGTTTTTTAAAATATACATTATTTAAAAATTTTTAATTGAGTTTTCTAATAATTTAACGTTACAAATTTGAATCACAATTAAAATTTTATGCCTTTTCTGTATATTGTTTTAATTTTTGAGTATAAAGATTAGTTTTTAATTTGATTTTAGATCTTATGAATTAAACACAAATTTTCAAAGAAATTTAATGGCTCTGTTTTTATTAATTTTTGAAAGAACTATGAAATTTCTTATTCGCATTTTTTTTTAAACAAAATATCAGGCATATATTTTAACAAACTAGTTATATAGTTATGAACTTTTAATTTAGCACTCTTTATGAAAACAATTTAAAATTCTTGAAAATGTTTTGGAAATTTTCAAAATATTATCTTTCATAGAAGTTTAGACATACAATGTCTAAAATTATAAACCTAGGTAAATTTAATCTGTGACAAATGAATTTAAGTTCTGGAAGTATCATCGAAAACTTATACCTTTTGATTTAATTATCACATTGGCATGCAGTTTGTATCTTTTAATTCTAAAAACGCTACAATGTTTTGCGTATGAAAAAGTAAAGAGATCCTTTTGAATTTTCTTGTCCTTTTTATCTTAATCCTCTTCAGTCGTATGTGTAGTCTAACTGGATACTATCTTTTTTTGGAAAAATTGTTTTTGACACCAGTAATAAAGGAAAATGAAATATACCATATTTAATTGGAGCATTTTACTTACCCATCATACGTAAAATAGGGTAAGTCTTGCAGTCGTTTACACGTTTCAGATACTGGAGATATATTTTTAGAAAACATATATTTAGGAAAAAAAATTGCCATCCGTCCGTCTGTCTGTAAACGCTCTATCTCCCAAACAAATTAGGATAGAGACTTGAAAATTTCTATGTACTTAGTATGTAAGATGGGACGAAGCCTATTTAATATCAGTAGCTTCGATTATCCGGAAAGTTTTTTTTTTCGGACTCTCGAAAAATTTGTTCTGATGAAAGGTATATATAAATTTTCGTTTTTTTATTTTTTTATTTTAAGGCATTAACGTAAAAGGCAATAAAATAACAAATGTTTTGCTTAAAAAACGAAGTCGATCGCATTATGATTTTCCGATTCATTTGCAATACTGTTTTCCACATTGTTCGATTTTTCATGACCCTGTATTTCATTCAAATTTCAGTTCAAATATATATTTTAATTGGAAATGAGACGCTTAATTCGACACAGTTAATTGTTAGTTAATATAATTATTATTTTTGGAATATTTATATATTCCAAATTATACAAATCACCAAACTAATAGCCAAATTATACACATTGACGTAATTTTTATTACAAGGATGTTTCTTTTACGCAATTCGATACTACTTGAGTAGTTTGGCGTTTTATACAATCTGTCGAAATTGATTCATCAGAAATTATTAATATAGCATTACTATGCATATTAAAAATATTTAAATATACATTTAAATTTCGTTGGAACCGCAATGCATTTTATAAATAGTTTACACGTGTTTTATATTTATGTATTATATTAAACATATCAATGATGGGTAAGTATTACAATGGCCCCCAACGACTAGTTTGTGTAATCAAAATTAATTTCTTTTGAAAAAATGGGTGGCGGCCGAATAAAATTTCTGTAAGACACATCGGAGTTCAAATGGTTATATTATAAATATAATTTGTTACGTAAGCAATTCAAATAAGGATACTATTCTGTTATCCCGTCGACCGATTTCTCCAAATTATACAAATCACCAAACTAATAGCCAAATTATACACATTGACGTAATTTTTATTTTAAATAATAAAAAAATAATTAGTAGAATATTAATAAAAATACAAATAAAAAGGCGAAATAAAAATCACTTAATTACGTTTTAAATACGTGTATCGTATTTAATGTCATTGAATTAACATTCACGATCTTCCATTATTGGCACTTAATCTTATAATTTGGCGATAGTATTTTGGTCGACGGGGTAACAGACTAGTACCCAAATAAGTTATATTTTTCTTTGAATAATATTATCAAAATATGACTGATGTGTAACACGATGATTTATTTTATGTTTTAAATAACAATGTTATTAGAATCAATATTTTATCTTTGCTGGCAAATAAATTTTTTCTCTTTTATATTAACAAATACGTTGAATCAAACAAACTCAAAATATTTCTGGAAATGGAACATGGTAACATTATCATAAATTGAAATGTGATCGTCATTGCTTGATAATTTTTTCTTCTATTTATAAATGCAAATTTAAACATATACAGATAAAAGAAAGAATTAAAGTGCTTTGGAAGTTTTGTCTTCAGTTTGTATTAATTTTTAATAATAATAATAATAAAAAAAACTGGTTAGATATGGTAATTTCAAAATTTTCTTCGAATGTTAATGGGTCCAGAAAAATGAAGCATAGCAGTATCACTGTTTAGGTGTTTTACACTGAAATTTAGTCATTCTCATTCATAACTGATTTTGAACATTCATAAAAATCTATGCATTAGTTTTTTAAATAGAGCTATTATAGAAATCGTGAGAAGTTCAAAATTTGAACGCCATGTATTGAGTGATTTACATCAAAATATAGAAAACGCCAATTCATGACAAAGTGTAACTTAATTTGAAGTTTGATGAATATCCATTAATTTTGCAGATTGAGCTATTGCGGAAATTGTAAAAAATGCTGCAGAGTAGCGCCAAATGTTGAGCAATTTTCACAGAATTCTACTCAGCACTAATTTATGTCAGGGTCTCAATCGGGAGTTTGATGAAAATTCGTGTATAATTCCTGAGGTAGAGCTATTGTGATAATTAAGAATACGGCTAAATAGCAGAGCCAACTGATGAGCGATTTACACCAAAAGCAATCAGCACAATATTGTATAAGGATTAACGAATCTGAAGTTTTATGAAAATCTGTTTATTAGTTCTTGTGATACAGCTATTGCGTAAAATCGTGAAAAAGACAATGTAGTAGCGTCATCTTTTGGTTAAAATACGCCAAAAATTAGTCAGACCCTGTTTATATCCAGATGTAATAGAAATTAAAGTATAGTTTTTCATAATTAGTAAGTTTTTCATAAGTAAAGTTTTTCATAATTTCGTTAAAATATATAGATCTACAAATAATCGTCTTATTTATTTTAAATATTTGCAATTTTCTGCCTTATTTAATTAATTCACAACTCTTTAATTTAGGCTGTGAATAGTGTACCAAAATATTAATTAAACATACGTATGGTTTTGTGTATTTTTTATCCAGTAATTTAAATAATAAAATCGCAATTATGTATTTATTTTACATTTTTTAAATATTTAATACAGCCATTAAATAAAAAATGGTGTACTCAGGAGGGAATTACATTTTAATTATCAAAGATATAAATTTGAAGTTTGATGTATGATTTAAACATACAAAACGTAATACAATAGCTCATACGACATTTTCTGGCATTCGAAATTTTTACTTTGTTTCGTTAAAATCATACTTTATATTTCATTACCGCATACAGCCAAGAAGCCTATAACGATTCTTAGATTAAACGTTAAATATAATTTATTTAATCTTGATCATAAACGTCTAAAAATAGATGACGCATTTAAATTAGACTTAAGTATGTAAGGTGAGTTCTATCTAAATGTATGACTCGCTTATAATGTTTATATTTAGAAAGTTTTACGATCAATATTATTATTAAAGATGTTCATGATCAATATTATTATTAAAGAACATTAATTTATAAATTCTAGTTTTCACTAGCATGGAGCTTATCTATCAAAATGTATTGGAACATTCTCACCATTTTTTCATTCGAAGTAATGTTACCCTTCAAGTATAGAATCATTATGTTTAATTTTGATTTATATAAATTAAAGAACATCGGTAAAAACGTTAAGATTTCAGGAATTTTCACACTTTAGTTTTGTAATTTTGTTTTTTAAATAATCATATTATGTGATACCGCATACTATTAACTATGTTTACAAAGAAGTAGATATGTATTCATAAAATGTAGTGGCGTGATTTCTTTTCCAGTACTATTTGGTATCATCACCCATGTGGGTAAATAACGCTATGCAAACAAAATTATAAAGTAAGATAGAATAATGTCAGGTAAATTGTCCAATTTACATGATATAAAAAATCCCTGTCGGCTAGGCCTATAGGCGGAGGTAGATTTCGAAGAGAGCTCATTTCAACAAAAAAATATATATATACGATTAGAGATAAACCCAGTTTAATAATTTCATTTGGCCGTTTATGAAAAATTTTTAATTTCATTTTTCTGCAAAAACTGGTTTTATCAGAATCATCTTAAGAAAAATTCAGCTCAAATGCCCATTTTGACAACATATTTTGAAATAAATTCGGAATTTATTTAAAAAAATCGACCAAAACAGTACATTATATAGTTCCTAAATAACAAGAAACTGTCAGTTGACTGCATTTGAGAAAAAAATTTAATTTAAAAATGAGTCATAAAATAACCGATTTGTTGTTTGAATACATCCTTAATTCTTTAATCATGATTGCTTCGGAATATTTTGTGCGAAATACTCACTTTGACAGCTTTTTAAAAAATATATTCTATCTTTATCAAAAAACTGTTCAATGCGTCACAGTATATAGTTCCTAAATAAGAGGATCTGTAAATTGGATGCGTTTGAGAGCGAAAATGGATTTTAAAACGAGTCATAAAAAACGCAATTTGCTATGTAAAAACCATTAAATTTTCAAATCACGAAGACGTCGGGAAATTCTGTTCAAAATACCCTTTTTGGTAGCCTTTTTCGAAATATATTCTGTCTTTATCAAAAAACCGATCAATGCATCACATTATATAGTTCCTAAATAAGAGGATCTGTAAATTGGATGCGTCTGAGAACAAAAATGGATATTAAAACGAGTCAGAAAAAAACGCAATTTCTTATTTGAACATTTCCTTAAATTTCAATCACGATGATTTCGGAAAATTCTGTTCAAAATACCCTTTTTGGTAGCCTTTTTTGAAATATATTCCGTCTTTATAAAAAAAACTGACCAACGCATCACGTTATATAGTTACTAAATAAGAGGATCTGTAAATTGGATACGTTTGAGAACAAAAATGGATTTAAAAACGAGTCAGAAAAAACGCAATCTCTTATTTGAACACTTCCTTAAATTTTCAATCACGATGATTTCGGAAAATTCTGTTCAAAATACCCTTTTTGGTAGCCTTTTTTGAAATATATTCCATCTTTATCAAAAATCTGTCCAACGCATCACGTTATATAGTTCCTAAATAAGAGGATCTGTAAATTTGATGCGTTTAAGAACAAAAATGGATTTAAAATCGAGTCAGAAAAAAACACAATTTCTTATTTAAACTTAAATTTCCTGTCCCGATGACTTTGGGAAATTTTGTTCAAAATACCCTTTTTGGTAGCCTTTTTTGAAATATCTTTGTCCGAAAACTGACCAGTGTGTCACTTTATACAGTTTCTAAATAAGAGGATCTACCATTTGGATGCGTTTAAAATCAAAAATGAATTTAAAAATTAGTCAGAATATAAGCAGTTTGGGTTTGAGGTTTTTTTTCCAACTCCTATTTTTATTTAATTTCTTTTTGCTATACGAATTGGTCCTATGAAAAACTTGTCAATATAAAAGTTGTAGATATTTTTGAGATGATGTAAAATAAATTTAATCAGATTTGATATCGTAAAAATTTACGGAGTTATGGATTTTTCTCTTTTTTCACTGCCCTTTTTCTTTTGGTTTTTAATTTTTTTCATGGGTAAAAGTTGATCCTATTAAAAACTTGTAAATACAAAAGTTTTAGATAATTGTAAGAACATTTACAAAAAATTTAGTTGGACTTGATATCTTGAAAATGGACGAAGTTATGAATTTTTTTCTCTCAAAACCCCTGTTTTTTTCGTCCCTTGAGCTCACTTCTAAATTTATCAAAAATCTGTCATGCATAAACTTTTGGCCCATTTTTAAGAAGTAATATAAACTTTAAACTGATTCGATATCTACTTTAATAAAGACGTTATGGTGTTTTTTCGGTTTTCACAAAAACGCCCCCTATTCCCACCCCCTTAGTCCGATTTTGCCCATTAACGAACTTAGCCGAGATTTTATCCCCTTTGATTTTATGTACCAGTTTGGTGGAGATTGGTGAAGAATTATAGAAGTTATCGTGTCCATAAAAAAGTATATATATATATATATATATATATATATATATATATATATATATATATATATATATATATATATATATATATATATATATATAAACTGGCGCGATTGCAATAGGTAGTATTTCATACGAAATCTACCTAAAAACGTGATAGTAAATTCTAAAGATACAAATTCTACAGTCCAATAAATTGACGTTAGTCACTTACTTTTCATTAACTTCCATATCATCAAATCATGATTGGACATAAATAAAGCTAATAAATTTTATCTGGACTCTTTTCACGAGTTTTTAATTTCATTTTCTTGTAAAAGGTGATTTTATCAGAATCAAATCAGGGAAGTGGATTCGATGCCCGTTTTACGTGCTCAATAATTCGAAATTTTCTAACACATTCTTAGATTAATATTTTAAAATAAAAACATAAAACTGACTGACATGATTTTTGAAGACATTTATCAGCGTCCTGGTGTTTTTACTTTTCGCTAAATTAATAACTTTATTTACAAACAATTATTTGTTTTATAGGACTACACTTTTCGTTCCCATCACTATCGCTTCAAGAAATTCCGTTCAAAAATGGTCACTTTGACATCATTTTTTAACATATATATTATGCCTCTTTTAAAAAATTGACCATTACAGAATATAATACAGTTTTGGAATAAGAGAATCTGCCAAATGCACGTGTTTGAGAGCAAAAATGAATTTAAAAAAGACCCAGAAAATAAGCAGTTTGAATTTGAATACACACCCAATACATTTTTATTAATAATATATATTATTGATAAAAATGTAAATATTTTATTAAATATATATATATATATATTATTCCTATATTTATCCCCCCAATATATTTTATTCCTTAACCGTTATGTATTTTTAGTTGGATTTTGCTGTTAGAATTAGCTCTATCAAAAACCTGTCAGTATAAAAGTTGTAAATAATACTAAGGGGGTGTATTAAAAATTCGGGAGTATTTAATATCCTGTGAATTGATAAAGGTATGGATTTTCTTCTTCTTCAAATTCCTCCCCCTTCCATTTTATTTTCATTTTTTTAAATGAGTTTTTAAAACGAGTTTTAAAGAGTTAGTCCTATTAAAATCGTGTCAATATAAATGTTTTAGGCAAAAAAAGAAAATTTATAAAAATATAATGGGATTTCATATTTTGAGAATTGACGGAGCTATGAAATTTTTTCTCCTCCTCAGTCTATTCTTATTTTTCTCAAAGTATCTGTAATGCATGAATTTTCGGCCTTATTTTTAGAAGTAATGATAATTTTAACACTAGAACCGCGGAGCGGGTCAATTTGACCCGAGACGGAAAACAATTTATAAATATGCCCAAATATTTAATTTGGTTAGTTAAAATATTATATTTTCTTATAATAATCAACATTTCTCAGTATTTTCATTATATTTTACACATAAAGTCAGCATCAATTCCCTACATTTCAGAAAATGCTAATATTCAAAATTACATTTCAATAAGTATGAGGAAAATATATTGAAGAAATATTCAACATATATTTTAAACGTAAATAAACTTGGACTTAATAAACATTAAAAATAAATCATCATATTTAAATAAATTTTGATATAAAATCAAAGAATAATTTTTAAAAATATAAAAAAATGTCAGTTACTTACTAATTTTACAGATTTATCTAATCAAATTTATTGTATGCATTGCTTGAAAAACATGGTTTTAAGTTTTGCACATAAGCAATTAAGTTTTTCAGAAACGTGTGGGTACATAATATTTTGAACAATTATCTTTAGTTTTATTTTCCTTTTTTTTTTTAATTGTGATACACTCTTTTATGCTTAGTTTCTGTTTTTCATCGTTTTTAGTGTTTCTTCTGGCCCAAATGACAAGATTTTGTTTTTGAAGGGGGGGGGGGTGAAGGGTATTTTTGTACATCTTCAACTAAGACGTGAATAAATTGACGTATACAAATAGATTTTCAGGTTAAAGATTTGCATAAAATACAAGCATTTATACCAGCAATATACAAAATATTATAAATTGCATTCATTGGACTCCTATAAAATGCAGGCTTGTCATAAGCAAACTTTCTGTTATCTGGGTAATCACACAACCACACTGAATTTGTTGCGTTTTTTTAAATAAGCGTCTATTTCTTTTTTTAGAATTACCTAAAATTTCCAAAGTTAGAGCTAAACAACAAACTACTGCTAAGCAACAAAACATTATTACCCTTTTCTCCTTGGTAAATAGATATGCTGATGTCTGAATGTGTTTGAAGAATAGCCTCATGCAATTCCGATTTTGACATTTTTTTAGAGATTTGTATTTTCCGTCGTTCTAAGACTCTTATTTTTATCAACTTCTGTAAGCAACTAGAACGGGATACGATAATGAATTTATCTGATTTTGTTAGACATGTACTGAGTAAACCTACTCACAGATATTGAAAACAATGCGTGCCCATCTACGCTTATGTTAGGCCCTTTAATATGCTTAGTCTTGCAGTTTTCTTGTCAGGCTCTTTATTACCAGAAGTGAATGCACAAGTTATGTTTAGATATTTTTCAGATTTTCATGAGTATAAAGTTCAAATTTTGTCACCTTTTGTTCAAATTCTCAATTCTTCTATTTTATATCTGATTTTTTATCTGACAAATATCGCAAACTTTCGTTCACTGCCCATAAATTTTCACCTATATTCCAATGAAAAAGTCCAACAATGTTAAGAGTATAGGTAGAGGCCGTCTTAGCTTTCATTTTCATCATTAAAATTTAATTTTTTTCATTTACAGGCAGATATTCATCCTCAATCATTGCATTCTCAATCATTTTCAGATAATAGTTTCTAACATTCCAAAGCTTCTTTTAAAGTAATATTTAGACATCGGAAATCATATCTTTACTTTCGTTAAAGGCATAATAAAAGCAACTTTAATACTACTTATAAATACTAATTGTAATTTTCTACATGAATCATCCATTCTTCACATCAAGAAAATAAGATCTTGATTGAAAATTTTCATTATCCCCCATTCCGATTATTCCTATTAGATGAATTAGGAGTGAGGCAGATATACTTTCTCATTAGTTCCAAAAAATGCATATCTATTTTGTCAGGTAAGCGTAAAAACTTATTAAGGGTCAAATTGACCCGCTTCGCGGTTCTAGGTATAAGTGTTTATAACTGAAAAATTATTTATGTTATTCACTATTATATACGAAAAGTTGTTGATTACCTTAAAATATTAAAAGTCAGAAAGGGAACCCTTTTTTCAATAAATACTTTTCGCGCGGCGAGAAATTAAACATCGATTTGGGTCAAATTGACCCGTTCCGCGGTTCCAGTGTTAAACTGATTCAACATGTATTATATCTAAGAAGTTATTGTTGTTTTTCCGATTTTCACAAAACCCATCCCTATTTCCACCTCTTTGGCCTGATTTTGCACATTAACGTACTTGACCGAGAATCTGTGTCTCTTGATTTTACATGTTAATTTGGACGAGATTTAAGAAGAATTGTGGAAATTATCGTATTCATAAATAGGTAATATAGATGTATACATATAGATAGGTAGATAGGTAGACAAACAGATAGATAAAGTTTTTTATTGAAGGTGGTTTGGGCAGAAATATGGAAGCTATCGTATTCATAAATAAGTAATATAGATGTATACATATAGATAGGTAGATAGATAGATAGACTAACAGTTAGATTAACAAGATAAAGTAAAAAAACTAAAACCCAACTACGACAAAAAACTACGCTGAAAAAGTATAAAAGTACCCCATGAATACAGGTAAAGTCACAAGCAAATGCTAGTAATATATAGATATATTCAAAATGTACAAGTACAATACTTTTTGTCCGCTAGAGGGCATAATAGTAAATTTGGTGACAAACTTTATAGCTCACAACCAACAGAATATCAAGATCAAGACCCTTCTAATGGCACTGCAGTGGTCTTATTCTGATTACTAAGTACCAAAGAAATTAAGAACGAAAAGATGTGAATTATATGCAATTAGCCCATAAATGCAAGTAAAGTCACAAGCAAATGCTAGTAATATATATATATTCGAAATGTACAAGTGAAGCGCTTTAAAATGATACCAAACACGGCATATCTAGCTTAACTTTATTTTTTTACTCTGTATATTTTGTCCGCTAGAGGGCGCCACATTGAATTTGGTGAAAATCTATATAGCCTATAACCAGCGGACAATTAAGACGCTTCTAATGATATGTCATTTGTCGAATTCTGATTAGTGGTTTAGAAGTTACGAGGGAACAGATGAACATACATACATACATACATACATACATACATACATACATACATAGCCTGTCAAAATCATAACCCTCCTTTGGCTTTGCCGTAGTCGGGTAAAAAAAAGTTTTTTGAGGATTGTTTGGGATTTTATGGGCCCTCGTAGGTAGATGTATGCAAAAAATTTTCTGAAATTCGAACATAGGAAAGAATGTAACAGGTAACATTTCATACAAAATCTACATAATCTACCTAAAATAAAAAGAAATATTTAATGCTGTTCTGAAATCCAAAAAGACATTTTTACAACATAAGTTTTACATCATTTTTGCTTCGAAAGGCTGGAAATCAGCAGGTATGGTTCATAAACTTTGTAATTAAACTGTGTTTCTCCATTTTTCGTAAATGCAATAGAATTTTCAGAAAATAGTATCAAAGTGAGCGTTTTGAATAGAATTTTCGCGTGAAAGAAGAATAACCATTTGAGAAAGGGTAAAAAGCATCTTTGTCACGCGATCGAAATCATGTATCAATATGAAATTTATTTATCATAGAACGGAAAACACAGTTTGATTTCAAATATGTTCCATAATCAGGTCTTCCAATTTCCTATGTGATATCGGCCGGCTCCGTGATGTCGACGCCAATAAGTCTGCGATGACGTTCCATGCCTAGTGCCATGAGGTCTGAAAACTGTTCGCTCCGTGATTTTTTCATTTTGAAAGAGACTTTTTGAAATTAACTTTTCTGTTTGAAATGGAACTGAAACGAAGGGATTCAGTGGTTGCCTGGTGTGCAGCAAAGAAAGAACGTTTTTTTTCTTTCGGCGGGCTCGGGTGTGAGCCGTGTATAGTTCAGGTTTTAAAGAACATCGGTAAAGGGTGTTCAAAACCTCATGCCCGGAAGGGGCTGTATATTCTCAAGTGCATTTTCCTAATGGATATATGTGTAAATTAACTGTACATAATTGTAAATAGCGCTGTGTGGTTATGTATATAGTTTTCATCGTGTACTCTGTGTGTTGGTTTTATTAAAGTGAATTGTGAAATTCTACATAGAGTCAGAGTACATTTAGTTACGACGTCACAGCTAGTGATATAAAAAATTATTGGTGGCTTGCTGTGGGATATAGGAACTGAAATAAAAAGTTCCGCGAACTCATCATCTCTGCTGTATTATTTCGAATGTGGACTGAAAACTCATCGTCTCTTCTGTATTACTTTGAATGTGGGCTGAAAAGCTGTGTCGGTCATTGAAATCAGCGTTCGAAGATTGTGAATTTCAGCTCGGAATATCAAAGGATCGAACGGTGAGTCCCTATTGTTTCTCTTGCGCGCTGAATTTTGGGGAGGTCTCAATGCCATACGCTTAAATGTTAGAAAATTAAAATAGCGTGTTTCGTTTTGTTTCCTTTTTTTTAAAGGTTATTGCACAAGAGTATTTTCGTGATTTATTATTATTATTATTCTTTGCTAATTGCTGTTTTGTTTTAAAAGTAAAACAAAATAAGAAGTGTAAAAGTAGAATATATTAAGTATTTTAAATATATTTTTTTTTTTTTTTGCATAAAGAGTAAAGTAATTTTCATTGCACAAGTAGTACGGTAATGAACTTAATTGTTTAAGTTACAGTGTTAAGTTTATTAAATTAGAAAGTTGAATTTACTGAAATTACTATTGACTTTTTCGTAGTGCATTAAAGCAATGTGATTTAATAAAGTAAAGTAATGTACTGAGTGTTTATTATTTTATTGTGCATTTTTTATGAATACTTTAGTTTACGGTTTTAATTATTTACTGTGCTTAGAGAAAAGTGTTACTCAGTTAAAAAGAAAAAAAATCTTGTTTTTCTTGGGTATTTTAATGCTATTGTGCTCAGGAAAGTTATAGAAATATTTTGTAATTGTATTTACTTTTTTGTAGTGAGATATTTTTCTGAGTTTGATTATGGCTTCATTCTTGAATAGGCAAAATAAAGATGTATTGCTTTTGCTCGCAGCAGAATTTGATACCGAAATATCTGCTGACATTAAAAAAGTGCCTTTAATTCAGGCAATTTTGAAAGCTTCTGATTATGATGAACAAATTGCAAAAGATATGTTAGAAGGGATTTTAGAAGAAAGGGAAAAATTAGCAGAACAGGAAAAATTAAATAAATTAGCGGAACAGGAAAGGTTAGAAAGAGAGAAAGATAGACAATTGGAATTAGAGAAGCTGTGATTACAATGCAATGCAGATAGTAACTCCTTAGTTTCCCCTGATTCTGTAACGGCTGAAAATAAAGATAAAAGAGTGAGTTTAAAGGATTTAGTTCCAAAATTTGACCCTAAATTAATTGATATTACCTTGTTTTTTATGATTTTTGAGAGTCAGGCGTCAAAAGAGAATTTAGGAGAATTAAATTACGTTTCCCAACTTATACCTTTGTTACCTGTAGAGGTAGCTGAAATTATTGTAAAAGAACCCTTAGGAAAAAGGGATGATTACCAGCATATCAAGAATGTTTTGTTAAAGAGATTCAGATTAGGAGCAGGGGCCCTGAAAACAAAATTTGAGACTCATTAAAGGAAGGCAGGTGCGTTATGGACTGAGCTTGTTTATGAATTAAGAAGGTATTTAGAATACTGGTTAGAAACTGTTGAAGTAAATGATTTTGAATCACTCAAAGAACTAATGCTCACAGAGCAGGTTAAGCGTAGAGTTCCTTTTGCTATTAAGGATAAATTCCTCGATGAGTGGGATGAGATTAAGACAGCGTCATATTTAGCAGAAAAATGCGATAAATTTGAAAGTGTGAGAGGGAATGTTAGGAAGTTTGATAACAAAACGTGGAATAATAAACCATATTTTAGGGATAGGAATGGGCAAGATAATGCTAGAAGTAAAGGGGATCAGGTAGTTAAATCAGGTGGGGTTGATAAAAAAGATAATGTGCGTAGGGATTTTGGAAATAAAGATAAATTTGATAGAAAAAAGCCATTTATCTGTTTTCAATGTAATCGTTCAGGGCACATTAGGCCTGATTGTCCGGATTTAAAACGCAAAAGTTCTGGAGATTTAGTCAGTCACGTGGACATAGGTGTACGTTTAGGACAGTGTTTTACTCCTTATTTGAAAAAAGCAGAAATTAATGGGATAGAACGAAATTATTTAAGGGATACAGGGGCTGGAATTGATCTTTGTGACCGTAGTTGGATAGATAACGATGATTTAATTGGGGAAGTAACGTGGATAAAGCAACCCTTGGATAATGCGTGTAAATGTTTGCCCTTGGCGAGAGTTACAATTAAAGGGGATTTTGGAATGGTGATTACTAAGGCAGCTGTGATACCGACAGAATTAGAGCAAGGTTATTATTTGCTGGGAAACAAGACAGCTGAACTTATTGAGGAATCAAAAGGTAATCCTGTGTTGGTAAATGCTGTAATGACGCGCAGTCAGAAGCGGGAACGTGAAAGGCAGATATCCGTGGTTGAAGTTGAGAAGGGATTGGATTTGGAGGATGGAGATAAAGATGAGGTGGAGTTTAATGAAGAGGAGGAAGGGATGGTTATACCTGAAAAATTAGAGACGGAGACAGGTTTGGTTAATGAATCAACGGAGAAATTTAAAGAAGAGCAGAAAAATTGCCCTTCACTTAAGCAGTTGTGGGAGAAAGCTAAAAACTCTAATGTTAAAGAATTTTGTATTAGGGAAGATAAGCTTGTACGGGTGTCGCTATCAAGGACTGGTGAAAAGAAAATACAATTATGCGTACCGGAAATTTATCGAAGAGAAATTTTAGCATTGTGTCATGAGCAGGTATCAGGACATTTAGGTACGACAAAGACAAAGGATAGAGTCCTTAGGTATTACTTTTGGCCAAATTGTTATCAAGATATTGAAAATTACGTAAAAACGTGTGATCCATGCCAAAAGGTGGGTAGTAATAAAGATAAGCGTAAGGCCCCTTTAAAACTGGTACCAATAATTTCCGAATGTTTTTCTAAGATAAATCTGGATGCGGTAGGTTCCTTACAAACTAGTAATAGAAATAACAAATACTTAATTACATCCATTTGCCTTGCTTCTAAGTATCCGGATGCCATACCGGTGGTAGATATCACTTCCACTTCCGTTACTGATGCTATGTTGCAGATTTTTGCTAAAACGGGCTTTCCCAGAGAGGTACAATCTGACTTAGGAAGGTATTTTACCATCGAGTTAACGACCGAATTCTTTCAAAAATTTGGTAAAAAAGTGTCCCGTTGCTCAGTCTGCCATCCGGAGTCCAATTGTGTGGAAAGATTACATTCTACATTAAAGAAAGCCATTAAAGCCTTATGTCTAGAATCAGGTCGTGATTGGGAAGAAGTTTTGCCTATGGCACTGTTCGCTTTAAGAACAGTAACGCATGAAAGCACGGGGTTTAGTCCCGCTGAACTCGTTCACGGGAAGAATTTGCGTATGCCACACACTTTGGTGTATGAAAATTGGATGGGTGACGAGAGTACAGACCAAAATGTGGTAGATTATATTTTGAATCTGACAAATAGATTGAAAAGATGTCAGGAGTTGGCAGTCAAGCGGATTGAGGAATGTCAGGACAAGCGAAAGTTATGGTATGACCGGAATGCAGTGATAAGAAAGTTCAAGGTTGGGGACCAGCTGTTAGTTTTGGTAACCTCTAAATCTCATAAGATGGCTGTAAATTGGATCGGGCCAGGTACGGTCACGGGAGTAATTTCAGAAACTAATTACACCGTTAACTTACCGGAGAAGCGAAATAAGGCGACAATCTATCACGTTAATTTATTGAAACCTTATTATAAGCGGCCGGAATTTGTTAAACTGGTAATTGATATCGATTCGGAAGAGGTGGAAGAAGATGCCGAAATACCGTACCCCATGCCAAACCCCACACAAATTGATTTTTGGGAAATCGTGGACAACAGTGGGCTAGAGAAGAGGGCGACAGAAATTCAAATTAATACTTTTAAGGAAGTCATAAAGCGAAATAAGAAAGTGTTTTCTTCAGACCCAGGACTTACTCATTTAGTGGAGATGGATATAGAATTAGTTGATGAAAGGCCGGTGAGAGCCAAATCTTATAGAATGTCGCCGAGGCAGACAGAAATTTTAAGGGAGGAGATAAGAAGATTATTAGATTTGGGAGTAATTGAGGTAGGACAGTCCGATTTTACGTCCCCCATGATTTTGGTAGAGGTTCCGGGAAAAGATCCTCGTCCTTGTGTGGACTATAGAATACTAAATTCTAAGACTCGAACGGAATTTTTTCCACTCCCGAATATAGAGGAGGTAGTAGAAAAGGTGAGTTCTGCGACCTTTATTACGGTGATGGATTTAACCAAAGGTTATTTCCAAATACCACTGACCAAAAGGGCCCAAAGGTACGCTGCATTTGTGACACCTTTTGGGGTATTTTTGCCTAAGGTCATGATGTTTGGTCTCGTGAACGCTCCTTTCTACTTCTGTAAATTAATTTCTATGGTTCTGGGAGGTCTGGAATCGTTTGCCTTGCCGTACATTGATGATATAGCGGTGTTTTCACTTACTTGGGAAAGTCACATGAAGGATATAGCCGAGGTCCTAAAGCGCTTATTAGAGGCCGGTTTTACAGTGAAACCCACAAAATGCAGATTTGCACAAGACAGCGTGAAATTTTTAGGTCATGAGGTAGGTTCGGGAAAGAGGTCCCCCAGTGACGTAAAAATTAAAGTAATTTTGGATTTTCCAACACCCTCAACTAAAACACAAGTAAGGTCATTTCTGGGAATGACGGGCTACTATTCTCGTTATATAAAAGATTATGCAATAATCGCGGTTCCTCTAACTAATATCTTGAAAGGGAAAATAAAAAAAGAAAAGGTAGAGTGGAATGAGGATTGTGAAAAGGCTTTTCAGGAATTAAAAAGGAGGTTGACCCAGAGTCCTGTTTTATATGCCCCTGATTATAGCCAAGAGTTTATTGTGCAGACCGACGCAAGTTTATATGGTGCTGGTATAGTTCTGTCACAGATTCGTGATGGGGAAGAGCATCCCATTTTATATTTAAGTAAGAAATTTTCTAAAGCAGAGCAGAACTACAGCACTATTGAACGCGAATTAGCAGCGATTGTATATGGTCTTAAAAAGCTGAATCATTATCTGGATGGGCAGCGGTTTGTTATACAAACAGACCACAATCATTTGACCTATCTTAAAACAATGATGGGGGAAAATGCTAGATTGACTACGTGGGCATTATATTTACAGGCATACAATTTTGAGGTTAAGCACAGACCAGGAAGGCTTCACGGGAATGCCGATGGACTGAGTAGAACTGAGTAATAGTGTGTGTAAATATTAAAACCCAATCATTGAATTCACTCATTTATATTTATTATACATATATTGAATTTTATTTAATTGTATTAATTTTGTGTATTATTTAGTATAGAACTTTATGTTGCATATTCGAGAATAGTACTGTGCCATTCTTTCGGCTCAGATGGATATCTCAGATGAGTAGCACGTTGTGTTTAGTGAATTTTAATCATAAGTTTTTTTAATTATTAATATGCATTTATTTTAATAGTGTTCTGGTATTGTGACCTCTCAGGTTTGGCGTGTCGGGAGTGACGAAGGGCTCAATGCCGTCTTCCCAATCTTCAATTTTCATAGGTGTATGCACCCTATGAAAATCTCTTTAGGGGGAAGGAGCTGTGATATCGGCCGGCTCCGTGATGTCGACGCCAATAAGTCTGCGATGACGTTCCATGCCTAGTGCCATGAGGTCTGAAAACTGTTCGCTCCGTGATTTTTTCATTTTGAAAGAGACTTTTTGAAATTAACTTTTCTGTTTGAAATGGAACTGAAACGAAGGGATTCAGTGGTTGCCTGGTGTGCAGCAAAGAAAGAACGTTTTTTTTCTTTCGGCGGGCTCGGGTGTGAGCCGTGTATAGTTCAGGTTTTAAAGAACATCGGTAAAGGGTGTTCAAAACCTCATGCCCGGAAGGGGCTGTATATTCTCAAGTGCATTTTCCTAATGGATATATGTGTAAATTAACTGTACATAATTGTAAATAGCGCTGTGTGGTTATGTATATAGTTTTCATCGTGTACTCTGTGTGTTGGTTTTATTAAAGTGAATTGTGAAATTCTACATAGAGTCAGAGTACATTTAGTTAAGACGTCACACCTACCTTTACTTTCCAATTTTAATTAAAAAATGAATTTGTAAAAGTATCAAAACGTTTTGCGCTTATTGAGTAGAGCAGTTAAGAACAGCCTTAATGTATTTTTTTACAATTCAACAGTGGATACTTTTTTCAGAAATATTTTTTAACCCTTTCCGGCGCACTGTGCCCAGTCCTGGATATCTAATTTTAATTCCAATCTTCCGAACAGCACCAATAATATCTTAGTAAAATTTTGCGTTTACAATGAAAGCCTAAACTAGGGGATTTTTAATTTCTATAAAAGTCGTTTTTAAATTCCGGTGACAGACGATAATTTCTTGTTTTAATACAGAATTTGTCCGTGCCGGAAAGGGTTAACATAATCGAATTTCTTAATCAAATAAATGTGCATAAGCTTGAAAAAATATTTTATACGTTCGTGTTCTTGCTATTTATCATTTATTCCTTTACATAAAAAAATGGATTAGATTATTTAGATTTTTTAAATTTATAATCTCAATATCTACAAAAATGAAAATGTATGTCGTAAAAAGTTTGGATGTTCTTTTCAAGTATTATATTTCCTGTTTCGTTCGAAAAAACGATTTTATCCTATATAGCTTCTTTTAAAAGCTTCTTGCATTTCCTTTGAATATGCATTAGTTTGTGAGAGGTATGCAAACAAGATTAACGTTAATACAAATTTATATATATGGCAACCAAAAGAAAATGTGTGTAATATATGAGAAATTGATAAGTTTATGTTGTATACTTATTCAAGATTTTTTGTAAATAATCTGTATTTTGTATTATGCATAGATAAAAAGATATGTTGATATAAAATTAATAAATTCATTCTCAGAATTATGTTTTTACACAAAACGTCCAAGAACTCCACAAATAATCTTCAAGGGAACGTTACAAATAACAAATTTTGTACTCCAAACTATTAAACCGGGAAGCGGAAGACTATCACCTCATCGATTTCGAGGATGAAAATATAGGATTAGTTACAGCTCAATTAGCATATGAAAACGCAGTCGGTCTGCCAAGTCATATCTCGGCTAAATGGCTATGGATCTAAAAGATTTTGATGCTGAAAAGTATTAAATAAATATATTTTATGCACTGAGAATGTGTATATAATTTTCTGCCTTTTTATCGAAATGTGTTTTTTAATGTTTTTTTTACTCTTTTCAAAATTTCTATTTTAGATAAAGATTTGGAACTGATTAGAATAGTTTTAACTAATTTGTTTCTGTGAAAATATTTCATATTACTGGTTTAACATTCCCACTGCGCGACCGGATATATCCGTTCACTAGGCGTCAGGTTTCACTAGAATTGAAGCTTTATTTAAATTAATATAATTCTACAAATATAATCCAGTTTTATGAAATTAAGTTATGATTGATACTTTCAATCCTTATAAGCATATACGTTAAATATATATATATATGTTAGAAAATCCCTCTTTTATTAACATTTAAAATAAATTAAGGAGAAAACAATATTACATTATTTCCCTTTTGCTCGGCGGTCAGGGGGTTAAGTGAAAACATATTTTTTTAAACAACGAAAAATATGTTTCTAAAATTTTTACAATTCTCAAAGTTTTTTTAACAAAATACTTTTAGTTTCCTTTCTATTGAGCCAAAATAAAAATCGTACCTCATTGTTCTCAAATTATATGTTTTCTGATATCACAATAAATTTTAAGGTGATATATTTAACAGTCTTTTTAAAAATGTATCAAAAAAACATATTGTTCAAAAAAACATGTAATAAATTATACAGTTCTTGAACAATTACTTATGGATGAAAATTATTTCTGTGGATTTATATAAGGACTATAATGTAAGTACTGTAATTTTGATTTCATTTTTATCTCTAAATGTAAGTAAAATACATGATGTTAAATATTTCACAAAAATTGCTCCGTTTTGCTTATTGAGATATTTCATATACATTAACGGTTTGTAGCCACAATTTGCATTCATTTTAAATATTTATATTAAGCGAATAAAGAACAACTATTATAGAGGTCGCCATACTGTCGATCTATTAATTAATATCATATTAACTAATTCCTTTTCAGGATTGGCCGGTTTGTTTAGATATTTCATGCTGCTTATTTTAACTGAAATAATTTATAGGATCAGCAATTGATTGATAGGATTTGTCTACCAGTAATGAATAAAAATAAAATATACACACTAAAGCAATTGCTGTGTTAAAAATGTAATGCATTCTACTAACATGAACTAATACATTAATATTAATTAAAAAAATAAGAAACAATTTATTTATCAGTACTGAAATAATTTCTATTCAAGATAGATGAATATCTTAATCATACACTTATTTATGAATAAAATAAAAAGTATAGAAATTGTGAATGTTGATATTTATAATTGTCGTATAAAGTGACATTTTTATGGATAATTACTTTTTTATCAGTTTTACTCATTTATTATATGAATAAATAATTTTTTCATCATATGAATTGGATTTGTTTTCCATCTCACAAAAGATGCACGATACAAAAGTCTTTCCACTTTTTATATTTTTTGTCAGTTTATAAAAGACATCATCATATGTATTTCCCTCTGAGAGCGTGTGACAGTAGATTAGTCTGTAAAAGAAAGTGTGTAAAGCTTTGTAACGCCATCTTTAAATTTGAATTTGCTTTTTAGATAATAAAAGAAGTGTCTTACATGTTAGGAATTGCTAATAACAGATTTGTGTACTTTTACATAGTGCACTTTGACATAGTTTACATCGAGTATACTTTTTGCATATTTTTATTGAGGACACACAAAAAATGCATATATGCGAAAGGGAAGATTTTATGCAGTCTGTGAAGAATTTTGGTGCATATACACGTAAGATAAATTAATATTATTATAAATTAATATACTTGAAAGATAAGTTTAAATTAAAGTATGAAATGACTTTTAAATCTGAAGAATTTTGGTGTGTGTATATACGTAAGATAAATTAATATAATACAAAGAAAATTTTAAATTCAAGTATGAAAAAAATTTTAAGTTTAAACCAGCGTAAACATTAGTGCAATTTTATACTCTTCCTGAAATAACTAAAAGAAAAATTACATATATTTATGAACTTTAAAGAGAAAACTTCTACCATGTGTTAAATTTGACATGCCAAATTGTTTTTAACATACAGAATACCCTATTACAGGAAAAAATAAATTTAAATAAAAATATAGAAAATGCGTACAGTGGGGTACAGATTATATTACTGTTACTTGTTACAACTGTTTAGATACAAAGAGGAAAGGGTTATAAAGTGTTGTAGATATTCCTGTCTGACACAGAAGCTTTACAATTTTACGAGCATAATGACCTCTTTCGATTTTTTCCTATTATACGTTATTTCTCAGAATCTTCAATTGCTATTGCTTTCTTAACAACATATACCACTTACTACACATAAATATTGAATCGAATTTGCATATTTATGGGCAGTGAAAGCAAATAACATTGGATAGAGTTACAATGTCGATCTTAAGTTGTCAACGTACCACCTTTCATTTGATTTTACCTAACAATGTACACGTAACATACCTTTATATACATATATATATATTAAGGTCCCTGTCCTCACTCGAGGAAACGCTCGCGAGCTAATGCTATTCCTATGGGGAAGCATTTTTCTAATAACTCTTTTGCATTTTAACATTTTTGAATATTTTTTTTTGCATTGGATAGCTGAGATGCATGCCGACAGCGAACTTTTTTTACTTTTTTGATTTTGGTTGCAGATATTTCTTACAAAGTTAGTTTCACTTTCAAAACCGGTTTCGAAACTGAAAGTACTTTTTAAAAATATATTTGCAACCAAAATCGAAAAAGTAAAAAAGGTGCGCTGTCGGCATGCATCTCAGCTATCCAATTCAAAAAAAAAAAAAAAAAAAAAAAAAAAAATATTCAGAAAGGTCAAAATGCGAAAGAGTTATTAGAAAAATGCTTCCCCATAGGAATAGCATTAGCTCACGAGCGTTTCCTCGAGCGAGGACAGGGGCCTTAACATGAAAAATTAAGTAGAAATTCAAATATTCAATGTAAACTAGCGTGAAAAATAGAATAAAAAGTCGTTAAAACTTACAAAAATCATTAAACTATAATGCATGCCACAACAATTAGAAAGAGAAAGCTATTTCATTTCTACATAATTGGAAATGCACTTTTCTGAAAGAAAGAAGTGTTTATTAATCATTGTAGCATGTGTTCAAAAAGGTATTTTTGAAACAATATTTTCTGAGCATTTTTTATATACGATTTTTTTCTCACTGTTAACATATTTATTTCATTTTATTCTCTTACACAAGAAAATGGATGCATTTCAGTATATATATAAAAAAAATCTCTGGAGCAGGGAAAATATTTCATGGAAAAGGCTTTACACTTTTTCTAGAAAAATTCTTTTTCCTGTTTTCTTCGAAAAAGGGCTTTCATCATGTGCATCTTCTTTTAAAAGCGTGTTACATTTCCTCTGAATATGTATTAGTCTATGAAAGTGATAGTAAATAAGGCTTTACTATTCGGTATTAAAATGTAAATATCTATCTATCTATCTATCTATATATATTAAGTACATATCATGATATGTACATATATATATTTTTTTTTTTGCATACCACAATCTTGTTTTTCTCCCTATTTTCTTATATATACATAAACTATCGGATGAAAATTCATGTGTGTTTTTAATATATGAAACGGAAAGCGTGATAGCTTGCAAATAATTCTCTTAGTGTTTTAATTAAGGATGAAGCATAAATAAGTATTATATAATTTTGAAAGAAACTTTTTAATATTTTCTTAAGTGTGAGCACACCTCTGTTAAAGAAATATTTTTTTAGCAAAAAAGTTAATAATAAGTAGCTGCCGTGAAATTACTATACATATGAAATGAATTACCTCAAAATTTACTTATTGTTTTTTACGCTGACAGCAGCCTGGATCGGAAATTATATAACTAAAATTGTACATTTTTTAATGCATTCTTATGAGATAAATATACTTAGGATAATTATATTCAAATATAACGCTACAATATATCTTTTCCTGAGAGATCTATCAAATCTTACCTAGAAGCCGTCAGCTGCATTTCCAAATACACATCTTATTCTCAATCCCTGCCGCCTGCCGCGTTGAGGGTTTTTTATGGACAGAGTTTTCGATCTGATCATCGACCATAGTTTGTTATTACTATTTTTACTAACAGTTTATGCCGAAAGAATTTTGGGATGTTGTTGCTTGCGAGGGCTTATAGTTCTCTAAATATACCAGCATTTCACTTTTTACGAAAAATGGTATGCACAACCTTGAACTTGGACATTTTCTATAGAAAAGATGAAATTTTTTAAGGCTTCAAACTTACAGATTATTCATCAAATATGATCTACTTCAACATATAAATAAATCAAGCAAATCAAAAATACAACTATCAAAACATCAATTGAAATGAAAAAAACTTCTTTAAACACCATAAAATAAGTTAACTGCGCAAGGCCTTTCGAAAGAACTTAGTCTTTCTTCGTCAGGCGCAAAAAAGACGTGCGTCCACAATGAATGTAGCGGCACGACTGAAGGGGAATGCGGGAGGGAGAGGGAGCAAGCAGAAGGAACAGCCAATAGGAAAGAAGAAGGCAACAGCCAATCACGGAAGAGCATAAACAAAACTAGATAGACAATGAAGGAGAGGAAAGGAAGAAGGGGGGAAGGGAAATGGGAAAAAAGCAGGGTAAATAAAAAAATTAACTAAAAGGAGAGATTAAAATGAAATAAAATGTACGCAAAAAATATATAAATTAGTAGTAATAAAAAAAAAATAAAAAATAAATAAAAAAAAAATAAATAAAAAAATAAATAAATAAATAAAAAAATAAAATAAAATAAAATAAAATAAAATAAAATACATAAAAATAAAAAATAGTTTACAATTATAAACACACATGAATATACCTGAAAAATAGAATGCATAATATATATATAAAAAAAAATAATAATTAAATAATAAACTTAATTATGAAGCAGTGCTGAACAGATTCTTCCAGGCAACGGAGAGGGTTTTAGAATCAGATTTATCATTAACAATAATATCACGATTAATATAAATAGCTAAGTTTTCAAGAAAGTCTAACTCAGAGGAACTATTGGCATTAAAAATAATTTTAGCAGTTTGAAAATTGAAACTATGGCCGGAATCCCAAGAGTGTTTAGCAACAGAAGATTTAGAAATTTCTTGATTAATGACATACCGAGAGTGTTCTTTTAGGCGTTTTTCGAGATTTCTTTTAGTTTGACCAATATACGATAAATCACAGCCATTACAAGGAATATTATAAATACCCCATTTTTGGAGGTCAGGGACAGGACATTTCATGGAAGGAAATTTTAATTTATTGACTGGTTTAAAGATAACATTAAAATTGAAACGTCTTAAAACTTTAGCTAATTTAAAACATAAAGGAGGATAAAAAGGGAGGACGACCAAATTATCAGGTTTACTTTTATCAATATTAGAAAGAGTGGAATTGTTAGGGGGTCTATTGAATTTGCTCACAGCAGTATTAATGATAGAAGGATTGAATCCACGTTTTACAGCAACAGATTTTAAATAATTGAGTTCATTCTTAAGAGATGCAAAATCGGAACAAATTTTGAGAGCACGATAAACATAAGTATAAAAAACACCGATCTTTTGATTGACAGGATGATTTGAGAGAGCATGGGGTGGATTAGAGACAGAAAAAGGTTTTCTATAAACACAAGTTTTGAAAGAAGAATCACATTTGGTAACTAAAACATCAAGGAAAGGGAGTTTATTACAATTCTCTAACTCAAAAGTAAACTGAATATGAGGATCAATAGAATTGACAGTTTGAAGAATTGTAGAAATATCAAATGGATTATCCAATAGGACGAAAGTATCATCAACATAACGAATCCAACATTTAAAATTGATCAGATTTAATAATTTATCTTCAAAGTAATGCATATAAATATCACAAAGAATGGGAGATAAAGGATTACCCATACTTAAGCCTTCTAGCTGTTTGAAAAATTTATTATCGAATTGAAAAGTAGTAAGAGTTAAGCAAATTTTAGTTAAATTAACATAATCTTTGACCTCAATATCCGAGAAATGAAATTCACGTAATCTTTTTTCCAAGCAAGAAAGAGCGCCTTCAATCGGCACATTTTTTTTAAAAAAAATGATGTTTTATCAAAACATCATTTTTTTTAATCTGAATTTCAAAATAATGGCTCTTAAGCACAACAGGCCCTACCTATAAAAGAGACACATTACTAACATTACTAACGCAAATATCAGTAAACACTCTATCTGTTACAAACTTCATATTTTTAAGTGAGAATCAAGAATTGTTTTCCTGGTACTGTGCCTTTCAATATTATAGGCAAATACAAAATTTCCATTACAAATAATAAGAAACATATTACTAATTAGTCCAAGAATTATTTTTTTCTAAATAGATGAATATCGTAGGGAAACATTTTTTAAAAATAAAACAAAAAGAATAGAGTTTGTAAAAATTGATATTTATATTCGTTTTACAAAGTGCATTTTTAGATGATTAATATATATATATTTATCAAACAATAGTATATTTCCAGTTTTAATCGATTATATTATGTATAAATATTTTTATTTTCATAAGAAATGGATTTTTTACATCCCAGGAAGAATGTTTGATGGAAAAGACTTTCAACTTTTTTTTATAGTTTTATATGTTTCTTTCGAAAAAAATTTTATCATATGTATTTCTAACTAAAAGCGTGTTACATTTCCCGAGTCTGTGCATTAGTCTGTGAATGAAAGTGGGTAAATCTTTATTGTATCATCTTGAAACTTGAATTTACTTTGCAGAATAAAAAAAGAAAGTTTATTATATTTCAGGTAACTATAATATCAGTTTTTTGTATTTTTATACAGGTTTTCATTAGGATTACATGAAAGATGTATATTAGTGAAGGAGAAGATTTTACGAAGTCTCTGAAGCTTTTCATAAACATACATACGTAAAAACTTTTACAAAAAAAAAGTAACTTTAGATATTACCCTAACAATAATTCATCAAAACTAGAATTAGCAATTGAAGTCCAACTTTGGTAGATTCGAAGTTATAACATATACATTATAACTATATATATATATATATATATATATATATATATTGGGAGGGGTAGAGAAAATTGTTCGGAATGATAATTACATAGGAAAGAAGGGCAAACGTAATCCTAACGGAATAAAGAAACACGAAGATAGTAAGGCCACAGCATAGAATGTAGTGTAAAAGGCATTTTTACACTACACGTTACACAACCAAACAATAATATGTAAAAAGTATGAAATAAAGGTATCATAGGATGTGCTAGAAACTGCGACCAGTTGCACGATGCCGACGCGATGTGGATAAATATACAGAAGCATAAATCAAATGATCTGTGAGGTCAAGCCACTACCCCCCTTTGTTAGAAAATTTCTGTCCGAATGGTCCGTATACACCTTCCGTAATGAGATGGTGCCCTATCTTGTAGAAACATCATGCAGTTCCGGGCAGGTGTAAAAACATCGGTAAACCAATCAAGAAATCTGAAATAAGAAAAAATAACCCTTTGGCAACACTGTGTCGACCTTGAGACCTTGCATACATTACCACTTATCGATATTCGTTCATGCTTTCCTATATAATTATGATTATCGCAAAACAATGCGAAATCGAAGCTATAAAATCTACCCGAAAATATAGACATCGTCGTTTTACTTCAAACGCGTGAAAAGTAATTTAAATATCTTACAAAAAAATGAAGCTTCAAAACATTTCACTTAAAACTTAACACAAACTTTATTCCAGAATAATTCTACTACTTCTTTTTAATTTCTCGTGATCATCTGTGAAAAATAAAACTATGACCATGGACTTACTATGAGAGTGTGGACACCAAGGTAATTACAAATATTAATCGCATTCGCGACATTCTCCCACCTTGAGTTTTCGACAGATAAACTCAACAACGGGTACAATAAAATATAAAATAAAATATGACTAATATTTACATTACAGTGATAAGATACAATTCTTACAATATTACATTTCTCAAAACAGGTAAATAAACATTTTCTTCTGCAAAATTCAAATACAATTAAACATATTATTACAAATTCAAATTAACACTATGAAATATACTAAAAAATAAGAATAAAGTTTTTTGTTGAAACAGAATTTAGAGTTAATAACGTTTTGGGACAGTCACTATTCTGCCACTTCTCGTTCTTAATACTGGATCACTAGAAAGTTCTTTTGGAATCTCTAAATTGTACAGTTTTTTGGACAGGTCGCAAAAGTTCACCATTTTCAGTTTTTAATCGTGCAACTCTTGGGTGGCCATCTTTACCAGAAATAAGTTCTTGCACTCGGGCTAAAGCCCAATAGGCACGTTTCTTATCAGACTCTACGAGTACGACATCACCAACGGTCAGTTGCTTGACATTCTTTTGCAAAGAACTTTGCTGGCGCAATTGTCCTAAATATTCAATACGAAATCGCTTACGTAAGTGTTCTCGAACATGTTGCCTATACTTAACTCTTTTATTTAATTATTGCGCGTCAATTGCATCAAAATCTCTCACATCTGAAGATCTTATGTCCTGTAAAAACATTGATGGTGTTAACGGTGCTAGATGGTTCACATCTTCAGTAACATAAGTTAGAGGTCTAGCATTCACAACTTGTTCACAATCACAGAGCACTGTGAGCAGTTCTTCGTAGGATAATGAAGCTCTACCTAGAACTTTTCTCAGTATCCGTTTCATCATTTGTATCAATCGCTCCCACCAACCGCCCCACCAGGCAGCGGTAGGTGGGTTAAATTTCCAGCGAATCTTTTGTGTTGCTGCAACGGCAGAGATTTGCTCCCAATCTATGGCTGAAAATGCTGTGTCTGCCCCGACGAAATTTCCGCCGTTATCAGAATACACGGTGGTTGGTCTTCCTCTTCGCGCTATAAAACGCCTGAAAGACTGGAGGAAAGCATCTGTAGATAATGACGTAACTAATTCTAAGTGTATGGCCCTATACACTGCACAAGTGTACAGAACAATCCAAGCCTTTTCCTCATTTTTTAAATATAATGGGCCGGCTAAATCAACTCCAATTATCTGAAACACTGCTGCGTCTTCAACTCTTTCTGTTGGTAATGCAATAGAAATCGATTCTGTCTTTTGTGCACTGAATCTTCTGCATCGTACACATTTCTGTACTACTGCTCGAATAGTTTTCCTAGCTTTTACGATCCAGTGGTCTTCTCGTAACGATGTCATCATAAGAGCCACTCCTGCATGCAAAAGCTCTTGGTGTTTCCAGGAGATCAGGCGGTGGACTACAGGAAGGTCAGAAGGCAAAAGAACAGGGTATTTAAAATTGAAAGCATCTTCTCTATAAATAACTTGCGTTTTCACTCTTATAATACCATCTTCATCTAGGATTGGTCTCAAGCTACGTATCTTCTGATTATTCTTCTCGTTGAATCTGTCTTTCTGAATCAAAATTATCAATTTTCTTTCGGCTTGTTCTAATTCCAAACACGTAAGTTCAGAAACTTCTTTTGAATTAGGATTTCTTAAATTGTTTAAGAATCTTAAAATCCAGGCGATCAATCTTATAATTTTCTTGAAAGATGAAAACCGTCGATAATACCAATCACTAGATTCTGTGTTCTTGTTCATTGCTGAAATGACACTTTTCCGTTTTTCAGAGTTAATAATTTCTTCATCGGGAATTTCGACACTTTGAGGCCAAGTATATTCAGGTTGAGCCAACCAATCCGGTCCCTCCCACCATCTTAATTGTAAAAATTGTTCAATCGAACAATCTCTGGAAGGGATATCTGCCGGATTAAATTTTGCTGTAATGTGTCGCCATTGGTTCTTTTGAGTTAAGGATCTGATTTCTTCTACGCGATTCAAAACGAATGTTTCCCATAGAAATCTCAAATAATCTCTATCATCTTCTTTAATACTAATTTTTAGAAATGCCTTTTCTATATCGGATACTGCACTAACAGGATATTTCCGAAACTGATGCAATATAGAAGGAATCATTTCAATCAAATTTAATCCCTTATTTAGGCAATCATTTAGAGAAGGGGAACCTTTAACATGAGCCGAAGCGTCAAAAACTGGTCTAACTTTAGTAGTTTCACTCGATTCTTTAAATACAGGTCTGTGTGGCAAATAATGTACTTTAGTTTCTTTATTATCAACCACCCTTTCAATTATTCCTGCATTTATCCACGAATCAAATACTTCGCTATATACCTCAATTTTATTTAAATTAATTTTTTCCTCGTTGTAGCAAGCCGCTTTTCGGCCAATTCTCTATTGTTAGGTAAGCAAGCTTTATCTAGCATCCATGGCAATGCTACTTCGTATCTCCCTTCTGAATCTATTCTTATATTACTCTTAAAATGCTGCATAGTTTCTTCATGAATTTCAGATTTAGTTTTGGATTCAACTGGATCCGTTATACCCATAATATCCAGCTTCCACAAATCAGCAACGGAACAATTGTTCCAAAGTGATGAAATAATCATAGCAGCCTTATTTGTTTCTGATTTAATACTTGGAATTTTTCCCATTAGAGTCCATCCCAAATGGGTTTTTACCGCAACCGGACCACTTTCTAAAACTTTAATATTTCCGGTGAGTAATTTTCCAGCCACATCAGAACCAATCAATAATTTAATTTCATTTTCGGTTTCACATGAACTATTTTCAACATTAGAAATTTTAATGCCATATTTACTTAATTCTGATAACCAAGGCCCAGTTGGCACTTTTCGTATTTTAGAACAAATAACAGGAACATCTAAAACATGCATATCACATTTATAACTATTGTCTATGCTACTTAAGTGAATTCTATACTTATTATGCTTTGTTTCACTTGTTTCAATATTACCAAATAATGTGTGAATTAATTTAATTTCACCAATACTTTTATAATTCAAATATTTAATTACATCTCGTGATAAATAGGAACGTTCGGATCCTGTGTCAATAACTCCACGCACGATTTTCTCTTTTCCATTGTGCTTTACACGGACACTCAAAGTTTGGAGTAACACAGTAGGATCCGAAGCTTGAGTAGTTAAAACAGTGTCACTACTCCCTGATTCATGTTTATGACTTTCTAACGACACATTACCACCTTCATTAAAAACATTTTGACAAAATATAAAAAAAATGTCTTTTACCACAATTCGTGCATTTAGTTTTAGAGTTACAATTGCGTGAAATGTGGTTTTTCTTCAGGCAAACAAAGCATGCTCCTTTTTTCAAAATTAAGTTACGTTTCTCATCAAAGGAAAGCGAACTAGCTTTAAAACATTTTTCTGATAAGTGACACTTGTCACAAAATATACACAAATCTTCACGTTTTTTAACTAAATTCTTATTAGACTTATTATTTATAAATAAATCTGTGGCAGTTGGCATTGAATTATATTCATTATTACATTTATGATATTTCTTTGGGTTTTCAAAACCAAGATTGGAATGAGCCAAAAGAACCCGCTCTTCCGCAAGTACTTCATTTTTAAAAAAATCAAGGATAGAATTTAATTGGTTCTTACCTTGAGCAGTCTTCTCAGGCTGTCTTTTCCAGATTTTTAATATATCATGAGGTAGACAAGATTCTACAAGTGGGAAAAGTATGCTGGCATATTTCTCTTCTGTGACACCTAAGGATTCTAGAGACCTAAGTTTTGTCTCTAGATTATCATATAACGTCGATAAATTAAAATTCTTGCTTGATGATCTATTATTATTTAAGACTAATTGAAGAAGGTCTCTAACATATATCTCAATAAGTGTATCTTCTCTGCCAAACCTTTCTTTCAGATGTAGAATTACTTTTGGATAATTATCAGCAGAAACCGGATAACTGTTTACTATCTGTGCTGCTTTGGATTTCGGCGTTATCGCCTGTAAAAGATAAACAAATTTCAAATGGTCATCTAAAGTAGTGTCTTCATGAATTTTGCTGAATGAATTCCAAAAGGTTAACCATAATCTTGCATCGCCATCAAACGGCTGTAAACTTATTTCTGGTAAGCGAAGTGGTCGGGACAGCGTTCTTTCAACATCTGTATAATTCTGCGATCGGAGTTGTTCTTCGATAGGCTTCACCAAAAATGTCTTTACTTTTTACTTTATAGCAATAAATTTTTCTGTATACTCCTCGCATGCTTCAAATTCTTTAGAATAATCTTTTTCTACAACTTTCTCTGTCAACATAAAATTCAAGATTTCTTCATCTACAGCTCGCAATCTTGTGCTTTTATCTTCCAGTTGACACATTAAATTCTCTATTAAATTAGCATCTGGAGTTGCGTCGTTTAAAGCTTCATTTAAAGCATTATAAGTTTTCGTAAATCCAGTTCTAAGAGGAGTTCTTTTGATTTTCAAAGCATCCATTTTTTCTTTTTTTCAATGACAACTTCTGTTAACAAATAAAAAACAGTTACTTCTCACACGTCCCTATTATTTCGGACGCCACATATCGCAAAACAATGCGAAATCGAAACTATAAAATCTACCCGAAAATATAGACATCGTTGTTTTACTTCAAACGCGTGAAAAGTAATTTAAATATCTTACAAAAAAAATGAAGCTTCAAAACATTTCACTTAAAACTTAACACAAACTTTATTCCAGAATAATTCTACTACTTCTTTTTAATTTCTCGTGATCATCTGTGAAAAATAAAACTATGACCATGGAGTCACTATGAGAGTGTGGACACCAAGGTAATTACAAATATTAATCGCATTCGCGACAATGATTCCTATCGATGTTTTCTACATTACCACCAAGTTTGTACACAGCATTCAGGGATACCCTGCAGACAAGGTGCTTTAATATGCTAAAAATATAAGTTAGAATTCAAGTATAGAGTAAATTCATTTTTTTATAATTGAAGCAACACAAATATTAGTAAAATTTTTAATATATTTTTGCAGAAATAATTAAAGACAAAATTAAGTATACATATATAACCTAGTACAATACTACTAAATCTATGAATTTTTTACGATATATTTATTTTGACCGGCCAAAATATAATTAATATTAAATTTAAATAAGCCTGAGGAAAATGTGTATAGTGGGGTAATGAAAATATTATGTTAATTTTTGCAACTAATTAAAGATATATGCGAACGTGTTACAAGACCGGAACGACATGCAAGCTTACAAACTTACTATTATCCTTATATTTTTCTAATTATACATCATTTCTATTTATCTGCCAAATACTTCCTTAACGACATACCCCATTTTCGACACGACAAATATTGTATCGAATTTGCATAGTGAAATATAGTGAATCTATAGATTCTATATAGCGAAAGTGAGTGACATTAGATCATATTGCAACATTGACCTTCAATTACTAAAGAACAATTTTTTTGTCGTTAAATAAAATACACATAAAATACGTTTATAAAATTGTTACTGAGTATTTTACCACCAGTCTATTATCAATTTCCCAATTATTTTTAAACTTGTAAAATTAAACAGCTATTTTGTTGTTTGGGCCACAATGAGACAAATTTTTTGGGCCACTATGAGACGTCTCGTTGTGGCCCAAGCCTAAACAAAAAAAAAAAAAAAAAAAACTGCAGAACTTAAATTTTTGTAGATTTTTAAGCAACTTGTAAAAATGAATAGTTATAATTAAAGAAGCGCAAGTTGTCCTTCATGAAAAAAGATAGGAAATCACACCAACTTATGAAAGAAATGAAAAAGTTTCCAAAATCGCACGATTACAATAGTGATTCAGCGTCTGATGACAGTGTAGAAGTGAGTGATGAACCCAAAATGGACTATTCTTTAGACACATTAGAATGATGTGAATGATTTTGTTTTAGTTCAGTTTTGTACAAAAGAGACAAAAATTCACTATGTTGCCCAGATTGAAAAATTGAAATCAGGCAGAGCATATGTTAAATTTATGAGAAAACAAACTAACGATACGTTTATATTTCCAATTTCCAGAAATTGATGACATTTCAATGGTAGATACCGGTGATATTATTCCTAAATTGCCTCAGCCATTCATTTCAGGGGGTACTTTTCGAGCAGCAAGCTCATTCTACTTTGAGGTAAATTTACATCATTACAATATCTGCTAACTGTTTATTCATCTTGGCAACTTTTATTTATTTCTTAACTTATATGTGAATCAATTATTTCTAAATGCATTAGATATTGTATTAGTGTTCATACCGGGTATCCCAAAAATGACCGATGGATTTTAAAATTCAATAACTTGCAAACGGTGACAGCTATTTAAAAAATTTTTTGCAGGAGGATTATGTATAATGTCAGGAGTTTTTTTACCGTAATTTTTTATTTTAGTTCGCATATCAAACAATAGGTGACGCTGACGGCGATTGAAGGCCAGGTTGACGCCTCATTCAGCACTGATCACCTGGCCTTCAATCGCCGTCAGCGCCACCAATTGTTTGATATGCGAACTAAAATAAAAAATTACGGTAAAAAAAACTCCTGAAATTATACATAACTCTCCTGCAAAATTTTTTTTAAATAGCTGTCACCGTTTGCAAGTTATTGAATTTTAAAATCCATCAGTCAGTTTTGGGACGCCCGGTACTTACTACTAATATATTTAAAACCAAATTTTTTTTATAAATTTAGTACAGAATTTTAAGATTAGTTAACTGTCTCATTGTGGCCCACCCTTGGGCCACAATGAGACATTATTTTTATGTATTTTTAATACAAAATTTCATTAAATACTTATATATTTCACCAATTTTTAATCCCATATGTATGAAAAAGAGGAATTTATTGTATCTGATATGTTTTTCGTAACATAGACTTCAATAAAACAAATATATATATATATATATTTAAGTGTTTTTTTGTCGCATTGTGGTCCACCCTCTCCTAAACCAAAATTTTACAAATTCAGAAATACACGATAGAATTATTTTGCAGATTGGAGTTTTTTTTTATGCAGGTTCATTAATATAATAGTTTCATATAAAAAAAGTCGATTTTAACCCTTTTGGGTCTCTTTTACTATTAATATAGTATATATCTTTTAATGGAGTATTATTTTGTTTTAAGAAATATTTTTGATACTGCTTAAATGTAGTAATTTTAGTACATGTTTATGTGTTTACTACATGATTTCCTTTATCCTCTTCAGTCCCTGAGTACTCAAATGGGTACATCAGTTTTGTCCCATTTTATTAATGATACTCAAATATAAAGGAAATTTCGATATAAGAATAATATGTTTCGAATTCTAAGATTCGAGCTAATGAAAATAAAACAAAAATCTCGCTCTGAAGTCAAACGAGAGAAGAAATAATTCAGTAATAATTAAAAATACTGTAATAATCGCCAGTAGCGAAGAGGTTAAGTTTAGGCATTTAGTAATATTAATAATTATTATTATTTTCTTATTTCCACTTGTGCCGTTTGCAATTATTTTATTTTAAACATATATTTCACTCCATGAATTTAAAATAAAAGTTACTTTCCTGAAAGAATGATGCGTAATAAAGCTCAAAAAGTATTAGAAAGCAGTAACATATATTAATTTTATTGTAATACAATTTTTTCTAAATATCGCCAACCATTCTTCTTTAGCCTATTGCCATATAAATATGAATTGAAGAGTACACAAAACAGCAACATTCGCTATCTTTCAGACAATAAGATATTCGTTAAACACTAATTAATCTGTATGGGCAACTAATGTTAATGCTATAAATGTAAAATTAATTTTTTCTAAAAATTGAAAAAATAAAATCTGACGCCTCACTCAGCACTGATCACCTGGCCTTCAATCGCCGTCAGCGCCAACAATTGTTTGATATGCGAACTAAAATAAAAAATTACGGTAAAAAAATTCCTGAAATTATACATAACCCTCCTGCAAAAATTTTTTTTAATAGCTGTCACCGTTTGCAAGTTATTAAATTTTAAAATCCATCAGTCATTTTTGGGACGCCCGGTACTTACTACTAATATATTTAAAACCAAATTTTTTTTATAAATTTAGTACAGAATTTTAAGATTAGTTAACTGTCTCATTGTGGCACACCCTTGGGCCACAATGAGACATTATTTTAATGTATTTTTAATACAAAATTTCATTAAATACTTATATATTTCACCAATTTTTAATCCCATATGTATGAAAAAGAGGAATTTATTGTATCTGATATGTTTTTCGTAACATAGACTTCAATAATAAAAAAAATATATTTAAGTGTTTTTTTGTCCCATTGTGGTCCACCCTCTCCTAAACCAAAATTTTACAAATTCAGAAATACACGATAGAATTATTTTGCAGATTGAAGTTTTTTTTTTTATGCAGGTTCATTAATATAATAGTTTCATATAAAAAAAAAGTCAATTTTAACCCTTTTGGGTCTCTTTTACTATTAATATAGTATATATCTTTTAATGGAGTATTATTTTGTTTTAAGAAATATTCTTGATACTGCTTAAATGTAGTAATTTTAGTACATGTTTATGTGTTTACTACATGATTTTCTTTATGTTTAGGCATTTAGTAATAATAATAATAATTATTATTATTATTTTCTTATTTCCATTTGTGCCGTTTGCAATTATTTTATTTTAAACATATATTTCACTCCATGAATTTAAAATAAAAGTTACTTTCCTAAAAGAATGATGTGTAATAAAGCTCAAAAAGTATTAGAAAGCAGTAACATATATTAATTTTATTGTAATACAATATTTTCTAAATATCGTCAACCATTCTTCTTTAGCCTATTGCCATATAAATATGAATTGAAGAGTACACAAAACAGCAACATTCGCTATCTTCCAGACAATAAGATATTCGTTAAACACTAATTAATCTGTATGGGCAGCTAATGTTAATGCTATAAATGTAAAATTAATTTTTTCTAAAAATTTAAAAAATAAAATCTGACCCGAAAGTGTTATAACTTTTAGCTGAGGCGAGTTTTGCAACTCACGTTCTCAAATTATTGATTAGATGCAATATACTTTGAAAAAAAAAATCTATACATATTTTATATCCGTTTTTTTCTGGCAATTTTAACATATTTATTTCATTTTATTCTGTCATATTATAAAAAAATGGATGTTTCACTATAAGATAAAAAATGAGTGGAGCAGGAAAAAATTTCTCTAGGAAAAAAAGGTTTTGTACTTTTTTTAGAAATATTCTTTTTCCTGTTTTGTCCGTAAAAACGGGCTTTCATCATATTTATCTTTTTTTAAAAGCGTGTTACATTTTCTCTGAATATGTATTAGTCTGTAAAAGTGATAGTGAACAAGGCTATACTATTCTGTATTTAAATGTAAATTTCTTTTTGCTAAAGAAAGTGCATCTTATGACAAGAATCGATAATAGTATTTTTACGCATTTCTTTGTCGCTGTTTTTCTGTATATTTTATTACAGACACATAAAAATTTTGCACTTGAGTAAATTACTTTTTTTTTGTATATAAAATGGTAAGTAGTTATAACTGTTTGTAAGAAATGTCTTGTAATTCTTTATTTATGGAGAAAATTTAAATAAATATTGCATATTCTTACAAGAAGTGTCTTAATGTGTTTTTTGAATCATGTAGAATAAAGTATGTTTAACAATGTAATTTTTAATATATTTTCATAATGAAATTTTCATAATTGATTTCTATTAAAATTTTATATTTTCATGAAAAAATAATGTATGAAGGTTTCTTTTTACCTTGATAGTAGTCTTGATGGCAAATTCCATACCTAGACTTTAAAAAAAAATGATTTGCCTTCTATCATGGTAAGTATATTCCAAGGTTCAAAAGGTAGAATTGCTTAAGATGATTTATATATATGTTTAACACGGTTTTTTAACACCGATAACGATCCTTAGATATAAATATAATAACGGAATTCAAACATAAATATTTTTTATGTTATGTTTCTCTTTATAAAAAATCCAGTAAAAAAAAAAGTAGTACTTATACATCAATAAATAGTTTATTTTGTCTTTGTAGCAATCATTGGGGGAAAATATGCAATTCACATTTAAATAAAGTTGATTTTTTATGTTTTATCAGATGAAGAAATTTACAATAGTTACTATGAATAGAAATTAATTTTGATATGCACAAAATGTTTCAAAATATGAAAACTGAAAAAAAATTACAAATTAGCTACTTATTACAGAGGTTAAACTATCAATTAATTTATTACATTAAACCAGAAATGTCAGGTATATGCAAATGATCAATTTGCTAGACGTTTTGTTTTGGAGAAAAAAGAAGAAACATTTTTTTCTTGAATTATTTAAAATATTTAAATGATTTGTTTCTGTTATATAGATAAAAAAATTGGCTTTTTTATGATTGTAAGAAATAATCAAATGAGCAGGGAATTTATGGACTCATGAAACACTTTTTCAACAATAAGAAATCTTTTAACGTTGTTCGGCAAATTAATCTTAGAGAAATAGTGTTTTTGTTCAAGTCCTGTAATTCTGAGTTGTCATTACTTCTTTATACTACTTTTACGCTTGTGTTTAAATTACATCTAAAAGAAATAAAAATTTGTAAAAAAATAAAGAATTCCATACAAATGTATAATAATTTGAAAAGAAAAGTTTTCTTTTTGGGTGATTTACAGTTATTTTCTTTTACTTAAAAAAATAGGAATCACATAATTTCATTAATTCATTGGAAATTTATCATCACAGCACTATGCCTTTCAATATATTCGAGATTTAAGTTTTTCCTTTTATGCATATGGCCTGTAAACGAGGCTAAACTCACGATTGTAATTTTTTAAATTTTTGAGTTCGACGAACATTAATAACTATTAAAATAAATAATCATTATAATAATAACAATAGTAGAGTAATAATAATAAGCATGTTTTTATCACAGACATTTCTTCAACACTTATGTAGCTTGTCATTTTTTTTATCAAGTTTCAACAATGAACAAGAAATTTTTAATATATTTTATATTATAGAAATATCTGATAAACATAACTTAATTTCTTAACACATTAATGTGCAATAGCTCGAAAAAATTATTTTTTTATGCTCGTATTTTTATAATTTATTATTTATTCGGTTAAAAAAAACATGGATTCGATATTTATTACATTTTTTTTATTATAACCTTCGCAGCTAGAAAAAAATAAGTCTGATGTAAAAATATTTCCAGGTACTTCAGATGTTTTCCATTTCTTATTTCATTCGAAAAAAGATTTCAACTTATGTTCTTCTTTTAAAACCCTGTTGCATTTCCTCTGAATATGCATTACTCTGTGAAATATATAGTAAATAAGGTTTTACTATTCCACCAATAAATACAAACTTCTTTTTATGGAAATAAAAAAAAATCTATATATGTATCATCTATATATGGACATTGAATAAATAGCGGATAGTCAGTTAATTTTCTAATCACACCATCATAAGTGAAATGAACGATTCAATCTAAAAATTAAAATTCTACAGATCTGTCTGTGTTGATGGCGTATTAACATTAACATCTTGGCTTCTTTTATATTAAAATCAGCTGAATTTACAGATACAGTATTTCGTGTATAGAAAATTTTTATTACAAAACAGTTTTACACATTCAACACAAGTGTACCGTTAACTTACTACACTGGTCCTTGTGGGGTTATTTTGGTCCATTTCATCAAAAATATTTTATTATTTTTATTTAAAAAACAATACAAGGTAATTTGTAAGTCTTTGCCCTTGAAAAACATTTTACACCCTACTATAGGAATCGTTTGAGATAATTTATTTTTTGTGGCAACACTGGATATTTTTTGTGAACAGCTGTTTTCGTGTGCAAATTTTAACTCTCCAAACTTTCTGTAGTGCAACAATCTGGATATGAGCTACAAATAAGCTAAGTATCAAAATGTTACCTTTATTAACTTATAATGCATGTGTGATCACAGTTTATCCTATAACATTTAATTTTGACATGAAATATTTACGTTTTCATCAAGGTAACATGAAAACTAGTATTTTGGTGCTAGATAGTACTAGGCATATTTTGGTCCGATAACAGCTCCAATTATTTAGACTTTCAAACAAACAAATCTCTTAAAAAAATGTTTTAAGTAACATTTTCTTCAAATGTTACATTAATTGTTTTTGTTGCTCAGGATAATATAACAAAAAAATTTCCTTTAATATTAACAATTGGTTTAATGTGTTTAAATGTTAAAAAAAAAAAATAAAATAAAATTCGTTTATCGAATTTTCTGTGTTAGTCCATTGTCAGGTGCTATTGCAAGGGGGTGTCAATAAAAAATGTATTCATTTACATATGGAACGTAATCATTTTATATGAATTAAGTGAAAGGACCAAAGAAGTCACCCGCTGGAGTTACTTTGTTTCAAAACTTTAAAAATTGTTAAAAAAATAAAATAAATATGAATTCTTTAAAATCATTCAATTTGTTTCATTGTTCATGTTAGTAGTTTCCAAATCAATTTCGAGGTTGAAAAAAAAAACATTTTTTATGTTTTTTAGTAATGAAAATGTGAATATAACATTGAAAAAATGGCCCAAAGTAATCCCGGTTAACATTACATAATCTGTGATAACTTATCTAGGACTTTAACACAAAGTTATGAAAAGTTTCATGTACTACATTATTAATAAACAAATCTTGGATAATTTTGATAATTTTCAAAAATGTTTAAATAAACAAAAATTTATAAAATCTAATAATCTCTCTTGGGTACTGAAGTCAATAATAATAAAATTTAAAATTAAAATTTAATAAACAAAAAAAGTGAATGTAACAGCACAAGAACAAGAAGATGACTCCACAAAATACATTTAAAATTGTTGGAGACTAAAATTAATTAGATTATTGAGTATTAATGATGATTGTTAATTAGATTATTAATTATATCATATTACAAACGTATAAGCTGGGATTCTGAAAATACATAAAAGAATGAGAGTCCGACTCTAGAGAATAAAGTTGCTTTTTCTAGCGATATTTATTTAAAGGAAAAGTAGTATAACCTATAATTATAAATAATATGTCAATTAAAAATTTTCAGAAAATACGGTTACTCCCTTATTTTATAAAGCCAGTCCTTTAAAAACTTCATTAAACACTTCGATGTAAAGATCACGTGATTTCGGGGATTGATTAAAGATTTTCGGAATAATTATAGGATTCAATTGTATTTCGGGTTAACTTAGATTTGTCAGTGAATATAGTAATTATTATTATTATTATTATTAACAGAAAACACCTTAAGAATTGAATAAAACTTTATGTGTGGAAACGACATAAATTTCATGAAAGAACATTTTCACGTCTTTCAAAAATAAGGAGTAGATTTCGATGTTAAAATAGCAAATAAATCGATTGCATGATAATTCTGGCTGCAAGTAGCATAAATATTTTGCACAACTCAAAATCAGTAAAATTCTGAGCTTCGCGCGTCACGTTCTATGCTGATCAAAGTGTAAGAATCTTTTCGCCAATGCAAGGGAAAAACCAACAAGCAGGAGATAATGCTGGGCGACTTCCTATTGTACGCAGTGTAAATTTGGGCGGAAATGTACGAGTCATAATTACGCGGAAAATCGAGTTGCAGAATGAAAGAAAAAAAAAAGAAATTTTATAAAATGTTAAATGCTTTTAACAGAATTAATTCTGCTGTAAGATTGAAGAAATAAGAAAGATTTTTTTGAAAAAAAAAAAAAAAAATAATAGATACGCGAAATGATTTTATTTCTTATTTGAAGGGGAATACATTAAAATTTTGAATAATAGAAAAAAGGAAAGAAATATAAATACGGAAAATAGTGAAATATTGTTTAATATAGGAAAAAATTAGAAAACCAAGGTTGTAGAAGGAATTAGGTAGAGAAATTTTAATAGAATTTTATTCCTACGAGCTATATCTGCACTGTAAAAAAATTGTAAATTTACAGTACTTTACCGTGAATTATCCAGTAAATTTACAGGATATGTCACTTTTTCCCCTAAATGGTCAACTCCGGTAAATTTTTGTGTTTTACGGGCAAAAACCATTAATGTAATGGCAAAGTTCGTTTATATAGGTATAAAGTCCGTTTTTTACGGACATTGTCTGGAATTTCTGCTGCAACTTTTATTCAGTCACATACAGCAAAATATAATTTTCTTCATGCGCCATGAATTTGACCAGTATCTTCGTTGTTCCTTATCAAAAACTATCTAAAGAATGGGATAAATCTTGTTTTGTTTGTGTCAGATAGCTAAACCAGACAAACAAAATAGTTTAGTGGTTAAAGCAGCAGCACGGTATGCTGTTGTCCAAGGTTCGATACTTGATTTTAGATAGTTTTTCATTCATACTGGGTTTACTCAATAAATTATGTTTAAAAACTGAAATAAAATGTTCTTCATCACTATGTACAAGCGTTACTGTACCATAAAAACAAAAGAAAACACAGGATGCGTTCAAACTGGAAATTGTAACATCTCATCATCAGCTAATGTACACACGTGTCTGGAAACGCGATTGCATTTGCTAATGACACACGTTGAAATTTCCAATCCGCAACGCGAGATGTGAGTTATTTTGGTTATATGGTAGTTTATAAATTGTTTTATTATTTATCTGCTTTAACCTATACTGCTAAGGTTAATGCATGTAAATACCGCGAAACTTATAGTTAATATGGAATGATTTTTGTTAATAAAGTCTATTTTATTTTTTAAATAAATTAATAATAAAGTTGTAATATAATTATTAATAGTGTTTATTTACTCTTATTAAATTTAAAGTCAAATAGTCATATTATGTTTCACATTTATTATTATAAATAAAAGAATAAATACTAAATTATTCACAGTTATCTAATTCTAGCGTATTGTTATTTTTCAACAATCAGTAAGAGGCATTTAATTTTTTCTTTTTATATCAAAAAAATGAAATTTTCTCGAGATGCATTAGGAAATGTTTATTATACGTAAACGTTGTATAGAGTAGAAAAAGTATCTCTCTCCACTTTATATGCCTCAGTTTATCCTCTTTACATATTTCCTCATTTCCTTTTGTTCAAGAAAATGTGTTTCTTTTTAGTTTAAAAAACAGATAAGGGAGAAGAAAGATATTTGATAAAAAGGGATTTAAGTTTGTTTGTTTTTAAAACGTACTCTTTTTTTCTGCTCCGTTTTAATATAAGATTCCAAATGAATCTTGTTTATCAAGCGTTTTACATTTTTGTAAATAAAAGCCTTTTTTATTGTATTTAAATATTTTTAATACATAGTAATAATCTACTACGGAATTGCGTTCACTACTTGATTAGAATTGCATAAAAGAGACAGCCTTATAACTTCAAAAATTATAATCATATTATCTAGCCTTTTAATGCATCGGATTAAATGTCCATATCCAATTCAAATATATCTTTGAAATGAAAGGAGGTGTGCTAATAAGGGCCATTTTTCGCCCATCAGCACCTAGACGTGACATAATTTTTTTCATTAGTATACCTCATAACAAGTAAGAAAATAATAATATCTTGAATGAAAGTTTAATAATTGATGGAAAAATGAAATATAGATTTAAGTAAATATTATGTGTATTAATAAACATAAACACTATTGTCATTAGGTTTAATCCATATAATCAATAGTAAATACGACAATAAGTGTAAATTTAAGATGAATGGAGCTTACTAAGATTATTATTTCAATATATGAAATATCGGAAATAACCAATAACAAATAATAATAATAATAATAATCATACAGTTTCAGACCTTTTGGACAATGTGTTTTAAATTATTTCCCTTATTGATTACTTCACCAGAATCACTAATGGACCATCCAGCAGCCGCGTCTTGTATAGTATATGAACATATTTAATATTTGGTTTTATAATTTTGATTGAGCTATGGCACATTACAGTACATGTTGAAAGCCAGAAACCATAATATGAAAACAACATGCACCCAGCACTCTACGACACTTTCGCGTACTTTACACTGACAGTACCATTATGTTATGATGTTTCGTTGTGTTTTTATCCAAATATTATAGGTTTTAGAAATTGTGCGCTGAAAAATCATACTTTGGTTACGAGAGTATCCCATAGCATCCTCTGTGGAAAACTGGTGCTGCTTATTTAATAATCTTGGCATTTCATGTTCAATATCCATTTCGTGCAGAAGTTCCAAACAATCCCAGTAAAATATCAATGTTCTCAACATCATTTGGCTTCAGCCACTCTCTGATATTATATGAATATTTTTTTTACTGTGTTTGTAAGTATGTTAGCGTAATTGTTCTTTGTTTCCACGAAGTAAGGAACGAAGACCCCCAAAATGTAATTTGAAGTAATGATGACTACCATATGCTTAACGAAAGGTCGTCCTTTGTATAGCCAGAAGAAATGTCTCTAAAAGGAATAGTTCACACTCCTCTAGATATAAATATACGTGCTATCGAAAGCACTGTATCATTGTCGTCAGCAGGAATAAACAATCTTCCTGCTGAAGGCCTCGTATATTTTTCAATAACTTTGTGTTCTGGTGATGTGTTCCATTCTACGGTGTTTTGGAACAACGATCTCAATCACAGCCTGGTTTTCATATTTTACAGAAGATATTATTATTTTATTTATATTGAATAATATAGACAAAACACCATGATAGAGACCAGTTCTAAGTTTTTCAAGTAACACTGTAAAGCAAGTACGAGATTACCTCTTTTTTGAGGAACGTATTTTGGACTTTACAAGCTTAAAGATGTAGTTAAAATCAGACATAAATATACCCATGAGAATATAATAATAGATTTCGGAAAGTGTCCTGGTGTATCAAAATCGAGGCCTTTTTTTGCTACTTTTCAGATATTTTTTAAAATATTTTCATGCATCGTATTTCATACATTGATGTATTTTCACTTACAGGGCTTTAACCTTGCAGAGTCAATTTACCGATCAAGTAATAGGAATTTTACAGCATCGTTTTCATGACGAAATATAGATTCTAGTTTTTATAAAGGCTTGAGTTTCAATAGCTTTTGCTACAATAACGAGGCAGTTCTTACCTTTACATATTATACAACAAGTGTTAGAGTGTGAAAATGAGATATTGATTTAAACGTATATTAACCCTCTAAGCGTTTGGCCGTTAATATTCCGTACACTAAGCTCCAGGTTTCACTGCAATGTAAGCAATGTTTAAGATATTATAATTCTATAAATTTAATGAATTTTCAAAGCATTGAAGAATGATTAGGACTCTCATGGATTACATTTATATTCCTAAATAAGATTTTTTATGTAATATTGAAAGAATCATATTTTATTAGCAATTAAGACAAAATGCAGAGAAAACAACATTACAAATTTACCCATTTGCAAGACGCTTGGAGGGTTAAGTTTCTTATTTGTGGTCTCATCGACAGTAATCGTTTACGCATAATTTCTTATTGTTACATCAGAAGACGAAATAGAAGTATTTAGAGACTGGAGAGCACGAAATACATATTATTTGTACTTAGAGCACTACTTAGAATCATTCTGTAAATCTCAGTTTTTCTAATATCTAAGTATCTATAAAACTTTTCTGTTAGAACAGATACGAAAAGTTTTCTGCGAGACTTTACAACAATGACATTGGCATCCAAGCATTATTTATTAGTAATTTCTTTAATAAATATTTATGAAAACAATTTTAGAAAACAACGCTGACGTCTGAACAAAGTTAATACTTTTTAAGTACGGCAAAAGAAGTCTGAACGCGCTCCGGTAGTAGTGCATTTGATTCTCTCACATTATACATTTTTTTCTTTAATAGGTTAAAGCGCACACTGAACCCAAATAAAATAATGCTCATATAAAAGCTTATAAAGAGTAGAATCATTGCATGTCAAAATTAATTGGGTTCATCGAGAGCTTATTAATAAAAAGTAAATTCAAAGACACAAAAAACGTCAAAAATGCAGAAAAAGCCAAAACACTGTACTTTCGGGCTATAATTTCCATGACTTACTATTTTATTTAACACGTAAAACTTATATTAAACAAATCATATCAAACAATACATATTTTTAACTTTACAAAGCTACAGAACAATAATCTGAATTCGAAACTTTTTTTTCCGGGTATATGATGGGCGAAAAATATCCCTTATTAACCCACCTCCTTTGGAGGAAATACAGGGTCATGAAAATCGAAGAGTGTAAAAAATAGAATAACAAATATCTCAGCAAATAATTATAATCATATTATCTAGCTGTTAAATGCTTCGGATTAAATGTCCATATCCAATTAAAATATATTTTTGAAATGAAATTTGGAGGAAATAGAGGGCCATGAAAAATCGAAGAGTGTAAAAAATAGAATAACAAATATCTCAGCAAATAGTTATTTGACCGACTTCATTATATATGCAAAAACCATATATTTTGTTGTTTTTTATATTCACTCTTTAAAATAAACAATTTGGAAAATTTTTATTATACTTTTCATTAGAACGAAAATTTCGAGAGTCCAAAAGAAATAGCTCCGGATAATCGAGGTTATTGATATTCAAAAGGCTATTTTCTATAATTACATAATAAATGCACATCAAGTCTCTACCTCAGTTTGTTTGTGTGGAGCTCCTGGTTGTACTTCTCTTGTGTTGTAATATTTCCTTGTGTGCTATCTCGTCCCTGTATACTGACGATGGCTTATAAGCAGGCTTCATGTCGAGCACACAAGTCAGATGTATGTTGTTCAATAAACATACAAACAAACCTCAGTTTGTTCAGGAGATATATCGTTTAAAGATACACAGATGGCCAGACAGACATACACACAGACAGACGGACGACAGTTTATTTTTTTTCAAAAAGTATGTGTTTTAGAATCTCCATTGTTTGAAACTAATAAATCCGTCATTCTTTTTCTATTTTTAAAATGATTACAAGATTTACCTTATACTATGTATAATGGGTAAGTTTATTTGCACATAAAAGGTTACATAAATTTGAAAGTTTAAAAAAATCATTTTTTTATTATTTTTCATCGTACAAATGTACAATATGTCTGGAATGTTTTTCTAAATTTTCAGGTCAATAGAAGTAAAAAACTAGGAAGGAGAGTCATTGTCAATACCTTAATTAGGCTAGACCATCCCGGATATCGCAGGTATATTGAATCAGGTGGCACAATTAATCTCATGTTGGCACATATGTATATAGCTTAGTACCAATAAAGGACAGAGAATGTGTTGTGCTGTAGCAATCAAGCTCACAACTTAGATCGTTGCGAAGCAGGACATTGGTGAATTTCCCAGACAGAAGAGAAATATAGAAGTAGATATCATAGTACAGCTTTAGAATATTCTTTTTTATATGAGGAATAAGACTTACGATATGCAGATCGAGGATTGTGACCACATGTAATTGTGTGCAACCTTTCTGGTTTTCAACCAATTGTTTCTCCTTTGTTCCAAATTTTTAAAAAAGTTTTTTTATTACAATTTCCTCATCTTTGAAATTTTAGACTTTGAATTTCTGATAACTGTAACTAAATTTAAATAAATATACATTCCAATGAATTTATCTCAGTTGAAAAAAGAACTCGTAAACCTTTTTTGATTTACTGCACTACATATGATGCAGCTTTTTCCAAAAATCTTCCAGTTCAATTTCACTTTCCATTTATAGTAAAAGAAAAGTAAATCTCTTGTTTTCTTCTTTCTTTTAAAATCTTCATGAAATGTGAAATATGAAGCTGGATTTAACTGAGACACATTTGCCTTTTTATGATGATGTGACCTCATTTTTTATTTCTTTTTTTGTAAAATAATATATACTTACTGCATATGTCTCTTGACATATTCGAGATATAGAAGTATAAAGAGTCTAGAGAGATAAGCATAGCAAAATGACCTCTAAAGCTGATTATTGAAATAAGATGTGTGGTAATAAAGCTCATCATGAGAATACAGTATAAAATGTTTTTATCTCCGACAGTGAACTGTTTTTGGGATAATTGTAGAAGTATGCGCTAGCGCAATATATTTCATGTATGTTTTTCTGAAAAAATACAAGTAAAAAAAAATTAAACCAACGGCAATTATTGACAAATATATTACTTCACATTATATATTTTCCCCCCATTTTTATACAAATTTTAGCATAGAAAAATAAACAAAAATATTTAAAAAAATATATTAATGTAGTAATTACACCTACCAAATAATTACAGAATAATTCACAATCTATCTCTTTTAAGAAAACAAATTTTGTTAAAATCGAGATGTGCTTTTTGAGATATATTAAAAATAAAGTAAACAACTTGGTAAAATATTCGTAATTTTACACTGTTTGTATTAATAGAAATACGCTTATATCAATGCATTGGTCAGTTCCTGACATTTCCACTCGCTCAAGATGTGCAGTGCGCCACGATAGGAGTATTTTTCCATACATACCATTTCCCTGTAGGTTTATTTCGTATTTGTAAATATTCTGTTATTGTAGCGTAATACGCATTTTTCTCACATAAGAATATTAAGAATCGACAATGATAATGGTAACATTTGCCTGCCATGTTTTTCACATAAAAGAAAGCTATGGGCTGTACTGTGTACATATAAAATGTATCACTTTAGGGGGAAGTGTCTGGCTCTCGCTCATTTTTACTTTCTGCTCTCTCCAATAGAAGAAAGTACTATAAAAAAATTTTCAACTTCCGGTTTCCGACGGATTTACACGTTTTAGAGGCCAGATATTCCAAAAAACATGTTTTTGCAAAATGTCTGCCTATCTGTGTGTCTATATATGTGTCCGTATGTCGCCATTCTACCATCAAAAAGTATAAGAAGATATGCATAGAATTGAACCAATTTTTTTATGAATGTTTTTGACTGTGGAAAGCAGGTTCTCTTTCAATTATGAAATATTCCGCCAGAAGGAGGCGCTGCAATAACAATTTTTGTGCCACTTTCAATATTGTTCCGAGTAAAAGTGTATGAAATTGTGCATCGAATTGAACGAAATTTTTTGTGAAAGTGTTTGGTTATGGCTAGTTGGTTCTCCCTGAATTTGAAAAAAATCCGCCAGAAGAGGATGCTGCAATAGCGATTTTTGTGTGATTTTCAATATTTTACCACAGAAAAGTGTATGAAGTTGTGCATAGAATTGAATGAAATTTTTTGTATAAGTGTTTGGCTATGATCAGCAGACCCTACCTGAATTTGAAATATACATATATATATATTTATATTAATATCACTTTATATTCATTAGAAACTTCTTTTAACGCCATTCTAAAAAGGCTCCATTAGTGACAGAGAGATTCTGCTTTTAAACTTTCACTGCACCCTGTGCCATATCTATCCAGTACCTAAAAACATTACATTTCTAATTATGTGCTATGAATTTGGCCAATATGATTGCTGTAACCGACCAAGAATAGTCCAAAGAATGGAATAAGTCAATGTCAGATGGCTGCATTAGGCAAAAAATTAGAATTTGTTCTTCGGAAGGTTCAACCTATTGAGGAAAAAAATACTTTTATTAGTTTCTCGAATATTTAAAAATATTAATGCAAAGAAAGTTGCAGAGTGTTATGAAATTAATTAATGTGGGCCGATTTAATTACATAATTTAGCAATACCATATTTAAAAACCCCAATTGTTGTATATAGAGTACACGCCTTAAAATATAAATTTTATATGAAAATTTCAAAAGTAATTTTATTTACTATTTTTCCACTTATTAGACATTTTAGATTTCAAATATTTTTTTTTCTCATAAAAATAGAAAACATCGTGCAATGAAGGGCTAAAAATGGTTAAAGGAACTGGTGGGTTCGCTTCCAGTTAGAACTATTGGGCTATTAGTTTGGATTTTTCAGTCGTTTTGTTAGAAATTTATGAAAGTATGGGTTAGATTACAATAGAAAACGAATCACGGAGGGCATATTTCTCGGACATTTATCTCATGTATAGATAGATATTCGGCCATCATAAGCAATAAAAATACTGATAAAGAACCAAAAGCATTAAACGTGCAAGAAATTCCCACCACTTCAGTAATATAATATATACATATATATATAGATAGATATATATATGTTACAGGCCAAACCCGATTTTAGGCCAAACTAGATTGGCCTAGGCCAAACTAGTTTATCCTAACGCCCATCGGATAGACTAGTTTTTCATAGGCCAAACCCGTCTATCCTAACGCCCATCGGATAAACTAGTTTTTCCTAGGCCAAACCGGTCTATCCTAAGGCCCATCGGATAAACTATTTTTTCCTAGGCCAAACTAGTCTATCCTAAGGCCCATAGGACAATCTAGTTTTTCCTAGGCCAAATTAGTTTGGCCTAACTCTTATAGGATAAACTAGTTTAGCCTGCTGTTTATTGGTCTGAACTAGTTTCTCCTAGGCCGATTTGGTTTATCCTAGGCCAATTCAATTTGGCGTGATTTTATTGAATTCAATGACTGCCACTGCGCCAAAATTCTAGTTTGTCCTAGGCTGATCTAGTTTATCCTAGGCCAATTTAATTTTACGTGTTCGCAGGCGTCAAAGCCAGAGAAATAATGGGCTCGCAGGTTCTGTATGTATGAATGTACGTATGTATGTACGAATATACGTACGTAAGTACATGCGTATGTACGTAACGCGATAACTTGTGATAGAAATATCCGATTTGCTTCAAATTTTGGATGCACGTTCATTGATATAAGGTACTTTTCTGATTAATTTTGGGAATTCATTGGAAAAGAATAAACGGGAGCGAACGGGAGGCTAGTCCCCCCACCGTTAATTTAGAGAAATGGATTTTTGATGCAGAATTATCAGTTTTCATTTAAAATTTTAGATATAGGATCATTCTGACAAGGCGCCTCCATGATTAGTTGTGGATGTTTATTGTTTAAGTGTAAAAAAGGGCAATGTAGGCTAACTCCTCCCCATAATTTAGATAAATGGTTTTTGACGCAGAATTTACGGATTTGCTTCACATTTGTATATAGGTTCTTTCTGATAAGGCGATTCCCTGAATAGTTTTGGGGATTACTGGTTAAGTATGAAGGGAAAAATTACATCTCTTACATAGAAAAAACTGGGCATTTAGATAAACAAGTTTGGTGTAGAAAAAACTAGTTTATCCAATTGGCATAAGGATAAAATTGTTTGGCCTAGGCTAATCTAAATTAGCTCGAAAACGGGTCTGGCCAGTAAAAAACATATCTTTCACTAGAAAAAGTATAAATGTGTGTCAAGAGTCATTGCTTATAACACCAATACAGAAATTTAACATGTTCACCTTACAGACATGATGCATTGGACATGGTGTTTGCTTTTTTTTCTGCACGCTCGTGCCAGCTGAGATCTGACTTGCATTTATTGGTATTATTATTATTATTATTATTATTATTATTATTATTATTATTATTATTATTATTATTATTGCATATTTGAGCTAGAATGAAGCTGAAATTGAGCTGAATGAGCTAAAATTTAAAATTCGTAATTATTACATAATTTTGTCGAGTTATTTCAAATTTTATCAAAATCGTATGCACAGTTCAATTACATGGACAATCAAAAGTTCTCCGTTACATTACGGTCAATGGGAAAAAATGTTTCAAGTGCATTTTAATGATGTGACACCCATTCAAACATAACAAAACTGATATGCATCTATAAAGTACATAATATAATGTACATTTTGCATAATCCGTCATGCAAAGAACATTTGTTACTGATATACAATTCCGCACAAAAGCATTCCATTACACAATGGCATTGCGAGAACATTGTTTGGCGCGCCTTTTAATTGTAATTAACTATAGCGTTTGTGTAGAGAATTTTAAATGCTGCGGAAAGGAATTATTCGATTACGGAAAGGGAGTGTCTTGCAGTAATTTGGGCTTTGAATAAATTTCGTTGTTTTTTCACTAATATACTGGTTAAAGTCATTACGGATCATTCAGCTTTGACAAAGTTAACTAATGGAAAGGGTTTGTCGTCTCGTATGGTCAGATGGTGTTTGAAGTTAGCAGAGTATAATGTTGTTAGAGAACATAGGGCTGGCAAGGAAAATGCGGTAGCGGACGCTTTGTCTCGAAACTCGCATGGTGGTTTAGAGGTCACGGAGGAAATTAAGTGTTGTGCATTATCTTCGTTGGTGTTAAGGTCACGAGAGCAGTTGATAAGGGAACAGAAGCAAGATGAAGAGTTTGGTAGTTTGTATCGTTATCTGAAAAATCCTGATGATGTCCCGAGCGCAGATGTGCCTATGTTTGAGAAATGGTCCCAATCTTTTAAGCTTATAGATGGTCTTCTTTTTTATTCTAAAATTGTAAATTCACGTGGTGAATTAAGAGTTTTTATTCCGGCTAGTCTTCGTAAGGCCATCTTGAAAGAATTTCATGATAATCCATTAGCAGGTCACTTAGAAATCAGGAAAACTTATGCTCGAATTTGTGAATCCTGCTACTTCCCTTAAATGCGGGAAGCAGTGCGCGCTTATGTCTCCAGCTGTAGCACATGCCAACGTTATAATTATAAAAATGTAAGTCCAGCTGGCAAATTAATTCCTATTAAAGTAAATTTTCCTAATGAATGTGTAGGTGTAGATTTAATCGGTCCTTATCCATTGTCTAATCCTAAAAGATATAGATTTGTACTAGTTATAGTTGATTATTTTAGTAAATGGGTAGAGTTAATCCCCCTCAGGAAGGCTTCTGCACCTGCAGTTGCCGATGCATTTTTCGATATTTCTAAATATGGTGCACCAATTAGGGTAGTGAGCGATCATGGCCCTTGTTTTATTTCTGATATATTTAAGGCCCTGTGTGAAAAGCTGGAGATCGATCATTCTTTTACTGTTCCGTATCGTCCTCAGTCTAATATGGCTGAACGTGTACATCGTACATTAATTCAAATGATTTCTTCGTATGTTGGTTCTCATCATGCAAATTGGGACCAGTTTCTTCAGCATTTTGCGTACGCACTTCGTACGGCAGTTCACGAGTCGACGGGGAAATCGCCGGCTGAATTGTTTTTGGGTAGAAAAGTCATTACTCCATTCCAAAGGTTAGTTATGGTGTCAGATGCGGAAAGTCAGTACATGTGCCAGGATATTGAGAGGTTGGTTAAGGAAGCTCAGGTTCAGATGGGAAAAGCGCAAGAAAAGCAAGCTCAGTATTATAATATGCGTAGACGGGAGTTAGAAGTGAAATTTGGAGATTTTGTGTTGGTAGAAAAGCATTGGTTAAGTTCAAGTCGTCAAAAGAAAGTAGCTAAGTTTGGTCCGAAGTTTGTAGGTCCGTTTGAAGTTTTGGAAGTTCGAAATAATAATTTGGTTGTTGATGTCAATGGTGAAAGAATGACGGTTAATCTGGATCAGGTTAGAGTTTATATGTTTAGAGAAAATGGTAGTGAAGGTTCTCATGTGTCGAGTGGTGTTTCGCGAAATTCCCGATCCAATGAGTGTCCCGAGTCCAGCACTTCTTCATCTAATTCTTTTCATCAATATTCAAGAAGAAAATTTGGTCAAACAGCTCCAAAAACTGTTATTGAAAGTCGAAAGCCTAGCAATCCGAGAGCAAAGTATGATAATAAAAATAAGAGAACAGTGTCAAATACATCAGACTCTGTGTGCCATAAAAGACAAAAGATTATAAGCTATCCCGTTCCTCCACTTATTAGGCAGCAACCTTACAAACATAAATTATCTAATAGTTCATCTTCAGTGATTAATCCCCGGAAAAAATTTCGTATGGACACTCGTCAAACTCTTAAAAGAACTTTAAATTCCGAATTTTTGCCTAATAAGAAACAGCATAGATCGGGAAAGAAACGTGGCCTAGGATCTTCAGTAACTTCGGGTGCGTCTAGAAAGAGGAGACAACGCTCAGATTACCGGCATCAACAGTGTGAATCTCGCCAGGGAGTGACCCCAGCGAACCGGCCAGAGCAGAGTCGTCGAGCGGAACCTACAAGTATCCCACGGCATCCATTCAGAACCAGGCTGCAGGCACGACAGTCAACTGTGGCGTCACCGTACAGTTCTGATGACGAAAGATCCTTCGTACAAGGTTTCTGGGACAAGAGGAGAAAGCCATCCTGTAGTATGAAGCCGGCTAGCAGCGAATCATCTCTATGATTGGGTGATAATGTTCTTTATTAAATTTCTATTAGAGTGCATATATGTGGTAGCAATGTGAAGGAATAGAAAGCAGAGAGACTGTTTTGTACTTTTGGCCATTTTTGGAATTTTTTGACGGACTCACGATTAGTGCTTAATTGTGTTCAAAATTTGTTTGCAAAATTGTTAGTTTTATGTATGTTTGAGATTTTGGTCTTAACTGCTTTTAAAAATTCTGGATCTCTTGTTAAATTGTTATGTTATTTGTTAAAAATGTTACTATATTGTTGTATTGTTCATGTGTTATAAAATGTATGTTAATGTATGTTTAAATTTTCAGAAAGTACAGATAGTAATTTGGGTTATTTTGTACACGCGCCGCGGTTCAGGCGCGCACGTGTTTTGCGGTCAAGAAGTCCTTGACACGCGTTTCTATCTCTTGTACTAACATTTAATGAATTAACTTTCTTCTTACCGTTCGTGTTTTATGTGTTACGTTTGTACTTTAGTTGAGAATGGTTTCCGCAAGTTGCGAAGTTTTAAGCTGCGTTTGAATTTGAAATTGTATTGTATTAAAATTGAATGTTAATGTGATTTTCTTGCAGGGAAGTATACCTGTGTTATGTATTGATTCTGCTATTTTTCTTTTAGTTAATACAGATGATGAGCATGATGACGTCATTTTGTAAATTTGATATTTTTTGATTGTTGCATAAGCACAGCGATGTGACGCTGTACGTATGTGCCCCAATTATTGTTAAAGTGGAGTTAAGTTCTGAAGAATTTTGGGAGTTAGTTCATTGGCTAATGGGTATGTAGGTATAACGTAGTAGCTGGGTTATTACTTACCCATCATACGTAGTATAGGGTAAGTCTTGCAATCGTTTTGAAAATCGAAAATTTTTTTTGACGGATTTACACATTTTAGATAGTGGAGATTCCGAAAAACATATTTTTAGAAAAAAAATTTACCGTCCGTCTGTCTGTCTGTCTGTCTGTAAACGCTCTATCTCCCGAACGAATTGAGATAGAGACTTGAAATTTTGTATGTAGTTAGTATGTAAGAATGGGACGAACCCTATTTAATATCAGCAACCTCGATTATCCGGAACTATTTTTTTCGGACTCTCGAAAAATTCGTTCTGATGAAAGGTATATAAAAATTTTCGAATTTTTTTGTTCTAAGGAATGGACGTAAAAAGCAATAAAATAACACACATTTTGCATATAGAACGAAGTCAATCGGATTATTAGTTGCCGAGATATTTGTAATCCTTTTTCCACATTCTTCGATTTTTCATGACCCTGTATTTCATTCAAATTTCAATTCAGAGGTATATTTTAATTGGAAATGAGACGCTTAATCCGATGCAGTTAATTGTTAGTTAATAGAGTTATTATTTTTGGAGTTATAAGGATGTTTCTTTTACGCAGTTCGGTACTACTTGAGTAGTTTGGCGTTTTATCTAATATGTCGATATCGGTAAACAGCAGTTCTTTAATAGAGCATTACTATGTATATTAACAATATTTAAATTTCGTTTATAAATTGCAATGCATTGTATAAATAGTTTTCACATGTTTTATTTTCATATACATATCCATGATGGGTAAGTATTACGGTGGCCCCCAACGACTAGTTTTAGTATGAAGTAAATTTAATTTTAGATCAGTTCGGAATTTGGATGAGGAAAATTTTTGCGCATTGGGTTTTTTGGACTTGGTGCGAATTCTAGTATTAGGAAAGTTATGGAGAGATTTTTGGTAAAATTATAGTTGTATTGCAATATTGAGGAAAATTTCGGAAATTTAGTGTTTTGAGAAATTTTAGCACTCCCAGTGGAGTGGGCTGTTTTGAAAGAAGAAGTAATTAATTTTGAAAGTTTTACGAGTTTTTGGAAGTTTTACGGAGGCTATTTGTAAGATAGAAGAATATTGGATTAAATATGTGAATTTTTGAGGCAAACTGAGGTTTTTTGGTTTTGATGGGTTAAAGTTAATATTTTAAAAGTTATGTTGTGGTTCTAAATTTCACCCATCACTGTGTTTTTTTTACGGCTCGAAATTTATAACAAGAAAAAGTCCTGGGCATGCATTTGGCCCAGTCCTTTTTCTCTGCGAAATCCGAGGGGGGGTTGTGAGGGAGTGACCTTTGTCATAAAGGCACTCTAGTATTTCTGAGATCGTGACGTCAATAATTTAACATGTGTAAGCGTAAAAGCGACGTCTATCCTCTCTTTTACTTTAACTTTCTAAAGTGTGTGTGCTCTTTCGGATTCTGCAGTTAGCTCGCGGTTATTAGTAATATGTTAATGTGAAGTATCTCAGTTTGCAGCATATAAAAGCTTGGGTGTGAGTGTGTGGTGTGTGTCTCTGGCATTAGCCAGCGAGAGATTGTCTCTGGCATTAGCCAGCGAGTGAGTATCTCTGGCATCGACATTAGATAGCGAATGTCTAGCAAATTGAAGGTAGCAGCGGGCCTCCAGTGAAGTGTAAAGGAGTTTCGATATTTGACTTGAGAGTTGGCCGTGGTAAGAAACTTCATTTTGATTATTTGTGAATAAAGAATTACACACAGCCACGGGCTGTCTAATTAAGCTTTATCTAGCAGCTCAGCCAAGAGATAGTGAGAAGTATTAGAAGGTGCCACGATTGAGCTAGGCCGGAGCCTGTGAGTATGCGTTTAGCTTTTTCATAGTATTCTCAGTTGTGAAAAATTAAGACTTGCTCCACTTCCCTTCAGCCCTCATCATTTTAATAAACTTTGTTGTTTTATCTTATTTACTGAGTATGTCTGCATTTAACCTCCACCACGACCAACCAATCGTTACAAATGACACTCAACGTGTATATAACGTATACACGTGTATATAACGTATATAACGTATGTAATATAACGTTACAATTGAAACTCTAAGAATCTAGATAATCATTAATACATTGTGTATTTTCCATTCTGTGAACACAACATAATTTAAAAATACATTGTAAATTTACCGAATAAGTATATAATCAGTATTTTTTAAAGGAATCTTAATTGTATGTGAAGTAAAACCTGAATTTTTTTGCAGAAATTGAGTAGGGCCAGATCGAGCCGGACTGAGTCTTTTTTCCCTGATTTTTGTACCGACAGAGCTCTGCCTGTACAAAAGTAAACAACATTAAAGTAAATAATAATAATTTGCTTGAATAAACAAACACCATGTCCAATGCATCATGCCTCTAAGTTGAACATGTTAAATTTCTGTATTGGTGTTATAAGCAATGACTCTTGACACAGATTTGTACTTTTTCTACTGAAAGATATGTTTTTACTGGCCAAACCGGTTTTCGAGCTAAATTAGATTAGCCTCGGCCAAACTATTTTATCCTTATGCCAATTGGATAAATTAGTTTTTTCTACACCAAACTTGTTTATCTAAATGCCCATAGGATAAACTAGTTTTTTCTATGTAAGAGAGTAATCGTTCATTTTTCCCTTCATACTTAACCATTAAACCCCCAAAACTATTCAGGGAATCGCCTTGTCAGACAGAACCTGTATACAAATGTGAAGCATATCCGTAAATTCTGCGTCAAAAACCATTTATCTAAATTATGGGGGGGGGGGGGTAAACTACATTGTCCTTTTTTTTACACTTAAACAATAAACATCCACAACTAATCATGGAGGCGCCTAGTCAGAATGATCCTATATCTAAAATTTTAAATGAAAACTGATAATTCTGCATTAAAATTCCATTTCTCTAAATTAACGGTGGGGGATTAGCTTCCCTTTCGCTTCCCTTTATTCTTATCCAATGAATTCCCAAAATTAATCAGAAAAATACCTTATATCAATGAACGTACATCCAGAATTTGAAGCAAATCGGATATTTCTATCACGAGTTATCGTGTTACGCACATAACGCACGTACATACGTACGTACATTCGTACATACGTACGTACATTCATACATACAGAACCTGCGATCTCATTATTTCTCAGGCTTTGACGCTTGCGAGCTAAAAACACGTAAAATTAAATTGGCCTAGGATAAACTAGATCAGCCTAGGACAAACTAGAATGTTGGCGCTGTGGCGCCATTGAATTCAATAAAATCACGCCAAATTGAATTGGTCTAGGATAAACTAAATCGGCCTAGGAGAAACTAGTTCAGACCAATAAACAGCAGGCTAAACTAGTTTATCCTATAAGAGTTAGGCCAAACTAGTTTGGCCTAGGAAAAACTAGATTGTCCTACGGGCCTTAGGATAGACTAGTTTTGCCTAGGAAAAACTAGTTTATCCGATGGGCGTTAGGATAGACCGGTTTGGCCTAGGAAAAACTAGTTTATCCGATGGGCATTAGGATAGACCTGTTTGGCCTAGGAAAAACTAGTCTATCCGATGGGCGTTAGGATAAACTAGTTTGGCCTAGGCCAATCTAGTTTGGCCTAAAATCGGATTTGGCCTGTAACATATATATGTATATATACAGTGGCGGTCAAAAGTTTCGGGCCAGCAAAAATTTTTCAGTTAATTTGTAAATATACCCATATGAAAAGGAATCTCAAAGTAATATTTATACAGTTAAAAGCAAAAATTATTACTTATCAGCGTAAAAAAACAATTTATTAAAGATTAAAAATTCCAAACGTTTCGAACTCAATCTAATGAGTCATCTTCAGAGGTATATTTTTAAAGGAGACAAAACATATTTTGACAAAAAAATTATACTAAATAAACATTAAAGGCCAAGATTCAAAAATAAAAACATGTACCAGTTGCCATCACTCAGTAGATAATTTTTGCTTTTAACTATAATGTTTACAGCGTAAGTCCAAGATTTCATTTGATATTTATACATTTTATTGACATAATAGTTAGGAACTTACTTATAGAAGAACATGTAAATGTCAATAAATTTAACCGACAAAATTAAGAATAAAGGAAAACGCATGTTCTCAAAATTTTCCGGCCACCTTCACAAGTTTGTAAAAAAGTGGTATTGTAATAGAAAATTACAGTGATCAACAACATTTACGATTAGTATTTTATCGTATTACTGTTTTATTAGCTTTAGCAATAAGTGCTGCGGCGCAGCAACGTGACATTCATATAATCAACGGTTAAAGATCGTCTATGGTACGTTTTTCTCACATTTCTTGCAATTTTAGCAAAATTTCGGCTGAGTTGGAATATTTATAGTTCCGCAGACTTTTGTCAACTTCTTTTCAAAGATTTTCTATTCGATTCATGCTGGGCGCTTGGCTGATCATTTCAAAAACGAAATTTTTTGTGCGAAAACCATTGCTTATCGAGGTTTTCAAACATTATTTATGTCGTTATCATGTTAAGTAAAATAGATGCGACCAAATTTTTTTCTCCAATAAGGCAGAAAATAGTCTTGCAAGATATCCTTACACATTGTATAATTCACCTGGCTGTGGATTTCAAATAACGGACCGACACTTTTTGAGGAAAATACTCCCCACGGCATAACGTGTCCTCCGCCATGTTTCATTGTAGGAATAGGTCGAATCATATCTTTTATTGTTAGGTCATCGGACGTTCTGTCTGCCATCACTTCCAAAATTGTTTCGAATTCGATTGATGGAAAAAAAGAACTTTTTTCCAGTTTTCACTTGACCAGACTTTGTGTTCCTTGGAAAATGAAAGTAGGGTACGTCTGTATTTTTTTTACCTCTGAAAAATTTTTAAGTCCTGTATCACGTCAGCATCATAACACGGTAGACTAACTTATTTCAGCAATATTTTCATTCCGTAAATCGCAGTATATTGCAAGGGAATTTTCGTACGGATTATCAATGGTTTTTCTCCTGATAATTCTGTCCTCAGGAATAGTAATTTTACGGGGTCTCCCGGACCTCTGAAAGTCCTGAAAGCCATAACAATCATTATACAATTTTGTAAATATTGTTTAGAGCCGATTTTACCGATCGATAATATCTCGAGAAGATTGGCCTTTTAGCGACAAACTAATCAGTCATTTATGAACAATAATTATTGCACTTTTCAAATTTGAATTCGAACTATGTTATACACGTTGATTCATTCACAAACACAACCAAAACACACTTTATGGATAGAAAAAAACTAAAGAATAATAAATGGCCGAAAACTTTTGAGAACATACGTTTTCTTTTATATTTAATTTTGTCAATAAAATTTATTGATATTTACACGTTCTTCTATAAGTAAGTTCCTAACTAATATGCCAATATAATGTATAAGTATTGCTTTGAGATTCCTCTTCATATGGGTATATTTACAAATTAACTGAAAAATTTTTGCTGGCCGGAAACTTTTGACCGCCACTGTATATATATATATATATATATGTATTAAGCTTATAGTAAACTTATTTTTTTAAAGACATCTATTCTGTTTTCTTTATAAAGCACGTGATGAATTATTTTTTAAAATTATAACTAGTTGTAGTTTTCGCATCCCCATGTTTGTATGAATAAAATTTAAAAAAAAAGCTGCGATTTACTTAACCAGTTTTTACAGTCTTTATAACTATGGTATTTTTTATAGTTCTATTCTATTGAATTTAATCCTTCTTACACTTTAGCTTAAATACATACATAAAAAATGCTTTTCTTTTTCTATAACCGGCTATCAATTACCCACGTGAGATTTCTCATAAAAAATGTATCTTTTATTTATTTTTATTTTACTTTATTTTATTGCAGATTAGTAATACCTTTATTTCGAATGCGCACAACTTTACCATAAATACTTAAGAATACTGATAAATACTTTTAAAAAACAGATAAAAACAAAGAAGGCGAGGAAAAAAAGAGTATCTATGAATGTACTGAAACATGTTTCTTATTCTCACGTGGACATGTGGGATAGATCGATTCATAATAGGCGGAGAACATCGATTGAGCGTTGAATTATTAATGAATAATGTCGAAAATAGAAATAATATCGATTAAATGAAGCCTCCGTCGATACGTTTCATTTTACCAAAATATTTCTACTATATATTTTATATTAGATAGATCCAATACATTTAATATGAAAGTTCATATTCATTTATTATGCAAAAATTTCATTTTTCAATTTTATCTTAAAAATATAAAAATTTAAAGACATTTCATTTGATAAAAATAATAGTACTTTTAGAATAGTTAAATGTTCCAGTTATGTGACTTTTAACCATCGGAGTCTACAAATATGCGTTTCCATATCAAGAAATAATAATAATAAAAAAAAGGATACAAGTAAAATCATAACTCGAAATTCAGTAGTCCACTTTCATCCAACCAAAAAGATTTTCTGTTAAAACTAATACAGATGTCACAAGTTCGAAAATGTAAATTTATTTAAATTTATTAGTGATTTGCAATCTTGCAGTCATCATCAGGATATATTTTCTTTAATTGCAGCTCACTTCAGTTTCGTTTTCAACAACCCTAAGAATTGTAGATTCTCCCATTTAAAACAAATTGACGTATTTTTAATGAATAGAACGGCCCTTTACAAAAATATTCCCTGAAGATGGTTATCGGGTTGAAGACCGAAAGTATTAGGTAATTGAAAGAAAATGTATATTTTAAACTTGTAACATTTGTATTATTGTTATTATGGGCCATCATTTAAATAATCACAAAACTAAAAAAAAAAAAAAAATTAATGAAAAAGTATTTTGAAATGTGATCTATACTTCTAAATTTTAAAAAGTAAATTTTCCTTCAAATACAAGGCGTCCTATAAGTCCCTGAGACATTTTAAAATTCAATATAAAATCAACTAATTGTCGCACAAATGTGCGGTTTTGACTGGAAATCTCATTATGAAAATTTTTTTTTAAAGAAATGAAATTCGTTCCAATCTTTGACTATAGATGACGATATATACCAATATGTATTGTTTCAAACATTTGGCTTTTTGTATTTTCATATTCATTTTAATGCTGTGACACAGAAATGGCGCTCATTCTTACTCTCTATCTCAATATTCAGTTTTGTATCACATCGTCAAAACTTAGAAAAATAAATAAATAAATAACTAATAATAAAAAAAAACAATGCAATTTGAAAACAATCATGCATCCCAAACACAGTGACTCTATTTAGGATCAATGTTTGGAGCTAATTATGTTTATTCAGTTCAATGGAACTTTTCACCGTGAAAAGCATTTTATTCCAAACCTGATCCATTTTATCCTGTACGACAGTTACTTGATTTTATAGTGAAATTTAAAATGTGAGAATGTGTCAAGGTTTTTTTTTGGACACCTGTAACATAATTTTATTTATAAATCAATCGTAAAATTAAGTTTTAACTCGTTGTCATTATAAGTTTAATAATGTTAAATTTTTGTTACTAAGTAGATTATTTCATTTAACAAATATTTTTTATTTAAACAAACGATATAAATAACATCTTTTTTTTTAATCAGTTTTAGATAATTAAAAATATTTCAAGCACTCGTTTTTTCAAACATGGAGTTTATTTCAAATAAAACTTTTATACTGTTGTGAAATATACTGATATGAAAAAGCCTTTTATTAGTAAAATAAACTATAAATAATATGTTATTCGTTTTCAAAAACAGTTGCAGAAATGTATCAAAATGTGAAAAAAATATTATTTTAAAAACAAGTTGGAAATTGCACGTGAAGCGTAGCAAATGAGGTGTGGTCGTACAATAACGAAGTTTAAAAAATATCACATTCATAAAATTCTAAATAGTTAATTACAATTAAAAGGCGCGCCAAACAATGTTCTCGCAATGCCATTGTGTAATGGAATGCTTTTGTGCGGAATTGTATATCAGTAACAAATGTTCTTTGCATGACGGATTATGCAAAATGTACATTATATTATGTACTTTATAGATGCATATCAGTTTTATTATATTTGAATGAGTGTCACATCATTAAAATGCACTTGAAACATTTTTTCCCATTGACCGTAATGTAACGGAGAACTTTTGATTGTCCATGTAATTGAACTGTGCATACGATTTTGATAAAATTTGAAATAACTCGACAAAATTATGTAATAATTACGAATTTTAAATTTTAAACGATTAAACTGCATTTGAAACTTTTTTCCCCATTGATCATAATGTAATGGAATACTTTTGATTGTCCCTGTAATTGATCTATGCATCTGATTTTCCTAAATTTTGAAATAACTTGACAAAAGCAAATTATATAATTTAAATCTCAAACGATGCGGTTGGGTAGTTTTTGAGTTGTCATACGCGGACGGATGGACTGAACGACAACTATAGGTGCTACGTATATTCATAATTACGAACGCACCTAAAAACTAAAAATTGCAACACTGATTTAGTTATGCAAAAAAAAGTGATTATCAGAATTTGACAAACGTGATCGACAAACAATAGTTACAGACGTGGAGAAAAATAAACAGAATAATAACAAAAGAAAATTATTGTTACCAAATAATTGGGATTTTTTTTTTTTTTTTTTTTAATGATAGATGTAGAAAAGGGATTTGGTAGCCGTCTAAAAATCCAACCACAACCAAAATTTGTGTTTTTTAATATAAACACCGAAGTTGATTTTTATTATTTTAAGTTTTAGATTTAAACTATGTCTATAAACGAAATTTCACGTAAATAGCATTTACATATTTTATTATCTCCTGAAATTATAATCCCAATGTGATACATATATGTATATCCATATAAATATGTGTGTTATAATATTACAATATCCAACTATAAGTACATTGAATATGTAAATTAAAAAATATATATAATATAAATTATGAAGCTAATATTCGAAAAAATAAAATAAATTGTAGCCAACACTTTTTTTTATAGCTTCGTATTAAATGTGTTTTATGGGGTCGCTGCGTCCCTAAAATTCTCGCACTTCTCTACCAGTAATTAAAAATAAAAATTCTTCGTGTCAGATCTATATTATAAAGGCCAAACGTATCTGTGCGTAACGCATACGTCATTTTGTGAATGGCAACATTTTCGCATGCAATTCGGTTTTACAATTTTCGATACTACAAATTTTATACTTTTAAGTATAGCACATTTTCAATTTTTACATCGTCGTATTGAGAAAAAAATGTACTTTTAAATACAATTTGTTTGAAAGCTGTATCTCAAGTTATTTATGAGTTATTAATTTCTTTATAGTTTTCAGTACGAATTTTATAATTGTGGCAACAGAAATACGCCTTTTTCTCTTTAAATTGATAAAAACTGTAATAAAAATATCATGACAAAAGAAATCGTCTGATATAAAATCCGTTGAATTTTTGTTTTATTGCGTTTTTATTTATCAATTAAATGCTTTTTTAGTTTATTGCTAACTTAATTTACAAAGGATACAACACATTCTCTATACAAAAACGTATTTTATATATTATTCGAGTGACTTCGCCGCATTTTCTCAGTTCGTATCGGAAAGCTAAACGAGAGCAATTTTACTCGTCCGTGTGTATGTTATGATATTTTTCGAATTTTGAAAAAAAAAAAAATACAAATGAATGATTTTTGATAAAACATGGAGCTATTATAAATAAAGAAGTAAAGATTTACGAATCATCAGATATCCGATTTGTTTTGCCGATTGTCTTGAATATTGTTTTTGCTGCATTTGTGCAATATTCCTTCCCAATGACGTCATATGCATACTTTTCTAAGACTGGATCCGTAAAAATGGAATGCTTTTATCGCATGCAAATAACGCTTTTATATATATATATAAAACAAAAGTAATTTTAAAATGATCAAATTAAAATACTATTAGAAGTGCGTATGTAAATTTTGAGACGATGTAAATAATGACGGGTTTAGATTTCACATGGGAATTCTATGATCATGTCCATTAGGAATATTTTTTTTTCATTCACTTTATACCAGACATAAGAGCCTCAACTGATAATTTCATCATAATAACTGACCTTTGTTGTTATGCTCTACTGATTACATATGCGATTAAATTTTAATTTTAATAATTTGGAAAACTGAGTTTTATAGAAAGTTTTGTTTGTTTGTTTAGCTTAAAATAATATTTGGTTGAGAGTTAAACTGACCAATCTAAGATGCGTGTTTTACTGTAGCTAATTCTGTGGGTTTATTATAAATCAATGAAACAGTTCCTTTCTAAACATTTTCTTTCGTCGAAATTCGACGGGTTCCACCTCGTTCCTTTAACATCTACAATTAAATTCTAGGGTAAAAATTGTCGTTTTAAAATTGTAATAGGAAAAAGTAAAAAATTTAAGGACGCTGTGACCCCTGTGTTCTGCTTATTGCGTTTTCCAATCTTCAAGAATTTTCTTCCAAGTAGTTTTCGATTTATGATTAAAAAAAGGGTTTAAGAGGCGTCTATGATCTGCAGAAAAGCATAATTAGAAAATGGGTATTTCACTCATTTTATTAAAACTTTTGGGTTGGTACCCGTAAGGCATGGTGACGTCACTGCAACGTCGTTGTGAAATCACCCTGTGACTTTGTGACCATCGATTGTCGATGTGACGTCACGTGATGTCGATGTGAAGTCACAATGACTAAAATCTGAAGTCTTTACGGCCGTTTTAGAACTCGTTTGTGACGTCACATTGTAACCATTTTGTGATGTCACGGTGACAAATTTGTGAAAAATGTGTCATTTGTTACTACTTTGACATTAACATCATGACGAAACTGTGACAAAAGCGACGTTGTGACAAAAGTGTTTTTTAAACTAAATAACATGTTTCGAAGAATTTTTGTAATTTTCTAAACATTTTTAAGAAAATCACATCTCAGTCCCAAAGTGACGTCACTGTGACCATGCATGCTATGAGAGTAATAGTCAAAACATATTACGGGAGTGAAAAGGTCATATCGACAAGAAACAATACATTAACAAAAGTGGTATAGTGTTTGTAGGCCATTTTAATAATCGAGTATCGAACTTCAATTTGGATACGACCACTAAAATAGGCTCATTTGCGTACAATTATTTTCTCTGGAACTAATGTTTCGGATTGTATGAAAATTTATATTTAGGCTAATTGAAGGTTGTAACAGTTATTTATGGTGTCAAACATAGGTATCTATAATAATAAAGAGAGAAGGATGTTTGTCTGTGAGCGCTGTTCTGAAGAGACTGCTGTACTTAGAGTTACAAAATTTAGAGAGAAGGTACTTTTTTACATGTAGTTTTGCACCTCGAAGCCCGATTTTCAATTTTTTGTTTAGATTTTTTTTAATAATTTTTTTAGGTGATTTTTAGCGTTATTTTTGCGGTTTTATCCCTTTAGTGAAAGGAATACGATTTCATTATTTAAACCCAAAATAGCAATTTTTTTCTCTTTTCAACAAAGTTTATTCGGAATTTGTACAGTGATTTTTGAATTTTTAATGAATTTTTAATGCGATTTTTAGTGTTTTTTCTAATTTTGCGGCTATTTTTTGAGATTGATAAAAAGAAAATCGTTTTAAACTTTTAGCCTAATGCCCTAAATTTTGTGTTTGTTACGATTTTTAGATTTTAACGATTTTTAATGCGATTTTTAAAGTTTTTTTTAAAGATTTTTGCGTTTAGCATTTTTTTCATTGTTGTTCTATCAAAAACTTGAGCTGTTGAGAATGCAATAAGTTGTGTTTTTTTGCGAAAGCTACCTAAAATGTCAAAAATTTAGGTACCACTATATTCGAATAGCAATTTCATAAAATATCTTAAATTCTTGCTTAAGACCGCTACCCCCTCAAGTAACATATCACCTGATAGGTTATTTGACAGAGTATCGTTTTGATAATTTTTTGAAGAATAGAGTGCGCTACGTGGTGGTGGAAAATGGAACTAACAGAACGCGATTTTTTAAAATCTATAATAATAAAGAGACAAGTTTGTATGTGTGTCAGCGCTGTTCTGAAGAGTCTGCTGTACGTAAAGTTACAAAATGTGGAGGGAAGGTACTTTTATACATGTAGGTTTGCACCTCGAAGCCCGATTTTCAATTTTTTGATAATTTTTTAAGGCGATTTTTAGCGTTCTTTTTTCAGTTTTATCCCATTATTGAAAGAAATACGGTTTCATTTTTTAATATAGCATTTTTTTTTCTCTTTTCAGCAAAGTTTATTCGGAATTTGTACAGCGATTTTTGAATTTTTAACGAATTCTTAATGCGATTTTTAGTGTTTTTTCTCATTTTGCGTTTTTTTTTTTTTTTTTTTTTTTTTTTTTTTTTTTTTTGAGATTGATAAAAAGAAAATCGTTTCAAACTTTTAGCCCTAAATTTTGTGTTTGTTACGAATTTTAGATTTTAACGATTTTTAATGCGATTTTCAATGTGATTTTTAAAGCTTTTTCAAGATTTTTTGCGTTTAGCATCTATATTTTTCATAGTTGTTCTATCAAAATCTTGAGCTGTTGAGAATGCAATAAGTAGTATTTTTTTTGCAAAATTTACCTAAAATGTAAAATATTTAGTCACCACTATTTTCGAATAGCAATTTCATAAAATATCTTAAATTCTTGCTTAAGACCGCTATCCCCTCGAGTAATATATCACCTGATAGGTTGTTTAACAGAGTATCGTTTTGATAAAGTTTTTGAAGAATAGAGTGCGCTAGCTGGTGGTGAAAAATGGAACTAACAGAATGCGATTTTGTTAAAATTTGGAAATATAAAAATGTGATTTATTTAAAATTTTAAAATGGTTTATAATACATGATAAAAAATGTAAACAAAGAATGGTGTGACACATTTCAGTGTGCGTGAAAGGAGGGGCGCGAACAAAATTAGGAAATGTAATAAGGAGATCTGTTTTACACTTAAAGGTAGTTTATAAAGCATGTTAAATTTTTTAAAGTACTGGCGATGCTCTGGAGAAATCGCTGCACGAAGTTATGTATGAAATTTTACACCTTGAAGGCCGATTTTCAGTTTTTAATTTAATTCATATGCGAATTTTAGTGGGTTTCGAGGCGATTTTTCCACACTAGCGAAAAGGAAAGCGGTTTCATTCTTTCGACCTAAATTAGTGAATTTTGTTCTCTTTTCCAGGGCCATCGCTAATACTTTTTATTGGTGGGGGAGAGGATCTAAAATTGCCAAGTCAAATTTCAATACTTGCCAACTCATTTTACAATTTTGCCAACTTACCACAATTAGAAAATGTAATATAGCCCTTATTTGTTAAAAGGTTAATAATATTCCCAATTAGTTTTATAATTTTTGCCAATTCTATTAAAAATTGAAAATATATTGTAGTTTTTATTAAAATTTTAAAGAAAATTTGCCAACTAAATTTGTGAATTTGCCAAGTGTAACAACATTCACGTATGTTGTTACACCTCCATCCCCCCCTTAGCGAGGCCCCTGCTCTTTTCAATATAATTAATTTGGATTTCGTGCAACGATGTTTGGATTTTTAGTGAATTATTTAATGTAAATTTTGCCGCTATTATTCGACATTAGTAAAAGAAATTTTGCTTAAAACTTTCAGGCTGATGTATTAAATTTTAGCTGTTAAGATTTATGAATTTCAGCTAATTTTAATGCGATTTTTTGAGATTTTTTGCGTTTGATGTCAGATTTTTGTCATTCATGAGATATTTCCAATTACAACGTTTTATCCTATTAGAGTAAATTTTGATCCCTGTGATTTTGACCCCTGTGCACTTTTCATTGCAATTTTTAGAAGTTTATCGCGTTTTATGGTGATTTTTTGATATTCTGAAGTAAAAATTGATTTCAAACTTTTAATCTAATATAATTTTAGAGATTTTTAAAGCGATTTTTCAAGAATTTTTGTGTTCCCTATCGATTTTTTATTATCTATGAAGGATTTCCATTTACTACGTGATTATCTTGTCGACCAATTTCGCCAAATTATATCAATCATGAAACAAGCCAAATTATTCAGATTGATGTAATTTTTATGTTAAATAATGAAAGAAGAGATAATTTAGAAAAACATTAATACAAATACATATAAAAATAAGAAGTAAAAACCACTTGATGACGTAACAAACATATGTAACATGTTTAATGTCAAGTGAATATGGAATTTACGATCCGCCATTATTGTCATTTAATCTTATGGTTTGACTCAGATAGTTTCTTGGTCAACCGGATAATCAAATAGTACAGATTTCCGATTAGAATGTTTTATCCGTTGGATGAAATTCTGATTACTGCGATTTAAAAAATAACTAGCGATATTTAGTGCATTTTTCAATGCGTTTTTAATGAACTTTTTAATGCGATTTAGTACTATTTTTTTCGATTCCCACCACAGTGGTGTTTTAACAATTAAAAAATTATTTTGGTTTCAAACTTTTAGCCTAATATAGTAAATTTCACCATTTACCTTTTTTTTAATATTGTCGATTTTCAATGTGATTTTTGATATATTTTTGTTCTGTGTCGATTTTTTTGTAATTCATGTAAAAAAGAATGATTGCTACATTTTACATGACTAGAATATTTTTTTATTCACGGGATGTATTTAAATTCAGCGATTTTTAATGAATTTTTCAATGGTTTTGTATTGGTTTTTTGAATCTCACGGCTACTTTTTGAAATTTCGAAAAGGAAATTAATTTCAAACATTTACACTTCATTTACGAATTTTGAAATTTTGTGATTTTTTAATGCAATTTTTAGCAATCTTTTCATTATTTCTCACGCTTTGCGCCGATTTTTCCATTCGTATTTAAGAAAGAATTCAGATTACACTCTTTTAGTCTATTAATGTAAATGTTGTCCCCCGCTATTTTTAAATTTGAAACGATTTGTAATGCATTTTTGAATACAATTTGTAGATGCTTTCGAATCCACGGCGATTTTTTCACAATTGGAAAAGAAATTTTTAAATAATTTGTCGCTTAATATAGTAAATTTTGACATCAATGATTCAGATTTTTTGTGTATTTTCATAAAATGTTTAGCAAGTTTTGTGTCGATATTTTTAACTAATGAAAGAGTTCAGATTTCAATGTTTTGTCCCATTATGGTAAATTATGTCTGCAGGAATTTAATATAAATGTTTATCTTACTATAATAAATTTTGTCCGGATTTTTGAATTTTACTGATTTTTAATCCGTTTTATAGTGATTTTTCAAGTTCTGTGACAGTTGTTGACATCGGTAAAAGAATTTCGGTTTCTAACTTTCAGCATAAATAGTACAGTTTGTTCTCCACGCTTTTATGAATTTTGCCAATTTCTAATGCGATATTCAGTGTAATTTTTTGTTAGTTTGGGGGATTTCAGGTGTTCCGCGTTGACTTTTCCTTATTCATGAACGATTTCCGATTACAGTATTTTCGACTGAATATTAAATTTTTACAGCCATGACTTTTAAATATTCAGCGATTTTTAATATAGTTTTCGATAGGATTTTTAACAATTTTTTTAAGTTCCTTGGCGATTTTCTGCCATTTAGAAACCAATTTTGATATCAAACATTTTGTTTAATGTAGTTATGTTTCAAATGCAACGTTTTATCTCTTAATATGATTTTTGCGTTCCATACCTACATTTTGTAATTTATGAATGATTTCGATCATAACCCCCCCACCTGCTTTAATATTAATTTTTTAAACATTGACTTCCAAATATTTAGTTATTTTTAATGTAATTTTTAGCCATTCTTCAACTTCCATGGCGATCTTTTTACATCCGGAAATCGATTTCGATTTCAACATTTTTGGTTAATATGGTTAATTTCTCGATTACAATATCTTATATTATAACCCTAGGGATTTTTTAATGTTTTACGACTTTCATTACAATTTTCAATGCAATTTTTGCGATTTCTCAGTCATTTTTTTTTAAACATTTTTCAAAGGAATTCGATTTTAAATTTCTAGACTAATAAGAGTTTGGTTTCAAACTTTTATCCTTTACGGTAATTGCTTTCCTCTCTTATTTTGATCTACAGCAATTTTTAATGCAGTATGCTTTTTTTTTTTTTTTTTTTTTTTTTTTTTTTTTTTTTTTGAGTTCACGGCGATTTTTTTCAGATACGGAAAAGGAATTCGGTTTTTAATTTCTTCGCTAATATGATAAATTTTCTCCTGTGCGATTAAAGATTTTGATTGTGATTTTTTAGCAGTTTTTTTCGTGTTTCAATGCTTTTTATATTATCAAATTAATTAGATTCAAAACATTTATCCAAGTAGAGTAAATTTTGAATTCCGTGATTTTTGAAAATTTTGCCATTTTTAAAGCGATGTTTACGTTTCTTTGCGACCCGCTTCGATTTTTTAGACGTTCAATTTTTGGCCGAATTTATTAAATTCTGATCCCTTTTTATCAAAGTTTATTCGAATTTTGAAACACAATTTTTGAATTTTGTTTTATATTTTTATGAGATTGTTACTGTTTTTTGCGATTTGTAAAGTTTTTCCACATTAGTAAAAATAATCCAGCAATTTTCTAGCCCATCTCTTTTCAACGAAGTTTAGACGAAATTCGTGCAGCATTTTTTAAATTTTTCGAGGTTTTTATTATGATTTTTAAAGTTTTTTCGCAATTCTTGCTATTTTTTGATGAACCCGGGCAACGTCGGGCAGAACAGCTAGTTGATAATAAAACCAGTTGGATTTGCCAATTCCAAAACTTTCTTCTATCTCATACGTACAATTTAATATTTCAAAATTTAGCTATGCATGTTAATGCGTTAATATTATTAATCCTTATATATATTATAAATGTGAAAGTGTGTCCGAAAAATTGGAATGAAATTGGCTTCAAAACGGTTGGATTAATGTCTTTGAATTTTTGTATATAGATAGCTTATTGGCCTGAAATGAACATGGGCTAATTTTTATTTATATTATTCAAATATTTTTCTTAATAATTCAAAATTTCACTATTTTTCATGCAGAATAAATTGAAAAATTTTCCATAATATTTAATCATTTTTCTTTTTTCGTTGCCAAAAAAAAGGGAATAATTATTTCTCTTCTGTAATTAATTTTCAATTGAAAGATTTTCACTTGATAAAACAAAATGAAATAAATAAATGGACCCTATTCTGTTTTTTAGTTCGAGGTTAAAAACCGCAATTTTACCAATTGTGACGCCAGAGGAATACTGTTTTTCATCTTATATCAAGCAGACGATTATATAAAATTTCTTTTACACTTAGAAGACTTTACAAGAATATAACTTCACACTTTACAAGAAAATAAATATTTTAGTAGTTTTTCCAGATATTAATCCGTATTCAAGTTGAACCTTTTTTTTTTCTTTCGGTTCGAGGCTATAAAGTTCAACTTTTTACTTATTGTGACATCACAGGAATACTTTCTATTAAGAATTTTAAAAATAATAATGTAACGTCATACCTCAAACAAAGTATAAGTTTTCAAGTTTTCATTTTTAATAACACAATGCAATTTTGAGTAAGTGCTAAAAAGAGACGACTGTGACGTCACATATTAAAAATAAAATAAATATGCTCTAATATTGCAATGAAATGAGATTGAATTATGATAGCAAAAGTTATTATTTAAAGAAAATTAAGTTTATCGTCTGAGCGTGGTTAATATAAATATTTAATTTTAAAATGAAATAAGTTTTTTTAAAGGTTAAATATTAAATGACTAGAAAATGTTAATAATTTATACATACCGTAAATGACGTAATGATCAATGAAAAATACTTTTTATCATTCTTAGAAAGTAAGAAAAGCTCAACTAATCAAAAAAAATATTTTTGTGTGTTAATTCTTAAAATTGTTCAATTCTGAAAATATAAATAAAAAACACTTTAAAAATGCAATTTCGGCCTTAAAATCTAAAAATTTAATGTAATTGTGAGAAAATACATTCCCTCAGTCACTATCTCAATTTCGGATAATGTGCTCGAAGTGTACTGGAAACAGGTTTGTAAATGGATATTAATTCCACAATTTTGTTAGCTCATAAAAGGTAAAAAGATGTTGTGACTTTTAAAAATATTTTTTTTAATAAATTTCTATAAATTTTGTTGGTATGCAAAGCATATATGTACAAATTATACAAAAATGCCTAGTAGATTTTTAAGACACGGTTTTTTTTTTCGTTTTACGGAAACTACCCCCTTTTTGACACTTTCTAACATGGTCTAAAAGTGTTTACGACTTCAACCTGTCTGTATACCGGATGCCGAGTGCCTGGGGTCTGCCGTCTGTTTCTACGTGTTTCAACTTGAGTAAATATAGTGGGATTCATACGAAAATAACATACGTTATTGAGATTTGCCATAGCATGAGCAGCATTGAAAATGAACCAGGTAGCAATTATAGCTGAATCACAGGAGCACTCAAAAGGAGACTTTACATTATGGTCTAAGGCGAAAAAATCATTTGTGGTGTATTTTGATAATGTTACATAATTTTAAATGTAATGAAATTTACATGCATTTTTAAGATTCACAAGAACATGGTTACTATCGAATATGTTAAGTGCAGTACTTATAGTGTGCGTACAGGTAGCTCAAAAGTATTTCAATATATCATAGTCTGTGAAGAAAAACCATTTGCAGCGTACTTTAATAATGTTATTTTATTAAGGTTATTTTAATAATATTGAAATTGATATCAGTTTCTGAAGTGCAATGAAACAGGATTTCCGTAGAAAATGGGGTGAAAAGATTTAACATTCATTTACAAGATCACAGAAAAATGTTCGGTAATATAATAGTCTACGGTGAAAAAATATTCCCAGCGTATTTTAATTGCGTTACACTATTTCAAAAATGATGAAATTAATATACTGAAATAATCAATACAATGATAAATACTGAAATTTGCTACAATATGCTTGCAGTTAAATATGATTTGCATCACATTTGTTGTTCATTTACAGAGACGCATAAAAGATTTTGGACCTGTGTCCAGATATCAGATATTGTATCCAAAGTATGGTCTATTAGAAAAGATTTCTGAAGAGCTCTTTCAATTATCGTATGTTTTTTGCATCCTGAAGTTCAGCTACATTTGGTATAATAAGAGATGTTTGTAGAATTTAAATAAATCATATAACGGACTATACAATAAACTGAATATATGGTCACCTGTGCCATAGCGATTCCCGGAAATATGAATTCAATAATTTGAATCATTGCTTGAATAATTTAAGCTAAATATGCGGTTGTATAAATATTTGCACGTAATATACAGGACTGTAAAAAAGAATCCAAGTAAGTTTCTGTCTATTATTAGAAATTGCTAAAGGTGAATTTTAATCTTCGTTATACTTTCTCTGACTAAGCAAAATTTTAATATTGTATTTAGAATATTTACAAACACATAGATCATATACGCAGCTGCAGAAAAGAATGGGCCGGCGGAGTTATGTATTATGGAAATGCTGGATATTTTTTTATTATCTAGGTTTAACACATGATTTTTCTTTCTTTCATATGGAATTCTGAAATGCACTACAACATGATTTCTGTACATTGGGGCGCGTTACAGTTGTTCTACAGTATAAGTGGTTGCAATTTCATTTTCGCGATCAAACACATTTCCCTTTTATTTGACTGAGTTTTTTAAGTCCTCTATTAAAAAAAATACTGCATAGCTTCCTATAAGATATGTGTTATATATATTTCAAATTATTGTTAATGAAACGGTTTTGTTTAATTAAAGCGTTTATCTTTTTTTTATGATACGTGAACGACGTCACGGGTAACAGCTATTTCAATAATATACCAACTATGATTTTGATCTTAAATTATTTCTGCTTCAGAAATAAAAACGAGTTTCTGTATCTGCACCAGAGAATGAACAATTAAACGATAGGCAGATTTTTTTTCAAATTCAGGGGTATCTATTCACCATACCCAAAAATATTCATACTAATAAAATTTAGTTCCGTTCTATTCATAACTTCACACACTTTTAATGAAAATGGCTCGGGCATCGCGATTATTGCGCCTCCTTCGTATCAGATTTTTTTTCAAATTCAGGGAGGACCAACTAGTCATATCTAAGCACCAACGCAAAGAAATTGGCTCATTTCTATACATAACATCATACGATTTTAGGTGGTTATAAATTGAAAATGGCACAAAAATCGCTATTGCAACGCCCTCTTCCGACGGATTTTTTTCAAATTGAGGGAAGACCAACTAGCCATAGCCATACACTTACAGAAAAAAAAAATTGGTTCAATTCGATGCATAACATCATACACTTTTGGTCAGTACAATATTGGAAATGGCTCAAAAATCGCTATTGCAGCGCTCCCTTCAGAGTTCAGACGGAATATTTCAAAATTGAAGAAGAATCTGCTTGCCACAGCTAAAAACATCCACAAAAAATTTCGCTTAATTCTATACATATCTTCATACACTTGGAATAGCGACATGCGGACACACAGGCACACGGACAGACAGACGATTTGTAAAAACATGTTTTTTTGGAATCTCTGACCTTTAAAACGTGTAAATCCGTCGAAAACTGGAAGTCGAAAAGAATTTCGATTTCAATACTTTCTTCTATTTAAGATAGAAAAAAGTAAATAATAATTAAAAAAAAATGTGGGTTCATTTTGATATGTTTTTAAAACAAATTTTATACATGCCATTTAAAAGTGTATACTTTATTTTCAATCGTTTCGCATCAGTAATTATCTTATACAATAACTTCTTGCAGAATTAGGAAAAGTTGTTTACTTTCTTCCCCCTATGACTGTACATAGAAAACCACACAATCGTAAGATATTTGGATAAATTGAGGCGAAATGTTGTGTTGTACAAAAAACTGTATCATGTAGTTTTCATGCCCGCAGGTCCTGTAGGGAAACGCGGCTCTGCTCAAGGAAACGTTCCCAGGTATAAATTGTGAATTTGGACGAGTGTGGTATCAAAAGAAAAATCTCATCATGTACGTTAAAAAGTGCAATGGAACTACCCGTCCGAATACAACCGTTTTCGACATATCAGCACTTGAAATGTGAATGAATAAATCAATAAATTGACAGACTGTCATATTATTTTATTATTCATTTATGTAATCACACTTCAAGTGAAAGATATCGCGAAAATAATTGGATTCGGACAAGTAGTTCCATTGCATTTCTTAACGTACATGACGATATCTTTCTTTTCATACCACAGTCATTCAAATCCACAACTTACACCTGGGAACGTTCCCTAGTCAGTTGTAAACAAGAGACTTCCCGATACTTTAATTTCCGCTTGCATTTTTTTCTTTTAAAACATTTTTGTGGTGCTTTTTTATTTTTATTTCGTCTTAATACTTCTAGAAAGTGGTCAAAATCTTTTACATGATTTCTCTACTTACCTATAAAAGACTTAGTTTAAATACCAGTGAAAAAATTTTAGATGCTACTGGCACTTGCTTCAAATGAAAAGCATAAATGGCCGCAAAATTCAGTTTCTTCTCGTAAGTGGGGGGATTGGGGTCTTCCCGTTGGCCAAGTTACCCAAATCTTATGGGAAGATGCTGAAATGCAATGTTTACAAAACAAAGTTTTTGATGATTTCTATAATATATGTAAAATGGAAGGTGTTATTAAATCACAGATAAGAGTGTAAAATTTAACAAGAAATCAACGAATAACAAATAAAATGAATAGGCGATTTTTTTAAACAATTGAATAAAAAACTACGGCATCTTCACCCAATTTATCCTACAAATGCACTTTCTTTCGTTATGAAATAAAGAATCATCGATCTATTTTGGCATAAATAATTTCATTTAACATGCAAAGAAAAAACCTGAAAAACAAACTCTTTATTTCATTTGAATTTCGCATTAACCTTTTTGAAAATAACGCAAGTATAATTTATAGATCCAAACAGAATTGCTGGTGAAAAGTAGAAATGATTATTCATTTGTCAAGTAAATTCAATTTTAACATCTTCGTATTTCGAAAAGCATTTACTTCAGCTTCAGTTTAATTAAAAGTCTATAAAAACTGTTTAACAAAATGAATTTTTTAATTATTATCTCTTTTAAAGATAATTCACAATTGCCTGCAAAAAATGTTTTCTAAAATAAAAAAAGAAAAGAAAAGCTGAATATTGATAATATTTAGTTGAAAACGTTTAAAAGAATATTTATTAAATCTTTTAAACTTATTTATTATTTAAAATTAACTTTATAGCTACTTAAATTTCGTCTAGTTTTTTAAAATACCCTATTAAGAAAATTATGTATAGAAATTGCCAAAATGCTCTAGAGTAATTTATTACGCATTTTGACACATTGAACACCTGCACGTTTTTAACAGGTTCGCATGTAATTAAAAAAAAAACTAATGACCAGAATTTTTTCTTTATTTTTCACATTATTTAGAAATATTTTTAAGCCTGAATGTTTTTAAGATTCAGAAACAGTGCAGTTTAAATAAATGTTTTATATATCTTAGTTAATTAAAAGATGTATGCAAAATTTACGTATAACATGAGTGGAAATTAATTTCATTTCGTTGTGAAAATATCTCGGATCAAATTAATGAGATTAAATCTATAAAAAAATCAAAACTTTTCTGAAAATGTTTTTCTATACTCTTCAATAATTTTGATTTAAAAGTTTCGTTTTTTTTAAAGTTTATATTTACATAACAAAAGTACACAATAAAATATGAGATACGAAATAAATTTATAACGCTAATTTAACAGTTGATATTCATGTATTGTCGTAGAATATTCTAAAGGAATAAAATTCGAAAATGCATTTTCTTAAAGAAAACTTAAATCATAACCAATAAGATACAAGCACTCTCTTTCATACACAATATTTATAATTTTATTTTTACATGAGAATAAAATAATCAGGTGCTCGCTGGAAAAAAAAATTGTGAGCCCAACTTTTCCGTTAATCCTGATTTGAGGTATGTTTATTTTTTTTATTACGTGTTCATATAGCGCTGATTTGGTAAACCAGTACTGAAATATTGCAAGTATAATAATAAAATATATAAAACAAGCAAATACTTCAATAATAATCTCTCTTTTGTCCAAAAGATGTTATAAAATTTGTCTGTATTATTATTTCATAAATAATTTATTACATACATTTTTAAAGCTTTGAAAAAATGTGAAACTTTTATGAAATCTTTATGAAAATCAAAATTTCATGAATCAAAAACGTCCTAATCCTCAAAACTCTTTGAAACATTTGAAAAAAAAATAATCATAATACACAAAAGCATTTAAAAGAAGCTTGGAATATATCTATCTATATATATATTAACTTCGGGGGGGGGGGGGTGTTGTATGAACATGAAAAAATGAAAATCACGTAGAATATAAAATAAGTTTGTGAAATGTCTAGCTTTTAGATAATCCTAGAATTATAAAATAGTTTTTATGAAACAGACAAAGAACTAGAAAAAAATATAAGTATAAATAAATATGTCTTATTTAATGATTTCAATGACTCATTGTTCAAATCTCAAATTTAATTTTATAATTGATGTACTTTTGTTTTATTTTTAATTGAAATATATCATTCAATGTTAGATTATATAAAAATCTTTAAATTTGCCAATCTTTTTTTTGTGTTTATAAAGTTAGTATAACAGTGAAGTGAATAGTAAGCTTAATTGCATAAATATTGAAATAATTAATTTATACATGTAAAAAAAATCGCCATTTTATTGTTCTGATTTCGTTTGAAAGTCTTATAAGAACATACTTTCATTCTTAGTTTCCGTAATATATTAAATTTTTTAAAGGCTAAAGTTCTTTTTCTTTTTCTTTTCTTTAATTCACCATAATCTATTATTTATTTTCCTAAAACGAACTAAAATGTGTTACTTAAATGTCAATATCTTATTGCGAAATATTAAAATCATTCCATTAATCCCTTTCCCCTTTTTAGAATAAAAAACATTTATCAAAAGCTTTAATTTTTTTATTTATTTAATTATCGTCTGCTTGATCGTTTGAATCATCCGCATGGGACTGTTTACTCTTGCATTTTACGCCATTTAGGCGTAACAACCTGACAAATGACAAGACTTAGTCCTGACAACTAACTCCGCCCCTGATCCAATGGAAATATTAGAAGTGTTATACAACTACCTTCGAATAAATCTTAGTGGGTTTTAGTACGTCTGTCATACAGGGAGACGGGGTCAGTTTCTCTGAGAATCTTCTGGGAGTCAATTTGAGCTAGCAGAGAGTTCAAAATTCACTGGCCTACCAAATGCTAAGAAGGTGCTTGCTCCTTCTCTTAATGTGGAACTGTTACCGTAGTGATCTTAATTTAAAAAAAAATAATAATACGTGTGGCACTCGGGGACTGCCGCGGTAAAGCTATTGCATAGCATTTTTTATCAACTTATGCAATTATAATTATTTATTTATTTTTTATTTATGCAGATTTTTTTTTTTTGTCTTTGATATTAATTCAAGTTTTTTTCTTTTTCTTTGATATTAATTCAAGTTACACTTTTTGAGCGTGATGACCGATAAGAAAACACATTTTTTTCTTTTACTGAATAAATGAGAAGTCTGCCGAAGTCTGCCGAACTGAAACAACGTTAGCCGGAGTTTTAGGTTTTTTTTCTTGTTACGGAATTTCTAGATTCGGTCGCCGCTCTCAAAGCCCGCGATAAAAGCTATACACTAGCTTAAAAAAATGTCTCTACACTGAACACCTTTTATTATTTATGATTATGTGACAAGGGCTTGGAAAAGTCGGGAAGTTTAGTGATAGATTATGGAGTAACTTTGGAATGGAACTATAATAAACGATGCTTTCAGATGTTTCATAGAAATATCCATTATTTGAGTTACTACACATCAGTCTACTTTTATAAGCCCAAAGGACTTCGACTGCTAATCCATTTGATGGAAATGATGCCTGATGACTGATCGAACTCCGACTTTGTTCGTACCATATTGTTAGCTTCGTCATATATTGTGTTTTTGCGGGAACCCCTAAAAATATCACCACAGATGATTTAGCCGGTAGGATTTAACGATGAAAAACTAGTGCTTAATTTCGACAAAAATATACTAAGTGCTCCTTTACTCCTAAAAGTGCCCTCGAATTTGTAATGACCACCAACTTTTGGAATATTGAACTGTTTGTGTATACCGGTGTTTCATCCAATTCTAAACTATTGTTCCTGGATTTCTATTTAATTAAGAATCTCAAGTTCATATCGAACAAGAATTAATTCCATCGATGTTGTTCATGGGCCGGAACTACTGATTCAATACCGCGAGTTCTTTATTCTTTTTAATAAAATTTACGTTCCATTATCACCATTTAGAGTACGACATTTGTAAGTTTATTATTTATTTTATTTTGTTATTGTTTTGTTATTTTGTTATTTGTTTATTTTGTTAATTGCATTTTATCTATTAAAACACTAATAGCAGCTTAGAATTATTCCAATTTGTTCGATTGTGTGTTCAAATTAGTAGTATACAAAAATATATTCGTTTTTCAGCAAGTAATGTTGATTGGAATTATCCTAATCTTTTTGGGATTTAACAGATGAAATATAGTTTTTGAAATAAATTTGGCAATAGAATTTAATTATTAAAGTAATTATTTTTGAAATAAGCTTTTTAATTAAATATAGTAAAGCTTCAAGGTATGATTTTCAGTATTTATGCCCTTAAAATTGCTGAAGCGCGAACTGATGAATTTCGTTTAAAAAACAAAAAATAATTTGATAGAAATTATGTCGAACCAAAATTTAAAATTGGAGATCGTGTTATCTATGAAGAATTTCAGTACTCTAATACTTGAAAATTGTCACAAGACTTTACTGGACCTTATAAAATTTTTAACAAATTGTCAGCAGAATATTTTGCAATTTTAGTTAAGCAATAACCGTGATATTTGAATTTCTATGGTATTATTTGGAAGAATTTCTGGTTAAGGTTAGGTTTTAGTTCCCAATTACTTATAATCATAGAATTCAGAAGGAAAAATGGATTGATAGTCGAAGTCCTTTGGGCATATGGAAGTAGATTGATGTGTTGTAACTCAAATAATGAAAGTTTCTTTGAAACATCTGAAAGCATCGTTTATTATAGTTCCATTCCAATGTTACTCCATAATCAACCGCTAAACTTCCCGAATTTTCCATGCCCATGTCACACACTCACAAATAATAAAAGGTATTCAGTGCAGAGGCATTTTTCTTGAAATTACGATCACTACGGGAACAGTTCCACATTACGAGAAGAAGCAAGCAGCTGCTTAGCATTTGGTAGGCCAGTGAATTCTCAATGGTCTATTAGCTCAAACTGACTCCCAGAAGATTCTCGGAAAAACTGGGCCCGCCTCCCTGTATGACTCACGTACTAAAACCCAGTAAGATTTATTCGAAGGTAGTTGTATAACATTTCTAGTATTTCCATTGGATCAGTGGCGGAGTTAGTTGTCAGGACTCTTTCCTAAATAGAGTAACATGCAAGAGTAAACAGACCCATGCGGATGATTCAAACCAGCAAGATGACGATAATTAAATAAATAAAACAAAATTAAAGCTTTTGATAAATGTTTTTTATTCTAAAAAGGGGAAACAGATTAATGGAATGATTTTAATATTTCGCAATAAGACATTGATATTTAAGTAATACATTTTAGTTCTTTTTAGGAAAATAAGTAATATATTATGCTGAATTAAAGACAAGTAAAAGAAAAGGAACTTTAGCCGTTAAAAATTTTAATATATTTCGGAAACTAAGAATAAAAGTATGTTCTTATAAGACTTTAGAGTAAAATCGAAACAAGAAAATGGCGATTTTTTTTTTTTTTTTTTTTTTTTTTTTTACATACATATGAATTTATATCTATTAATTTATATATATTAATTTATTTATATACATATTTTGTTGATGATAATTACCAAATGTACAACAAATATAAAAAAAGCCTCAAATTTTTCATTTTGGACATCATAAAAATATATTATACTCAATCAATTTTACAAATAAATAGTTCAGATAGTAAGATAATATAAATTCCCCTAACGCAATGCCTTCCAATATTAAGTACACGCTGTTACTCAATTGTGTATAAACATGTTATTTCAGTATTTCCCGCAGTATACACTGTCAGAAATACTCTATTTAATTCTCAAAAACTTTCCTGGTAGCAATGCTGCCGAAATTTTCCCGTTATTAAAAGAATATCCGTTTTCTTCTTTCTTCATTACAAGAAGTCAAATATACGTTAATTGAAGAAAATGGGGGAAAAAATAAATGTAGCTGACATTGAGATACTACCAGCTAAGTCAGTGTTAAGATATAAGTACTGCAATCACTTGGCTACACTTATAAGTAGTAAAACAGCTTAAAGTAAGTAAGTTTGCCTCGGATAGGTATTTCATGATAATTTTTTTTCTAAAGCTTTAAATTTGAAAGTTTATTTTTGTAAAATTTATTCTGTAATGACTTTATGGCTTCGGATCTAATACTTTGATAAATTATGAACTAGAAATATTTTTATGTCGATTGCTAGATGTAAAATATGAATATTATATTTTTATGTGAAATCTACTTTTCCCTTTTATGTTTTAATTAAAATATCTATTTTAAATGCAAATATTTTCTACAAATTAAAAAAATAATAATACAGGAGAATACTTTTAAAAGAATGAAAAAAATAATTGTTATTTATTTTTAAATTAGAAAGCGTTTTTTCCTTTACTAGCCGTACATGGCGACCAATTTGGTCTCCATTAAAAATATGCTAAGCATTGCAACATGCTATTTTCATTCATAATTTAATTTATTTAGTCAACCTAACGCCAAATCGGATGATTCTGACAGAGAAATTAATTTTTATTTATTTTTATTTTAGCCAGAAGCAGATGATACATTACGAAACATTGTTCATGTGGCATTTATTCGTATTTTATTAATTTTAAGTTAGGACGAATATTCCGTACTTTTGATTCAATACGTGATTTGCTACCTCATAAATTGAAAAAAAAAAGTATTCAAAAATCAGTAAACCGATGTACTCATATCGAATTGAATATTTTTACATCCTAAGTGAACTTTTTTATTTTAAATTTACAAATTTATAATATTATGTGTGTAGAGATGGAAGGTTAAGCTTTTATTTTATGCATATGACCTTTTTCACTGAACAAATCTTTATTTAATTAAACATATAAAAAGCTCAACTGAAAATATAAATAACTTAACATATGGTAATAAACATATTAAATATGATATTTAACAGCCGTCCATCATCTGTTCCCAACGTGACACACCATCGATGAGCGCCGTACAAGTGCCCGTGAAAATTTCACTGAGTACTCCAGCAATCTATATTCTTGTCAAAAATACTCAAAATAGGAGGATGTTTTTGTCCCGCTCTTTTCGCTCCACTAAAACTCTGAGCTGAATTATGTTTCAGTTTCTACTTTTGATCAGGCGAATTAACGTCACCACATATGTAATTAAACCCAATCAAAACGATAAATTTGTATTATGTATTTGTTTATATCATTCATGGGGGCGTAAAAGATGTTTATCAATGCAAAAAGGGTCCGGGTCACGAAAATCATTAAATTTTCGAAAAAAAAAAAATATTGCATTAAATATGTCACTCTTTTTCAGCATTTTTTAACCAAGTTAAAAAGTATTTATTCATTCGGTTTGTCTGTCCGCCTTTATACAGTCTAATTCTGGTAAGTATACTCGGATTTTCAAGCAATTGAAAATATTTATTTAGGGTCACCAAATAATGTTCGGTATTGCACATGAAGTATGTACGATTAATGATTTATTTTCAGGGACACTCAAAAGAATTCATTACATTATTGTATATGAGGAAATGTTGTTTGGAGAGTGTATTTTAATGATATTACGCTATTTCAAAGGTATTTAATGATATAAATAACTGAGTTTCACTACACTGTTAAAAAAATTCTGAAATTCATGAACATTTTTTTCCTGAATTTCACAAAAAAGGTCCTTTTTCACATCAAAAGGGCATTTTCCGTTGCAAATCACAAACTTCCACCAAATTTCCTGAAAATAAAGAAACGTATAGAAATAAAAACAAAAAACGGAGACACTCCGTTGCGTCGGGGGCTCCATGGTCGAGTGGTCAAGGCACCACATGGCTGATTATCTGCGAACGCAGATAGTGGGTTCGGGTCCCACTGGGAGCCATGGAATAATAAAAACATAAAAAGTCCCTTTTAAATTACACTTTTCTGTTTATTTTTCTCTTATTATCACAAACAATGCGATGTCGATGCTATAAAATCTACCCGAAAATATAGACATCGTCGTTTTATAATTAAACTTGTGAAAATAACTTAAATATCATACAAAAAAAACGAAGCTTCAAACATTTAAGATAAAAAACTTAACACATATTTTTATTCCAGAAAATTCTACTACACCTTTTATCATTTCTCGTGATCGCTTGCACGAAAGAACAAAACCATGACCATGGAGTCACCATGAGAGTATGGACACCAAAGTAATTACAAAATATACTTCAAATTCGCGACACTTATTTCTTAATAAAAAATCTTCCAATTAATTAGCCAAAAAATAAATAAATAAATAGTTTACGACAATTTCAAAAAATTGTCTATACTTTTTTTTGTAAAAAATTGTTAATAAAAACTTTTTTTCATTCATTCATAAAAAAAACAGTTTTTTTAAATAGTGATTTTTTTTATTTAATCTATTTTAAAAATTAAAATTGATTTTAAAAAATAATAAGTATTATGCATTAGTCTAAAATAAAATAAAATAAAGTATTCTAAGGAATGCATTTAAAAGGAAATCTTTAGAAAGCACAACAGATTTCCCCACTAACTCATAAAGGACATACTTTGTACAATCCAGCATCAGCAGCTTTGGCTCAGTTCATAAGGATTTGTTCCGCTATCAGAAGTCTCCAGTTCGGTCCTCAGGACGGCGTGAACTAAATTCTACAAAATACTAATAATAATAATTAAGTAAAATAACATAGCATCTTAAAATCACGCGGTAATTTAAAATTCTTTGACGATTAATCGATTCATTAATTTTAAAAATTATATTAAATTATTATTATTGAAAATCAAACTTTGTAACGGAAAGTTACCGCTTCTTCAAACAGAGTTTTCCTTTCTCGTATTTCCCACAACGGAAAATCTACTAACGGACGGTAAAAGTTCGGCTACTTTGCTGCCGGTAGTTTCACCGTGAATTCACAGATTTATTTTTAACAGTGTACAATCACATTAAAACACGGCATTCATAGCATTTTTTATTAATTTACGGGTCGCTCAAAAGAAATGTACCACCCTTCTGCATTTGCGAAATAGTTACTTGAGAATACATTTTAAATTTCGGTATGCGCTTTTAATTTTAATTAGTTTTTTGCATATTACTTTTTATGTAAAATTCTATACCTCATATACAGGACTGCAAAAAAGTATTAATATACTATTTTCATTATTAAAAGAAATTGCTTAAGGGGAATTTTCTGAAATATGTGCATTTCTAAAATGAACTAATATAAAAAAATAAAAATTATTTTAAATAAAAAAAAATATATAAAGTTTTATTCTTTGATTTTCTTTACAGATGATATGGTTAATCATCACAAAAAAATAAATAAAATATTAACTCAATAAAAAAATAATAAAAAAAAAAATAATAATGTATCGCGGATTTCCTTAAATATTGTAAACAAACTTTCAATAATGCTGTCCTCATAAAAATATTCGATTTTGCTATCTGGATAATAAATTTGCTATTTTTCTGATTAAATTTTTAAATTACGTGGTTCTTGGTTCATAACGTTGAACGGAAAATAAATATCCGTACATTTTAACTTTAATGTATAGGTTCAAGGAGGCCGTAGATAACAATTAATGATTGAAAACAACTATTGAATGAAAAATGAGTACACCTGTTTCTCAATTTTGAGAACATTTGGATCCGAGAGCTTTTGTATATGCAATGTGTTTAAAATTGAGTATTTTTTGCTCAATTTTATGAGCACATTTTTTTGTCAGCATTTTCTACTTTAATTTTTCACCTTCTTGATGCCTTCAATTACCCACTCACTTTATCCGCCAAATTTTGGACACCCTATATTTAAAACTAAGGCAGAACCTAACAAGTAATTCAACCAGTCAAAATCATACATGCATTTCTTATCTTTTTTTCAGTATTTGCACCGACTCCCGAGCCACAATGCACCTTGATAGAGCTTCACCAATGTCTACAGTCTCTTCAGACTCAGAGCAATGATTTGGCATTTGCGGCTACCAGGCATGAACTCCTTGCTCTTTGTAGGTAAGCTAAAGGAAAGCTTAATTATAGATAATTCTGATAATTTGTGAATAGTCATACCATACAAAATATGCAAGAAGATGCACTCAACAATTTTTCAGTTAAAATTTTTGAATTTAATTTTGACCGAATCTCTTAAAAAAATTGTTGGTCTGCAATGTAACAGACGGGTTTCAATTAGAAAATTTTTGCCATCTTCCAAAAGTACAATAAATTAGTAGACAATTTTCTCATGTTTGAGCACCGGTTTTAACCCTTACTTGCACGATTTTGTCTTTTATATATATGAAAATTTTTTTGAAATCTATATATTGATCTAATAATGGAAAATTTTTATAAAAGATTAAATTTCACATTTTCAATTAAAATTTTATATTTTATGACGTGTATCCTACACATATAATCGGGTTTTTTAAGTATTGAATTGCTATATTTTGCAATCATAAAAAATTATTAAATTTATTAATTTTATCTGCTTAAAACCCTAGAGTTTTCGTTATATTAATATATGTAAGTATTTAGTAAAAATAAAAAAAATAAATTTTGTCATAGTAACTTTATCTGAAAGTTTTTTGATTCCAAAAAAACGGATTCTAATTTTACTGTTCAATGCAGCCCTCGGACATGGAAAAAATTAATATTATTCCATTCTTAGAGCTGTTCGTGAGGAGTTACGACCATCATTGGCCAAATTCACAGCATATAATGAGAATTTTATTTTTTTTAGGTATGTGACAGATGTGGTGCATGGTGCAGTGAAGGATTAATAAAAGAATTTTTCCAGTCTGGTAAAGTACACTGAACTTTACAGTGTGATTCATTAATATCGAAACAATAGGCTACATCCTTGAATATTTCCTCTAGATTCATACTTCCAAATGCAAAATTTCATAAAATAAAGGCGCAAAATATGGTCGCATATAGTGCGTCTCATAAATATATAGACGTTGATATTTTCGAAATGATATTATAATAATTAAATATTTAAAAATATATTTATGCATATAACAAAAATGATGTAAAAAAACCCCCAGGAAATTAAATTAGATTTATATAATTTTAACTCGAAAATTGATAAATAGAAACAAATATGCTGTCTAATACATATAAGGCCATTTTACTTTTTTTAATCATCGCCCAATAATCGATACATTTTTAATAATGACAACAAGTATTGTAGCTGGCATGCTGTTTATTAAGTTGTGTAAGTATCCTGGCTTCTTATAAAACTAACTTCGCTCGATTTCTTTTTTCAACTCAAGAACATTGGAAAACTGTTGTCTAGAAGTATATACAATGTGAACGAGAATGTCCTAAAATAATCTAGTCTCGATTTAAATCAGGGTTATATGCGGACCACATCATGACATGGAAAATGTTATCAGGCGATCAATTTTTTGTGAGTTTTGATGCGTGAGGGGGGAGGACACGAATAGGAAAATGAACAAATCACCAAGTTTGGCATTTCATTGTTCATCCTACATAAAATTCTACACATTAAAACGTGTTAACTAGTTCAACTGCTTTCTTCCGAAGGGAGTAATTTCATTATTAAAGATCAGGTATGAATGCTTTTTTCGCTATTTTTCCTTCTAGAATATCAGACATTTTTTCAAGATGTGACATTAATTTAGTCTGACGAACTACAATTAATTTATAAAAGATTTTTTAAAAAATGTATTATTTCAAACATTTATTACCTATGGGCATGTCACAGGATTACTCAAGTCATTTTCTGGCTGCTTAAATATATATTAATTTACACATCGTTGAAATACTTTCAATGGTAAAAATTCCGCCCCAGTCTGAAGTGAGATATCCCCTCCCCACAAAAAAAACTGATTTGATTACTATTATTACTTATTGAAATGACGCATCATAATAGATAAATAAAAAAAATCTTTCTCAATTTTGATATTACACTCTTTTGTGTAATGTTAAAAAAAGTAATGTTTAAAACGCATATTTCACGTTAGATTTTCAAGTATATACGGGTGCGAATTAAAATCAGCATATACCAAAATATAAAGTTAGAAATTTGTAACATGCATATTTAATGTACTGACTAAGAGCAAACACAAAAGAATTATTGAAGTTCCAACTAGTGAGAATATTTGTAAGTTATACATTCTACCAGGAAAACTCTGAAAGATAGCAAAAAAATGTTCAATAAAAAAAAGTTGAGCCATTAGGTTAAGTTTTACATGTTTTTGCCTTACATATAAAATTAACTTTATTATAACCAAGAAATATTTCTTTTTCAATAATCAATCACACGTTAGACGCGATACATTTTGTTTTTAGAAATGCGCATTTCTGAAATAAATCTCAGTTCATTAAATTAAACATATACATGAAGTTTTAAGTAATAATAAAAAAGTAGTGCTAATCAAAATTTGGAATCTTAGGTAGTTATGTAATTATAATTTGTGAATGATTTTCCTCTACTAAATAATTCTAGCATACTTGATTTTCTATATTTTTGTTTTCAGTACAATGAAGAAAAGTATGTCTTGTGTTGATAACCATATGAAGCACTGTTTTACTCCAACACAGAGGAAAGTCTTCAATCACGTTGTAGCCGGTGCTCGACAAGTATTGCTCGAACTGTGTGTGCCAGGTCCTATTCAAGAAGGTATGATTCAACACGCGTCAACTATGACTAGAGTGTAGATGATGCATAAGTATAAGAAAATATATAAAGCATATAAAATCTATATTGTTTAGCTAGATAGGCGGTTCAAAAACTTTTCATTGCATGATATATGCGTTATTTATTTTCTTTTTCACTTTCGCTTCAAGGATATGCATATACACATAATTTTTATGTTATTTATTCTACTGAAAAGATAGAATTTTGCACAATCATATACTTCAGTGATAGATAGTAAACTAGTTTGAAAATTTAAAGGAACAGACTCAATTGTAACTCGGTTTATTCTACAATTTAAAACATGGAACATGAGCAAATCTAATTTTTCTCGTAACTGATGAAATTGCAAAATGAATTATATCTTATTTTAAGATTTTGATATAACGTACTATGAATTATAGATTTTTTAATATATCTTCGAATGTTTCTGATCCACTAAAATATTGAAAGTATTTTGTGAACCGCTGACCTAGACTATCGAAAGGATCCTAAAAAATTCTTATGAAATTTTTAATTTGGGAATTGATGATTTGTATATTCCTTATAAAAAATATTAGAAATGCTGAGAATGATAAAGAAATTAAAGATAAAATAATGATTTAATACAGATAAAGCAATTGTTTTTGTATTAGATATAAAGTCTCTAAAAATCATCGCAAACTCTTAAAAAAATATTTTAACATAAGTTATTCATGTTAATTCATTTACCAACAATGTATTAATCTGGCTTTTTCTAATTTTTTAGTGAAAAAATACAGTACTGAAAATGATGTAATCAGTATTTCAAAAAGCAATTTATCCTATATATTAAATATCCATTTCAATTATTAAACTTAGCATAGGTTAAAATAACAACGAAACCGTCATGTTATTTTATAGAGGTAGAAATAAACGAATATATCTTTCTATTGAGAATTTTGTCTTCTTTATTTGTTTATTTAAAAATGTGTATAAACGGCCATCTTTATAGAGAAATTATAAGAAACTGTATACTTTGTAATAGTAATGCTTAGTTTTCACGTAATAGTGCATATAAAAAGTAATGAACACTGAATATTAACTTTTACTTTTAAGAGTTGTAAAACAAAAGGGGTTTTATAAGCACATAAATCAATTTACATGTTTCATATAGTGGATTAAAATTTTGGATTCGCGTATTTGAAGCCTCCAGAAAATTATTTCTGGTAAAATTTCTAGAGGTTAGCAATAAACATTTTATTTTTATATTAATTGTATTCTTTATATATTATGTGATATTCATAATTATTTATTACGTGTTACATATTGCACGGCCTTTTATGTCTGCAGAGATTTTTGATTTTAATTATTTTGTCCAATAGCTACAGAAATACTGGTTGAATTCCTCTAAAAATTGAAAGATGTAAAGAACATCTTTGATTAGATATTTTTAACGACAACTTATTTACAAAATTATTTACAGCATGAAAAATAAATTAAATAAAGAAAGAAATATTTTTCAGATAACCTGTATTTTGAATAGCGCTTTTATCCACTTGTGTAAGAATACTACGTATATGTATGGAGTGTTTGTTAAAAAATATATATATAAAAAATCCACACGTGTTCTGTTGTTAGATTGCAGGGATTTTAACCGAAGCTCATTTTTTTTCATAAAATTTGTCATAAACTAAATATTGCATTAAGGATATGAATTTATTAACTATTTGATGAAAAAAAAAAACATACATATCGAGAAATTTTTAACTACGCAGGAGCAAAGCATAATATTTTTTTCTTATGTTATTAGCCACCTATGGTAAATTAATAAAAAAACAGTCTGAGAACGTTCGGAATTTTTTTTTATTAAATTAATTAAATGTTTGCTGCTTTCCAAAAATAGCAGGGCTATAAATGATTTTGATTATATTTATTTATTTTCCTTTTTTCCGTTTGTTCATTATTTTTTAAGTTGTCCTTGTAAACAGTATTAAAAATACATTTAAAATTATGCATAATATTATGTACAGTCGTAGAAAAAAGGACCCTTTAATAATCTCTCAAAAAATTAACATAAAAGAAAATTACTGGTACCAAATGATTGAAAATAAAGTCTATTTTTAAATGATGCATATAAAATTTGCTTATAGGTCCATCTACAAATTAAAACGAACACAAACTTCATTTCTTCCAATAGAATTTTACAAAATATTTCCAGTCTTCAGTTCAAACTGTACCTAGATACCAAATTTCAGATCATTTTATTGATAAGTTTTTGAATCTTCAAAACTTAGTACTTCTAATTTTATATTACATTTTCATATTTTCATTAATATGAAAATATGAACCTAAAATTATAATTACCTCCTCATATACGCCCTTATTTATTTAGGAGAGTTAACTTATAATTAACTCTCATAAACTCCTTAAAATCTCTCTTAAACTCCTTATAGACTTCTTATATATTTAGGAGAGTTAATTTATAATTAATTCTCCTAAAATTGCACTCCTAATGTGCTAGTTTTTATGTAGCAACAATATTAAATACCTAAGCATAAATACGTTGAATTTGCAATAATTATAATTTTATTATCTGAATTATGAATTACGAAATTAATATTCGAAAAAAAGTTTAAACCTACAATTTTTTTTATGATTTTGGATATTTAAGCCCAGCTTTATGGAAATTCAAAACTTCTAATTTTTCTTCCGAGCAGTTTTCAAACACTGTAAAAAATTTGTGTAACGTTATCCCACAAAGTTAATGGTAGCCAAGTTTCGACCAATTTTATGGTGGAATTTTAGTGTTAATTACATATTTATAATTATAGTATTATATAATTATATTAGTGTTAATTACATATGATATAGTAATATTACATATTAGTGTAATGTTACAATGTAAAATTACACTAATATGTAATGTTACACCAGTAACATATGTAAAAATTTTACCATTATAGAAGTGAAAAAAAATCAAACAGGTGGCAGCAAAGCTGCCACCTGTTTGATTTTTTTTGAGTAATATTTGGAGTAATATTACACAGATTTTTGGAGTAATATTACACAAATGTTTTACAGTGAAGTATGCTAAAAACGGAAAAATGATGGTTTAGAAAAGATACAATACAATACTACAATAGAAGTATAGAAGATATACAATAGATCTACAATAGAAGTTATCTTGAAACTTCTTATACAATCCTGCAAGCTTGCAGTCCTCAATGACTGCTTGAATGGCTTCGAAAATGCCTTGATCAAGAAGAGGGGGGGAGGGGGGATCTGTTGATCAACAATCGAGTTTCAAACTTTAATTTGGATACATCTCTTAATAATGCTTGCTTAATTTCTCTGAAACTTATCGTGCGAATTGTATAAAAATTTCTTTCTATGCTAATTAAGGGATGTAGACCTCTTTTATGCTGAAATAATATGATACTGCTATAAAAAAAAAGGTTAGGGTTCGTTTTAATATATAGAAAAGTAAGTAAATTTCTTATGCATAAGTAAGTAAATTTTGAGTAAAAGTAAAGTACCCAAAGTGAATTCTATATGCATAATTTAAAAGTAGATTTTATTTCCAATTGTTTGGTACTACTAACTTTTTCTAAAATATTATTTTACAGAGTTAGTAGGGAGGGTTCACTTTTTTCTATGACTGTAAATTAAAGCATCCGTTTAAAAAATATTTACGTCAGCCGATAAAAAAGGGAAAACAAAATCCGCGGAAAACCATTTATCATCGAGCTATTTTTAAATACTAACTGAAACGCACTCAAAATGCCTAAATAGCTTTTTGTACTTTCACGATATTCGTCTGGTCATTTTATAATAGTTACCGTAAAATATTAGTACTTACGAACATTTGAAAGCCAACTTATGCTTTAATTAAATATTATTTTCTTAAAATGGTCTCATTTCATGAGATATGTACCGCAAAATGGGGTGAATAGGAACGAAACTTCCCGGTCATAAAAATAAATTCATTTTAAATGTATGTGTTGATATTTTTATTTGCCAATTTTTTTATAAAAAGGTTAATAACATTAAGAGTTGGGAAATTTAGTTTTGACATGGTTGCACCACTACTGGGGTATATAAAAAAACTTCAAGTGGATCCTCAAAAACCTCTTTTTTTCGACGCCTTCAAAACTTTGTATGTAACTACAGTATTTTTCGTATTCTAAACCTAAGAGAGGGGATTTTTAGTTAATGATAGACTTGTAAACGATATGCTGCATTAAATTCTACTTATTTCTAAAGTACATAATGAAAAAATAAAAAATTGCTTCTAACATCAGACGTTTAAGATTTACGGGGTGAATCGGAACACGTTTTCTCTCATGGTTTATTTTTCTATGCAGTAATAGTTTCATGTAATATATGAAAACATATGAATGAATATGTATTGTAACAATATTTTGTTTGTTCAAATTGCTTGAAGAGTTTAAAGGTGCCAAGATAAAGTTTAAAGGTGCCTTATCCAAAAGACATGGAACACACAATAAAAGAATTTAAAAATAGCAAATTAATTAGAAAAATTGCACAGAATTATTTTCTGATATGTACAACATTACACAAACATCTCAAGATGAAAAACTCATTAACAAAGAGAGGGATTCAAACAGTACTAAGGGCTGGGGATGAGGGCGTATTAGTAAACTGTTAAAACTAATGGTGACACATTGCACCTTTTAGGGGTGAAAGGCTTGTCTCACTGGTGACACCCCTAAAGGAGCCAGAATGGCACCTTTAATTAGGGTGAAAAGATGGCACCCTTAATCCACAGTGTCCAATAATAATAAATTAAAAAATATACAAACCGACTTTTGGCTGTCGAAGGATTCGAACTCACAACGTCTGATTACAAGCTCAGCGTTCTCATCGAGCTCACCTTCATTCACTCATAGCCATAGATTTTATTTGCCGTCACAGAAAACAGAAAGACACACGTCACAGAGCATGCCCATGGTTCCAGTCACCCGATGAGGTGCCACATTGCTGCCAATACGAAGTGCATGGCACCTTATTTAACTCCAATCACCCATTAAGAGACCTGTCGACACTGCAACCACATATCCCTATGGCACCCTAGGGTTCCAAATTCCCCGGGTTCCAATGGACCCTAGGGTCTTTTCACCTCCGGGTCCCAAATGGCATCGGTTTGTCACCTTCACTTTTAACAGTGTAGATCGTATTAATACATGCAGCGATTGGCGCTACTCAATAGATTCACTTACCCAATGACTTCTAGTAAATGATAACACGGAACAGGGCTGAATTTGTATTAAATTCTACTTCTGCAATTCGAATATAATTTCTTAAAATAAATTTAAATTTTTTTTATTTCAAAGCTGTTTTCTAATTTTTAAAAAGGCATATCTTTACTTGTATATAAGATAAAGAATGGTTTCACAGTAACTACGTGTTCTTATTATTTCCTTATCATTATTACCTGATTTTATTAACCCTATTAAAGTTTGAATCGGAATAAATAGAGATTATAACATTTGTTCCGATTCACCGCTATCTGCGTGGTGAATCGGAACACCATTAACAATGTAAATAAGGCATATATAAACAGTAAAAAGATTTCTTTTTTGCTTAAAAATTAAAGAACAAAACAAGACCGAAGTTTCTAGTAGAAAAATTAAAAATTTATAAAGTCAGTTGTTGCTTTTTTTTAACGTTGCTTTTTTTCAATGTTGAAAAGTGTTCCAATTCACCCCATTTTACGGTAATATATTCATATTCTTATTGAAATATGTAGTTACTAATGCACTTTGTAAAGTTACCTGGTAATATTAATTTTGTTTAAAACACTCTAATCTCTAACAACAACAACAAAAAAAATATGCGTTAAACATAGATTGTGAAGCACTTTCCAAAGCTTCATTAAATCTGTAACAAAACTTCGTGATTTAGGTAAATAAGGATATAAAGCCAAATATAGCCAAATATGTATTCCAGTACTATTGAACAACCCTGTATTTGATCTGTCAGCTAATATACATACTATATAATGGGAAAATCTAGTTTAGCAAAAAATGCGTAGTAGCTTGAAATTTTTCTTTCAGTAATTTATACTAATAGATGGAAAAATACTTGAATACTTTGTTCAGCCTTGTAGTTTGCCTGGTACCTTTATTACACATCAGTGTTAAGATAAAACTTATTTTAAACTAAAACACTCTTAAAACAGCTGAAATCACTTTCTCATAAATTATCATTCATAGGTTCCATGTACTCAATTCTTTGCGTGACCCTGTATATCATCTTATCTATATTCTCCAAACATTTATTAGTAAATTTAATGCAGTTCAGCGTAAAAATGCATAACTTATTTAAGAACCACCTTTTAGTAATTTATGCTCATATTCAGTAAGGTTGGCGAGCTCTTTTGTGTAGCCCTGTATATTAACGATAGCATTTACACACACCATATAATATGCATAAATTTAGTGAAACTTATACGCGTATATCATAATTAAAATGCATTTCATCCATTCATCAGCTATCATCGGATAAATATACAGTACTTCGGAAAGAATGTACTATTTGAAATTTTTTGTGTGTCCCTATAAATACCATGTACTTAGTATTAGGAAAGGCAGTATCGTATAATTTATACTAATCCTCATTGAATACACCAATTTTATTATACATGAAACCGTTTAATATATTTAAAATATGTCACGCACAATTCCTCCTTTTACCATTATCTAATAGAATTCTTTTAACCATTATTAATTTTTAGTAATAATTTATTAATTGAATTCCTTTTACCATTATCTAATAGAATTGTGGCCCTGTAAATAAATAATAACTATCACCTTATATTTTATAAAATGCATATTTTAATGCAACTCGTAAAAGCATATAAATTTTGATATGTTTGACAGGGTATAACATCTTTAAAGTTCCTTTGAAACGATTTTTCCTTATAGGCCGAAATATAATTTGAAACTTTTGATTCTCCCTGTAGATAATCTAATCATGGTATAAATTTCATTTTCAATAGGGTTCGTGCTAGTGTAAACATAAATAACTTCCTAAAATTCCATGGCAATCCGAGTATATTTACAGGTGTTAGAGCGCGGGCAAACGGACAGACAAACCGAATGCATAAGCAGTTTTCAAACTTTTTGAAAGTGTTATAAATGTTAAAATTCAATTGAAACGATTTTTCTCCATAGGCCGTAATGTAATGGAAGACTTTTTACTGTCCCTGTAAATAAAGTAATCATGGAAGAAATTTCATTTTCAATAACGTTGTGCTACGGTAAACCTAAATAACGTCCAAAAATTTCATGGCAATCCGATTATATCTACGAGAGTTAGAGCGCGGCCAGACAGCCAGACAAACAGCATGCATAAGCACCTTTCAACTTTGTTGGAAAGTGCTAAAAAAGATTACATTTTATGTGTTTCACACGAATGTATATGATATTTGTGCACAAATGAACATAATTGTTGTTCTGCGCACTTATAAACATCTCTCAAAGCTACAGAATATTTAAACTGTTTTATTGAACATAAATATTTCAAATATTTATAATTTGTCAATTTGTTGGTAACCCGTTACTTGCTTTTGTGGCTAAATCTTTTCTGAAAAGAAATAAGCCTGTACATTTTTGTAGTTTTAGAAAAAAATGTTACGCATTTTTCCAGATATTTTACAAACATTTAAAACCGAAATATTCTGGCAATGTTTTTGCATTAACATATTCATATTATGTTTTTTTTAAATTTATATTTAATGTGTAATTTTAATTTCAATATTTTTAGCCTACCTTCGACACGCCCCCTGTTTTAAGAACGTGTCTCTCTCCGAAGCCAAATGTGCACCCAAGTACAGATACTTAATGCAATTATCAGAGAACGTTAATAGGCGAAAGAATGTAGATGATGGCCTTCGAGAATCCTGCTGGTAAGTTTGGATGCCTGCAAGGAAGGTATCTATAACCCTTTATCAAATGTATTGTGAATCTATGAAAATTTTACATTCTAAAGCATTTTACGTAAATTGTTTTAGTTAAAGTAAGAGATTTACATAATCATTTAATAATTTTTTGACTGATTCTAGAAGGATTGAAGTATTTAGAAGGATTAATTAAATTAGAATTAACAGAGATTTTGTGCAATATTTATAACCCCACTCAAATCTTTTATTTTAAATTGTTTTCTCATTATTTTGTAGAATTATAAAATGCACAAATATAATTTTCTTACAATATACGTATAGAAATATTTCCGAATTGAAAAATCTCCATCCCCCTCTTTCAGCACCAAGAAAGCTGAAAAGATACAAAGGCAAAAGAAATCATCCTTTTAAAAATATTTTTTGTTTTGTGCAACCATTAATTCTTTTGGAACAAAATAAAGTAATATATTTGTAGCTCATTCTAAACAGTATTACAACTAATTAACTTATTTAGAGAATTTTATTATTAGTAATTTTAATGGTACTTATAAGTATTGTCGGTAGATAAATGGTTAAAGAGCGTACTTTGAATTTTTGAAAAAAAAACACTAATGAGACTTCTCATGTACCTTATAAAGAATTATGTAAATTAAGATCCACCCTCCCAGTTGAAAATCTGCAAATAAAATATAATAAAATAAAATAAAATAAATAAAATATTTCACACGGAAAGACGCAATTCAACACGTTTTTCTAGCCTATTTCTAGCGGTTTTAAAGCATTTGGACATTGCTGTTAAAGGAGTGTCTAAATTTCCAATATTGATTCAATTTAAACTGGTATGCGTAAAATTTTATTTAAAATTTACACAGTTCCACATGTTGCAGTGCCGTATATAGATATCGGAACTGTTTTTTTATTATTATTTTCAAATAATAATAAAAAAAAACAGAATGAAATGTTACATAAATATGTAACATTTCATAAACCTGCTACGCAATTCAGCTTTTTAGTTAATTTTAGTTAATTGAGTTAAATAGTTAATTTAAAATATTATTACCTTATTATGTAATACCCTGTGTTTATATTATGCATAGTCGGTGTCCAAAAATATACAGAAAGTAAAATCGGTTATCCTTAATAAATCTCCTCATTTAATCGTATACAAATGTAACTCTTACCAATAGAATATTAATAACCTCTGCTATTATAAATATTAGATCACTTTTAGGAGCAACACAAATTTTTGTCATCAAATTTTGATTATTTAGTATATTGTAAGCTATGATACGAAATGGTACTCATTTTAAGCAGTTTAGGAACTATACATGTTAAAAATTTGCAATTCCTAAAGTTAATTTTTAAATAATTAAAAAAAAACATTGCAATGCTGTTAATTTATTAAACATATCCCATTAGCTGTTTTTTAGAATGAATTGTAACTTTGAATATGAACTGAAACCTACAAACTAAATCTGAACAAAACTAACTAAAACTGAACTAATTTTTTTCTTTTTGCTAGGAAAATTTTTATTTACAATCCAAATTCATTTGAAAATTTATTAAAAGAGTGTGTATATTTTAATAGAAATCAGTTTTTGCAAAAAAAGAAATTTTTAATAGCATAATTTTTTAAAATAAATAAATTATTAGAAGTTTAATGTATGTGACTGCAAAATTGCAGATCATACTGCCAAGTAGTTTTTCAGTTATCCTTTAAAAACTACCAACGATACAATGTGTTTTGCAACGATTAAAAAAGGACTTCATTCTAAGAGTTCGACAATTTAAATGGGAACAATCAAATAACTTAATGACTTCATGTTTTCTATTCGAAGGAGGCATTCACTTTAAAGTCTAAATATGATACGAAATTTAAAAAGAAAATTGATCAGTTTGTTCCATATGTAAATGATACTTTACGATATATTTAAATATTACAATCTACAGTAGATAATATTACAAATTCATTAACGTAGATAATTTTTTATACGAAATTCAGATAGAATTAGAATTAGTAGTATATATGCTGCTTTTTATTTACATAATACTTATATAATACTTTTTTTCCAATTTTTCCATTGCAGTGCTTTTGGAGAATTCGTCACGTGTAAATATCTTCATGTTAGCCAAGACTGTGGACTTGATGCTGCAAAATTTCTTCAACAGCATCTTGACCGTATATCTAGTCCTCTGATTCATGAACATTGTGCACAGTATAACTACGAAAGTGATGCTTGTCTACAAGTGTCAGGGTTGCTTAAAACTCAGATTGCGAACAAGCTGTTATTGCTTTTTGGACTTATTATCAACTTTCACTGTGTGTTGACTAAAAAGTCTTATTTTATTTAATGTTGCTTTCAACTGCACATTAGCTACTTTATGACGCAGTTACAAACCATCGTAATTTACGCTTCTGCTAATAATTGTTTTGTTAAACCTAATTGGCATTATCTCTTTCATACGATTTTTTTTTCAAATGAGCAAAAATGTAATCTAGACCATTCCTGTTAGCAAAATTCAAATATAGTATTATTTCACTGGTTAATCAATTCCCAAACATCTTGCGGAATTTTCCGATGATACAACAATTGCTTCTGCCCCAGTTTGCGCGACACCAATCTAACACAATTAACTAGAAGAACAAAATAAGGTTCATTATCATTTTGATTATTATTCGAATTTCACTAAAGAACATCGAGTTTTAACATTTTAGTATGCGCGTAAGATTTTTCGGTACTACTTGGTTATCCCGTTGACAAAAAACTATCGCCAAATTATAAGATTAAATGCCAATAATGTATGATTGTAAATATCATATTCAATTATATAAACACGATACACATGTTTAAAATGTCATCAAGTGGTTTTTAATACCACTTTTTATTTGTATTTTTATTCATGTTTTACTAATTTATTTGTTTTCCGTTACTTAAAATAAAAATTATCTCAACATATATAACTTGCTATTAGTTTGGCGATTTTTCTAATTTGCGAAAATGGTTGAGGGGATAATCATGTAGTACCGATTTTTCATATGCGCAAAAGCTATATTGTAACGAACAAATGTGTCAGTATGCGCCGACGTTATTTTGCGAATGACAACATTTCAGGATAAAATGACTTTTTGCAATTTTTGTTACTGCAATTTTTTAATCTTCTAAACGTCGCACATTTTCAATTTTTATTTCGTCACATAAGAAAAAAAATCTACTTTCAACTGCAAATTGAGTGAAAAGTGTATCTTATTTGACTCATTTATTACGAGCTTATATTTTTCAAGCATTTTTTTTTAAATCTCTATCACGTATCTCCATTAAGAAATAATGATGCACAATTTACTCATATATCTATAAATATTGTTCCTGATAATTTTCCACTATAAAATTAAAATTGCATGAGTAATAAATAAAATAAAAGAATGGTTAAAAACGCAGTTAAATTATTAAAAATTGCAAATTCAACATGTAATCAAACAACTTAAAATTTTACACTACCAAATAATAATAATAATAAAATGCTTTGCATTTGTTTGAAACCTGTATTTTAATTTACTGACTGGCTGTGGTTTAAAAAAAAATCAGGTGCGAGTTATTTTTAAATTTATCTCTACCGAGTGAAACTTGATTACGATAGATTAATCTATCGTTCTTAGAAAAATATAAAGAGTTCAGGATTTGTTTCCGGCTAATATACTATAGCAAAATTAAAAATTCCTTTATAAATAATAAAATAAAATAAAATAAATAAATAGAAATTTAACAGACATGTAATTGAATTACGTGCTCGAAGCACTGAAATGACCAGAAACAAAATTGCTACCGTAACGAAATCTTTGGCTAATAAGTTCTGGCATGCGTCTAATACGGAAATGTGACTTTTGATAAGCTTCATAGCTTTATTTGATTTCATAATTCATATTTTTCATTGAAACATGAAGGAAAAAATCCGCAAGACACTAAACCCTTTGAGAGAAAAAGCACTTCAATTCTTAAAATGCTGAAATGATTGTTTGACACCAGAATTTAAAAACAACTTTGTTTCAAAATATTTAAACGATTTTCTTCACGTATTTACATAATTGAGAAAAATAAAACTGCTATTTCAAATTATTGGCATCAATGTGGCGTTTTGCAATTAAAATTAAGTGGGATATATTTTATCCCACCCCCTTTAAGGGTTTAAAGGGTTAAAAAAGCTTTTTTGGAGTTAGTTAGCAATCTAGAACGCATATTACATGTAGAAAATTCATTAAAGTTTTCAATAAAAAAATGGTTTTTATCTTTGATATGTAACCCGGTAAGCCCGGGTTCGATCTACTAGTACTAAATAATATCCGAAAAAAAATCAATGTAACTTTATTGTTACCATAGATTTTTTAAAACTTTTTATTAAACTTAGAAAGCTTTTTGAGTAGGTGTAAACACACACTGTCTAAAAATAATAAGTTTAATCGGTATGACTTTAAAATAAATGTTATTTATTGAGCGATTGTTATGTCAAATTTAAAAACATAACAATGCCTTAATTTTCTGATTGGTTGCTTGAAAGAAGATCTTATAGCATTCTGATATTTTTATGATTAGGAAACGATTTCCTGTAGCGTGGGAAACAAATGGGATATAATTACTTTTAGTAAACCTTGTTGATATATTCGGAAACGCTTTTGCAGAATTTTACGAAATATGTCTATTCTATGCTTAAAAAGTTTTGTTCTGACATGTGAATTACGAAACATTCATAAAAAAACCTCCGGAATACAATAACCTCACGAGTGTCAGTTTAAAATAAAGATAATTAATTTTTCATTATCATTTATGAATCATTCATTATCTTTTGCAAATCATTTCATTATCTTAAAATAGCAAATAAAGCCTTTGTGCAAAAATGTTTAAAGATAAAAAACCAACGATTATAAATGCACAAATAAAGTAAGAAAAGGTAGCAAACAGCCGTTTCGAATCTACTATGGAGATTCTTCATCAGTGCAAACCTCGAATGAGCTCCTCCTGTTTCATCATTATTTACTAATGTTCCTGTCGAAGGGGCTTTAGATTGCCTGAAGAAAAGGCTCTGTGAATTTCATTTTTCTTTTTTCGAAATCGAGGAGCTCATTCATCTCACTCGTGTTTGCTTGTCTCAAAACACTTTTGTATTTAACGGAAATTTCTTCCGTATGACTGACGGTTTGGCTATGGGTAACCCTCTTAGTCCGATTTTATGTGATTTTTACATGCACTATTTTGAAATAAAATTGTTTGAAGTCTTAAAATTTCAGTTTTATGTTCGTTACGTAGATGATATTTTTGCTTTAATTGATGTGAATACAGATATAAATCATATACTCTCTATTATGAATTCCATTGATTCTTACATTCAATTTACTTTTGAAGTTGAATCGAACAATTGCCTTTCTTTTCTTGATGTCCTTGTTATTCGCGATGATGATAATTTTCAGACTACTGTCTTTCGTAAACCTTTTGCGGTCAGTCTTCCACCTCATAGATATTCTTCTCATCCTCCTAACCAGAAAGTTGCGGCTTTTAAAAGTTTTGTTTTCCGGGCTTCCAATATTTGTTCAACTCCTCAGTTATTCAGTGATGAACTTAATTATATTAAAGCTATTGCTGTTGATCGTGGTTATTCCCCTAATATTATAGATTCGATTCATAGAATATTAATAAAATCCACCCAATCTGAAAGAAAAAACTTTAATTCAAATTCCAATACTTTGGTTGTTTTGCCTTTTTTCCCCAAAATCAGACAGCAAGTTGCTAAAATTTTAAAAAGGTTCGATTTCAATGTTATTTTTTCTCCTGTTAATAAAATTGCCTTTTCAAATCTTAAGCATCCCATTGATCACTTAGATAACTGGGGTATTTACCAAATTTCTTGCCAATGTGGCCTTTCTTATATTGGCCAGACTAAACGTGCTCTCAGATTTCGTTTAACGGAACATAAAAGGTATGTCAAAAATAAAGAGCTTAAACGCTCTTCCATTGCTCAACATTGTTGGTCTTTACAACATAAGTTTAACTTTTCTTCAGCTACCATCATCCAAAAGTGTCCTTCCATTCTTGATCTTAATTTTTGGGAAGCTTACCACATCATTAAAAATTCTCACTCCTTAGTCAATCACTTATCAAGTACGCCTTATTTTCCTAGCATTTGGAAATCTTTAATTTAATTTACTTTTTTTTTCTTTTTCCTCGCTTTTTAGTTTTTGTTTTGTTTATTCACCGGTAGATGTCGCTACTTGTCCAGCCAGTTGTTAGGCTGCTCTCTTCTCATTGGTTGCTTTTCTTTAGGCGGGATCGTTTCCGTAGCGGGTATATAAAACCTGCATCTCTCTGTCTCTTTGCTCAGTTTTGCTTTTTCTAGCTCGCTGAGTTTTGCACTGATGAAGAATCTCCATAGTAGATTCGAAACGGCTGTTTGCTACCTTTTCTTACTTTATTTGTGCATTTATAATCGTTGGTTTTTTATCTTTAAACATTTCATTATCGTTTATGATTTTAGTTTCGAGAAAATCACCCGTAATAATTTTCTGTATGCCTAATTTAGATTGTATTTAAACCTATTTAACTTACTCAAAAATACAAATATTGTTTAAAACACCGTGAAATTTTCACGAAATTACAAAATAAATACATAAATAAATGTATCCTCTTTATATGTACATATTATCCTATTTTTTATACGCATATTTATTTTTTCTCCTAATGCAAATCACTAGAAATGTTTACATATTTAGAAAAAAGGATACGTTTGTAATTGCGTCAGAAAGATTTGTGTGGTCGAATATAGAAAACAAAATAACCTAAATTGGACAACCCCAAGAGTGCTTCCAGCAATCCCTTTAAACAAATATTATGTGAATATTAGAAATCCCTTTAAAAAGATATCATGTGAATATTAGATATTTCTAAAAGACTCTCTATAAACTTCCTGACATTATTGTGGGCTGTTTCCAGTTGTGTGAAATATTGTAAAATTAAGTAATTTTTATACATTTTAATATAATGTTTTTAACATAATTTTTTATATAATATTATTGAGAACATTACATATTAGGATGATCGTAATTGAAAAACGGCCTCATTTCCTTTTAATTAAAAACTGAATTAATGATTTTATTTTATGTAGTTTGTAAAATTTCGTTCGAATATTTGAAAATTTTAACTGACATATAGATTAGATATTTTTAAATTATCTTATAATCAGTATACATGCATTTTTGTTTATAAAATACATTTTTTATGTTGGTTTCATTAAAACGCTACCATTATTTGAAAATAAGCTGAAATAACATTATTTAACGTAATACATACAGTATTTATTCTATAAAAATACATTTCATTGAAATGTTTTACTGATATTTAATATATCAGTAGATCATCATGAGTGAAATAAATTTTAAAATTCATCTTACATGCAAATAAGAAATATAAAAAATATAGCATGTTTTACTTTAAATCATCTTGGAGTGTAAATGTATATATTTTTAAAAGTAATTTTAAATTCATTAAGTTTTTCTTTTATTCTGTCATGACTGTTTCATTCTGTTTTATTCTGTCTTTTATTCTGTCATAAACTTTTCCAAAGTTTATTTGAATGTTTATTGTGTTAAATTGTTTCGTGTTGTTTTTGCTCTAATCTTATGCAATACAAAGTTATCAATAAAATTGTTTGCCAGGAAATGTGAGTAAATAAAATGTTACAGTTATATGACCCTGTTAATCTATTTCCTACTTAATAAACAAATATGTAAGACTTTGTTATTAATTTTTTTTATACTTACCTTCGTTTTGTTTGTAAAAAAGAAGAGATGTATCCAATTGTAACTTTTCTGTAAATAAATTTTGTTTATTAAAGGTGGATTTATTTTTTCAAAAAAAATATATATATATATATATATTTTCTTTGATACTGAACAATGAACTTATAATACATTACTTTATTTTTCAGTTATTTTCATTTATTTATGTATTAAAATACACATAAAAAAAACAGTGGAATTGAAGCTATATTTTGTAACCAAAGATCAATAATTGCTCTGAAATAATTCATTAAAAGCATCACATAATTTTATTTGTTATACAGAATGTCGCAAGGACTTACAAACTCATTTTAATACTTAATAAGTTTAAGATATGAAAGCTGATAAATTTCAAAACTGTGCTGAAAATGTTGGTACTCAAATTCAAGCGATTAATAATAATAATAATAATAATAATAATAATAATAATAATAATAATAATAATAATAATAATAATAATAATAATAATAATAATAATAATAATAATAATAATAATAATCTTAGGAGAGATTGTAGTACTATTTAAGAGAGGATCTAATCTATTTCATTGCATTGTTCCTTGATTTTAACACAATATTAAAAATAATTTTAGAACTACAAATATTCCTTCAAATTAAATATTTTTTCAGAGTAAGTTGTACAGATGTTTATTTAGAATTAATTTAAATAATTATAACGATGCACGTTTAGAATTTAGTTTAATTAGGACATAATAATTAGGATTTTCAATGACGTACACGTGTTGCGCACAGAATTGAAAATATTACGTCTATATATATATATATTTGTACAATATCGTGCTTTAACTTCAACATAAAGTAATAATCATGTTTACGGATTAAAAAAAAATCAGTCTATTAAACCATAATACGCAAAATCTAAGATAAAATTTCAATAAAAATTTAAAAAGAAACCGATATATTACAAGTACTTACTTGAAAAAATAGAGGTTATAAAGCTATAATAGATACAGTATAATTCTAAATTTTAATATTCAATGTTATTTAAATTAGGAAATATGTTGTACGAATGTCAAAAATACCTGATCTTAATAAAATAGCTTTAAAATGAAAATTTGTTTTGATTTGGATAGGTATCTACTCCCCATATTTTATCACAAAACCTGTTTTAATTCGCGTATCGTAATTTTTTAAGCTAATTATCTAATTATTCTCTTGTAAAAGACAACGAAATTTTATTTGACTTCTTAAAAAGAAAAAAATATATGTTTTTTTTTATTTCTCACCCCCCCCCCCCTAAAAAGCACAAATTAATAAATGAAAAATACACACAATGTTTCAGAGCTTTCAGAATTGTATCACCAGAGCAAAATCTGAAAAACAATAAGCATTAATTAAAAGTAAAAAACAAACCGAGCGAATGAAGCGTTCTTTACCGCGGCAACTTTCGTATAGGGAAAAGTAGCCATATATAGACAGCCGCTTTAAATGGACCGTTGCCATTCCGCCATTAATTGCAATAAGATATGCTATCTTCCACTCGAATTCTGCTCATCAGAATGACATCATTTATGAATAGAAGAAGCACCTGCTTACCATGTGTTATTTTCAGAAAAAAAACCCCGCAAAATTAGTTGTTTTCTATCTATTTTTTCCTTACTAAGCGTAAGAGAATACTAAAATAAGGTGGTCTGGGGTAATAACGCCAGGCGGGGTAATAACGCCAAGTGCTAATATTATGCATAATTATGAAATAATCTCGTAAATGACACCCATGTGCTCTGCGCAGAAGGGTTTTGAGTCATATAAATTGCAAAAAACAGCTTCAAATTAATTGTTTCATTTTTAGGTTTTATTGTTTTTACAAGCAACTAAAATTAACGCTTGATCTAAAATTTGCGAGAGACGTTTTGTGATGTGAAGACTATTTTTTTACCCGGAAATACTTTGTTAATTGCATAAATTTGTAGTACATTTTATGGACTTTCAAAATGTTGTTGAGGATTTTGGATATCTTCTCGAGATAATTTGTAATTTAAAAGGTACAGCGCAATAACTATAACGGGGTAATAACGCCAATCCTTGGCATTAATACCCCGGTTGATTCCCTACAGTGGCCGAGCGACATCCTAAATACTGATTCAAATAAACACAGTTAAAACTGTTCAATGTTTCTAATAATTATATTTAAGCGGTCCTTTTTAAGCAAAAAAGAAGCTCACGGTCTGAAATTCTTTTCCCTTATCCCCCCCCCACACACACACACCACAGCTTTATTTTTCTTACACTTTCACAAAAAATGAACATTTTCAATATCTTAGAATGCAATTTGTCAATTTCTAAGTTTGTAGAGTTTTTATTTTTTGAATTGGGCAATCTACATGCAATTATTCCATCTTATTTCATAGTTTTGTTTGCATGGCGTTATTACCCATATAGGTGGATAATTACGCCAAATAGCATTGGTCAAGAAATCACCCCATTACATTTTATGAATACATATCTGTTAAATTATTTTTTTTATATAGATAGTCAATGAGTTGCTGTATCAAATCATATATTTGTTTGAAAAATACAAACTAAAAGTGAGCCGTGAAAATTGGTAGAACCTTAACTTGGCGTTATTACCCCAGGGTACCTTATTAAGCTAATTTCTTATATTTTCGTATACATATTAAAATTGATGCGTCTACTGCGCATATTTTTCATGCGGATTTCTCTAATTTCATTTTTGTTTTCAGCCTTGAGGTTATCTATTTTAAAAAATGAAAAAGTTACCTTATTTACACCAATTTGACTTTTAAATTGCACCAGACATACAAAGTTTATCGTTAGACACTTTTTAAATGTAATTGGAAAATGATGAAAATGACTCAGACAAACGCTAGAAGAAAAGCATTCGTGGCAACAAAAGTTGTCAAAATATATGAAACGAAAAGAAAAAATAGAAAAAAAAGAAAAAAAAAACTAAGTGATTCACATGCAAGAAGACTGCAATTACAAACACCTCCCTCTCCCTCTAGAAAGCTAAAGAATCATTAGAATTGTTATCTCTCTTGCTAAAATAAGTTAAATCAAATTGCGGGTGTAAAAAAATGTTGTATTTTCATCTTTGCTATATAAAGTGAGCGGTGAAATGAAAAGAAAAAAAGGCAAAAAGAAAGCTCTGAAAGAACAAAAACAATTTCAATACAGTAATTATTTTTAAAAATAAGTGTAATTTGAATGGCAAAAAATGACGGAAGGTAAGAGCTCCATATATAAATTAAAGTAAATTTCTGTTCCAAAAAATTCTAATCAACATCTAAAAAAAAAAAAAAAAAAAAAAAAAAATCTAAAAAATTCAAAATCTAAAAAAAAATAAAAATAAAATAAAAAATAAAACAGTAATTGTTGATTTTGCTTAGCAAAAATGATTCTGTGTGCAGATTGAAAATATAATTCCGTGTTGTGTGAGTGGAATAAAAATAGAATAGACAAAATTCTTGTGTAAGTCTTATACATCACAATTTTGCAAGTAACTGAAAATCAGTTCCATAATTTCTATTCTTTATTGCGGTTAACTTTGATTTATGTTTTAAAAAACATTTTGATTTAAAACAATTACTCTTATTTTCAGATATTTGATTTCTATTATATTTCATTGCTGTTATTTTGTTTGATTTTTTTTTTATTTTGCTTCATTAATTTACATGTAGATATATTACATATATCTCTCGATATGTGTAATTACATATAGAGATATCCATATATAATGCACATTATAGACATCTATAAAAAATATTTTGTAGTTATATTTATATATTTTTCTTATTTTATATGGTTCATATATTTGTTATATATTCCAAAATAAAACAAAAGTCATATACTTTTGAAAAACATGCTAAATGTAAAAGGCATAATAGATAAAGTCCATTCCAGTAGTTAAAAATGCAACCATAAAGGGTGGAGATTGTACCCACATCGATTCATTTATTACCAGAAAAACCTCGCCGAAAAAAAAAACAGAAAAGGATAAGAAACTCTTCGCCTTTTAACAATTGAAATTAATGCGTTGAAATAGTGAAATAGTATATGAATGAAATAGTATAATGGAATTTATGGATAGTTATAATGGAATTTGGAATAGTACTATATGAATGGCATCCAATTTTAATATGGTATAGGACTTATGTAGGATCCTGTATACTACATGGCATGTATAATTACAGTGTGTCCCACACAAATAAAGCCATCACGATTTTGTGCCGTAATCGGAGACGAAACAAAATTGAACAAATATATTAAAAAAGACTTTATAGAAATGCGTATTTACAATGAATAACGCACTCCCTTTCCCACTTGATCAGAAAAAAAAGAATGTATAAAAAAGGGGGATAAAAATGTCCCGCCGAAATAAAGCCACTACTGTTAATAGCAATTAAATCCGCCTTGCTTACGTATGACTTGGAATATACGATGTGGCATACCATTTACCAATCGTTGGAAGACATTTGCATCAGTATTACCTCAGGCCTCAATGATGGTGTCCATCAGTTCTGCCACAGACTTAAACTGTCTGCCACTGGCATTTAAAGTTCTACTGAGGATACTCCACATATTTTCTTGGGGATTGAGATGAAGGTACAGGGCTGGCCAGTCCATAGCATGTCCCCAATTCTCAAAAAACTTTCCTAGGAGGAATTTGCAAAGATTATGGAGGCGTTTTTCTGCTGAAAAATCCAACTTAGCCCCTCAACTCTCTCTTCAGTTGGTAATAAATGAATTTCAAGCAATTCTTGGTTATTCGTGGCCAACATAAGTCTGAGGGAAGAGCAAGGTTAAGTTTACGACTATAGCTGAAGTCTCCCAACACTATTAATAAGCCTCCTTCGTGCTGTCTTTTAGAGAAATTTTCTTCTCCTTTTCTCATGTCATACTAATAAATAGCAAGACAGTCTGAGCCCTCCGAACTATTTTGTTTTTCTCATTTGGGAATATAGCAAGATGTCACTGGTCCTTCCAGGTTTGATGATATTTGGTCCCATCGACTCTGCTTTGCTTATGTATAGTTTTCAACATGGACAGGCTCAAAATGGGTAGACGGAAGCTTATTAATGGTGTTTCGAGACATCGACTACAGAGGTAAACTTAATTTGGCTCTTCCCTCAGATGGCATGTAGGCTACCAATTACCAAGAAGTGCTGGAAACCCATTTATTGCCAACTAAAATGAGAATTGGTGAGCTAAGTTGGATTTGTTAGCAGGAAAATGCCCCCATAAGCCTTGCAAAATTTTCCTAGGAGTAGTTTTTGGATAATGGGGGACATTTTATGGGATTGCCTGTCCTGTACCTTTATCTCAATCGCCAAGAAAATGCGTGGATTATCTTCAGTAGAACTTTAAATGCCAATGTTAGACAATTTAAATCTGTGGCTGCAATGAACGCCGCCATCATGGAGGCCTGGGATTATATTAATGCTAGTGTCTTTACAGGATTGGTAAATGGTATGCCACATCGTACATTTCAAGTCATATGCAAGCATGGCGGATTTAATTGCTATTAACAGTAGTGGCTTTATTTCGGCGGGACACTTTTTACTCCCTCGTTTTTTATACATTATTTTTTTCCTGATCAAGTGGGGCAGGGACATTCCTTGTAAATATGTATTTCCATGTAGTCTTTCTTAATATATTTGTTACGTTCTCGTGGTTTTGTTTCGTCTCCGTTTACGACAAAAAATCATGGTGGCTTTATTTATGTGGAACACACAGTATGTTACGTCACTTGCTGTGACCGTCGGGATAAGTCTATCACTTTCGTAAACAATCAAAAGAAAAAAAATCTGCTTTTTATTTATTTATTTATTTATCTGTTGCTCGTCTCGGGACTTTTTACTCCATTTAATAAATTAAAAAAATTAAATTTATTTGAATAAACTTATTTGTTTTCAAAATAAAAGTACCAGAAAAAATAATATAATCACAATCTTATAAAATAGTGAACATATCTCTTTGGCCTGAATTTTTTATCAGTCATTTTTTCTGTTATATCGCTCGCGGGATGATAAAGATATTTTGTATGAAACATTCTTAAAAGCCTTTGAGAACACTTTACTTATGAGACTTTGAGAACTCTTTACTATTTATGGGAAGATATTTTTTTACATACTTGATATTTGCATGTTATCATAATGGAAACATAAAATCTGCGTTTAGGACCTTGCAAACACATCAAAGGGATGATAATGGTATTTGTCAAAATTCAGCAAAAAAAGAAAAGAAAAAAATTGTATGATACTTTGGTAAAATACGAAAAAATACAAAGGATTTTTTTTACTGTATAACGAAAAACATAATGTATGACATTGAAACAAATAACGTTATAAATCTCATTTTTTTAAAAATTGTACTTGTTGAAAAATAATTAAATGATTTTTTATAACTTATTCAAATGTTATCTTGTTTTATGATTATATATTTTTTTAACTTTAACTATTATAATCTTATATCTATATTATAAGGGCGAAACGTATCTGTGCGTAACGCATACGTCATATTGCGAATGGCAACACTTTGAAATTTGACATGAAATTTCGGGTTAGCAATTTTTACTATTGCAAATTTTTAAGCTTCTTAAAATCGCACACTTCTAATTTTTACACCGTCGTATAGGCGGAAAATGTACTTTTAAATGCAATTTATTAGAGAACTGTATCTTAATTGAATTTTGAAATATCAATTTTTTGTAGTTTTTAATCCTTTTTTTCTAATTGTAGCAACAAAAAGAAAAGGGAAAAAGGAAAAAAAATAATTACTGTATCTTTATGTTGCCATTTTTTCCATTACAAGTGAAAAAAATTATTATTAAAATACCTGCTGCGTCGATCTTCTGTTATACAACCTGATGGATTTTGATTTCATTTACATGCAAGAGAATATAAATTGTTTAGAATTTGTTTCAGTTAATCGCATAGAGATTTCAAGTTTTGAATGAAAATGATCAAATTTAAATACCAATTTTTTTTAAAGGTGAATAAAGATGTGAAAGGTGCATATGTAAATTTGGATATAGTGAAAATGATGGGTTTAGATTTCACGGTGGAAAAATTCTAGAATTGAGTCAAAGTGGAAAGAATTTTGCTTTTTTTTTTCATTTTGGAAAACTGGCATAAGAACCTTTATTGATAACTTTATCATAATAACGGATTTTTATTATTACTTTCATCTATCTTCAATAGAAGAAAGTATTGTAAACGAAATTTTTTTTGACTTCCGGTTTTCGACGGATTTACACGTTTTAGGAGTCAGAGACTCCAAAAAACATGTTTTTACAAAATGTCTGTCTGTCCGTGTGTCTGTGTCTGTCTGCGTGTATGTCGCCATTCTACCATCAAAAGTGTATGAAGTTATGCATAAAATTGAACTAAATTTTTTGTGAATATTTTTGGCTGTGGCAAGCAGGTCCTCCTTCAGTTTTAAAATATTCCGCCGGAAGGAGGCGATGCAATCGCGATTTTTGTGCCATTTTCTATATTGTACCGACCAAAAGTATATGAAGTTATGCATTGAATTGAGCCAAATTTTTTATGCATGTGCATGACTATGGCTAGTTGGTCCTCCCTGAATTTGAAAAAAATCCGTCGGTAGGGGACGCTGCAATCGCGATTTTAGTGCCATTTTCAATATTGTACCGACCAAAAGTACATAAAGTTATGCACCGAATTTAACCAAATGTTTTGTGTATGTGTATGGTTATGGCTTGTTGGTCCTCCCAGAATTTGAAAAAAATCCGCCGGAAGGGGGCGCTGCAATAGCAATTTTATACCATTTTCAATATTGCTTCACCTAAAAGTGTATAAAGTTAGTCCTAGAACTTAACTAAATTTTTTGTAGATGATTAATTTTGGTACGGCAAGTAGGTCCTCCGTGAATTTGAAAAAAAAAAAATCTGCCTATCATTCTATTGCTATCGGCTCGTGTCGAGACGGAGATTCGTTTTTTCTCCTATTAATTGACTGAAGCAGAAATTTAAGAGGAATTTTAAAGTTGGTGTCATAATGAATTAAAATTATTAAAGCATTAAAATTAGTAACTATTTTTTAAAATTATTAAAATGTACGTATGAGATAAAAAAAAGTTTTGTGATTGGCACATGCAACTAGTTTCTAATTTGGTGTGTAGAGATGGAAATTCGTTTTTACTCCGTTTAATTGATTGAAGCAGAAATTTAAGATGAAAACCAAAGTTCGTATGGCATTGAATAAAATTATTAAAACATTAAAATGAGCAACTATTTTTTTTTTAAATATTAAAATGTACAAATGAGATAGAAGAAAGTTTTGGGATTGGCATATCCAACTAGTTTTTTAATACTTACATGTACGATTAAAGTTTAATTTTAACAATTTCTACAACTGAGTTTTATAGAAATAGCATTTCATTAACTTTAGGTTAAATATCATTCGTTTAAGAGTTAGACTTACCAATGTAAGATGTATTTTTTATCGCAACTCATTTTGTTAGTTTATTTATAGTTAGTTTTGTTAGTTATAATCAATGAAACAGATCCTCCTGAAATATTTTCTTTCGTCGAAATTCGACGGGTTCTACCTTGTATATTATAAATGTGAAAGTATGTCCGAAAAATTTGAATGAAATTGGCTTCAAAACGGATGGATTAATGTCTTTGAATCGTTGCTTATAAATAAATTATAGCTCGGAAAGAACATAAGCTATGTTTTATTAATTTTATTCAAACATTTTCCTTAATAATTTAGAATTTCATTATTTTTCATACAGAATCACTAGGCATTTTTAAGCTATTGCATAGCTTTTATCGTGGGCTTTGAGCGCGGCTACCAAATCTAGAAATTCCGTAACGAGAAAAACCTAAAACTCCGGCTAACGCCGTTTCAGTTCGGCAGACTTCTCATTTATTCAATAAAAGAAAAAAAATTGTTTTAATTTGTATACTACACCAGTCGTGTGACACATCAATTGAAAGGTCTGCAACTGCTTATTCCTATTATGCATGTCTAGTATGTCACTCCCCACTCTCCTCCCCAGGGGGGCACAGTTTTAATTTCTTTACTACACCAGTCGTGTGACACATCAATTGAAAGGTTTGCAACTGCTTATTTCTATTCTGCATGTCTAGTATGTCACCCCCCCCCTCACCCTGGCCCTCAGGGGGCACAATTTTAATTTCTTTACAACACCAGTCGTGTGACACATCATTTGAAAGGTCTTCAACTGCTTATCCCAATTATACATGTTTGGTGCGTTACTCCTCAATCTGCTCCCATCAGGGGGGCACATTTTTAAATTCTTTTCCACACGAGATCTGTGACACATCGTTTGAAAGGTCGACAACTGCTCATTCCTGTTATGCATGTATGGTGCTTCACCGTCCACTTTGTCCCCTCCCTAGAGGGTATGTTTTTAAATTCTTTTCTAATGCTATCATGTGACACATCGTTCGAAAGGTCTGTAACTGCTTTTTCATGCGTCGCACTTCCAGTGTGCTGCCTCCTCTTTGCCTTGGGGTAATGTTTTTTAAAGGTGGAGGTCTGCAGCGGTTCTGACGTGCAATTCGATCGCCAGATCCGGGTATAGGGGCGAAAGACTAATCGAACCATCTAGTAGCTGGTTCCCTTCGAAGTTTCCCTCAGATTAGCTGGCGCTCGACTGATTCAGTCTCATCCGGTAAAGCGAATGATTAGAGGCCTTGGGGATAAAACCACCTCAACCTATTCTCAAACGTGAAATGGGTGAGAGGGCCTTGCCCGATCGAAGGCCGGCCTCTTTCAGGATGGGAGTGCCCAGTGGGCCACTTTTTCTTATCGGTCATCACGCTCAAGATGTGTAACTTGAATTAATATCAAAGAAAAAGAAAAAACTTGAATTAATATCAAAGACAAAAAAAAAAAAAAAAACTGCATAAATAAAAAATAAATAAATAATTATAATTGCATAAGTTGATAAAAAATGCTATGCAATAGCTTTACCGCGGCAGTCCCCGAGTGCCACACGTATTTTTTATTTATTTTTTTTGATAAAATTTAACCATTTACTTTTCTTATTGCCAATAAAATAGAAATCTGGAATGATAATTTCTCAGTGGCAATACATTTTCAATTGAGCAATTCCCGTGCAAAAAAAATAAAAAATAAAATAAATAAATAAATAAATAAAATAATAATAATAATAAATGAAATAAAAATAAAAGTAAAATTAAAAATAAAAGTAAAATTAAAAATAAAAATAAATAAAATAAGTATGACGGCATACTTGAAATATAGTAATCTTTGTTATATATTAAACACGTATATTTGTTTCATCAACAAGAATTTTTTCTGTCAAAAATGGCGACACAATTAGAAGTAAAAAAAATAAAAAAGAATAATACTTGCAATGAAATATTTCACTTAAAAAAAATGTGACGTCATTGTTAAAATAAAACAGGTACTTTATAGTAGTCGTTAAAAATACAAGAGGCATGAATATCAGTAGCTAATGGAACTAGATAAATATTGACGTCACATTTCGAATGAATGAGAAATATTTTTTACTTATATTAATTAATAAGTTATAAGTTACATACAAATGAAATTTTTTATTCAAAACTCATAATTATCAGTGGAAGAAATTTTTTGTGGGGAAAAGGCAGAAAATAAAACTACTGATTAATATTTTTTTGACTCTATATTTTGACACTTTCTAACAAAGTTGAAACGTTATTATACTTTCGGTTTGCCTATCTGTCTGGCCGCTTTCGTAAATATACTCGGATTGCCATGAAATTTTTGGACGTTATTAACCTTGGACGTTGTTTACCTTAGCACGAATACTTATTTAAAATGAATTGTTTACCATGATTCGTTTATTTAAAAGGATAGTCAAAAAGTTTTCTTACATTACGGCATTATGGGGAAAAATCGTTTCAATTGAATATTTACGATATTACAACCTGTGAAACATATTCAAATTTATATGCATCTACGAAGTGCACTAAAATATACATTTTATAAAGTGTGCAGTAAAAAAGACACTTATTATTCATTTACAGGGTCACACTGAAGAATTACATTGCTTAAGAATAAAGGGAGGAACAGTCTGCAACATATTTTAACTATGGTACACGATTTCATGTATAATCAAATTGATATACAATGCTGAGACTTGATGTGAGTCATTTCATGCATAATACGAAGTGCTTAGCATTTACAGGGCACACAAAAGATAGCAAATAGTATATATTCAATCCAAAGTATTGTATATGATGGATGATGACTGTTGCATGGATGAAATGCTCTTTGAATTATGATATGTCCTTTTAAGTTTCACAAAATGTATGCATATTAATGGTATGTATAAATGCTAATAGTCACTCAATTTAGATATACAGGGTTACAGAAAAGATCTCGGAAAGGTTACTGAATATGAGAGCAATTTACTTAAAGGTGGTTTTTAAATAAAATATGCATTTTCATTTTGAACTGCATCCAGTAACTAAGAAGTGTTTGTAGTATATAGATAAAATGATATACAGGGCCTCGCTAAGAACTGGATGCATGGTTGTCTTCAAATGATAATTTCTGAAACTGTAAATTCGGTAGTAATAAGGAATATTTTTGTTTGAACTAAATTTTAGAAAAATACTTTCGTGTATTAAAGGTACTAGGTAAACTACAGGGCTGAACAAAAGTATTCAAGAATGTTTCTATCGATTAGTGTAAATCGCTTAAAGGAAAATTTCAACCAGCAAAATAATCGGCAAATAGAGATCTTCAGAAGTTTTTTACTATAAATCGCGATAAAAAGTTCATTTCACATGCTTCTACATTAAGCATTGTTTTCGTTAAAAGCAGAAACCTTTTTCCTTTAAATTTTCTTAAAGTACAATTTTTAATATAAATGTATTTCTTCATTTTATGAAATATGTTTCTTCATTTTATTTCAAATTTTACTACTAGAATATAAAGTACAAAAAGGTGTAAAATAGATTTTTCAGCAGTTTTTACTTTAAAAAAGTAACATTTCTACCTAAAAATTTTCTGGAAATTCAATTTGTATCATAAATAAATTTCTTCATTGTCTTAAACAAATTTCTTCGTTTTATTTTACTTTTCAGTATTGTAATATAAAACTTAAAAGGATGTAAAAAGGATTTATTCAATTTTATTTGAATTGAAAATAGAAATTTTTCTTGAATATAAATTTTCTTCACGTTCAATCTGTATTACAAATATATTAATCAATGTTAGTTTTGCATTATACATTGCAATAAAATGATTAATTGTTTTTTGCAGTAATATTAAATTTCACATTAAACTATATAAACATTGAATTTGTTTCATATTTAAAATAGACTGAAGCATTTTGCAATTTACGAAATTAACACAGTGCAACTATACATTAAAAACAACTACAAAAAATCACTTAACTTTTATTTTTACAACTTGTATCAAGCAATAACGCATGAACTTTCGCGCACTGAAAGAGTAAAGGGTAAAGTAGAAAGCAGGGAAAAGGAGAGAAAAAAACACGAAAACCAAAATTCCTTTCGAACGTGACTGATAAAGTTAATCCATTAAGTTGCAGTTTCGATTAAGAAAATTGCTTCTCTAATGTCCTCTCTTCATAAGAAATGGCAATTGACGATGTCCTGTTACCTTAAATAACAAACAATTTGGCAACGTAATTATTCTTACTTGGTTAAATGTTGAATGAATATGAGGAATCGAAATGCTTTAACGATAAATATAGTTCATGTAACTGTATGTAATAAGCTTCATTAGTACTTATTTATTTTATTAAGTTACGAATTAAATCAAAATAAGATATTTCTTATTTAGTTAGTGTACGTACCAAAATTTTGTTAAAATTACATAATCATTATCTTATTACATAAATATTACTTTAAACTAGATATTAATTTGCTACGTTACTATTAAAAAATAATAATTTGTTTTATTCAACATATACTTTAAACATTGCAAATGTTACTATTATTTTTTAACCGGATATAAATTAGATAAGATTAAACATAATTTTACATAAGTATTAAAGAATCAATTGTAGTACATTTTTACCTAGAAATCTAATCTACATCATTTTCACGTGTAATTCTCGGATTAAATAATAGTACTGTGTACCGATCCTAAGCTTTTCCAGGATTAGACAAATGAAATGAAAGCAAAATAGTGAAAACTATGCGAAAATTATTTCATTTTTGTCTTATAAAGTTAATTTATTAAATTGTTATTTCGATTAAAATTATGAATTGTCTAATTACTCACGAAAAATAATTCAAGCCCCCCTCAAAAAAAAAAAAAAAAAAAAAAAAAAAAGTTTTGATTTTACTACTTTTTTTTATTAACGTGTACTTAATTTTTATTAAGCAAGAATTATCAACATGTTTTTATTACATAAGTGTGAGGGAAAAAAACAGTTAAAAAGTAAAATGAAAAAACGAAAACCGGAATTTATTTTGATCCTGACAGGTAAATTAATCCATTAAGTCGCAGTTACGATTAAGGAGATAGCTTCTCTAATAGCCTCTTCTGGTACGAAAAGACAATTGCCGATATTCTGTTACCTTAAATAATCAACCATTTAACAAAATTATCCTTATTTGCATGAATTTTAAACGAATAAAAGAAATTGAATAATAATTTAACGATAAATATGGTGTACGTAATTATATGTTATATGATTTATTGGTGAACACACTTGATTTATTCCCTCATTATTCTTACCTATTTTATAAAGCTGCGAATTATATAAAAATAAGACATTTCGTATTAGGTTAATGTACATTTGGTTAAAGAAGTATTAAATCCTCAACTGTCATGCATTTGAACCTAGAAATGTAATCTACATCATTTTCACTTATATTTCTCAATTAAATATCAATATCTTGGGAGAGAGAGAAAAAAAAAGGAAAAAAAAAAAATAAGTGGAAAAAAATTAGGAAAAAATTATTTCGATCTTGTCTGATAAAGTTAATCTATTAAATTGCAATTTCGATTAAAATGATTATACTTCTATGTCATACTAAAAACAATTAAAACAAATGCAGAATCAAGTAAATATTCATTTCACTATTTTTATGAAGAAAAAAAAATGGAAAACCTGTATATACAGTACTGGACAAAATTATAAACTCAAAAAAATTTCTATTTGTTTACATCATAATATAAATAAGATTAGCTTTACATTAATAAAATAATGATGAATATTTATAGTAAAACATCTAAAATTAATGTAACTTATAAATAAAATGGAGTAAGTAATTTAAATAAGAAAATACATAACTTAAAAAAATAACATTATGTGAAACCTGGACAAAATTATAAACTCAAAGTTATGATTTTTTATATTCCGGCACATTTGATATAAATAAATGCATCTTGTGATAAAAAACTAATAAATGGAGTCATTATGAATCAATACATTTCAATACATCAATACGTGTTTTAGTTTTTTTTCATAAAATGACATTATGTGAAACCTGGACAAAATTATAAACTCAAAATTATGAATTTCTGTAATCTAGTATTTTTGATATAAATAAATGCATTTTGTGATAATAAACTAATAAATAAAGCTATTAGGGATGAATATATTTCAATACATCAAAGCATTTTTATAATTTTTAATTAAACAATTTTTTTAAACATGGTTTATTAATATGGTTTTTGTATATAAAACGGAGTAGTCGACGTCCAAAGATATAGAAAGAAATCGAAGATCTATGTGAAGAACAGCATTTAGTACTGGAGATTCTTCTAGCCAAATTGTAAATACCTTAAAGCTAAATGTAAGCTCTCAAATTGTCAGATGAATTCTTCAACGAGCGCCGAATATGAAATGGAAGAAAGTGAAAGCTGAGCAGAAACTTGAGCCCCATCACATGAAACCCAGACTTCATTTTGCACAACAGCACATGTCATGGACAACATAGTAGAGAACAATCATCTGTCCAGACAAAAAGAAATTTAATTTAGACGGACCAGGTGGCATAAAACACTATTGGAATGATATCAAGCCTGAAGAATTGCATATCTTTAATCGAAACTTTGGTGAACAATCAGTGATGGTGTGGGCTGGTTTTTCTCAGAATGGTAAAATTGTTCTGCATTTTCTTAATGGAAAACAAAAAGCAGAAGACTACCAGTTAATCCTGGGCAATAATCTTTTGCCATATGGACCGTTGATCGCTGGAGAAAACTGGGTATCTCTGCAAGATAATGCAGCAATACACTCTGCAAAAAGTACAAAAGAGTGCTTTCAGCGATAGGTATGTAAATGTCTTGAATTGGCCAGCCCGAAGCTCTGATCTAAAACTCGTTAAAAATTACTGGAGTGCAATAGTTCGAATAGTCTATCGCGATGGACGTCAATATTAAAACACAAATGATTTAAATATGGCTATACTTTCAGCCGGGAACCAGTTGTCTATGGAGCAGTTGGAAAAAATTGTTCAATCTATGCCGAGTCGCATATTCGAAGTCATTCAGAAAAATGGAGGTTCAACACATTTTTGAATGCATGGATTAATACTTTGCACAAGGATTCAAAAGTATGTTCACTTCTTAAACTCTATAATTTTATGTTTTCAATTTACACATGTACTATATTTACATTTTACTCATATTTTTTGAAAAAATTATAAAAGTGCATTGATGTATTGAAATATATTCATCCCTAATAACTCCATTTATTAATTTATTATCACAAAATGTGTTTATTTATATCAAAAATACTAAAGTGTATAAATTCATAACTTTGAGTTTATAATTATGTCCAGGTCTCGTATAATGTTATTTTACTAGAAAAATTAAAATATGCATTGATATATTGAAATGTATTGATCCATGATGACTCCATTTATTAATTTGTTATCACAAAATGCATTTATTTATATCAAATATGCCAGAATATAGAAATTTATAACTTTGAGTTTATAATTTTGTTCAGGTTTCACATAATGTTATTTTTTTAAGTTATGTATTTCCTTATTTAAATTACTTACTCCATTTTATTTATAAGTTACATTAAATTTAGATGTCTTATTATAAATATTAATCATTATTTTATTAATGTAAAGCTAAGCTTATTTATATTATGATGTAAACAAATAAAAAAAAATTCTGAGTTTATAATTTTGTCCAGGAGTGTATTTCGAAAAGAACTGATAACGTTAATCCAATTAAATTGCATATTCGGTTAAGAAAGACTGTTTGTTTAATGTCAAATCATCGTAATAAATTCCTATTACCGATGTTTTGTTACTTTAAATAATAAACAATTTGGCAATATTATTAGATATTTTCATAAATATTAAAGGAATAAAAGAAATCAAATAATGTTTTAACAATTAATATAGTAGGCTTAATTGTCTATTAAATAATTTATGCTTATTCATTTATTTTAATAAATTATAAACAAATGATTATTACTTATTTAATATACAAACGGAAAAAATAGCAATTGAAAATTGTTCTAGTATTTAATTATTACTTTAAAGCTATTTATAATGAAATAGTAATTTGCTTTTTAAAATATTCTTACAGAAAATCTAAGTGTAAGAGAATATAGTTACACATTCCATGTCGAAATCTGTTATTAATTTAATATACAAGTCTAATTTGTTTAATCTGTCTTGAATTTTCTACCCAACTCATTTTTTTCTTTCGTTTTTTCTTTAAATAAAAGCTGTTTATGTATGGATGTGTCCATACTAGCTATTTTTAAAAATATTTCCTTTTTTATTAACTTTTTCAAAATTTTGGCAGACGGATTACATACTTTAATTCAAACAAGAGAAGTATAATGAAAAATATTCGGATACGGCGTTTTTGAGAAGCATTTTTTTCATTTCAAAGTCATTTTCTGGAGAAAATTTCTTCCCGTTCCTTTTTTTTCACAAGCGAATAAAAACTTCACGTCATCACTAGATTATTGTCTCTGGAGTTAATTTTATTTTCATGCATTATGACTATTAGTTTTTACTATTACAATTAAATAGAAAACGTTTTTTTTTTCTTTGAATATACAGTAATCATTTTATCATTAATTGCAGTTCGTATGTAAAATATGTTTGAAAAATATATGCCGATGACATAATGCTTAGATTTGAATATTTTGGGGCATTTCAGGATAAAAGAGAAAAAGATATCCTGTATGTTACGCTTACATAAATACCTATATATGTATATATATTAATTTATTATTATAAAAGTACAAACTATACACTAAACTTAACAAATATTACTTTTATATTAGCAGAAGATACAAATTGAGGATACAAGCATTTTTAAAACATCAGTAATCCGTAGAAAAGCTGTTGCACTCATTATACTGAATGATCCTTTAATAGGTTTCAAACTTTCTTCATTTTGAATCCTAGACCTTATTAGGTTGCCCTTCATAAACATTCTGTCATTTTCTAGAAAAGTTGTACATCAATCTTAAATGATGATGGCCTTTTCAAACCGCTATACGCTTATAAACAGTGCTATAGTTATTTAAACAAAGAAAACAAACGTTATTTAAATACTCATTAAATAAAATTTTAAATGTATCTTAAACTATCAATTATAGCATGTACGAGAGCTGTACAATAAAGAATGTTCACATTTTTTTACATACTTTATTGCACGAAAATTTACTTTCATATCCCTTTATTAGCATTGTTCCATACCTATTATACATCAAGTAATGAATATGGGTTTTCTTTTTGTTCATTTATCGCCAGTAATATATCAGTTGTAACCCTGAATGATCAAATATTTTGAGTATTCCCTACAGAAACGATGGAAGCAACACTCAATGAGCAAGTATTCTCTTCCTTGATTATATTTTTACTGCCATCAGACGAAGATCATGAACATGAGATGAATCCCCTAATGTTATAATATGCTTCTATTGATGATTTCGTTTGTTCGTTTGTTCGTTTGTTACCAGTAATACAGCTGTATCAGCCATGAAACATCAGATATTTACAGAACGCCCTACAGAAACGATTGAGGTAGCACTCAATGAGCAAATATACACTTGACTAGTGATGGGCGATTCTGGAAATTTTGAGAATCGATTAAAATCGATATCGTATAAAACAACATCGATCATAATAAGAATCGATTTCTCAGTTCTAGAATCGATACTAGAATCGATATTTCGATATTCAGGTTCACACAGAGAAGTTCCAAAATACTAATTCCAAAACTTAGACAATCAGCAGGACCGTAATTACCGCCCCCCCACCCCCCATCCCCATTTAGGGAGGCATAGAATTAAGCTATTGCAGATTTTAGAGTCGGATAATAAGAATTTTAAATTTTTAAATGATTGTCACTTATGGTGTCACTTACACAAAAACTTTCACAAATTTGAGAGACATAACTCAACTAATAACAACACTGAGTAACTTGGCATTAAACCGAGTATAAAGAGTGCCAAGAGCGTGTAACTAGGATGGGGAACAAGGGGTATAGACAAAAAAAAAAAAAAAAAAAAAAAAAAATCTAATGCCAACCAAATATTACACGAGATAGTTTGGAAGAACAAAAAATATGCCCCATTCCCAAGGGGGCAGGTAAACCCCACTCTTGACGGAAAGGCGACCATAGCCCAAATGTATCTTTTGTCGAAGTTTCAAAATGAAGATTTACAATAAAATAGAACGAGAATTGGACATTTTAAAAATTGCATCCATACTTTGAACGGCCCATTTAGTAAAGATTGGCGAGGAAGGGGGGGGGGAGGGCGAGGGATTATAACGGACGAACTTGAAAAAAAAACATAAACATAATAAACTAATAACCCCAAATAACTGAGTTTCTAAACAAAAATATAGTGTTTAACTTAGTGTTGAATTCATGGGGTGGCCCGCGGGGAACATGCACTCTTTGAAACTATAAAAAGTGGCAAGAGCATGTAACTAGGTGGAGAGAGGGGTAGTAACAGAAAAAAACGAGGAGATAAAAGCTTTATAACGATATGTTACATGAGATGGTGTGGAAGAAACAATAAATATGCCCCCCACCCAGGGGGACAAGGTAAATCCCAAACGGACAGAAGGGCGATCCCGGCCCAAATGTATCCTTTGTTGAAGTTTCAAAATATGGATTTATAACAAAATAGAACGAGGATTAGACTTTTTTTAAATCGCGGTTATAATTTGAAAGATCCTGTAAGTTAAGATTGGTGAGGAAGGGGGGGGGGTTAGGACGGGCGAACATGAAAAAAAAAAAAATAAATAAATAAAAAATAGTGGCACTCCGAGAGTGCCGACAGAAGTGAAAGCTTGAACAATTACGCGTGTATTTTTTGAATCGTTAGGATATATAATTTTGAATCGTCAGGAAATACTTTTAAATGAATATAAAAAAAAGGTTCTATAATATTAAAGACCATATCAATATCTATAAAAAACCGCTCGATACCACATGTCCAGCTATTGTAGTTAACTCACTATAACTACTTTCTTACATTTTAAAACGCGATAAATACACCAACCAAAATTAGACCATACTATCGATACCTTAAACCTTATCCAAATAAGTCATTTTGTATTCATGCCTGTTACAATATCTGTAGATTATTTTTTGAATTATTCATATCGGACATTCCATTCAAAAGATATTACGAATTTAAAGATGCCAATCTAAAGAAATAATAGCGCTGCTGAGCACTCGGTGGCCAATAAGCTTAGGGATACGTGTGCAATCAAAAGATTGCGGGTTCGGACTCCAGTTTCGCTGATATGTATCAGTGTTTTTTTTTCTTTTTTTTTTTTCGAAAAAGTTTGAAAAATTAAAATTTTAACCCTTTATGGGTCCGTAACGTGACCTAAAATGATGGGAGAAAATTTCTTATGCTAGATTTGTAATGCATGTAGCATAAGCTTTCAATAGACATATTGTATCAAGAAATGAGGAAATCCCCCTCCTACCCCCAAAAAAGGGTCTTATAGGGAAAACCGGGAAATTGGAATAGTAAAAAGAACGGCGAGAAATAGTTAGCTATACTAGAATTTTTCTCCCAACTGTAACTCCTACAGAAGCAAAGTTATAGCCTTTTAAAGATTGAAATGAAGTGAAGAAATAAGCAAAATTAGGGGAGTGATCGACAGGAGGGGTGATCCCCAGATCTGGGGGTGCCATGTAGCTTAAACTTTTAAGTTAAAAAGAGTAAAGAATTAAATGAGCGAAATTTTAAGGTGTATATTGGGGGTGGGTACAAGCCCCCCTCAACATTTTTGTTTTTTGTTTCTTCTAAAGAAACAAAAAAATATGCCCCTCGCGGGGCGCAGATAAACCCCAAACGGGCGGAAGGGTGATCCCTTATTTATCTTTTGTCAAGCATTTAAAATGTAGATCTAAAATTTAAAAAAAAAAAAAAAAAAAAAAAAAAAAAAACGAGAATTGGACATTTTTAAAACTGTATTCATATTTCGAACGGCCATGTAAGTTAAAACTGACGCGTAAAGGGGGGGGGGGGAGTTAGAAGAGACGAGCGTGAAAAATAAAACATAATAAACTAATACTTCAAATAACTGAACTTCTAAACAAAAATATAACGATTTAACCTAGTGTCGGATTAATGGGGTGGCCCACAGGGGATACCCCTCCCCCCCTCTCTTACAGAGCTGTAAAACATGATGCCTTCCTCCGGAGTCGCCGAAAAATGTCTGCATTCAACACTGATTTAACCTAGGAATTAAAAAAAAATCCATTCTTATACGTAATTTTACATCAATACTACCATTAAAACAATAAAATTTGAAAAATAGATTCGATCTGAAACGTGGGCCGATTTAAAGTAAATAAAAAAAATTACAATTCTATTGGTATCTAAGAATCTCCCAAAATGCGCTTTCAATTTTAGTAAATCAAAATGATCGATCGATTTCAGAATCGAATTTCGAGATCAGAAATCGATTTCAAAGATCGAAATCGAATCTAAAGATCGAAATCGAATCTAAAGATGGAAATCGAATCTAAAGATCGACATCGAATCTAAAGATCGACATCGAATCTAAAGACCGATCTTACGGGCAGAATCGATTTTACATTTTTACTTCCTTTTGTAACGTTACAAGAAGAGAGTATTAGATTCGTGAAAAATTTCGACTTCCCGTTTTCGGTGGATTTATATATTTTAGAAGGTCTTTAACACGATTTCATGGTTTTTAAGAAATATTTGTTTGTGAGTGTGTGTCTGTCAGTCTGTGAGTGTGTATATGACAAAAATTTCTTACCGTTCTATCTCAAGAACAAATGTACGGAATTCCACAAAATTTTAGATTTAGTTTGACCTTGATATAAACTGAATCTAATTAATTTTTGGTGTATATAGCCTAACAGGTGGCGCTGTTATGCTGCATTTTTTGCGATTTACGCAACAGCTATATCTGAATAACGAATGCACGGATTTTCCTCAAATTTCAGATTCAGTTAGTCCTTGACATGAAATGATGCTTTTTACATTTTGATATATATCGTTTCTCAGATGGCGCTGCTATGCTGAATTTTTCACAATTTCCACTCAGCGGCATGTGAAAAGGGGGGGGGGGCGAAAGGTGGCGGTCGCCCCGAGCGCGGAAATTTAGGGTGCGCCAAATTTTTACTACTAACACCACTTCTAGCCTATCACAAGAAAAAGTTAATACGGGGGGGGGGCTAAATTGGAACTTTGAACCGGGCGCAGTTCTGTTTTCTCACGCCCCTGTTTCCATTTTAGCTTTATCTCAAGAACTAATGCACGGACTTTCATAAAAATTTAGATTCAATTAGTCCTTGATATTATTTGATGCTAATTACATTTCGCTGGAAATCGCTTAACAGATGGCGCTGCTATACTGCATTATTCATGATTAACGCAATAGCGCTATCTCAAGAACGGATTTTCATCAAAATTCAGATTGAGTAAATCCCTGACATAGATTAGTGTTGTTTAGTTCTTGGTGTAAATTGCCCTACAGGTGGCGCTAATATGCTGCATATTTCATGGTTTCGCAATAGCTGTATCTCGCGCTTTCATGGATTTTCATCAAAAATTCAGATTCAGCTGGTACCTGATAAAAATTGATCCTGATTATTTTTTGGTGTACATCACTCAACAAAAAACGCTATTTTGCAGAGGGAGGGGGGTGTTCTGAGGTTTCTTTAATTCTTCTATCATAAAAACTAATACACTGAAATTTTGGAATTGGCACACCCGACTATTTTATCTTCGACTTTTGAAGGAAAATGAAAATTATATTACCTTCAGAGAAATCGATTTAAAATTTTAAAGTATCGATTAAATCGAGTTGGCCGTAATATCGATTAAATCGATTTAAAAAATCGAAATCGCCCATCACTACACTTGACTGCTTAAAATTTTTCTTTCACGAGAACTAAACGTCAGACAAATTTCGGAAACATAAGATGAATTTCTTATGGGTGTATTTCGATTCAGACTGTTTATTTTCCTATTTATTTTTAAATTTATTTTTGCTATCAAATGCACCAAACTGGCAATTTATCTTATTTGGAATGTACACAAAGTGCCGTGATGGTAGATTCTTTGATAAAGGCAGAAAATATTGCAATCAAAAACGGCATTTCGAACCAATTTTTCCGAAGTGGGAGATGTGGGAACGAAAAAAAGGGTCCTATTGAGAAGGTAACTGTTTATAAATTCAATTCTAATGAATGGTGCGTAAATTGAAATCACATGGCACCTTATAAGTCTCTTCAAAAATCCCCTCAGCCAGTTTCATGTTTCTACTTTTAAAAAATGTATCGGAAATTGTATGAGAAAATTTCGAGCTGCTGAAAGTAGAAAAGCGTTTTTTCGAATGCACAATTAATGTTATAATATGCTTCGACTGGCGATTTCATCATGCCAAAACAAAATTTAGTGTAGGTAGGAGCATGTATGTTCATTTCGTGCTGACTCTATCACTCTCGTCTGTGTTACTGTATTTGAACTTTTATGCTGTCATTGATGTACTACTGGAAGTAAATGGACAAAGCAATCACTACCAAAATATTCATTACCCATTAAGCTAACAATGGAATATAAATGTAAATTTGTCCGCAATAAAGTAGGCTAATAAAAGTATGATAATTATTCATCAAACAAACTTCGTTCTAACATTCATTATCTACAGCATTAGAAAGATAATCTAAGTCATTTTGAGGTATACACCATATGGCCAAAGGTGACCATCCACTTGCGATTCTAGACATTTTGTTAAATATCTAGAAAAATACACGAGGAATTATCCTGAAACTCTAACTGTATAAATATAATAGTACAAGTCATGCAATTCCGTGTAAAGTTTTTTCCGAAACTCCATAGGGAACCGTCAACAAATTAAAAAAGAATGAATAACTTTTGGATAATCCTGTCAAAAGTAATGTAGCAAAAGTGCTCAAACTGTAGATTATGATTAAGTGGCTTATTATAATAAACTGTGTTCATTTTTATGTCGATAGCATGTACAGCAGCGGTCAAAAGTTTCCGGCCAGTTAGTATCTTTGATTTATTTACCAGAAGGTTTCAGTAAAGAAGAAGCACAATTGTTTAAAAAGTTAGGAATATGTGAATGACCTCTGACCACGTGATCATTTGGATTGAATACTGTGGACGTTTCATGCAAAGAGTAGAATTCGAAGTTCGCGTGTGCAAAAGTTTCCTGCTACTCATCATTCCTTAGTCTTTTTTCTATAGGTAAAGTGTTTTTTAGTCATGTTTGTGAAGGAATCAACGTAAATAGCATAGTTTAAATTCATAATTGAAAAGTTCAACAAATATTGTCCATAAATGAGTGATTAATTTGCCACTAAATGGTTAATCTTCTGGAGGTATTGCGGTGAAGTTATCGATCGGTAAATCAACTGCAAACGATATTTAAAAATTATGTAAAGATGGCCGTGGCCGTAAGGACTTTGCAAGGTCCGGAAGACTTAAAAAAATTACTATTCTCGTTGACAGAATTATGAAGAGAAAAACAATTGATGACCCTCATAAAAATTTCGTTGCAATATACGGCTATTTACAAAATGAAATATCGATGAAATAAGTCGGTCTACCGTGTCAAGATTCTGACGTGATACAGAACTTTATGGAAGTGTCGGTGTTTAAAAATTTTTCGTAGATAAAAAAATATAAATGTGCTGACTGGCGTTTTCCAAAAAACACAAAATCTGGTAAAGTGAAAACTGGACAAAAGTACTATTTTTTTAATCAAAAGAATTTGAAACTTTTTTGAGAGTGATGGCAGACATTATTTTTGATGACTTAACAACAAAAAATGCGATTCAACATAGATTATTCCTACAATGAAGCATGGCGGAAGACATGTTATAATGTGGGGAATATTTTCTTCAAAAATTTTCGGTCCGTTATTTAAAATCCACGGCAATATGAATGATGCAATGTATAAGGATATCTTGCAAGATTATTTTCTGCTTTATTAGAGGGAAATTTTGGTCTCAACTATTTGTTTTAACAGGATAACGACAAATTGAATGCATGCAAGCAATGGTTTCGCAGAAAAAAAATTTCGTTTTTGAAATAGCCATCCCAAACGCCCAACATGAATCCAACAGAAAATCTTTAGAAAGAAGTTGACAAACGTCTGCCGAACTATAAATATTCGAACTTAACAGAAAATTTCAAAAAATTGCAAGAAATATGGAAAAAACATACAGTTTTGGAAAAAATTATAAAGCCGATAGAAAAATTTACAAAAAAAGTAATGGAATTATTGATATCGCAAATTTTATTTACATTTGCATGATCAACATCGCAATAATACGCATAAACTTTGTTTAGAAAAACGGAAGAGAGAGCATAAATTATGCTGATTTCTTAAAACCAATGAAAAACAACTTGGAAAAAATTATAAAGCCGATGGTTCTAGCCTCATTTGGCATGATGCCAAACTTGAGCCAAGCAGATCTCCAGTAAAGTTTAGGCAAATGTAAATGTGTTACGTGTATTCATTTTGTATTTGGTGTGTTTAATACAATGCCAAGAGGAAAAAAATTATCCAATGGTGAACAAATTAAAATATTAACTTTAAATGAAGCTGGAATGTCTGGTTCTAATATTGCAAGAAAAATAGGAAGGTCCAAGGCTGCAGTAAACAGTTTTCTCAGAAATCCCGAAAATTATGGCAGTAAGAAGCGTACAGGAAGACCGAAATCCTTAACTGTAAGGCAATCAAGACAAATCCGGAAGCTAGCTTGCGCAGAAAAAATGCCGTCATCTCAAATTCAAGAACAGTTACAATTACCCTGTACAAGCCGAACGGTAAGAAATGTTTTAAGTAACAATCCCATTGTTCAATTTAAAAAATTTAAAGGAAAACCTCCTCTTTCTAAGCACCACAAAAATGCTCGCTTAGACTTTGCACGAAAACATTTAACTGAAGGCAAAAATTGGAGAGATGTTGTCTTTTCCGATGAAAAGAAATTTAATTTAGATGGACCCGACGGCTATAAATTCTTTTGGCATGATTTACGACAGGAACCTCATATTTTTTCAAAGCGTCAGTTTGGAGGTGGTTCGGTAATGGTTTGGGCTGCATTTGCTGCCTGTGGAACCACTCCAATTGTCTTCATGCGTAACAAAATGAATTCAGTTATGTATCGAGATATGTTAGGAGATAATTTATTACCCATTGCTCCTCTTATAACTTCGGGAGACTGGACATTTCAGCAGGACAACGCTTCTGTTTATGTTTCGAAGTCAACTAAATCTTGGCTGGAAGCTAATCAGGTGAAATGCCTTCAATGGCCAGCTCGTAGCCCCGATCTGAACGTAATAGAAAATCTCTGGGGAATTTTAGCCCGAAATGTTTACAAAAATGGACGACAATTCAATTAAAAGTTAGATTTGATGAATGCTATTAAAAACTGCTGGAACAATATTGATGCAAGTACTTTGTGTGGTCTGATAAATTCAATGAACAAGAGACTAGTCAAAGTCATCGAAAAAAAAGGGTCTCACATCGATTATTGATGAAATACATGTATCGACTTTATAATTATTTCCAACTTTCTTTGTACAGAAAATTTTCTTAAGTCTATTAACATTTTATTAATGTAGTTAATAATGAATTTCTTTTTTTCTTTACTTTCTTGTAGCATATAATGTATATGTATGAAATTTCACAAATATTCCATCTTTTGTTTTTTAATTATATCATATTTTCAAGTGGCTTTATAATTTTTTCCACCACTGTACCATAAACGAACTTTAACCGTTGATTTTATGAATGTTACGTTACTGCGCCGTAAAATTTATTTATAAAGGTAACAAAATACTAATACTATAAAATACTAATTATAAATGTTGTTGATCGCTGTAGTTTTCTGTTACAATACATTTTTTTTAAATTTGCGAAGGTGGCCGGAAACTTTTGAGAACATCCTTTTCCTTTGTACTTAATTTTGTCAATTAAATTTATTGATATTTACATGTTAGTCCACAAATAAGTTCCTAACTATTATGTCAATAAAATGTATAAATATCAGTTTGAGATTCCTCTTCATATGGGTATAGTTACAAATTAACTGAAAAATTTTTGGTGGCCGGAAATTTCACTGTATATTCGTAGAAAAATTAAGGTTTTTATGCAAACAGTCCCAAATTTTTCCAAGATTTGCTTATAATTTCCAGAGTTCTTAATATAAAATATCATTCTTTACTGAAAATATGACAAGCAACATTGCACACAATATCCTGAAACACGAATTAAAAAATAAAACTAATTGTATTAAAAAGGAGTAGATTTACTAAATAATTTTTCACTGCGCATTCGGGAACGATATCAAAATTCCATTTGCATATTATATTACCTAAATGTATGGAGTAACTTTCGTGAAAGTTGTTGGGGGATAGAGCAGAGATTCAGTGTTTAAAGTCTGTGGTGTGACGTGAAGAATATGACACATTTATGAAACAGTTCAAATTAGAAATAACATATCCTTTTATTTCATTCATCTCGAATGTTAAACTTAAATAAAACTATTTACATAAAACTCCAGCATTGCTGGGTACTTCGTCGTCGTTTAACACATATCAATAGCAGAACTGCTTCTAAACTGCAGAGAGCACCCACATAGCATGCATGGTCACAGTGACGTCGCTGTGACGTCACTGCCAGTCACTGTGGTCACATCACATCTGTGACCAAAATGCCACCACTCTGTGACGTCACATTGTGACTTAGATGTGAACTTCTTAGAAAACTTAAAATAATTACGAAAATTCTTTAAAACATGATGTTTCCTGTAAAATTATGTTTTGTTTTGACAAGTAAATAATAATAAAAAAAAATACGTCACTGTAATATCATTTCGTATAACGTTCGTCACAAATATATGACCACCACATTTTAAAATCGCAATGTGACATAAATATGAACTTGAAAAACTTTTGAATCAATTCTTGAATCAATTTTTAGATATGTCAAGCAAAAAATGTTTTCCAGAGAATTATTGTGGCGCTGATTTGGTGAAAATGATTCCAGTCTATGAAAACTTTATTTCAAGGTGCCTCTGTGCCTCTGACCAAAACTTTTTAATTTCATATAACATAATCTTTAAACATTAAAAAAAATGTAAACTATGTTTTATCTAATAAACTCTAATTGTTAATATTATTTACAAAAATAAATAAATAAATAAATAAAAATAAAAATAAAAAGAACTTATGAGTCATTTTTAACTCGAATTGTTTTGAAACTGGGAAAAATAAAAGATAGATTAAATTACTAAATTCATCAAATAAAAAAGATTAGCTAGAGACACTCTTATAAAATTATTGTGTATTCAATTTCCAAATCTGTTGTATGCGAAATGAAATTAACGGTCATGCGCATTGAACAATTTATGACTGTTTGCAGACGATTTTTTAACGAAGAATAAACACAGAGATCTAAGGTGCCAGAAATAAGTTCACTGGAGGCATATAGCAGTTATGTACGCATATTGAAACCGATTTAAAAATTTAAACAAGAAAAACCTCAAGAGCTCCTCATTTTTAGCTGAGATATTAAACAAAAAATAAGTTCAAGAGAGTTATTGTGGCGCTGGCTTGGTGAAAATAATTCCAGTCTGTGCCACAATAATTAATATTGAACTTAACTTACACGGCCAAAAGCAATTTGGATAGAAAAATGTCAACAAAAAATAGGTATGATTTTTTTTCTTTTTCCTGTTTGCTTTATCATTATTATTAGAAAACTTTTAGTTAGCTTTTTAAAAACATGTTAAAATTCTAAATGTTTCATAAATTTAATAGTGTAATACATTATTTATTACAAACTTTGATGTAAAATTACCCCTTCTAAATATCTGCAACATGCCCAAAAATCAATTACTTTTACAGTGAGCTTAAAAATAAGATTTTATTTATTTTTACTACCTTCCAACATAGTAATTGTTTCCAAAATATAATTTTGAGAATTCTCAACATATTTATATTATTGGTACGAGTTATATTTGTTTTCATACCAAAGTTACGTTTATCAATGGACTAGTTTCAGATCGTTGTTAGTAAAATGTAAATTTAAGCTTTGGAAATTTTGTAAAATTAAAAAGCTAGAGATAGCTAGGAATAGATAGTTGCAAAAGTAAGTTTGTATATTTTATAATTTTTTATTTGTATATTGACAATATTGATGAGAAATACGTCATTTTCTGCTTATCAAAAGTATACCAAATATTCATAATTTATTATTTTTATGTTTGAATTTATTTTTTTAGTATCTAAAACAACATTCGATCATTTGCAGTTTCAAAATTAAATTGCCTTTAAAATAGTTGTTTGATTTAAAAACTGTGTCAACATATTTATCATATATGTTTCTACACTTTTTAAGCTCCTTGACCGTGTTTTTCAGTCACATAATTATAGAATTTATGGCGCAACGCTAGTCAGAGAAAAAGACCCGGATGATAATGTAAAGTCTATGGGAGCGCTCCTTTCAAATATCTCGCTCAAATTTTAATACGTTTACATGAATTTTTTTTGCATAGGATAGCTGAGGTCGATCCAACAATCAGTCTAGTTTTTACTTTTTCGATTTTCGTTTCAGATTTTAAAAAGAATACTTTAAATTTCAAAACCGCTTTAAACCGGTTCTGAAATTGAAACCATCATAATATAAAAATATATATAAGAAAATCAAAAAAGTAAAAACTAGGCCGGTTGTAGATCGTCCTCAGCTATCCTATGAAAAAAAAATTATATAAATATTAAAGTTTGAGCGAGATATTTAAAAAAAAAACATACCCATAGACTTTACATTATCATCTGGATCTTTTTGAGTGAGCCTTACGGGCTGATTTAATACAAAATTTATATTAATGTCCTTTTTTTTTGCATTGAATAAAATAATCACTATTCTGTGACGATAGTGACAAGACTGGGGAGACACTTTGTGACATTTTTGTGAATATTTTGTGATCTGTGATGATTTTGTTACTAACTTTGTGATGGTGGCTACATTGCCAGTGTTGTAATGTTACACTGGGACATAATTATACAGTTATGAACATTGATATATAGTGTAAAAAGATTTACATCTTTTACAAAACTTTATTATATTTTGATTATATCTCAATTGAGAGCTGCTATAAAAAGAAAGTTTCTGAATCAAACTGCAATGCCATACAGACTTTATCAAAACAAATGTTTTGGTTGCTAATATTCTATGAATCATTAAATACTCACGAAAAAATCTGAAGGCCTCTTAAAAGGTTAAACAGAAATGTTTCTTTCATAATTTTAATGCTTTTTAAAAAACAAATAGCTAAATTTAAAATAATTGTGATAGATTGAATATTCAATTGTCCTAAATATTCCCATTTATTGCAGCAGAAAAAAAAATATGTAACAAAGATTAAAATCTGTATGGCATTGCAGTTTGATTCAGTAACTTCCTTTTGGTACTTTCTTTTTATAGCAGCTCTCAAGTTTGAATTGAGATATATTGCCAAAATATAATAAAGTTTTGTAAAAGATGTAAATGATTTTACACTATATATCAATGCTCATAACTGTATAATTGTGTCCCAGTGTAACATTACAACACTGGCAATATAGCCACCATCACAAATTTAGTAACAAAATCGTCACAGATCATAAAATATTCACAAAAATGTCACAAAGTGTCTTCACAATTTTGTCACTATCGTCACAAAATAGTCACAGTTTCAAAGACAATTTTGTCACAAATGACACATTTTTCACATTTTGGTCACACCGTGACTTCACAAAGTGGTCACAATGTGACGTCACAAACGAGCTCTAAAACGGCCATAACGACTTCACATTTTAGTCACTGTGACTTCACATCGACGTCACGCGACGTCACATCGACGGTCACAAAGTCACAACGTGACTTCACAACGACGTCACTGTGACGTCACCATGTCTTACAGGCAAGAACTAAACCCATCGGTTAGGTCGTCTGTCCATCACAGCACATGTATGGGGATATTTCACATTCTAGACATACTTACTCAGTACACAAACTGTAAATAAAACTATGCAGACAGTTACAGGTAAAAAGAGAGTGCCTTTACGACCGAAATGCAAAAAGAAAAGCTGGATCAGAACGGTCACTGCTGAACAAATTTAGAGGGACAAGATTTTGTCCAGATTTCCAACAAAAGTCTCAAAATCATAGCTTGAAAATTCTGAAAATAATCGTCAATAGAATAAGTTGAAAATTCGTTATTCCTAAAATGAAGTAAAAACAAGAGGGGTGTATCCATATATTCATTGATTAAACAATTGAGTAGTGTCGATATAGAATACACAATGTGGGACGTACTACTACATTTGAATAAAAACTTTCTTTTTTTTTTTTTTTTTTTTTTTTTTTTTTTGCTTCATTTTGGGAGCAACGAATTTTGTGTTTTATGGACGATTATTTTGAGAATTTTCGAGCTATAATTTTGAGCCTTTTACAAAAGTTGCTTAATACATTTAGCTAACATAATATGCAAATGAAATTTTGATATCGTTGCGCATGCGCAGTGAAAAATTATTTAGTAAATTTACTCATTTTTCATATATTTTTATTATTTTTTAATTCTGTTTACAGGATATTGTGTGCAATGTTGTTTGCCTTATTTTCAGAAAAGAATATTATTTTACATTAAGAACTCTGCAAATTATACACAAAAATCTTGGAAAAATTTGGGACTGTTTTATTAAAAATCTTAATCTTTCTATGAGTATACATGTTATCGACATAAAAATGAACATAGTTTATTACGATAAGCAACTTAATCATAATCTACAGTTTGAGCACTTTTGCTACATCAGCTTTGACTGGATTATTCATTCTTTTTTAATTTGTTGACGTCCCCTATGGAATTTTGAAGAAAAATATTCACAGAAATTATTGACTTGTACTGCTATATTTACACAGTTTGAGTTTCGGGATATTCCTCCTGTATTTTTCTAGATATTTAACAAAATTTCTAAAATCGAAAGTGAGCGGTCATCTTTGGCCATGTACTGTATTTCCCAATAAATAACATTATGGTGGGCCGATCTTTAGCTTTCTACTGTGAAATATTTTTTCTTTAAAAGTAGAAACCAAATTAGAAACTAGTTGCATGTACCAATCACAAAACTTTCTTCTATCTCATACGTGCATTTTGATAATTTTAAAAATCGTTACTAATTTTAATGCTTTAATAATTTTAATTCAATATGATACTAACTTTTATATTCCTCTTAAATTTCTGCTTCAGTCAATCAATAGAAGAAAAAACGAATCTCACTCTCGGCACGAGCCTATAGACAATAGAATGATAGGCAGATTTTTTTTTTCAAATTCAGGGAGTTCCTACTTGCCTTACCAAAATATAATCATATACAAACAATTTAGTTCAGTTCTAGAACTAAATTCATACACTTTTAGGTGGTGCAATATTGAAAATGGCATAAAATTCGCTATTGCAGCGCCCCCTTCCGGCGGATTTTTTTCAAATTCAGGGAGTACCAACTAGCCATAACCATACACGTACACAAAATATTTGGTTCAATTCGATGCATCATTTCATATACTTTTGGTCGATTCAATATTGAAAATGGCACAAAAATCGCGATTGTAGCGTCCACTTCTGGCGGGTTTTTTTCAAATTCAGGAAGGACCAATTAGCCATAACCATACACTTACACAAAAAAATTTGGTTCAATGAGATGCATAACTTCATGTACTTTTGGTCGGTACAATATTGAAAATGGCCCAATAATCGCGATTGCAGCGCCCCCTTCCGGCGTATTTTTTTTCAAATCCAGGGAGGAGCAGCTACCCATAACCATCCTTACACAAAAAATTTGGTTCAATTCAATGCATAACTTCATATACTTTAGATCGGTACAATATTGAAAATTTTACAAAAATCGCGATTGCAGCGCCCCTTCCGGCGGATTTTTTTCAAATTCATGGAAGACCAATTAGCCCTAGTCATACACTTACACAAAAAATTTGTTTCAATTCGATGTATAACTTCATATACTTTTGGTCGATAAAAATTGAAAAGGGCACAAAAATCGCGATTGCAACGCCCCCTTCCGGCGGATTCTTTTCAAATTCAGGGAGGACCAACTAGCCATAGTCATACACTTACACAAAAAATTTAGTTCAATTCGATGCATAACTTCATACACTTTTGGTCGGTACAATATTGAAAATGGCACAAACATGGCAATTGCAGCGCTTCCTACAGGCGGAATACTTCTAAACTAAAGTAGGACCTGCTTACCACAGCCAAAAACATTCACAAAAAATTTGGTTCAATTCTATGCATAACTTCAATACTTTTTGATGGTAGAATGGCGACATACACACAGACACACACACAGACAGACATTTTGTAAAAACATGTTTTTTGGAATATCTGACCCCTTAAACGTCTAAATCCATCGAAAACCGGAAGTGGAAAAAAATTCGATTACAATACTTTCTTCTATTGAAGATAGAAGAAAGTAAAAGGTTCGAAGCTGGATTATTTTAGAAAGTGACTGATTAAGTTTATCTATTAAATTGCAATTTCTATCAAGAAAATTACCTCTTTAATGTTACCTCATGGTAAAAAAAAAACTATTAACTGATATTCGATTGCTTTAAATGCTAAACAATTTGCGAATATAATTATTTTTTGCGTGTCATATTAATTCTTAAAAGAAATTAAACGATATTTTATAAATTTATTAAAGCTGCTTAATGTTTTAATGATTAAAATTTTAGGTAGCATTATTTATTTTTAATGAGTTATATGTTATATTTAAATGATTTATGTATCTATAGTTAATTCAGAAATGATTTTCTTTTTAATTTAAAATTATGTACCTTAATAATTACAATTTTTAAAAAATATTCGTATATATTAGGCATATAAATATAAATGGATTGAATGTTAAGTGTTACTTTTATTGAATGGTTAAAATTGCTCATGAAAAACAATGAACATTAATTATAGAAATTTATAATTCCTATTATAACCGTGAATGAGTAACTAATGATTCTGCTATTTCTTCATTTTTTACTTCTCATTGTTTTTAATATTTTCCAACAAAGTTGAAAAGTGTTTATGCTTTGGGTTGTTCGTCCGTCTGTCCGCGCTCTAACTCTTGTAAATAAACTCAGATTGCCGTGAAACTTTTGGACGTTATTGGCGTTTATCCTAGCACGAATTCTAATGAAATTGAAGTTTCTAACATTATAAGTATATTTATAGGGACAGTCAAAAGTTTTCGTTACATTACGGCCTATGGGGGAAAATCGTTTCAAATGAATTTTAAAGATGTTAACCCTGTCAAACATATTCAAATTTATATGAATCTACGAAAGTGCATTAAAATATGCATTCTGTAAAATATCCAGTGAAAAGAATAGTTATTATTCATTTACAGGGCCACAAAAAAGAATTCCATTGCATTATATTTAAAAGGGGGGGATGTTTGCGACATTTTTGGAGTATGGTAAACAATTTCGTGTATAATCAAATTTATATACGTCGCTGAGGCTTAATATGAGTTATTTCACGCATAATACGAAGGCGTAGCATTTACTGGTACGCACAAAAATTTCAAATAGTATATTCTATCCGAAGTACTTTATATTATGGATGATGGCTTTTGGATAGATGAAATGTCTTTTTAATTAGGATATGCGCTTTTAAGTTTCATTACATGTGGGCACATTATATGGTGTCCATAAATGCCAATAGCTACACAATTTAGATATACAGTGTTACATAAAAGAGCTCGGAAAGGTTAATGAATATGAGCGTATTTTACTTAAAGATGGTTTTTAAATAAGTTATGCATTTTTACGTTGAACTGCATTCAGTTTACTAAGAAATGTTTGTAGATTATAGATAAAATGATATAATGGGTCAAGAGAAAAAAAAGAAAAAAAACTGGATACAGGGTGGCCTATAGATGACAATTTCTGGTAATGTGATTTAAATAGTTTAAAGAGTATTTTTGTTTGAAAAAAAGTTTAGCAAAATACTTTCGAGTAGTAAAAGTACTAAGTAAACTACAGGGGTGAACAAAAGTATTCAAGTATGTTCTCATCTATTGATATAAATTGCTGAAATAAAATTTTCAACAAATTAGGCGTTTTCTTGCTAAACTAAATTTTCCCTTTATATATATTATATATTCCCTTTATATATATTCCCTTTATATATATATATATCAGCCGACAGATCAAATACAGGACTGTTTAAAAGTACTGGAATCATATTTGGCTATATGCAGTAACTTTATTTCCCTAAATAAGAAAATTTTATAAAATATTTCAGAAAGTGTTGGAAAGTGTTTAATAATCTATGCTTAATGCATGATTTATCTTACTTGTTTTGTTTTTAAATCAATCCTTTTTCAGTGCTATTTGTATCTTCGACGCAAGTGGCTGGTGCATCGCCTGGGGTGTTGAAAGAAACTATCAATACATATAATGAAGTGTAGTTGTGCACATCGGAAGCATCGAAAATATCTACTCATTCATAGTATATTTTGAAATATATAACTAAAAAGTGAAAGCGAAAATAAACATTTAATATAAAAGGTGAAACAAAAGTCTTGCCCTGATTATAAATCTGTATTGAGCTTAAACTATTATAATTAGACATATGTTTGATTGGATTCATTGCAAGTACTGTAACAAATATTTTTGCAAGACCACGTACCTCAGTATATTTTAACGCCTGCCACTTTGATAACTCCGAGAATGTTTAAGCAATATTCTAGTTACGCAAACATTTTTTAAGGCTGCTCAGCTCAACAAGCACAAAAAGGTTTGATACATTTACAAATGAATTTTTCAACGGAAAGATACAAGTTTGGATGACCTGACTATGAAAGCGATTTGGAATCGAATTGAGTTTTCAAAATTTGATCAATAAATTACATTTTAAGCGATAAACGTTTTTGATCACATGGAATAAGTTTCCTCATTCTGTTGTCTGTTTTCTCTCTTTTTTCCGGAAATTCGGCTAAAATGCCAACTTTAACTGTATTTCCTGAAACATATACTGTTCTTGCAAAAAAGAAAAGATTAAAAAAAAAAAAAAAACAGGAAAGTGATTGTGATTAGATAAATTCTGAACACTAACACCTTGTAGTTTCATGCATTTCCGAATAAAAATAAATTAAAAGTTACGTCATAAAATTGCCCTTCTTGATTTAAGAACTGCTTTAACATGTTTTCTGGGTACTACTTGGTTATTCCTTCGACCGAAAAACTATCGCCAAACTCTAAGATTAAATGCCAATAATGGGTTACCGTATTTCACATTCATTTGATATTAAACACGAAACACATGTTTGTTATGTCATCAAGTGATTTTAAATTTGACAATTTATTTGTATTTTTATGAATTGATTTGTTATTTCATTATTTAAAATAAAAATTATGTCAATTAGTATAACTTGGTTAATAGCTTGGCGATTTTTATAATTTGGTGAAATTGGTCGAAGGGATAATCAAGCAGTATCGTTTTCTGTTACAGTACTCACAGAATCTTGTACTCTAATGTTCAACGTCAGAAATTGATGTGGCAAAGACTCTGTTCTTGATATAGCCCGAAAAGAAAAAACATCCAGAGAAGTAAGTGAAGAATATCTGGAGAGTTCGGAGGCCATGGTGTTGGTCAATCTCTTCCAATCCACCGCTCCGGAAAAGTTTCGTTTAAAAAATCGCGCACTAAGTAGAATTTCAGTGTGTACTAAAACTGACCTATGAATAGATATAACAAGTTACATTGTTATACAAACGGTTAATTTGTAACAAAATATTATAAACTAGGCAAGACTTTTGGTCCATCTTACATATGTAAATTTAAATATAAAATAACGAAATAATTTTGCAAATGTGTAGATAATTTATAGGATATGGGGTATGAATGCATTTTGAAATTATATTTATTTATTAAGCTATTGCATAGCTTTTATCGCGGGCTTTGAGCGCGGCGACCGAATCTAGAAATTCTGTAATGACAAAAAAAAACCTAACACTCCGGCTAACGTCGTTTCAGTTCGGCAGACATTGACGCGGTTTTTTTTTTTTTACACGGAACTTCGATAAAAACTATTTATAAAATTTTAAATGTGTTCGATGTATATTTTGGGGAACGTTACCACCTTCCCCTCTTCGGGGGGGGGGGGGAGAGAACTCGTATGATACATTGTTCTAAAGCCCTGTGACTATTCATGTGAATGTGCCCCTCCCCCCTGCCAGCAAATCTTTCAAAATTTTGCCTGATGTGAATTTTTTTAAATGTTGATGATACCCATCGTGTGCTATATTGTTAGAAAAAATTGACCATTTATAATTTTTTGCGCATTCAATGCGCCCTCCACCCTTCCAGGGGGTACTTTTCTAAATTTCGTAAACATCCGTGATGTGACATATCTTTGGAAAGGCCTTAAACTGCTTATTCATATTTTGCACGTCCGGTGCGCCATCCCCCCTCTCTGCCTCCCCAGGGGGGGCATTTTCTAAATTTGTATATACACCCATGGCATACAATTGGCAGTGTGGCATACAATTTAAAAGAACTATAACTGTTCATACCAGTTATGCATGTTTGGAATGCCGCACCCCACTTTGCCCCACCCCCAAAGGGGAACTTTTTACATCTTTATCCACACCCCTCGTGTTGCATATCTTTAGAAAGGTTTGAAACTGTCTTTTCGTATTATGCATGTCTTGAGTGTCCCGCTCCGCTCTGCCCCCCAGGGGGGGACCCTTTTTAATTTCTTTAGAACACCAGTCGTGTGACACATCAATTGAGAGGTATGTAACTGCTTATTCATATTATGCATGTCTTTTGTGTCACCCCCCTCTTTGCTCCCTAGGGGGGTACATTTTTAATTTCTTTACAACACCAGTCGTGTGACACATCATTTGAAAGGTCTGCAACTGCTTATTCATAATATGGATGTATTGTGTGTCACCCCCACTCTGCTCCTAAGGGGGGGGGCACATTTTTAACTTCTTTACAACACCAGTCGTGTGACACATCATTTGAAATGTCTGCAACTACTTATTCATATTATGGATGTCTTGTGTGTCACCCCCCTCACCTTTGCCCCCCCCCAGGGTGGCACATTTTAATTTCTTTACAACACCAGTCGTGTGACACATCATTTGAAAGGTCTGCAACTGCTTATTCATATTATGGATGTCTTGTGTGTCACCCCCCAGAAGGGGCACATTTTTAATTTCTTTACAACACCAGTCGTGTGACACATCATTTGAAAGGTCTGCAACTGCTCATTTATATTATAGCTGTCTTGTTTGTCACTCCCCAGGGGGCACATTTTTAATTTCTTTACAACACCAGTCGTGTCACACATCATTTGAAAGGTCTGCAACTGCTTATTCATATTATGTATGTCTTGTGTGTCACCCCCCCAGGGGGGGCACATTTAAGCTATTGTATAGCTTTTGTCGCGGGCTTTGAGCACGGCGACCAAATCTAAAAATTCCATTACAAGAAAAAAAACTAACACTCTGGCTAACGCCGTTTCAGTTCGGCAGACTTCTCATTTATTGAATAAAAGAAGAAAATTTGTTTTCTTATCGATCATCGCGCTCAAAAAGTGTAACTTGAATTAATATCAAAGAAAAAGAAAAATCTTGAAATAATATCAAAGACAAAAAAAAAATTGCATAAATAAAAAATAAATAAATAATTATAATTGCATAAGTTGATAAAAAATGGCTATGCAATAGCTTTACCGCGGCAGTCCCCTAGTGCCTCACGTATTTATTCATTTTACTTTATTTTATTTAAAATATTTTTAGTTATTATATTTTATATTAGAGTAAACAATTAAAATTGAAAGAGAATAGGGATTTTTTTTTAAATCTCATTACATTTGTTTAATGGAGGAAAATATAAATGTCGAATATTGAATTAAATGTAAGAAAATATTAAGCTGTGCAAAAAATAAATTTTACCTTATTGAAAAATTTATTAACATCGAAGTATTCTTAAATTAATAAATGTGTTTTTAATGTATTTTATAACATATATTTTAATTTTGTTTGATGTAGATTTTTCGCCTTTGTTTTTCATTTGTTTTGAAACTTCAAAGTACACTGTTAAAAAATTCTCTGTGAAATTACAGATAATCTATGGATAATCTCACTATCTTCAGCCTTGTGTAAGATTACAGAGGTTAGACAAACCGAGATTCTATTTAATAATACAGAAGTTATTCTGTAAATTGATAAATTTACAATAGACTCTCCAAATAAAAATCGTTAAAAATACTCAAGACTCTGTAAATTTTTTTTAATGATAATAATTTAGTTTATTTTTTAAAATTAACGAATCAGTCAAACTGCAGAGAGCTGTAAAGTATCAGAACTTCTCGAGTAATTTTAATTTTTGCGTCGTTCTTTATCATTATCATTATTTATTTATTTATTTATTTATTTATTTATTTATTTATTTATTGTTTTATTTTTTTCACAATTTTTTTCAAGCTATCTGGGGATTTGAATCCGAGAGCTGAGAGCTCTGGAAGATTATCTTGTTAACTCAGCTATAGAAACTGTTGAATTGGAATACAAAGTATATCTTTTATAATCAACGGGGAAGTTCTAGCTCATTTTTTACAACAATATATTTGATATAATTTTTCGAAATTGTCATCCACTATTTATTTTTTATGCGCTATTATTTTAAAAAGAATTTTTCAGAAAGAAATAAGAGAAAAATAATAGAAAAAATGTAATTTCTTATTTAAAAGCAATATTTTACGTTTTTATTATTTTATTCATTTTGTGTAATACGTTTTTAGAAGATTAAATTTTTTTGTAGCGCATTTATCAATGAAATAATAATAAGAAGAATGACATTGTAATAATAATAATTTGCTTTATTTTAAACGGCCGACTATCTACACGAGAGATATAGGCCGTTAAGGGGAGGGGTGCCCTCCGTAGGGGTCTTTCTAACGGAACCTAACCTCTATTTACACAAGGAAATCCAAGGTTCGAAGAAAACCTAGGAAAACTCCGAACGTTTATGCCGATGGTCGCGATTGGGATCGAACCCAGTATCTACCGTCTACCAGTTAAGAGGTCAGAACCTTTCCGCCGCTGTTGAGGCAATGTAAAAATAATTATATCAGGTTTGAAATAATATGACGCAATTCAATTTCAGTCATTTAATTTTTTCGCAATTCGCTTCTAGCTGTCCAGGAGTTTGAAATTGAGACCTCTAGACTCTGGAGGTGCATTAAAATATTCAAATTTCTAGCAGTTGAAGGAAAGAAATGCAAAGTGGTTGTTTATAAAAAAACCCACTAACTACGAAGAGAGGTATTTTTACCTTTTAAAATCATTTTGAGTTAAAAAAAATCAATTTTAAAATTAAAATATCTTCTATAATATTTCTAAAATAAATTGCCTAAACAAATGTATAAGTGTGTTTTTTGAATTACAAGTTAAAAAAAAATAATAGTTTATAAAAGTATCTTTAAATAAATACATGAAAATTCCTACAGGGTATTAGATGTAAAATAACGGAAATGTCTGTAAAATGATGACCGAGATACTCCATCGAATGTATTTAACCAAGAACTAGTGTATATTTACACTGTGTCTCACTTTTATTCTGTGTTTTTATAGAAATGTTTAACTGTACGGTAAAATATTAAAGCAGTACGCATAGATTTTTTTTTCCTTAAAAACTTTAATTTAGTTTTCTAAACTCTAAACATATTCATGGTAAAAGTTTGCATCAGGTCATATACTTTTCCAAATATAATTTTCTTTTAAAATAGTAAAAGATATTTTATTGCTTCCCTTTTAAAATGGAATCTTTTATTAAAAGTCTGTTTAATTTACTGCTAGAAGAAAAAAATACGTTTTTGCTATTAATTGTTTAAATGAATTTCACATGTGAAGCTCTTTTTTATTATTACTATGCTTTATTTATTTTATGTAACTTTAACTATTTTATTTTTCAAATTTTAAATTCTGATTCTATTTTATAGCTAATGTATCTGTGCAATTAATATATAACAGAAAAAATATGATAAACAAGATATTCAATTTAATAAACTATAAATAAGACAATTTGAAATCATTTAAGAAAATAACTATTAAGGAAAATATATTTGTTGTTTTTTCATCTGTTTTTTTGCTTGCAGAAAGAAAACAAAGTATTATTTTTATACGTGTGTTTATCCTTTGTTAAAGCATACATACGAAAAATATTTCTTATTGGCTGCGAAAACAAAGCAGGGAAAAATAAATCCAGCTTTTATTTTCGCATCATTTGTATCATGTTCATGGTTTGTTGTTTGTATTTCTATTGAAATACATAAATAACAAATGCGGAAATAATAGTCATGTCGATAAAAACATATTTTTATAAAATTTGATAGTATTTACAACGAAAAATATTTTTCTTTTAAATAAGAAACAATTTAAACATGAAATGTTACTGAGTAAAGATGTATTTATTTTTTAAAAATAATGTGTGCAATCATTATGAAAGAAAAGAAAACTTAAGATTTAATGCTAGTTGTCAAAATTTTTTAGTTTTCAAAAACCTTTTGTCAATCCTAATGATATTAATTTAATCAAATTAACGTCAACACGAATATTTTTATACCATTACATATAAATGGAATTAATCCATAAATATTCATGAGCTATTTTTTATTTATTTTATTCATTTTTTTTAATGAATTCAAAGTTTCATTACTGTCATAGAGAATGAATTGATATTTTAATTTTAAAATTTAACTGTCATTTGTTATCGTTGCAAACTATCTAAAACCGAAATAAGGATTGCCGAAATATTTTGCCCGAAATATTTTATTGAATTTTATTGAAAATAATAAATTTAATAATTAAATTTAAACTTTTACGACAAAATGAAAGAAAAGATAACAAAATAAATGGAAGAAACGATAACTATGACTGCATGTTAGAAACAAAACAGAACTTTTTAAGTATTTCATAATATACAGGTGCATGAATATAATTAAGTACGGAAATCAGCCGAATCTGACGTCATATTTGGGAAATAAAGTGGATATGTTTCAATGTTGAAAAAAAAGTGGTCTCATTTTATGGTTTTAATTATCTTTAATTAAAAAAATTTTCCTCATACTTGCATATTTATCACCAGAGTACGATTAACATAAAGATTTAATTTTTAAAGAAAAATTGATAAAGTTATAAAAAATGTGAAAGTGTATAGTAAATGTCAATAATATGCATCGTTAAGTTATTTAAATCGAAAATGAAGTCATTTTTAGTAGGAAATAGTTAGTTTTATTCTGAAAAACTAAAAAATTAACTCGATTGCCTGAAAAATAATACTTTTAGTTATAGCTATTTCTTTAAGCCTCTCATTTGATAAGATGTGAATAAAGATTAAATTAAAAAAGAAAATTACACTTTCCTTTATAAAAACTAAAGGTTTATTAGGATAAAAACTAAGGTTTATTAGCTCAAAAGTTCGAAGTAGGTTTGAGACAGATTTCATAAATCGAGATTTGAGAGCGGATGACAATTCGACTTTTATTGCAAGTTTTAAAAAGTAAAAATATGTTGACACTTTAAACAATAGTTCTTTTATATGTTTTATTATAATAGATTTTTGCAAAATTTCATTGGATGTAAGGCATACATAAATTGTAAATAAATATATGTATATTTCATATTTAAAAAACTATATACATATATATATATAAATATGTTTCTTAATTTACGCAATAACGATAATGTACAAAATACGATAATCACTAAAGAAAATATACAATAACCTCTTCAGAGTCACCCAAAATTCTGAAAAGCGTTCCTTTATCTTTAGAAACCTCGCAAAAGAATTTATTTTTGAAACTCAAAGATTTATAAAAATAAATTTTTATTAGCTTCCCATAGTTTTCGAAACAGTTTCTTGAGTAGCTTTTATAGTGCATTTATCGGTTTTTTCTGCTCAGAAAAGCGATTCTTCGAAAGCTATGTGGTCTCAAATAAACATTTTTTACTGAAATACATACATAATAATTAACATTAATTTTAACATTAAAATTAAAAAATTTTCTGTTACAATTGTATCTACAGTTTTCAAGTTATGCAGCTGAAAATGTTTAGTTGAGGTCTGATAACATAAAAAGAACCGATTTTTCAAATAGTTAAAAATAATTAACGCATACTAAAAACCATTCGAAAAAGTTTCAAAATGGTAAAGGTAACTAATAAAAATATATTTTTATAAATTATTATTTAAATTACACAAATAAACTATTATCTGAGGATTCTAAAGATAAAAGAACACTTTTCGGATGTATGGTGAATTGGAAATGGTTATCGAATATTATAGTTCGTGATTGCTGTAAATTTTCATATTTTATGAACCATGTGTATTTTTTTTACGATGTATATAAAATTTCCATCAAATAACACCTAAAATACACAATTGCTCTAAAATTCTCCCATTGTTGCTTGTTTCGTTTTACAAAGATATGTTAGTCGATTTTCACGTTTTTACCTGGCCCTTTTTTGTGTTTGTTACAGTCTATTTTTCAAGGTTGCGTATATTATTGGGTACAAATGTAACTATTTTGAGACTCAATTATGTCAAGTACCGATATAAATAAGAAATACAGCCTTACATCTTATATTATGTGGTTTAAGAGTTGGTTAATGTCATATATGTTCCTAATTATCGAGAAAGAAATGTTTTAAATTAACTAATGCATTTAAATTCGTCATAGGTAACAGAGAGTTTCTATTAAGTAAAATTATTATACATTTTATATTAAATATTTAATAAGTGAATTATCACATTGCTACACTGTAAAAAAAAAAAAAAATTCCGTTAAATAACGGAAATAGTACTGGTAATCTAGACGCCAGTACTATTTCCGTTATTTAACGGAAAAAATTTTCCGTTTTTTCTAGAAATATTTCCGTTTTTTTTTTTTCATATTTTTTTATATAAAAATTTTCGCTTGAAAGACAAAAAAAATTTCAAGGACAAACTGACTTTTTTATTCTTTATACAAAGACACATCAGATTAGAACACATACATTTAATTTAAACAACAGTGAATAAATATCACTTACCCTCGATGGGGATCGAACCTAGCACCTGTCCCATGGAATCTTGCAGCAGTGTAATACCATTACGCCATAGTTACGAATACAGTGCTTGCAAATATATTTACTTATTTCGAATGATTTTATAAAGCAAAGGCCTTATGTTGAACGCGGCATTAATTTTTGTTGAGAATTATTTTCTATATGAGTGCACAGTTCTAAATGTTTAACAGATTTTATTTCCATAATTTCGAATATTTATTTTTTAATTTCAGTTTTATAAAGATTAAATTTTAGACTTTAAAATATTACATGTATTAAGAGTTGAATGCATTAAAAAGGTTTTTTTTTTTCATTTTAAGGCGATTTTTAAAAGTTTATTGTAATGTTATTCATATTTATTTACTTATTTGTTTTTGAAAAGATATTTTTAAAGTAATATTAAAATATATTGCTAAAATTGTTTTATTAATATTTTATTATTACTTTTATCAAAATATATTAAAATTAAAAGTATAACTTTTTTCCATTATCCTAAGCACATTTTAAAAAATATGCTATAAATGTGTTAAACATTATTTAAAAATGATAATGGAAATAAACTAACTGAAAATAAACTAACTAACTAATCTCAAACTTAAAAGGGATTAAACAAATGTTATAATTTTTATTATTTTTTTTAATATTGTAAAAATATGTTAGCTTTATATTATTAAATCAGAAAGAAATAAAGAAAATTATTATACAAAGTTATTCATAAAACAACTTTAATGTTTTTCTATCGCAGATATAGATGGCAACACTGGAGTTATTTATGGAATTTATGCTGTTTTAATACGGAACTCCTCTGTTTTCAGAAAATTTTACGGAAAACTTACTGTTTTTATAATCTCAAAATATCAAAAACGGAAATTCTGCGGTTTTTTCGGAAAAACGGAATTATTCCGTAGAATTTTACGGAGCAATTTTTGTATATTAACAGATATTTTTTACAGTGTAACTAAGCATAGAACCTACAGACTTAAAAAAGTCAAAGCCGGGGATCGAAACCGGAATCCGTGGAATAGCGCTCCAAATGCTTTAACATTTAAGCTACGAGGACCATGCCTAGCTTACCATTTCTCACTCCTATATTTAGGTAAAGCTGCATCTGCAGCACAAGATGGAACCGTCTACATATGCATTCAAACCTGTGGCTTAATAGGAGACGCAAATGAACCCAGCATCTGTGAACATACATGTGTATAATTTTAAATAATTTAAAACTAATTTACATCAAAGAAACTACGGTAGAAATTCTTGAATATTTAATAAGTCATTTAATAAGAGAGTGTTTAGCTTTTACGCACGCTGAGCGCGCGCTCTCAGGAGCCACGGACATGGAGGGGGTTCCTATCGCGGACGGGATATCCGTTCACTAGTCGCTATTGTGCTACCGATACTGCAACTGTGCGCTCCATAACAGGTGGAGAACAACAGATCACGGATGTAATTTTGCGGTGCCAATTATAATCTTTTATAAATGCTTTAAATCCCGCTGGCCGAATGGTCAGAGCTCTGAGTTTGCAACCAGACGATACGGGTTCGAGACCTTCGTGAGCCAGAAGTCGGTTTATGTTTTTTTTTTTTTTTTTTTTTTTTTTTTTTTTTTTTTTTTTTAATTACTGGTTGCTTTTTATTAATAAATAAGACATTTTTTATTAAAGATAAATTTTATATTAATAATACAGAAGCCCATGTATTTCTATTTTAGTAATAAAATACTTATTTAAATACGAGAAAATGAGATTTTTGCGGAGAGAGTTTTATATTTGAGCCCTTCTAATATTCTAAATATCGTTCTTAATATCGGTCTTAAATATCGTTCCAAAAGGATTTATATATATATTAAGCAAATGGATAAAAAAAGTATTCTGCGAAAATATCCGAATACGCATAAAATAATTTCTTAATGTTCTTAAAAAATAAATAAATAAATAAATAAATAAATACATAAATAGAAGTAAGTTTTTATTGAGATTAGGATGCAAATATAATGCATGCGTCGATGTTTTAACGTGTTAAAATCAAAATGGAAAATATTATAAAAGCAAAATTTAAAAAATATACATTTTTTAACTAAAAATATCTGCATACATATTTTTTAAAGAGGTGAAATATTTGGTGTTTGACTTCTAGTTTTGTAATGAATAAAGTATAATTATAATGTTTATAATTTTTCTATTGAAAGTATAAATAAGTGTTTTACTCATACTAACATAATTTCGGATGTCGTTAGTTTCTTAAATTTTATGATATATTTTGGCCTGTTGTCCACACGGTATTAAAATATACAATCATTAAATAAGAAATATATTATATACATACTCCATATATATTATATATTATACACATATATATTATACACATATATATTATATTCAATTCCATTGAAATCCATCCAGTATTATAGATGACAAATAGCGTTGCAAAGGTTAGAAAAAAACGGTTTAAACCTGAGAATAAACCGGGTTTTTTGGTAATAAGCCAGGTTTTTAGGGAATAAGCCGGGTTTTTTGGAAATAAACCTGGTCTATTGGAAATAAATCCGGGAATAAACCGACTTTTGGAACTCTAATTACAAATCAATCTTGTAATATGTGTATACAGGGTCATCGCTAAGACTTTTTATTGGTGGGGAAGAAGACTTTAAATTGCCAAGTCAAATTTTCATACTCGTTTGCCAACTCGTTTTATAATTTTGCTAAGTTAACGCATTTAGAAAATGTAATACAATTCTTATTTGTAAAATAATAATAATAATAATAATAATAATATTATTATTATTATTATTATTCCCAATTAGAGTTGTAACTTTTGCAAATTCTATCAAAAATAGGAAACGTATTGCAGTTATTATTAAAATTTTAATTAAATTTGACATAAAAGTTTTAAATTTGAGAAGTGTAAAAACATTTGCGAATGTTTGGAGGGAGGTGGGTGGCTCCCCCCTGTGTGGTTATCTCAACCTTGGTTTATTAAAAGCATTCTATTTAATATGAAAAAATATGAAGCAACTAATAAATGATTTTTAAATAAATAAAAAGAAAATTATTAAAAATTTTAAATTGTATCAGTTAACCTATCAACTTTGCCTACAAACAAAGTGCAACCAATAACAGATAAGCACAAAATGCACAATCACGTGATCAAATCGCCCAGCAGTTTTTTTTTGCGTAGCGCGCGTCAGCTTTGAGCAGGGTTGGATGTCTTATTTTAAATGCTGATCGAGAATCATGTTTTGAAAGGTTAAAGAGATATAGTATTTGTATTTACCAATTCTGTACCATAAAAATAATGCCATAATTGAATAACCTTAAAATTCTCTTCTTCGATAGTACCTACTCCAAGCAGAATCTTCTGAGCGCGCGCGCAAAAAAAAGTGTCCATTGAACACACCCTAAGTCACACTGCTAGATAAGCGTAGAACCTGCAGAGTGAAAAATGTCCAAGCCGGGGATTGAACTCACAACTCTTGGAATAATGTTCCAAGTGCTGTACCATTTAAGCTACAATGACAATACCCAGCACGGTTTTTTCTTACCCACATATTTTATAAGACTGCAACTTCAGCACAAAATGGAGGTATTACATATGAAGCCCGATTATCTACATGAGAAATATAGGCCCGAGGGAATGTTTTGTAGTCGGGGAGTCTTTCGAAAGGAGTCTAACCCGTATTTACTCAAGATTAACCAAGGTTTGAAGAAAACAACGGAAAACTCCAAAACGATTAGGCCGACTGGCGTGATTGAGTTCGAACCTAGCTATTAACGTCTACCACTCGAAAGCAGAATCTCTCAGCCACTGGTGGAGCAGCACAAGAGGGAAACGTCTATATGAGCACTCAAACTTGTGACGTAACATGAGGCATGTATGACCCCAGCATTGGTGATCATATATAAATTTTTAATTAATTTTTCAATCACATTTCTACTGTGAAATTAACCTTGAAAATCTTGAATATATAATAATTGAATTATCACATTGCTAACTAAGCATAGAACCAATTGGCGTAGGCAAATTTCAATCTGTTGGATCTACGCTTAGCTAGCAATGTGATATTTCACTTATTAAATATTTAAGATTTTCAAGCGCGATTTCATGATAAATATTGATTGAAAAATTAATTAAAATTTTATATGTATGCAGCAATTTTGGGTTCATTTGTATGTTATGTTACGTCGCAACCTTCTATCTTCATGTAGACGTTACCCTACTATGCCGCTGCTGCAGATTTATCAGCATATGAGAGTGAGAAATGCCGAGCTAAGCATCGTCCTTGTAGCTTAAATGGTAGAGTCCGTAGAGAGCTATTCCAGCAATTCCGGGTTCAGTCCCCGGCATGGATAGTTTTTACTCTGTTAGTTCTACGCTTAGCTAGCAATGTGATAAATCTCTTATTAAATATTGAAGAATTTCTAACATAATTTCATTGCTGAAAATTAATTAAAATGATACCAGTTTTATATTATTTTAAACTGGTAATTATAAACACATTTTTAACTGAAAAATTCTAAACGCAGTTTAATAACTAATACTAGCGAGCTACGCCCGCTAGCTGGGCCAGTTTTTCCAAACGAACCTCGATATTAAGCAATATATAATAAACAAAAAAATTCATTTAATAAGCAAGTCTTGGTGTTCGAATCCTCAAGCACAAAAAAAGTAAATTAAAGAGATATGGTTGTTATGCGCCCATTATCCCGTTAAAAATATGTGATTTCGCACAGTGGGCTCTACGCTCCATGGTCGCCATCGTCCCATTAAAAATATTTGGTTTTGTACGGTTGGCTCTGCGCGCCCATAAGACATTTTCTCGTATTTTTTGGTTCATCAGAAGCAGACTTTTACGCAGATTCTGAATATGTAATAAGTTTTTTTCTACTTTAAAAACTGTCTGCATGATGGTTTAAGAAAAAACGAGCAAAAAAGGGAGAAAAATAGGTTTTCGACTGCTTCTTCTTTTAGCCAAAGGGGAAAAGTTGAGGTTCTTCACCGAAAGGTGGCGCAGTGTTCTGCCTCAGAGCTCCGTTTGAGCGCCGTTTGGGATTTGAGACATTTTTCGTTCCGATTCCCAAGGGATTTTTAATTCATAACTTTTTTAATTTTGGTCCCACGGTCTCGAAAATGCCCGAAATGACTTCCCCGGAATTTTTCCAATCGAAAGACACCTCTGGCGACTTCCAATTCGCCCGCGTTGCGAACTGTAATCGGCTTCAAGCAGACAGAGGCGCACGGATTTTATTAGTATAGACTAGCGAGCTAAGCCCGCTAGCTGGGCCACTTTTTCCAAACGAACCTCGGTATTAAGCTGTATATAATAAGCAAAAAAATTCATTTAATAAGCAAGTCTTGGTGTTCGAATCCTCAAGCACAAAAAAAAGTAAATTAAAGAGCCATGGTCCCGTTAAAAATATGTGATTTCTCACTGTGGGCCACGTGCACTTGAAAAAAAAAGATTGTGGATCGGAGCTATGGTGGCTTCGCGCCCATAGTCCCGTTAAAAATATTTGATTTTGCACGGTGGGCACTACGCGCCCATAAGACATTTTTTCGTATTTTTTAGTTCATCAGAAGCAGATTTTTACGCAGATTCTGAATATGTAATCAGTTTTTTTCTACTTTAAAAACTGTCTGCATGATGGTTTAAGAAAAAACGCGCAAAAAAAAAGGTTTCGATAGTCATGTTTTATTTCTAAGTTCAATATTTTAGCGAAAACTACGGTAAATATTCTACGGCAAGTCAAAAAAATCGCTGCGGAAAAAAACGCAATTAGCGCCGGTAGAAAAAGCGGTTTTCGGCTGTTTCTTCTTTTAGCCAAAGGGGGAAATTTCAGGTTCTTCACCGCAAGGTGGCGCAGTGTTCTGCTTCGGAGCTCCGCTTGGGAATTGAGATATTTTTCGTTCCGATTCCCAAGGGGTTTTTAATTCATAACTTTTTTAATTTTGGTCCCACGGTCTCGAAAATGCCCGAAATGACTTCCCCGGAATTTTTCCAATCGAAAGACACCTCTCGCGACTTCCAACTCGCCCGCGTTGCGAACTGTATTCGGCTTCAAGCAGACAGACAGACAGACAGAGGCGCACGGATTTTATTAGTATAGATTTTGGCATCTGTTTATTCAGTGTAAAAATTGCCAGATATTTATTTTTAAGAGCTAAAATTAGAATACATTTTTATATAAATTATTTTTCCTGCTTTTATCTGCTATGTTATATATATATAGATGTTAGATGTTTCATTCTATGGTCTTTTTCCATGTTATATCTTTTTTCACAACTTCATATATTTTTTTCTTCTAAATATGAAAGAATTATTATTTACACTTTATATGATGAATATGAAATTATCTTTTTAAGTGTATAAAACAAAATAGCTTATTTGGTGATAGAAAATTTTCTTTATCTCCTTTTATAGTACTAAGATTTGTATCATAATGAGAGTATGTTTACACAACATGGTTGAATATGTTATATATTCTCCACCCTCTTTGTTTCAGTTCATATTTGATCTTGTGCCCTCACGGACACGTATTTATTTCAACTGGAGACGAGCAGTATTATTTTAGATCAAAACGCGTCCTGCTTCGATTTTTTTTCTCATGGTAATTTTTACAAAGTCTATTACTATAATAATTAATTACTACCAGTATATTTCGCTGTGTTTTTTCGCTGTTCAGAGTAAGGTTTTTACAGCTTCTCCCTGAACTTTTGGATCATACTAGGTATTTTAATTTGTATGCAATGAATATTTTTTTCTTCGGTTTTTATATGCATTGTGTTTGTTGTTCTGTTATACATTTTGAAAAGGACTCATTTCATGAATTTAAACATGTCAGTATAGGATTTTATATATTATTAATGAGTTTTTAGTATATGGTGACATTTTTTTAGGCAAATAAATATTTTTAATGTATATTCCTGAATTTTTTGCTTCAAATGGATATTATTATGATATGGTTATTAGCAGACGTAATTGAGACTTTTATTTGTATTTATTTATACATTGTTAATCTCTGAGATTTTGAAATAGCCATGTGTTGATAGCAAACTCCCGTCTCAGATGAAAGCACACATTCTGGATCTCAATAGCTATCACCAGCTTTTATCAAAATTTACAAGACAAAAAAAAAAAAAAAAAAAAAAAAAAAAAAAAAGTTCATGAGATTGATTTCTGATCACATTGAGGGTTTCATTAAAAAAAATTAAACAACTTATCCTTAAATTAATAAATCAAAACTACCAATTTATAATTATTAAAATTTTATATACATGATAGCACCATTATACTTGCATTTAATTAAACAACGCCTTTACAGATAATGTTTCTTTACGTTACATGTTTCCCAATAAATGATAGCACAAAAAAAAAAAAAAATCAAAAGCATTTTATTTTTAAATAATATCTAAATGTACTACGAAATCATATTTTCAACAATTTTCTTGTTAATAACTAAAATATTTCGAAATCGCCTTTCATCTCTCAGAGCTATTTGAAAAATAAATTCAAAAATAAGTATAAAGGTAGAAATATTTACTAAACAAAACAAAATGAATTGATTATACAAGTAAGTTATTTAAATAATGATAAACATAATATAAACGCTTAAATTTGCAAAAATACGAAATTTCTTTTAATTAAATCGATTTTAATATGAAAATTTCAACTTCGAGCATCGGCATTTGAATTAATAAACTTCTGTTTACTAGCGAGATATTTTACATTCAAACTATTACGTCTGCACAAAAAATGTTGAAATTAAGGTTTTCTTTTAAATTTTTAATCGCAAAAATGAACGGAAGACATTGAAAATATTAATTTAATTAAAATAATAGACTTTTCAAGATTTTATGATTTGTTGTGTGACACGAGGTATTCAGCCGTATGTACACAAAATTTGAAGTCTCTGACTTATGCATTTTTTGTGTATGGACTCTGTGATAGTCGGACAGACAGAGAACAGAGACGAATAAGGGATCGTTAGATGAAAGAATTCCTAAAAAAGAATCATATATCTTCGGTCTTTCTTGATCTAGTCTTTCAAAAACTTCGGGAAGTGTTTAGCCAACATCTAATCCTTTTCCCGATGCCCCATTGGTGGATCAGAGATGTCATCCTTTTTTAGGATCGTTTTGCGCTGGTGACCGACTTTTTTATTGATTTCACTGCGATATGGTCATTTGTGATCGATGATTTAGGATTTTGTGCGGTCGGCTCGTGAACTAAAACTGTTAAGTTTCATATGTCAACAAAAAACTCTTGACACCCAAGCCACAAACTCAAAGCTGAGATGCTTTCCTTTACTTTTATCTGTTTTAAATAAAAGAGGTGGGCAACAGCTTCTATCCTCCGTTGGTGAGATGGGATGGTGGCCCTAGTAGCTTGAGATAACTCAGCGTTATCCTTTTTTATAGATCTGATAGTGATTTGAAAAGAGAATTTTTTTTAATTTTCCAATGACGTCAAAATTTTCTTTTATTAGCACTGTATTTCAAACTCAAATAGAATTATTATACGTACTTTTTTTAGGGTTTTCACAACAATGAAAAATGTTTATTACGTTATAGAATTGCTTTGAGTTTCGAAAAATTCGTTGAGCTCACTTATTATATTTCAGCTTGTTAAATGTGAACTAAAAGAACGTTTTATTTTTTATTTATTTTATTTTGTTTTATTATTTAAATTAACAAATGCTTCAAAATTTAATTTCGGAGAATTTTTTTATAGAAATCTTAAGTTTTAATAAATATTTTATGAAATAAGAAATGTGACACATTTAAATAATCATTCTTATATCATATCAAATAGTTTTACTAAATGTGTGATTAACATTGCTATAACATTTGTGTTTGTGATTTCTTTTACATACTAATCTATTATTTTTACATGTATTTATCCCCTATCATCTATCATCTATCATGAATATGATATTTATCATTCATAGTTTTTCCTAGATCATCTTTCATTGTTACAACTGTCACATTAATAATTATATATTTACCTTATGATAGGACTAAAGGAATAACATATTTTTCAAATAAATCTAATTAACATTACATAAATATTTTAAGCATCGTTCGAATATACAATTATTTAATTTTTTTTATTATTATTATTCATTACAGAAATTCAGTTTGTCATTTGCATATTAAAAATATTTGAATGCAATGGAGTTTTGTTGTTATAATTAACATATATCAACAAAATAAATTGCCTTAAAAATTGAGGGACCACAAAGTTTAATAAAGTACATCAGCCTGATATGTGAACAAATAAAAAGTATTATTATTTAATCATCCATATTTTTTTGAAATGCACACAAAATGAATTAAATATGTATAATTTCTTTAATATGTGTTAAAAATTGTGTTAATTAAAAAAAAAAAAAACATGGTAACAAACATTTATTTTTTTCCCCTTATTATGCTGTTTAAATAAGTTGTGAAAGTTAACTTTATTACTTCATAAATTTTAATTTTTAAACTGAAATAGTTCTTTTCAAATACAATACTAAAAAAATAATAAATTTTGAAATTTCCTATTCAAATAATAATTTATTTTCACGAAGAATTAACAAAACGCGAGGAATGAAAAATCATAAAACTGCTATTTATACGAAGTTTGAAAAAGAAATAAAAATGACTTGGTTTTTAGATTTTTTTTTCACTTGTATGGATAATTAATTAAAATATCCATCGTACTATATTAAATGTATCTGACTGGTACCATATGAATAGAAAATTTTTATATAATCTAATTTTTATGCTATTACTTTTTTTTTACGTAAGTCAACTATTCTTGCACGTTTCAACAAAGATAAACATGTCCCTTTCTTATCTTTGCTAAACTAGAATGTACTCGAATAGAAAACTAAAGGTTAAGCCACGCATTTCAATTTTAATTAATAAATAAAATAAATCAAATATTAACAAACAATAAACAATTAAAATTAGTTTAAAAGCAACTAATCCATAATGAGAATTGATAATGACTTATATCAATTGATACTAATCAAAAAATTAAAAATAAACACTTAAGAAATTTAACTAATTTATTGTTATTGCAGAAATGTAATATTAAACAATTATGTCAATTTTATAAAACTAAATATGAAACAACCATCCATTTAACCTTTTATCTACCGCATTATGAATTCATGAAAATTTTACATTTCTAAAGCATTTTACGCAAATTATTTAAACTAAATTAAAGATTTACATAATCATTTAATAAGTGTTTAAAGGATTTTAGAAGGATTTAGAAGGATTAATTAAATTTGAATTTACAGGGATTTTGTGCAATGCATATAACCCGACTGAAATCTTTTATTTTTAATTATTTTCTTAGTATTTTTAGAATTATAAAATGTACAAATATGATGTTCTTACAATATAAGTATAGAAATATTTCCGCACTGAAAAATCCCCATTTCCCTTCCTCAGCGCCAAGAAAGCGGAAAAGATGCAAAGGCAAAAGAAATCATCCTTTCAAAAATAATTTTGTTATGTTTAACCAATAATGCTTTTGGAACAAGATAAAGTAACGTATCTGTAACTCATTCTAAACAGTATTACAACTAATGACGTATTAAAAGAATTTTTAATAAGTTTTTTTAATGGTACTTATAAGTACCATCGGTAAATAAAGGGTTAAATATATATTATTGCATTTTATTTATTTGTATACACAATGTGTTTTTTATTTATGAGAATGAATTGACTTTATAATTTTTTAAATGTTTTATGAGTTCTTCTACGGCTAACTGTAATATCTATCAAAAGACATATCGCAATTTTTTTGTTGTAATTTGAGTTATTAAAAAATATATTTAAATAATATGTAAAAATTTTAGACAGACTAGTTTGGAGGAAAAGATAATAAACTAAATATTATGAGAATAATTAAAGAATAATTAGGATGAGCGAAGCGAATCCTCTACTAGGCCACTCAAATGACAGTTTGTCGTACACTTTACAAAAAAACTATACAGTATTTTCACTTGAAATTAAACACAAATATAAATTATGATCTGTAGATTTGCAGAATATTATTTTTTTTTTACAGAAATACTTTTCAAAAAATTATTATTTTAATTAATTTATTTTACATGGTTTTCCCTTACGAACGCATTTTTTCAAATAAAAAGTGAAACACGTACGTTTTTAGAAGAAAAACTTAAATCATGGGGCCAGTAATTATAGCTAGAATCATCATTAAATAAATAAATAAATAAAATATATTTTCATTATTCTGATAAAATATCTCAAAAACTGCTTTCAGATTTTCAAATTATGCTCATTCCTTTAACTATGTATAGTTTCATGATTTCTTTTATAAAATGTATAAAATACTTTTTTTTAGAAAAATTATAGCATAATTTTAATGAATTAAAATTTGTGAAAATTCTCTTATTAACATTCAATTATAAAAGTATTTTTCTGTGTTAGGAAATCAAATACACAATTTATTCTTATTTTGTTAAATCATTTAAGCAGACGATATTTATGAATTTTAAAAGAATTACATTATGTTTTTATGAAGTGGGAATAAAAGAATTGTAAACAAATAAAATTAATTAATATTTTGTATAATTCTACTTCGAAAATATTTTTATTTATACCAGTCTTATATCATAAATAAACAATCTGAGGAAATTCTTAGTTATTTGGTTGAAATACATTTTTAAAATAAAATGCACCGAAACATAAAATTACATTTTTGCTTAATAAAGATGCAAAAATAATTTTAAAAATATATTATTACTTTCAAATATTTATCTTATAGCATAATACTTCGCGAATCCAAACAAAGCATGGCTTTTGCTAATTATATATAGAATTTTTTCTATAATTCTATAATATTCTATAAATATTATATTATATAATATTTGTTATATAATTATTCTATAATTCTATAATAAATATTATTAAATAATTTAAAAGGAAATAATAACTATGCACTATGTTCTTATTGCATCTAATGTGAGTTTAACAATTTTTTCAATTTAACGAATATAATCTGGATAGTTAAAAGAAATTTCGTTTACCGTATTTTATTATAAAATATCCACTTCAACGAAATTTTCAAACCAGCGACTTTAATCAGTGCTCTTCAGAAATCCGTTCTAATGATATTTTATTGTATATATTTTTAAAGAATATTTTCTTTCATGTTAAAAACTGCTCAAAATTTTATCGATCCTGGACCTTTATTGCACATAACTCCTTCAACTTTTATAAGATATTTTTGGTTATATATTGAAGAAACCATACAAAACTCACAGTGCATGGGTAATTTTAAACAGGCCAGTGTAAAACCTATAAAAAGAAAAAGAAAAAGAAAAAAAATCCGAAAGAGTAATATCCATTTTCTAGAAAAAATGTGTAAAAGAAATAGGCTTCGTTATACTCAAAGTCTTGCCCCAAATGTTTCTGATGGCTTACAGGAATCAACAAAAAATAACTGAATGTGAAGAAAAGCAAACAGTAACGTTATATATATATGTTTTAAATAGTTAAAATTTGTTTTACTTTTGTAATGTAATTTCGCGTACCGGAAAATGTATAATATTCATTAACCTACTTAATCCGTTTTAAAAATGCCTACAGACGAAAACACTGTTTGGAGAAAATATTGTGAAAATTTGTGAGTTTAATATTTAAGATATAGCAATTTTATGTAAAATTGCTTGGATGAATGCTTCCTTTTTTAAAAAGATTCATAGAAATATTATTGATCTCTTGTCAAAATAAAATCTATTATTTTTGACAATTTTTTTTATGTAAAATGTATATTGAGTAGTGCTGTTTCAAACCGCATGTATTCGCAACTAAGTAACGGGCAATCTTTCTAATACGAAGAACCGAATTGTTACTTTGGAATGTGAGTCGTTAATCGTTACTGCATGAATATATTGTTGAACTAAGAAACAAACTTCAAATGCTATCTTCATTTCGTGATACCTGAATAGAATCGAACAATTTGATGCAAAAGATGGTGATTTGTGTTCGGTATTCGGATTCGATTGTACTGTATTTGTGTCGTATACGGGTATTCATTTTGTCGTTTCTTTGCTTCAGCACTCTTTCATTTGCCGAAAATGTCTGTGTGAATAATTTTAGGGGGAAGTTTTTGAAGTTACGTGGTAAATAGCAGAAGGGATATTAGAAGAAAGAATATTATGATATCGTTTATTCGTTCAGGGATTGTATTTTTACTTCTCAGATACAAAGTGTCAGATGCATTTTTCAAACATGGGGAGTCACTTCCACGTTCGTAAATGACTGAAGCACCTGTTTCTTCGGTAAGGTTGGCATGCGTCCAAAAAAGCTAATCACAGTGTCCGATCTGACAGACTTATTGACAAAATTATTTGGTGCGCCGCACACTAAATAGACAATATGACAAAAATCGTAAGACAGAAGAGAAATTTTGCCATTAAGACTTATTTTTTCTTTGTTAACAGAATAAAATTTTCTCCAGCCTCACGCTTTTTTTTTTCGCATGCCTCCCTGGTGTGTGATGCGTCTTATCTAATTGACCGAAAAGCGCTCCTACCTTTTCAGAATCAAGCTGAAGTAAGCAGTGAATTTGGCCATTCCGCTAAGCTGCACTAAATAAGCTCTATGGATAAATTTCAAGAAAATGTAACCATTTTCACGTGATTTCAGCGTAAAAAACTCAATTGAAAAACTTTTTTGGTACTTACGTATTAACGCCACCGCAGTCATCTTTTAAATTCTTTGTTGCCTTGTTTTTTGCTGATTTCTGAAGCCATTTTTTAGTGCTTTAGTGCTTTTTTAGTACTTTTTAGTGTTTTTTCTCATTTTTTGACGCTATTATTTTTGTGCATGTGCAATAACAACGAGATTGCTCGTTATTGGTGCATTAACGCAAGTTCTGCTGCGGTGGCTTTAATACGTAAGTACCTTTTTTTTGTAAGAATTAAAAATGACATCATGTTTATGACCTCAATCCGGAGTCGTGCGGCAGCTTCAGTGATGCGTGTCATGAGGTCCATGGTCTATTTTTAAGCTTTAAGAATATGTTTTTCGTTTACTGGCACCTATAAGATTACGCTTTGCTGATGCAGAACCGCAATGAAAACGATCTGTTTTTATTGATTTCATTAATTTTTTCGCACATTTTATTCTGTAAAAAATATTTCTATCCGTCCGAACGTTTCGAAATTTTTTTAGGGAATATAAATTTGGTCTATTGAAAAGCATTTAAAAGATTGATTTGAAATATGTAAGTTAAGATAATTTTAGCGTAGAAAAAATATCCTCTCTACGATTCGCAAAATGAAATTCTTTTGTCAGTGTATTTGCAAGGGTTAAAATCCATATTTTTTTAAACCGATTACACCATCGGTTAGAAAAAAGTTTCAACTTTAAGATCTTTTTTTTTTTTGGTTTGTTTATATCTTAAAAACTACGCCCTGGAGGGGCATTGACAAAAGGGAGAAAAATAGTTTTGGAAAAAACGACCATTGTTGAATATTTATTTTCAAATGGTTAACTGCAACATTTTTCCGAATTGATTTTTGCATTTGAGACCTAAAAATATGATCTTCCGAAATATGTCTGTTAAATTTAACTGCATCGAGCAGTTTGGTTGATTTGGATTTAAGCAAAATGATCCAAAAACAGAAATAAACTGGGGGAAAAGTTTCTTCCTTCGTTTAGGTGCGTAATTGAGTTTCTGCGCATGTGCAAACGTTTTCTTACCGTGAAAATAAAAAAAATGGCTTTTTGAAGAAAGTGAGTTCCACTTCATAATTAATATCTGTGAAACTAATAAAAAAATTAAAATTCTGAGCTTCAGGTGCATCAGGAGAGATATTGGGCTACTCTCATAAAAATTTTGAGCGTCGTACGTGCCATAGATTTTTCTAGCCATCGCAGACACACACACACGCAGACAGAGCGATTTGTTATTTTATTAATATAGACATCGCAGACACACACACACACGCACACACACGCAGACAGAGCGATTTGTTATTTTATTAATATAGATAGATGTATTAATTATATATTAACTAGCAGGCTATGCCCGCTTCGCCGGTCCATTTTCCCAAACGAAGCTTGACTTAAATAAAATGGCGATTTAAAATTTTTATTTTAAAGCATTACAGACCATCACATAGAGTTTACTTCCACACAGCTGAAAATGAAAGTAACATCATTGCGATATTGTACTATATTGATTCCTTGGACAAAATTTGGGCAATTAAGAACCATCTCTTTTATTTGATCATTTATAGTAAAGTTCGTATTAAAATGAGACAATAGGTTATGACAACAGACATCAAAATGCTCTCTAATCATCACACTATTAAATTAGAGAGCATTGCAATGATTAATGAGTTTGGTTATCAAACTCTATTAACTTTCGTATCATACCTTATCTTTTGATAATTCTTAAATTCCCGGCTTCTGAATTTGTACTATATAAAGTTCTAATAGCCTAAATGCAATTTCATTACATGTTAAATTACGTGTTTTAATAAACATCCTCTTCCTGCAGAGTACATTAAGTAAAATATTCAAAGAATTTTTTACAGATAAAGCAGAGTGTTTAACTTATATATTTATTAGAACAATGAAATATAAAAAGCGTGTTTTAAGCTGAATTATTTGAATAAAATTAAAATTGCAGTAGCTCAGTGCCTCTTCATTTTATAAATTAGTTGCAAACATGTAGCCGTTAAATCGGAATTATCTTGATGGCGAAATTTTGTAGAAAAATAAACTTTTAGCTTGCATTCGATAAAATCTGTCTACCTTGTAATCCCATTATGATTTTTGACACCTAACATTAGTAGTACTTGTTACGATATTGTTACAAATGAATCATTACTTATTTCGTATTTATTTTCAAATGAATGTGAAATTTATGATAATCCATTATTGCCATTTAATCTTAGAGTTTGGCGATAGTTTTTTCGTCGGCGGTGTTATGAAGTAGTATCTAATAGTTAATTTTTGATAAAGTTCAGCTATTAGGGCTTAATGTTAATTAAAATTGCTACGTAATCATAAAAACAAAATTTTTTATTGTGGGATATTCATGTATATATTTTTTCTTAGCCAATTTTAAATTATATATTTATTTTTCTAACAATTTTTTTAAGCCAAAGTGAATGATAAACTAATTAAAAATATTTTTTTTAATTCTACATCATTGTCATTTCAAAGATTTTTCAATATTGTAGCAATATTGTAAATATTGCTTTTTTAGTGATAGTAAAATAATTGCAGATGAAAAATATATAATAGTAAGGCTAAAATACAGAATTAACAACTGCTTGACATATACCTTGGCGGAAACTCGATAAGTACGTCAATTCTATCAACCTAAATATCCAGTTAGAATGTAAACAAATAATGGGTACTACTTGATTATTCCGTCCATCAAATTCGCCAAATTATACATTTTGCTAAACTATTCGGCAAATTATACAAATGAACATAATTTTTATTATAAATACCGAAGAATCAATAAATTACTAAAATATTAAGAGGAATACAAATAAAACGTCGAATTAAAAATTGGTTAATGACGTAACAAATACGTACAGCATGTTTAATGTCAAATGAATGTGAAATTTACGATCATCCATTATTGACATTTAATCTTATACTTTGGCGACAGTTTTTTGGTCGATGGGATAATCAAGTAGTACCATATAATATAAACAAATTAAATAAACAATAATATTATCAATAACGTTTAGATACAGATGTCATGTACGGTCCACTTTGGCGCGATTGTAACAAAATTGCGATTGGATGCCTCACATGGTAATCCGGTAATTGTTGTTCATTTATTAGTAAACTGTTTCTTTGCTTTTCTTTTCTTTTTAAAAATTATATAAATTGTTTTGTTCTATAATTATTAATTAAACTTCATTTATTTACTATTATTTAATTTTTAACATAATAGAAATCAATTAAAAATAACATAGTATGTAACTGGTATTTAAAAACACAGTGTTCACCAAAATGGCGTCAGAAAAAAATTGCGCTAAACTGATGCGTGTGTAAAAATGGAAGAATGTTTACAATAATATAAACAAAAAAAAATTAAAAAAAAATTAAACATATAATTAAAAAATTGCCATTTTGATGTATATTTTTTAAATAACATCAAGCAGTCGTTAATTCTTCTATCGCACCAATAGTATTTTTTTATTTCATTTTTTTTCAAAATGAAAGACCATAAATTTAATAATGTCTAAATAAATAATCTGACTAATTTTCTGTAGCCAGATTGATGATCTAGAAATTTCCTTACTACGTAAACCAAAAGGCAAAGTTGTCGTATACGCGCCGAGTTTGGCGCGAAAATTTTTTACGCTAATTTGGCGGAAACATCGTATTCCAATACCAGTTGCATATATATATTTAAATTACTTTCTATTATTTTAAAAATAATAACAGTAACACTAGTTGGATGTGCCAATCCCGAAACTTTCTTCTATCTCACACATACATTTTAATATTAAAAAAAAATAGTTACTCATTTTAATGCTTTAATAATTTTAATTCAATACCTTACCAACTTTGATTTTCATCTTAAATTTCTGCTTCAATCAATTAATCGGAGTAAAAACGAACTTCCGTCTCTGCACGAGTCGATGGACAATAGAATGTTAAGCAGATTTTTTTTTTCAAATTCAGGGAGGACCTACTTGCCTTACCAAAAAATAATCACATACAAAATGTTTAGTTCAGTTCTGAAACTAACTTCATACACTTTTATGTGGTGCAATATTGAAAATGGCATGAAATTCGGTATTGCAGCGCCTTCTTCCGGCGGATTTTTTTCAGATTCAGGTCGATGTAACTAGCCATAGCCATACACTTACACAAAGAAATTCGTTCAATTCGATGGATAACTTCATGTACTTTTGGTCGGTACAATATTGAAAATGGCACAAAAATCGCGATTGTAGCGCCCCCTTCCGGCGGATTTTTTTCAAATTCAGGGAAAACCAACTAGCCATAGTCATACACATACACAAAAAATTTGGTTCAATTCGATGCATAACTTCATATACTTTTGGTTGGTACAATATTGAAAATGGCACAAAAATCGCGATTGCAGCGCCCCCTTCCGGCAGAATATTTCAAAACTGAAGGAGGACCTGCTTGTCAAAGCCAAAAATATTCACAAAAAATTTGGTTCAATTCTATGCATAACTTCATACACTTTTTGATGGTAGAATGGCGACATACAGACACCACACAGACACACACACAAACACACACACACGGACAGACAGACATTTTGTAAAAACATGTTTTTTGGAATCTCTGACTCCTAAAACGTGTAAATCCGTCGAAAACCGGAAGTCGAACAAAATTTCGATTACAATACTTTCTTCTATTGAAGATAGAAGAAAGTAACAATGGAGAGTCACTGAGCTAATACAGTGCCATAAAAAATAATAAAAAAAACTGTACCTTAAGTCACAATTTCAATGTTCGATGCTTTATGTTACTTTTTCCGTTTTTAAGTAGAAGAAGCTGATGACAATTTCCATCACTTGTTAGTCAGGTTTAGTGATTGTCCCAATAGCTTCAGGTGACTACGTGTTCTCTTTTTTTTCAGTTCTGGTAGTGGTTTGAAAAGAAGGACTTTAAAAAAAAGACTGTCTTTTTTTTTTTTTTTTTTTTTTTTTTTTTTTTGCTGACACTGTATTTTATTGTTACAGAATTGTGTACAGAATTGTTAGTTTAAAGGTTGTTTTCATTTTTTTCCCCCAGGTTAATTAAAATATTAAAATGAATGTTTATTTTCTATTTGGTACTTATTTGGTATATTTTATATTAAAATTAATTTATGCTTAACGAACGGAAGAAAAACTTCAAAAATAGAACATTATTGTATTTTAAATAAGTGTACATTCGCAACCAGTGTGTGCGCTTCTCTCCAAACATTCACAAGTGAATAGGTAAAATTCTCAATTAATGTCTTAAATTGTACACAAAATAATAAATGTAATCAATTTGCTTATTATTTTGTTATATAAAAACTTCTAAACATAACATGAAATACAGTGTATCCCAAAAATATTTGAAACATTTTAAAATTCTGGATAAAATCAAGTAATTGTCGTACAGAAGTGTGGTTTGGACTAAAATACTTCTTAAAATGAAATTTTGTTTTCAAGCGAATGAAAATAATTAGTTCATATTTTGATAATTCATGGCGCCACTTGTCTTCAGGCTTGGCTTCAAACCTGAGCTTTTTTTATGATTTTCAGATTAGTTTCGACACTGTGACACAGAAATAACGACTCTCAGCAAAAAAACTGATTGGGTAGGCTGGTGCTTTTAAATCAAATTAAAAAAATGTCAGAAAAAATGTACATTTAAAGATAAACATAATGACAAGCGGCTCCGTCTATGATCGAAATTTGTACAAATTATTTTCTTCCCCATAAAAAAGCTTTTCATCGTGAGAAGCATTTTATACTAATCCGCACTCCTGTACGATAATTAATTGTTTTCATTTTCAATTCGAAAATATGTCAAGGAATTTCAGAGTATTCTTAATAGTAAATATTAATCGATTTTACCTAATGACTGTTTTTACAACAACTATTATGTCGCTATAAAATTTCCCTGATCTAATTAATAAAGCTTAAAATTATTGTTCTTGTCATAAAACAGTTCAAAGAAGACTTTTTACGCGAGGCAATAGATAATCGCACCTCACAAGAGACCATTACTGTGAAAATAAATAAATATTCAGAAAAAATGATCCAACATAAAAAATTGCTCTCATGATTTATAAAGTGTCTCAAAATTTATTATGCAACGAAACAAAAAATTGCGTGAAGTGATTTTTTTTTACATGAAATATTATGTAAAGAAGAAATGGTGTTAGCTTTTATCATTATTAATTATTATTATTTTATGACACAATATTTCTGATTAAGGTTAATGTATGAGAGGCAATGCTGTTTAACTAATGCATATATTATATACATAGAATGCTAGTTTAACTAAAAATTATTATATGGTTTAATATTTCATTTTCTTAGTCACAGCGACTTTTTTATTTTAGTATGCTGTAAAAAGATCATTTGATTTTATGCTGATATCCAGATACTGATTAAACACTGAAACTGAGAAGCACGGTGCAAACGGCGCTTTTATTATTCGATAAGAATTTATTAAGTTCAACGGTTCCAAAAATTCAACAATTACTAAAAATATTATTCGGATTATTACGAAAAATATTATATTATTATATTTTCTTGATTTTAGTTGGTTATACGGTAGTATTTCCAGATAAAATGACGACCTTGGTTTGTTGGATAAACTGAGAAATTTCGATCATATTTTTTTCATATTTCATTTTATGCGATCATCAATTTGTAATGAAAGATATTTCTAAAAAATATTTTTAGTATTTTGATGATAAATCAAAAATAAATTAGAATTTTGGAATGGGATAAATTCAGTGTGAAATTTGGGCTTCTGTGTTTTATCAATTCAGGGTGCTTTCAAAAATTTTCAAAATTTTCTTATAGAAGATTTGTTTTTCGTGACTATTCCATATTCAGAGACCCCTGATGCCATGTCGATGGTGAAAAAGACATCTGATCAGAAGTCTCATTGTCTGTCTTTTATATAACTAATAATAAAACTACGTGATTTGATCGATATTATATTTTAAACATGTATATTTATCAATATTTGAATTTTAAATAAATAAAAGGAAAAGGGTATATTCGTTAGTCATTTCTTATCTCCAATCGTTAATGATAATGAAATATCTTTTTTTTTTGTATCCATATATGAAAATTAATTATACGCTTCATTTATAAAAAACTCGTATATTTGTCAATTGGTAAATTACTGTTTTAGAAGCTTCTAGATTATAATTTCACTAATTTAAGGCAAGAGTGTAAATATTGCTTGAAAGATTCTTAATTTTCATATTTGAATTATAAGAAAGTTTTTAAATAAATAAAAAAAGTTAGACATAGTAAATGGCTGCAATTATTCTGAAGAAGAAAATTTAAGAATAGTTAGCACTTTAAACTTATCATAATATCAACTGAAATATTAAAAGATGGAAGAAAATGAAAACAATGCATTCTGTCATACCAATCTGTTCTCGATAAAACACAACGTCTGGCGTACAATAATTAAATAATGCATGTTATTTCATTAATTAGCGTATGAAATAGATTTTTGGAACTGCATTTTGAAATTTGCCTGATATTTTTTCTTAAAAGATGCTATATGTGTTTTAATTTTTTAGGAATAAATTTTAGTTTTTAAGCCATATACACACTCCAAATACCAAATGTGTAAATTAATCATATGTATGGACTTGTAAAGTTACACCCGTGTCATAAAACTTACGCATTTTCATTAAAATTTAGCTGCATTTATGTGTGTTTATTGGCTTATTGGAAGTGTGTAATCTGCTATCCTTTCAAAAACTGAAAAAAAGTATTTAAATGGTAGAAAATGTTACGGAATTAACAGAATTGATGTGCTAATATAATTTAAAAATAAGGTCATTGAGCCAAAATGCGATAATGTCATTTTACTTTGAATCTAAAAACAAGAAATCCACATAAATACGGTATAAAGAGGCATCCGATCGTCCAATCCGATCCAACAAAACATAATAACTGTTCATTGCATTATGAAACAAAAAAGCTTTTATTAAATACTTTTAAATAGTAACTATTTATTGTAAGTGTTATTTGGCTGTTCTTCACTTGAATGAATACAGCGCGCTAAAAATAAATGTAACCAGTTTTGTATGTCTAAACGAATAAATTCTGAAAATCGAAAATTTTTTAATCTTTGATAATGGACTCGGGGGAAGGGGTGCAAAATTATGAAAAAGTTGATAATGTTATATTTGCACAGCTCCTAACAAGATAAATCTATGTAGAGAAATTTTTATTTATAGTAATAAAATTATGTTTATTAGCAAATATTATGTTTAATTAAGTTGTGTTCAGACAGCATAATCCTCCATTAAGGATGTATTCGAAAAAACACTTTTCCACCTTCAACAGCTCGAAATTTTCTAATACAATCTGAGGGATTTTTGATGAGATGTATAAGGTACCTTGTGATGTCATTTTACGCTCAATTCATTAGAATTTGATTTATAAACTATTATCTTCTCAGTATGACAGTTATTTCGTTCCCAGATCTCCCGCTTCAGAAAAATTGGCTCAAAATGCCGTTTTTGGTTGCTTTTTATATTATTTTGTAATATTTTCTGCACTTATCAAAGAATTGAGAACCACGGAAACGTGTTTACTTTCTAAATAAAACAATTTGCCAGTTTGATGCGTATGAGAGAAAAAATGAATTTAAAAATAAATAGGTAAATAAGCAGTTTGAATCGAAATACACTCTTAATGTTCCTCTTTAGTCAAGTTAATCAAAATAAAAAAATATGATTTTTAAAAATTTTTAATAAAAAAGTATGTAAGAAACGCGATATGTATTTCAGTAATGCAATATAGACACATATTATAGAACTTGCATAATTTTATATGATGGAAATTCTAAAAAATCTTGTGTAGATTGAAAATACTTAAATTATGTTTACTTTAATGTGGTTAAAAATTTATTTTACCAGAATTATAGCAAATCAGCATAGATTATCTGCAAAATTATGCGGAGTTGAAGTTACGAAAATCCAAATCGCGCTAGTGTAGAAAATGTGCTCGATCACAGCATAAAATGTTACCGTAACATGGCTCAATAAGCTATTTGCAATCGGACACAGTTTTTATAATCGCGAACCTAAACTAAGAATAATGTCCATTGCGTCGTTATAAGGCAAAAAGATAGCGAAATTTTTAACCAAACCATTTAAACAAGCTTACTTTCAAATGTAGAATTAATCTTACTCATTTGTCCTGATAAGGCCTAGGTAACCGAAAAAGGCCACTTTCAAATGGGCATGACAACCCAATTACAGAAGATAGCCACCATTATATTTCTTATATCATTCAATCTTCCTCCTGGTAATATTTCGTATACCTGGTAAGACCTGGTACAATTTAAAAAATGCACAGCATTATGTTTTTAGAGGTTGCGAAATCAAAAGGGGGTTGGAGAGCATAGCTCACAGGGGGCCCCCTAGCATATAAAGTTACATTCTTCTTTTTTATTTTACATTATTTTATATCAAAAATTTTATGTATTTCAATTAAATATTTAAAAAGATTTTATTATTATTATTATTATACGATTTATCCTAATTAATACCCCTTACTGATAATTACTCATTTCTGAACTCAAAGAAATAAAATTACTATAATCCAACTGTATTGTTTGGAGTAAACATTCAAAACTGATCAATAATATATTAAATTATTTTTAAAAATATATTGCAACCAAATTCCATTAAATGCAAAACTTTTTAAAAATATTTGTTAAAATTGGTACCTTACGCAACATAAAGTTTTTTTAAAGTTTCGCAATTTTAAAGTTTCATATATGGATAAATTTATTATGCATATTTTTATAATAATTAAATTGCTTTCACAAAAGTTATATCATATTTGAAATATCTAGATAAATCGATATTTTGAAATACCATGCATAGAATATTTATTTTTCTTTCGAGTCGGAAAATTTGAATTTAATTCCAAAACTTTGAAAGTTATATCATTCAAAGTTACATATTCGAAAACTTTGACAAAAACTAATTTAATTTGATGGAATTTCACGTTATTCTATTTCAGAAAATCGGAAATCTGAATACCTGTATGGAAATTCAGATGTTTCAATATTTTTTAAAATCTAACAAAATGTAGTTTTATTTTATTAAAAAGTTACATTTTCAAATTTTTGGGTACACAAAGTTTAAAAGAAGACATTTCAAATTGGAATTTTTTTTAAAAATGAAATAGTTTTTTTGTGTCAGGACTTTTAATTAATGTGAGGAATAAATATCTTACAGAAACATTTCAATATATTTAAAGATAATCTAATGTAATTTTTCCTGATATATTTTATATCTAGAAGGAAAACACGTGTTTCGCATGAAAACATATTTTAAAATTAAAATTGATTATTAAAAACAACTCATGGTATTTTTTTAAACATTGCATCTATTAAAAAAAACCCATTAGAAGACTATTTTGCTAGAAGTAAAATTGATTATTAAAAAGAACTCATGGTATTTTTTAAACATTGCATTTATTAATAATAATAATAATAATAATAATAATAATAATAATAATAATAATAATAATAATAATAATATTAATAATAATAATAATAATAAAGATCTTTTTGCTAGAATGTAAATTCTAAAAACAGTCAAAACGTTTCTGCTTGTAGCATTAGATGCTTTGGTAATTTTAGCACACACACACACTAATACACAAAAAATTTTAAATCAAAACATATGTAAATGTATTTACATTCTAGACATATACTGTATATATGTATGGAAAATGGATATCCTTACATTACGGATAACAGATCGGGCATTTATTCTATTTATTAATTATGCATTTTTCACGATATCCTATTATTTATACTAAAATACTGTACTCTACAAAACACTGCATTTTTATTTAACCCTCGAATTGACAAGTACGCTTTAATATGTTCACTAGGCCGTGGTAGACTAGTGGTCATATTACCGAATTCCGGATTGAAATGTCTCGGTTTCGATGATCGACATCACCAATGACCCATCGAGTACATGCAGTATACGCGCTCGTTAAATAAAGAGTTTCTGAAAGCCGTATGATCGGTCTTAGCAGTTACAATGGGTATAGGTCTCTGGAGAAACTTTTATTGCCCTTCAGAGACATATCGGAATTGAGGAGGTGGTGTTTTTCTGCCCTGCCATCTATTGGCAGCTTAGTCGAACATCTTCTGCATCTGCCGAAGTCTGGCTTCCAAACCTCTGGAAGCAGTCTAAACTGAAGCTCCAGCAAACCTTCTTGCTCTTCGAGCACACTTGTCAACGGTAATACATTCACTAAGCTCCAGGTTTCCCTGCAATACAAGCCTTATTTAACCCTTTCGACTCTGATGTTCTATTAATAGTATATGTCTTTTCATCGAGTATTATCTTATTTTAACTATTATTGTTGTTACTTTCTGCATATAGAAATGGTAGTATATGTCTATGCCTTTCTTATTATGACTTCATTTATGTTTTGCATTTAGTAATAACAATAATAATAAAAGTTTATTTAATACTCTTTGCACAGTTGGCGATTCCTTTATTTTTTACGTATATTTCACTCTTTAAATTTAAAGCATAAGTTACTTTTCTAAACGAACCATAAAACATAAAACAAAGAAAATTACTAAGTAGTAACATGTCTTGAACCCTCATGTAATGCGATATTTTCCAAATGTCTCCAAAAACTCTTTTTTAGCTTATTATGAATTAAATAGTATACAAAATAAGCATATTCGCTGCATTTCAGTTAATGAAATGTTTTTAAACATCAGTAAGTCTATTTGGATAGCTACGATGAACTCTATTAAAGTAATAATGATTTTGTTATCAAAACGGAAAAAAAATCGGACCCGAAAGGGTTAAAGTAACATAAATCTATTGATTTAATTGATTTTTAATGCATTGAACAATTATTAATACTCTTAATTTTCACATTTGTGAAAATTAATATTTAAGTATTCAAGTACATTCAAGTATTTTTACATAGTGTTGAAACAATCATGTTTTAATAGTATGGAATAGTGATGGGCGATTTCGATTTTTTAAATCGATTCTATCGATACTACGGTCAACTCGATTTAATCGATACTTTAAAATTTTTAATCGATTTCTCTGAAGGTAATATAATTTTCATTTTCCTTCAAAAGTCGAAGATAAAATAGACGGATGTGCCAATTCCAAAATTTCAGTGTATTAGTTTCTAAGATAGAAGAATTAAAGAAACCTCAACCCCCCCCCCCCCTGCAAAATAGCGTTTTTTGTTGAGTGTACACCAAATGTACATCAAAAATTGATCAGGATCATTTTTTATTAAGTATCTGAATTTTGATGAAAATCCATGAAAGCGCGAGATACAGCTATTGCGAAATAATAAAAAATGCAGCATATCAGCGCCACCTGTTGGGCAATTTACACCAAGAACTAAATAACACTAATCTATATCAGAGATTTACTGAATCTGAATTTTGATGAAAATTTGTTCTTGAGATAGCGCTATTGCGTTGATCATGAATAATGCAGTATAGCAGCGCCATCTCTTAAGCGATTTCCACCAAAATGTAATTAGCATAAAATAATATCAAGGACTAATTGAATCTAAATTTTTATGAAAGTCCGTGCATTAGTTCTTGAGATAAAGCTAAAATGGAAACAGGGACGTACGAAAAGAGAACTGCGCCCGGTTCAAAGTTCCAATTTAGCCCCCCCCCCTATTAACGTTTTCTTGTGATAGACTAGAAGTGATGTTAGTAGTAAAAATTTGGCGCCCCCTAAATTTCCGTGCTCGGAACTACCGCTTCCTTTCGCCCCCCCCCCCTTTCACATGGCGCTGAGTGGAAATTGTGAAAAATTCAGTATAGCAGCGCCATCTGAGAAGCTATATACATCAAAATGCAAAAAACATCAATTCATGTCAAGGACTAACTGGATCTAAAATGTGATGAAAATCCGTTCATTCGTTATTCAGATATAGCTGTGGCGCAAATCGCAAAAAATGCAGCATAGCAGCGCCACCTGTTAGGCTATTTGCACCAAAAATTAATTAGATTCAGCTTATATCAAGGTCAAACTAAATCTAAAGTTTTGTGGAATTCCGTGCATTTGTTCTTGAGATAGAACGGTCAGAAATTTTTGTCGTATACAGACTCACAGAGTGACAGACACACACACAGACAGATATTTCTTAAAAACCATGAAATCGTGTTAAAGACAGTAGCGTAGCTATGTTTTTTGACGCCCGGGCCAGCAAGAAAATTTGCGCCCCCACCCCAATATAGATATATAACAATTTCTCTCAATTTGGCGCCCCTAGGCCTCGGCGCCCGGGGCGGACGCCCCCCTTGCCCCCCCCTTAGCTACGCCACTGGTTAAAGACCTTCTAAAATACATAAATTCATCAAAAACGGGAAATCAAAATTTTTCATCGATTCTGCCCATAAGATCGATCTTTAGATTCAATTTCGATCTTTAGATTCGATGTCGATCTTTAGATTCGATGTCGATCTTTAGATTCGATGTCGATCTTTAGATTCGATTTCGATCTTTAGATTCGATTTCGATCTTTAGATTCGATTTCGATTTTTTTTTCTTTTTTTCTAGGCTGAATTAGTGTTGAATGCAGGTATTTTTCTGAGACTCCGAAGGAGGCATCATGTGTTTTACAGCTCTGTAAGAGAAGGGTAATCGCAATGTGTGCATTAAAAAGCATACTTCTGGGGGGGGGGGTAACCCCCTGAGGGCCACCCCATTAATTCGACACTAGGTTAAATCGTTATATTTTTGTTTAGAAGTCCAGTTATTTGAAGTATTAGTTTATCATGTTTTATTTTTCATGCTCGTCTGTTCTAATCCCCCCTTCCACGTCAGTTTTAACTTACAGAGCCGTTCGAAATATGCATACAGTTTCAAAAATGTCCAATTCTCGGTCTATTTTATTTTAGATCCACATTTTAAATCCTTGACAAAAGATAAATAAAGGGTCGCCCTTCCGCCCGTTTCGGGTTTATCTGCGCCCCGCCGGGAAGCATATTTTTTTGTTTCTTCAAAAGAAACAAAAACATTTTTGAGGGGGGGGGGCTTGCACCCTCCCCCAATATACACCTTAAAATTTCGCTCATTTAATTTTACCATTTTTAACTTAAAAGTTTAAGCTACATGGCACCCCCAGAGCTGTGGACCCTTCCCCCCCCTGTCGATCACTCACCTAATTTTGCTTATTTCTTCACTTCATTTCAATCTTTAAAAGGCTATAACTTTGCTTCTATAGGAGTTACAGAGATGAGAAAAATTCTAGTATAGCTAACCATTTTTCGCCGTTCTTTTTGCTTTTCCAGTTTCCCGGTTTTCCCTATAGGACCTTTTTTTTGGGGGGGGGGGGGGCAGAGGGGGTTTTTCTTCATACAATATGTCTATTGAAAGCTTATGCTTCATACATTACATATCTAGCAAAATAAATTTTCTCCCATCATTTCAGGTCACGTTACGGACCCATAATGTGTTAAAATTTTAATTTTTCAAACTTAAAAAAAAAAAAAACCATTGATACATAATAGCGAAACTGGGGTTCGAACCCGCAATCGTTTGATTGCACACGTAATCCCTAAGCTTATTGGCCACCGAGTACTCAGCAGCGCTATTATTTATTTAGATTGCCATCTTTAAATTCGTAATATCTTTTGAATGGAATGTCCGATTTGAATAATTCAAAAAGTAATCTACAGATATTGTAACAGGCATTAATACAAAATGATTTATTTGGATAAGGATTAAGGTATCGATAGTATGGTCTAATTTTGGTTGATGTATTTATCGCGTTTTAAAATGTAAGAAAGTAGTTATAGTGAGTTAACTACAATAGCTGGACATATGGTATCGCGCGGTTTTTAGGTGCGTTCGTATAATTATGTAAATACGTAGCACCTATAGTGGTCGTTCAGTCCGTCCGTCTGTCCGTCTGTCCGCATATAAAAACGCAAAAATGACCCAACCGAATCGTTTGAAGTTTAAAATACACAAGTATTACATAATTTTGTCGAGTCATTTGAAATTTTATGAAAATCGGATGCATAGATCAATTACAGGGGCTATCAAAAGTATTCCATTGCATTATGGTCAATGGGGAAAAAGTTTCATATGCATTTTAACTGTTTGAAATTTAAAATACATAATTAATAGATAATTTTGTCGAGTTATTTCAAATTTTATGAAAATCGGATGCATAGATCAATTACAGGGACAGTCAAAAGTATTCCGTTACATTACGGTCAATAGGGAAAAATGTTTCAAATGCAATTTAATGGTGTTACACTCATTCGAACATAATAAAATTTATATGCAACTATAAAGTACATATTTTAATATACATTTTACATAATTTCTGGTGCAAAGAACAATTGTTATTGATTTACAACGCCATACAAAAGTATTCCATTACATAATGGTATAGGGAGAGCATTTTTTGATGAGCGTTTTAATTGTAATTCACTATTTACAATTTTATGAGATTGATATATGAGAGTAATATTTTTAAAACTTCGTTATCGTACGAACGCACCTCATTTGCTACGCTTCACATGCAATTTCCAACTTGTTTTTTTTTTTTTTTTTTTTTTTTTTTTTTTTATATACATTAATATGTTCTTTAATATTATAGAACCTTTTTTTATTCATTTAAAAGTATTTCCTGGCGATTCAAAATTATATATCTTAACGATTCAAAAATACACACGTAATTGTTCAAGGTTTCACTTCTATCGGCACTCTCAGAGTGCCACTATTTTTTTTTTTTTTCATGTTCGTCCGTCCTACTGCCCCCCCCCCCCCTTTCTCACCAATCTTAACTTACACGTTCGTTTAAATTACGATTGCGATTTTTAAAAAAGTCTAATCCTCGTTCTATTTTGTTATAAATCCTTATTTTGAAACCTCAACAAAAGGTACATTTGGGCCGGGGTCGCCCTTCTGTCCGTTTGGGATTTACCTTGCTCCTCTGGGTGGGGGGGGGGGCATATTTTTTGTTTCTTCCACACCATCTCATGTAACATATCGTTATAAAGCTTTTATCTCCTCGTTTTTTTCTGTTACTACCCCTCTCTCCACCTAGTTACATGCTCTTGGCACTTTTTATAGTTTCAAAGAGTGCATGTTCCCCGCGGGCCACCCCATGAATTCAACACTAAGTTAAACACTATATTTTTGTTAAAAGCTAAGTTATTTGGGTTATTAGTTAATTATTATTTTTTCTTTTTCAAGTTCGTCCGTTCTAATCCCTCGCCCCCCCCCCCCTTCCTCGCCAATCTTTACTAAATGGGCCGTTCAAAGTATGCATGCAATTTTTAAAATGTCCAATTCTCGTTCTATCCTTATATATATTATAAATGTGAAAGTGTGTCCGAAAATTGGAATGAACTTGGCTTCAAAACGGATGAATTAATGTCTTTGAATTTTTGTATATAGATAAATTATTGGTCTGAAATGAACATAGGCTAATTTTTATTTATGTTTTTCAAATATTTTTTCTAAATAATTCAACATTTCACTATTTTTCATACAGAATAAATTGAAAAATTTTTCATAATATTTAATCATCTTTCTTTTTTCGTTGCCAAAAAATAAAAAAACCGGAATAATTATTTCTCTTCAGTAATTAATTTTCAACTGAAAGATTTTCATGAGATAAAACAAAATGAAATAAATAAATGGGCCCTATACTGTTTTTCGGTTCGAGGTTAAAAACCGCGATTTTACCAATTGTGACGTCAGAGGAATACTGTTTTTCCTCTTATATCACGCAGACGATTATATAAAATTTCTTTTACACTTAGAAGACTTCACAAGAATATATAACTTCACACTTTACAAGAATATAAATATTTTAGTAGTTTTTCCAGATATTAATCCGTAATAAAAATGAACCTTTTTCTTTCTTTCGGTTCGAGGCTATAAAATTCAACTTTTTACCAATTATGATGTCACAGGAATACTTTCCATTAAGAATTTTAAAAATATCAATGTAACTCATATCTGAAACAAAGTATAGGTTTTCAAATTTTCAAATTTTTTTTTTTTTTTTTTTTTTTTTTTTTTTTTTTTTTTTTTTTGTTTTACGGAAATTACCCCTTTTTTGACATTTTCTAACATGGTCTAAAAGTGTTTACGACTTCAACCTGTCTGTATACCGGATGCCGAGTGCCTGGGGTCTGCCGTCTGTTTCTCCGTTTTTTAACTTGAGTAAATATAGTGGGATTCATGCGAAAATAACATACGTTATTGAGATTTGCCATAGCATTTGCGGCATTGAAAATGAACCAGGTAGCAATTATAACTGAATCACAGGAGCACTCAAAAGGAGACTTTACATTATGGTCTACGGCGAAAAAATCATTTGTGGTGTATTTTGATAATGTTACATAATTTTAAATGTAATGAAATTTACATGCATTTTTAAGGTTCACAAGAACATGGTTACTATCGAATATGTTAAGTATAGTACTTATAGTGTGCGTACAGGCAGCTCAAAAGTATTTCAATATATCATAGTCTATGAAGAAAAACCATTTGCAGCGTATTTTAATAATGTTATTTTATTAAGGTTATTTTAATAATATTGAAATTGATATCAGTTTCTGAAGTGTACTAAAATAGGATTTCTGTAGAAAATGGGGTGAAAAGATTTAACATTCATTTATAAGATCACAGAAAAATGTTCGGTAATATAATAGTCTACGGGGAAAAATATTCCCAGTGTATTTTAATTGCGTTGCACTATTTAAAACACGATGAAATTAATATACTGAATTAATCAATACAATGATAAATACTGAAATCTACTACAATATGCTTGCAGTTAAGTATGATTTGCATCACATTTGTTGTTCATTTACAGAGACGCATAAAAAATGTTGGACCTGTGTCCAGATCTCAGATATTGTATCCAAAGTATGGTCTATTAAAAAGATTGCTGAAGAGCTTTTTCAATTATCGTATGTATTTTAAGGAAAACTAATGCATCCTGAAGTTCAGCTACATTTGGTAATATAAGAGATGTTTGTAGAATTTAAATAAATCATGTATCGGACTGTACAATAAACTGGATATATGGTCACCTGTGCAATAGCGATTCCCGGAAATATGAATTCAATAGTTTGAATCGAGTTTTTTGCTTGAATAATTTAAGCTAAATATGCGGTCGTATAAATATTTGCACGTAATATACAGGACTGTACAAAAGAATTCAAGTACGTTTCTGTCTATTATTAGAAATTGCTAAAGGTGAATTTTAATCTTCGTTATACTTTTTCTAACTAAGGAAAATTTTAACATTGTATTTAGAATATTTACAAACACATAGATCATATACACAGCTGCAGAAAAGAATGGGCCGGCGAAGTTATGTATTATGGAAATGTTGGATATTTTTTTTATTACCTATGTTTAACACATGATTTTTCTTTCTTTGATATGGGATTTCTGAAATGCACTACAATATGATTTCTGTACAATTGGGGTGCGTTACAGTTGTTCCACAGTATAAATGGTTGCAATTTCATTTTCGCGATTGTTCATATTATCTAACACATTTTCCATTTATTTGACTGAGTTCTTTAAGTCCCAAATAAAAAAAACTACTGCATAGCCTGGTATATGATATGTGTTATATTTTTTTTAATTATTTTTAATGAAATGTTTTGTTTAATTAAAGCGTTTATCTTTTTTTTAATGCTACGTGAACGACGTCACGGGTAACAGCTAGTTTTATTATAAATTCTCATTTTGAAACTTCGACAAAAGATACATTTGGGCTATGGTCGCCTTTCCGTCAAGAGTGGGGGTTACCTGCCCCCTTGAGAATGGGGCATATTTTATGTTCTTCCAAACTATCTCGTGTAACATTTGGTTGGCATTAGAAAAAAAAAGTTTTTTTTTTTTTTGTCTATACTCCTTGTTCCCCATCCTAGTTACACGCTCTTGGCACTCTTTATACTCGGTTTAATGCCAAGTTACTCAATGTTGTTATTAGTTGAATTATGTCTCTCAAATTTGTCAAAGTTTTTGTGTAAGTGAAAACCATAAGTGACAATCATTTTAAAATTTAAAATTCTTAAAATCCGACTCTAAAATCTGCAATAGCTTAATTCTATGTCTCCCTAAATGGGGATGGGGGGGGGCGGGAGGCGGTAATTACGGTCCTGCTGATTGTCTAAGTTTTGGAATTAGTAATGTGGATCTTCTCTGTGTGAATCTGAATATCAAAATATCGATTCTAGTATCGATTCTAGAACTGAGAAATCGATTCTTATTATGATCGATGTTGTTTTATACGATATCGATTTTAATCGATTCTCAAAATTTCCAGAATCGCCCATCACTAGTATGGAAAGATGGGGATACTTGAGGCATTTTTTGAATTCTAATTTTTTTTAATTTTTTAGAATTTTTTAGAATAAAATAAAATATTGAAAATGAAAATTTGATAATTTTTCTTCAACTGAAAACCACTTTCAATTAATTTTGAACTATTTTTCTATGTCTAATAAACTTTTATTTTAAATCGTGGCTCAAGTATCCCCATGAGAGGGATACTTGAGCCATGGTGAAGGGATACTTGAGCCATGGTGAAGGGATACTTAAGCCAGTACGAAAAAATACCTACAAAGGTTTTTTTTTTTTCGTTTTTTTTTCTTTCGCACAAACATTTTACAGAATGATAAATTATGATACATAAAGTCTTTCAAAACCAGTTGAGAAAACAAAGCTAGTAATATGATAATTTTTTGTCATTAGAACTGGTGGTCGAAGTATTATTTCAACGTGAGTTATGTCGATGGTAGAAACATCCTCAGTTCAGAGCCATTTAAATTTGGAATATGCAATTCTTCGGGCAAATTTCATTTTCAAAATTTTACTACAAATATTTCAAAATGTTACTTCAAAATAACAACAGGCAACCTAACGGGATCTTAGGGTATTTTCTGATTAATTCGCAATAATTTTGACAAAGTGTATCTAATGAATATATTTTAATGCATTATATTGGTGATTAATTTAGCTTTCTAGAGATATATAATTTTACTGAATTTTTACTGTCTTGCTATGAAAAATTAAGTGTTATGAGCCATCAGATTAAAAAAAAATGTTCTATACATTTTCCATAATTTTAGCCACCGGTGTAAATGGCAGAAATGTTATTAAAAAGGTATAAGATTTGAAGATTAAAAAACGTTAGTTTGATTTGACTGTGATATGTTTCAACTCTTCTCGAGTCACTTTCAAAACAAATAAATAATGATATTAAGAAATTGCTCTGTCTATGTCATATATATATATTACTTGGATGTTTATTTTTATTTTCAAAACCATGGAGTAACTCGTGCCACAGTTTTGGTAAGTAAAATTAAAATATTAGAAAGTTTACTTAGATTAGTTACCAAAACCGTGGCACGAGATATTAGGTGTTTATTTGTTATGAAAATGTTTTGTTATGATAAAAGCTAAAATTTAGTTTTACGTTCGCATTATAGTGTTTTAGTGATAAAACAAGGGAAAACATTACAAAACTAAGTATTAAATTTTTTCATTGCAGAAAGCTATGTATTAGAAAAACAAAATTTTTTAAAAAAAGAAAAAATAGAATTATCATAAATAAAAATTTGCAATTTTTTTTTAAAATAACAAAAGCTTTATCTTGAAGTACTATTAATAGTGTGCTTAAAAAAGGTTTGAAGATTAGAAATGATTTTAAAATAAGGGTAGCTAAAATTGAGATGTAACAGTAAAAGAGAAAAAAAAAATCTTTATTTATATTTGTGATTTAAATTCAACTATAAATTTCATTTCATATTATAATACTTTCAGTAAATATTGCAATATATTTTCTTTTAAATGGGTGAACTGTTTTGAATATTTGTGAAAGAAAGCTAGAGATCAGTATACTAAAAATATATTTTAATGGAATAAAAAAAAAAGATCTTTCAAGTTCGATATGTATTTTGATAAGAGGATTTATTAAATATTTATATGAGGATTGAAAAAAATATTTTCCTACGTAACTAGTTTCCTAAATAACATAAAAAAGAATTTTTTTTTTTTTTTTGATATAACAACAAAATTTCAAGGAATACCAAATGGGGAACGAAAACAAATATTTATCTTTTAGTACTCTTTTAGAGGTAAATATGTGATTTATGTGAATTTATGTGGATTATGTAAATGATAGATATTTAAAAATATATAACATATGCATTTCAAAAAGAAAATAAACGTCAAAGAGATAATTTTTTGTGTAAAAATGTTCCGAAATTTTTCTAAATATAGCAAGAATTTCGAATGTAAACTATTAATTACCCACAATTCTTAAAACCCTTTGTTTACTTGCTGAAACAATTTGAGAATAGACCAAAAATGACTTTAGAAAATATATTTCTGAAGTTTATAAAACCGTTTCTGAGTTAAAAAATCGAAGTGCGGCCGATAAATGCAAGGTAACCCATATTGATTAATTTTTCTATACTATAAATTGCTTGCAGCTTCCGACTGATACTTATTCTAAACTTTTCTAAAAATAACATTAAGTGTAAATGTTGTTCAATTAGTTTTCAACAATGATCAAACCAGTTTTAAGCTCACAGGCTATCAAAGCCTGAGAGCTTATGTGCCCGCCCGTTCAGTATGTATGTATGTACGTGCGTACGTACGTACGTAACGCGATAACTCATGATAAAAATATCCGATTCATATGAAATTTTGGATTTACGCTTATTATGATAAGACGCTTCTCTAATTAGTTTTGAGAGTTCATTCGATAAGTATAAGAAGGGGAACGGGGACTATTGCCCCTCTCCTTTATTTATATAAATGGGTTTTTCCTGCAGAAATAGTAGATTTCGTTCATGGGTGTTCATTGGATAAGTTTAAAGAGGAAGAATGGGGGGTTATTCCCCCCGTCTTAACTTAGGTTTTTCACGCAAAATTTGCTTCAAATTTTGTATAAAGGTTTATTATGAAAAAGGTAGATAGGGGAAACTACCCCTCATAATTTATGTAAATGGTTTTTTATACAGAATTAACCGATTTGTTTCAATTTTTGTATGCAGGTTCATAGTAGTAAGAAGCTTCGCTCATTTGTTGTGGTATTTTCTTTTGTTAATAATAAAGGAGGGTACGGGCGATTACCTCCCCCTTAAGTTAGCTAAATATAGTTTCATGCAGAGTTATCCGATTTGCTTTAAGTTTTGGATGTAGGTTTTTTCTGATAAGTTGAATTTCTGAACAGTTTTCGAGGTTTAATGATTAATTATAAAGGAGAGAACGGGAGAAAACGTTTCTTAATTTACATAAATGGGTTTTTATGCAGAACAATTAGACTTGCTTCGAATTTTGGATACAGGTTTAGTATATGATAAGGCGTATCCTTGATTAGTTTTAGGGCTTCAATGATAAGTATGAAGAAAGAAAATTGGGGGTGGGGGTACTTCCTTTCTTATTATTTTTTTTTCGAACGGCATTATTATATAAGGCTGTAATATACAATTACTCCGCATAGCCTGTGAGCTCTATGCCATCAATTTAACTGGGCATCATTCTTTTTATTTTTTAAGTTTTGAATATTCATAAAATTTATCGGCATGTACCATCTAAATGGCGTTAGGATAAAAAGTATTTACAATGAAAATTACTTTTGTGTTTCAAATTTAATCATTTAAAGTGAATCTGATTTTATAATAGATATGTGCAACATCATTTTACAATAAAACTATCTCAAAAAATGCATATATTTTGGTTTAATATTTTAAAATTATGCACCATTCTAAAAGACTTTACATTCTAATATAGATAAGTTTGGGTAAAAAAGTTCAAAATGAGAAATATTGAAAGATTCTTTAGATAATGTTTATTACGTGCTCTTTAGTCACATTAATGATACATTAACAAACAAATTATAGTCTTAAAGAACTTTTAAATGGAATTTAAAATCTAACAGGTCATTGAACCGATTTTAATGGCGTGCATTAAGTTTGAACTTTCAAAACCTTACCTTGGCTCCATGCCACAGAATTCATCCTAAATATTTTAGGAAATTTCATATTAATCATTTTAACTACAAACTTATATTAGTCAAAATGAAGTTGGTGTTTCATTAAAATATCTCCTTAATATTAATAATGTTTACAATATATAATAATGAAAGCATATAATGAATACAATCTGAATGCATAGAAATACACAAATATACAAAGAGTTTTAAGTCATCACTGACATTAATGTTTCCCCTTTCCTTAAAATTTCGTTTGCTGAATGTTCATTTACACAATAAATCTATTTTCAATATTATTTATAAAAAAAAAAAATCTAAAATCACATGTAGGTGTTCGAAAAAGGATAATCTATTCCTATGAAAAAAAAACGATCCATTTTATTGATTTTTTTCATAGAAATGAACCGTCATTTCTGATAGCAAAGATTGTTATTTTTATAGGAGTATAAAAATGTTATTTTTATAGGAGAAAAAAAATGTTATTTTTATAGGAGTATAAAAAACATTGTTTGCATTTTAAATGTCATATTTTTGTTTTTTACTAATTTCTGAATAAGGGTGTTGTATTTTATTTGTTTCCAATTTGTAAGAATTATTTTAAATAAAAATCGCATCTGCTCAGTAGAGGAATTTATAAGCAAAAGGGCAGAGAGAAAAACTATTAAAAGAAATCGTGGACATGTCATATTAAAAATAATAATAAATTTAATGATTATTTAATATATTTTTAAACCTGTGAATGGTTACAAAAATTTATAAATAAATACTCATAGTGGCTGAAAATGTTTCCGTTGTAAGCATTCTTATTGGAATGTTTTCAAAGAGAACTAGAAGTCTGAACGAAAACTTAGAAGTTACGCATTCAATAAGAATTTAAACAAGAATTGTGAAAAGTATGAAAACAGCATTGCGGAAAAACTTTATTAAAAGCATCCATAACTTTGAAAGAGCTACCCAGAATCAAAAATGAAATTCGAGGAACTATTAATTCCAGACCATTCACTTACATGAGTGATGAAAGTAGGACCCCCTATCCTCGTGCCCTGCTCTTTCTTTCTTTCTAACCGATGACCAGGTCCCTACCTGCCGAGTTATCTCAGCTTAACGGGTTAGATACCTGGTATCGGGGCGGACGACCACCTAATTGCCACGTAGCGGCAATAAACTTTGCTTCGCATGCCATCATTTCTGCAGTAATTGCTTGTCGTTGAGAATACTTTGTTTCACCTGTTAATTAATGGTACATCCTGTTGTTTGAACTGCAAATGGCTTCGCAAGATGGTCTCGTAATTTAGAACCTTGATCATATGACGAGACCTTCACCTGGCAAGGAACCTTCAGAGGTATAATTCACAGGTAACTTGGAGGACATTGTACCCACGACGGATTTTACATGCACCAGGCGTCATTAGCGTACATGATGGAATTTTAGCCGGAAAAGTGGGGGTGATCTACGCAGACAAGTGCCGAGGTCGGCTGATTGTGGCTAACGGTTGCTAGACTGAGTAGTTTATTGCCTTTGTGAATGTACCGAGTTTGGCGCCGCACATCACTCCCACTAGCAGTGCCAGGTGAAATGGGGCTGGGGTTAAAATTTTTTGAGCCAAAACGGTGGCAGGTCATTAGCAGACAACAGGGGGGACAATTTTGAGGGAGATTTAGAAAAATAAATAACCAAAACTAAAAAGGCCGAAATGCTAAGTAGTGAAAGAAAAGGGAGAATTTTTGTGCCGAAATGCAAGGCAGTCGAATCGCTGCTGGTGGGGACGTGATCCCGCCTTTCTACCGTACTCAAGGAAAAAAAATGGTGATCCATCGGCTGTCCCATTGGAGCGGGTCCGGTAGCTCGTGCGGACAGAGTCCAAATGCACCTAATAAAGAGGCGTACTGTCACTAGAAAAAACAAGGGAAAAAGGTTGGTTGGTTGTATAGGTTTTAGTGGCACAAAATCCCTTGAGGAACATGCTGCGCCAAAACAAAGAACAAGGAAAAAAGAAAAACCCCGAACACGTTTCGGACCGCACAGAGTCCCTTGAGTCTCTGCATCGATGAGGTCAACGTGTGCGGTTCGGGGTAAGTGGGCTAGTAGGTTGCTTCCCATTGCTCTTCGGACCGCACAGGGTCTCGTGGGTCCGTGCGTCAATGAGGTCAACTTAGGGAGAAGAGTATTTTTCTCCATCCATCACGCCTTCACATTGACTTGAATTTCTCTTCTAGAAAAGAATTTCTTAAATCTTATAACTATCATGGAAAATGATGAGGTTGTATTGGTTAAGATGGAAGGGAGAGTATTTATTAAATTTGATATCAGCCCACCAAAGTATAAACAAAACTAATATTTCCCAATTAAAAACCAATGATATTGTCTTAATTAAAGACGGTAATTTACTCAGAAATTTCTGGAGTTTATGTGAAATTATAGAAATATTTTCTGGAAGAAATGGCAAGGTGGTGGCCTGTAAAATAAAAGCACAAAAATCAATTTTGAAAATATCTGTGCAGTTACTCTATAATTTAGAGATTAGTGACAATTGACTTCAATTAGTGAAATTATCATTGTAAACTTTTTCTTTTATTATTCAAGTTGAAGTGTGTATTATAAATTCGTAATTTGCCTTAAAGTATGTATATTCTTATTGTTCTTTGAAATTTGCATTTGATTTAAATGTAACATATCATATATTGTGATGAACCCCCTAGGTTCATGGGGGAGGGTGTGTATTACAAATCACGTGTGGCGAGCTGACGGCGCCGTTCGGCCGGCGCTAGAAAATCTTGTGACGCAATATTTTTCTAAAATCAGAAGATGCTCGGATTTGATGATGTGGGGAAGAAATGTAACTTCCTCGTAATATAAGTATCTTTTTTTATGTAAATAGTGTTGTGTTCATCTCGGTGATTTTGATTGTGAAATAAAAAAAAATGGAATCTTGACTATAATTTAAAAATATATTCACGAACTTTTAGAACTATAGCATCTCGGATAAATTTTTTTTCTCGAATTTTCATTTTAGTCATTGGTGCCGACAACCCGCGAAAGTGGATGATATTTCAATGCTTTGAGCCATTCACTCCTCTTTGTACCGAATTATTACTCAGGATTTTTTTCGGATGGTATTAGATGGTTTCTTATGATGAAGAAGATTTTATAATCTCTGATTGCCGGCAAGATTAATTTCTCGCCAACAGCATGCGCCAACGTTTGAGATTAACAATATAATGTTATTTTATATAAAGGCTCGTATTCTGTCATCTTTTTGATTAAAAAACGCCTAAAAAAGGTTTGATGTTGATGACTGTTTTAAATTTTCCTATTCCAGTCTTTGAAAAATAAGACATATCTTTGTCTTTTTTTATCAGCACGCATTTATCCAAACGCTCATGTAGCCTAGAGGACTTCATGACTTTATTTGAAAAAACTTCTTGCCAAATTAAGAACGTAGGTAACGACTTGTTTGTAAGAGAGTTCGTAGATCCATGTTCCAAGTACTCAAAACTGTTCTGTCTGCATTTCGTTTTCGATTAAGATATTTTAAAACATAAAAATGATCTTTATTTAAGTTTAAATAAATTTACTTTTGAAGAAATTTATATATAGAATGATTTTTATCACTTTCACTAAAAACGAGCAGATTTCTTAAACTGATTCAAATCACGGGTTCGATTAAAAATCTCTATTCAGGCATGTGTTGTCATAATTCAGATTTTCCGAAATACAGGTTGATAAAAAAAAATAAATTTAAAAGTTAGCGAGCCAATTATTGTGAACTTTTTACTCCTCAGTTTTTTATTCATAACGATTTTTAATGCGAATCACAGCGATTGTTTGTGTTCCGCTGTGATATTTTGACATTTATGATATGTTTTTATCCTGATATAATAAAACTTTGTTCCCCACGATTCTAGCCCTTCTTTGTATTCGAAGGCTATTTTTGCCATTAGTAAAATAAACTCCCCCCCTCCCCTCTTAGATCTAAGTTCGTCTGTACAGATATCCATTTAAAGATGCAATTAGGTTTTTGTTATGAAATGGATAATGCAGAGAAGATCAACTATTTTCATTATATTAATTCTCAACTACATAGCTATCCCATGACCGCCCTCTCCCTTGACAGTCCTAAAGCCCCCCCCCCCCCATTTTTCTCTGGACTTGCTACCTCCCTCCTGGAAGGCTCCAATGCCCACTGGCGGGGCGGCTTTGCCGCCCCCGTTGGGAATCTGTGGTTTAAAAGATCATTTAGAAACATGGAATGGCACCTCTAAATGTATATTTTTTTATTTATATTCTTGCATTGTTTTAAATCTGATATAATTTTCATCAAAGTTTTCTTTTTCTATTTAATATTCACGTGAAAATAATTGTCCTCATAGAAAGAAAATATTACTTGTGTTGTCAAAGAATTCAGAAAAATAGTGAAAAAACTACCTCAAAATATGAAATATAATAAGTCATTTACAGAGACACAAGAAAAAAAAAAATAATTCACTTACATTATGGTGAAAGAAGAAAAATAGTTTGCAGAGTATTTTAATGATATTAAGCTATTGAACATGTATTTAAACAGATCACTGAAATTCACTACGGTTGAGTTAGAACAGGATTCTCACAATATTTTAAGTTCATTTACAAGGACATACAAAAGAAATCAGTTACGATGCATTTTTTGAGTAATAATTGCTGAAAATGCATCTGCAGACGCTATTAAATTTAATTCTTTATTAGATTTGTTCGTAAGTATATAAATAGGTAAAACCTTTAGTCGTTGCCTGATCCGTCTATCTTTTTATTTGTCTGTTTGCATATAACATCGCAAAAATTACACAACCGAATCATTTGAAATTTTAAATATATATTATTAGAAGAATTTTGTTGAGTCATTTCAAATTTTACTAAAATTGGATGTATAGTTTAAATAAAAAGGCAATCAAAAATATTTCGTTACATTTGGTCGATGGAACAGAAAAATTTCTAGTGCTGATGTTACATCCGCCAAAGCATAATCATATTGTGATGCATTTATGAAGGGCACTAAAATATCCCTTTTGTAGAATATGCTGCTCTAACAATATTTATTATTCATTTATAAGGCACCATAAAAAAAAATTTCGTTACATAATGGTTTAGGGGCAATACGGACATTATTTTAAATTATGTTAAATTATTTCACATGCAATACAATTTATATACACTGCGTAAAAAAAAAAAAAAAAAAAAAAAAAAAAAAAAAAAAAAAAAAAAATGTGTTTTTATATTATTGAATTATTGATAATATTTTAACAGTGCAGATTTGTTAAACTATTCTGAATGTGTTGAAAAGGGTTTCATAATCTATACTTGACACATGATTTTTCCACCTTTCTTGTTAAACTTGGAAAGTGTTTCATAATCTGTGCTTGACACATGATTGTTACCCTTTCTTTTTAAACAAGACTTTGTGTGATTTTTTTTCACAAAAAAATATTTTTGAATTAGTTTGAGGAATATAGTTTGATTATTATCTAATACGAATAATTTTAATTAGTAAAATTCTAATTTACAATTTCTACACCCATAAAAAAGATTTGTTGAACTAAAAAAAAAAAAAAAAATGTTTGGTCCAACAAATCTTTTCGTTTAAATATAGGTCAATGGAAATTTTGTTTCAATAAATAAAACAAGTTGGAAATTGCACGTAAAGCGTAGCAAATGAGGTGCGTTCGTTGATAACGAAGTTTTAAAATATTCAGATCTTGCTGATATTGTAGAGCGTACTTTGGATACAGTATAGTGGTCGAAATCTTTGTGTTCCTGTAAATATGCAGGGAGTAATTTTTATTATACTTCATTAACGTATATCTTATTCATAAAATGTGAAGTAGTTTAATGTAATTAAAACACCCCCCAACAATGTTTCCCCGTATAGGATTATTTAGTGGAATACATTTGTGTGGCCCTGTAATTTAATAATAAATATTCTTTGCATCACAGATTGTGCAAAATGTATTTTTAGTACATATTTCATAGATTCATGTCAATTCTGTTATATTCAAATGAGTGTAACACCATTAAAATGCATTTGAAACTTTTTTCCCCATTGACCGTAATGTAACGGAATACTTTTGATTGTCCCTGTAATTGACCAATGCATCCGATTTTCATAACATTTCAAATAAATCGACAAAATTATGTAATAAATATACCTTTTAAATTTCAAACAATTAAAATGCATTTGAAACTTTTTTCCCCATTGACCGTAATGTAACGGAATACTTTCGATTGTCCCTGTAATTGATCAATGCATCCGATTTTCATAAAATTTGAAATGACTCGACAAAATTATGTAATAAATATACATTTTAAATTTAAAACGATTAAAATGCATTTGAAACTTTTTTCCCCATTGACCGTAATGTAACGAAATCCTTTTGATTGTCCCTGTAATTGATCTACCCATCCGATTTTCATAAAATTTGAAATGACTCGACAAAATTATGTAATAATTATGTATTTCAAATTTCAAACGATTCGGTTGGGTAGTTTTTGCGTTGTTATATGCGGACAGACAGACAGACGGACAGACAGACGGACGGACTGAGCGACAACAATAGGTGATACGTATTTACATAATTACGAACGCACCTAAAAAATGTTGTTGATTTTTTTTTCAATTTTTCGTCCTTAATTTTCATCCGAAATTCCTAATTAGAGGTCTTCACGGGCCGAACTTTCCAGGTCCGAGCCCGGCCCAGAAACAGGTTAAAAATTCGGCCCGAACTCAGCCTAGCCTGAGGGAATTTCTACAGAACATTCATCTTTACTCTTACGGAAGAATTCAGACCAAAATAACTTATTTTTTTTTTTTTTTCATGCTTATAATCTCCATCTATGCGGAAGTGCCGTAGGCTGCGATATTTATGCTTTTAATGAATCTTTGTTTGTTGTATGTAAATGTTTCAGTTATCATTAGAATTATGAATCCAGATTTCATATGGAGGCATAAAAATCTAAAAAGTGGTATATGGTAAAAGTAAAATCTTCTGAAACCGAATCACACTAGGAGGTAAAAAATACGTTTTCTTCTTAGCAGATATAAATGTTTAATGTAATTTTATTTACCCATCATACGTAGTATAGGGTAAGTCTTGCAATCGTTTTGAAAATCGAAAAATTTTTTTTGACGGATTTACACGTTTTAGACACTGGAGATTTCGAAAAACATATTTCTAGAAAAAAAATTGTCTTCCGTCTGTCCGTCTGTCTGTCTGTCTGTAAACGCTCTATCTCACGAACAAATTGAGATAGAGACTTGAAATTTTGTATGTACTTAGTATGTAAGAATGGGACGAAGCCTCTTGAATATCAGCAACCTCGATTATCCGGAACTATTTTTTCCGGATTCTCGAAAAATTCGTTCTGATGAAAGGTATATAAAAAATTTTGAATTTTTTTATACATGTAAAAGGCAATAAAAAAACACAAATTTTGCATAAAGAACGAAGTCGATCAGATTATTAGTTGTCGAGATATTTGTAATCCTGTTTTCCACATTCTTCGATTTTTCATGATCCTGTATTTCATTCAAATTTCAATTCAGAGGTATATTTTAATTCAAAATGAGACGCTTAATCCGACGCAGCAAACTGTTAGTTAATATGATTATTATTTTTGGAGTTATAAGGATGTTCATTTTACGTAGTTTGGTACTTCTTGACTAGTTTGGCGTTTTATATAATTTGTTGAAATTGGTGCAACAGCAATTCATTAATAGAGTATTACTATGTGTATTAACAACATTTAAATTTAGTTTTGGAATTGAAATACATTGTATAAATAGTTATCACATATTTTATTTTCATATGCATATAAATGATGGGTAAGTATTACGGTGGCCTCCAACGACTAGTATTATTTTTCTTGCGTATTGTTGTATTCATTTTGCATGGATGAACAGATAAAAAAAATTGCAGTTTTCAGTTTAAAAGAAAATTTCATCATAATCAGGTTTTTTTTTTTTTTTTCATGTGTTTATTTTAATAAGCCTAGTAATCTACAATTCTTTAAAAAGAATAAATTCTAATGTTTAATTACAGAATAATGACGACTTAAAAGTATACGCCTTTTTTTTTTTTGCAAAAATTTTTGGACCAAGACAAATTTTACTGATATATGAACAGACTTGTCCACATCGAAGAAAGGATTTTCATACAAGATGATTCAACTGGAACTGATTATTTTGGTCCGTGAAGACTAGGAAGAAAGGGAATCAGTCTCGGTTTCGTACGGAAAAATAAGTTAGGCCCGGCCCATTACTACAGGAAAAAAATTAAGGACCGAGTCTGTCCCGGCCTTCTCCCAATCTTCAACAGTAAGGCCCGAGCCCGGCCCGTGCAGACCTCTATGCATAATAGCGTAATAATAACGTCAATAATCCGTTTAAAATTGAAAAGTTTTTATTATCCAAAAATTATGTTAATCTTATATAGCTATATAAATCAATTAAACAAAATTACATGAGAGAGTTATGGCATATGGCTACTGCATACCCATTTAAATTTTGCAAAAATAACAAAATTTTGTTGGAATTACAAATTAAAAACACAAGACATTGGTAAGATCCAAATGAAATTGATGAAATTTTGTTAATGTTTTATAAGAGTGTTAACAGTAATTTTTTGTCTGAGCAACAAAAACGATTTCTTACTTTAACTAAAAAATCTGCTTAAAACAACCAAAATGTACTTAACAAAACATGTATTGTAGTTTTAATCTATTCCTTTTTCAGAGTATATATATCATAAATATATATTACAGAATATAATATCCCTAAAAAAAGCAGATAAAGTTTGTGCCAATAATATCACATTTAAAATTAATCTCAGTTATTCCTTCCGAAGAATACACAAATTATGCTTCTGATACCAAATTTCTCTTTATGAAATTTAATGAGAAAGAAAAAAGAACGTGTCAAGCATAGATTATGAAGCACTTTCAAACACATTCAAAATAATGTAACACAAATGCATCGTTTAAAAATTAAAATATTATGTCTCATTTCACCATATGGAAATATACGACGTATGTCAAAACCGAAATTCAGCTGTTCCTGTCTACAATGAGAAAATTATCTGCATTTCTTAGCAGCCCTGCATATGATATATAGATTTGTATCTAATAGCAACATGCATTCAAAATTTAGTTCATTTAAGAGATACATATATAATATTTCAGTTGAAAATTCCCCTAAAGAAAATAGTATGCGAATATTTTTTATACAGCCTTGTATATGTAGTATAGAGTTTATATAAAAAGAGTAATATGCAAAAAACTAATTAAATTAAAAAGCGCATACCGTATTTTAAAACGTACTCTTCAACAATTATTATGTAAAGCTGATTTTTGTGTGTGTGTTCCTGTAAATTAAATAAAGAATACTGCCCAGTTAAACTGGTGGCATTGAGCTCACAGGCTACAAATACTAATTGTACATTAATGCCTTATATTTTCAAGGATTAATTCCGTTCGAAAAAATAATTAAGAAGGAGAAACAGCTCTCCCCTTTCATCTTTTTTTATACTTAATCATTGAACCTCCTATACTATCAAAGACATGCTTTATCATATAAAAAATCTATAATCAAAATTCAGAGCAAATGAGATACTTCTTAATAAGAACCCATTTAGCATTTATATAATTTAAAAGGAGTTATCCCCCTCTTTTATACTTAATCATTGAACCTCCTATACTATCAAAGACATGCTTTATCATGTAAAAAATCTATATCCAAAATTCAGAGCAAATGAGATAATTCTTAATAAAAACCCATTTAGCATTTATATAATTTAAAAGGAGTTATCTCCTTTCCCCTCTTTTATATATTTTATATTATTTTATATCCCCTCTTTTATACTTAACCATTAAACTTCCAAAACTATTCAGAGATTTGAACGAAATCTGAAAATTCTGCTTAAAAAAACCATTTATATAAATTAAGGGGGGGGGGCATTAGAACCCCTGTTCCCCCTATTTATACTTATTCAATGAACACCTAATAACAGTCACGGAATCGCCTCATCAGAATGATTCTAATCTAAATTTTGAACGAAAACTTAATTCTGCATGAAAATCCCATTTATATCAACTAAGAGGAGGGGCATCAGCCCCCCCGTTCACCCTCTTATACATATCGAATGAACTCCAAAAACTAATCAGGGAAGCGCCTTGTCAGGATATACCTACATACAAAATTTCAAGTGGATCGGATATTTTTATCATGAGTTATCGCGTTACGCACGAACGCACGTACATACAGAACGGACGGGCTCGTAAGCTCTCAGGCTATGTTAGCCTGTGAGCCTTAAAATGGTAAGAATGTTCTATTTTAACTTTATCCAATTCAAAAACCAGTGATTTGTATTTATTCTATTAATTCCTTTCTCATACGTTATTTACAAAGACACAAAAATTTTGATTTTTCTAATTCCAAATTTTCTTTCAAAAGCGTTTTCCAAAGAACCTAAAACATCATTCACGAATTCAATTTCGTTCTTTTGATTTTAGTTTGAACTTCAAATATATTTTATGGCATGTGACGAATAAAAGTCCGTGCATTTCTACATCAAACAAAACAAATTCAAAATTTATACATTTAAAGCTTAGCTTTGTTGAAATACGAGTGTCAGACATTTAAGATTGTTTCTTTTTTCTTGTCAGATTTCGTCGAAAGTAATTTTCGTACAGCAGAAAAGGTTTTCGGCAAAACATCTTTTGAATTCCAGATGAGATGCCGGCGCTTTATCATATTTCCAATGTTAGTATGGAATGTTTTTTCCGTATATTTGAGAATGAAGGAAAGAATGTAAGAAAAACCACACTAAATGTATGTTTAAAATTCAACTTAAAATAAATGATTTAAACGAGAAATATTTTTGAATTTTTTTATAAATTTGAAATAAAAACAGAAAATTTTAATTAGTTTAATAAGTAATTATTGGCTGTAATAAATTGAAAGTAACTACCATGTAACGATATTATTCATTAATATATTAAAAAAAAATATGAAAATTAACTATGATAAATTACATTTGTTTTTCAAAAGAATAATAGAAAACGTAAATTATCAGTTTTAGGAAATTTCTGTTCGTGGAAAAAAGAAATTTCCTCCGGATTGTTACATAATTATTACTTTCTCTCTCTCTTTTATATATTATTTTGGTAGGGTAAATAGTTACGAATTAAATACTTCAACACACGCAGACACCTATACCGGGTGGTTCAGAACTATATGTCAAAAATGGAAAGAAAGGTAGAGAGGACACCAGGGCTTACACCATTCCTAAAATGTTCACATTACGGTACCCTTATTTTAACCCTTTATCTAAGAAATTATGAATTCATGAAAATTTTACATTCTAAATCATTTTACGTAAAATATTTAAACTAAATTAAAAGATTTACATAATCATTTAATCATATTTTGAAGGATTTTAGATGGATTGAAAGATAAAATGCACAAATATGATGTTCTTACAAAATAAATATAGAAATATTTCCGAATTGAAAAATCCCCATCCTCCTCCCTCAGTGCCAAGAAACCTGAAAAGATACAAAGGCAAATAAAATCATCCTTTTAAAAATATTTTTGTTTCGTGCAACCAATAATGCTTTTGGAACAAAATAAAGTAATATATCTATAGCTCATTCTAAACAGTATTAAAACTAATTGACGTATTACAAGAATTTTATTAATAAGTAATTTTTAATGGTATTTATAACAACCGTCGGTAGATAAAGGGTTAAAACGTCAAACTTTACTATAGACTTCTATCGTAGATATTAAAGGAATCTTACACAAGGTTTTCTGATTCAAAAAGAGAAGAAAATTATTTGAAGAGTAATATTTTAATAGTTTTCTTACAAAAATTAAACACAAACCAAAATTGAAATTATTTGAAAACATCCAAATAAGAATTTAAATTTGTAAGGTACTGAATCCATTAAGATTAAATTTAATATTTTGAAAAGAAATTGAATTAATTATCTTTTTTTATCTTCTTAAATTCTTGTCGTTGTTTGTAAAAAAAAAAAAAAAAAAAAAAAAAAAAAAAAAAAAAACACTGTTTAATATTAATTGTCTTGTTCTATCAAGCAAGTTATTTCACTTGGGTAAATTTATTTTTATACTAGTCAATGAGGCTACTGATTAGTTTAAATTTATTTTTTCATGAAATGAAACATATTGTATATTAACCTGAAACATGGTGTACATTAACTTAAACACATATGCTACATTATATGTTCCCAGTTACAAAACTTTTGCACTTTTTTTGATAAAGTCATGAATTGTCAAACTAAAATTGAAACTATTTGAAAACATCCAAATAAGAATTTTTAAATTTTTGTCAAATCCAGTATTGTCAAACAATTTATTTCACTTAGGTGGTTTTATTTTTATGCTAGTCAATGAGGCTATTAGGTAGCTTTTATTACAAAAAGTAAAAAGCTACCTATTGCAGCTGTCCAGAGGAAAACACTTAAGTTGGAAAACATTTTTCTTTTATGTGTTAAAACATAAAACAACAATTCCAGAACACTTTTTATTTTTTTTATATCTTAAAAAATGACTGAGTTATAGCACTTTGAATTTATAGTATGGCTGACATTTGGAAACGATCTGATTTTTGTCACGTGATAACACGTGTATTTATGAATCGATTTGGATGTAACTTGGTGTCTACATAGAGGCCTGTATATAGCCTGTATAAAGCTCATACAGAGGCCTTTACCGAGTTCGTTAAACAGTTCCATCCGCCATCTTGTTTCAAAATGGCGGCCGTTTAATTTTTTTTAATTTAAAATTTAAAATTAGATACAAAAGTGAGAAATTGAAAAAGATTTTTCTTTTGTGTGTTTGACCTTGATACAAAGATTCTAGAGCATTTTTGTTTCATCTATATCTCTAAAAATGGCTGAGTTATAGCGCTTTCAATTTCCAGTATGGTTGACATTTTGAAACGGTCTGAAATTTGTCTCGCAATAATACGCATATTTATAAACTGATTTGGATATAACTCCGTGTGTACATATTACGTACCAATGTTTTGACCGAGTTCATTGGCCAACTTCATTCGCCATCTTGTTTCAAAATGGCGGCCATTTAAGTTTGTCAAAAATCTTTTAAATATAAAATGATGTACAAAGAAAAAAATTAGAAATTGGAAAAAGGCTCTTTCTAAAGTGTTTGATCTTAATAATGAATTTCGGAGTATTTTTTGCTTTGTCTTTAACTTAAAAAACGCCTGAGATATAGCAGTTCGAACTTCTAATGGGGGTGACATTTTTTAAAAAATCAATTTGCCCGCGAGAGCGCTCGTATTTATTAATCGATTTCGATGTGAGTGTACATGTGCACATGAATCAAGATTTCGACCAAGATCATTGTTTTGTTTTATCTATCATGTTAATTTAAAATGGCATACACTTCAAAATATCGTGGAATTTGGCAACCTTATAAATCACATAAATTAAAACCAACTTGAATAAACGATGACTAATTTCTTAAAATTTCCATTAATATTCAGTTTTTGACAAAAATTTAGCATTCAATCTTATATAATCGGGTTCCACTAATTTGATCTTCGTATGTTTAAATAATATAACTTAATTTAAAACAAATAAATAAATAAATAAGGTATATGAAAGCTACCTCTTCCTCCCGGTACTGTCAAGTCATGAATTGCATACAATTTATGCATAAGAAGTGAATATTTTTTAATACATTAAAAGTACAAATTTTTTTGTAATTAATACACATTTTGTATGCATACAAATAAATTCTTATCCAATGTTTTCAAAAACTGCGCACATTATTTACATAAAATAAGTGCACATTTGATATTTGCAAATTAGTTTCATTTTTTGTATAAAAGAGCATTTCCAGTAAATTTCCTGAGTAATGGACACCTCGGAACGAGGAATTTGTGCGTTATTCGGCGGTTTTTGCTATTTACAGTTTAAAATGTACAATCTTGCAGATGTTGAAAATGGAAAATTAGAGGTGTCCGCTTACCATCTAAATCAATTTAAGTAAAAATATATCCTTATTACTAGTTGTATTATTTATAAATGATGAAGCATAAAGAACGTCATAATAATAAATATATTGACTAATACTACCATTTCTACATTGAGGGGAAAACAAAAATTTGTATTTTACACAATCTAAAACCAAATTAAAAGTCATGTTCAATTAATTCTACTCGAGACCTTACGATAGGCCCCAAACGAACTAATGAATATTATTCAACCATATAATGAATATACATCTGAATACAGCAAGCCTTATTGTGAATGATGTTTTCTACACTGTAAAAAAAAAGAGTCGATCTACTAAAAGAACTTTAGTGATCCAAAAAATCCTTGTAATTACTAAAAAATTTTTAGTAATCTTAGTCGGTTACTAGAAAATCTATAAGAATTACTAGAAAAGAGTTAGCAATGGATAGAGTTAATAGTTTTACATTTTTTAATAGCTATTACTACAACGCACTTGGTGTGGCCTTGATAGCATAGTGGTTATAGTAACGGACTCCAGGCTAAAAGGTCCCGGGTTCGATATCGGACACCGCCAAATACGTCCCGAATGTATGTAGTGTAAGTACTCGTTAATAAAGGGAGTATGAAAATCCTGTAAGAGCAGGTAGCAATTTTTTGGTGCTGCCATCTATTGCGGTTTTGCCGAAAATCTATCGCTTCAGAATTTTGGATGCAGCTCGAAGGAAGTTCCTGTCCTTCAGTCGCACGTAAAGGTTATTAAAAATAATTTTGGAGCTATTACTAAAATTTTCTTGGTGGCTCATACTAAAAATTTTTAAGTTAGTTATACAAAAAATTCTTTTGTTCAGTTTACAAAAGAAATGCTTGTTTCACTTGCAAAAAAAAGTTTGTAATGGTTACTAAAAAATTCTGTGGAATACAAATTTTCTAAAGAATTTTTAGTAACCTTTTGAATTTTTTTTTACAGTGTACGTTTTAACAAAAACTAGATTCATCTTTAATGTTTAGATAAAAAGTACGCATTATAGGTAAAACATATTTTTTCAGTACCTAAATCTCTTCCTTTAAAATTGAAAATTTATGATGAGCCAAAATACACTAAGGAAATTAAAATCGCGAAAAAACTATTATTATTTTTTAAGTATGTAAGGAACTTTTTAATGAAAAATACAACTTCCGATAAGCTATTGTTATTTTCATTTAATATCTAGTGACCTTTTTATTGAAACTTTGAGTAACTAAATGAAATTTGTTTGTATTATTTTATGACTTGAATGCACCTGTTTGTTTTTGTTTAAAAATTTATTTCATTTCATGAATAAAGCGTTTTTATGTTAGTTTCTCTTTTCACTTGTAATTGAAAATTCATCGGAATTTAAAAACATTACTTCTCTATGAAGATAAAACATGTTATTCATTAAAAGAAGATTATGTCATGTTATTATATTCAACCTTTCCAAAGCTATTTCTTATTGTTAAAGTGCAGTTTTACAATTATGTAAACTTACTGATTATAAATAAATGTTTCAGTACATTTTCATGTTGTTCCATTTCCGTACATTTTCATGTTTCCATGTTTATGTACATCCATGCATTTTTATTAAAAATGCAGAATAAAAGTACCGTATGTAAAAAAAAGTTATAAATTGTATGAAGAATGATTTTTTATGATATTTTCTTGTTTTACAAATTATAAAAAGCTGTTCGAACCATTGCTATTTCACTTATGGACTGCCTGCATATTCTTACCGTTTTATCTTTAATGTATAACATTGATTAAATGCTGATATTTTTAGTTGAAATGTAATACAAAATGATGAAAAAACTTAAAATCCAAAGAATATATTCATGACCTTTCAAAAAATTTAGAGTTTTGAAATTTTTTTCGTAGAATTTCATGTTTTATTCAGACAGCGTGCACTGAATTTAACTAAATATGTTTCGCTTCTCCATGGAACAACATATTACTATATTACTTTTATCCATGCACCGAAATAAGAGTTTTGCAATATCTTCAAAATTGACTGAAATATATGAAAGAAATTTATAAAAAAACATAATTTTAAGTTACGATTTTTACATTCGAATACTTATAAAACATTACTCAAAGCTTATATTATAGTTTATAAAACAGGGATTAATATAAAAAATCTACTGACGAAATTGCGTTGAAACACGTCTAAATCAATTCATGGAATAAAGTTTGAAAAACTTGGAAATAATTAAAAAAAAATGACTTTTTAGAAATAGTGTGTAAATTTATCTTTTATATCCTTCGAATACATACAAAAATAATCTGTAAGTGTAGGTTAATAAATACATATTAATTGACACTTCTATATTTCTTGTTATTATGAAGGTATCAACCATAATAAAACGGACAGTATCCAGAGTATTCTGTAGCATGATCTAATTAAAAGAATGACACCAAATTTTATAAGAAGAATAAACATGACTAAGATAAAAAATTCTGAAAAAAAAAGTTCCAAAAGTTATATTTAAGGGAATATGTGACGATGTACAACAGAAAAAAGTTAATGCAGAATCAATGCTGATATAAAATTACCTTTTATTTAGCACATTTAAAAATTTTAGTATTGATTCTGCATTTTTTTAATTTCTGCCTTTTGTTACACAGCGCCACTTTTTCCCCTGGTGGTGATTTTAGTCCTTTTTTGTTATTGCGTCGTTCATCTCCCATCTTGTTTAATCTTCTTACAAAATTTAATACCATTATCTTAATTAGAACACTTTGAAAACTATCAGTTAATTATGGCCATCTTGTAAAAAAAAAAAAAAAAAAAAAATAAGAAGAAATTTTTGCACAAAAACATTATTTATATTTTTCCTCGGCATCTTACGTCCAGTTTTGGTGCTTGGCTCATTATTTTTTTTATTTTAAATCGGTCAAAACTCTCTAGTATTCGTAAAAACAAAACTAAAAATGATTTCGAATTAAAAATGATTGCTCTTTGGTATAAAAAATCTTTTAATTTTTTTTTAAACCGTCATTTTAATGTAGGCATTTGCCTTAAGAAACATAAAATAAGTATATCAAAGTTATGTTACACATACACATTAGGGTGGGGCGAAAAAACAAAAGTTTTTATTTCCGAATCGCTATAGTGCGGAAAACTTGCTATTCGTAACTACAAGAAAAACTAAAAATTATTTTTTCAATTCGGACTTTATCTTCCAATCGCGCAAAACCACCTTACAAATTAAAAAAAGTTAAAATTTTCCGATTTTTGCAGAATTTTTTTAAAATATTACATATACATGTATTTTATCACTATAGTGAAACATATTTGCATATTGTACGGTTTAATAATAATAAAAAATAAGAAATTGCGTTCAGAGAATATTTTCCAATCGCGCAAGCTCATTAAAAATCGAGAAAAAATCTATTTTCAGTGATTTTGATGCATTCAGAAAATAATTAAATAAGTTCAGTTTGTGGTCTCATATTAAAATTTAAATGGATATTCTTATCCTGTACCAATACAGGTCTAATACATAATTATATTGCTATAAGCAGAGACACTATAGCAACGCTGTGGAAGACACCTGGAATAAAACTGTGTTGAATCTGAGAGACATCGAAGAGTCAGGTTTTTGATGACGACAGTTCTTCATTAAAACTTCAATCAATCATGTAAACTGGTTTAAAAATATTTCCATAACAGCATCCAGTTGATTACTATTCAGAGCAAACTTTGTTAAAAATGATTAAGAGAGTCATAAAAGTATTTCTTTAAAAACAGTATTGAATTTCATTACACCGGGAGCTTTTCAAAACTAACTTAAATTTAAATTATAAATAAAATCATTCATTTAAAACATCATAAACGAAAAACTAAATATCTTATTTGAACTTAAACTATAATAACTTAAATCATAACAACTTGACGGAAACAAAAAGAGAGCGAGCAATGAGTCGATCAGGGAATGGCATTTATACTATCTCAGGAACGGGACGGACGATTCCACTTCTGAAAAAGGGTAGTTCTAAGATTAGCCGATTACGGAACACCTAATGCCATATATCAAAGCCTCATGTCGAAACTTTAGTTAATTTATTTTTAAACTCAAAATAGCCATAAGTGACAAGTAAAACCGGCTGTTAGCCAACAAAGCCCCCCCCCCCCACTTGTCACTTACGAAATACAATTCAAATAACAGTTTAGAAAAAACGAAATCCCAAAATTCACTCTGAATGTACAAAGGTCAAACAAAATCCAGCATAAATTTACTATTACATCTTTAATCTTCTTATCAAATCAAACAAATCATCTAAAAAGAACATGTCGCCATATAACAGTAACATACAATCTATAAACATTAAACTTTAACAAGAGTTATAACATTAATAAGAATTATAACATTAACAACACAAAAATTTTACCCTTATGCATCTAAAATCAATATTTCCAACCAAAGTACCTAAAATTTAACTCTGGTTTAAACTTCATCAATAGTTCTTCAGCTTCAATTAACATTTCTAATACATTACTAGATAAATTCAAAATTTTCTGAAAAGCAGATCTTTTCAATACAAAACTTTACATAATTTATTTTAACAGTTTTGATAACTATAAACTTGATAAAAATCAATATATGTTCAAAAATTTTAACTATCACATTCATCCATCATCTTTCATCCTTCATCATACATGGGACCATGATTCCATTCTCTTTCATAACCTACAATATACTCCATAAATATTTAATTCATACAAATTCAAGTTTTACTATATATAATATGTAAAATTCTCAAAGCAAAAATACAAGTTACATTCAAAACTATTTTATAAGAACTGAAAAAGGATTACTTTCCTTAAAATCAAATTTAACATAAAGTATTAAACCAATAAAGTTCAAAGTTAATATCAATAAATTTTTTAACATGTTAACTTAATGAAATTGATTTCATATGTAGTTAAACCATTAAATTCAAGTTTCACAAGTGAACTATTTGGGTTCACTTGTGAAACTTGGTTCTCTTGAATAAACTGAATTGAATTTCTATACATCAAATTAATTTCTATACATCAATGTAACAAATATTCTTTGTACCATACATTGTGCAGAATGTATGTTTTAGTATGTACTTCATACATACATATCTATATCATTATGCTCGAAAGACCATAAAAATGCATTTGAAAATATTTTTTTCCATTGGCTGAAATGTAACGGAATACTTTAGATTTTCCCTGTAATTAAATTATGCATCCGAATTTCAAAAAAATTTCAAATGACTCGATAAAATTATGAAACGATTATATATTTGAGATTTCAAACGATTAGTTGGATGGTTTTTGCTTTGTTACATTCGGACAGACAGGCAGACAGGCGTGCAGCGGACGGAAGGACTGAACGGGGACTATATGTGCTAAGTATTTACATAATTACGAACGCATGTAAAATCAGCTCGTTCTTCATTTTTGACATCAGTGTATGTGCATTTTAAGATATAAAATTGCCTGAAGTGCATAATCAAATATTGAATACAATCTTCATTGAACAGTTCAAATCTTTCGAAAATCAATAAATTGATTATTTTATAATTAGTTTGATACAATTTCAGATTGATATATGCATAAATCTTGTATCTATTTATCAGTAAAATTTATGGTCATGTTTCGCCAATTTCTAATATTTTATATGCAACCCAATTCTTATCGATCTCATCGGATATATATGAGATTTTCGTAAATTTCTGAAATCTAACGGCTTGTGGCATATGTTAAATTATTACAAATGATTATGTAAGAGGTATAGTTTAGTAAGGATATTAATTAAATTAAAACTTTATCGCATATTGTCAAAAGTTTTATTTTGTTATGTGAATGTTCTTGAGATAGTTAAAGCTAGCCGCCCAAAAGAATATTTCAGTATATCAGTAAAGAAGCAAAAATATAGTAAAAATACAAAAAGATAAAAAATAAATAAATATTATCAATCAATTATTTTTTTATCAATTATTATCAAATAAATAGGCATAAATTACAATATTTCAGTACTAAAATATTTTAAGTAAAATAAAAATTTAAAAATGTTGATTATTAATAAAATAGTAAATATTAATCATGATCTATTGCAATATAAAAGGTATATTTTGTATGAAATTAAACATAATTTTATAAACTTTTGAACTTTACTTTTCACTTCTGTGAAATTAACATATATATATATACAAAACCCAGAGAAACCACACTTCCAGCTTTCTAAAAACGAAATCCAAATATAAATAAACATTGATTGTAAAATGAAATACTCAAAAATGAGTACATCGATGTACTCATATCAAATTAAGTACGTTTGGATCAAAAATGAATACATCGCTTTCTCAATTTTGAAACATCATATCTTATCAAATCCAAACAGACGATAAATTTGTACCCTGAATTGTTTATTTCACCCATGGCGGCACAAAAGATGCTAGTTAATGTCAATATTAAATTATGCACTGTATTATAAAATAATTTAAATGATTTATGATGATGTAAATAATGCCTTAGTCATAAAAAAGCTCGATTTGGGTATTATGCAAATACTTTTGCTATTTTTCTTAATAAATAATCAATCAAGCGTTTATTGTTAATAATTTTGAGCAGGAAATAAGTGTGAGCATATTTTTAATTTAATTTGTAAATTCAGGGGGCAGCTCACAGTGATTTATATTTGAATATATCCATGGAATCAAAATTGAGTATATGTGTTTATCAGCTTTGAATACATTTGGATTGAAGCTATTTTGAGTAGGTAAATAACTTAAAATTGCTTACTTTCTACTCAATTTTGAGAACCCCTTTTTTTCAGTGTAGTCAGATGTGGTCATTCCAAAACTTTTTTCTATCTCTTACAAGTTAATAACTTTAAAATACGCTATCACAGTGCAAATTAAAATTGCAATCTATGCCCATCGTGAGGATTTTAATGGTATGAAATTCCGCGCATCAGTTTTGTGAAATAGGATTATTGCGATTATAGATAAAAATGAAGCATAAATGTGCCACCTGTTGTGCTATTTACACCAACATATAATCAGAAATAAAATGTATCCAAATAAAATCTGAACCTGAAGTTCAATCAAAATTCTTGCATTAGATTTGAGTTAGAGCTATGGCAAGAATCGAGAAAAAATTCAGAATAACAGCTCTACTTTTTTTGGGCGACTGATACCAAAACGTAAAGATAATCACTTTACATCGAAGATTAACTGAATCCAATGTTTATGATAATCCGTGCATAAATTCTTCAGATAGAGCTATTGCAGAAATTGTGAATAAGACAGCACAGCAACGCCACCTGTTGTGCTTTTTACAGCAAAATGCAAACAGCTTCTATTCATGTCAAGAATTAAACGAATCTGATCTTTGGGAAAAATCCGTGCAATAGTTCTTCAGATAGAGCTATTACAGAGATTGTAAACAAGACAGCACAGCAGCACCACCTGTTGTGCTTTTTACACAAAAAGGCAAACAGCATTTATTCATGTCAAGAACTAAACGAATCTGATGATTGGTAAAAATCCGTGCAATAATTCTTGAGATAGAGCTTTTGCGGATATGATGAAAATGACTGCATTCAGCGCCACCTCTGGAGCGACTCGTACCAAGATGTAAACAATATCTATTTATGTCAATGACTTTGAAGTTTGGTATTAATCCGTGCATTAATTCATAAGATAGAGCTATTGCAATAATCGCGAAAAAGACATCATAGCAGCGCCACCTGTTAAGCAATTTACACTAAAATTCAAACAGCAGTTTACTGATGCAAAGAACTAATGAATCTGAAATTTGGTGAAAATCTGTGTGTTATTTCTTGAGAGAGAGCTGTTGCGGAATATCGTGAAAAAATCAGCATAGCAGCACCACTTATACAGCAATTTACACCAAAATTTAAAAACCATCCATTCATGTCAACGAATTTCCAAATGTAAAATATGGTGAAAATCCCTCCTTTAGTTCTTGAGATAGAACTGGTTTGCAAATCATCAAAAGGGCAGCATAGTGGTGCACTTGTTGAGCAATGTACACCAAACTGTAAACGGCATTTTTTCATGTCTAGCTCTAAAAGAATCTGAAGTTTGGTGAAAATTCCCCCAGTAGCGCTTGAGATAGAGTTAGTACAGAAATCGTAGAAAAGGCAGCATAAGCACCAGCATATTTTAAACGATTTATACCAAAAACTAATCAATTTATATCAAGAAATATCTGAATGCCATTTTTTATTAAATTAGTTCTTGAGATAGTGCACCCACAAAATATCACATACAGAGAAACAGACGGTGCCACAGGCTCACAGACAGACATTTTGTAAAAACACGTTTTTTGGAATCTCTGAGCCCTAAAACGTGCAATTCCGTCAAAAACAGGATTTCGAAAATTTTCACGAGTAAGGCAAAAAGATGAGGGGTTGTGTCCATATATCCACTGATTAATGGCAGTATAGAATGCACAATATGGCAGGTACTACTATATTTGGATAAGCAACTGATTTTTTTGCTTCATTTTGGGAATAACGGATTTTGAGTTGGTTCTATAGACGATCACTTTCAGAATTTTCAAGCTATGTTTTTGAAACTTTTACGAAGTTGCTCTATGCATTTAGCTAACACAATATGCAAATGAGATTTTTATATCGTTGATGCAAGCGCAATGAAAAGATACTTACTAAAACTGCTCATTTTTCATACGATTTTTATTATTTTTTAATTCTGATGACAAGATATTATGTACAATACTGTTTGTCATATTTTCAGAAAAGAGTATTATTTTATATTAAGAATTCTGCAAATAATATGCAAAAAAAATTGGAAAATTTTAAGATTGTTTATATAGAAACCTTAATTTCTCTACGAGTGTACATGCTATCCACATTAAAATAAACACAGCATATTGCAATGAGCCCTTAATCATAATTTACAGTTTGAGCACTTTTGATACGTTAGTTTTGACAGGGTTATCCAAAAGATATTCGTACTTTTTCAATTTGTTGACGATCCCCTATAGTGTTTCGGAATAAAAAATCTTCACAGAAATGTGTTACTTGTATTATTATGTTTACACACTTTGAGTTTCAGGCTAATCTCTCATGTATTTTTTTAGATATTTAATAAAATGTCTAAAATCGCAAGTGGCCGGTCATCTTTGGCCATATAGTGTAATCTGTCGGTAATTTTAACCAAATCAGTTTAACCAATTTTGAAAGCATGATTCCTTCCTCAGAAAACGAATTATTACAGATGAAAATTGGAATCACTAGATGTAACATATAAAATAACATCAAATCTTATAATACATTAGTTTAGAATTTACCAACCCTGATATAAACATATATATTCGTCAGAGCAGAAAATGAGAATGCTTAATTTTCTAAATCACTTGCCGCTTAATGTCACAAAATAAAGTGAATTTCATTTCAGATGCACCTTATAGAGCATCTGATCTTACATCAATATAGAATTCACATTACATGTATTCATCATTGATGTAAATGAGAATGCTTAATTTTTAAAATCACTGGCCATTTAACGTCGCAAAACAATGCGAACAATCAATTTTGTTGCTCGGTCAGAGCATTATAACAGTAATCTTTGTTCAGTTCACCATATTATTTACGGAATTACAGTCTACATTTTTTACACACCACACTTGTTTCTTATAGTTTTTATTTTATTATTTTTGCTTTAAGTCGAGAATATCAAAATCCTTAACGTAAATATTAATGATAAATTAAAAAAAGATATCATAACCCTTTTCTAAGCTTAATGAAGTCATTAGTAAAATAATATTATCAGTGCGGGAAAATCCAATGTATTGCATTTGCAAATTAGGAGATTCGTAGATAACAGCAATAAAATGTGCATATTTTTGTAATTTTTAAATGTTCATTATTGAAATTTTTAATCTATCACAATCACAAAACCCTTTTTAAAATACTATATAAATTTTAAGTCATAAAAATTCTCCTGAAAGAAAGCATTTAAAAGAGTAAAGTAAGTCAAGTCTATACATTAGGGTGGAGCGAAAAAAATTTTTTTTGGAAAATCAAAAACGGGTAGGTGCCAAAAGTTGCCTTTATACTAGTACATCAACTGTGTGAAATTTTACCGCTGAAAAAAAATGGCTTGAGTCTGCGCTTTTGCTCCAAAAATCGAAATTTTGGGTAAAATTTGTCATTTTTTGACATTTTTTCAAAAAAATTAAAAAATTCCTACAGAGCTGGTTAGTATTTAAAAGTGTTGCTTAGATCTTTATATTTATCTGCTTAACATATTTAAACTATAAAACAATTACCTGTAGTCTGTATAATTGAAGCAAATCTGACAACTTTTTGTGAAAAATCAGCGTTAACCTCTCTATTGGAGCATACAACGAAATGTTGTTTTGAATGCATTTCTTACCTAGTTGCTTTCAAAACTACTGTGTATATAACTCATAGAGGTAGTTGCATTATCCCACCCTTCTCAACCATCCAATCATCTAGGCCCAGTGTTTTATTTATGTATTGAATTGTTATTTTTTTTTCCCGAAGACGAGTATAAGTTTTCTATATATCAAAGTAATTTATCTCTTCTTTATATTCACTGACTTTGGATGATTTGGATCATGCTGGTGTGACCTGCTGCACGTATATTTTTTTTACCATGTATAACAGAAGAGAAGCTGAGCAATGTATTGGGTATGTTCTTAATTGAACCTATTCAGCAGTCTATTATCTTCATTAAAATTTCATGCAATTAGTACATTATGATTGGAAGTTTTGTTATCACATCATTCTTTCAATCAATTACATTTTATATGCAATGATTTGATTAAAAATTGATTGTATGAATTTAATTTCTAGTATGTCATCATTTATTAAACCTATTACATTGAATATATGCTGAGAAGCTAGCTGTTTAATATTATAACGATTGTCACAGAGGATTGCAAAAAAATTTGCAAAAACTACTTGTTGTAAAACAACAATATTTCTAAAGAAGTTTTAGTATGCTTTATGTCGTTTCCTGTGTTGTTCCGTAGTCTAGTAATTTCTAATAAGATTTTAGATATATTATTTAGGTGTGTAGTACATTTGGTATAAAACATCCCGCGGTATAAACTTGGATTATACATTTTGTAAGTGAACATATAAACGCTGATTGACAATCTGTGCTTATATAAAGCGGAAAATTTTATTAACTTTATGAGCTGTCTTTTGTGTGAGATGTTTTTTAAATTCCTATTCCCCATTCTTTCTGAGAAATAGCTTTCCTTATGAATTAGCTTTGCAATCTCCGACAGAAATTTCTAGTCTGTTCTGAGTATCTTTTTCTCAATTTGAGAAAATAATTTTTCAAAATTATTCTCTATTTTATAAATAAAATTGCAATAGGAACTGAATAGTACGCAGACAAAGATTTTCCTTATTGATCCGGTGAATCCATGTAGCTTAGAACGTTTTATATCGACTTCTCAAATAATTGACGTAGAGGGAATTCACTGGAGTTGAAGTAGCGAATGATTCAATATTATACACAATTCTGAGCTTAACCCATGCAAAATGGTTCACAATGACAAATAAAATTCTCCTAATTTTAAATGAGCACTTATAGTCGATTAGAATCCGTACATTCCCTCATAAAGTACTATGCATTATAAGTTTATGCCCAGGACATTTCACGGTCAAATGTTGTCCGCTCATAAAAAGGGGATCTAAAAGTTAATAGGAAATTACCTGGATACGAAAACACTTAGAAAACGGCATAAAACTAATGCAAAAAAAAGTTATTTACAACAGCGATTGTTTTACACATGGCGAACAAATTTTCATTTCAATTCTCTCTGACGATCACCATCACATGAAACAGCTCGCTTCTCAACATATAAAAATGCTAAAGTAGAATAAATGATGGCATACTTATAGTTGAAATATCTGAAATCATCTTTGAAGCAAATCATTACGTAAAAAAAATACAATTGACTGAAAAAATGTTGTGGTAACAGAACATCCAATCACTATTCATCAACTGAATGTAAGTTTGATAAATATAATAGATGGCCGAATAGATCCCTTTAATAATATTCCCGTGCATTACTCTGCTTGTCATTTTTTTTGTATAAATTGTAAAAATATACATGAAGATAGTTACAGCAGCATGTGGATGCAAAGAACAGATGAACAAGGTGGAAGGATCGAAAACATGCCAAATTTTTATAAAGAAAATCACAAATCAATGTATAAATAAAACACTGTACTAAGATGATCGAATAGTTGGGCCGGGTGGTATAGGAAATATAGCCACCTCCACGACGCATGTCCAAGGTAGTTTTGAAAACGAGAGTTGTATTAAAAACAATAATTCGTTGTATGACCCAATAGAGTGGTAATGCTGTTTCCTTACTAAAAGTTGTCTGTTTTGCTCCAGCTATAGGGAATAAACATATTGTTTTATAGTTTAAATATGTTAAGCAGATAAATATAAAGGTCTAAGCATCACTTTTAAATACTAACCAGCTCTGTAGGAATTTTTTAATTTTTTTGAAAAAATGTCAAAAAATGACAAATTTTACCCAAAATTTCGATTTTTGGAGCAAAAGCGCAGACTCAAGCCATTTTTTTTCAGCAGTAAAATTTCACACAGTTGATGTACTAGTATAAAGACAACTTTTGGCACCTACCCGTTTTTGATTTTCAAAAAAAATTTTTTTTCGCTCCACCCTACTATACATATATATATTGAAAAAAAAATAGAAAATTAAATATTATTAATAAAACATTATTCCATAAAAATCTGTATTAAAATTTTATTCCATAATTTTAGGATTATGAAGCAGGTCATTTCGTTTGACTGTTCTCCTAACTATTCACGAATGATTTTTTTAACTATTTAAAAACAATATAATTAAAAATTTATTTGCTTGTCAAAATAGATTCTAGGTACGGAACAACGAGAAACATTTCTAAAAAGACTTATCTTAAAAATGTATAAAAAAATTGATTTTCAAAACAACAAATGAAAAAAAAAAAAAAAAAGAAAAAAAACGAATTAGAAACGATCTGTAAGAGTGCCATATATCATTTATCACACTACCATCACAAAACTGTTTATTTCCTACGAATATAATTAAAGACCGATAATTAATATCGCATAATCGTGCTTTATCACTGTATTTACTCGTGCATAACGCATGCTTTTTTCCAGACATTAGGGCAAAACTTCCTAGGTGCGCGTTATACTCGGAATATTTTTTTACTGCTGGATGTAATCACACTATATACATATGAATCTTGAAATATATTCAAAGAAGAAATAATCACTTGGAAAATCTTATTTAATTGAAGTAATACTGCATCTTTTTTTTCACTCCTTGCACTTTTTTAAACAACATAGCTATTAACATTCTTTAATGCTAATTAGCAGTTCTCACTGCCATCATTCAGTCTCTACCCGAAGCCTAAAAATGTATTTTTTGCCTTGTTTTCTCCACGTGTAATGCTTGTTTTGACTTTGTTTACTGAAATTTATTTATTTATTTATATGCATATCAAATTTACGTGCGCATTATATACGAGATTTTAAAAATTCGCTATTTTTTTTTTTTTTTTGTAAAGTACGGGCTGCGCAATATACATGAATAAATACGGTATATTAACTTGGGCTAAATGGTTAGCAATCTTTAATATCCTATATCTGGTAATACATATTTATTACATTTATTTTTAATGATACACTGCAAATTCCCAGCACACATTGAGAACACATGTGAAACACTTTAATTGAAAAAAAGTGTTCCAGTTACCTTAATGTGTACTGAAATGTGTTCCGGATGTGTTCCACTATAAAGAAAGTGTTCCGACAGTGTCCTGAAAGTGATCTGCCCAGAATATTTGTTAAATCTAAACTTGGGAACACATTTAAGAGCAGATTGGGAACACATATGGGCACACTTGTGAAATCATGGCTTTCTTTGTTACAACGATGACGACCATAAGGAGTCTTGATCGCAATCAATGTGGATTTCAAGATCAATTTGGTAAGTTAATTTTTTTTTTTTTATTTGCTTATTTTTTGCATGCATGTATATAGTGATTATTTCTTTTGAGGCTTTTATAAATTCATAAAAACCTAGAGAACAAGAATAATAGGTGCATTGTGTGTGTGTGGGGAGGGGGGAGGGGGTGTAACATTAACATGGAAAAGAATTTTGTGCTTAATTAATTCAATTTCATATTCAATTCCACTTTCAAATACTGATCGTAATGACGTACAGTGCTATCAGGAATTGGTGAATTAAGAGGAAAGGGTTGTCATGTAATTCCCCCCCTCCCCCTTTCACAGGGCCGTGCAGAGAGACCACGTGTCCTGGTAGCAATCCAAATGCAAGCCCTCTTTTCTCTCACATCATAAACATAAATTTTCTAAGTCTAAATTTAATAAATAAAATTACCGTCTTAGAGAGGTTCTTTCCGTCTTAGGAGGTATAAATGCATAATATCCTTTTTGGTTTTCCGTATGAATAAGAATTCTGTTTTACACAGGTAAATTTAAAAAATAGTAACTTCTGACTTTTTAATTTTATTATCTGTTAGATATTTAAATTAAAAAATAATTAACTTAAAAAAGTACGATTACACTGTTTTGCTACTTTATTTTTAAACAAGGATCGAAGCCAGGTGCTCTAGTAGAGATGGTAACAGGTGATCAGGGGCGTGCGAAGAGGAAATTACGCCCAGGGAAAAATCTGAATTTGGCGCCCCCCCTCCGGAACTTTTTCTTGTAACAGGCAAAAAATGACGTTGTGAGCATAAATTATTGCGCCCCGTATATTTCCGGCGCTATTCAGGGACAGCCGCCCCCCGGCGCTGCAGGTAGTTTGTACCATCTGTCAGAGTTGATTTCAGGAAAACGTCCGATGGGGGAGAATCCTCCCCCCCCTCCAGAGCAATTAGATGTCTCCCCGGAAGATTTGTGATTTTGTGTTTTCAATGGCAAAAAAATGCACGCCCACCCCCGTAACTCTACAATGTCCCCCCCCCCCGCCGAGCAACAGAAATCCTTCTTGGTAAAAGTGTCTAAATTCAACACTGTCATCTACCCTCCCCCCCCCCTCCCATTTTCGACGGACTGCTCCCTAACTCCTTCAGGTTTGGATATTTTTAGTGAATAATTAAAAAATGAATAAAAGTGAGATGAAAATATAAGAGTTACATATTTTGAGCTCCGCCCCCCCCCCCTCTAGACTACATGTCCATCTTGCTAAAGCTCTCGGCACAGAGCATATAACTGTGTGACTCTTGACATCAGGAGATTTTTCAAGTTAGTTGGAACATTTTATTACAATGAAACATGTCTTTCCCTCAAATGCAAATGTTCCCTTAACTTAAGAGCCCAAGTATACTTATAAATGGAATAAATATTGATAGCCAGAGCCCGATCAAGTTGAAGTTGAGCCCAGGGCCTGTTAAAAAATTGGGCGCCCCTACCTATTCATTTTCACAAAAAAAGAAGATTTATTTGGCGAGTTGACCAAGGTGTTTGGGTAAAAAGTGCATAAGTTAAAAATTTCTAAAAATTTTACTGAGTAACTTAGAATATTTAAATTCTACATTTAATATTTTCTAAAACAATATTATTTGAAAAGTATTTGATTAAGGGGGGAAAATCAGCCATATAATTTGTGGGCCCCTGAAATTGGTGGGCCCAGGGCCAAGGCCCCGGAGGCCCGTGCATTAATCAGGCCCTGTTGATAGCCCTTTGCTGTTTTTTCCCTTACATATTTTGCAATAAAAAAAATAATCCTTAAAGTTTCTTTCGTGATTGGGTAAGAGAGGGGAGGGGGATGCGAAATTTTCTTCTTCATTTTGTTCCAAATGAGAGGAGAAGTATAGCCCCATCCAGTGTTGAATCTAGGAAGTGGATTAACTGAAGGGGGCATTCCCCACCGGAGCCCCACCTCAAATGCAAATGTTCCGTTAACTTAAGATCCCAAGTATACTTATAAATGGAATAAATATTGATAGCCCTTTGCTGTTTTTTCCCTTACATATTTTGCAATAAAGAAAATCCTTAAAGTTTCTTTCGTGCGTGTGGGTGAAAGAGGAGAGGGGGGATACGGAATTTTCTTCTTCATTTTGTTTCAAATGAGAGGAGAAGTACAGCCCCATCCAGTGTTGAATCCAGGAAGTGGCCCGGGGGGGGACATTCCCCCACCAGAGCCTTAGAAGTCCCTCCCAGAGAAAAGTGTCTGAATTTAACGCTGGCCCCACCTCACCCCTTGAGCTGGTGATGGGTGCAACCCTCCTTCTCCTCTTCCTAGTCACTAATGATGAACGCAGTACTTATATAATTATTATTATTATTATTTTAAAATATTGAATCTAAATTGTATTACTGTATTGACCTAATTCTTATTTGATCTAAAATGCGGTCGGTATCTTGACACAGTACATTCTAAATTAAACAATTAATACTGTATAAAACTTCTCACATGCAAATAATAAGCTTTCGACGTAAACAATTTGACAAGACGAGCAGATAATTTTTTCCGAAGTACTGTAGTCGAAAGTTTTTATCAAGTTGGTGTGGCAACATCATCGCATCGCGCGGGAAGTGGAAGCTGTTTGTTTATGTTTTCATATGGACGCTTACGTTCGATCCCGGCATTTCTGCACTTTTTTATATATTTATTTATATATAACCGAAAGATTACACACCGGAAGATTTGCAACAATTTTCTGTGGTACGTATTCTATTGCATTTTGTTTTTTTTAGTCAAATTAATTAGTTTTCAGCCTAATTTCTTTTACATAGGCACATGATCTCCATTTTATTGTGACATGCGAGATTTGCCAGTAAAGGCAGGTGCCTTAGGCAGGTATTCAGATGTCTCATAAGGAAAACTAACTGTTTTAAGATTCCTTAAATCTGAGTGAAAACTAAAATTTGATATTCAGATGGCATCCACAGGGCCGTGCTTAGGGGGGTCGAGCCGGACATTTGCCCAGGGCCGCCAAAATTTGGGGGACACAAAAAATTGTTTTTTATATTTGTTTAGGATTTATACTTTCGTTTATATTACGCCTTGTCATTAGGCATTCATATCTTTCGCAGATAATTTGAGGTAATAAAAGAAAACCAACCGTAACCTGCCGAATTCAGTTGTTATCAACATATGTTACACCTATACATATGAACTAGAGAGAAATACTTTCTACTCTAAAGAACTTGGAATTACCGAATAGAAATCTTTATTGGTGCTCCTGATAGAGAATATTCTGATAATATCATGTTTTATAAATGAAAAAAAAATTCGACTCAATAACCGTAAAATTTTGCCAACAATTTTGAAAATTTGCTCAGTTTAATTACCAATTTTATGTCTGAATCTTGAATATGGGGTGTGGGAGACCAACGAGACAAGACCAAGTGAGCAATGCATCCTTTGAGGCAAAAAGGCCGCAGCCAGAAGGGGAAAGGCTAAATTTGTCCGTAATTTTCCGAAAATTTAAAACAATCGTCATCAGTTTGAACTTTGGACTTTGAAAAAATGTATCGCGATTTTCGACAAATGGTTGTCGAAAAATATCAAATTCGTCAATCATTCGCAGAAAAAAAAATCTTATTTGGTTAAAAGGAATATGCAAGTAGTCGGATTTTGTTAAAAGACCGCAGATAAAATCAGAATTTTGTCAAAGGGCCGTAAAAAAACAAGAATCTCGTCAAAGGATCGCGGGAAAAAGTCAAATTTCGTCAATTAGAGAAAAAGCACATTTCTTTAAATGAACGCGATTTTCTTCTAATGACTGCTGAAAAACGCGAAATTTGATAAACGATCGTGACAAAGAAGATAATTTCATCAAAAAGTTGAGGGGAAAATGCTAATGTCGACAAAGGATCGTGGAAAAACGCAAATTTCGTCAAAGGGTCTCAAAAAACCGCAAATTTCGACAAAAGATCACAAAAAGACACGCGTTCCGTCAAAGGGCCAAGAAAAAAAAAGCTAATTTCGTTGAAGAATTGTAAAAAATGCGAATTTCGTCGATGAACCACTGGAAAAAAGTTAATTTAGTAAAGGGTTGTGAAAAAAATCGCGCATTTTGACAAAGGATTGCGGAGAAAATGTCAAATTTCGACAACTAATCGCGAAGAAAATTTCGTATTTCGTCTAATGACGGCTGAAAAACACGAATTTCGAGAAAGGGTCGCGAAAAAAAAGCAAATTTTGTTAAAGGGTTGCGAAAAAAAACGCAAATTTCGTCAAAAAGCCACGGATAAAATTGCAAATTTCGACAAAGTATTATGCAAAAGAATCGCGAATTTCGTCAAAGCATTTAAAAAAAATGCGAATTCGTCAAAGGGCCGCAGACAAAAGCTAATTTCATCAAAGTGCTGCGGAAAAAATCGTGAAATTCGACAAAGGATTGCGAAAAGGGCCCAGAAAAAACAAGTTTCGTATAAATACTACGGGAAAAAACATTTTCATAGAGCCGCGGAGGCAAAAATGCGAATTTCGACAAAATATCTCTAAAGAATACAGGTATTCCCCCCAGAGTTTCACAGAAAAAAATAATTTAAAAACAGAATTAAAAAAAAAGGTGAATTTCATGAAAAAGCTGCCGAAAAACGCGAATTTCAACAAAATATCGCGAAAAAACACATATTCCGGCAAAAAATTTCCTAAGCTGTAAGCACATTAATCCCTATCATTTCTTTGGGTAGAATGTAGTGTCATTGAGCTTTAACATGGAACTAAAGAGAAAAGAGCGGCTAGTCTTTTGAGCGGTAGAGGATAATATTTGAATATAGATTCGGTTTTGAAATAAACTATCGTATTTGATAATCGGTTTTGAATATAGATTTGCATTAAAAAAAAAAAAATCGATTTTTGTGGTATTAGAGTGTAATCCCAACAACCCCTTTCATTTCTTTCAGTATAATGTGGTGTCATTGAGCACTAATATGGTACTAAAGATGAGGCTCGAGGTCTGCACGGACCGGAATTTCCAGGCCCGAGACCGGCCCGTTGTAAAATTCAACAGTTCGGCCCTGCCCGTTTTGGCCCGTTACAATTTCTACAATTTCTAAAAAACTCAGATTTTTATCATATATTTAAGATTAATTTAAAGAATACTGCATACATATCTATGGAATGATTTTACAGTATATTTTACAAGAAACACATCAACAACATTAATGATTACTTAGATTCTTAGGCTTTCAACATTTGAATAAAGATTCATTAAAAAATTAATATGGCTTAGTATAAAAGAAAAAAGAAAGAAAGCTGAAAACATCGTTACTTTTGAAGCTGTTTAATAAAAGAAGATTTATCAAAATATTTCTACATCATTTTATTAAAGATTTCAAATCCAAATTCATTCTTAAATTCAAAGAATCTCCTTTCTGATACATTTCTAAATTAATTTTTTTCTCAGAAACTCATAAGATTAACAGGTATCTTTATTCAGAAACTATATAATCGAATGGCGTTATCCGTTATTTGATACATGCAATTTAAGAATACTGCAAGCAAATAAAATACTGTCATAATTAGCGTTTTGAATAGAATTTCCGGAAGCGTTAGCATGGGAAGGGAGAAAAGCCTGCAATCATTTGAGAAACTATTATATCTCAACAAGGTTATACAAGTATTTTATTTATCAAAAATAAAAAAAGTTTTTCGATTCCAAATCCCTTTAATAGTTAGGCTTATCACTTTTATACTTTTACAATTTAAAATTAATCAGAAAATGCGTCAAATTTTCGCATTATTGAGAAATTAATTTTAAAACCATCCAGAAATATATATCCAAAGATTAAGCTAACATAAATTCGTTATCGCTATTAATAATTTTACAAATCATGTTTTCTGCCCTACAGATCTTGAGAAATTTTAAGTCTAGTTCCGGTCCGGCCAGTCTAAATGTAGGAAATTAATGCACACTTGATCTCGACCCGGCATTAATCAGCTAAAAAAATATTAAAACGGGTTATGCACAATGTAACTCTGCCGATCTCTACACTGTACATTTTTATATTGATGCTGTCAAACTAGTATGACTCATAACGCACATTTATACTTATTCTCGTTAAAACCATTTTCGTTGAATATAGCTCATATTTTATCATCTCTGCCCAAAACTTCAAAACGGGCCGGCAGGCCCGAAAACTATCGGCCCAGCCCTTCTGTCCCGTTCATTTTCTTTGCCGGCCCGGCTCGTTTATGTTCTTTGTCGGCCCATCCGGATCCGTTGAAAAAACTATTCTACATCTGCCCGCTCGTTATAAAATTCGAAAGGACTCCGCTGGGCCGGGTACGGGCTAACCCCGGCCCGTGCAGACCTCTAGGTACGGCTAATCCGTTGAATGGTATGGGGAAAAAATAGAAATTTGTCTCAAACAAAAGGAAAAAAAATCTGCAAAAATTTTAATTTTATTATCGATTATTTCAAGGTAAGGGTCCTCTAATTTCATCACCCCCCTTCCCATCTTTGGGTATGCTGTATGTCAATGTGGACTAATATGGGGTTAACGGAAATGGCTATTTCGCTGAAAAACAGAAGAAAAAAATGTCGATCTTAGATTTATCTAAAAAAGTAAGGAATTTTTTTTTTCATTTAATTTTCAAAAAGAGAAGGGCTGTAATCCCATCAGCCCTTCCTTTCTCTTTATTCATGGCAATGTGGATTAAAATGAGACTAATAAGAATGGCTAATCCACTGTATGTTTGTATAAATTACAATTTTTTCTCAAAAAAGAAAGAAAAAAAATCAGCACTTTTTTCATATAACTTTCGAAAATTTCGGGCTGTGCTTTGGCCCTATCTCCCCCTCCCCCCCCCCCACACACATCCTTGGGTACACCCATGGAAGTAAGGATTATACAAATACTTAGAAATTCCCTCGTATAAAAGTACTCGCGCCACTGCCGATTAGATATTATTAGAGACTCTAAAAACAAGCTAATTTGCTCTGTTTTAAAACCGAGTATTATTTATGAACGATCGAATTATCTCGACCAGTGACCAGGCCGCCAAAATATATTTCGTCCAGGGCCGCCAAAGTCCTAAGCACGGCCCTGGGCATCCATATTGTTTATTGAACATCGTTCAGTGTAAAAAACGTAGTTTTATTTGCATATTAAGTATATCTATATTGTATGTTAATCTGTAATCTTCCGTTTTTATATTAATCAAATGATTTTATAATCTTAGTAACAGTATACAGTAAACTCTCAAATCTTACATCTTGAAACCAGTAGTTGTGCCTTGTGTAAATGCTTTGTTTACATTTTTTTAAAAATATAATTTGGATGTACTTAAATGTTAAAAAATATAATGAATGCTTAAAATAATTAAGTGAAATATTAATTTTATAATTAATAATTTTTTAATGTTTTCTTTTGCTGTCATTTTTTATTAGAAGTATTTGGAATCATCCATATTAAGGCCCCTGTCTTCAGGAGCGTAGCTATGTTTTTTTGGCGCCCGGGGCCAGCAAGAAATTTTGCGCCCCCACCCCAATATAGATATATAACAATTTCTCTCAATTTGGCGCTCCTAGGCCTCGGCGCCCGGGGCGGACGCCCCCCTTGCCCCCCCTTAGCTACGCCACTGCCTGTCTTCGCTCGAGGAAACGCTAGAGAGCTAATGCTATTCCTATGGGGAAGCATTTTTCTAATAACTCTTTCGCATTTTGACATTTTTGAATAATTTTTTTTGCATTGGATAGCTGAGGTGCATGCCGACAGCGCACCTTTTCTACTTTTTCGATTTTGGTTGCAGATATATTTTTTAAAAAGCACTTTCAGTTTTGAAACCGGTTTTGAAAGTGAAATTAACTTTGTAAAAAATATCTGTAACCAAAATCGAAAAAGTAAAAAAGGTACGCTGTCGGCATTCACCTCAGTTATCCAATGCAAAAAAAATTATCCAAAAATGTCAAAATGCGAAAGAGTCATTAGAAAAATGCTTCCCCATAGGAATAGCATTAGCTCGCGAGCGTTTCCTCGAGCAAGGACAGGGGCCTTAAGGAGCTGTGCATATATAACTATTATCACTTTAGGGGGGTGGGGAGGGGTGTCTCCCCACCCCCATAAGAAGACACTATTATTGTTAAATAGATTATGTTTTAAAAAGCTATTAGTTACAAATTATAAGATTCCTTTAAATAGTAAGTATTTCTTTTAAGTGTTACTTCATATATATTTCATACATGATGTGATTTATATCTTATGTATAAAGTGCCATTTTATTAACGTCCCTTATTTTGAATCAATAATACATTAATAAAAGCAATGTAATTACTTTTATATATCACTCTAAATCCCATAAATAAATTTTAAAAGTAAAAAAAAAAAAAATGACATTGATAACGATACTATGAGGGGGGGGGGGGGATTTTATATAGTCTATTTAGTTTTCAAAGGGATAAATTCCCTTCCTGTGCAAATTACTTTTATTTCAGATCTGATAAACTCTGCTTTTGGTTCAGGTTGATTTTATGTTGAATGTAGATTGCTGCAAGTTGGGTTCGGGTTAATCTAATTTTTCAAAAGTTAGTTCAGTATATATTATTTCTGATTAAAAATTAAACCTATAACAATAAACAGATATGTTTGTGTATGTGTTGTTTTTCAAGTTTCGTTTTTTGCCGAAATTGACATTTTTTTTGTGATTCTGTGATGAAATTTGTATTTTTTTAGCAGACTTTTGACTAGATTCGCATTTATTCGGCAACCCCCTGACAAAATTCACATCTTTTTTGTGATTCTTCAAAAGAATTTGAGTTTTTTTAGCAGCCTTTTTACAAAATTAGTGTTTATTAATGACCCATTGACAAAATTTACATTTTTTTCTTCGATGCATTGTTGAAATTTGCACACTTAACATGATTCTGGCACAATTCGGATTTATTAAGTGATCCTTTGTCGAATTTTGCATTCATTAAGCTATCCAAAGGCAATTCTGTTCTGTATTTTCTGAAAATCATAGATTTTTGGTTCCGGAAAAAAAAAAAAAAAAAAAAAAAAAAAATCCTCATCAATCCGGAAAGTTATACACAAAAACATATCACGAATTTCAACAAATCGTTGCCCAGAAAAATTAATTCCGCAAATCGTTGGCAAAAAATCATAAATATTGTAAGAAGTTTGCAAGGAAAACGCAAATTTCGTTCGATAATTGTGAAAAAATCCAAATTTCGTTTGAAGATCGGGAAAAAAAAAACCCTGAATTTTATAAAACAATTGTGAAAAAAAACACAAATTTCATCAAAGATTTGCAAAAAAAAAAAAAAAAAAAAAAAAGGGCAAACTTCGTCAAATGGCTGCAGAAAAAACACAAAGTCAAAAGTAAATCCCTCCCCCCTCCCCTTTCAAATAATCTGCTGTAACTTTTTAGAAATTTGCTGCAAATTTCAAAAAAGTTTTTACTCAGAATCACCCTTGAAGAACCCTTTGCGTTTTCGAAATTTTTTGTTTTCCCGCAATCCTTTAAAGAAATTAGCGGTTTTTTTTTTTTTTTTTTTTTTTTTGATCTTTTGATAAAATTCACATTTATTTTGAGATTCTTTCGTGAAATTTTCACCTATTTTAAGCGGCATTTTGATAAATTTGGGTTCATATGATGGGACGTGTGAAGAGAAAACTGCGGTCAAAAATGATACTTTATTTAAATGATACTTCTTACTGGCCAAAAATGATGATGTTAGTAGAAAATCAGTTTCCCTAAATTTCTGCACCCAGGGCGACTGTCCACTTTCACACGATGCTGGTTGATACGGCGATCCTTTCACAAAATTCACATTTAAAAAAATTAATTATGATTATGGTTTCATGACCAAAAATTGCCTTGATAGCTATTACTATTTTCAAAAGTTTTTCTTCCTTCTTTAAGGATTTTTATTTGGGAAAAGCAAAGGAGAATCAAAATAAAATTTACCATTTTAATCCTTCTCATGGTTAATTTTCTTAAGGGTGTATTCTGATCAAAACTGCCTATTTTCAGATTTATTTTCAAATTCATTTTTACTCTGAAATGCACCGAAATTTCAAAATCTCTTATTTAGAAACTACACAAGGTGCCCTGATTGTTGATTTTTCGATAAATGTAGAAAATGTTGTAAAAAAAAGGCTGTCAAGAACAGCGTTTTGCAAAAAAATCTTCCGATGTGGGAGATTTTCGAATGAAAAAAAGGGGTCATGCTGAGAAAATAATTGCTTATAAATCAAATTCTAATGAATGGAGCGCAAAATGACATCACACGGCACTTTGTACATCACTCCAAAAATTCTCCCAGCAAGTTTCATATTTCTACTTTAAAAAATGAGCCTGAAAATGAATCGGTAAATTTTGAGCTGTTGAAGGTGGAAAATCATTTTTTCGAATATACCATTAAGTTATACTTTACAAACAACAAATAAATAATGTAAAAACATTCTATTTTATTTAAATATGATTTTCTTTCTAATTAATTTAAATATATTTATAAATTGACAGTTAAAATTAGAAAATGTGAAAAGTTTTAAAAAATGTGTTTTTAAAAGGTTTTATTAAGTATTGGATTCGGCTGAATACTTTTATATTTGGCCAAACCGAATAATCGGCAGGCCGAATAGTTTCATATTCGGCTTAATTGAATAGTTTCATATTTGGCCTAACCGAATATTCGGTAACATGTCCGAATACCGAATAGATATTGAATATTCGGTGCATCCCTATTTAGAATTAGTTTTTCTCTTTAAATTTACTTTCATTTTTGTCTAATGCAGTGCAATAATAAAGTTTAATTAAATTGTGGCTTAATTAGTGACTTTTGAATTTTTAGTACCCTACATTTTTCACTGGATAAATGTTTTTCAACCTGGTTTCCTACACAATTGTTGCTAATTCTTGTCACTCTTAAGCATTGTCATACATTTTTTAAACACCCTGTATATGTTAGATATTTTTTTTTTTTATAAGAAAAAATGTATGTTTTCTTTCTGATTTTTTTTTTTTTTTTTTTTTTTTTTTAATGATTTTAGGATTTTCTGTTACCTATGGTAGATATCTGTGGTGCCTACTCCAGACCAAAGAAAAACAGGCGAAAAAAAACGCTGATAGCATCATTTACGATTAAAGTATAGCTAATTTATTGCTTATTAATTTTAGTTGATGCATTTTATTCTAAGAAAATGCTGCACATTTATTGTCTCTGTTATGAAAAATCTTGCTCCTAGGCATGTATTTAAAAGTTTATGCAATTCCAATTACTTTTTTTACGGGCAACAAGTGGCAGTAATTTCCCTGATGGTAAGATTTCTTGAGGAAAATTTCAAGCTATGTTACCAACTTATAAAATGTGATTGTATATTTATGTACCTCCACTACGGAAAAAAACAGTTTAAAATAAACATTTATTGCAATAATCTATTCAATCATAATCAAAAAGTGCTTTTTTATGTTAATTTCTTTATAGTACTTTTATAATTACCGTATTTTCAGGTGTATAGTCCGCGGCTTTTACAAGAAAAAAACCTTCCAAAAAGCCGCTGCGGCTTATACATGGTGCGGGTTATACAAAGATTTTTTTTTTTAATTGGAAATCGTGATTTTTTTTCTACAACTTTTAACACTAGAACGCTGGGAAATTTTACGCAAATTTTATAAAATACATTTAAAACCAGAAAAAATATTTGAAATTTTTTAGTTTATTTGTTAAGCTCATTTCATTGCTACTGATATATAACTTATTTCTTAAAAAAAATTCTGGTTTGAATCGACCATCAGTTTAGTGATCGGTGTCCATTTGACACCTTCCCGGCGTTCTAGTGTTAAACCTCAAAAAATTTGAAAAAAATATAAAATTTTTTTAATTTTTTCGCTATGCCGCGAAATTTAGAGAGTTCTCTCATGTTTGTAAAGGCTTTTTTTTAATGCTTAAATACTTATTTCTGGGTTTGGAAGAACTGTCGCAACTATCGCCTAGTATTGCACTGATAGATCTATAATAGCTACCATATATACTAGCGTATAGGTCGTGAAATTTTAGACAAAAAAAGAACATCAAAGTGGGGGGTCGACTTAAGTGCGAGACCTAAGAAAAATAAACTATAAATAAAATATCAGAAAATAATTTGCTAGCGAATCGGTGCTGCAGCACCCCATTGTGTTTGTAGAGTACAAAATCCAAAAACCAGAACCCTTCCAACCTCGACTATTCTGAATTTAACATCATTTAAGATTTAGTTTACTTTTTAAAAAAAATCAACCCTATCCTGTTGCAAAGAACAAAAGAAAGTGCGTGATTTATGTCATTTCGGAACGATTCAGAGCTGTCGATCTTTTCCGAAACGATTCTAAGGAATCGTTCCTTTACATTTTGAGTCGTTTATATTTTTTATTTTCTATATTTTGAGTCGCTTATGAGTCATTTAATTTCGGAACGAGTTCAAGGAATCGAATTTTTCCGGAGTCATTTCATTTCAGAAGAGTCCGAGGAATCGTTCCTTTTCAGAGTTGGTGCATTTCGGACTGATTCCGAGGATTCGATCCTTTTGTTAACCAATGACCTAAGATACATATACATTTTGAGTCTAAAATTTTGAATTTATCACAGATTTTTTAATTTTTAGAAAAAATATCACGCTTGTTTAAAAAAAAAAAAAAAGTGTGTAAACGCCACATCACTTGAAATTTGATCTTAAAACACGTAAACGCCGCGACATTTCTTCTGAAAATTACATTACTGAAAATCTTAATTTTTTAGACGAATTACTGTAGGTATTATGCATCATGAGAAGTTTGGTAAATTTGTGTTAAAAATTAAGACTAATGGCTTCTAATTTCGAACCCTGATCGAAATATGCGTTTGTAAACGGTATATAGACTGCGGTCTGTACACCGATGCATCTCCGCGGGTTATACATGAATTTTTTTACTGCACTGGTCGATTTAAGGGTGCGGGTTATACACCCGAATATACGGTATTATATTTTCAAAGATTTTAACACACATAACTTGGTCATCTTAGATTGATTTATGCTCTTAAATTGACAGCAAGAATACAAAACAGAGCGTTTGAGATTGAAAAATTTAGAAAGTGTGTATTTTACATTTTTCTGTGAAATTTAAAGTCTCATAATTGTTTTGAATTTAGAACAAAGGCAGAAATGCAATTAAAAAACCATAAACTTAAACCATCTGTGCCGCATGAAATGACCACTCTTTTAGCCTAAGATGTCTCGAAGTTAATCGCTGCCCTTTTTCAAAACAAATGACCAGTTTTCATTTAACTAATGCATACAATAGATGCTCTCACAATTTTAAATGCAATATTTGCCCTTTAACTGAATCACTTTCTTGAGCAGAATTTTATTCAACAAAATCATAGATTCCAAGTAAGTCAAAAAAAATTTTATATTAACTTTGATTTTGATTTATAAAAGAGGCTAATTGGCTTAACTAGTGATTCATTTAAGAGGCTATGTTTTAGCACTGAGATGTTCTTACCCCCCCCTCCCCCTTTAGCTTTCACTATACAACTGAGCAAGGTATATCAAAAAGTGTTAAATCAAGAATCAAATAAGTATTTATCTCATGAAAAGTCTGTCCAATATGAAGTGTGATGTGAGACTACAATGTGCTGCTATACTAGCCTCACAATGAGCTTTCATACTGTTTATGGGAGTACCAATAAATTAACACCTTCATAAACAGTATGCAAGCTTGTTGTGTGAGGCTTGTACAACAGTGCATGGTCTTCACACTCTATATTGACAAAATCTATATAGATTTTGACCCTATAAAGACTATATAGATCTCTATAGAGATAAATGCTTTATCTCTGATTCATTATTTAATACTTTTTTATATTAGCCTGCTTGTTGATTTACAATTACAATTTTTTTTCCATAGTATTATGTTATATTCTTTCTTCCTTTGTAATGTACTTCTGTGCCAAATTTTGTAAAAACCCAGTGTCAGTAATTCAGCAGTTTTATGTTTATGACCTTAATTTTGAACATGAGTATGCATAGTTGTATTTTTAGTTTTTTAATGTACAATAAATTTTTAAATCCTTTATTAAAGTTATTTTTTAGATTATATCAGATTTTGTCAAAATTTAAACTGTATATACTTATGTTGTTAAGCAAATCTCTGCTTCTTTTATTTCTATTTTTAGCCAATACCTTTATAATACTTAATAAGCTTATTAGTGAAAACTAATTTATGTCTATTCCTTAACTACTTTTCCTTATTTTTGAGCAATAATGAATGTTGCATTATAATACATACCGAAGTGAGTCATAATTATCGAAACAATATGCTGTTTTCTTAAATATTGTGCTTAGTAAAATACTTCCAATTGCAAAATTTCATTCAAAATAATGTGAAAATTTTGATAAGATAAGTGGTAATTCCATAAGGGGGGGGGCCTGTTTGAAAAAATACGAAGATTAAATTTTAATATCCCCATCCCCCCCCCCCAGGATAAAAATTCCAATTAGGGAAACTTCCCTTATTCAGTCCCGAATTATACACAAAAAATTGTATCTTCATATTTGCAAAACTCAAAGAGTTATACCCATTTAAATAATTCATCAGGTTTTAAGGGACACAAATTGAAATGCATAGAATTCAAGAAACAATGTTGCTTTAACAATTCTAGGAATTTTTCAAAGAGTTAACACTATTCTATACAAAGGGTACATTACATTTATTTTCAAACAGGGAATACTTCAAAAAAAGGGGCACACTTGTACTTTGTTCCACCAAAATATTTTGAACTGCTTTGTTTAGAGTCCCCACAAATTTGCGATATTTTCCCAGAATCAATTAAATTGCCACAAGACACACGGGAAATGTTAAAAAGGGTCATTGGGCACATTGGAAATGTTTAAAAGAGCCACCGGACCCGTAAAAGAAATTAAAAGGACCACCAGGGCACTGCGCCCTGATAAAATGGTTTAGAGTTAACACTATATATAATGTGATCTGCGGTGAGAGTATCAGAGCTCAATGCTTTTGGACACAGGATGTTGTTAGACATGGTTAAGTTTTGGAATAATATAGCAGTTTATATTTTTCAAACACTTACATTTTTTGACAATCCAAATTAAATATTGTATTTGGACGTATCTTTTTTCAGTTATATCACTGCAGCTAATGATGTACCTATCTTATACCTCTTTCTTTAATGCTTTAGTGTTAACTCAAGAAAAAGGGCCACCGGGTGGGAATTTTCTAAAAAGGGGACACTATTCTATAAAAAGGGTACACTTTTACCTTGTTCACCCAAAATATTTTGAACTGGTTTGTTTAGAATATCCTAGAATTTGCATTATTTCTCCATGATCGATTCAATTGACGCTGAGCGCAAATGAAATTTAAAAAAAGATCACCAGGTGCATCAGAAGGATTTAAAAGAGCCACCAGGTACATAAAAGAAATACAAAAGGCTGTCAGGTGCTGCACCCTGCTAAAGCAGTTTAAAGTCGACACTATACTTATTATATTTAAGTAAAATTTAAAATTGTCATTAATTTTTTTTTTAATATACATTATCTATCTGATTATTATTTTTTTTCTTTAGAAGGATGACAAATTTCAGACAAAAGCTGAAGAATGTGCCAGCCTCTGGATCACCAAGTGCAATAGTATTCATTAAAGACATGCTAATCGCCTATGTTGCTGTCCTGTATTGTTAGCAGTTATTAAGTAAAACCTCAGCAGGTGTAATGGAGTTATGAACTGTACTGTTATCGATCGATTACATTTTTAAACTAAATTATCCTCTGCAATATATGTGAAAGCAATGGGACCATTAGGAGTTCCTGTGTTCGACCAGCACAATTATAAACTTTGAATAAAGCCATAATTGTTTTAGCCCTGCTAAAATGTAATTTTCAAAAGATAAAATGTGAAGCAGTTTGAATGTATCTTATTTAGAGATAATAAAAGTTTTGAACTAATTTGAATAATGGGCTAAAGTTTAAATTTCCGTTGTTGTTATTGTTATACATAAGTAATAATTAAAAAAAAAAACTTCAATATTTTTATTAAACTACTGTGAAAATGTATGTTATTTTATTTTTTATGTTATATATCTTTATTTTTTTTTCTTAATTTTTTACATTTTAATCCATGATGTATGATCTCTAGGAAGGTTTATAATTATATCCCGGGTTTTGAAAGATCATAAAAAAAAAAAAAAAAAAAAAAAAAAAAAAACTAATGGATCTAACAAAAAGATTTGTATAACTGTAACGTAAAAAAAATTCCTTCAGGTTTCAACTGCGGTACTTGTTGGTAAATAGCAGATCTTGTATGATTAAGTAAGTGCTTATAATTCGACTTAAGAATAAATATTCACATGTATTAGGCAAAAAAATAGAAAACCATCTGATAGACCAAAAATTAAACATAGCATCATGGTGAATTAATTGAAATTATATCAGAAGAATAATTTTTATTGCTTGTTACAAACAGCATTAAGATCCAATTAACTCAATGTTCTGCTTACATTTAATTCTTCAAATCCCGAAGCTTTTTAAAAGTGAATGACTGTGAACATTTTTATTGTTTTTTTGGAAGGGGGGGGGGAGATCATTTTTTCCTCTGTTGCATGAACTTTGATCTACGAGTTTGCTGTGTACTATACATTTTTATACAATTTATTTATTTCTCTAATATTTGTAATGTAAGTTTTCTCTTTTAAAAGAATAAACCTTGATCTTGATATACAAGCTTGCATTATTCAGCTATGTGTTAGAGAAATATATCCACCATGTGTCAGGTAAGCTAGAAGTTGCAACAGGATATGCAAATCTTTTGGGGGTACATTTGTCTCTTAAAAAAATATGTTATATTGTTGGCATTGTTAAATCTGCATTATTCCCAATTCTCTATCATCTGCACTTTCTTTTCAGATTTAAACGAATGAAAATTGCTCTATGAGGTTTGTAAGAAAAAAATAATAAATTAGCAAATCCATATTTAGTGAATTTTCAAAGAAATGGTGAGTTATTTAAGAATTCTAATGCAGCTCATTAGTTAAAAGAACAGTTTTTATATTGAAGCTCGTGATCAGAAACCAATAAATAGATTGTACTAAATGGCATAGCAGATTCTGTGTTTAAGAAATTAAACAATCAATAAAATTATTCTGTGTAAACTTTTTTTTTTTACATTATTAATTCTCTATAAATTATTAATTTCAACAATCGATGTTGTTAATTTTAATGTTTTATTTGTATGCTATATTTTCCTGTGGTATTTTTAACTTTTATTATTAATTATATTGTGTATAATTTTGCTCTAAATTATTAAATTGTTTTCACTATGCAGTTTAAATTTTTGTAATAATAATTAGATTCAAACAAAAAATTGTAAACAAAATTATGATCTAAAATCCATCAATCTTTCAGCCTCAATGTTGGCCAATTTGACAGAGACAATACAATATATATTCTTTTTCACTGCATACTGACATCAGGCTTTTCCAGTTTAATCTCAAATTAGTTGTCTGAGCATTTAAAATATTTTATTGGAGAATAACAGGAATGCATGCAACATTTTGTCCGTTTAAAAGTAATGCCCACCTCAATAAACAAATTGTCTGAAATGGTTAATGTGTAAATATTTTTGGTCATAAAAAACTTCATTGAAAATATATGTGCACCTGCAGAAACTATGTAGAAAAATTGTATAAAAGAAAATTTTTTAAAATATGTTCGGAAAAGTGTGCTATAATGTGTACTAGAAAAAGATCAGTATTCCACAAGCATTCTAAAAAGTGTTCCATAAGCATTATAAAAAGTGTTCCAGAAAGTGCGCTGAAAAGTGCTTCAAAAAAGGTGACAAAATGTGTTCCAAAAAGTGTTCTCAAATGTGTTCTAGAAAGTGCGCTGGAAAGAAATAAGCATTCCATATGTGTTCTAAAATGTGTTCTGAAAAGTGCGCTAAAAAGTGTTCTAAAAAAGGAGACAAATATGTGTTCTGAAAAGCATTCTCAAATGTGTTCCTTAAGTATTCTAAAAACTGTTCCAAAAAAGTGTTCTAAAAAAGGAGACAAAATAAGCGTTCTAAAAAGTGTTTTGAAAAGTGTTTTAAGATTTGCAGTGTAATTAGTAAACGCAAACAATGAACATCATTCATCAATTAATTCACTTCCATGATTAACGCATAGGAATATACTTTTGGCACTTTGGAAGAAAATGCATGGGATATTTTAATTGTTGGGATCATAAATAACATCAGGAAATTTTACTAACTATAATATACCTGGAATTAGTCGATAATAAAAGTTTAACTGAATTTGAATTTGTTTTCTGTTTAATAACAAATAATTTTTCAGGTAACGAGGATAAATGAGTCAAATAATTTTAATAACTAACATAGAATTGTATGTGCGTGAATGTTTAATTGGTGAAGTGAGCGACGTTTAACCATAATTTAACAAGAATACCAATTGGATAATATATGTATAAAACGAATCTTTTCTAAATTTAAAAATAAATTTTAGTTAAGTTTGATTAATTAAGTTTGGAAATTGTGCATGTAGTATTTTAATTGCTGATATCATAAATAAAACTGGCGTACTTCATTATTAAAATATACTTGTAATTAGAAGCGAATAGATACGTAATTTTAATAGATATACGCAGCTTTCCTTCCATAAAATAACAAGTTATTACAGATAATTTTTCGAATACAGAGAACAAGTTAAACAATTGATATTGAGTTTTGTTTGCACGAAGAATTTTAACTCAATTTTAATAAATCCGCCTGAGTATTCAATGAATATTAATCTATCAGGAATTGTAAACGAAGAAAATAAAATATGTCATAAGTAAAACCATACGTTAATTTTTATTACACAATATATATAACGTCGATTACGTTAAAAATCCGTTAAATGAATTTTAAACTAAATCTTCTTGATTAAGTTTACTACATCACTATAGCTCAAACCCATATAATTTTGGATAACACTCTACAGCTAGAAAATAATTAACTATAGAATTATGATTTCACAACTGCTCTAAAAATCCCAGTGCAAATGTTTCATATAAACGTTTAAATCTTATGTCTTCATTTATAATTACTTCATTGAATAATACAGGGTGTCCCTAAACTCATGGTATATACGCTAGGGGGTGATAGAACACATCAAGACGAGTAATAGTGGTATTGAAATGGAATTGTGTACTATTTTTGGTTAATTTACTGGGATACACAAAAATATTTTGTTTGAATATAATCAACGGGAATCGTTTTTACCGTGCATTTTAATGTTATTACATTATCATCGTTACAATAAAATTGGTAACTATGCATCTAAATATCTCTAAGTAATCTAAATAATATCTATAATCTAAATCTATAATGTATTATCTATAATATGTAATCTAAATATCCTTAAATAAGAAATAACCACTAAGAGAAGTTTCATAACTGCTCAGCATCTAAAGGGAAGCCTTTAATCATGAGTTCGGATGTTGGCCAAGGCTTCTCGGCCAGTTCGCGAATTGGCCGTAACATGTATGTGTATGTTTGGAACTGTTGTTTACACTGAAGCATACTTACATTGTTACTTGAAGGTACAAAATAGTAGTGCATGAAAGAAAATTGGATAAAAATTTCTTTTTGGATTTTGGTTCATATATTTCTGCAGGATGAGCCGCTATATAAACATTAAAACTTGTCTTTTTCTTTATGTAAACGCCTGTTTAACTGACTTATATACTTTTTAAAGAGTTGTACGACTATTCATGACTTAAAATTAGCTTCTATTTTATCGAATAACTTTTAGCCACCGTAAAACACCAGGGTTTTTTAATATTTCCGATTCGTTGTCTTGACGAATATTTGTCCGTCTTAACAAATGAACACTTAAATTGTACGTACTATACGATTTCTGTTAAATGTATTTACTGCAGCCATCAAGGGATTATTGGGGATTTTGTTTTTGTGCTCAATAATGAGAAATCGATCTTAACCTCTTCAGACCTGATCATAAAATAACTCTATAAATATATATTTATTGATTTTGCATAATCGAAATGACACCTTAAATGACAGAAAGAATCATTTTTATGAAATCAGCACTTTAGGAGACTGGTAATTTAGGTTTATAATTATGGATATAAAAGTACTAATCCACATAAAATATCATTTAAATTATCAGTAATATAAATTTACGCAATAACAAAATTAAAGTCATTAAAGAAGTAAATGATCAGAAAATCCACAATGTTTTTATTGTAAACCATTTAAGTTAAATAATCATGAATATTTTTTACTTTCTTGGCCACAATGTCTCGAAACTCGGATGAAAATAATATTTATTTTATAAGGTTCAGCAGTGTTAACATTTATTGGTTTTCTTTTAAAGCAAAAAAACACTCAGCTGTATAGAAGTAAAGTAAAAATGTAGTTAGTTTTTATAAGGAAAAGAGTGGAGGTACACATTTGCGTACCTCCCGTCTGTGTACCTCCCATTTGGGTACCTTCTCATTTGTGTACTTCCCATTTGTGAACCTCCCCAAACATTTGTGTACCTCAGGTCTGAAGAGGTTAAATCGAAGTTCAGTATACATAGTATGTATTTACATGTGCATATCTACATATAACTGTGCATATATTTCGCATAATATTTACATACATATAACGGTTATAATTAAAACGTTATAATTTAAACATTTATAATTTAAGCACGTTTACAAATATTTTAAAAAGTTGTTTTTCGCCAAATGAAAAGTTTGGTAAAACGGTCCCTTGCGACATTTTTAATTTCTTCGCTAAGCGCGCTAAGAGGAATAGGTTAAAAAAATTTTCTCAAGGAGAATACGGCTGAAAAAAAAATGTGAATCTAATATTTAAAATACAAGTCTATACATTCTTAAATGTATAATTTGTAACTTTGTAAACGTACAGTTTTTTCTCATGTTCATGTAAAACAAACTTAAAAAGGAAGTATTTGGCATAGTTTACAGTTTAACGAGACAAAATGGTAAGAAACACCAGGTATAAAAAAACTACAATAGCTGCTGTGAAATGTCCATGGACTGCAAATACTATTAATTAACGAATGATTTTTTCTATAATTCCTTTTAGAACTTCAATTTTTTCCTAATGTCTTCATATGCCTAAAAATATATTCTGTAAATTGTAATTAATTCATTTTAATATTACTAAAATTGTTATTATTAAATAATATTAATTAATATCATTGATATATATTCATGTAAATTTTCGTAAATGTTGAATGATTTTTTGTAATTATAAAGAAAGTTTGAAAGAACGTGGAAAGTTTGAAAATATTTTGTACTAATTAAACATAAATGTCTGTAAACAAAAAAATCGACTTTAAGAGATAAATCTTATACATATATATATACAAAAATACATATATATAAACATTGAAAACTGACAATACTGAGAAAAAAAAGATATTTTCTTTTTTAGTGTGGCAATGTTTTAGCTTCTAAAATATTTTTATTTATGAAAATTTAAATTAATGAGATTATTTTAACTTGTTCTTTTATTCATACACTTTGTAAATTTCCTCTAAATTTCACTCCATTTTTTTAATCTCAGCTGCCTTTTGGGAATTTAACATAAATTTTAGTAGTTATTATAGGTACTCACATTATTATACTCATGCTGTTAAAGCAGTAATATGTTTCACTAATGAAAAAACACCTTAAACACTGGTGACAATTAATAAATAAAGTAAAAGACTTTGTAAAATCACCATAAAATTAAAAATAAAGTAGGAAATGTTTCGAGCTGCAAAAATAACAGCTCGTCATCAGCTTACTCATCATCAGTTAGCGTTCATCAGTTGTTGCTGATGATGAGCTGTTATTGGTGTAGCTCGAAACGCGTCCTACTTTATTTTTCATTTTATGGTGATTTTACAAACTCTTTTACTTTATTTAATAATATGTTTCACGTTTCAGAATAACTCGACATAGATATATTTGAAAAGATATTCATGATGTATGCTGAATTTCTCGCGACTGCAGTTTTCATTTAAATCCCTCCGGACGAAATGAATTTTGACGTAACATTTATTTTCATCCCAAGAGAGTAAATATTTTTATATAATATCGAACAAGTGTTCATGAACAACTTTAATCATTGTAAATACATGCAGTAGGTTTATATAAATGTTCAATAAAATATTTTTCTTATTAGTTTAGTTGCCTCAGATTCGTTATGCATCTAGATTATTAAATCTGAAAGTGTAAGTCTATAAACACCGCCTTAATCAGGAAATACAATTTTGTTGCTAATTTTCTGATGAAAGCTACGTTTATAGCCGAAATTACAAAGAATTAAAATAAACATCTTAAAATATTTTTACATATTTTACGTCAGACATGGAGAGTACTTTTTTGTTTTTTTTTTCAGAAATAATTATATTTAATTTTACACAAAAAACTGACATAACCAAAAATAATTTTCTTCCTTTTGTCGTGTATTAACGTTTTTTGTTCTAAAAATAATTTTATTTATGAAACTTATAATTCATGAGATTATTTTCACTTGTTCCATTATTTAGACACTTTGAACATTTCTCCTAAATTCGACTCCGTTCATTTTTATCGCGCTGGTCTTTTGGGAATTTAACATAAATTTTAAAAGTTACCACACATACTAACATTATTATATTCATGCTGTTAAAGAGGAAGTACGCTTCACGTTTGAGAATAACTCGACACAGATATTTTTCAAAAATATATCATGCATGCTAAATTTTCATCGAACGCAATTTTTATTTAAATCCCTCCGGACAAAAATAATTTTGATGCGACATTTATTTTAAGTTAAAAAATTTTAAGATTTTAATATATCGAGCAAACGTTAATGTGCAAATTTAATTGTTTTAAATACATGCAGTAAGTTTCTAAACAGGCTCAGTAATTTTATATTTGTTTGTTTGTTTGCGTCAGGTTATTCATGCATCTAAGATTGTTAAATCTGATAGTATAAGTATACTACAATCACAGCTTTCATCACGGAATAAAATTTTGTTTTTAATTTTTTATGAAGTCTGAATTTATAGCTAAAAGTATGAAGAATTAAAGCAACGAGTCAAATCACTGTATTAATACCATAGTCTTGATGGAATTTACACCTTGTTATTAATGTAAACCTTAAAATATGCACATAACTACTTAAAAGGCGTTGGGAAAAGACATTATTTATTTATTAAATACCTCAAATCTTTCGGATGCACTCGCATCCATTTTCAAAGGAAGACAAAGATAATTGACTAGAAATAGAAACCGTAAAAAATAAAACAGAAAAAAAACCAGTCCGCGTGCGCAAACAAAGTTACGAGACCAAGGATATTATACCAAAGGGCGGGAATATTAAAAGAAATAATGTCTTACAAACAGTATCATCCCTAAGCAAAATTTCAATGGATTCATGGATAATTGAAGAGTGATTGTTTGATGATGAAAAGATCATTTTGGCTTTGTAGAATTTTATCCTAATAATTTAATTTTGACGCAGCCTAGTTATTGCTCTATTTGGCTTGTTATACTGTATATGAGATAAATGGTTTTTTAGTCTTATTTTTAATTATCTAAAAGTCTGATCAATGCAGCATATTTTTTTTATGTTCTCTAGTGAATGGGATCATATAAACACCTGCTTTTTCACTATATGTAATTGGGTTAATTTTGTTATTAAGTCTTTTAATTTTGTTGGAGGTTTAGCTATGAAATGAATATTATATTTTAGTAAAACATATCACAATCGCTCGTAAAATTGTGGAATATATTCAAATTTGCAATAATAGAATTTATTCAAACTCAATTCTGTCTTCTGTCAATGTTAATAAGTCGTCTTAAAGACCATAAAGAAAATATCCCTCATTGTATAACTAAGCATTGTATCCCATATTGTAACAAAGCATTTTGCTCCTACATTTTATATTGAAAAATTCTTTATTCCATATTTAAAAAATATTCTCCCACCATAAAAATATGTTATTGACTCAACTGCTGATTTCAACAATAGAATAAAAGATAACTCGATTAACCACAATAGCATTCTTGCCAGCCTATACGTCTATCTTTATCCTTCTATATATATTAATGAAGTTGTCAATTTAATTGAAAAAGCTATTGACAATAATCCAAATTCTTATCAAGATATGCACACCAAGTTATAATCAGAGATTAACCTGTTCACGCAAAATAATGTTTCCATTTTTAACAACAAATATTACAAAGAGCAAAATGGTGCTTCCATGGGATCTCCCATTTCAGAATATTTAGCTAATTAAAACTTAGACCCTTAGAAACAATGATTATGGAAAAATTTTAAATAAAACCAACAGTTTAAATTAGATGTGCAGATGACATTTTCATAATGTGGAATCATAATTTGGAATCTTTAAGTAATTTTCTGATAAAGTATAATGAATTGGATTCAAGGATCAAGTTTACATTAGAAATTGAGAAAGGTGGTAGTTTACCTTTTCTTGAAATTAAATAAATAAAGAACAATTATGAAAATAAATTAGAACGTAATTTTAAAATGAAATGTCTGTAAACAAGAAATGATGTTAAGATTTTTTTCACAAATAATTACATTTAATCATACACTGAAAACTGACAATACTGAAAACAAAAATAGTGTAATAATGTTTTTTGTTTTTAAAAATAGTTATATTTATGAAAAATTTAATTAATTAGATTATTTTCACTTGCTCATTTATTTAAACGCTTTAAACATTTTCTCTAAATTTCACGCACTTTATTTTTGTCTCGCTTGCGTTTTTTGAATTTAACGTAAATTTTAAAAGTCATTTTACAACCTCACATTATTATACTCGTGCTGTTAAAGAGGAAATATATTTCACGTTTTAGAATAACTTGACATAGATATTTTTCAAAATTATATTCTGCATGCTGAATTTTCATCGAATACAACTTTCCTTTAAATCCCTCCGGATTTTGATGTGACATTTATTTTCGTTCAAGAATAGTTATGAGTTTTATATAATATCGATCAAATATTAATATGTAATTTTAATCGTTATAAATACATGCGGTATATATCTTAACAGGTTCAAAAAAAAAAAAAAAAAAAAAAAAAAAAAAAAAAAAAAAAAAAAAAACTTTTGAGTTTTCAGTTTCGCATAAGTTTATTTATCCATCTACACTATCTATCAAAAAGTATTTGTACACTTTCAGTTTTTGACATTTTGTGAAATATTTAAAAATATACTGGTCGGATTCTTCTGGAACTTCAGAAATATAAAGATTATATTTCACTTTATATTTATTTACATTCATTTGTTAAGTGGGTAATTAGGGGGCCGGCAAAAAAACAAAGAATAATAGAAATATTTGGGATCGCCCTGTACATGAAAATGCACGAAACGACTTATCGCTTTAGAATACAAATATATGAATACAGTAGAATATGTACACTAATTTTTGTGAGAATAGCATGTATATTTTTGGCAATAGAGCGATTTTTTTGAAAAATTCAAAAAATTCTGGTATGTTTTTTGTTTATATCATGCTGGGTTTTTGACCAAATTTAACGCAAATTTCAGAAAATATGGCAAAATGCAGTAGAAAAAATGTAGTGCAATTGGAATATAAATATATTAAATATTTTATGAAATATGAGTAGTTGTATAAAATAATTTTTATCTGCGCATGCGCGTACTAGAAAAACATTTTTTTACATCATTTAATAGTCAATTCTATGGAGTGACTTATAAAAAAATCCAATGAAATATCGTGAAAATTCAAAAAAATATCATTATTTTAGTGAGATGTTTTTACTCTGCTCTCTAAAAACGGCTGAATCTTAAGGGATTCTCCACAAATTGACATTTTTTAATAACTGACTTTAAAAAAAAAAACTAGTATTGAATTAATACAATATCTAATACAATATTGCTGCTAATAAGTACTTGACAATTGTGATAGAAAAGAAAAAGAGCTTTATTCGCATTCAGGGCCAAAACTAAGAGAGGGGGGGGGGAGAAGGGCATGTGCTCCGGGCGCTAGGATGAAAGTGTTCCAAATGTATCTTTCGTTTGGCGATTTTTTTCATGGCTATGTTTAGCATAATATTGTTAAAATTATTATATCTGGGCTATGCTAAAGCATAAAAAAATCTAATGATGATGGCTTAAGGTCCCTGCCCCCACCTGCGAAGATGCTCACGAGCTAATGCTATTCCTACGGGGATGCATTTTTCTAGCTCTTTTGCATTTGGACATTTTTAAATAATATCTTTTGCATTGGATAGCGGAAGTCCTTTTCAAGATCGCTCCGTGATTACTTTTTCAATTTTGGCGTAGATATTTTTATAATGTTTCTTTCACTTCCAAAAGCGGTTCTGAAAGTGAAACTAACTTTATAAAAAATATCTATGACTCAAATCAAAAAAGTAGTCAAGGAGCGATTTTGAGAGGGACTTCCGCTATCCAATGCCAAAAAAAAAAAAAATTGAAAATTTCAAAATGCGAAAGAGTTATTAGAAAAAATGCCTCCCCACAGGAATAGCATTAGCTCAGCAGTGTCTTCGCGGGCAGGGACAAGGGCCTTAAAGATCCTGTTGAAAGTAGAATTTTTTTGATTCGGTTTAAAGTATCAAATTGGAGTATTTTAATAAAGCAGAATACGTTATTTTATATTACATATTTTAAGTTTTAAAATAAGTCGGCTATTAATAAATTGGAGAAATTTTCTTTGTAAATATGCTTTGCGAAGGAGGGGGAAAGGGGTACCTTCAAAATCCACGTTTGCCTCGGGAAAAAAAGACTGGTTTTGGCCCTGTTCACATTTAATAATTTGTAGATCCTAATCGAGAGGCAATTACAGCTGCGACTCTCCTGGGCATGCTCTCAACTAGTCCTTGTATTACATTTAATGGTATTTTATTCCACTCTGTTTGCACAAGGCAAGTAAGCTCTTTTACTGATTTTGGGCGTGTGTCACCCGCCTTAATTCGACGATCCAACTCGTCCCAGAGGTTCTCTATTGGGTTCAGGTCTGGGCTCTGGGCAGGCCACTCGAGTCGATGCACTCCATTATCAGCATACCAATCCATGCTGGACCTCGCTACATGGCAGCTTGCGTTGTCATCCTGGAAATAACATGGGTCCAATCCATAGTATTGCCACAACGTAGGAAGTACACTGTTGTCCAGTATATTACAGTAGGCATCGGCATTGAGCTTACCATGAATTGGGACAGAGGGTCCTAGTCCGAACCAGGAAAAAAAACCCCAGAACATAATTCCCCCTCCGCCAATTTTAACTGTGGGCACAATACATTCTGATAGGAGGCGTTTTCCAGGCAGACGCCAGACCCAGACCCTACCATCAGAACGGTAGAGGGTGAACCTTGATTCATCACTCCAGAGAACCTGTTTCCATTGCTGTACAGTCCATTGCTGGCGTGTTTTGCACCAACTTAACCGAGCTGCGCGGTTGGACTTGGTGATTAAAGGCTTATGGGCGGCAGCACGGCCATAAAAATTAAGCAGATGAGCTTCCTTACGGATGGTATTCATGGAAACAACACATCCTGAAGCTTGTTGAAATTCTTGGCGTATGTGTAACATTGGTTGGTTGCGGTTCTTCCGAATTTCTCTAGACAGAACCCGTCGGTCTCTATCTCCCAGTTTCGTCGGTCTGCCTACTCTGGCCACATTCTGACAATCACCATTCAGCTTCCATTTTCTAATCACATAAGCCACTGTCATTTTGGGGTAATTAAGCTCGCTAGATATGTCGATTAAAGATCGGCCATTTCGGTGGTACCCGATGATCACACCTTTCTCAAAATCAGACAGCTCTGTTCTTCTTGGCATCATGCATGCGATTGATGTCAGTGTTGTTTTCGACACCACATTTAACAGTGGAGAACTTGACGTATTTCAGGATCGCAGATATCGGCATTTGCATAAGAGCCATTATCAATTATGTATCAATGGGTAGATTTGACACAAATGCTTCGATTTTTTATAATTATTTTTATCCTGGAAAAGGTTCGTTCTGGTAATTATCTAAGAAAAGAAGTAAATCACCAGTAAAAAACGTAAATGGAGATTTGGCAATTTGCGTAAAATCTGACGTCATTCAACTGCTTTCAGAGACCAATTGAAAATCAGTTCACTCCGATCCACAATAACTTTCTGAATTTCCACGAAATTCGATCGGATTTTTTTATGGGTAGCTCCATAGAGTTGAATATTAAATTATGTAAAATGATAAATTTTATCGTTCACGCATACGCTGATTAAAAAATATTTCATACAAATACTCATATTTTAGAAAACTTTTAATATATTTATATTTCAATAGCACCTTATTCTTTCTACTACATTTTGCGAATTTTTCTGAATGTGGCTTTATATTTGGTTGAAAATATTGCATGACATAGAACATTTTAGAAAATATTTAATATATTTATATTTCAATGAATTTTGGTGAACTCCCCCCCCCCTCCCTTTTCTTCTTTGCAAAGCATCTGCAAAAGTATTTGCAAAGAAAAATTTTCTAATTTATTAATAGCCGACTTATTTTAAAACTTAAAATAAGTAATATTGATTAAAGTAGTCTGCTTTGTTAAAAAAAAAAATGATAGCTTAAAATCGTGAAACCGAATCAAAACGAAAAAAAAAATCTCCTTTATGCGGGATCTTTATGCCATCATCATTAGATTCTTCTATGCTTTGGTATAGGAGAAATGCTTTGAATGGGACGATTTTGACAATATCATGCTAAACACAGACATGGAAAAAAATCGCCAAACAAAATGTACATTTGGGACACTTTCATCCTAGCGCCCGGGGCACATGCCCTTTTCCCCCAACCCTCTCTTAGTTTTGGCCCTGAATGTGAATAAAGCTCTTTTTCTTTTCTATCACAATTGTCAAGTACTTATTAGCAGCAATATTGTATTAGATATTGTATTAATTCAATACTAGTTTTTTTTAAAAGTCAGTTATTAAAAAATGTCAATTTGTGGAGAATCCCTTAAGATTAAGCCGTTTTTAGAGAGCAGAGTAAAAACATCTCACTAAAATAATGATATCTTTTTGAATTTTCACGATATTTGATTGGATTTTTTTGTAAGTCACTCCATAGAATTGACTATTAAATGATGTAAAAAAAATGTTTTTCTAGTTCGCGCATGCGCAGATAAAAAATATTTTATACAACTACTCATATTTCATAAAATATTTAATATATTTATATTCCAATTGCGCTACATTTTTTCTACTGCATTTTGCCAATTTTTCTGTAATTTGCGTTAAATTTGGTCAAAAACCCAGCATGATATAAACAAAAAACATACCAGAATTTTTTGAATTTTTCAAAAAAATCGCTCTATCGCCAAAAATATACATGCTATTCTCACAAAAATTAGTGTACATATTCTACTGTATTCATATATTTGTATTCTAAAGCGATAAGTCGTTTCGTGCATTTTCATGTACAGGGCGATCCCAAATATTTCTATTATTCTTTGTTCTTTTGCCGGCCCCCTAATTACCCGCTTAACAAATGAATGTAAATAAATATAAAGTGAAACATAATCTTTATATTTTTGAAGTTCCAGAAGAATCCGACCAGTATATTTTTAAATATTTGACAAAATATCAAAAACTGAAAGTGTACAAATACTTTTTGGTAGATAGTGTAGATTGTTAAATCTATCAATGTAATTCTACCTTCCCTAGTGATAACATGAATACAAAAAACGAAAGAGATTTCTTTAATGAATCCTCTCTGAAAATAGTCATAAATCCATGAACACAAGTTATTTTTAAAGTGATTATTTCAATTCTTCATCAAAATACATTAGTTTAATATTGATTTTTTACATGTATTCAATATTTTTAATGAATCAAAATACGTAATATTTTTGCGTAATGCTTGTACGCATTATTTTAGGTGCACTTTCAGATATTATTCCTTATTTATCTAATGTAGAATAAAGAAGCAGGTTTTTTACTATGTGGATAAAAATATTTCAAAAGAAAAGCCTTATGAGTTTACGATTAAAGAAAAAATATTTTTATTGAATTACACACAAATCGTAGATTGTTTATATTTGAATTAATATGTTTTAAAATTTCAGTAGGTTTTCTTTATTTTTCTGCTGTCTTATTATCACACATATCTAGTGGTTGAGGCATTATGAAAATATTTCTTATTGTTCAGGAAGGATATGAGGTTTTGATTTATTTTTGAGTAGAATTCATTAATGAAATAATGTATTATTATGATTCAGTTGGTAGAACTTCGATACCAATAGCCGAAACTAGTCTTTTTTTCCCCCCGGGTCTAATATAGGTTTTGGCACCCTTCCCCCCTCATATACAAATTAAATTTACAAAGATAGTTTTAAATATATAATGATAAAACATTTTATACTGCGCTACACAATCAACTTTGTCAAATGTGGATTCATTGAAACGTTGAAAACTGAAATAAAAAAAAAAAAAAAAAAATCCCGCTTTGTATATTATTCTTATACTATATCATCCTTGATTGCTTCTACGCTATTATATAAAGTGGCGGTCAAATGTTTCCGGCCAGCAAAAATTCTCAGTTAATTTGTAAATATAACCATATGAAGAGGAATCTCAAAGTGATATTTATACATTTTATTGACATAATAGTTAGGAACTTACTTATAGAAGAACATGTAAATATCAATAAATTTAATTGATAAAATTAAATATAAAGGAAAACGCATGTTCTCAAAAGTTTCCGGCCACCTTCACAAGTTTGTAAAAAAGTGGTATTGTAATAGAAAATTACAGTGATCAACAACATTTACAATTAGTATTTTATCGTATTACTATTTTATTAGCTTTAGTAATAAGAACTGCGGCGCAGCAACGTGCATTCATACAATCAACGGTTACACATCGTCTATGGTATGTTTTATTCACATTTCTTGCAATTTTGGCGAAATTTTGGCTGAGTTGTAATGTTTATAGTTCCGCAGACTTTTGCCAACTTCTTTTCAAAGATTTTCTATTGGATTCATGTTGGACGCTTGGGCTGATCATTTCAAAATCGAAATTTTTTGTGCGAAAACCATTGCTTATCGAGACTTGCATACATTATTTATGTCGTTATCATGTTAAGAAAAATAGTTGCGACCAAATTTTTTCTCTAAAAAGGCAGAAAATAGTCTTGCAAGATATCCTTATACATTGTATCATTTTCCTGGCTGTGGATTTCAAATAACGGATCGACACTTTTTGAAGAAAATACTCCCCAAGGGATAACGTGTCCACCGCCATGCTTCATTGTAGGAATAACATAATCATATCTTTTGTTGTTAGGTCATCGGACGTTGTGTCTGCCATCACTTCCAAAACTATTTCGAATTCGATTGATGGAAAAATAGAACTTTTTTCCAGTTTTCACTTGACCAGAACTTTGTGTTTTTTAGAAAATGCCAGTCGGGTACATTTGTATTTTTTTTAACTCTGAAAATTTTTTAACACCGACTCTTCCATAAAGTTATGCATCACGTCAGTATGTTGATACGGTATACGGACTTATTTCAGCAATATTTGCATTCCGTAAATCGCAGTATATTGCAGCGGAATTTTTAAGCGGATTATCAATTGTTTTTCTCCTGGTAATTCTGTCCGCAGGAATAGTAATTTTACGGGATCTCCCGGACCTCTGAAAGTCCTGAAGGCCACGGCCATCTTTAAATAATATTTAAATATCGTTACCGATCGATATCTTTGCCGCAATATCTCGAGAAGATTAGCCATTTAGTCACAAACTAATCACTCATTTATGAACAATAATTGTTGAACTTTTCAATTTTGAATTCAAACTATGCTTTACACGTTAATTCATTCATAAAAACAACCAAAAAACAGTCTACCAACAGAAAAAACTAAAGAATGATAAGTGGCCGGAAACTTTTGTACACTCGAACTTCGAATTTTATCCCTTTGCATGAAGCATCTTCAGTATCCAGTCAAAATGATCACGTGGTCAGAGGTCATTCACATATATCTAACTTTTAAGGGTGTATTCGAAAAGACGCTTTTCCACCTTCAACAGCTCGAAATTTTCCGATACATTTTCAGACACAATTTTAAAAGTAGAGACATGAAACTTGCTGAGGGGATTTTTAAAGTGACGTATAAGGTGCCCGTGATGTCTTTTTACGCTTAATTCATTAGGATTTGGTTTATAAACAATTATCCTCTCAGTATTTCCCTTTTTTTCGTCCGCAGATCTCCCGCTTCTAAAAAAGCAGTTCAAATTGGCAACTTTGGCAGTCTTTTTTGCAATATTTTCTACATTTATCAAAGAATCGACCATTATGGCACCTTGAGTACTTTCTGAATAATACAATTTGCCAGTTTCATGCATTTGAGGGCAAAAATGAACTTAAAAATAAATCGGAAAATAAGCAGTTTGAATCGAAATACGCCCTTAAAGCAATTATGTTTCTTCTTTGTTGAAGCCTTTTGGTAAATAAATCGAAGAAACTAACTGGTCGGAAACTTTTGACCGCCACTGTATGTGCTAAAGATAGGTATGAGAAAAAACTACGAACAAAATCTTCATTTGGTACCAACGTTATCATTTTAGGGGAGAGGGGGGGGGTACCTGACACATGATATCGTAGGATATTGCTAGGGGGAGAGGCGTTTGTCTTTTGTTATCGATATCACTTTTGATGCAAACAAAATTTTTTATTTTTATATGTAAAATGACTTTTGGAACTTTGCTTATGCAAAAGTATCGGTTACACGAAGCTTTGCTGTTACCGTGCCATGAAATATTTTTAAAATCCCAGCTTCCCAAAAAAAGTTTAGTATATTTACAATTTTTTTTAGTTTATTACAAATCTTTGTACTTGTTAGTTATTTTTCCTTACATCGAAACCATTTAAATTTTTTAATTCATCTTTCATTTATTCAACTTCAAAACTTACTTAATTATGGCAACTTTAAATTTTATGTTTGTTCACATTTGCTTCAGCTAAAAAAATGGCTTTTGTCGAGGAAAAACCTGAAATGTTTAAAATTAAAAATCATCACTCGATAAGCTTTTAAGAAGTCGAATGTTTTCAGTTTTACAAGCATGATAAAGGTCTATTTAATATAACTTATAGAATCCTGAGAATGTAAACTAATTTAAACATAAAACGTATAGAAACATGATTTAATTTTTTTGTAATTTATTAAATTGATTTTGATTAAATAAAATGGTGAAAAAAAGTTTTTCTATTAAAGTAATACGTGTACTAATATAATTTTAGAAATTAGCTATTACACAGTGATGTGAGCTAACATTTCATGTATTGAAAATATTTCATTTATAACTTGGGGCAAACCGCCATTACTACTTTATGTAGAATTTTCCAACAAAGTTCAATTTATCTTTTTCTGTCGAGAAAACTTTATATGTTGCATGAACATATACTATTTGCATAAAAGATTTTTTGAAAGATTTTAATATCACAGATTTTTTCTTGGAAATTTTACTAGACTTATGACAAATTCTATAAAGTGTTTGTAAGTTTTTGTTTTCATAGCAGATTTCCTGCATTACATTTCTCATACCTATATTTTCGCTGTATAAAATTTCTTTTTTTCGGTATAAAATTCTGTTTTTAGTATATAAAATATATATATAAGTTTTCTATTGACATGTAGAAAAAATTCGATTTATATTTTCTCGAGTATTGAAGAAATATCTTTCTGAAGCCATCAACATATATTTGCATAAAAAAAATTATTGCCATAGATACACATCGGGGTATTAGCAGGCGCCCGAATGGCGTTATTTTGTCTATGGTAACTCGGTTTTTCAACTTCTTACTGCAGAGGATGTTACTTCGTACAGCAACCCAATAGTTCAGATCGCTTTATTATCTATTGACAATTCTTGTGATATTTCTTACGATATTTATATATACACTGTAAAAAAGTGTAGAGTTACTAAGATTTTTTCTAGTATATTTGTGTTCCAAGAACGTTTCAAGTAATGGTAACAGCAAAAACCCATGTAATTCTGCTGTTATTGTTACATGAAAAGTTCTTAGTGTACAAATTTACTGGAAAAATTTTAGTAACATAACATATTTTTTTTACAGTGTGTAACTGCTTATTTATTTTTTCGACTGTTGTTAATTAATTAATTGATTGCATTTACTTCTTTAGGCTACACTGTAAAAAAATATCTAAAGTTACTAGTAAATTTTTTCTAGTAAACTTGAATTCAGCGAACTTTTCATATAACGTTAACAGCAAAATTTCGTGTAACCGGAGAAAGTTACATGAGTTTTCATGTTACCGTTATATGAAACGTTCTTGGGATACAAGTTTACTAGAAAACTCTTAGTAACTTTACTGATTTTTTTTTTTTTTTTTTTTTTTTTTTTTTTTTTTTTTTTTTTTTAAATAGTGTACATATATTTTTTCGTTTATCATTTTATATTATTTTAATATTGAAATGAAAGATAAATTTCTGTTATAGCACGTTATCTGTAATTCGTATTTGAGAAAAGGAGGTTTTCACCAAATATGTGCAAGAAAATTGCGTGAAACCTACTGCATATATGCTGTCTGTGCCAGAATGCTTTTTATTCATTTATTTATTTAATATTACTGCATAGTTTTTTTAAATTTTAATAGACTTTTTGAAAAACTTTACAAAGATAGCAAAATTTTGCTTTTATTGTACATTTTCTACTCTAAATTTCTTTTTTTCATTAAAAGATGGTATAAATTAACATTTTTTCAGTATAAATTTGTCTTTAATTAAAGTTTATACCAAAGCTTCCGGAATATTTTACTTAAATTTGCCTTAAATAGATTTTTTGATATTGTATTGACATCTTACAGGCAACGGCAAGAAAGCCGAGTGTGTTTTTAAGTAATACAACAACAACAACAATATAACAGCAACAACAATAACGACAATAAAAAAAAATAATACTATCCAAAAGAACTATGACATTATTTAACACAATTCATTTTACGTCAAAATTTAAAAAAACAATTATCTCAAACCATTATTTTTTTCTTTGTGTAAAATTTTATTACGGTGCTTCAAAATTCATTATTACAGCTAGGTTAATGTAAACTGACCCGATTGTCTTTTCAAAATGGATTGTTTTAATGGAATCTAGAAAAAATATAAAAATTTAAATTTTCTAACATTTATAAAAATGATTTACACTGTTTGTAATATGCTAGAGAAAACTATTTGCAAATTTTTTGCAATGAAAACAATATCGCTAAACGAACAGTTTATAATTTAGCTATTGGCATCAAGCAATAGCTTATGAAAACATATTAAAAAAATGTATAGACTGTCGTATGATACATAAAACTTCAGAGAAAAAGCTACATATATAGAAGAAAATAAAATGTATGATAGAAATTAAATAAATAATAAAATGACTTTTTGATCACCCCTGATGTACTTCGAATTTGTTATACGAAAATTAATGAATATAAAATTATCAGTTTGTCTTAAATTATCCGTATAACGAAAGAATTAAATAGCTATTTTACGGCTCATTAAATAAGTTTGTGTTTTTATATTTGGAAATAAACTAGCGTGAATTTAATCTTTATAAGTGCCGATTAAATTTGATTATAGAAGCTAATATTATTTATCGATGTTACATAACTATATGCACTGTAATTACACTTTTGTAGACTTTTCCAAAAAATTGCATATCTTCGCTTGTGAAATGTTGAGAAAAATCAATATAGGTAGCAATTGCACCTAAAGGATTAAATTCACTAATGCAAGATTTTAAATCAGTTTTACGCTTATTTTCCTTTTTGGAAGGATATCAGATTACTGGTGACAAAGTCCTCAAAAAATTATGTGTTACTCCAATTGTTAGAAAATATTTTTTTCATAAGTAGGGTCAGTAACTCCAGATATTAACACCAACCACATTTTCAAAATGAAATAACCAACACAAATAGAACCAGGGTCAGACTTTTTCCTGCAAAGAATTTTTTTAAATATCTTTTGATATCTCAAGGAACTTATGCTTTAAAAATAATCTGATATGTTTCATAAAAGCAAACTACTTAAACCTTAATTACGTGTTATATGGACCATTTTCAAATTTCGCTTACATATGCTGTCCTAGAGTAAAATGAAGAAAATTCAAACATAAATTAATATTTAAAGCTCGATTTGAGCTATGCATTAGTTAAAGAAGACTATATTGAACATTTTTAACATGAAAAATAAAATAAAAAAAATCAATAAAAATTTAAATTTTGATTCGAAGAAAAATCCTGTCCCATTCCAAATTTAATGTTTTTTTTTTTTTTTTTTTTTTTTTTTTTTTTTTTTTTTAATAAAAAGGTTTAATTTTTTTTAATATGAACTGTTAGTGTTCTATATTATCGAAAAAAAAATTATTACTAAAGATATTTTCTTTAAGAAATTACCAGAAATCTTTTGTCCCTCACATTTTGTAAAGTCCGTTACCTTGTGATTATTTTAGTCAAAATAGGTTTATAATTCTGCCTAAAGTCAATAGCAAATATTCGGCGATATAGGTAAACTATTCACGCAACTACTACTTCCCATTTTTACTCTTCAATCGTGAAGCAATGTAATAGTGGCAAAAATAAGCTTTTATTAAGGTTGGTATTTTTTTTCTCTGTCAAGTCTGTTACCGAAAATTTTAATATTAAAATAACGTTTTTGTAATTAAATATTGTTTATTAAATAATTTCAGAAGGTATGTGTATTATTATCTAAGTTAAAAACTATACAAGCTAGTTCATTTTAATAGTTTTTTTTTTTTCGAAACCAGTTACTTGTTAAGTCCGTTACCATGAATTGTAAGCGTGTGGTGAAAATGGCCCATATCATACGACAGATGCACGAGTTCATTTTTTCATGTTTTAAATTATCAGCAATGTAGATATATAATAACTGGAATTTAACTGAAAAATGGTGTCAGGCCGTGATAGAACAATTTAAATTCTTATGTTGGGGACCACAAGCTAAATTTAATATACTATTATTATTTTCTTTACAACTGAAATTATATATATATATATATATATATGTAAGACGTCAGTATGATCATAGAAGAACATCTGGTGAAATGACTGAAGGAACGTATTATACGCTGGCCAATTTAAATTTTCTATGTTCTCCGTTAAAAAACAAAACGTATATAATTGTCGTGGCTGGCAATATAAAGGCAGTTGGAGGAGTTTAATTGAAGGCTTCTCCAATAATGAAACATATACGAACATAAGGAGGCATCAAAATATTTATTATTGTCCACCTTCACTGGATATTCCACACACACCTGAGTCTCCATAATTTTATAATAAATACAAAATCTTCTTAATTCAATAAGGTCCGTTAAAGAAAATGCTCTAAAACAAATAAGCCATTTTTTTTTTTTTTTTTTTTTTTTTTGTAATTAAGTATCACCGCAAAAAATAAAGAAATACAAAGTGGTCTTTGAAAATATATTGCTGGAAATGCATTGCACTCCATAAACATTCAAAATTATTCTGATAAGCAACATGAGTCTTAACGGTGGGAAGGTCAGTAGGATTCTGCTTGCTCCTAAAAAAAAAAAAATGACTCTCTCAAAGATTCTAGGCTAACCTTGCCTCTGTTCTTTTGACGTAAGTCTTTTAAAAATCCACTAAAATTGTTTGGAATGTAAAGGAAATGTACTTCGCTTTCTACTATTGGTTGATGGGTGGGAATAGATGCACAGACTCTTTAACAAATGGCGTAAACTGTAACAGTAATACGCCCCACTAAATGCGGATGAATTTCAGCTAGAAGACGATTATTAAATAAATAAAACTAAAATAAAGTTTAGATAAATGTTTTTTAATTCTAAAAAGAAAAAAATGGATTTGTGTAATGAATTTAAGATTTCACAATTAGATATTGACATTCAAGATACATTCTAGCTCTTTTTAAGAAAATAATTAATAGCTTATGCTGAGTTAAAGAAAGTAACATATAAGGAACTTTAGCCGTTAAAAATATTAATACATTACGGAAAACTAAGAATGAAAGTATGTTCCTATGAAACTTTAAAACAAACTCAAACCGGGATATGGCGAAAAATTATATATATATATGATTTAACGATACAATCATCATCAATCATAACGATACTACATCAAACGAAACAATTCCACTTGGACTAAATGCCCGTCAAATAGACGATTTCACGTACGTAAATCCAATCATGATAAAAGATCCGCAGTATTTATTCTGAAATCTGATTCTAAGCCGTCTTATACAGTTTCATCGGGTGGAAAAAGGATTTCACAACTAATTTCTTATCTCCCAATAAAATTTTTAAAACCACCTTCTACCGAAAATTAGTTAGCTTTCTTAGACTTCCGACTACTATGTCGCTGGAATTCCTTGTTCAAACAAAATCAACCGCAGGGAATGATGGGAATTAGAACATTTTGAGCGAAATATATAATGAAATATTATGCAACAGATACAAAGAATTAAGTAATGGGATTTTCTTTTTAAGAAAAGAATTGTTTTGAAAGATTAATGCTTTTTAGAATAAAATGAAATAGAAGGGGTTCAAAAGGTATGTTCTTAAAAATAATATGTTAAAATATTATAAAAAAGTAAGAAAAAAGTTCAGTGTTAAAAGAATTTGGAAGTAATTAATTTAGGATTAAGGCGAAATTTTTTTATTATTACATATATATATTTGATATTACCAGCATTTAGTACCACTGTCAGAAACTTACGGAATAAAGTTAGTAGAGCCAATAATTGCCACCTCGTATTATACTAAAGTAAATGACTATAAACTGAAAATCATGTCCCTAATATATCATAGGTAATTAATTTTTCACAAATGTAATTTAGTATGAGAAATTTTAGTATGTTTGCAATTCTAATAGATTCAAAAAGAGTACTACTATGATTTTCGAACTAAGATGGATGATTCAAAATGGTACATTATTTTTATCAAAAGTTTCCCCCTTCATTAAATATTTTTTAGCTTGACAGGGACAATAAATTGACTCCAAAATAAAAATTACGGTTAACTGTCTATAACTAGGGGTTTCACTATACATTGCGTTGAATATATATCTACATGAAACAATTCTTTGAAATAAATTTAATATAATGCACTCAGTTTATTAAATCTCTCATAACATCAGATTAAAAAAAATATTTGAATTATAATTATCCTTCGTCAAGTTAAATGAACGGTATTTCATTTCGGATAATATATGCATGAAATGTTTTGCTCAATAACAATGCATAATGAAAATACCAGTACGTAACAGTTTTAACAACCAATAAATCATAGAACATTTGATTTGCAGCCAAGCGTAGCACCCATTGGCAGGGTATGAAATGAAATTCTTGAGAATTTCCGGTTAACCCTTTATCTACCGACGGTACTTATAAGTACCATTAAAATTACTATGATAAAATTCTTTTACAATTCGTCAATTATTAGTAATACTGTTTAGATTGAGTTACAGATACATTACTTTATTTTGTTTCAAAACCAATATTGGTTACACAAAACAAAAATATTTTTAAAGGGATGATTTCTTTTACCTTTGTAACTTTTTTAGCTTTCTTGGCGCTGAGGGAAGAAGATAGGGACTTTTTAATTCGGAAATATTTCTATATATGTACGAACATCATATTTGTACATTTTATAATTTTACAAAATACTAAGAAAATAATTTAAAACAAAAGATTTGAGAGGGGTTATAAATACTGCACAAAATCCCTGTAAATTCAAATTTAATTAATCAATCTAAATGTTTCAATCCTTCTAAAACCCTTAAAAAATTTATTAAATGGTTATGTAAAACTTTTAATTTAGTTTAAACAATTTATGTAAAATTCTTCAGAATGTAAAATTTTCATGTATTCATAATTCGGTAGATAAAGGGTTAAAATTACTAAAAGCCGTCTGATAGCCATTAAACACCTTATCATTCCCATAATCACTAAACAGTTCCACCTGATGATGGTTTGATGTCAGTATCAACATAATATGTAGCCATAGAAAAACATAACAATAATCTGGGGGGGGGGGGGGGGAAGCTAGAGCTGCTCAATATCTTGAACTCCCCCAAATTACAGGGATTTTGTTATCACTAAAAAAACGTAGAAAAATCTGCTTCTAAGTCAATGTAAAGAGGTTGTATCCGAACATGAGCTAGAATATAGGATTTTACGGCTAATTTCTAAGTTGCCAACTAATTTATTAGAAAATATGACTTTAACCAATGTGAACATTTTAGCGTCAAAAAGAAAAAAGTTCTATCAGTTCATTGGAGGAATAAATTGTGCAATCTGTCCCTTGGCGTCACTAAAGGAATTGTGGGTAATCGAATAATTTTTTCGAATGTAAATGAAAAGATATTTTGCAACAAATAAAAGACTAAAACTAAGACAGATTAATGTTTTCTATGATAAAATAAAATGAAGAAAGTATAGATTAGAGGCATAAAATTTGAATAATACAATAAATGTTATAAAAAAGGGAAAATGATAAATATTAAAGAATCTGTAAATAATTATTTAGAATTAAGGCGAAAAAATTATTAATATATATATGTATATGTATATATATATATAATGTAAATACATACATATAATACATATAATTTGGGAAATTATACGTGTATTTATTCATTTATAATGTAAGTATAAAAAAGCTACAACTACTTATATCTATTAATAGTTGAATATACATTTAAACTTTTCTTCGACAGGAGTTAGATTATTTAGTAAAACTTCGTCAAATATTATTTTATTCCATTCTTGATATTTTAAATGAAAGATTGGAGTAGACAGATAATCTTTTTAAGAATTTATTAATTTATTTTTTTAAGGGGGAAAATATCCGTCATAATTTGAATCATAAATATAATATTTAAAATAAAAATATTACTCTCGTTAACCAACATTTTTTTTCTCGACTGAAATCACGTTTCTTAAACAACATGTGTAATTTATCCAGCGGCTTTTTCAAAACGTATTATTTAAAAGATGTACAAAATGATCTTTTTAAAGAAAAATATTTAAAAAAAAGTAAAAGATGTACTTTTTTAAAGTTTATAATCTATTTAAAACCTTTAGGTCTTCATCTAGATATTACATATCTATTTTGCAAGCTAAAAAGTCTTGAATTATATTTTTTTCTTAAACTTTCATGCAATTGAAACTATTCAATAGTTATTTTAAACTTCGCTGAATATTTTACTTTTTTAGCTGGAGATAATAAAATGACAAAAATATTCACTTTATAATTCCGTTTTGAAGAAAATGTCGTCGTTTATGCGATAGAATTATTGTTGATCTAAATAAAGGTATTTTTTATCACTATTAGCACTTTCTAGCTTAATTTAATTTTTTAACAATTATATATGCTAAACAAGAGCAAGAGTACAACATTAATTTTGAATGATAAATAATTTACTTCTTTTACATTTTTTTTGCATTATTAATCCATTTGTATGTCTGTTAATCTGTTAGATATAAAACATGATTTAAACATGTATGAAACATATTTCGTTTTCAGCTTCAGGCAAGACCATATTTCTATCTTGAGTAAAATTCTTCCAATAAAATTTGGTTTTTCGTTTTCAAAAATATTCTACAAATCTCTTTATTTTGTCTTCGCTGTATACTTCTACGAAAACATTTTTTGAATAAAATTTTATACAACATATTCAGTTTCTGAAATTTAAAAAAGCTGGCAAATTCCATAAAATATTTCATTTCGCAGCAAAATTTTCCGAACTGCATTTTTTTTTCTTGCGTGGATTAAATATTTGTTTTTACGATTGCATATTTATTTTCGTTTATAGCTGATTTTCGTCACAAAGCTATGTTGTTTAGGTTTCCTTTGCTTACCAATTTATATGCATATTAAAAAGTGTATAGATTACTCTTTTCTTATAAAAAGGAAAAAAAATGCATACCGAAATGGAAAAGAAAATTTAATGTGTCACGAATTTTAGCTCCTTATATTATTATAAATCATATAACAATTCGTGTAATAGATACACGTTTGCACTGTAAACCGAAGAACATGTAAAGTTACTATGATTTTTTTTAGGAATTTGCGTGTCTTCAAATTTTTATATAATTGCAACTTGAATTACAAATAAAATTTAGTAAGATTTTTGAAATTTTAGAAATTTTTTTGTAGCTACAGAATTATGTGACTTTACAAAAATTAATTTTATAGATTAATATTTTTTTATGTTTAATGTACAGATTAAATTTTAGAATTTTACGTAAGCATACGGATTTCTCTAATTATTGCAAAAGTATAGAATTTTTACTGTGTAAAGGATGCATTATAAAAATTTTTAATATTTTTTCCATTATCTGAGCCATTCTCAAATCTAATAAGAATAATAAATAATTACACGGTCTTTGATACAGTACTTGAAAATTCCATCATTAAATTTTTCAGATTATCTTTCAGATTACGCACAATATCATTCAATTTTGCTGGGTGGTTTATTACTTATTTGCACTATGGAGTAACGGAAGCCATAATTTACTAAACTGAATTATTCATCATCTTTACATATTGCAATTTCACGCGTTACAATATGAGTTGTTTCTTTCATAATTCATGAATTACTTCAATGAAAATTTATTTCGATAGTTTTACCTTGACATAATTTTTCAGTTATTGGAAGACGGAAATATTTTATTCCAGATTATTTTTTAACCAAACAATTATTGAATAACTAGTGTTACATTCTGCAGGATGCAGTTTATTGACTACAATTTCAAAAAAAAGATTTAAAATGGTCTGGGACACAATATTGTTCACATTTTCGAAATAAATTTTATTGCATTAAAATTTTCTTTATTTTTAATTCTACTAGAAATGGCGTTTAAATCATATTTCTACGTTAATTGGAATAAGATTTTTTTTTTCAAAATGTAACTATCAAGCAACAGTTGCTATGGAAATAACTTCTTGTGATAATGTGTTTTTCTTCGTGACGATTTTTTTTTTCACATTTATCCCTTGTAAATTCTTATAAGTCAAGGAACCTAAGAGATAAATGGTTCAAACTTAGAATATGTTTTTTTTTTCAACTGTTTTACTTTAACTTAGATTCAGGAAATTGCAAAAAAATTTCTCTTTCAAAATATGATTTTTTGAAGTAAAATTACATTACTTTTTTATTTTTACTTTAAATATCTTTCATTTTCATAGAAATTAATACTTTTAAAATTGATGAATCAAGATTAAATTTCATATTATTTTGTTTATTTAAATTAAAAAAAATGACATTCTACATATAATCATTCAAACAAAAATGTTGGTTGCAATTCATATTTCTTTCAAATAATAATTTCAAAATCCACATTATATATTTAAAAAAAAAAAAAAAAAGGGGGGGGGGAGATTCTATGTGCATTTATATTTTGGCTTTTTAGTGTTATAACCTCCAAAATATTATTACATTTGAATTAAAATTTCAGGAAATATTAATAAAAATATAAGACATAAAAATATTTTTTATAATTCAGAAACGTATCCAAATGGCTTGAAATTTCGTTTCTGGCTATAGTCTGAACCCAAAGATTAAAGTGTATTTTTTAAAAATAAAATGTTACCATTGTAAAAAATTTTTGAACATTCATATAAAGGTAGACTTTATTTACGATCATTTGATAGTAGTAAGTTTCTTCTATTATAATTTGCTTAAGAATTAGTAAAGTGGCGATTATTATTTCTACAACTGTACAAATGAAATACAAACGAGAGCTATTTCTCGGTGTCAAGCGTGAAGTTTTCATATTTGGGAGACATTTCCAACAAAATTCATTTTATTTTCACTGGATAAAATTTATATGCATATTTGCAAGCAAATATTTTTGAAAGGAATTTAATATAACATATGTAGTCTCGAAAATTTTACTAAACCACTGACAAATTTTATACAATATTTTTAAAGTTTGCTTTCATAGGAAAATTTCATTTTCTTTGTGCATTTTTTTAAAAACTTTCACTGCTTCGAATAACATTCATTTTTTGAATAGGTAAGTACATTTACAAAAGAATATTCAGAAGAATTGCTTAGTATTAGCTTTTCTGAACATTTTATAAGGAAGATTTCAGAAGTCATGCTCATATATTTAAGGCAAAAAAATACGTTAAATTTGAATTAAAGGCATTTATGCAATGTTAATTAATTCACAATCCTTATGTTTGAAATAAAAATGGAATTTCGGGAATTGTTACTAACTTTTATCGTTGTGTAAATTTGATTGTGACATTGAGAAATTTCCTTATTACAATTAAATTCAAATAAATTTTCTAATAGTCTTTAAAAAGTATATTATTTTAAAAGCATACAGGCTTTTTTTCTTCAAAAATTTTTTAGTTGTGGAATTTTAATTGAAAATGTTATTTACAGAAGTGTAGAAAATTAGCAAAAGTGGAAGACAAAATATTAATAATAGTAATGTTAACAAATAAGCAGAATATTTTCATGACGATGGACGATGATAATACAAAATTTTCTAATAATAATTATAATGAACCCACTAAAAATCATTAAATATCTCTAGTATTCAACTACTGAATTTCATAAAACAGGAAGTAATAGTTAGTAAAATTTATAGTATAAAAAAAAGTCACCCATGTTTGAAAATAATTATCGATTAATCTAAATATAAATTTATGTTTAATTATTAAAGATCTGACTAAATTTGTCTTTAAATACTTTCCAATTTAGTAGAAATTTTTTTATAATTCCTGTTTGTTTGTCTATTTTTCCTTTGTCTGAACTCACATTTGTGTAAAAAGAATTAGTGTGACTAAAAAAAAAAATAAAAATAAAATAAATAAATAAATAAATAAAACTGTTTGCTATTATTTCTTACACACAATTACATCACATTATATATTTCATTGTATTTACTAGAAAAAATAATTAATAATATCAAGAATTTTTGCAAGAATATAAATTAAAGAGCTTCGCAAGGTAAAATTTCATAATAAAAGTTTTTAGTCAAAAACCCAAAACTTTGAAAAGGTCTGAGTTCAATGCACAGAAATTATAAAATAAATTTATTTCTCGTATTGTTGCCCCATTTTACCGTTTTTTCCAAATACTTTGAACAATTCTGTATTAGATCATGTAATCTAAAATTTCAGAGGAAAGTAATTAAATCCATCCAACTTTTATTTTATTGAATTTCTAGAGCTCATAGTTCACTCAAGAATTCTATTACTATATGTATATTAAAGAACGGAAAAGTTTTAAATTGAAAAACTTTTTATTTGAAATTGTTCCATCTTGTTCGGATATAGGAGATTTAAATTAAAATCTGAAATTTTTATAAGGAAATACTACGAGCAGAAAGTATTTTAAAAAATCAAGTCACACTGTTGGATAATAATTTCGCTGCATGCCTAAAAAAGAAAGTGTCATGCAATTGCTATCAATGATATTGATCATGATATAATTTACTGATATTGACACAATATTAGGGTGTTAAAATGAAAAGGTACAAAACGACATAATAACCAGGCCAGGTGAAATTTAAATATGCATCTTTGGGATTAAGTAGTGAGTCATCGAGGCACACGATTGGAGTGTCGGGCGTGGTTAAGCACATGTGCGTGCGTACACTTTTAATATGCTGGCAGTACGTTCCCAAATTGTAAAAGTACTGAAAAATAGATGAATTAGTACAGGAGAGGAATTTAGATTTAAATTTTACTTCTTATATTTAAAAATGGTTGTCAAACACTTTCTGTATTAATTTAATAACTTAATTAATTTCTGTAGTAAATTGAATTTATTTGTATTCATAAAGATATTAAATGATATTTTAGAAATTTTTTGTGGAATGGAGATTTGTTATTTTCCATTTGTCATACCTAAATTAATAAATGAAAGTGCACTTTTTTATTCTATGTAAGAGCCTCTGTAAGAGCATGAAACATATGTCTTAAAAATATTTATAGTGTACTTTTGAGTGAATATTATTTAGTTATCTAAATAAAATGCTTGCACTGTCAAAAATGTTAACAGTGTTAACAGCGTTATTCTCAAAATAATTACTATCTAAAAAGAACTATTACCTTCTATAAATCAATACTATTTTCAATTTAAAATTTTCAAAGATAGCGGAATTTTTCTAAATATGATATTCTAGCTCTGAACGTCTATGAAATAAATTGAAATTTTTTGTATATCTAAGAAATGAAGGATATTTTAGTAGTAAAGTAATTTTGCGGGAAGGAGATGATAAAATAAAATTACTCATTACTCATTTATCATTTATCATACCTAACCAATGAACCAATGCATGAATATACGAAGTTCCTACTGAAGTCTCTTGCTTCAGTTCACCTTCAATCGATGTAGATCAGTCGATCCATCTTATTGCATATGAATTCAGCAGAAAAATGTGGAATTCCAGCAAAATTTCGGAGAATTGGTATTGTCGAATAAGCCAGAGGATAAAGCAGTGAAAAAAGCTTAGAGCCATACATTTACATATATACGTACAAATTAAATTAAATCCTAAAACTTATAGGTAATTATCGAAAAAAACGAGAAAAGATAATAAATAAAGGTAAAAAAGGGTTTAAATTTGAAAAAAGAACTGAGAAATAATAATAGCTTAAAAGGGATACTTTCGAAATAGTACAGAGAAAATCAGAGGGATAAGACGAACAACTTGATCGTACAATCCGGAGAGAGAAAGTGACCAATGAAATTCATTCTTACAAGGTCATGAAAACAACGAAGTCTGATACGGAAAAAACGGTTATTTTAGTGGGATTATGCTTCGCTTTCAACTGGAAAGTGGAAACAAGGGCTAAAATAAAGAATTTAAGTAAAAATTTTGCAAATAAAAGAATAATAATAATTTTTAGATGTAATGTGGATAAAATCCGAAGCCAAATACAAAGATGGGAACAATGTGATGTGAAATTAAGAGGAAATTGGGATAGATTTTAAAGAAATAGTGAAAAAGAAATTAATAAATAAATGTTTATTCTTTTATTAAAAGTACCAGCTGTGAAAGAACACGAAACATATTTCTTTAAAAAATTACGATGCATTTTTAATGAATATTATTTGGTTATCAAAATGAAACTTTTAATTCAACCAACATTTAGAATATACATTCTAAACGAAAATTCTTTAAAATAAATAACGCGATTTTCATCTTAACGTATTCAATGATAGTGAAAAATTTTAAAACAAGGTATTGATCTGAATTTTTTTTTAAAGTAAATTAAAACGTTTTGTATCCGTAAGAAAAAAAGAACATTTTAGAAATAAAGAACATTTTTAATCATCAAATATCTATTATCATAAATAATCATCAATCATCTATTATCTATCATATAGATAATAGAGTATTATTTCTTAAGTCCTGTTAATCATCCCTTGATCTATAAATAAAAGCCTAATTTTTTTCCAAGTAGAAGATATGGATGAACAAGAAAAGTATTTCTTAAGAATTTTTATAATGCATTTTAATGAATATTTTTTAATTATCAAAGTGAAACTTTTAATTAAAAAAACAACCAACATACTCAAAGAAATACCCTTTTTCTTTAAAATCAATGAAACTATTTTCATCTTAACATTTTCAATGATAGTGGAACTTTTCAAAACAAGTTATAAATCTGAATTTATTTGAAGTAAATTGAAACTTTTTACATTTGAAAAAATTTAAAAAATATTTTCAGTTATATAACTTTTTTGTATGATGAAGTTAATCATATATATCATAGAGTAATATTTCTCATTTCCCGTTTAGCATCCCTTGATATATAAATAAAAACATTCTCTCTTCTTTCAAATATAAGCAGTGGAAGGACAAGTATATCTTAAGAAATGTTTATGGTGCATTTTAGAATGAATAATGTATAAATCCATGTCTGAAACAGATATAAAAAGAAATTTCTATTAAATTTAATCCACTTTTTCCAGATAAAGGAAAAAAAATTGATGCTATTAATTCTAAATCTTAACTTTCAAGCATTATAATTTTGCTAGCAGAATTTTCATAAAATTGAAATTCAATAAGAAGAAAAAACACAAAAGATTTACTGAACCAATAAATGTAATTGATTATTTTGAGATAAAATTGAAACATAAATTATCATTTTCACATTAAATTTTCAAAAAAATTAGTATATTTTTTATTTAATTCTTCACAAAATGCTATTAGACAACAAAGCTAAATGATTCCTTCTTTAAATGTAATTTTAAATCTGCACTTTAACTTGCATGTCTTCTGTTTATTTCTGAGAATTATAGTTTAAATTTATGTTTTATCTTATAAACAAGATCAATAAATGGTTGATTATCGTTACTAAAATTATATATTGTTTAATTCACGCAGGCAATGTAGAAAAAAGATAATTGTGGTTTTTAATGTATTGTTTTTCAGGCATAATTGAGACAATTTATAAAAACATAATAGTATTTTTACAGAAAAATTAATTTCTATATCAAAATGAAAATTTAAATTAACAAAACAGTCAATATACTAAAAGAAATACCCCTCTTTTTTCAAAATAAATAACTAAATTTTCATCTGAAAAATTTCAAAGATTGTGAAAATTTTAAGACATGATATAAATCTGAACTTCTTTAAAGTAAATTGTATTTCTTTGTATCGATAAGAAATAAAGAATATTTTTAGTTATAAAGTTTCTTTCTTTGAAGAAAATAATAGAGTAAGATTTATCCTTTCCCATTTATTATACCCAGATGTATAAATGAAAGCTTTCTCCTTTTTTACAAGTAGAACCTCTGAAATAACTCGAATAAAGAATATAATAAAATAAAATGTTTTTGGAATATTATATAATGGAAAATATTTAATTATCAAAATGGAACTCTTAATTTACGAAACAACTGATATAGAAACAGAAATATCTCCCTTTTAAAAATCTCTTTTAAAAATAAATAACACAATTTTAATCTTAAAAATTTAAAAGATAGAGGAAGTTTTCAAATTATGCTATTGAACTGAATGTATTTAAACTGAATTAAAATTCTTTGTATCCGCAAAAAATAAAATATTTTTTTAGTAGTAAAAACTCTTTAAGTGAGCGAGATAATAAAGTAAATTTTCTTATGCCTATCTATAAATTAAAGCATACTTTTTTTCAGCAAAGTAAAAACTATAAATGAATACGATAGATTTACCTTTAAAAAACATTCCAGTGTATTTTTTGTTTAATCTCATATTTAAACTCTTCCCTAAGACAGATTGAAAAATAATTATTACTATTATTGTTATTTTAATATACTTTTTCCTCGTAAAAATGAATTTCGATGCCGTGTGTTTTCAATGTTAATCTTGTAATATTACAAATTATTACAAAATTAACACTATTTATTACTGTTTTTATACAGTAAAAATTTAATAAACGGGAAAAATAAAATAAAAAATTTTGTAAAAATATTCCTAACATGTGCAATAGAAATGCAGTTCATTCATTTGAGATAAATAAATCAATCGAAAACTACGCTTTCCAGATTAAGATTATTAATATTTTTAATTATCGATATACATTTTTTAATAAGGTATTTGTACCCTATATGGACAGGGCTCTCAATATGGACACCCCTAATACTTTTATAGGTAATAATTTTGATCGAGAGATGGCTCAACATTTTCGTGAAGAAAAACAGTTGAAAAGATAATTAAGGCTGGAAATTGTAAAAAAGCGCGCTGTTCGCAATTTAGGCGGAAATTTGTTATTTTGAGATGTGCTGATCTTGAGTATTTCTAAGCTTAAATTCTTATTAGATATGGTAAACTTACATTAAATGTTGAAAAGTGCAGTATTTTAGAAAGTTAATAAAACATATTTTCGATTGCTATTGCATATTTTGCTTAAAATATTTTCCTTATTCATTTGTTACAAGATTTAGTAAAGCTACGCCCGGTTCCCAATATGGACAGTTTATTCCCCATCGACTACAACTGTAAAAAAGAAGAAAATTCAACGTTTCCAAGCAATAAATTGAAAAGGCATCAAAGTGGTAAAATCTTTGTTCAACAAGATGCCATTTGAACAATTTCCCAAAAACCTTCCTCCAAAAAACCCTTTCAGAAAAATTAAAAGAAGACCCCTCCCCCCTCAGTAGGATATCTATTGGCGAAATCGTAGGTACCAATGATATGACTTCCTCAACAAAGGAGAGCTGGTACTGCTTCTTTTGCAGTATTGATGCTTTTTCAAACATGCGGCCATGCATCACATGTAGCAGATATGTTCATGAGGATTATGTGGGACTTGATGCATGGTGAAAAAGCTTCTATTCCGCTTCTATTCGGAAAAGCTTCTATATACTCTCTTCTGTCCATGGTGAAAAACTTCTATTTGTCTATGCTGTGAGGACCGAGTAATAATAGATGTAAATTCGCAGACAGATGCAATAAAACTAAGCAAAACCAACAATATTATTTCATAACATTTACTAGTAACTAAGGGGCTCTGCATGGGTCTCCGAAGGGTAAAAGCCGAGAATGACTCCCCCCTTTCTAAAATGCATGTTCTGAAGATATTTACTGTCCCCCCTCCTTCTCCGAATACTTTAAGATACATTTTTTTTATTCCCTCTCCTCTAAAATCCCTTGGAAAAGTGGCTCTTCCATATACACTGTGTAGAAAGTTAATAAGGAAACAGCTGTCCATAATAGGAACGGGTAGTTCCTTATATGAATACTTGTAAAAAATTTTTTGTTTTTATCATATAAATAAAACTAGAATAATTACAATGTCGCTAATTTTAATAATGATAGTCAATAGTCCAAAGATAGTGGTCACATATTTTTGTAGTCCTACGACTTGTAGATGGGGGAGAAAAAATACATTTTCCTTAGCGTGTCCATATTGGGTACAGGTACCTTATTGATTTTTTTTCACTGTAAATCCCACGAATTAATCTTACAGAAAAAGATGGCCTTTTTTTTAATTTATTTTTAAAATTTATTTTTTTAAGTTATTTACAATTTGCACGTTTCCATGTCATTTATTTAAAATTTATAAATTTTCAGAACTTAAATGTCTTTTTAATTGTTATATATTTTGGGATATTGCACCTATTAAATGAAAATCTCAATCAAGTTCTAGTTCAACATGTTCTAGAAATTTATCATTATCTAGTATGGAAACGTAATTATGTTAATATTAACGATATAGCATTATGACAGAATCACTCTGAATTCCAGAAATATCCAAACATTGTTGATAAAGCTATACATTTGATTTATGTAAAAATTTTGTAATAGAGTATTAAACAATTGTGAGATAACGAAAGTTGCCCATATCCGAAAATATTTCGATGTTTAAATGTACATTAAATGTGCACGCTTGAAATAATTTTGCATTGCTGAAATAATTATGTATAGATAAGCTTGTAAAAATTACATTATGTTATTATTTTAAAAAATATCATAATACTTTTATTTTACTAGACATTTTAAATTACATTTGGAAAAAAAATTTAGGCACTCGATACAAAATATTAGATTAGGTGGGTGTATTTGCAGAATATTTTCGAGAAACAAGTGGACATGAAAAATCGATCGCTTTCACATTAGTCTTCCAGTGAACATAAAATACGCAGTAAATTAAGAATGATATATTATTTTTAAAAAATGAAAGAACAATTGACAATAACGGAACTTAAAAAGTGAATGTTAAATTATTTCATGCTAAACATTTTCGTACTTGCGTATTAACTAAGCTAGGTCTGACAAAACTGGCCGAAGCAGGGCACCAATCATATTAATTGCACGAAACCATTTTTCCTAACGATTGCATTGTTCATTCGCTACAGCTCCTTTGTTTGTTATAGTTTATAGTTTTTATTATTTATTTATTATTTTTCATTTATTTAAAATTCTTGTATTTATTTATTTTAGATTATTTACAATTTATAACGATATTAAGCAATTTTATAATGTTAAATATCATTGTTGTGAACTTGATAGGCAACAATAAACAAGATTAGCAATGTAAAAAATGAGCAATGAAAATTATGATGAAAAATCCTTATTTTCTAAAGGGAAAAAATTAAAAATCAAAATGCTAAATCATTAATAAATAAAAATATTTTTAAAATAGAAAAAGAAAAAAATTCCAAAGAATATTATGAATCGCAGATGCACGAAATTCTAATAATATAAAGTCTTAAATTGTCGAAAAAAAAAGTATTTTCTTTTACTTAAATCCATCTTAATATAAAAATTTCAACTTGTAGTATTGGGACCGAACTAACAATCTCCTGCTTATTAGCGAGGTGCGTTACCTCGAAGCTATGATGAATTATCTACATGAACAACGTTGAATTTAAGATTCTCTTTTAATATTTAAAGTGAAAAATTAAAATGATGACATTGAAAGAAATAAATTAATTAAAATAATAGACTTTTTTCAAAATTTTATAATCTGTCGTTTGACACGACATACTCAGAATACCATAAATTTGAATTTTCTGACTTATACATTTTTTGTGCATTGACTTCGTGACAGAAGAACAGACAGAGTACAGAGACGAATATGCTTTTGTTAGATAAACGAAACACTAAAATGAGATCGAAATTTATGTGTTTGCATCTTATACCAAATACAAAAATGATAGATTTAAAAATAAGAAAGATATGAGCATAAAATATACCTCTAATAATGAATAAACTTTTATATAAAAAAAATAGCTTTGATAATTTTACTTGTATGAGTTGATTTAATCAGTAAGTGTAAAATATTATATTTTCTATCGTATTATGAGTAAAATATGATTGTGTTTAAAAATGTTATCTATCTCATCACTTATCATTTCTCTATACCATTAAGAGTCCTGCATTGGATTGGGTAACTATCTTCTAATTCGATCCTGGGTTGACGCTTTATGTTCCTGTCGCCCGCCGTTCGGGTTGAGTTGCGGATCAAGTTGGCTTTCATTGTTCGGGGCTTGTTTTTCTACTATTGACCTGAGACTAATACGGTTCTATCTCTGTTTTTAAAAAAAGACTTACAGATATAGAAATGTTTTTTTTTGTATTTATGAAGGCATTTTTGAATTAAAATAACGTCATATTATGATTGTAAGTTCATATTTAAATTTTATATAACATCATTTTGATCAAAAATGCCTTCATCCACACAAATAGAACCTATCTATACCGATAAGACAATTTTTTCAAAAACACAGATAGAACTTTATTATTCTCATGTGACGTATAGTGTGTGGGATTCGGAATTAAAAAAAATATTTAAATTGATTTTTGTAAAGCATCATTCAATTAACTAACATTTTAAATTTAACATTTAAACAAAATTATGGAAGTGTACTTTTGATTGTTTAGTATAAATAAAAAATTCCAATGTGACATAGGGTTCCAATTTATTGAATATTTTCTTTCAGAAGAAAAATAACTCTATCGACCGAGTATATGTTTATTATTCTATAAGTCTATTATTTTAATTAAATTTATTTTTCAATGACATCCGTTCAATTTTGCGATTAAATTAAAAAAAAAACCTTAATTTCAACGTTTTGAATGTAGAAGTCAAAGCTTGCAGGTGAATCCTGTCTCCTTTCAAATTAACAATGATAAAATGTGTATTATTTTTATATGTTATTTTACTTCTTGTGATTATTAATGATTAATTATAAAGTAAAATAATGTACATTCGCAAAATCTTTAGGACGCGAGTTAATCCGTATTTGAAATTATACTTGAAAATTATCACCCAGTTAATTAAAATTTTAAAAATAATAATTAAACAAAACTGTAGAAGCAGACATTCAGCTGTTCTGTGTAACCCAAAAATTCAAATATGACGCATGGTTCCCATTTATTGAATATTTGTCAGCTTTTAGAAAGAGCCGCTTTAAGTGTTTGCAGTAAAAGTATTATCGAAATATTTATGAGAAAAATACGTATATCATTGAAGCGGAAAGTAATTGTTGTAAAGAGTATGAATCAGAGTCTTAACTAAACTGCTCTATGTAATTGCTTTCTCAAAATATTCAGAAGAAAATAAATGTTTATCAATTAAGTTGTTTTAACTCATTGAAATTTCGAAAGTACTGTTCTAATAAATTGCAGTTACATATTTGTTCATTGTTAAAAAAAAAAAAAAAAAAAAAAAAAAAAAAAAAAAAAAATGCAAAATACTTCTAGAGAATGAAACGAAACCTAAATTTGTATGTTTTTGGGCGTCAAATCGTTTATATAATTACAAAATTTATTTTCAACAGTGATTATGAAACTTAGAAACAAAACTGTTTGTAGATTTGTAAATAGGTTATTGAATACTTTCTAGAAAATACTTTCATGTGTTTCTTAATTTCTATGATATCGAGTAAGAATAACTCACATGAAGCATAGATTATGAAATATACTTGATTATCGGTTAAGACGTGAACCTGGTTTATAATCGATAACGTTCGGTCCATTGAGGCAAAAAATCTGGGCTAAAATTTGAAATCATAGATACAGATATGAATTTGTTCGCGAATTTTTAGTTTCAAATTTAGTGGATTTCTTTTAGTTTATTCGAATATATACCATTATTTCTGAATGATAATAATCTATTCATTTAATAACAGAACTTTATTTAGGAAGACTATTAGGAAATACTGATAGATATTGTAAAAAAAATAATAATAATAAATAAAACTAACATCTATTAAATAAGGTGAATAATGTTAATCAGAAATATTGTTAGTACTGGATTAAATAGCTTCTTCCTAGATTTGTAATGATGTACAAATTAGTGGATATTGAAAAAATACCTGAAAAACAAGAATGGAAAATCTTGTGTACGGCATGGATTATGAAACACCTACCAACACATTCAGAGCACTATAAAAAAATTCACAGGGTTCTGAAATGAGATATTATGTCTAAAGAAATAAAAATTAAAAAAAAAAGCTTGTTGAATTTGAATACCCAATTTCTCGTATTGCCAGAATAGTCTGCAAAATATACATTTTTTGTGCATCCTCGTATTTATATATATGTAAACACACTATAGGGAATTTTTCTGGTGTTACTCGCACCTAACATATAGACCTGGTTCATATTTAGCTATATATATAAAAGTTAGGAAATTGATAAAATTTCTCTGTTGAAATAATGTTGAAATTTATGTGTTGGTAGGTGTTTCATAATCCATGCCGTACGCAAGATTTTCCATTCTTGTTTTTCAGGTATTTTTTCAATATCCACTAATTTGTTCATCATTACAAATCTAGGAAGAAACTATTTAATCCAGTACTAACAACATTTCTGATTAGCATTATTCACCTTATTTAATAGATGTTAGTTTTATTTATTATTATTATTTTTTTTTTTTTACAATATCTATCAGTATTTCCTAATAGTCTTCCTAAATAAAGACAGAGAAATTTTAATGTTGAAATATATATATATATATATTAACTTTATTTTTTTATTATTGGACTTCCATTTGTTTATTTCTCGTCAAAAAAAGTTAAGTCGTCAAATAGGGCGCTGCAAATTTTTCGGTTGCTTTATTTTGGGGCTATGATATTCGGCTAGGGTTGCCAAAAATCTCTACTTTTGAAATAAAGGCCAAACTGTTCCCCACCAAAAATGTGAATATAATGTCGTAATTTTTCAAAACAAAATTCCTAGGTTTATGAAGGAATGTTTAAACTTTTTTCGATGTTTTATTTTTATTATCTAATTTAAATTTTCAAATGTTTTTCTTTAAAAAATATGATAATAGACCAATCAGTGGCCTCGGAAATAGCATTTTCTGAAAGTAATGCTGTTGAAAAAAAAAACCACTTTAATAGATTTTTTTTTTACTCTCAAACTCCCTAATGTAGGGCTTTAAAAAGCACCAAGTCTCAATACTAGATGTGAGCAATAGAAATAAAGATTCACTTGTTAGCATACTAACAGTCAGTACTTTTAACCGCAAAGCACGATTAAAAAATTCCCTTCAACAAACGGATGTTGTTGAAAACTTTTATTCAGTTTTGTATAGGATATACAAAATTTAATCACACCAAGTAGTATTTAAAAAAATAGTCAGTTTAGAAACGCCAAATAGTATTTAAAATTATTAAATTTACAAATACCCAATCATATTCAAAAATTATAAATTTACAAACGACCAATAATATTGAAAAATATTACAGTTACAAATGTCAAATAGTATTAAAAATATATTAAATTTATAAATTCCAAATAGTAAAAAAAATTAATTTACACAGGCAAAATAATATATTTTAAAAATTTAAATTTACAACCACCAAATAGTATTTTGAAAAATACTAAATTTACAAACGCCAAATAGAATTTTAAATATATCAAATTTACAAAGGCCAATTTGTATTTTAAAAAATACTAAATTTACAAATGCCAAGATGTATTTAAAGAATATACTTTTATATACTTTTTCATACTTTTTCTTTATGGTAGCATACACGAATATTGTGTAACCTAAGATTTACGCGATTAATACTAATTTTTGTTAGTACAAACGGAAAACGAGCTGCCAAAATTATTTGTTAGTTATGTTGTTTGTGATATTAATGAAATTACTTTTTTTTTTTTTTTTTAATAGCAGTCTTTTGCAGTTTTTAATACCGAAACTTTTTTTGCGCGTTTTTTCTTAAACCATCATACAGACAGTTTTTAAAGTAGATAAAACGGATTACATATTCAGAATCTGCGTAAAAGTCTGCTTCTGATGAACCAAAAATACGAGAAAATGTCTTATGGGTGCGCAGCGCCAACCGTGCAAAACCAAATATTTTTAACGGGACGATGGCGACCATGGCGCGTAGCGCCGGTGGGTGGTAGGCCGGTGGGCCGCCTTTGCACGGTGGGCACGTAGCGCCCACTGTGCGAAATCACATATTTTTAACGGGATAATGGGCGCATAACAACCATAGCTCTTTAATTTACTTTTTTTGTGCTTGAGGATTCGAACTCCAAGACTTGCTTATTAAATGAATTTTTTTACTTATTATATACTGCTTAATATATAGAGGTTCGTTTGGAAAAAGTGGCCCAGCTAGCGGGCGTAGCTCGCTAGTAAAAAGTTAAATTTCGTATTTTTTTAATATATTTTATTTTACCTAAATCGCTTTTAAAACAATTCTTTAAATTTTTTAAAGCATTTTTGCAATTGGAATTATATGTTTATGACTAACGGTTTAGAAATTAGCCATTGGCCACCGTTGAGAGTGGACACCTTGTATAAATATACATAATTAAAGACTGGTTTTAAAACCACTTTTTAAAAACCGTACAAAATTTCACCTAAAAAATGGCTTCTGTTGCAAATATTTAATACTTTTGATACGTGTTATAAAATTAGGTATATACTTACACAATTATAAAAAATTATATACTTATATTTATTATATACTTATACTATTATATAAATACAAAGCACCGATAGCCGTCTTTTGGTCCATCTGTCTGTCAATACATATAGTATACGCAAAAATTTCCAACCGAATGTTTTGAAATTAAACATGTGAATTGTTACAAAAGTTTGTGTCGATTTATTCCAAATATTAATTAAAACCGCTATAAATTTTGTATTCATGCATTTTCATATAAGATTTGCAACAGCTATTGCATCAAGATTGGTGCATTTATAAAAGTAGTTATAATACGAACGCACCTCATTTGCTATGTTTAATGCACATTTTCCAACTTGTTGTTTTATTATTGTTGTAATGAATTAAATCACAAAAAGGTTATGTTTGAATCGATTTTTTCCCATTTACTATTTTTATTTGTCCTATAAGAAAAACAATTGGTTAAACTTTAATACAGTTACATTTTAATCTAAATATTATTAGAAAGCACATTTTTGATAGTTACACGTATAAATGAAGTCTTTTAAGCTCTTTCAAATGATTAGTTGCGTAAATACCCCTATAACTACAACTCCTACAACATTATGCTAATCAAGTTTAATGCGTGAATTTTCTTCATTTTCTTGAGATGTGTCTTAAACGAGTTCGAATGTACGTTCCAAAACTAACAGAATACTGTAAAGACACTCTGCATTTTATTTTTTTTTAAATACGATATCTTTCATAGACAGATGGAATATCTATAATAAATTTAAAACACGATTTCATCAATTACCGTCCACAATCTATAAGGTAATCAATTTCTTTAATGATGCCCTTTAGAAAATATATATAATACTAGAGTTCATTGTACGCAAAAATTTAGTTCATTTTAAAAATATAGATAGCATGATTAAAAATTTCTCTAAAACCTGTTTTTCTCCTTTTTAAAAACACAAAATAATTCAGAAATTCATTTTTAACGCACATTTTTACAATTATTAATGGAAACTATTTATAAAATTAAATCTGAATTTTTTCTGAAGAACTACTTTATGCATGAAACTGGAACTTTTTATTTACAAAACAATCGATACACACTATGAAAAACATTATATTTTAAAAGTAAGAATAAAATTTTCAATTTAAAATGTTTAAAGATAACTGATTTTTTCAATAAGTAATACAGATTTGAATTTCGTTGAAGTAAATTGAATTTATATGTATCCATAAAGATATATAGGATATTTTAGAAGTTTCTTTAGTATTTTTAGTTTAGGAGATAATAGAATAAAATTTCTCATTACAGATTTGTCATACCGTAATCTATAACTGAAAGTGTAATCTTTTATTCTATTTAGAAGCTGTGAAAAACACTAAACATATTTCTTCAATACATGTACGGTGTAGTTTTGAATAAATTGTATTTAGCTATCAAAATAAAATTCTGGATTCACAAAACAACCAATGAAAGCAGAAGTAATCCTTTTTTTAAAATCAGTAACGAAATTTTTATCTTAACATTTTTTAAGATAGCGAAATTTTTTAAACGTGATATTGTTATTGTAGATCTGAACTTCATTGAACTAAATAAAATTCTTTGTATGTGTGAGAAAAGGGGATATTTTAGCAAAAAAATATTTTTCATAAAATTTCTCAGAGTAAAATTTCTCATTTACAGTTTTTCATAACTACATTCATAAATGAAATTGTACTTCTTTATTCTAAGTACGAAATGTGAAAAAAAAAACATGAAACGTATTTCTTTAAAAAGTTTACGGTTCATTTTTATGAATATTATTTAATTATCAAAATGAAACTGTTAATCACAAAACAAACAATATGTTAAAAGAAAATTCTTTAAAATCAACAGCGCAATTTTCCTCTAAATATTTTAAGTGATAGTGGAACTTTTCAAAATTTAATATAAATCTGAATTTCTTTGATGAAAATCAAAACTTTTTTGTATCCATTAGAAATAAAGAATAAGGTACCCTGGGGTAATAACGCCACGTTAAGGTTCTACCAATTTTCACGGCTTAGTTTTAGATTGTATTTTTCAAACAAATATAGGATCTGATACAGCAACTCATTAACTATCTATATAAAATAAAATAATTTAACAGATATGTATTTATAAAATGTAATGGCGTTTTTTCTTGACCCATGCTATTTGGCGTTATTACCCATCTATATGGGTAATAACGCCATGCAAACAAAACTATGAAATAAGATAGAATAATTGCATGTAGATAGCCCACTTCTACAAATACAATCTCTACAAACTTAGAAATTGACAAATTGCATTCTAAGATATTGAAAATGTTCAATTTTTGTGAAAGTGTAAGAAATATAAAGGTGTGGTGTGGGAGGGGGGGGGATGAGGCAAATGAATATCAGACAGTGAGTTTCTTTTTGCTTAAAAAGGACCGTTTAAATAGAAGTATGAGAAACATTGCACAGTTTTAACTGTGCTTATTTGAATCAGTATTTAGGATGTAGCTCGGCCACTGTAGGCAATCAACCGGGGTATTAATGTCAAGGATTGGCGTTATTACCCCGGTATAGTTATTGTGCAGTACATTTTAAATTACAAATTATCTCCTGAAGATATCCAAAATCTTCAACAACATTTTAAAAGTACATGAAATGCACTACAAATTTATGTAATTAACAAAGTATTTCCGGATTAAAAGATAGTCTTCACATATACAAAACGTATCTCGCAAATTTTAGATCAAGCGTTAATTTTAGTTGCTTGTAAAAACAATAAGACCTAAAAATGAAACAAATTAGCTTGAAGCTGTTTTTTGCGATTTATATGACTCAAAACTCTTCTGCGCAGATCACATGGGTGTCATTTACCTGATTATTTCATAATTATGCAAAATATAAGTACTTGGCGTTATTACCCCGCCTGGCGTTATTACCCCAGGGTACCTTATTTATTTATAAAATTTCTTTGTATGTCTAAGATAATAGAGTAATATTTCTTATTTCTTATTTATCATTACTTGATCGATAAATGAAAGCATACTCTTTAATTCTAAGTAGAAGCTATGGAAGAGGAAAAAAAAGTATTTTTTTTAGAAATATCTGCGATGTATTTTTCAATAAATATTATTTAATAATCAAAATGAAATTCTTAATTCACAAAACAACTAACATACTAAAAGAAATATTCACTTCTTTAAAATCAATAACGCAATTTTCATCTTAACAATTTCAACGATAATGAAACTTTTCAAAACATGATATAGAACTGAATTTCTTTGAAGTAAAAAGAAACATTTTGTATCCATAAAAATTAACAATATTTTTAGTTATAAAATTTCTTTGTATGGCGAAGATAATAGAGTAATATATCTTATTTCCAGTTCAACATTCATTGATTTATAAATGAAAGCATACTCTTTTCTTCCAAGTAGTATATGTGGAAGAACAAAAAAAAGTAATTTTTTAGAGACGTTTATGGTGTATTTTTAAATGGAAAATATACAAATCCATGTCCAAACAAGCATAAAAATTTCTTTAAATTCAATACACCTCGTTTCAGATAAAGAAAATAATGCTATAAATTTAAAAATCTTAATTTTGAAACATTATAATTTAGTTAGCATGATTTTCATATAGCTGAAATTCAATAGAAAGGAAGAATCACAAATGGTTTATTAAATCAATACATGCAAATGATTATTTTGAGATAAAATTGGTACATTAACTATAATTTTCACATTGGATTTTTCTAAAAATTAATATTTTTAAAGTTTAAATGTTCACGAAATGCTATTAGACAGCGAAACTAAATGCTGCCTTCTGTTAATATATTTTTTTAAAACTTTTTTAAGCTATATGTCTCCTGTTTAGTTGTTTAGTTCTAAATAATAGGATTTAAATATATGCTTTATTTTATAAACAAAAGTAATAATTGGTGAATTATCGTTACTAAAATTAGACAATTTTTAATTTAAGCAGGCAATACAGAAAAAAAGACTTATGACTTTTAATATATTGGTTTTCAAGCGTTAATGGAAACAATTTTTTAAAGTAAATGTAAAATTTTTACAGAAAAAATATTTTGTCTATCAAAATAAAACTTTTAATTCACAAAACAACCATACAAACAACATACGAAAAAAAATAGCTCTTGGACCAATCATGAGGCACGGACGAAATGTCCCCCACGAGATGATTTCGTATGTACCTACATCTATTAAATTTTAAGTTGTTAAGATATGAACTATAGATTAAAATTAAAATAAACTTGTAACAGGGTGACTGCCTTCCCTAAATTATAGTATCTATAGGTGGCGCTATTGCCACCTTCGGCAAAATATCCGGAGATATTTTGCCTTCCTTTTCTAAAAAGACATGAAATGAAGTGAAGTAATTGAGTTTGCAGTTAAGATGTAAGATTGGGATGTGTGTTCTCAATACTTCTCTCTTAGAGATGTTCTTTATGCTAAGTAGTTTTTATGAATATTCAATTGATTGAGTTGCGCTCGTCTTGTGATTTGTATATAATGTGATATATGTTGTGTCGTCTACAATAAAATGTGACTGTATCATCTCTGTTCTATATTTTAAGTACCGAATAACATCCCACAAACTTATGTTTTAATATTGCACTGTTGTTTAAATTTGGGGATACAACTGAATTATGAAAACAACAGTAGTTTTGGGTAGAACAGCTGTTACACAAGTGATATGGAGTGACTATTTAATACGTTTAAAAATCACGACATTTTAAATCCTAGACCTGAATAAAATGTCCAATTTTAAAAATTAACAAATGATAAAAATAATAAATTATGAAAATCTCGACATTTTAAACCATAGACCAAAGTAATATGCCTGTTCAGAGCCATTAATAAAAAACTGACAAAATATCTTGTGCATGCCTCGTTTAATTTTTTTTTTATCTATTGATTTATAAGATGTTAAAATATAAACTGTACTTTAAAATTAACCAAAAAATAAAATAAAAAAATTACTAGTTGGATGTGCCAATCCCAAAACTTTCTTCTATCTTATACGTACATTTTAATATTTAAAAAAATAGTTACTCATTTTAATGCTTTAATAATTTTAATTCAATACCATACCAATTTTGATTTTCAGCTTCAATTTCTGCTTTAATCAATTAATCGGAGTAAAAATGAGTTTCCGTCTCTGCACGAGCAAATGGACAATAGAATGATAGGCAGATTTTTTTTTAATTCAGGGAGGACTTACTTGCCTTAGCAAAAAATAATCATATACAATAAATTTCGTTCATTTCGATGCATAATTTCATATACGTTTGGTCGGTACAATATTGAAAATGGCACAAAAATCGCGATTGCAGCGCCCCCTTCCGGCGGATTATTTTCAAATTCAGGGAGGACCAACTAGCCATAGTCATACACATACACAAAAAATTTGGTTCAATTCGATGCATAATTTCATATACGTTGGGTCGGTACAATATTGAAAATGGGCACAAAAATCGCGATTGCAGCGCCCCCTTCGAAAGGATGTTTTTCAAATTCAGGGAGGACCAACTAGCCATAATCATACACATACACAAAAAATTTGGTTCAATTCGATGCATAATTTCAAATACGTTTAGTCAGTACAATATTGAAAATGGCACAAAAATCGCGATTGCAGCGCCTTCTTCCGGCGGATTATTTTCAAATTCAGGGAGGACCAACTAGCCATAGTCATACACTTACACAAAAAATTTGGTTCAATTCGATGCATAACTTCATATACTTTTGGTCGGCACAATATTGAAAATGGCACAAAAATCGCGTTTGCAGCGCCCCCCTCTGTCGGAATGTTTCAAAACTGAAGGAGGACCTGCTTGCTACAGTCAAAAACATTCACTAATTCTATGCATAATTTCATACACTTTTCGATGGTAGAATGGCGACATACACACAGACAGACACACAGACACACAGACACATGGACAGACAGACATTTTGTAAAAACATGTTTTTTGGAATCTCTGACCCCTAAAACGTGTAAATCCGTCGAAAACCGGAAGTAGAAAAAATTACACTACTTATTAGACCTACAGATTACAATACTTTCTTCTATTGAAGATAGAAGAAAGTAAAAATCTATAGTTTCGTATTAGTATGGTTCTTTTAATCGGAGGTTATGACAACATTGTTAATCCTTTCCTGTCAAGTTATTAACAGTATATGTCTTTTCATTGAGTATTATTTTGGCTTAACAATTACTTAGTTACTTTCTGTACATAAAGATTATTGTATATGGCTTTGCATTTCTTATTATGACTTCATTTATGTTTTAACATTTAATAATAATAATAATAATAATAATAATAAAAGTTCACTTAATTCTGATTGCACTGATGGCAATTACTTTGTTTTATACATAAATTCCACTCTTTAAATTAACAAGCTGGAAATTGCACGTGAATCGTAGCAAATGAGGTGCGTTCGTACGATAACGAAATTTTTAAATATTCAGATCTTGCTGATATAGTAGAACGTACTTTGGATACAGTATAGTGGTCGAAATCTTTGTGTTCCTGTAAATATGCAGGGAGTAAATTTTATTATACTTTATTAACATATATCTTATCCATGAAATATGAAGTAGTTTAATATAATTAAAGCCCGCCCCAAACAATGTTAACATTATTTAGTGGAATACATTTGTGTGGCCCTGTAATTTAATAATAAATATTCTTTGCATCACAGATTGTACAGAATGTGTATTTTAGTACATACTTCATAGATTCATGTCAATTCTATTATGTTCAAATGAGTGTAACACCGTTAAAATGCATTTGAAACTTTTTCCCCATTGATCGTAATGTAACGGAGTACTTTTGATTGTCCCTGTAAATGAACTATGCATCCGATTTTCATAACATTTGAAATGACTCCACAAAATTATGTAATAATTATACGTTTTAAATTTCAAACGATAAAAATGCGTTTGAAACTTTTTTCCCCGCTGACCGTAACGCAACGGAATAATTTGATTGTCCCTGTAATTGATCTATGCATCCGATTTTCATAAAATTTGAAATGACTCGACAAAATTATGTAATAATTATGTATTTTAAATTTCAAACGATTCGGTTTGGTAGTTTTTGCGTTATGCGGACAGACAGACGGAGAACGGACGGACTGAGCAACAACAATAGGTGCTACGTATTTACATAATTACGAACGCACCTAAAAATGTTTTTAACTTTCCCGAACAAATCATGTGTGGTAAAACGTTAAAAACATTAGAAAGACATTATACCCTCTCAAATCCTCTGTTGTAATACGTTTTCCAAAATTCTTCTAAAACTCTTTTTTTTTTTTAATCTATTATCATGTAAATTTAATAGTACACAAAATAATCACATTAGTTAAATTTGAGATAAACTTCTGTAAGTCTATAAGTTTTTAACTTCAGTATATCTATTACGGTAGCTACGATTACCGTTATTAAAATTAAAGTAAATTCGATCTCAAAATGTAAAAGAAATCGGACACAAAGGGTTAAAACAGCTGAAATATGTAGAAAATATTTTCTACATGTGGCATGGAATAACCCCCTACCTTAAAATCAACGAGAGGATTTTAATCTTAAATATTTCAAAGATAGCAAATTTTTGAAAACATGATATAAGTCTGAACGTCTTTGAAGTAAAAGGAAATCCTTTGTATCCATAAGAAAAAAAGAACATTCGTAGTTATAAAGTTTCATTCTGTGAAGGAGATAATAGAGTAATTTTTTCCGTTTATCATATTTAGATCTTTAAATAAAAGCTTTTTCCTTTTTCTTTTTTTTCAATTAGTTCCTTTGAAAAAACACGAAGGCTTTTCCTGATTTTTACTTTCTTCTATCTTTACAAGAAGAAAGTATTGGATTCATGAAAATTTTCGACTTCCGGTTTTCGACGGATTTATACGTTTTAGAAGGTCCTGAACACGTTTTGACTATTTTTAGAAAATGTCTGTCTGTGAGTCTGTCCGTCTGTCTGTCTGTCTGTCTGTCTGTCTGTATGTGACAAAAAAATTGTGGGCGCTCTATCTCAAGAAATAATGCTCGAAATTTCATAAAATTTTATATTCAGTTAGACCTTGATATGAATTAGTGCCTATTGGTTTTTGGTGTAAATTGGCCTGCAGGTGGCGCTGCTGTACTACGTTTTTCATGATTTTCAAGATTGCTATATCTCAAGAACTGATGCACAGAATTTCACCAAACTTCAGATTCTGTAACCCCTTGATATACATAGACGCTGATTAAGTTTTGGTGTAAATTGGCCAGCAGGTGGCGCTGGTGTGCCACGTTTTTCATGATTTTCACGATAGCTATATCTCAAGAACTGATGCACAGAATTTCACCAAACTTCAGATTCCGCGATACCTTGAGATACATAGCCACTGATAAGGTTTTGCTGTGAACTGCCCTATAGGTGGCGCTGCTATGCTACATTTTGCACGATTTTTGCGATAGTTATATCTCAAGAACTAATGCAGAGAACTTCATCAAATTTTAGAATCTGTTACACTAGAATATATAACATAATTAGACGCTGATTACATTTTGGTATTAACCTTGCAATAGATGGTGCAGCTATGCTGCATTTTGCGCGATTTTTCCGATAGCTATATCTCAACAACCAACGCACAGAATTTCATCGAAATTCAGATTTTGTTACAAAATGACATATAACATAATTACACGATGATCAGGTTTTGTTATAAATCCTTCAACTGATGGTGCTGCTGTGCTATATTTTACACGGTTTTTTTTAAACTAGCTATATCTCAAGAACTAATGCACAGAATTTCATCAAACTTCAGATTCTTTTACACCATAACATAATTAGACGATTTTTTACGTTTTGGCATAAATTGTCCAATATATGGTGTGGCTGTGCTACGTTTTGCAAAATTTTTGTTATAACTATATCTCAAGAACTAATGGACGAAATTCCATCAAATTTCAGATTCTGTTAGGTCTTGACATAAACAAATGCTTATTAGGTTTTAGTATAAATTACCCAACATGAGGCACTACTAAGCTCATTTTCTCAAAATATTAATTAAATTTTGCGTTTTAGGATTTTCGGATACCAGAATCTCATTAGGCTAGGTCAAATGTTCGAGGAAATTCGATAGTGGGTAACTTTGGGGTCACCACGTTTTTTTTTTTAAATATTAAAATGTACTTATGAGATAGAAGAAAGTTTTGGGATTGACACATCCAACTAGTTTTTACTTTGTATTATTCAATGAATATTATTTAATTATGAAAATGAAACTCATAATTCACGAAACAATTCGTATAGAAAGAAAGTTATCATTTCTTTAAAATCAACAACACAAATTTCATGTTAAGAATTTCAAACATAGCGGATATATTCAAAACGTGATATAAATCTGAACTTCTTTGAAATGAAATGAGATTTTTTTGTATCCATATGAAATAAAGATTTTTTTTAGTGTATACAGTTTCTTACTGTGAAGGAGATTATAAATTAATCTTTTCTGTTTATCATACCCAGATCTATAAATAAAAGCTTACTTTTTTTTTTTTTAACTTTTAGAACCTTTAAAAAAACACTAAAGCTTTCCCTTAAAAGAAGAAAAAACTTGTTTACGATGCATTATTTAATGAATGTTATTTAATTATCAAAATGTAACTCTTAGTGCACGAAACACTTCATGTAGAAAAAGAAATACTCCCTTCTTTAAAATCAATAACACAATTTTCATTTTAAAAATTTGAAAGATAGGGGAATTTTTGAAAACGCGATATAAATCTGAACTTCTTTGATGTAAATTGAAATTCTTTGTATCCATAAGCATTAAAGAATATTTCTATTTATAATGTTTGTTTCTGTGAAGGAAATAACAGTCTTTTTATTTCCTTTATCATAGGCGGACCTATAAATGAAAAATTTCAAAGATAGCGGATTTTTTCAAATTATGTTATTGAACTGAATGTCTTTATACTAAATTGAAACTCTTTTTATCCACAACAAATAAAAAAAAATTTTGGTTGTAAAGTTTCTTTATGTGAAGCAGATAATGTAAAATTTCTCATTTCCCATTCATCATATCCAGATCTATAAATAAAACCGTACTTTTTTCCTCCAAGATAAAACTGTAAATGAAAAGAAAGTTTTCCTTTAAAAAAATGTCCAGTGTATTATTAATTGAATAATATTTAAAAACTGCTCTAAGACAGATTTAAAAATCATTATTATTATCATTATTATTTTAATATACATTTTTCTAACAAAACTATATTTTGATTTTATTTGTTTTCATTGTTAATTGTGTAATGTTGTAAATTTTAAAATGATTTTAATATAGTTAAAATTTAATAAAAAAGAAAATTAAACAATATTTTGTTTAAACAATGTGAACTATGCAATACAAGTGCAATTCATTTATCTATAGCAGATAGTTGAAGTTCTTTTTAAGAAGCAATTACAAAAAAAAAATAGGGAGTGTAGTAAAGAAGAGAAATTGTTTAATAAATGTTTAATAGAAATTTCTACTTGACAAATATTTCTATTGAACTGCTACAGATATTTCTATTGCTTTTAAACTAGCTTACAGAAAAACGAGTCATAATTCTATTGGATTCCATAAAATTTTCTTTATAGAACTCTAAAAGACATTTTCGTAAGGTTACCTTTCCTTCCGTCTGACCCATGAATTCGTAGATAACTTTTATAATGCAGCAAATTAGTGTAAACTGGGATTTTGCTTCTGTGAGTCTATCGGACTGCCCTGTTACACTGAAAAAAAACCCGTAATCCTGCAGAGGTAAAAAATCCGAAATCTGTATGCTTACATTTTAACGGTACACTGTACAAGAAAAGATGTAAATCTACAAAACTAATTTTTGACAGCTACAGAAATCTGTAACTTTACAAACGAATCTGCTAAAATTACAGTTATCTTACTAAAATTTTATCTGTAACCTGATCAGCAGTTATATAAATATTCTAGGAATTCCAGTTTCCAAAAAAATTCTTAGTAACTTTACAGATGTTCTCATTTTCAGTACAAATCTGTATCTGTGACAAGGATTTTTGCTATTGCCTTTACATAAAAAGTTCTCGAAATCCCATTTTCCTAAAAAACTTTTATTAACTTTAAAGATTTAATTTAATTTTTAATTTTTTTATGTATTTATTTATACATTTATTTTATTTTATTTTTACAGTGTAGGATCTACTTCAGTAGATGTGTATTTAGTGCTCCAGGGAAAATTGTCCTTCGTATGTTACGTAAATTATATTTGAGAAAACATTTTTTTTTTCTTTTCTTTTCTTAGATTATTAAAAGCAAAATTTAGTAAAAATTACCTGGAAAAAGTTTGTAATATTTTATATAATAATATAAGCATATCTGAACATCGTAAAATACATACAATATATTACGTCAGAATTTCACAATAAGATTTTTAAGAAAACTAATAAAAGCACAAATTTGTATCACATATTTGAATAAAATAAAATACACGTTCTATTCACATTAAAAAAATACTTATATTTCTATAATAAAATATTTACGGGAACTGATTTTAATATGTAATCGTGTAATATGTGATGTCGTGTATTTAAAATTGACTAAATGTCAGATTTTAAATGTCTTTTTAAACGTTAGATATTTTTGACTGCTGCACGCATTAAATGAAAATCTCAATTAAGAGTAATATGCAGTGCTTCAAAATATGTTAGAAGTCGACAAATTCTAGAAATTTATGAAACTTAACAATGCTGAAGTTAACGAGATAGGATTATAGTATAATTATTCCGAAATTCAGTAATATCCCAGCAAACATTGTTGATAAAGCTATACATTTGATTTATGTGAAATTTTCATAATAGTGAATTAAAGAATTGTGAGATAATGATGCCTACTTCCGATAATATTTCGATGCTTAAATATACGTTAAATATGTATGCTTCAAATAAATTTGCATTTCTGAAGTAAATATGTACAGATAAACTTTTAAAATTTACATTATGATCTTGTTTTCGAAAATTCATAATGCTTTCATCCAACTCGAATTTTTAAGTTACATTTAAAAAAATTATTTTGAATACATAATATAAAATATTATATGAAGTATATGTTATTTGCAGAATATATAGAGATACAGACAGACATGAAAATTCAATCGTGGTTTCACTTTAGCCTTCCGGTGAACTTAAATTACGCAATGTGTTAAAAAATATATATAATCAAATATTAATTTTAATAAATATGGGACAAGAATGGAACTTAAAAAATTTCTTTTAAAGTATTTTACATTAATTTTTTTGTACTTACGTATTAACAGGACTTGGTCAGACACAATGGCACCGACCTCAGCACCAATTATTTAAACTGCAGTAACCGATTTTTCCTAACGCCTATATTATTCATTTACTATAGCTAATTTGTTTATTTGTTTATTGTTTACAGCTTTCGTTATTTTTTCCTCTTATTTAAATTTTATATATATTCAAGTAATTTTATATTATTTACTATTATTAACGATATTTTGTATTTAATAACCTTTAATTACTATTCTGAACTTGATAGGCAACGGTAAACAAAATTAGCAGTGGTCAACAATTTTCGACCAGCTATCTCCTGACACATTTAGTAGAGACTTATTTACTTTTCTATTTAAAAATATTTTCAAATTTCCATCACATTACATAGATTCGCGATAAACTCTATGTGTGTATGACTCTACTCGTAACTGTAACCAAACTTCAATTTAAAAATATTTGATGTAAATAATGCATTTAGATTAGTAAAATCTATAAAGAAAATATATAACTTATACCAACAATTTAGCGCTTAGCTGTGTAGCATTGTATTTCAATATGATGGTATTTAAACATTTTTACTAACACTTCAGATGATTTATTTCATAAAATAAAAGCTATCGGATTTTATTAGCTGTCAAATAAGTTTTTTTAAATAGATTTAAAGTACGTTTCAAAAGTCACGGTCATGCGTGATAAAAGGCTTTGAAACACATTTGTATACTATGTACAGTGCCAGCAAAAACATCTTGACACTGAAGTCACAATCCAAATGCTCAGATGTCTGTTTCACTTTTACCAGCTTTAAACAGGAGAAGCTGGCGACGACAGTTTCTATCACGTGTTGATAAAATAGATTGATGGCCATACAAGCTTTAGAAAACTACTGTGCTTTTGCTGTACCTTTTTTATGTTTTCTGGTAGTGATTTCAAAAGAGGGCTTTTTTCGAACTTATAATGACTCTTGTTTTCTTTTTGCTGTAGCTGTTCAATCATGTGAAAGATTCAATGTCTCTTAAGAATAATTAAATCCTATAATTTCATAATACGTATAAAACAGAAAAATTAACGAGATGGGATTATCGAAAAAGTACTCTGAATTTAAAAAAAGATTTCTTCAAACATTAATGAAAATCTTACATCGGATCATGCTGAAAATTTCAAATGACTGGCTGAATAATTTTGAGACAACTATGATGGTTAAATCCAAATATATTTGAAGAATGCTATGAAATCCTATATTTTAAAATGAACAATTTTAATTATTTATAGTAAAGCATATAAAATTGCATAAAATGTATATAAAATTATAATAATTTAAAGTAATAACGATTAAAATAATTATCGTATGTGGCTGGTGAATTCAGGGATTTCTTTATAATTATCCCTTGCTTTAGTAAAAACGAAGTCAGTAAAAGATCTTGTAAGACGGCTCAAACAAATTCACAAATATTTATAAAATATTGCTGAGATTCTACTTTCTATTCCGTGAAGTTCTTGAATAGTAAACAAAATTATATGGTAATTTTAAGCATTTTATCACTTTAAGTTGGTGCAGAGCCATCTTTTGCTGATATTTGCCATTAAACAAATGATGAGTAGTACTTAATACTTTCTGACTCTACATAATAATCTATATTAAAAATATGTGTAATATATTTTTTAAAATATATCTTTATTTTCTTGCCTGTCTAGTTTCACTCTATTTTAGAAACAGTCAGTTTGTTTTAGACTGTTAAAAAGAATCTGAAATTCAAGGATATATTTTTCCTGAAATTCACAGCAAAAGACCATTTTCCGTGAAAAGTTTCTTTATTTCCTGGAAATAACAAAACGGATGGAGATACTCCATTATCTAGTGGCAAATTTATTTTTGAATGTTGGCGAAACAACATGCTGCTTCACAGAAATGGAAAAACGCAACGAAAGAATCCTGGCTCTTTCGTCAGGCTTGTATAGTTCTGCTGAATTACAACTGTATTGTTTTTGCACAGAGATTAAAAATTATATTATTTCTTAGAAACTTTATAATACCAACTTTATACAGTAATAAAAATTTCTGTTTAAACATTGAAAAAAAAGCGAAACTGTTCAATAATTTTGCATTAATTATTGGTTGATTGCATTCGGTTAAGTTTCTCGGTTATCATTTTGCACACATTTCTCTTATCATTTATCAAATTCCACGTATTTATTTCCATATTTTTATTTAAAAATATTAGTATTTTTGTTAAAACTTACACATCAAAATATGCACTTTCTTACCAATTTTATTAGGAAAGCCCCCCCCCCCCTTTTTTTTTTTTTTTTTTTTTTTTTTTTTTTTTCTAATTAGAATAATTTAGAAAGGGAAAAATCATATTCTCAGAGATAGGTGAGAATTTCAGCAGCAGTCATTTTGTAATAGCGTCCTTCACCAGACGCCTGATTTTGGCAATGTAGTAATTTAAAAATAAATTTAATTTAAAAATAAATTGAGTAGTGTTACTTCAAAAGAGTTATTACAAAGCTATTATCGTCGTTGTTATTATGTCATTGATAAATGCGTTATACAAAAATATTAATTTTATGAAACATGTTACACAAAATGAATAAAATAAAGAAAACCTAAAAAATCCCCTTGAAATTACATTTTTTCTGTTTACTTTTCTCCTTTTTCTTATTAAAAAAACTTTTAATTAATTTTCTCATTAAAAAATAAATAGTGTGTGATAATTTGAAGAATTCTCTATAACACTATTTTTGTAAAAATTGAATTTTAAAATATGCATCATTCATTCATTCATTCATTCATTCATTCATTCATTCATTCAAAAAAAAAAAAAAAACTTTTTTTTTTCTTAAATTAGTTTAAAAAACAAAATTGATTTAAAATAATAATATGCATTATGCTTCGGTCTAAAATAAACCGTTCACAAATATTCTAAAGAATATACTTAAAAAAAAAAAACTTTGAAAAGCACAACAGATTTTTCCCCACTGACTCATAAAAGCCATATTAATGCTGAATTGCCCCAGCAGCTATGGCTCAGTCAGCAAGGAAGTGTTTCATTGTCAAATGGTCTTGGTTCGATACTCAGGATAGCTTGAAATATGTTGTGCAAGAATTAAATAATATAGTAGTTTAATGTCACTCACAAAATTCGAACTCATTGACGATTGATTGATTCATTACTTTTAAAAATTAAATTAAATTATTATCATTAAAATAAAACCTTATAACGGTTACCGCTTCTTCAAGTAAAGTTTTCCCTTCTTTTATTTCCCAAAACGGAAAATCTACTAACGAAAAGATAAATATCTCGCAATTTTATTACCAGTAGTTTTACTTTATTACCAGAATTCACAGATTTATTTTTAACTGTGAAGATATCATGCATTTATATTGGTAAAATCAATTAAGTCTATTTCTAGGCAGATTGTTTCGCAGACAGCATTAGCAAAATCATATTACTTCATATTACATTTCAAGAATTTACGATAATCGCAAACATTTCATTTTCTGTTCACATGCAATGAAAAGAATACTATTACGTGCCGTAAAATTCTAGAAGTTTATGAAACATGGCAACGGTAAATTTACCGATATAAGATTATCTACAAAATATTGTTAATTGGAAAATGCATCTGCAAACTTTGGAAATATAGAAAAGATTTACGGGAAAATTCTCTGTGAGAAAAATACACGAAACTGAGATATCTAAATCTATCTAAATACGTGTTTATGCCGGAGTTAAATGAAAACACGTATTAAATATATTTGACCTGAAATTGATATGCATTGTTTCATTTAAATATATATGGTTCAATTTCAGAAATAATCATAATCCTTTTTACTTTTAAATTAGAAATGTGTTATTATTAATTTTTGATTCTTTTTAAACGCATTATTCTATTTACGTAATATAATGAGATATGCGATATTCTGTAATTAAATAATATAAGATATATGATAAGTGATAATATATACGATGTAAGTGATAATATACCATAATATACAAGATATAAGTTATCACGATATAAGATAGATATCGACAGTATACAGGGTGTATCTAAGCTACTGGGCAAATTTTTAAGGAGTGATAGTACATATCAAGGCAAATAATATTAAATGGGAAACTAAGGGACCCAAACGTCTTCCGAAGGAGATAGGCGCCATCAAAGTTTAGGGTTCAAAATTTGAAATTATTATAAAAAACGGAAAAATTGGTCGACTCGTTTGCGGTTTTCACAAAAACTATTCTTTATGTCAGTATTGTCTTGAAAATAAATTATAAAGATAAATTTCAAAAAATGCCGATAGAGGGCGCTTTAGACTTTGGAGTAACGAACAACTATTTTTTACCGATATTTTTTAAATCTCATAAAAATTTTTTAGAAGTTCAGACATAATCTTAAATTTTGAGCTCAAAATCTTTGTTTAAGAAGCGCAAACTGAACTGTGTTCAATGGGAGTGGGCAGGTTCAAATTTCAAATGATTATAAAAAACAGAAAAAATGGTCAATTGATTTGCAGTTTTCACTAAAATTATTCTTTATGTCAGTATTGTCTTAAAAATAAATTATACAGATAGATTTCAAAAAATGGCGCTAGAGGGCGCTTTAGACTTTGGAGTAACGTACAACTAATTTTTACCATTACTAGGGGGGCCCCGCCCCCCTGCTCGCTATGCTCGCCAACCCCCCGCGTAATCGCTTCGCGATTCCAAATTATTGTCTACCCCTGCTTGCTGCGCTCGCCAATAACCCATGGTATGAATAAGCAGTTGCAGACCTTTCAAATGATGTGTCACACAATTGGTGTTGTAAAGAAATTACAAAATGCGCCCCCTCTGAGGGCAGAGGGGGGGGTTACACACAAGGTATCCATAATATGAATAAGCAGTTGCAGACCTCTCAAATGATGTGTCACACAGTTGGTGTTGTAAAGAAATTAAAAATGTGCCCCCCTGCGGGGCAGAGTGGGGGATTACACACAACACATCCATAATATGAATAAGCAGTTGCAGACCTTTCAAATGATGTGTCACTCAACTGGTGTTGTAAAGAAATTAAAAATGTGTCCCCCCTGGGAAACAGAATGGGGGATAACACACAAGACATCCATTATATGAATAAGCAGTTGCAAACCTCTCAAATGATGTATCAAACGACTGGTGTAGCAAAGAAATTAAAAATTTGGCGAAATATTACAGTTATCGCCAAGTTGGCGTCACTTTTGACAACTAATTTTGGTCGCCAAATTTGGCGATATATCGCCAAGTTGGCGACAAACTTGGCGATTGTTGGCGATGATAACCTTTCTTCTCTTTATGCTAACCCATATGGCGATGCATAGACGGAGCCCTTTCCTGATGGTATATTCGACTCATGGAAGGAGTGGACAACCCGGATTCGTTAGTTCCGGAAATCTTCCACATCAGCATCATTCCAGGAGTCATTCCTTTTAAGGCTAGTTTTTTTTTACTATAGAATGATTTTTTGCATCTCATTAAAATGTTTTAGAAGCTTAGACATAAACTTAAATTTTGAGCTCAAAATCTGAATCGTTGAGAGTGGTTAAATAGCGCAAACTGAGTTGTGTTCAATGGGGGTGGGGATGTTCAAATTTTAAATGCTTATAAAAAACGGAAAAATTGGTTGATTCGTTTGCGGTTTTCTCTAAAATCATTCTTTATGTGAGTATTTCCTTGAAAATAAATTTTAAAGATAAATTTCAAAAAATTCCTTTAGAGGGAACCTTAAAGTTTAGAGTAACCAGCAACTATTTTAACCGTTATTTTTTGTAAATCTAAATAAATGTTTTAAAAGCTTAGACTTAAATTTTGAGCTCAACATCTGAATCGTTGTGAGTAATTAAGTACCGAAAAATTGAACTGTGTTCGTAGAGTAGGCAGGGTAACATTTCAACTCCTGAACACAGTCCAGATTGCGCTTCTTAACACCTCTCAACGATTCAGAATTTGAGCTTAAAATTTAAGTCTAAGCTTTTGCAAGCATTTAATTGATACAAACAATAACAGTTAAAAATTGTTGTTGGTAAGTTTCAGGCGCCCTCTAACGGAATTTTTTGAAATTTATCGTTAAAATTTATTTTCAAGGAAATACTGACATAAAGAATGGTTTTAGAGAAAACCGCAAACGAATCGACCAATTTTTCCGATTTGTATAATCATTTGAATTTTGAATCCTCCCACCCCCATTGAACACAGTTCACTTTGCGCTACTTAACCACTCTCAACGATTCAGTTTATGTCTAAGCTTCTAAAAAAATTTAATGAGATGCAAAAAATGACGGTAAAAAAATAGTTGTACGATACTCCAAAGTCTAAAGCGCCCTCTATCGACATTTTTTGAAATTTATCTCTATAATTTATTTTCCAGACATTACTGACATAAAGGATAGTTTTTGTGAAAACTGCAAATCAATTGACCAAATATTCTGTTTTTTATAATCATTTGAAATTTGAACCTACCCACTCCCATTGAACACAGTTCAATTTGCGCTACTTAACCCCAGATTTTGAGCACAAAATTTAAGTTTATGTCTAAACTTCTAAAAAAAAATTAATAAGATGCAAAAAATAACGGTAAAAAATAGTTGTTCGTTACTCCAAAGTCTAAAGCGCCCTCTATCGGCGTTTTTTGAAATTTATCTTTATAATTTATTTTCAAGACAATAGTGACATAAAGAATAATTTTTGTGAAAACCACAAACGAATCGACCAATATTTTCCGTTTTTTATAATAATTTCAAATTTTAGACACTAAACTTTGATGGCGCCTATCTCCTTCGGAAGACGTTTGGGACCCTTAGTTTCCCATTTAATATTATTTGTCTTGATATGTACTATCACTCCTTAAAGTTTTGCCCAGTAGTTTAGATACACCCTGTATAGGGGGCATTGATACAGCTTTTTTCTAAGAGTTTTTTTGCTGTCGAGAAACCAGAAAATTCAAGTTATTTTTCCATGTGGTGTCAGCAAAACTTGTGTAGTGCGTTATAAAAAATGTACAATAGTTGTTTTATACATTATTTTTGCATTTAATTTAAAAAAAAAAATTAAAAAAATTCATTTGCATGAATGTGCCCCATCCCCGGGGCAGATTGATACACCTCGTGGGGCACTTTGCTACGTCTGGGGAAAATGGAGAAAAATAACACCAATGCATATTTTTAATATAAAAATAATTAGCATACTGTTTTATATTTATTTAAGGAAATTAAAATGCGTTCTCAATTTATTTCTAAGCAATATTAAAGAAATCAAAATGAAATGTAGAGCGACCTGAGGTTCTGGCTGTTCCTTGTCTGATTATTGGCTTTGGTAACTTTGTCATACCTGGCATTTCAACCCCAGCATTATCTTCTTTCTTAGGAAAGACGAAAAAATTACCAGGTTTTCTGTTTATAAATCGGTTTATAAATAGAAAATAAAGGATGATTATATTAAAAATTCTGTTTATATCTTATACTATAATGCGAGCAAAAATTGTGTGTGTGTGTGGGTAAATTTTATCTCAAAAACGGCTCTAACGATTTTCGCAAAAATTTGGATTTTACCATTTTCGGGCACGAGAAGACCATTGGACTAGGTCCCATGTTCGGGAAAATTCGATTACTGGGTCATTTTGGGTCACAATGGGTCAGGATCAAGCTATTTATATCTAGAGAACGGCTGGATGGATTTTAAGGCAATTTTGTATCCAATCGTTTTTTGGCACGAGAAAACTATTGGGCTGGGTCACATGTTCGAAAAATTTCGATTAGTGGGTCATTTTGGGGTCATTATGGGTCAAGCCATTTTTATCTAAAAAACGGCTCTAACGATTTTGACCAAATTTTATATTGTATCGTTTTGGATTACAAGAAGACCATTGGGTTAGGTAACATGTTCGAGAAAATTCGGTAAGTGGGTCATTCTTGGGGTCATTGTGAGTCATGCTATTTTTATCTAGCGATTTTCTCACGCAATTTTGACTAAAAATTGCATTCTATGGTTTTCGGGCACGAGAAAAACATTGGGCTAGGTTACATGTTCGAGAAAAAATTTCAATGGGTCATATTGGGTCATTAAGAGTCTGGGTCAAGCTATTTATATTTAAAGAACGGCGTGATGGATTATAACGAAATTTTGTATGTAACAGTTTTTTGACATGAGAAAACTAATGGGCTAAATCACATGTTTGAGAGATTTCGACTAGGGTCATTTGTGGGTCATAATGGGTCATGGTCAACCTATATCTAAAGAACAGGTGGATCGATTTTAACGAAATTTTGTATGCAACATTTTTTTGGCACGATAAAATCATTGGACTAGGTTACATGTTCGAAAAATTTCGATTAATGGGTCATTTTGGGTCATTAAGAGTCCGGGTCAAGCTATTTATATTTAAAGAATGGCGTGATGGATTATAACGAAATTTTGTATGTGACAGTTTTTGACATGAGAAAACTAATGGGCTAAATCACATGTTTGAGAGATTTCGACTATGAGGGTCATTTGTGGGTCATGATGGGTCATAATGGGTCATGGTCAAACTATATCTAAAGAACAGGTGGATCGATTTTAATGAAATTTTGTATGCAACATTTTTTTGGCACGATAAAATCATTGGACTAGGTTACATGTTCGAAAAATTTCGATTATTGGGTCATTTTGGATCATAAAGGGTCTGGGTCAAGCTATGTATAATTAAAGAACGGCAGGATCAATTTTAACGAAATTCTGTATGTAACAATTTTTAGAAACGAGAAAACTAATGGACTAAGTCACATATTCGAGAGCTTTCGATTATAAGGGTCATTTGTGGGTCTTAATGGGTCAAGGTCAAGCTATATCTAAAGAATGGGTGGGTCGATTTTAACGAAATTTTTTATACAACATATTTTTGGCATGAGAAAATCATTGGGGTAGGTCACATGTTCGAGAAATTTCGATTGGTGGGCCACTTTTGGTTCATTCTAATTTTATCTTGACAACGTTTCGCGCAATTTTGATTAAATTTTGTATTTTATCGTTTTCGGTCACAAGAAAATCATTGGGTTAGGACAGATTTTTGTGAAAATTCGATCAATGGGTCATTTTGGATTATAAGGGTCAGGGTCAAACCAACTATATCTAAAAAACAGCTCAATCGATATTATTTAAATTTTGTATCTAATGTTTTTCGGCATGCTAAAACTAAAGAACTAGGCCACACGTTTAAGAGATTTCGATTATAAGGGTCATTTGTTGGTCATGATGGGTCATGCTAATTTTATATAGAAAATGGTACTCACCATTTTGACTATACTTTGTATTATATCGTTTTTGAGCAAGAGAAAACCATTTGGCTTGGACACATGCTCGCGAAAATTCTATTAGTGGGTCATTTTGGGTCTTAATGAGCTAGGGTCATTCTAATTATATACAATAACGACTCAATCAATTTTACCTAAATTTTGAAACAAAACGTTTTTTGTCACGAGAAGACTATTGGGCTGAGTCGCATGTTAAACAAAATTATATTAGTGGGTCATTTCGCTTCATTGCTGAATGCTGCCAAGCTAATTTTACCTAAAAAATGGCTTGAACGATTTTGATTCAATTTTATATTCTACTGTTTTTGATTACCTGAAGACGATTGAGCTATGTCACATGCTTGATCAAATTTGATTAGTGGCTCATTTTGGGTAATACGGGTCAGGGTCACAAGAATATGGCAAAAGCCAATAACTTGGTGATATTTGACAAAATATTGGCGACATATGGCCAAAAAATCGACTATAAAAATTACGAAAACCAAAACACGTATTTGGAGCCAAATGAAAGAATGCCTCCAAATTTGGCTATATCTAGCAAAATATATTGTCTTTCAGAATGTAAAGAATTTTTTTATACATTCTTAAGAGGATTCGAGATGCATGGTTAAACCAATCAGAGTCGAGCTAAAAAAGTGATTTAGATCGATGTCCTTTCGTTGTAAAATTTAAAATAAAATAAAATTTATAAATATGCGCATAAAAACATAGTTTTCTTATTGATTGTTTTTTTAAATAATACTATTATAAACATGTTTTACGGTAATAATACAGAGTTAATGATACAGTGAAAATACTATATCGAGTTGAACACAAAGTTAATTTTGACCGAGCTAAGCTCGGTCTCCCCTGCTAGTTATAATTATCCTGTGTTGTTTTGCAGCTTGTTTTTCTTAATAAACATTTCTCATGTCAAGAATACTTTTTGCTCTGGAGAATCGATATAAATTTGAGATTTTTCAGGCTGCCACCCTTTTCTTTCGTTAGTTTTACAAGCATTAGATGTTGGGTAAGTTCTTAAATCTTCTGTTTGCAAAAATACTATAAAATATTCTAATATAAAGAAATTAGAGCTATTTCACTTCAATAAAAACTAATATTAGAAACTTTTGGCGAAAAAAGATTGGATTAAGGAGTGTATGGTAAAAAAATAATAAAAGGTAATGAAAAAATCCCTGTCGGCTTAAGCTATAGGCGGAGGTAGATTTCGATGAGTGCACATTTCAACAACAAAAAAATAAATTTGATTACAGATAAACCCAGTTTAACAACTTTATTTGTCCTCTTTTGAAAAATTTTTAATTTCCTTTTTCTGTAAGGACTGGTTTTATCAGAAACATCTTAAGCTAAATTCGGATCAAATGCCCATTTTGACAACATATTTTGAAATAATTCTGACTTTATTAAATAAATCGACTAATACGGTACAATAGATAGTTCCTAAATAACAAAAGACTGTCAATTGAATGTGTTTGAGATCAAAATGGAATTTAAAAATGAGTTATAAAATAACCAATTTTAAATACAACCTCAATTCTTAATCATGATAGCTTCGGGAATATTTGCGCGAGTGCCCTCTTTGGCAGCATTTTTAAAAATATATTCAGCCTTTATCAAAAAACTGAACAATGCGGGATATTACACAGATCCTATATAAGAGAACCTGTCAATTGGATGCGTTTGAGAGCAAAACTGAATTTAAAAATGAGTCAGAAAAAACACAATTTGTTATTTGAATACTTCCTCAAATTTCCTATCACCTCTGTTCAAAATACCCTTTTTGGCAGCCTTTTTTGAAATATATTCTGTCTTTATCAAAAAATTGACCAATGCGTCATATTATACAGTTCCTAAATAAGAGGACTTGTAAACTGGATGCGTTTGAGAATAAAAATGGATTTAAAAATGAGTCAGGAAAAACGCAATTTGTTATCTGATTACTTATTCAAATTTCCTATCACTGTCACTTCGGGAAATTCTGTTCAAAATACCCTTTTTGGCAGCGTTTTTTGAAATGTATTCTGTCTTTATCAAAAATCTGGCCAATGTTTCACATTATATAGTTCCTAAATAAGAGGATCTGCATTTGGATGTGTTTAAAATGAAAAATGAATTTATAAAACGATTCAGAATGTAAGCAGTTTGAACTAGAGGTTTTTTCTCCAACTCCAATTTTCTTTTAATTTATTTTTGCTATAAAAATTGATCCTATGAAACACTTCTCAATATAAAAGTTGTAGATATTATTGAGAAGATGTAAAATAAATTTAATTGGATTTGATAGTTTAAGAATTGACAAAGTTATGGATTTTTTTCTTTTTTGAAAGCCCTTTTTATTTTCGTTTTTAATTTTTTTTTACCGGTAAGAGTTAGTTCTATCAAAAACTTGCAAATACATAAGTTTTAGATAATTTTGAGAATATTTATAAAAAATTTAGATGGATTTGATATCTTGAGAATTGACAAAGTTATGTTTTTTTCTCCCAAAAACCCTATTTTTTTCGCCCCTTGAGCCCATTTTTAACTTTATCAAAAATCTGTCATGCATAAATTTTTGGCCCATTATTTAGAAGTAATATAAACTTTAAACTGATTCGATATCTATTTTCATAAAGAAGTTATGGGCTTTTTTCTGTTTTCACAAAAACGCCCCCTATTTCGACCCCCCTTGGTCCGATTTTGCCCATTAACGAATTTAGCCGAGATTTTATCCCCTTTGATTTTATGTAAAAGTTTGGTGGAGATTGGTGAAGAATTATAGAAGTTATCGTGTCCATAAAAAAGTGAGATATATAGATAGATATATATATGTATAAACTGGTGCGAATGCAATAGGTAGTATTTCATACGAAATATACCTAAAAAGGAACTAGAAAGAAATTTATGTTGTATCAATGTGCCCCGATATAGACTGTATCAATGTGCCCCATAGAGCCATTTTGAATAAAATGAGTCTCAAATCCAACACTTCATAATTTATCTAACAATAAAGAATGAGGAACTGATAAAGAGTAGTTTTAGCTGCCAGGGAGAGTATTATTTTCGGTTTAAAATACTAGAACAGTTGTATAATACCTTTTCAATTATACAACTTAAATTTACTTTTGACCTACAAAAACAATAAATCAATCGTCCCATATCATCAAACTACTGAATTTTTCCATGATTTTCCGTATGTAGTTGAATGCACTAGCACCACCTTTTGGAGCTGTTGTGAAACTTCCTGTATTGACCCTGGGAGCGGTAGAGGAGGTGTATCAATGTGCCCCAGTTCCACCCAAGGTAAACAAAAGCGAGATAATTAAATCTACCTAAATTCCTGTATATCTCAGAGCTAAATGAAAGTATGCATTAATTATACTTAGCTGAAATAATTATACATTCTTTAAGTTAACTTTACATTTATCAGCTTAAAAAATAATTATCATTTTGCTTTTGACCATCGATTACCATTATGTTAATAATAATTCTAATATTATCTTATAGTCCTAGTGTTGTTATATTTTAAATGCAATTTCAACTTTTCTAACAAAGTAAAACTCTATGAAATATATGCAGGGTTTTGCGTCGGTGTCTGAGGATAATGAATAATTACTCACTGTCCTTTGTTAAGACGAACACATTTAAAAAAAAAAAAAAAAAAAAAACGCGCACACAATAAAAAAGAAAATACAGTAACTACAAGATTGTATACTCATAACACGTGACTTCTGCATGTCATTCGGAACAGAAAAACATTTTTAAGAACATAAGAAGGATTGCATCCTCACATTAACACAGCTCTCCCATCGGAACCGAAAAACCAACTGCCCGCTTTTTCTCTATTACGTCACATGACGTCTTTTGTCCCCGACCGTTGCCAGATACATAAGAGTATAAATAGAAACAATGAAAAATAAGTTACACTTATAGTTAAATTACGTGCAACAATGATAAAGAAATGAATGATAATAAAGAAATAATAATGACATTTCCCACATATATAGTGTGCTCGCTAAAGTTCATTGTGAGCCCCATAATTTTTGAACAACAAAAGCTGTAATTATAAAAGGGGAGTCTAGGTATAATGAAGTTGTCATGCACTACGAAATGAAACCGCTTACGGCACCTTCTGGTGGAAAGCTGCGTAGTTATTAATGCTATTTTTTAAATGAAAAATGTTAGAAGAAAAAAATGATTTAAAATGGTGCAGAGCGTCATCGATTTAATATGAAAAAACACATTAAAGACATTAATGCACTGTTAAAAAAAATAATGTAAAATTATACATTATTTGAAATTATTAGAAATTTTCTAGAAGATATGGGATGTTAGAACATTTTAAATATGGGTAACAGATGCATGTTTGTACTGTAAATAAAAGAAATTCTGCGAGTTTACAAAGATTGTGTTAGGAATATAAGATTCCTACAACTTTCTCAGTAACTGCAAGCCTGGTTACAGATAAAAATTTAGTAAGATAAATTTAATTTTAGAAGATTTTTTTTTTTTTTTTTTTTTTTTGTAAAACTACAGATTTCTGTAGATCTAAAGATTCTTTTAAAAGGTGCTAAGTTTGATGAGATAATTGGAAACTCCTTGGGGGTTATATTTGAGAAACTACAAAAATTAAATTGTTATACAATCCCAGAAATATAAAACTTCCAAATAGGAAATTTTTTCTTATCCATCCCTGAAGTAAACAACAACACCAACAACAACAAAAAAAAATCCTCTCGATACCTACAAATATCACAGGGATATTAAAATCCAAAATTCACCAAAATTCATGACTTACACTACTTAACTCTACCTCTGAGGTAGGAATTCGTGATGCAATTTCAATGCAAGACAGAGATCATTAACAAATTGTACTTTAATAAAAATCGATTTAAGATGGCGCCCGCCTTTCGGACATGAAATTGTAGTATATAGATTTTAAGTTAAACCTGCTTTGATAATATACTGGTGGTCTGCATTAGAAGTCTGCACGGGTCGAAATATCTAGGTCCGTTACCAAACCGATCAATAGGAATAAAGTTCGGCCTAGTGTGGAAAAATGCTTAAATCAGATCCCGACTTGGCATTGAATTTCGATATAGTTTTTAGCCCTTTCCAACAAAGTTATGCTTATGCATTCGGTTTGTCTGTTCGTCTGTCCACGCTCTAACTCCTGTAAATATACTCGAATTTTCATGAAATTGAACAAGCTTATTTAGGGCACCAAAACATGTTTGGTACTGCATGTAAATAAAGGAGGATTTACTGTTCATTTACAGAAACACTCAAAAGAATTCGATTACATTATGGTAAATTTGAATAAAACATTTGGAGAGTATTTAAAGAACATTATGCTATTTCAAATGTATTAAAACTGATATGTCACTGAATTTCATTGCGATAACTTTATTATAGAGCATTCATAGCATTTTTTATTAAATTACAGGGACGCACAAAAGAAATAGGTTACAGTAATGTCTTTGGGTTATAATTGCTGAAGGGTACATTTAAATTTCGATATACACTTTTAATTTAATTAGTTCTTTGAATATTACTATTTATATGTAAATTCTATACCTCATATACAGGGCTTCACAAAAGTATTCACATGCCTTTTTCCTTATTACAGGAAATTGCCGAAGAAGAATTTTCAACTGAAATATGTGTACCTCATAAATGAACAAAATTTTTGGAATGTATGTTCTAATAAATATAAGTCTCTACATCATATACAAGGTTGCTAAAAATTCGGATAATTTCCCGACTGTACATGGAAACAGCTGAAATTTGGTTTTGAAAGGCGTTATACATTTCTATATGGTGAAATGGGACGTAATATTTTGATTTTTAAATTAAAATATTACGTTTCATTTTTGTTACATTATTTTGAATGTTTTGGAAAGTGCATCATAATTTAGGGGAGAGTGGGGATACTTGAGCATAGGGGATACTTGAGCCACCCCTATTATCTCTACAGTTGGTTAATTTTTCTTTCTAAAACTGCCAATATGGTAACATATTTATAGTTCTGAACATGTAAAAAAGAAATCACACATCTTGGTACCATTTTGAAAGTATAGTGATTAATAGTTGTCTTTTCCCTATCTGAAGTAAATATTTGGGTGCATGGTTTTTTTGTTTTTTTGTAATCAAAGTTTTGTTTAAAGTTGCAACTATATACATAAATTTAATAAGCATAATTTCAATTGTATTTTGAATCTAAAATAGTTCTAATAGCTGCATGCTTTATTTACTAAAACTCTGGGAAACAAAAATAGTGGTAGTGGGGATACTTGAGCCAGTGAGAGTGGGGATACTTGAGCCAGTGAGAGTGGGGATACTTGAGCCATGTCTCAACCATCCACACTAGAAATTAAACATGGGTGAAACAAACAAAAAATAAAATTCCATCCTTATATTCACTAATAGATTTTTTCTGGATAAAAGGGAGAATAATTTTTCATTTTATTATTTTTTTTTTTCTTGAAAAAATAACGACCTAAAAATGTTTAAAAATGTATATTTTTTAAATGAAAATATCCATTTTATTTTTCATTTTGACTAACAAAACAGCCTGTCTAGATAAATGTAAACATAGTTTTCAATTTAACTTTTTTTAAATTAAAATAACTTTTGAAAACTGTTTTACAGGCTATAATCTCTAATACTTTAATTAGTTATGTGCAACATATTAAAATATTTATTTTTTAATATAACATATTAAGATTAATATTTTATATTGAAATCGTAACCTCTGATGCTGTAACTTTTTTTTAACTAAGAAAATTAAAGAAAAATTGGTAAAAAGAGCACAAGAAACAAGAAAAGCAACAAAATTCTCAGTTCAAACTTACCTGCATGGAGCCAAAGATGAAGACAAAATCTTTTCCTGTGATATCAAGAAAGTGTTTGAAATAGTAGAATGATACATGTGGCTTAAATTCCGACAGCTACTAAATTAAAAGCATGAGTTCGACAATATCATTAGAGGAAAATTCTGTCAATGATGGTGATGATGTGAAAAGAAAACCTTCTATTGATGGTTGGTTACTAATAAAATATGCCAGAAAGAAAACTATAAAAATATTTGTTGGATAAGTGCTTAATATTTTTGAAAATGAAATTTGCCCGAAGAATTGCAGATTCCAAATTTAAATGGCTCTGAACTGAGGATGTTTCTACTGTCGTTATAACTCAAGTTGAAATTATCCTTCGACAACCAGTTCTAACGACAAAAAATGATCGTATTACTAGCTTTGTTTTCTCAATTGGTTTTGAAGGCCTTTATGTTTCATAATTTGTCATTCTGTAAAATTTTTGTGCAAAAGTAAAGCGAAAAAAAATACTTTTGTAGGTATTTTTCCGTAGTGGCTCAAGTATCCCTTCATCATGGCTCAAGTATCCCACCTATGGGGATACTTGAGCCATGATGTAAAACAAAAAATAAACATTTGTTATGCATAGAAAAATAGTTCAAAATTAATTGAAAGTGGTTTTCATTTGAAGAAAATGTATCAAATTTTCATTTTCAATATTTTATTTCATTCTAAGAAATTATAAAAAATTTAAAAAAATTAAAATTAAAAAAATGGCACAAGTATCCCCATCTTCCCCTATACTTAATGAATGATTTCTTTCTTGTTTACTTTGATATGAATAAAAATTGTTTCCTGATGAGGAGTTCTGATCAAAAATACCTATTATAGCTTTTCGTTTTTCATATTTATAATTTTCATTATTGAAGAAGCGCTTAAGGCTATGATATATTTATTTTATCAATAAATCTTTGTTTATAGTACATATTTCACTTATACTTTAATATTGTTAATCCATATTATATGTGTTGAAGACTTTGAAAAATGTTATACTGTAAAATCTTTAAAGACCAAATCACATAAATTTATATGCATATATGTGTGTGTGTTACAGACAATTTCCCTTCTGAGGAGTTATAAATCTAGTGTATTTTTCTCTCAGGTAGTATTATATTCATTTTCCATAAATCGACAGAATTTCCGTTTAAGACAAGAGTCCATCATAGCCAGAGTTTTTTTACTTGTTTTATTGCATTTTAATTTTTTCTCTTTAAATCTACTATTTTTTAAAGGAATTTTAAAGTATTTTTGTAAAATAAAAACAATTTAAAAATATGTGCGTTTTTCGTAAATTTTTTTATCTGAGCGAAATTTTACTTATTCTAAGCACGGATTAGTTCAGTTAGACAAAAGGATTTTAATACGGGTTGTGTCACAATATAGTACTTTTCATTAATATAAGTGGGTTACAGTTATATTTTTAAAAGTATTTTTTTCTGTTTATTAATTTATTGATATTCGTCAATTATTTAAAAGATTTCTAAATTTTTCGACCTTTGTTATCCAATATTTCAAAACAATAGTTTATGTGATGGATTTTTATTGCAAGATTGTAAAAGAATCCACAACGAAGTTTATTATTTTGAAACAGAATTAGAAATTACTGAAATGTGCGTAGGAGAAACGGATTGAATGATAATGTTTAATAGTTATTAAAATTACAGAAATTTTAGGACACAGCTAATGAAAGGGAGGCATTTAAACATAAAGTTTATTAGCTAATCGAATTACTAAAAGAAACTTTAGAAAACGGGCCATGTAAAAGGATTTGAAAATCAAGTTTATTGCCAACTGAATTTCAGAAATATTTGAAAACAACCGAATAGATATAATAAATGTAATATCAAAACATGCAAATGGAATTATTGAACAAGAAGTTTTTCTACATTTTTTCCAACAATATGACAACAGAGGAATACTAAAAGCACAATTAAAAATATTTTAAATGTTTTTACAAATATGGGATGCTTTAAGAAAATCATTATCATTAATAGAAATGGATTTTAAAAGAATTTTTATGGAGCTAAAGTCAAACATGCCATTTTTTTGAGAAATGTTTAGCAATGGCAGATTTGTCAATTTAATTTTTCTGAACCTATTGCTTGTGATCTTTAATATTCGAAACTTGAAATTGTACTTGGTTTGTACACTATAGGAAAACTCACATTGACATTGATACTATAAATACTCCACGAACTGGATATATCAACAAGATCTTTCAATTTGAAGAGTTTAAGTTTATTAGCAGGGGTGGGGTGGGGGGCGGTAATCTGAAGTCAAATCTATTTGAAACAATATTGGCAATTTGATTATAGGATAAAAGTGACGCAAACAGTTTGCGTTATCTACATTTTGCAAGTATAATATTTCTGCTAAAAGTTCATTATAATACAGATTTCAATAATATAAATGTCCTTTATGTTATTATGTTTTTTAAAGTACGATGTTGCGTTTTCTGTTTCCTAATTTATCGATATGCTTTACATTACTTAAAAAATTCTTAAATTTTTCGTCCTTTACTATCCACTGTTTCAAAAAATAATTCTTATGATGGATATCGAGTAGAGGATAGCAAAATAACATATAACGAAGGTTATTATTTTAAAACGAGAAAAACAAAATTAGAAAAGAAAAACAGGAATGTTGGAATCCCTATCTTCAAATAAAGCGGAACTTTGTGCATTTTTTTAAGAAAAAATAAAGACAAATGAAATCATACATCTCTTCTGGCAGACAAGTGATATGATGTGAAGTTTTCAATAGCTACCCTTAAAAATAAATGCTTCGCTTCAAGATATTAAATTTTTCACAATTCTCTACTTTATGTCAAATGAAGTCACAGTTCACATCAAGAGAAATTGATATCTTCCGTTCCATTTGATATTTTGAATATGTCGCTTTTTCCTATTATTACTTTTACGGAAAGATGTTACTTTTTTTCTTGTGTGCAGTTTTTTACACTTGAAGCATTTCGTTTAATGAAACACAATATTGAGTATTAAATGTGCTTCGCTTTTTATATTACGATTATTAACGTTTTAATTAAATTTTTCGATTATTTTTTATTTTTTAACGTTTGTGTACATTTCAATTGAAATGTAATTTTTACATCGTTTCGAAAATATTAATTATCAAAAAATCCGGTGTGTAACGCGCATGTTCAATACAAAAAATAAGATCGAAATTTATGGATGCGCGCAATACGATGGATATAAAAATGATAGAGTTACATGTGTGCATAAAAAAATTCGACTTCTATTTGTACATAGTATATGACATAGTACATCTACAAGTATAGTAGAAAAAGCATTAAGAGTTTGATAATTTTAGTTCATGACTTCATTCAATTAAGATTTAATAATAAGTGGAAAATATGATATTTTTTTTCATTGTTGATAAAACGTGCTTGTGTGAAAATATTGTTCCTCTTATCGCTGGTTACTTCAATATACCACACTGTAAAAAAGCTACAGCAGAGATTCTAGACAATGTCCGTAAAGAAAACGGACTTTATTCCTATATCAATGGGCTTTGCCATTAGATTAACGGTTTTGTACCGTAAAAGACAACACATTACGGGAGTTGACTGTTTATGTGAAAAAGTGACATATTCCGCAAATTTACTGGATAAATCACGGTAAAGTACCGTAAAGCTACAATTTTTTTGCAGTGTATACTATTTTACGAAAGTCTAGAAAAATCTTTGAAATGAATGAATTCAAAAGATAAGCGCATCGATATGTAAGCGCATTTCAGATTTATCTGTAAAGAAAAGGATGCGCGTTATACGGAGAATATGACAAAAATAGAAAAATACTATCAGAAAAAGTATGTGCTCATTAGGGGAGAGTGGGGATGTATGGGACAACAGAAATTTATATAAGGTGTTCTGGTGTAAAATGCCAGGTGGGGTAATAACGCCAAGTGCTAATATTACGTATAATAATGAAATAATCCAAAAAATGGTACCTGTGGGGTCTGCGCAAAAGGGTTCTGAGTAATATAAAACACAAACAACTGCTTGAAGTTAAATTGTTCCATTTGTATGTCTTATTGCTTTTAGAAACAACTAAATTTAATGATTGATCTAAATATTGCGAGGTAAGTTCAGTGATGTGAAGACTATATATTTACCAGGAAACATTTTGTTTACTATTTAAATTTGTAGTGCATTTCATGTACTTTCAAAATGTTGCAGATGATTTTGGATATTTTCTCGAGATAATTTGTAATTTAATATGAACTGCGCGATAAGTATATCGGGGTAATAATGCCATTCCTTGGCGTTAATACTCCATTAATTAACTACAGTTGCGGAACTACATCTAGAGGGGGTTTATTTTTTTACTTTACGTATAAGACAGCATTAATGTTATTATTGAAGTGGTTTGATTAAAGGAGGGGGGTCCGATACCCATAACTGATCTTTCTTTTTTAATACTAATGTAAAAACTATTTTAAATTCTTATAAATAAAAAGATATCAAAATGTTTTCAATATTCTAATTCATAAATTTTCAAAATCAGGTTTCTATTAAATTCACACTTGATTGTTCAACGGAATTCTAAATTTTAACTGTCCGCTTTCTCAGCGTTGTGTTTTTCAAAATTTTCAAAATTTAATCTTTAACTGATGTGATATAAATTGTAACGTAACTAATGTGAAGGGGTCTGTGCGACCGTAAAATCAAAAGATGAATAAAAGGCATGATTAAGTCATAGAATGGTATTTTGTACTAAACGTTTTGTATAAGACGATTATAATTGAGGACCCCAGAAGCCAAGGGGTATAAGTGACAAAATTGAAAAAATTGAGTTAAGTGCACAGGGTATCTGGAAATATGCTTTTTTCATTTCAGGTAAAGAAATATAGGGTCATTTTCTTATTATTTGGAGAGTTATAGAGATAAACCACTTTTTTCAAAAAACAAACAACATCGATTAATTATACATTTAAAGAAAATTGTACTCTATTGTTTTAACAGTTATTGAAATGAGAATTCAAAGATTAGAATGCAACAAGCAGATGTTTCCTATTTCAATTTATTCAATTGTTATTGATGTTCCAATTTAGCATCAATTATCTTTAAACTCAATTTACTCCAAATCGACATTTTCTCATTTGTACCCCTTGGCTTCTGGGCTCCTCAATTAATATTCATCTACTTAAAAGTGCCTTGTAATAGTACTAAAGTTCAAATGAAACAAAATTTTAGTAGTGTTTGTTGTTAAATTTAAAATTACAAGTTAAACTATAAAAATTGCAAAAAGAAACGGTCTGTGAGACCGATAACATTAGTTAAAGGTTAAAAGGCGATCTATGATTAAAAATCATTGAGTACTATTTCTGCTCTAAACTTTTTGCACAGGATTAAGTCTAATTAAATTTTATGTATTTAAATATTTTTAACAATAGTACGAGGACTTCCAACGAAAGAGAATTTCAGTTGTACGTATAGTTAAATTGATTACTACAAGTTAAAATCTAAAATTTGACCAAGAAAAAAAAATCAGCGTTTACTGAGATTGTTAACAACAGTTAAAGGTTAATTTTGTTACTAAAATAGGTATAATGAAATATAACTACATGAATCATGTGTAAAAATTAATAAGAGATCTCACAGGGATATTGATATTAGGGAAATCTTATTTATTTCAAAATACAAATTTATTAAAGAATGTTTAGTACAACGCCGACATTTTAACTTTAAGTTTGAGCTAACTCACATTTATGTGGGGTTTACGGGTTAAAAAGTATTTAAAAGACTTCTATAACAGTGTTAAGAAAGATATTTATTACACAAATATTTATTAACTCTAGTTATTATAAAATTTCACACGATAAAAATACTAAATTATGATTACAAACAAGGTAAAAACTGTGCAATGTTTTCTATAATTATATTTAAACGGAACTTTTTAAGTAAACAGAAGCTCAGGATGTTATATACTGTAGTTGCTTCCCCAATCTCTTTTTCCTTTCACTTTCACAAAAAATTGAATATTTTCTATCGTATAGAATGCACATATATGGGAACATAAATATTGATTTAGATAAACACAGTTAAAACTGTGCAATGTTTCCAATAATTTTATCTAAACGGTCCTTTTTAGGCAAAAAGAAGCTCAGGGTTTGATATTCTTTTGTCCCCCCCCCCCCCCGCCATTCTTTTTCTTGCACTTTCACAAAAAACTAAACATTTCCTATCGCCTAGAAACTTTTTGTCAATAATTTGTCAATTTGTAGGGCTGTGGAGTTTGTATTTTTAGAAATGGGCAATCTATATGGGATTATTCTATTTTATTTTATAGATTTGTTTGCTTGGCGTTATTACCCGCATAAGTGGTTAATAACGCCAAATAGCATTGGTCAAGAAATCCCGCCATTATATTTTATGAATGCATATCTGTTAAATTATTCTTTTTTCTATAGATAGACAATGAGTTGCTGTATCAAATCCTGTATTTCTTTGAAAAATATAATCAAAAATTAAGCCGTGAAAATTTGTAGAACCTTAACGTGGCGTTATTACCCCAGAATAACTTATGTTCCCCAAACATAAGTAATTTGATAATTTACCTGACTGATGGCAGTACTGAGGTCATTCAACAGACATATTTTAATAGCAATATCCATAATAGAAGATTAGTTATTGTACAAAGTGTATTTTTCAAGTATTAAAGTTTTTCTGTTTAATCTTTTTAGTATTTAATTGATAGTTAACCTTCTCAAAACCTTATAATTTTTTTTACTGTTAAAAGGATATAATCGCTTGTTATACTTATGATGCAAATGAACAATATTGACAGTGCTTACTAAGCCTAATCACTGTTTTATATAACTTTGTGGCTATGGGGATGAATGGGACTGTCTCATTCATCAACAGAGCTATTCCATAATAAGTAAAATTACATTTTGTCACTATCTAGAAACCAGATGTTAAGAGGAGAAAGTGAGGCCGCTGTCGTTTCCTAACCGATACAGCAGAAAAATAATATTTGGAAAAGGAAATTGTAAAAAACAGAAACCAAGAAGAATGAATTGCCTACTTTCAAGAAATATTTTTAGTAAAGACATGATCTGACAATTTACCACTTCATGATGAAGATGAAATGATTTGAACACGATTTCAAATGATATGGACCACCAAGTTTGCAGCTTGGATAATAGAAGACGACTTTCTCCTACAAAGATATATGGAAAAAAATATCTATCATTACGTTGCTAGGGTTTTAAAGATCAATAATGATAACCTTCAAGTACAATTCTTGAGAAAAAAGGATAATATTTCCTTATTTTAATATACCGATCCACTATAAATTTATTTTATGTAATCTGGAGGATATTATTTTGAAATTAATAAAGCCTAGACCTCTGGGAACTGCCAGAATCAAAGGAATGCTGTCATTTGATATTAGCTTCAGTCAATATATAGTAAAATGAAATGTATCACTCTGTTTTCAAATAAAATATGTTTATAATAATTTTTTTACCTGTACCATTCATCCCCAAAATTGTCCCATTCATACCCATCCTGGGGATGAATGGGACAGTATGCATGCATGTTAAAAAAATTATTAAAAATTTAAAAAACAATTGTTTATTGAAATTAGTATGTCAATAAGTTGCTAAAAGCAGAAGTATTCTTTAAGTAATATATTTTAAATGAACAACAGCATACATCTTAAGTTGTTGGTAAAAATGTAAAAATTGTCCCATTCATCCCCACTCTCCCCTAAACACCGGTGCAGATTATACGACAGATTTTACTGTAAGTATTGAAATCCGAAAATTTCTTTTCGATGGGCATGTGATGTGATATAAAGTTTTCCAAGACTATTTTAGAAGTTAACTGCTCTGATTTAAAATAATATTTTCTGTATATTTTTCATGTTGAAGTCCGTTGATGTGTCAGCACATAATATAAAAGTATCATAGTCTATTATGTAAGTAATTACATTGCATTTTATTGGAAAAGTTTCTATATATAAATAATATCAAGCGACGAAATGCAATATCCACTTTAATTCAATCACAAAATACTCAATACAAGCTTTAATATGCTCATCCTTTTACTTAAGGGATACAGAACACCACGACATGTAAAATTTAGCAGTTTTTGAGAAATATTAAACATCTTGTAATTCATTTAAACATAGAGCTAGAATTTATATATATATATAGTTTATATACACATTTTAACCTTATAAGGTAACCCAACCAGTAAGTAAACAGTCTCCAGTAAATGAAAATTAGTTAATATTTTAATAGAATAAGGTTAGAAACGTCCCCTCAAGATGGGATTACAACATTACCTTCATTCTGTTCAGTAGGAAGCTGTCGCATTCCTTATTGGTTACTAAAGTCAGATTTCTTCACTTTCAGAACATGTTGGATTTTTCATGTCTGAGGAACACATTGTTTCCATACTGAAACAATAAGAAAAGTGTTAACGCATTTCATGCGTTAGATAAGAATTTATGATTTTATTGGCATCATTCACTAATTTTACTGTCCATACATTAAATATACATGCTATAAATATATTTACTTTCTTCTATCTTCAATAGAAAGAAAGTATTGTAATCGAAATTTTTTTCGACTTCCGGTTTTCGATGGATTTACACGTTTTAGGGGTCAGAGATTCCAAAAAACATGTTTTTACAAAATGGTTGTCTGTCCGTGTGTGTGTGTGTCTCTGTGTGTGTCTGTGTGTGTGTCCGTATGTCGCCATTCTACCATCAAAAAGTGGTTGAAGTTATGCATAGAATTGAACCATAGTTTTTGTGAATGTTTTTGGCTGTGGCAAGTAGGCCCTTCTTCAATTTTGAAATATTCCACCAGAAGGGGGCGCTGCAATCGCGATTTTCGTGCCATTCTCAATATTCAAGATTGTACCGACCAAAAGTATATGAATTTATGCATCGAATTGAACCAAATTCTTTGTGTAAGTGTATGGTTATGGCTAGTTAGATCTCCCTGAATCTCAAAAAAATTCGCTGGAAGGGGGCGCTGCAATAGCGAATTTTATACCATTTTCAATATTGCACCAACTAATGGTGTATGAAGTTATTTGTAGAACTGAACAAAATTTTTTGTATATGATTATTTTTTGGTAAGGCAATAGGTCCTTCCTGAATTTGAAAAAAAAATCTGCCTATCATTCTATTGTCCATCGGTTCGTGCAGAGACGGAAATTCATTTTTACTCCGATTAATTGATTGAAGCAAAAATTTAAGATGAAAATCAAAGTTAGTATGGTATCGAATAAAAATGATTAAAGCATTAAAATGAGTAACTATTTTTTTTTAAATATTAAAAAGTACGTATGAGACAGAAGAAAGTTTAGGGATTGGCACATCCAACTAGTTTTAATTGTTTTAACCATTTTAGAATGTATATAATTTGAGAATAAGGATGTTTAGTAATTGGTTAGGCAAATGCTAAAAATCCAATAAATGAATAGCTGTTCATTCACTGGAAGGAATACATTTGTTGGGCTTAAAATGTTGTGGGTTTTTTACAGGCTATATTATAAATTAAGTGATTTTTCAACAATGGTAAAATTTCACATCTTTATTGAACGGGAGGCGGCAGCACAGACGATCACCTCATCGAGTGAGAGGCTGAAATTCCAGAAGTAGTTAGACCCAGATTCGCATATAAACCACTTAATCGTCGAGCCCGAGACATTCACGGGCTGCAAACTTCACGGCTTTTATTCAGAATTGTTTGATTCAAACCAGTTTTATAAATTGTATAATTGTTTTTATTCTGATATGATTTTACTTGTCATTTAATAACATGAATATTTTTTTCAAAAAAGTGGTGGTAATAATAAATTTGAATTTACCAACCGTAATTTAATGCGACCGTTATGGGGTTAATACGCAACAGTTACTCCTAATCATAGCTTGGTGAAAAACACCTGAAAACCCGCTTTTAGCGGTTGACTCGTAGATTTATCGTTTTGTTTTCTCGCTCATAGTCATGTTTTCATACGTTTGGGTGCAGGTAAACACCATGGTAAATTTACGAGTTACCCGTTAAAATCAGCTTTTTACCAAGAAAGGATTTGATAAAACAGTGAGTTTCCCGTTCCAGAGCCGAGTGGCTCCATGCGGTCCACGCAGGGAGGTCACGAGATCTCCAATGAGGAGGAACCAAGTGACGACCGGCCTCACGACAGCGCCCGCTGCCGGCCAGGAAGACAAGCGAGGACACCCGGTCCACGGACATGGACTTAGCGTCGCGGCCCCGGCCGCTCACCATCCGCAGCCACCGACACGGCACCGCCCGCGCCCATCGCACCGATTGGAGCAACCAAGCAGGCACCGTAGCACAAGCTGCCTGAACAACCGCCGATCCAGAGACCCAGCCTTCCGGGAGGACTTACAGGAAAGCGACTCGAATTCTCGTTACGTACAAGGGAAACCCGGAAAACCTTGTATAGTCGCTTCGTCCGAATCGCGCCTACGAGAGGCCTCGGACTCCTCTTAATCGAGTGTTGCGTTCGAATGATCTGGTAAATCATCAAGCGTTCGAAGACTTCGGTCAAGACGGTCGGAAGCTCAATTGGCCCGACGACAAACCCGATCCAATGTCCTTGTCAAGAGGTCGCCGACAATGTCGACAATACCTTTCCTGCTGTAATTGTCAAGGACGAGATCAGTCAGCGTTCGAGTGTGGAAGTTAGACGGGAAGCACTTTTCCCTGATGGACATCCACAGGGGGCACTCATAGACACAATGTCTAATCGTACTCACCCCGTTCCCGCAAAAGCACGCAGGGTTGCCTTTAAAGAAGCGGGCTTGATGGTCGCCAAAGGCACCATGTCCCGTTAGGACTTGGTTGAGGAAGAAATCACCCTGTATTCTCCGAGTGGAGACCTTCGGGAAGATCGCATACTTCGACCGGCCGTCCTCAGATCGGTCCCACCATTGCTGTCAATCCAAAAGAACCTCACCAAGGAGCTTCCTCTTGACTTGACGTCCTGAGAGAGGAACAAGTATGTCGACCGACGGTCGACACGCAGCTTCCTTTGCAAGGGAATCGGCCAGCTCGTTAAAGGCGTACCCGACATGAGCCTTAATCCAGTGCATATGGACCCTGACTCCTGTATTTTCAACCAAGTTCCTGATCTCAGCTACAGCCTTGTGCCGAGGCACCAGGGCGTAAAGAGCTTGAAGCGCCGATCTCGAATCAGAGTAGATATCGAGTTCATTGAGACCCCTCCGAAGACCCCCCGCAATCGCTTCCTTGATCGCATGGACCTCGGCCGCGAAAACAGTCGACCCATCAGAGAGACGGAACCTTCCCTCCGCAACGACACCATCCCTAGTGGCGAGGTGATAGGCACAACCCACCCTCTCATCCACCAGCTTGGAACCGTCCGTATAGTAAGTATACGGAGACTTCCGGCTGAGCTCCGGCGTCCAAGGTATTCGTGCCGGATAGCGTCGTTGGGGTCGGTACTTCCAAACCTCTACCATTTCTGGTGATAGGTTTGGTCTATCAACGCTTTCGCTCCATCTCGTGAGGGACTCGAAGTCGCGTTCGATACGAGCACGGAGGTCCAGGGGAATCACCCCGGACAAGACGTTCAACGCAGCGGTTGACACCGTACTGTAACACTTGGTGACGCACAGCAAGAGACCTCGCTGAATACTCAGCAGTCTCTGACGAAGAGCCACTTTGCTGGAGTACCAGATAGTGGCCTCGTACAAGACTATGCGCTCGGCCACCACCGAGTACACCGCCTTTCGAACATCGGGCTTGAGCCCCCACGTAGCTGTCGCCAATCTAGTGAGCTTGTACTGGACTCTGGTCGCCTTCTCTCGGACGAGGTTCAAGTGTGGCATCCAGCTGTAGTCCCTATCAATAACCACGCCTAGGTACTTGATTTGAGCAGAAAACTTCACCCTGTGTTCACCCATCCGGATGCGCAGTGAGGGTTCGTAATCCATCTTTCCCTTAGGTGGTATGACAGTGTACAAGCACTTGTCGTAACTGAACTCCAGGCTGCATCCTACAACCCACGCGAGAATCTCTGCGAGAACCCGCCGGACTATGTCAGCGAACCTGTAGACAGCCACGGAACGTGCGAGGATGAGTATATCGTCGGCGAAGACAAATACGGTCCAAGCCTCCTCAATCCCAAGCCGTTTCAACAAGCTATTGATTAGCACCAGCCACAGGACCGGCCCGAGACACGAACCCTGCGGCACCCCAATATTGAATTAATGCTCTTCTGCGTTCGAAATGACCGATCTATTCCAGAGAAAAGAATCGATCAAGCCCAGGAGCTCTTGAGGGACTCTGTACTCCACCAGAAGGCGAAGCAAGTCATCCCGTCGAGCACTGTTGAAGGCATTCTTGATGTCGAGGCTGACGAGACAGGTGTAGTGGCCTGTTCTCTTACTCTGCGAAATGTACTTGACCACCTCATGGAGCGCATCAATGGTTGACCGATTCCGTCTGAAACCGTATTGTCTTCCATCAAGTACGCCGTTAGACTCGAGGAAGGCCATCAGTCGAGTTGCGCACAGCTTGTCCAAGATCTTCCCGACGACGGGAAGTAAACAGATAGGACGGTAGGAAGCCGGGTCGCTCTTACTTCTACCTTCCTTAGGAAAGTAGATGGCGACTGCCCGCTTCCAACTTCTCGGAAACACGGACTCTCTAAGGCAGTGATTGAACAAGCCGAGCAACCACTGAGGGTGCCAGCGAAAGACCTCACGGATGATCCCCAGACTGAATCCATCGTGGCCTGGCGCCTTATCGAGCGCCATCGAGTCGATAGCCAACTCTAGCTCCCCGATGTCAAACAAGTCCGGGTCATCGGGCCTCTCTATCGCTGTCTGCACTACCTCATCGACCTGTCTGAAGTGGTGTCTCGCAAGGGCTGCCTGGATGTCATCCCATGTGGATGCCACCACCCCTTCGGGAAGCTCCAGAATAGCTGGAGCTTCAGGACGCCACCTGCCTCGCACCACTGCACAGACCTGGCCGATTTTGTCGATAGAAAGCTTGTCCGAAAGGAACTTTCGGAACGAACGACGCTTAGCTTGCAGAATTGCCCGCTTGTACTCCGCCCGCGTACGCTTAAAGAGAGCCTCGCGTCTCTCTCTCTGAGTCGGGTCAAGCGTCCGCTTGTACAACCTCCTCAGTGCACGCACTCTAGACCTCTGGGCCTCCAACTCTGGAGTCCACCAACACGTCTCCTTGCCTGCGGCAGGACGACGCTTTCGGTGTTTCAAGCACAGATCTACCAGGACTGAATCAAGATGTTCAACTCCCGAGTCTGGTGCGTTCGAATCATAAACGTCCAAATCTGCATTCTGCAGATCCTGGAGGAAATCGTCCCAGGCAAGGTCCTTGGGTTTCCACCGACGGCGGACTCCCCTAGGATTTCGAGCCCTTGGCCTGCCTTGGTAGATCCAGGTCATGATCGCTGGTTGTCACCCCGTCTTGAACAGTCCATTCAGCTATCGATCTGCGCACTTACGGACCAGAAGTAAATCGATCCAGCTTTGACCTTGATGGCTATCAAAGGTCGCCGCGCTGTCTGGACTGTTGACGATTTCCAGATCGTAACCAAGGGCGAAGGAGATTACCTCCTCGCCCCTGTCGTCCGTTGGCCTATCCCCCCAGATGTACGACTTCGCATTGAAGTCCCCGACAATCTGAAGATTGTCCTGAGGGAACTCCAGTAGCAGGTCGCCCATCCGAGTAAGGATCGGGACAATGTCCTCAGACGGAGAGCAATAGCATGACACTATTAACACATTCTCCCCCGAAATAGTGCATCGAATCGCCACTATGTCGTCAGTATTCAGAACCACACAGTATTTCAGTCGCGAACTTATCCAGAAGGCGGCTCGGCTACGCTCCGAAGAAATGACTTCGGAAAAACCCTCGGGTAATCCGATGGTCTTTCCCTCCTGCACACGCTGCTCATTCAAGGAGATCACGTCAATGCTCTGCGAGAGCACTGTCTTCTGCAACTGGTACAAAGCCGCCGTACTGCGGTTGACATTGAGGTGTAGAAACTTTGGACTATCGGCCATTGTTTCGTTTCTCAGTCAAAGCCAGTTCTTTGCGGAAGATGCTACACTCCTGCGAATTCGCTGCGTGATTGGTAGGGAGAGCCTCACGCGCCAAGTTCAATGAGTTGACCTTCATACAATTTACGCACGCAGGATCACTGGTGCAGTCGCTGAGTATGTGGTCCTGACTACCACACTTCCCACAACAGCTCTTGCCGTGGCAATCTCTTGCCATATGGCCGAATTTCCAGCACTTATAACATTGGAGAGGACGCCGTCTTCGTGAGAAGAACAGAGTGTCCCAGCCAACGTTCAGCTTCCTCACTCGCCCAAGTCGCCTGTACGACTCTGGATCCAGAGAGACCACGCCATTTCGCCCCTTCTTCCCCTCAAAAAAATTTTTGAAGGAAATGTCAGCGTCACGCAACGCTGTATTCTGATTTTTCAGGGCTCCAATGATCCCGTCTCCCGTAGAATCCTCACCGACGCCGAAGATTACAGTCTCCGGATTGCGCCTGGTCGGTTTGGAAGCCGAGTGACTATTCACCAGGTCCGATTTCTCCACTTCCGCCACCAGCTTCTCGAGGTCCGCAGCGCTGTCCGCGAAGACCAGCACCCCTCCCTTGGAGGTGTTCCGCATTCCTCTCAAAGCCAGCCTTGCTTTCATTGGATCGATCGTGCTGGCTACTAACTTACGAGTGTCATCGGAGGAGACAATATCATCGTTTGGAAGGATTCGAAGAACGTGTCGTTCCTGGTAGCGTGGAGGCGCAGCTGAGCCGGCCCCCTTAGCGCCAGCGGCGCCACCGCTTCCAGGTCCGCTTCGGGCCGCAGGCTGAGTTCCTGCCGGTTCCACACGTCCCTTCCTCAACCGTCTCCTCCTTGTACTCTTACTGGTGACAGTCTGCCATTCCTCTGTCGCACCACCGGCGACGTTGGAATAGGACATGTCTGGTGGTACCACCTCCTTCGGTGTGTCATCTGGCCTTGAGGCACCCTTCCGCTTTTCAGCCTTGGACGCCTTCTTGCTAGTTGTAGAGCTTCCCCTCCGTGAGGCTTTCCCATAGAGCAGAACGAACCAAGCGTGCTGTCGGACTATGAAATCTTCTATCCGAGATATAGATTCCCCAAAAAATCAATTCTTGGGGGCCGACAGACCCCTGACCTTGTTCAGCTCCTCGAGGGTTCTCGCACCTAAAGAGTGCGCTTCCTCGGTGAAGAAGGCTGAGAGGTCAACCATATCCGGAAGGGACAGGTCCACGTTTCCCAGCCGACTTCCTGTTTGACAACCTGTATCCGTCAGCTGAGGGCCGACGGTTGCCCGCTTGGAAGAGTCCAAGCCTTGGGCGTAACCTGGGCTACTCGTCGTGGAGGAGTTAGTAGGAGTCCCACCACTCCGCGACGGTGCCTCATCCTCCACTTCACCAGTCAAAGACATAGTGAACCACGAGAATACACAGGTAAGAGCAGTAAACGGTAGCACACGTTGCCGTACTAAAAGACGCAATGGAAACAACACAGACACACAGTCTATAACACACTATTCACGTTCTCACTGGGCAAAAATTGACAAGTTGCCTGACCTAAAATACACTCCGAGCAATTGTTTTAGGCAGTAAGAATAATAGCACAAAAAATTTCCATCACTTAGGCACCGCCCCAGAAAGGATTTGATAAGTCAATTGCGTTTAAATATATGAATCGACATTTAACAAACTCTGGAATTTCAGCCTTGATCTGAATGAGATTATTTTCTGTGCTGCAACCTCCTCTTTATTAGATAATAATAATTGCAAGCATATAAATCTTAAATAATAAAGTGCAATTAATAATTAAGAATTAATAGCAACTAATTAAGCAATACTTATACGATGAACCAACAATATTATAAAATATAATTACAGCCCTCTACTTGAATATTATATTGAATAGCAATTAATCCTACATTGGATATTAACAGTTTCTGCAAAAATGATTTCATCGCTTCAGTTAATAGAAAAACCCTAACACGTTTTCCTGTGCAAAGAAAAAGGAAAACGCAATTAATGAAGCATAAAATACAAAGTTAAATTGTATGTTTAGTTAAAAAATTGCAAAAAAATAAATAAGTTATTAGTTTTCAGCTTCAGAAATATGTAATTGCTTAGAAAACATCAAAGTTATTCAATCGTGCATGATATTATACTTTTTTGATCTTTTTTTTTAACCTGTATATAGATTCATTTTTTCTACTACTTATAACAACATTATTCATTTTTTCATATTCTGAAGAGTATAAAGTTATGAAAGGCTAATATGGCAGAATATATTAATGAATTTTCGCAGCAATTTATTAAGTAAAATTTAAGAGATAATAATGGCCAACTAAGGATAATTAAATTTGATATGATTAACACAGCAATCAGTTCGAAAATATATTGTTGTTAACTCCAGAAAAATTATTTTTTCCAAAGGATCATTTTCGCTGTTGCCTTTTTATTTTCAGCGATTCCTAGCTCTCGATTATAGAAAAGCCGATTAAAAAAAAAAAAAAAAAAAAAAAAAAAAAAAACTGGGAACTTTTTTTTTGTTGATAAGGCAATTTATTAAAAAATATAGTCTTTTAAAAAAAATTCGGTACTGCAACCATTTTGCGCCTCCCGATAATTATAAATTCCAGTATTAAGTAATTAAATAAGTAGTTAAAAAGTAATTAAATGTCGGGATTTCGACGGTATCCTGTTAGAGAATATCGGCAGAAAAAGTAAGCAAAAACAAAATAAAATTAGTCAGATGTGGCAGTCCTGAATGTCATACACGTCAATAATCCCTAAAAAATGCATCATATTATATCGCCACCAGTTAGATGATTTGCAAGAAAATCTGATAATCAACAAGTAAACATCTAACTGAGTCTGAAGCTTGATGAAAATACGCGCATGCGTTTATGAGATCTATACACAAGGCAGGGTGTCAGCCAAGTTCACAAAGTAAAAAGGCGACATACCGGCCGTGGGTTATATCACATGAGCCATTTCGGGCCTCTTTTGACCCCCTTCCAATAACTTAAATTCTATTTGACCTCATATTTACAATTTTACGTGTCATGTAATACCATTATCTAATTACCAAATCCTATAAATTAAACAAGTAAGAAAAATCATGCTTTAAGCATAGATTATGAAGCACTTTCCAGCACTTCAAGAAATCTTTAACAAAACTTCGTTAATTAGGAAAATAAGAGTGTACAGCCAAATGTGTATTCCAATACTTTTGAACAGACCTGTATTTGTACTGTCAGTTGATATACATATTATAAAATGGGAAAATTCCGTTTAGCAAGAGAAAAGCTTAAAATTTTTTTTTGAGCAATTTGTACTAATAAAGTTCCAAAGTTATTAAGAGGCAAACTTTGGACTTTAAGATTAAAGATACATCTGAGCTCTACTATACAGCACTATCGTGCTGTATGATATCTCTTTATTTTTTTGCTTTAAAAGCAAGCAATAAATGGCAACATCTAAGGGAATTCCCTCATAATATAGATGTTTTCTTTTCATATATGTATGTAAAACGCCTACAAGTGTGGACAAAAAAATGAGAAATTTCCATAGTTTTTAAATGAAATAATTTACAATCAAACTGTATGAATATTTTATCAAAACGTTTCTGCTCTTGGATACAGACTAATAAATGATCACATTTATTTTTCTTTTATTTATGTTAATGAATCAAAATGCTAATTTTATCGCAAAACTACGTATTTATTACGATTAATAACATTGCATTCTCTATAAGGCCTCATAAGATATTCGTTTCGTGTTTTTATAATAAATGTTACTTTTCTAAAAATTCAAATTTCTTTTTCTTAATAATCCGTTTTAATTTAATAAGAGCAAAATATGTTTTCAATCCACTTAAAATTAATTTATACTTGAGAATTTTAATATTTTTATTTAAAATTGACAGACCGTAAGTAAAAGAAAAATCATGTAGTATTATGTAATGGTAGATACATGGGTGCATATTTTAACCGAATTAAAATAATATTTGTGATATTAACGTAATTGGATCATCAGAGCGAAAACTTATGAACGACTGCTTTTATATCATGTGGAAATGTCATTTTAATGCACTATTTATTTCGCATGAATGGTTTCGAGTGAAAATAAAATGCTTATCAAAAATGTATTCAGTTCAGAAATTACGAAACAATTTTTAACTGCGTCTAAAATTTTGCTCGCCATATCACTAAAGATTACAGCGCTTCTCAAATAACTTTAAACAATTTAAAAGTAACTTTTATTGCGATCATAGATAAATAATTATTGGGATGGTAAACTCCAAACAGTCCGGCCTAATTTGGCAGAAGGGGGATTTGTATACTGCATGATAGGCCGCAGTTCTATAAACATCCACTCCCTTGCCACCTCCAACCTCCACCACGCATATAGCACACATAAAAACACATATAGCACATTTCAAGATGAATTTTATACATTCAGTTGGGTAGACTAGGGCACTTTTGCATTTTTTTTACTAATATTTTTCTGTTTAAATCATTACACTTGTATTGGTACACCCAGAAAAAGGAATTGATTAAAACTACAAAACGTGTTTTGTTGAGTACATTTTGGTTGTTTTAAGTGATTTTTTCTTAAAGTAAAAAATCGGTTTTGTTGCTCAGACAGAAAAATATTGTTAACACTCTGATAAAATTTTAACAAAATTTTACGAATTTTATTTCAGTCTTACTAAAGTCTTTTATTCTCAATTTATAATTCCAACAAAACTTTGTTGTTTTTGCAAAATTTAAATTGGTATGCAGTAGCCATTACGCTCTCACGTAATTTTGTTTAATTGACTTAAATAGCTATAAAGGATTAACATAATTTTTGGATAATAAAACCTTTTCAAATTAAGAAGGATTAACGACGGTATTATTACGTTCTTATGCATTTCGGATGAAAATTATGGACGGAAAATTGAAAATATTTTTTTTTATTCAAATGAAATTTCGTTGAGCCATAATATGTGTCAATGGAAATTTTTTTATGGAAAATGGTTACGACAATGAAAAATTTGTGTAAAAGTTCCCCATGACCGGGGTATAATGCTTTTATACTACTGCTACGATCGATACCTCCAACGTTCCTCAACACATTTGCTCAATGCCCACAAATCGAAATTTGCGTGTCATTTAAAAATGTGATTTTCTCAAAAACTATGCAATCTAGCCCTCCAAGCGTCTTGTAAATGGGTAAATTTGTAATGTTGTTTTCTCTGCATTTTGTCTTAATTGCTAATAAAGTATGATTCTTTCAATATTACATAAAAAATCTTATTTAGGTATATAAATATAATCCTTGAGAGTCTTAATCATTCTTCAATGCTTTGAAAATTCATTAAATTTATAGAATTATAATATCTTAAACATTTCTTACATTGCAGTGAAACCTGGAGCTTAGTGTACGGAATATTACGGACCAAACACTTAGAGGGCTAGAGTAATCGTTATAGCTTTCCTGCAAGCTTTTAAGTAACATCGATACCTATTGATTTATTTTTTTTAATAATTTTAGCTTCACCAGATTCAAAATTAAAGGGGGGATATATTTTCGAACTATGTTTTCGACGATATCTGAAAATTTAATTCCTAAAATTAAAGGAAATGTATTTTTAAATTCTACATAACGAAAGCTTTTACCATATATCCAACACGATGACACATAACAAGAAAAGGGTTTTTTTTTCCCTTCAAGTAACTTCATTAGCCCCCTCCTAATATATATGTAAATGTTTAACCCTCTCATGCATACGGGCCTCATATGAGGACAGATAATTATTGCATTATTAAGTGAAAAAAGTTTGAGCATTCATTAATGGAAATTTGATTTATGGACAGATGATAGCTAACATACAGCACAATAATAAAATTATTTTATAATGGGTTAGAATTTATCACAAAAAAAAGATTCTTTGAGAATAATGAAAAATAATGAAAAATAGTTTATGCATGAGAGGATTAATAATCTTTAGATATGTGGTTCAACAGTCTTTATTACTTACCTCAATTTGACTTTTCCGTGTTTCATAGATTATAAGTGACTGTGACAGACGGAAAGACAGACACAGTCAGTGTCTTATAATGGTTCTATAGGTGTCTTATAAGACAGACATCATATAAGACTCATATGTCTTATAAGAAATATAAGACCTATATGTCTTATAAGACAGACAGTAATCTTATAATGGTTCCGTTTTCACTTTATGAGCGAAAATGAAACCCTAAAAATGTACAATTGAAGAGCAAAAGTTTTAAAAAGGTTTTACAAATATTTATAGCTTGAGATTATATTAAAATATTCGAATACACTTTGCGACCTTAATATTAGCTGTATGTGTTATTATATGTTAAATAAAAATTGTGAGAACATGGGTCTTGAAACACTTTAAAACGTTTTTTAAGCCTGAATTAAATCAATGCCATTTTTAAAAACAGAAAATAAAGACAAAGAATGTTCTTTTCACCACTTCGTGTATGCTGAACAAAATCTATTGGAAATGGAAAACAGCAAAATTGCATCTATTATAAAATAAATAAAAATAAAATAAATAAAGTAAATATTATAAAAATTTCCTGAAATGAATTATATCTGGAAAAGCATTTTCCAAGAAAAGTTTTATTCTGCAATTTTGAACAAAATTTAAAATCCCGATAGCTTTAAGAGAAACATGCACCAAGAATTTTAAAATGTATTATTTGTATTACTTTTCAATCTTTATAAAATTAAGCAGCGCATAATCGAATTACAAGAAGAAAATGACATCTGGGTCCTATTTTACTAAAATCAAACTTTTATTCAATTTCGTTCTAGGGAAATTAGTTCTTTCAATTTTAAATAAAACAGAATTGCTGAAGCGTTTCAGAATTTCTAGAATTTAGGAAAAACTATTAAATATTAAAAATTCTTATCCACAAAAAATAATTTTTATGCAGTAAATAAAAAATAATGGAAGTTGTATATAAAAAATGGTGCGATGCCATTTCACATGTTTAAATTCAAGTACTTATTTCATATTTTTTTATCAACTTAGTTTTCACATGAAAAAAAAAATGCCTATTATGCAAATTTATAAGATCTGTCGTTTTTTTTCTTTTGTCGTTTTTAGGTGCGTTCGTAATTATGTAAATACGTAGTACCTATTGTTGTCGCTCAGTCTGTCTGTCTGTCTGTCTGTTTGTCCGCATATAAAAACGTAAAAACTACCCAACCGAATCATTTGAAATTTAAAATACACAATTATAACATAATTTTGTCGAGTCATTTCAAATTTTATGAAAATCGGAAGAATAGATCAATTACAGGGACAATCAAAAGGATTCCGTTACATTACGGTCAATGGGGAAAAAAGTTTCAAATGCATTTTAATCGTTTGAAATTTAAAACATATAATTATTACGTAATTTTCTCGAGTCATTTCAAATATTATGAAAGTCTGATGCATAGATCATTTATAGGGACAATCAAAAGTATTTCATTACATTACGGTCAATGGGAAAAAAGTTTCAAATGCATTTTAATGATGTTACATATTCGAACATAATAAAATTGGCATGAATCTATGAAATATATACTAAAATATGCATTCTGTACAATCTGTGATGCAAAGAATTTTTATTATTAAATTACAGGACCACACAAAAGTATTCCACTACATAATGCTATACGGGGAAACATTGTTTGGGGCGTGTTTTAATTATATTCAACTATTTCACATTTTATGTATAAGATATACGTTGCTGAGGTGTAATAAAAATTATTTCCTGCATATTTACAGAAACACAAAGATTTCGACTACTATACTGCATCCGAAGTACGCTCTACTATATCAGCAAGATCTGAATATTTTTAAAACTTCGTTACCGTACGAACGCACCTCATTTGCTACGTTCACGTGCAATTTCCAACTTGTTTGAAAATTGTTTCGATAAAATGTAATTTGATTGAAAACCTTATATTTTTTTACTGATTTGTAATGGTTTTAAAAATATTTTTTATGTATGATTATTTTTAAATATCTGACTCTATCTCGATCAGGCCAATTATGAGAAATATCTCGTTTTTACTTTTTAAAAAATGTAAAATTGAAGGGAAAATATTTTAATTGTGACACTTGGGAAAAATTTTGTAATTTACAAAAAATATATGCAATATGTTTACTGAAAGATTATTTTTGTAGAATTAATAAATTTTTAGTTTTAAAACACAGACGTGTTTTGAATTCTCTCTGAGAAAGTTTTAGTATGTTTAGGTCATCATTTACAAAAAAAACAATATAAAAGACAGATATAGATACCTATATCGAGGAATGTTTTTTTAATTAAATAAAACTCACATAATAGTTATGAAATCATTCTATATAGGTCATGAATTAATTACATTATATTTTAAATGAAAATAAATATTTGGTAAAAAATTTTTGGCTTGAAGTATAATTATTTAATAATTATGTATATTTTAAAACCATGTGTAATTAATGAATAGTTATGTATATTTAATAAATATAATCAATTAATTAAGAGTTATATTTTTATATGAAAATAAAAATTTGGCAAAAAAAATTTGATCTTGACATATAATTATTTAATAATTATGTGTATTTAAAAACGATGTATAATTAATGTATAGTTATGCATATTTAATGAATGTAATCAATTAATTAACAGTTATATTTTTGTATGTATAAATTGGTTTTTAAAAAATAAACATTCTAATTTTCGATTCGGATGAAAAATTTAAAATTACCAAAATTTGTCTTCAGTGTTAAAGACCTGTTTTCGGTTGATCTTTAACTCTCTCATGCATAAACTATTTTTCATTATTTTTCATTATTCCCAAAGAATCTTTTTTTGTGATAAATTGTAACCCATTATAAAATAATTTTATTATTAGGCTGCATGTTAGCTATTATCTGTCCATTAATCGAATTTCCATTAATGAATGCTCAAACTTTTTTCGCTTAATAATGCAATAATTATCTGTCCTCATATGAGGCCCGTATGCATGAGAGGGTTAATTGAACTTATTTTACTATGGTATGATTTTATTATTAAGATTATACCGTTACATTACCACTACAGATCCTGCATACAAATATAATATGTTTATTATCACTTTTTAACAATTGGTTACATTTTATATTCGTGTCACTTTGTGGATTACTTTGTAACATTTCGTAGATTTATTTCAGCGTTTCGATAATTAAAAATGTTTCATTATATTATAAAAAAATAATTAAAGTTTCAATCTTAATCTATTTTGAATAAAACAATCACTTTATGAATGCTTTAATCTGATTTTAGAAGTAACTGTGTCACAAATAGTTGCTGTAAGACCTTTTTCTTGTCGTTTTGGTAATTAAGCTATTTAATATTTTTAAAAAATACACACTAAATTTGGTGCACTTAAACAGTTTTCTGTTATATCTTCCCTTTTCAGGTTCCCCTTCCTCATAAAATTATGAAACTTTAATTATTTCATAGTATATTTAATTATATTATTTAAAATCTTATCTTCGCTGTGTATATCCCCTCCCTCTTCACAATTAAAGAAACTTATTTAGTACTTTTATCCCTTACTCAAAGCAGATCAATATTTAAGTCTGTTATGATTTATTATATTCAATTTCTTGCAGATTTCGACTACACAGTCGACAAACTTTATGGTAATAAAGAAAAAAATCCCTGTCGACTTGGCCTATAGGCGGAGGTAGATTTCGATATTACGTGCTCATTTCGACAACAAGAAATAAAATATGATTAAAGATAAACCCTGCTTAACAACTTTAGTTGGCCGTTTTTGAAGAACTTTTAATTTCATTTTTCTGTAAGGGCTGTTTATATCAGAATCATCTTAAGCGATCTTCGGCCCAAGTACCCACTTTGACAGCACTTTCTGACTTTATGGACAAATTTACAATAAGGCACATTATACAGCTCCTAAATAACAAAAAACTGTCAATTGAATGCATTTGAGAGTAAAACTGAATTTATAAATGAGTCATAAAAAAGAAATTTTTTATTTGAATACATCCTCAATACATCAATCTCGATCGAATCGGCAAATTTTGTTCGAATTGTCCACTTTCACAGTTTTTAAAAAATATATATTCTTCCTTTATCAAACATCTGGACAATAAGGCAAGTTATACAGTACGTAAATAAAGGAACCTGTGAATTGAACTCGTTTAAGAGCAAAAATGGATTTTAAAATGAGTCAGAAATTAAGATATTTGTTATTTTAATGCTTCTTCAATTTTTTAATCCCGGTCGCTTTAGAAAACTGTTCACAATGCCATTTTGACGGCATTTTTTGAAAGATATTCTGCTTTTATCACAAAACTGACCGATACGTAACATTATATAGTTCCTAAATAAGAGAACCTGCCAGTTGGATTAGTTTGAGAGCAAAATGAGTGAGAATATAAACAGTTTGGAATTGAGTTTTTTCTACAACTCCTATTATTGTTTAATTTTTATATAAGAATTGGTCCTATGAAAAACTTGTCAACATAAAAGTTTTAGATATTATTAAGAAGATGTATGATAAATTTAATCCGATTTGTTATCTTAAGAATTGACGAAGTTATGGATCTTTTTCTTCTTCCACTCCCCCCCCTTTTTGTTTTCGTTTATTTATTTATTTATTTATTTATTTATTTTTATTTTTATTTTTATTTTTTTTTCAATAAGAGTTGTTCCAATCAAAAACTTGTCAGCGCAAAAGTTTTGGATAATATTAAGAGCATTTATAAAAAAATAGTTGGTTTTGATATTTTGAGAACTGACAAAGTTATGAATTTTTAACTCCCGAAAACCATATTTTTTGCTCTCTTTTAGCCCATTTCTAATTTTATCAAAAATCTGTTATGCAGAAACTTTTGGCCTATTTTTTAGAAGTAATATAGACTTTAAACCTATTCGATATTTATTTTAATAAAGAAGTAATGGGTTTTTTCGGTTTTTACAAAAACCCTCCTTATTTCTAACCCCGGTCCGATTTTGCCCATTACCGAACTCGACCGAGATTTTATGCCCCTTTATTTTGTGTACCATTTTGGAAGAATACACCATATTTTAAACATAAAAAATTTTAAAAATACACCTTCAAAATAATTAATTTAACGAGAACTAGCACACCCCCCTCACAAAACAAATTTTTTTAAAAATTAAAAAAAATCAACAACCAAAATAAAAACAATAGGCTGTAGCCTCGTCAGCGATGGGTTTTATTACAAAAAATCAGCCGAGCTTTCAAATTTACAAAACGAAATTTAAGTGGCAGTGGGTTTCAGCCAGAACGGTGAAAAAATCAGAAAAACGGCAAAAATCAGATGTTAAAACACCCGATGGCTATACTTCACACACTCTCTTAACACATGATTTTTGCTATTTACCGTTCTGGCCGAAACCCACTGCCACTTAAATACATTTCGTTTTGTAAATTTAAATGCTCGGCTGCTTTTTAGGTGCGTTCGTAATTATACGTAGCACCTATTGTTGTCGTTCAGTCCGTCCGTCTGTCCGTCCGTCTGTCTGTCCGTCTGTCTGTCCGTCCGTCTATCTGTCCATCCGCATATAACAACGCAAAAACTACCCAACTGAATCGTTTGAAATTCAAAATGCATAATTATTACATAATTTTGTCGAGTCATTTCAAATTTTATGAAAATCGGATGCATAGATCAATTACAGGGACAATCAAAAGGATTCCGTTACATTACGGTCAATGGGGAAAAAAGTTTCAAATGCATTTTAATCGTTTGAAAATTTAAATACATAATTATTACATAATTTTGTCAAGTCATTTCAAATTTTATCAAAATCGTATGCATAGTTCAATTACAGGGACAATCAAAAGTATTCCGTTACATTACGGTTAATGAGGAAAAATGTTTCAAATGCATTTTAATGGTCATACACTCATTCGAACGTAATAAAATTGATATGCATCTATAAAGTACACATTATAATATACATTTTGCATAATCTGTGGTGCAAAGAATATTTGTTATTGATTTACAAGGCCACACAAAAGTATTCCATTGCATAATGGTGAGAGAACATTGTTTGGTGCGCATTTTAATTGTAATTATTTACAGTTTTATGAGATTGATATATGCGAGTGATATTTTTAAAACTTCGTTATCGTACGAACGCACCTCATTTGCTACGCTTCACGTGCAATTTCCAACTTGTTTGTAATAAAGCCCATCGCTGACGAGGCTGCAGCCTATTGTTTTGTATTTTGGTTGTTGATTTTTTTTTTAATTTTTAAAGGACTTTGTTTTGTCAGAAAGGTGTGCTAGTTCTTCCTAAATTAATTATTTTTAAAGTGTATATATATATATATATATATATATATATATATATGACTCAATAAATTTCATAATTATGCACAAAATGGATACATAAAATTGATTGCAGAAAATCTGGATCAAGCTCGTATTGGGCAAAATTGGACTAAAGAGGTAGAAATAGAGAGGGGTTTTGAGAGAATTAAAAAAATTACGTAACTTCTTTGTCATAATAGTTATCAAATCAATATAAATTTATTTATACTTCTAGAAAAATGACGAAGAATTTATGCGTGACAGATTTGTGTGAAAATAAAAATGTGTTCAAGACGAAAAAAAAGAATTTTATCAACTCCCTCGATAGCAAATCCAATTAAATTCATTATAAACATTCTGAATATTATCTGCAACTTTTATATCGACAAGGTTTGTCATAGGGCTAACTTTTACCGCTAAAAAAACCTTTAAAATGAAAACTAAAATAGGGTAATGGTTGGAAAAAAAAACTACAAATTTTCTTAATATTACCTACAACTTTTATCCTGCCAATTTTAGATAAGACGAATCCTTACAGCAAAAACAAATTAAAAATATATAATGGTTTAAGAAACCACTGTTTTATTACCATGATTCTGATAAAATCAGCTCTTACAAAAATAGAAAAAAAAATCAATTAAAATTTGTCAATATTAGCCAGATAAAATTGTTAAACTGAGTTTAACTCAAATTCTAATTTAGTTTTGTTCGTGAAAGGCCGAGCCAACAGGGAATTTTTGTAAACGAAAGAATTTATTAGCAGCAGCTCAAGGTATTGTATCTTGAAACATCAGTAAAATTTAAGTAAATAATACTATTAAAATACAAGTATGTCAATATAATTGTATTAAATGTCCATTGTGACATTTTTTAGTAAATTACTTTTTAATTTGTTGTCCTATTCAGGGTACAATTGTAGATGTTATAGACCATAAAATGAAGATACCATGAGAATATAATTTAATAAAATCGCATCTTCATATTCTATTCTAAAACATTCCCACTTCACATAGCTGGAAACTTCTTTTCGAAAACTCTCAAAGGAAACAAATGACAGTGTAATATTTTAAATGTAATGTAAAACTCTTAAGTAAGAAAAAAAACAAAAAGAAAACATTTATGAAATTGCTTTTCATACGTTAGCAAAACTTGAAATATACTTAATATAAACCTAATATCAGGAAAATTACATTTATTACCTGAAAAAGACTTTGCATTTTCACATAAAAATATATTTGGTCAGGTATTACTCAATCAGTTTTTCTTTTGTAATTTTGAGTACACTGTAAAGTGCCGATGGGTTTAACTGAAGTAATGCATAAAAAATTCTTAAACCTTGATAGCATTTTTGTAAGTTCTTTTACAAAATTCAGAGATTCATATTAAATTGCAAAATTAAATATGGTCGGTAAACCCTTTTACTATAACATTAATCTTATTCAATTTTCTTCAAGAAAGATCAGTTCTTTCAACTTTAAATAAAAAAAAATTGATTTTTTTTCGAGCAACGATTGAAAACATTCAACATTGTTAATGATGCTTAAAAGATCTGATATTTGAATATAAAGTATTATATCAAGAAAATGTTAATGCAAAGAACTTTAGAGTAAAAAAATATAAATTTTCTCACCATTTATTTGTAAATTAATATTTGAAATGTTTCATTTGTTGCACACTTGTAACTGATGTTTATTATAAGAAGTCGGAAAGTCCACATCAAGCGTATCAAATGAGGTGCGTTCGAATTATAACGATGTTTTAAAAATATTCATATTTTGGTGTAATAGTATACAGTACTCCGGATGCAGTATAATAGCCGAAATAATTTGTGTGCTCCTGTAAATGCTATCTGTTTTCTATTATACAGGAAATAACTTGTATTAAACCTCAACAACGTATATCAATATATTTAATGTAAATGTACTGGAAAAGCGTTTTCAGAAGAAAAAAACATTTTGTAACTCTGAACAGAATATAAAATCGAAATAAATCACAATCTGGAGGGCTTATATATATATATATATATATATATATATATCAATATTGCAGGATAGTGCTTTTGAAAATTTAGTTTCATTCGCAAGATTCAATTTCAAAGTTCTACACCAATGCTCCTGCATAAAAAAACCCACCAAATTTATTTTTACATATTATTAATTTAATATGAAAGATTTAGACTACTGAATAATCTATAAAAGTTTCAAAATGTAAATATACTTGAAAAGCATTTTCCATACAACGATTTATTTTGAAACTCCGAATAGAACATAATAGCGAAATAAATCTTAATCTCGAGAGCTATTTCAATGTTGCAAGATTTGAAAATTTAGTCTCCTTCGCGGAATTCAATTTCAAAGTTTTTTCTCTATTTCACTAATTTTTCTGTATAAAAACGTCAAGTTACATATTACTAATTTAATATAGAAGATATAGACTATTGAATAATCTATAACAATTTCAAACTGCAAATGTAATTGAAAAGCATTTTTCAGAGAAGATTTATTTTGTAATTCTGTACAGAAAATAATATAGAAATAAATCATAACTAGAGAGCATTTAAATGTATGTCAATGTTGCAAAATAGTGCATGTAAAATTTAGTCTCTTTCACCAAATTCAATTTCAAAGTTTTCCCTGTTACACCAAAGCTCCTGTATAAAAAAAGCACCAAATTTCCACTACATAACATTAACATAATAAAGAAGAATTCGAATACTGAATAGTATATAAAAAACTCAAAGTAGATTAAAAATAAACATGTATGTTTAATGTTTTGCACATGCTTAAAATAAATCTAATGAAAAACATGCCACCAAATTCCCATTTATTCAAACAAAACTATCCTCAAAAGTTTTAAAATCTAAATGGACTTGAAAAGCATATTTTAAAAGGAATTTACTTTGTTATTCTGGACAGAATATTAAACATCATTGGTTTTAACAGAAGAAATGTATTGAGAATTCTTAAATATTAATAGCATTAATTTGATTTTTCACAAAAATGAAGGGACGCATATTTGATTTCAAAACAGAAAATAACATCTGCTACCCTTTTTACTCTGAGGATATTTTTATTCAATTTTCTTCAAGAAAGATCAGCTCTTTAAATTTTAAATAAACACAGAATTGTTTTCACTAGTTTAGTTTTTCCAGCAGCTATAAAAACTTTCAAAACATAAAATTTAATTTATTTTTAAAAGATTAAAACTACCAAATAGTGCATTAGTTTGTGAAATAGATTACAAATGGGACTTAAATACAGAAAATGTTGTTTTACATGTTATTTTAGCAACATAATAGTTTTCTTTTCATGTATATTAATAGTAATTATTTTAAAAAAATTATACTAAAATTTTTTTAATCAAATTATGTAAAAAATTCTAATAATGATTTTAACTGTAATACAATAATACAAAATAATTATAATACAAATCATGCAACATACATATTAATGATGCAAAATAATAATACAATAAAATAATTGTGTTTAGACATAAATAAAAAGTATAGTTTTATCATGTGCATTAAATGCAATGAAAAATCCACACCGTATTCTTTTAATTATAATTTTATTATTATTATTTGTCAGCGAAAATAAAATAAATCAAAAGTTAACGGAAAAAATTATAAAAATTTCATGAAAAATTTATGATTTTTTTTTATCGACTTTACAAACAAAAAGAAAACAATAGAAACGTTTCAAAAATATTGTTTTAAATAAAAATAATGTTGAAAGCTTTATTAACATCTTAATACGTTAATTTAGATGCTATAATCTAAGATTTATAAACTAAATACCCATAACCCTTTTTAGGTGTGTTCGTAATTATATAAATACGTATATATAAATTAGTATACAAACATAAATACTATAGTTGTTATTCAGTCTGTACGTTCGTCCGTCTGTCTGTCCGCATATGACAACGCTAAAATTAACCAACCGGATCGTTTGAAATTTTAAATGTATAATTTTTGCATAATTTTGTCGTGTTATTTCAAGTTTTATGAAAATCGGATTGATTATTTAATTACAGGGACCATAAAAGTATCGCTTTACATTACGACAAATGGGAATAATAGTTTCATGTGTATTTAACAATGTTACATTTTTTCGGACGTAGTAAAATTGATGTAAATTTATAAATTATACACTAAAATATACATTCTGTGCAATCTGTGGAGCAAATAATATTTGTTTTTAATTTACAGTACCACACAAAAGTATTCCATTGCATAACAGTATAAGGGAAAACATTGTTTGAGGCGCGTTTTACTTATTTTAAAATATTTCCCATTTTATGAAATTGATATACGTTGCTGAGGTTTAGTAGCTCACTTCCTATGCAATATGTAGCTGATAGTATTTATAGGGACTTACAAAAGATTTCGGATACAATGCTGCATCCGATGTACTGTATACTTGGTGTATAGCATTACACCAAGATCTGAATATTTTTAAAGCTTCGTTTTTTTACGAACACACCTCATTTGTCATATTTGAGGTACAGGGGAAATTTTGTTGAACAATGTCTATTAGGTAATCTTTTCTAAAAAGCTGCCATAATCCCTTTAAAATCTGCAGTGGTGTTAGAAAACATACTATTAAAGGATAATAATCAGAAATTTTCATCTTGGCTTAAAAAGAATAAAATCAAAAGTATTTTACAAGGAAATTTTAAAAGTCGCAAAAATTTTAACAACCTAATTTTCATTATTTTAAGTGTTTGCACTCCATTGTCACCGCTTCGGTGGCATCATTTTGCTATGTAAAATTTTGTTTGACTCCAGTAATAAAGGAAAATAAAATATGCCTTATTTAAAAAGAGCATTTTTGAAATTGTGTACTTGAAGGACAATCTCTTTTTAAAATGTGATTCCGACTAATTAAATTCTATTAAAATTTATAAAATGACGCGAATTTACTGATGACTAAGTTCAAATTTACATGGAGTTCGAAGGGTTAAGGATTTGTCACCCAGTTTGTCGACGATAAGATGAAGAAATCCCAAAACGCACTCTATTAATCGACAGTACACAAGTAATTATTTATTTTCTCATAACACAAACTCAAAGTAATAATGGGATTTCATATCACCAATTTTTACACTACTCTGTTCTATCCTCTCGAACTCAACTCGGTTTTTCTTTTTTATAGATGGTGCTTTAATACAGTCATTAGAAACGGAACACATGTCTAAAACGGTAGATATTTTTGATAAAGCCAGTTAGTTATAATTTTTGAAAATATCAGTAGTTTTTCTAAAATGGAATTTTGGAAAAGTGTACTTAACCATAAAAGAAAAACACAATTCTTAAAAAATCGAAAAAAAACATATACATACCGAAATTGCTCGAAGTATGTTATTTTAAATCCTTTCACCACCATAATATTTTAGGTCCATAATCAATAAGCGCCATAAGCTTATAGCACGATTTTTCAACCCGATAAATGAAAATTCAAAAATAAGAACTAATTTATGTTCCCTGTTCCCTTAAATAATATATATATATACATGAAAAAAATAATAGCCTTACGAAATCAAAAACTGCATTTGAATTATAAGTATTTAGTATAGTATTTTTCAAGAAAATATCTCTTATGTAACTCTAGACACAAATCGCCTATAGCTTAAGCAGAAGAAATGCATCAAAAATTCTTTAACATTAATGGCTTTATTTTCAATTCTTCACAAAATGAAGCTATGCATATTCGATTTCAAAAGGGAAAATAACATCTGTGACCTATGTTGTTCTGAGAATAACATTTCATGTATATATATATATATTTTTTCTTTTAATTTAGTTTTTCAACTTTATATGAAAATAGAATTGTTCTATTGCAATTTTGCCTAGCAGTTATAAAACTTTTCGGAGAGAAATTTTTTTTTTATGCTTAATAAAATTTTCATATTTATAAGCAGTGCATTATCTTATAAAATGAAAAACTTATAAACGGAATTAGAATGGAGAAAATGACCTCTTTCACTATTGAACATTTTTTTTTTCTCATACATATGTATAGTATTATTTTAAAAAATTGTAACTGTTGAAAAACGAAGGATTTTTTTTTTTTTTAATTATGGAAGAGTAGCCATATTTGGTCCGCCGCTTTAAATTAACCATTGCCATTCGGACATTAATTACAGAAAGAGACGCCATCTACTACTGGAATCTTACTCATCAAAGTGATGTTATTTATGATTAGAAGAAACAACAGCCTAGCACATGCTGTTTTCAGACAATTTTTTTTATTTCTAAAATTAGCTGTTTTTTTTACTCTTTTCTTACAAAACGTCAGAGTGTAGTAAAAAATTAAGGTAATTTGTTATGTTTTCATATACATACCTAAATTGGTGTATTTGTTACGCATATTTCACGCTGATTTCTTTGATTTCGAGTTTGTTCTTAGTCTATGGTTTATGGGTTTAAAAAAATGGCGCAATTGCCTTAATTAGACCAATTTGAGACAGACAGTCTAGAAGAAAAACATTCGTGACAGAAAAAGTTGTCAAAAATATAAAAAGGAAAAAAAGGAGAATAAGTTATAAAAAAAAATGATTTGCAAGATATTCGCCAATGCAAAACTCACTACAAAAGCCAAAGAATCATTTGAAATATTATCTTCCTTGCTAAAGTCAATAAATTTGATTGCAGAGGGAGCCAAAAACAGCTGCATTAACATCTTTGCCATATAAAGTAAAAGTAGGGGGTCCCTCTTCCACTGGCAACCTGAAAAATAACCTGATATTGTCTGGTCCTGTTTAGGAGATTGGGTACCCAACATAGTCGACCAGTTCCTAAATTTAGACCACTTTTGACATTTTTTTTTGAATTAAACTAAAACTCAAGATTTTCAGATAGAAATTAATCTAAAGATTTTTTTAGCTACCAGATGAATTGATTGACTATGTCTAGTGATATTTTTTTATATTCCAAAAGTTACACCCGAAACGAAGTGAATTGGTCCGAATTCACCTCCTTTATTCTTTTACTTTTTTTATGGCGTATTTTCATTAAAAATTTAAAAATCCGAAATATGTTTGCGTTCACTCCTTACGCATTTAAAGAATAAAAATGAAAACATAAAATTCTCTTAGGTGGAAAAACACTCTTGTAAGTTTTCAAGATATTTGAAACATACATTTGAAAAAATTGTTTATTCACGAAATAAGTTTCACTTAAAAGACATGACACATAAATTTTTATTCAATAAGGAGGCAAGTGCTTTTTGAATATTGAATTTCGACTACATGTAAATTTCAGAATATTGCACGGTTTTATTTAACATATGAGTTCATTTATTCATGACTTGGCTGAAAATATATGGAATGCGGAGTTAAATTCAAATCAGTAAATTCCAAGACATGAAGAATATTGATTATTTTATGCAAACTTCCTCTCCCTTTTTTTTCGGTAACTCGAATATTTTAGGCACAGTTTTGAAATTTATGTGTTTCTTTACTTAAATGTTATGAGCTCTTATACATCGTTTCGTCTATTTTTTCTGTTTAAATAATTTTAAAATAATTTTACAACAATTGTCTGAAACCAGCTTCTGTATCCGTTTTATGCAAAGGCGGATCAGGAGAGACATCGAGGGGGGGGGGGGGCGATTTTAGAAATTTGGAAACTCCAGTCTGCTGCACGGGTCGTTTTTTAATGCGGGTCGTGTTTAGTCTTACTTTTTTGCTGTGGGTCGGGTTTGGGTCCTGTTAGCTTCCTTTGTTTGCTCCTGGTCGGGTTAATTTCTACTTGGATCATTTTTGGATCCGGTTGACTTCTACTCTTTGTTTCGGTTCGAGTTAATTTATGATTTTTTGCTTTTGGGTTGGGTTTGGGTCCGGTCGACTACTACTTTTTTTGTTGGTCGGATTGACTTTTACTTTTTAGCTGTGCGTGGCGCATTTGAGGCAGTTTGATATACAATTCTGATTTGGGGCAGTATAGGATTTGGTTTTTACTTTAGCGAGAAGGGTTCGGGTTAACTCAATTGATTGGGATGAGTCCTTTGATAAAATTTTCGTTCTTTTTCGAAATTTTTGGAAGAAATGTGCGTTTGTTTCATGATCCTTTAAAGAATCTCGTGTTTTCTTCGCGATCATTTCACAAAATTTGATGTCTGGTTCGCTTCTATTTTTTGGTGCTGGTCGGGTTAATTTTTATTTTTGTTGTGGGTCGCGTTTGGATTCAGTTAACTTCTACTGTTTGCTGCGGGTCAACTTAATTTCGAATTTTTTGATTCGGGTCGGGTCTGGGTCCGGTTAACAACTATATTTTGCTATTGGCCGGGTTGACTTTTACTTTTCCGCTTCCCTTAGCGCATCGGGGTAGATTGTCATACATTTCGGATTTGAATTAGTTACAGATTATGTTTTTGCTCTTGCGAGAATGGTTGACACAGTTTTGATCGCTATCCTTTAACGTAATTTGCGTTTTTCCGCGATCCTTTAACGAAATTCACTTTTATCCGTGAATGTGATCCTTTGAAGAAATTGACGTTTTCTCTGTGATCCTTTCACAAAATTTGAGGGTTTTTTGCGACCTTTCCATGAAATTCTTATTTCTTTCGCAACCCTCTGACGATATTCACGTTTCTTTAAGAAGTATTTACTGAAATTTGCGTTTTCTCTGTTTAATAAATAATTACGATTAATAAGTAATAAGGTTTTCAACCTAAGTTGGGCTCGTGGGAAAGAATTTAGAGGAATGCATGGGTCGTGGTCGAGCCAGTAATGCTTATCATACTATCTAGATCAGAAACGTGCCGAATATTTAGCTGTATGGGTCGCGGTCGGGTCAATAATGTTTATCATACTATCTAGATCATAGATGGACCGAATATTTAGCTATTATTCCAGGCCAAGCAGCGACCTGGAAATTTTGTCCAATGCAATCTTCTAGGGAAAATGAAATCCAGACCATGTGCGGTCTGGAAGAAAAAGAAGCCTGTCCCCATCCGAATCTCCAAAAAAGTAAGATCAGGACACGACCCGATTCAAAATGAGAGAAAACCTTACCCAGTCCAATTCTCGTGAACTTAAACTGGCGCGACCCGTGCCAGGCTTGAGCTTCGCCCCCCAGTTATTTCTTGTGAGGATGCATAATGTCACTTTTTAGCTCACAGGCTATCATAGCCTGAGAGCTTATGTGCCCGTCCGTTCTGTATGTATGTGCGTATGTGCGTATGTGCGTAACGCGATAACTCATGATAAAAATATCGGATCCACTTGAAATTTTGTATATAGGTATATCCTGATAAGGCGCTTCCCTGATTAGTTTTTGGAGTTCATTCGATATGTATAAGAGGGGGAACGGGGGGCTCATGCCCCCCGTTAGTTGATATAAATGGGATTTTCATGCAGAATTAAGTTTTCAAAATTTAGATTAGGATCATTCTGATGAGGCGATTCCGTGACTGTTATTAGGTGTTCATTGAATAAGTATAAATAGGGGGAACAGGGGTTCTAATCCCCCCCCCGTTAGTTGATATAAATGGGATTTTCATGCAGAATTAAGTTTTCGTTCAAAATTTAGATTAGGATCATTCTGATGAGGCGATTCCGTGGCTGTTATTAGGTGTTCATTGAATAAGTATAAATAGGGGGAACAGGGGTTCTAATGCCCCCCCCCCGTTAGTTGATATAAATGGGATTTTCATGCAGAATTAAGTTTTCGTTCAAAATTTAGATTAGGATGATTCTGATGAGGCGATTCAGTGACTGTTATTAGTTGTTCATTGAATAAGTATAAATAGGGGGAACAGGGGTTCTAATGCCCCCCCCCGTTAGTTGATATAAATGGGATTTTAATTGAGAATTAAGTTTTCGTTCAAAATTTAGATTAGGATCATTCTGATGAGGCGATTCCGTGACTGTTATTAGGTGTTCATTGAATAAGTATAAATAGGGGGAACAGGGGTTCTAATGCCCCCCCCCCGTTAGTTGATATAAATGGGATTTTCATGCAGAATTAAGTTTTCGTTCAAAATTTAGATTAGGATCATTCTGATGAGGCGATTCCGTGACTGTTATTAGGTGTTCATTGAATAAGTATAAATAGGGGGAACAGGGGTTCTAATCCCCCCCCCCGTTAGTTGATATAAATGGGATTTTCATGCAGAATTAAGTTTTCGTTCAAAATTTAGATTAGGATCATTCTGATGAGGCGATTCAGTGACTGTTATTAGTTGTTCATTGAATAAGTATAAATAGGGGGAACAGGGGTTCTAATGCCCCCCCCCGTTAGTTGATATAAATGGGATTTTCATGCAGAATTAAGTTTTCGTTCAAAATTTAGATTAGGATCATTCTGATGAGGCGATTCCGTGACTGTTATTAGGTGTTCATTGAATAAGTATAAATAGGGGGAACAGGGGCTCTAATGCCCCCCCCCCGTTAGTTGATATAAATGGGATTTTCATGCAGAATTAATTTTCGTTCAAAATTTAGATTAGGATCATTCTGATGAGGCGATTCCGTGACTGTTATTAGGTGTTCATTGAATAAGTATAAATAAGGGGAACAGGGGTTCTAATGCCCCCCCCCTTAATTTATATAAATGGGTTTTTCAAGCAGAATTGTCAGATTTCGTTCAAATCTCTGAATAGTTTTGGAAGTTTAATGGTTAAGTATAAAAGAGGGGGATAACTCCTTTTAAATTATATAAATGCTAAATGGGTTTTTATTAAGAATTATCTAATTTGCTCTGAATTTTGGATATAGATTTTTTATATGATAAAGCATGTCTTTGATAGTATAGGAGGTTCAATGATTAAGTATAAAAAAAAGAGGAAAGGGGAGAGCTGTTTCCACTTCTTAATTTTTTTTTCGAACGGAATTAACCCTTGAAAATATAAGGCTTTAATGTGCAATTAGTATTTGTAGCCTGTGAGCTCAATGCCATCAGTTTAACTGGGCAGTATTCTTTTTATTAAACCCTTTATTAGCCAGGGCGAGGACTACGCCTCCTCCCCTCATTCTTTAGAACCACCACAGAATACGGGCAGTGTCGATCCCAGATCGCGCGTTTAGCCTTTATACCGGACGGAGTCTGGGCTTGAAAATTTTGGCCCGTGTATACCTCTAGTAGGAAGGAAGACGCGTCCTGGATAAAACAGTGTGGCTCGATACAACTCTGTAGAAAAAAATAACACCCTACTCGATCCGGTTCTGAAAGTGTAAAGTCCTGACCCAGCCGCAGTATAATAAATTAAAGTTGGCACGACCCGGGTCGGGTCGCACCGGTCTCCAGTTTAGGACCAACAACTTTTTCGTGTGGGCATCTAATGTCGTTCTGCAGATCCTTTATTGGGCTCAAGTGGGGCGGCGATCTCCCCATCACCCCCCCCCCCCTTAGATCCGCCATTGGTTTTATGTATTCAATGATACAGTGACAAACTTAATGTGAGTGTGACAGTTCGAAATGTGAAAATAATTATAGTGTAACAATGCTCAACAGCAGTGTTGTAGTCGTAAAAAAATTAGAGATTATATGATATAATAAGAGGGTTTACACTGAGAGCATGAACTTTCATATGTAGGATATACGCTAATGTTTAATTTGAGAAATAGAGGGTATACGGGGCTTCCTTATAAAATCCAGAAGGTATACGGCGTATTCCCTCGTATACCCTCCACTACATCCCTGCTCAACAGTAGTGTGATAGCAGTCAATGAAAGTGTAAAAATATTCATTGATAAGTTTTCGAAAATGCAATAATCGATTATAATTGCAAAAATGAAAAGCATTAAAAAAATGAAATGACTATACAGGAATTAATAAAAAGAAAATGTCTTCTCATTTCCTTTCCTTTTCGTAACACTAAAGTACTAATTAAGTACAGGTTTATTTGTACTAATGTAAACAGTATTGGTAATGGATTTAATTGCAAATTTGCAGAAATGCTAAAAAAGATTTTGTATGTCCTAAAAATTAACTATAATGATAGTAATTTTAATTGGATTATTTTGAATAGTTGCGAAGTCATAGATGAATTAATTCAAATATTTGATAGTTATTTAGCAGCACTTTGTATATCTAAGTTAAATTTTAAGAATGTTTTAGTCCCCATGTATCAGAATAAATAAAATCAAATATCACATATAAGTTAAAACAGCTTACAGTTTTTGTTAAAGAGAAATAAATTTCTCTCAAGGCGTGTATGTGTTCTAAGGTTACGTAATTAAGATTGCTTGGATAAAACTCCATTAAAAAGTCTCATAACAACCACATCTAAATGACAAATGATAAAATGTAGAACTCTGCATCAATATTTAAAAATATAAAATTAGTATTTATTAAAAATAAAGTTTAAATATTTCTTAATCCTTCATTGCATAGTGTGCCACATCTGGTTTGGTTTGGTTTGATGTTGTTTATGCCGGCCAATTATCTACACTGTGGGATATAGGCCATAATGGGTGGGATGCCCTCCGTGGGGGGCTATCTAAGGGAACCTAACTCGTATTTACGATAGGGAATCTAAGGTTCGAAGAAAATCACGGAAAACTCCGAACGGTCAGGCCGACGATCGTGATTGGGTTCGAACCCAGCACCTACCGTATACCAGTTTCGAGGTCACAACTTCGCGACCACTGGTGGGGCAATGCCACATCTGGCACATACCTAGAAACACTATAATTTTCATTATGTGCCATGAATTTCGCCAATAGGATCACTGGAACTGATCAACAATAATTCAAAGAATGTAATAACGTTTATTTTTTTTCATGTCAGATGACTGAATTTGACATAAAATTAGAATTTGTTCTAAGCAGATAAAAGAAATTAATTTAAGCCCATTAAATCGCAAAATAGAACAATACAATGTATCAAAAAGCCTAATTATATACATAGGATGCACATCATAAAATATTAAATTTCAGCTAAAAATTTAAATTTATTTTTTTAGATTTTACTCATATTAGAGCGATACATATATTTCAAATAATTTTTATTATGAAAATAGTAAAAACATGCTGTGAAGGGTTAATATTATAAACGTATTTTTCTAATAATATGTTAAAAGTTTTGTTAATACAAGAAAAGCCAATGCACTCTATAACTGCACGGTATAATATACCGAATTTTTCTAAAACAAAGAAAGAAGAACAACAAAAAACCCCTTTAGAGCATTCAAATGAACATTAAAATGCATAAAAGAATCTATTCTTTCTTTGAATTAAACTTAAACTTTAATAAGCATTAAAAACATTTTTTTTCATTCTTCTGTTTATATTCTGCCTAAAGAAAAACAAAATTATCTCGAAAAAACATCTGAATCGTAAAATATTCTTGTAACTTATCAAGTATTTTAAACATACTTATGTAAAATTCTCTATTCGAGAAATATGTTTCACTTCAAAAGGCGTAAATAAAGAAATTTCTTATGTTAAAGTTACCAGTATTTTATGAAAATTTTTCACAGAATATAATTTTCAGAGTGTGTTTCGTACTTGATTTAACAAGTCATGCATTTTTATCCATGACAAGCCAAAAAATCAATTTGAATGTCAAATTAAATTCATATAAGCAAAAATAAAGTCCTGAAGAATGTCTTTTGTTTCATTTGAATTTCTGTTAAGGTGTTTTTTGGGAGAAGGGGGATAGGGATGAATAAATAAAATTACATAAATTTGTTTCAGAGAACTTTTTATTTAAGAGATATGCTATGTTTAGCATTGGTTATTCAAGTTGCATTAAATTGTCTAATCATTCTTCCATTAACGTTAACTTCAAAGTTTCCGAAAAGTTCTTCTTTTTACATATGTGTTTTTATTATTGTTATTTCAAAATGAATACAAAAATACTTATGTACGATAAAACTCACTTTCAATTTATCAATCATTCAAAACATTCTTCTAAAAAATATATCTTCTATATAAAATCTTCTATATTCCGAGAATATGTTTTACATAACAAGATGTAAAAGAAAATTTTCTTGTATTAAGGTGAAATGTGTGTTTTGGAAATTCAATATTGACAAATAAATTTTCTCTGTTTATATTTACTTAATGTCTCTATGGTTTATTTAACCCTCTTACTGATAAGCTCGTGTTAATACGTTCACAAAGCTCCAGGTTTTTCTGCAATATGAGCAATATTTAAAATAACATAAAACTGATGATTTAATAGATTCTTAATGTGACAACATGTGTGTGTTTACAATGACAAATATTCTCAAGCTTCACATTCATATTTGTAATTAAGTATTTTTACATAATCTTGAAAGAATCATGTTTTATTAGCATCTAAAATAAAATGCAGAGAAAACAACATTATAAATTTGTTCTTTTTCAAGTCTGTCAGGGTGTTTTAACACTGCTACTCAATCTCTGTTAGTCATACACTGGTAGATGCCATAGAATCCATTTCTTTGTAGCATCAAATGTAAAAGGAAACTTTCGTCATGAAGATTTTCATTATTTTTAATATTATTATTATTATTATTATTTGTGTAAGTAATTCATAAAGTATCCTGGTGTAATAACGCCACGTCAGGGTTCTACCGATTTTCACAACTTAGTTTTAGATTTTTTTGCCGTACAATTATAGGATTTGATACAGCAGTTAATTATTATGTAAGCGAAAGAATATTTTAGCTGAAATTTATTCATGAAATATAATGGTGTTATTTCTTTTCCAACACTACTTGACATATTATCCATCTAAGTTGATAATAACGCCATGCAAACAAAATTATAAAATGAGATAAACTAATGACATGTAAATTGTCCTATTCTATCTATATAAATTCTACAGCCCTAGAAATTGGCAAATTATTCTACTTAGAATTAATTTCAATTTCAGGGTGCAATAATAATTATTTGATATTATATTTTTCTTACAGCCCTGGAACATACATATTTCTCTCTATCTTTTTTGGTTTCAACAATGACAATAATAATCTCTCGCGTTTAGAATATAAATAAACTATTTTCGAATGCAGTTCAAATTCTGAAAATAACCAACCGGTGTAATAACGCAGTGATAGCGTTATTACCCCGGTATGCTTATAACGCAGTCTATTTTTAACTACAAAATACCTCGCGGTCATAAATAAAATCTTCTATTACATTTCGAAAGCACATTAAATATACTGCAAATTTATGTAATAAACAAATTATTTCCTAATAAATATATAATTTCCAGGTCACAAAACTTACACTCATCACAATCTGATTGAAAAATTATATGTAATTAATTTAATTACAATAATAAAAAAAAATCTTTTTTCACTACCTTGCTTAAAGCATCACAATCGTCATTACCAAACACTGGCGATTTAACGAGGTTTCATTCTATATTATGCAGGATTTTTTATTTGTTATCATACACTATCTTAGTTCACAAACTTGTATGATATGTAATATCGTTCCACGCAGGCTTATTTAATATTTAAGAAAAAAGAGCTATAAATATAACATTTTTGATTGCTTAGTTTTTTTTCATCATTTAAGTGCAAATTTTGACTTAAAAACGTACAAATTACCAAAATTAATCCATCATGAAACAGTAAGTAGTACAGGTACAAGTAAGAACTATAAAACAATTAAAAATAAAATAATAATGTATTTATCACACTTTCTCAAAAAAAAAAAAAAAAAAAAAAAAAAAAAAAAAATATTTAAGAAGAATAAAAGCATAAACTGATTTTAATATTTATTTTCACTCTATTGTTCCTATTTATTTCTTCAAAACTTCAAATATATATCGAAATTAAAAGATATATATATATACATTTATTTATTAAACAAAATATTAAAGTTTTTTTTTTTTCAAAATTTTTCGAGTCGAGTTAGTTTTTTCAAGGCTTCTTGATATCTTTATTTTACTTATATTACAATTTATGAAGCTTATTAATTTATTTTCTCAAGTAAAATGAACACAGAATTGAATTTAAAAGTTTAAATTCAGGAAACAATAACAGGAAAGCTATTTCATATAACAGCTTTCAATAAACAACTTTTGCAATATCATTGTTCGTTCCTAAAAAGATACAAATTTGGCATTCTTGAACTTTAGAAGATTTTAAATTCAAATAAGAAGGTAGGATGATATAATTTTTCTTTGGATATCACTTTTTTTTTTTTTTTTTTTTTTTTTTTTTTTTTTTTGAAGGGGCGTCGAAATTTGTCTTCGATTGCGATTTTTTTGAGTGACTCTAGAATGCAATAAGTATCTTAGTCTGTCATATTGAGATTGTTTGATGACGGCTAATGTTCAAAAAATGGAAAAGAGCAATTTTATCTTTAATATTTCAAAAATATATTTTAAATCTAATATAAAAAATTATCAACTGATTTAAATATTTACTTTTATAATATTATCATTTATTTCGAATCAAGTGAAATTATACATCTATCTATCTATATATATATATATATGTGTGTCTTTATATATATAAATCTTCTGTGCGTGTGTTTGTCACTGAACTCCTACTAAACAAATGGACCGATTTTAATGAAAATTTGTGTGTGTGTTCCAGTGGATTCCACAATGGTTTAGATTCACATTTCATCGAAATTGATTCAGCATTTTTTTTAGTAATTAGGCAAAAATTAATAGCTAATGATTTTTTTGCTAATTAAAAGTGTTGAATAAGTTCGCTGAATAGAGGGCGGGTGGAATGACCGAGCGATCTAAAGCGCCAGATTTAAGCTCTGGTTCTGGAAGAAAGAGATCGTATGTTCGAACTCTACTCCTGACAAACGTGTATGATTTGCGATAATTTTTTCTGTATTATAATTTTAATTAACCGAATTCAGAAAATCGTTAACTTTCAACTAAAAAGAGAAAAATAAATTTTTTCTCAAAAATTGAACCGACTTCAAAAACTACTGCAAAGTTAAAAACAATTTTCTTATATTATTGTACACTGTTAAAAATAAATCTGTGAATTCACGGTGAAACTACTGGCAGCAAAGTAGTCAAACTTTCACCGTTCCGTTAGTAGATTTTTCGTTGTGGAAAATACAAGAAAGGAAATCTCCCTTTGAAGAAGCTGTAACTTTCTGTTACAAAGTTCGATTTTTAATAATAATAATTTAATAAAATTTTTAAAATTAATGAATCGATTAATCGAAATTACCGAGTGATTTTAAGCTGCTATGTTACTTTACCTAATTACTACTATTTGTATAACTTAGTTCAAGCCGCCCTGAGGATCGAACTCGGGACCTTTTAATAGCGGAACAAATCCTTACGAAATGAGCCAAAGCTGCTTTTACCGGATTGTATAAAGTATGTCTTTTATTAGTTAGTGGGGAAATCTGTTGTGCTTTTTAAAGATTTCCTTTCAAATACATTACTTAGAATATTTGTAAACTGTCTATTTTATTTTATTTTAGACTGATGCATAATAATTATTTTTTAAATCAATTTTAATTTTTTAAATAGTTTAAATAAAAAAAAATCACTGTTTAAAACCACTTTTTTTGAATGAATGAATGAAAAAAAGTTTATATTAACAATTTTTTTACAAAAAAAAAAAAAAAAAGTATAGACAATTTTTTGAAATTTTCGTATACTATTTATTTATTTATTTTTTGGCTAGTTAATTTAAAAGTTTTTTTTTATGAGAAATAAGAGAAAAATAAAAATAAAAAAATGTAATTAAAAAGTGATTTTTTATGTTTTCATTATGATATGGCGCCAGTGGGACCCGAACCTACAATCTGCGCTCGCAGGCGATTAGCGATATGCCTTGACCGCACGGACATAGAGCCCCCCCACACAGCGCAGTGTCTCCGTTTTTTGTTTCTATTTCCATACGTTTCGTCATTTTCAGGATATATGGTGGAATTTTGTGATTTGTAACAGAAAGTGCCCTTTTGTTGTGAAAAGGGACCGTTTCTGTGAAATTCAGGAAAAAAATGTTCGTGAATTCCAGAATTTTTTTTAACAGTGTAATAAGAAACTAAATTAAGAGCATAGCATTTCTCGTGCGCATTATTATATTTATCTACATTTATTTGATTTTTTGGAGTCGGTGCCAACTAAACAAATTTCCAATTTATAATTAAGTATCCAATACAAATTTTTATACATATAATATTTCTGTGCGTGTGTTTGTCACTCAACTCCTCCTTAACGACTGGACCGATTTTAATGAAAATTTGTGTGTGTTCCAGTGGATTCGAGAATGGTTTAGACTCGGTCTTCATCGAAAATGTTTCAGTAATTTTTCAGTAATTAGGCAAAAACTAATAGTTAATGACTTTTTCGCTAATTAAAAGTGTTGAATAAGTTCGATGAGCAGAGCGCGGATGGAATGGCCGAGTTGTCTAAAGCGCCAGATTTACACTCTGGTTCTGGAAGAAATAGATCGTGTGTTCACGCTCCTGACATACCTGTATGATTTGCGGTAATTTTTTCTGTATTATAATTTCAATTAACCGACTTCAGAATATCGTTAACTTTTAACTAAAAAGAGAAAAATAAATTTTCTCTCAAAAATTGAACCGACTTCAAAAACAACTACAAAGTGAAAAATAATTTCCTTATATAATTGTAATAAGAAATGAAATTAAGAGTTTAGTATTTATCGTGCGCATTATTATATTTATGTACATATAATTGATTTTTTGGTGTCGGTGCAAGGACAACGTCTTTGTCGGGTCCGCTAGTATATACACACACACATATATATATAACAAAATATATGTGCATTCTTTTCTCATTTATTGAAGTGTATTTTTTTAAGCTTATAATTTTCTAAAAGCTTATTAGCTCATTTTTTTTTTTTTTTTTTTTTTTTTTTTTTTTAATGTTTCATAATAATTTTACTTTTGAGTTGTGTTACAAATTCTTAAATTGATATATCGATAACTTCTCTTCGTAAATAAAAAAATGAATTTGAACGTTTAAACTTAAAAACTGGAAAGCTATTTCATATAACAGCTTTCAATAAACAGATTTTCAATATCATTGCTTGTTCCTAAAAAGATACAAATTTGACGTTCTTGAACTTGAGACGATTTTAAGCTCAATTAAGTGAAGATAGGATGATATAAACCTTATTTGGATATCACTCTTTTTTAGAAGAAACTTCAAAATTTGTCTTCGATTGTGATTTCTTTGAGATCCTCTAGAATGCAATAAGTATCTTATTCTGAAATATTGAGATTGTTTGATGACTGTGTTTGTTCAAAAAAGGGAGAAAAGTAATTTTACCTTTTATGTTGCAAAATTGTATTTGAAGTCGAATATAATAAGTTAACAACAGATTTCTATATCTACTTTTATACTATTGGGTTGGGGAAAAAGAAATTTCGTTTTTTCCCAACAGATAGCTTTAAAGTCGCATATCTCGAGTAATACTTACTCAATTAAGCCATGTTATACAGTGTTTGAAAGGTAACAGTCTCTAAAATATTCTAGATATAAAGGTATTGCCATCTATTTAATCAGTCAAAAGTTATTGCGTTTTAAAAATATAGATTCCAGAATATCATTTTTGTCACATTTTAGTTTTTTACTTCTAAAAAGGGAAACTGCGGCGCAGGCTCATCGATAATTGTGTGGCGTTTATGGTAATCAGTTCTTAGGAAAAACACCAAAGTCAGAATTGGTTTGCTCGTTTTCGCTCCGGAAATTTTGATGTTAAAGATGAACCTTTCCCTGGCCGGCCAATCGTGTAAAAAGTCGATGGAATTTTTAAAAAAAATCGAGATAGACTGACATATTTCTTCCCTTGACATTGCTACGGAACTAAACATCGACCATAAATCATTTTTGAACCATTTACATAAAATTGGATATCAAAAGATACTCGATACTTGGGTTTCCCTTGAACTTACAGTGAACAGGGACAGAGTTTCCATTTGTGAATTACTACTGAAACGGAATGAAATCGAGTCATTTATGAAACAAATGATTATGGGTGATGAAAAGTGAATCACGTACGATAACAATGTGCGAAAAAGATCGTGGTCGAAGTTCCACAAACAGTGGTAAAGCCTGGATTGACGCCAAGGAAGGTGATACTGAGTGTTTGGTGGGATTGGAAAGGAATTGTCCATCATGAGCTCCTCAAACCTGGCCAAGACATTAATTCAACTATCTACTGTGAACAACTAATGCGATTTAAGCAGGCGATTAAGAAAACCTGGCGAAAATTGATCAATAGGAAAGGTGTTGTCTTCCATCACGACAACGCTAAACTACACACATCTTTAGTCACTCGGCAAAAACTGAAAGAGCTTGGATGGGAAGTTTTGATGCCCGCACCTGGATCTGACCGATTACCATTTGTAACACCCCTTGCGGAACTCTTTTAATGGTGTTAAGCTGGCTTCAAAAGAGGCTTGTGAAAATCACCTTGTTCAGTTTTTTGCCCAGAACTCCCAGAAGTTCTATAGTGACGGAATTATGGTTTTACCAGAAAATGGCAAAAGGTCATCAAACAAAACAGCACATATATTATTGATAACTTTTTTAAATTTATATAAATAAATTCAGTTTGAAAAAAAGCGAAATTACTTTTTCCCCAACCCAATATTACTAATATTAATTTTGCGAACCAGATAAAATTATTTATACATATATTAACTAAATGAATATATTTTTTTCTCATTTATTGAATTGCATATTTTAAAGATTTTATTTATTTTAAGAGCTTATTGAGTCCATTTTTTTCTTTTTTTAATGTTTCATGTAATTTCATTTTTGTTATGTTATAACGTTTTGAATTAGTATATCCATATTTACTCTACACAAGTAAAATAAAAACACAAAAAATCAAATTTGAAAAATTAAACTCAATTTTTCATATAATAGCTTTCAATAAATTACTTTTTAATATCAGTGTTTGTTCCTAAAAAGATACAAAATTCACATTCCTGATCTTGAGAAGATTTTAAACTCAAATACGAGAAGGTAGAATGACAAACCTTCCTTGGATGTCGCGATTTTCTAGAAGGGACGTCGAAATTTGTCTTGAATTGTGATTTCTTTGAGTGGATTTAGAATGCAATAAGAATCTTAATCTAAAATATTGGGATTATTTGATGACAGTACATGTTCAAAACAGGGAAAAGAGCAATTTCAGCTTTTATGTTTCAAAAGTATATTTAAAGTCGAACATAACAAGTTAGAAAGTGATTTTAATATCTACTTTTATACAATTACTAATATTTATGTCGCGAATCAGTTGAAATTATATATATATGTATACAGCGAAACCTCTCAGTACGACCACCTCCCTGAACAACCAGTTTTTCATTGGACAAAATTTATTCTCATAGGCATTTTACCTCCATTCCAAATCCCTCCATGAGCGACCAATTCGTAAAAAATAAAACAAATTCCGTTTTTTTTTTTTTTTTTTTTTTTTTTTTAGTCGCTTGAAGAATGCTTTATTAGAATTGTAATCCGTTAGAGCGCATTACTCATCAAACTTCTAAACTAAATTTAGATTTTTTTTTCGCCCGGTAACTTTTAAGTATTTAAACCTCTTTATGTTTTTTTTTGGCAATGAATTTAAATCTGATGACGAATTGTGTATGATGGACTTCCTTGACCTGTTCTGTCAAGAAACTCTAAAAAAATAGGTAAAGTTATAAAATCGTCATTATTTGTTGCCGACAAAAGAACATTGCTTTTAACTGAACTTTGAAAGCACTTTAAAATAAAGGACAAGTCGTAAAAGCAAAGCAAACGTTATTCTATTCACCCTTTTAAAACTCTGTAATGATTAAATTATGCATTTAAATATTGTTTTGATACTTAAAGTTTTACACTTTTCATTAATGTGAAAAAAAAATTTTTAATAACATCTATTGTTATTTTTTTTTCCAAAATCGAAAATTAATCACGACCTCCATTAAGACACCACCTCTCGAAGCGATAATTTTTTTTTTTTTTTTTTTTTTTTTTAGAATAGAACGCGATTGCTTTAGGGAGATTTTACTATATATATATACATATATATTAATTAAATGGATATATATTTTTTAATGTTTCATGATAATTTTATTTTTGTTAAGTTGCAACTTTTTGAATTTTTACATCTATAACTTCTCTACATAAAAACAATAAAAAATGAATTTGAAAGTTTAAACTCGATAACATAAAAGCTATTTCATATATCAACTTTCAATAAACTACTTTAGCTATATCAGTGCTTGTTCATAAAAAGATACAAATCTGACATTCTTGAACTGGAGAAGATTTTAAAATCAAATAAGAGAAGGTAAGATGATATAAGCCTTCTTTGGATGTCACGCTTTTCTGGAAGAGTCGTCAAAGTTTGTCTTCCATTGCGATTTATTTGAGTGCCTCTATATTGCAATGAATATCTTACTCTGTCATACTGAAATTATTTAGCGACATTCTACGTTCAAAAAATGAAAAAAAATGGAAGTTTTAGTTTGTGATGCTTCAAAACTTTTAAATATTTTGATTATTCATAAAAACTGTTTTATTTTATTTTATTTTTATTTTTATTTTATTTTTTACTTTTTTGTAATGTTTAGATTTTTTAGCCCGCTCTTTGAATTTTGTCCACGTTATTCTTAACCACATTGTAGAGTATAAACTAATCCTACATTTTAAAGATTAAATTTACATATTTCCGTATTAAAATACTTTTTAAAATCTAATTTTTTACGCCTCGTACATCAGCTTTTCAGCTTCAGTAATTCATTTCATTTTTAAATGTTCTCTTTCTCTCATCAGCCTACTTTTTATTTTACAACGGACATGTTTTTCAAGATTTTCCTCGCTATTTTACATTAAAAATATTTTTGGCGGAAAAACTTTTTATCGGCATATTATTATCTAAAACAGCACTGAATACTTTTTTATTACCCATAATGCCGTCGACTATGTAAACAAAAATATGAACAGTAAAAAGAAAACGCTAAACAATGATAGATTTATGATAATTGATATGACAACTGGTTGAAAATTTTCTATTGGTATGTAATGAAAAAAAAAATTACACTTAAAATGATGGCATTGAGCTCACAGGCTATTCACACTCATTGAATATTACACTTTCATTTTAAAGAATAAACCGGTATACCTACATAAAATTAAATCGGATAATTCTGCATGATAGAACCATTTATATTAATTAAGGAGGAGAATTATCCCCTGTCATTTCCAACTTTTATACTTAAACAATGACTTTTATACTGTTGAACTTTTATACTCTCCAAACAGCTTTTATTTTCTCCAAATCTAATCAGGAAAGCAAGAATAAACCAGCATAAGAAATTGAAAGCAAATCGGATAATTCTGAATTAAAAATCCATTTATATTAATTAAGAGTAAGGATTAGTTCCTATACCGCTTTATACATAACAACTGAGTGCCTCCAAACTAATCAGGGAAGCGCCTTATGTGAATAGGTGTATTTACAAAATTCGAGTCAAATGGGATAATTCTGCATGAAAACACATCTATTTAAATTAAGGGGAAGGATAAGCCCAACCCCCATTTTATACTTAACCAATGAAGCTACAAAACTAATAAGAGAAGTGCCCCATCAGAATGCCCTTATTTACAAATTTGAAGCAAATCGGATAATTCAGAAGGAAAAATTTATTTATCTAAATAAAGGGAGAAGATTTGCCCACGGTTCATGCTTTATACCTAATTAATCCTAAAAACTAGTGAGAGAGGCGCCTTTTCAGAATGAACTTTACAAAATTTTAAGCAAATCGAACAGTTCTATCTAGCGTTATAGTGTTAGGTACATAACTGCATGTGTACTTAGAAAACAGGCATGCACACTAGTGAACAGACTTTGATTAACTCTAAGTTAAAAAGTCTGCTTTATATTTATTTCATACATGTATTACATAAAATGTGAAAAATAGCAAAATCTCAGTTTCTACAGTATATGAATTTAAGTTCGAGTTTATGTTTTATATAAAACGGTAATTTTATCATTTTTTTCCCAGAATATTTACGTTTGTGTGTATGTTACGCTGAAATGTGATAAATTCAACGAAACTACTTTACGCTTTCTTAAACTAGATATTTATAATTGTTTCATATTTAATCGAGCTAATGCAAAATGTAAAATTTCTGCTTTGTGGGTTTCATGAAGAATATGTACCATGCATTTTCATCAGAAATAGCAGTTTTATTGCATTCGAACCTGTAAAGCGAAAAACAACGCTCACAAATTTTGCTGTCATGCGGAAAGTGTCATTTTAATGCGTTAATTATGTAAATGTGATATTTATTAAGTTAAATTAAAAATGTTTTTGAAAAAAGAATAGCATAATGATTTTATTATTTGAAACAAAATGAGAATTATTAGGATTCGACAATTTGAGCTAATGTAACCAGATTTTAACAGTTTAAACGCCAATGTTCCCAAATCAGAACATTGCATTATTTGTAATAAAAAACATATATTTTCCAACATAATAACAATGTCCTTATTTTTCCTATAAAATATAAGGTTGATTTCAACTTTTGAAAAAAAAAATATTTATGTTTAAGCATTTATCAGAGCTATTTGCTATGTTTAAGCATTTATAAGGAAAATGTAAATTCACTCATTTGCATAAAAATATATTACTTGTTTTTATCGTTTTCTCTATATTACTTACATTTTGCTGCTAAGAATCTAAAATTTTTGGAATTCGAGAAAATATTAAAAACAATGTAAAATAGCATATAGTAGAAATTAATTTGTTATATTTGCAAAGGTTGTCAATCAAAAATCATGTTCCAAAATGCGTACACTAAAATGAAAACAGCCAAAAAACTGCAGATTTTTTTTTTTTTTTTTTTTTTTTTTTTTTTTTTATATATGCATACATTACAACATTTGAAGCTGTAATATAAGAAAAACAAAATTACAATTGCATTGCGATATTAATTCGACGTGTAAACGGTTAATAATTCAATTTATTTATTGAATGTTACTTATTTATTATTGCTGTATGTTATTGGGTATAATGCACTTTTACAATTTGTAGTTGCATTTTTTTATGCGCTTTAGCCATATTACGTAAACTTCCTTATTTGTATTAAAAAAAACTCTTTATGAGATATATACAGCATTAAAACACAATAAATAGCAATAATAAATATAATAACTTGTATAAACATAAACAAGTGCGTAATTGTGATTGCAGATTGCACATAGGGTTTTATTTAATATCCTTTTCAAAACATTTTATCCTTTTATTAATAAATCCAAAATGTTAACTTATAATTATTAATTTCTTACATAGATAGTGGCACAAATAAATTTAATTTTAAAACGATTAAAAAAGGAAGTTATTTATTTTAATCAAATTGTAACGAACTGTCGAAAGATGTGAGTATATTTAAAATAATCATTCGGTCACTGGTTAAATTATTACTACTAATATTACTTAAAAATTCTTTATATACAAATTAATTACACATTATTTACATTTTAATTTAAGAAAAAGGATCTAGCAAACGCACGATAGGTTCGCTGTGATCGCCGATAAACCAAAACAATAAGAGACGATATTCCAATGTTGCCAAAACGGCAAACCTGAAGTACAGTAGAATGCGCCGAGGAGACGCGCGACATCCAAGATTATGGGGAAGCCGTAACATACCGGCCCCCGTTGATATGTGCCAACATTCAACAATAATACTAAATGTAACAATAAACAATTGCAAATAATAGGAATTACAATTCTACAATCTAATATGTATGTATGAAATTTCATAAATGCTCCATCTTTTGTTTTTCTTATATCATATTTTCAAGTAGCTTTATAATTTTTTCCTCCACTATTGGCAAGTGTTCATAATCTATTGTTTGTGCATTTTTTTTTCTTTATTTTATTAAATTATCTTAAATTTTTATTATTTGGAGTTAATGAATATGTTTTTAAAGGCCGCTTTCTCCTTTTGGACTTATCGAAAAAATTGTGCAAGGCAAATCGGTGGCCCGACACTAAGTATTTTTACTAATTCCATGATTGCACTTCTTAACCCTCCTACATCCGTGCTAGTAAATATGCCACCAATAGTGTTTCAAATTTAGTGGAGTTTTTAATTCGGATAATCCAAAATTCACACCAGAGATTTAAAATTACTATATTTGCTTCACTTCATAACGAACTATTTAATAAAGCAAAATTTATTATTGAAATTGTCTGGTGTGATGTGAGATTCTCTATCTTCTGCGGTTTTATTCTAAGTATACTTATTCGGAATTTCTAGGATGTATTCTACCTCGGAAATGAGAAGATTAATATTCTTTCAAAGTCATTTCATATTTTTAAATGAATATTCAAAGTTTTAAGTTAGTCAGATGTTAATATGAACAAAAATCTCAGTAATTATATTCTTTATCACCAAAACACACCATTTCTAAAGATAATTATAAAAAATAATTACATTTTCAACAATAAATATTGAATTTTCGACATGTAATGTTACTTTAAGACGATCTAATGACTTTTAGATTCAATTATATTTGAATTGTATTTTACATTAAATTTTCGCAGAGTAAGTAAATTTTTTGAGACTCGCAAATTTTTTGTTTCGCAATTTTTTCGAGACTACAGAATTTAGACTACAGTTTTCTCTTTCTTAATTCTATACTTTATACACTATATGTGTATCTTGTTTGTAAAAGCGTTTTATAAAATATGCATTTCTTAATTTCATAGATTATTAAATTATAATTTTAATAATATAACTCTGTCTTATAAATATTTAAACATTTTAAATCGTGGAGTAAGCGTCCGCCTGAATAAATTTAAATCCTACGATGCTGAGACAAAAGAAACATTAATCAAGAGCAGTAAGCGGTATATATTTAATTCCCTCGGATAATTTTTCACCTAGTTAATGTATTTATTCTAAAAGTGTATAAAGCTATAAATGCTAATTTCATAAATCACAATGACGTTCTTAATAAATTATTTCAAACAATGAATAATTAGTTAAAGAAACATTACCTTAAAATCTAAATTAATTAGCGTGCTATATTATTATTTTACATTTCAAGTAATAATAACTGACGTTAAAAAATATCCTTTTGCTAGATTAGGAACGTTAATTGCTGCCGGTACTGGGGAGAAAGGTGCCTTCCACATTAAAAATTCTGCTATAGACAGGAAGCTAAAATTAGCGGTATCTGATTTATATATATATATATATATAAAAATGAAGTTTCTAAACCCTTCAGCACACGCACCCATTTCTATGACGTAACCACACGCACTGGGTCAGTATGACCCTAACGTTTTCGTGAACTTCGTAAAATATGGACATTATTGGACATTATAAATAAAATAAATAAAGTCAAAAGTATTATTTGAATCGTTTTTTAAATAACAAGATACATTATTTGTTTTAAAAATAAAATTTCAAAGCAAAGCAAAAAAAAAAAAATATATATATATATTAATTTTGTATCTTTTTTCGTCATTTATTCGTTTTCTATCGTTTTGAAACGCTTACACATTTAGTAAATAATTTTAACGATTTTTTTCTTGAAAAACGATGTTTAAATAGCATTACAAGCAATATTTTGTGTAAAAAATTGTATATTTTGTTATTTTGCATATTTTGAATGTTGGGTAAAATTGATCCATTCACACTAGCCACTGTAGAAAAATCTCGTGTTTCAAGTTTCTGTTCCCAGAATCCCTTCTTGTTAAAACACCCAGTAAGGTACCGGAAATGACAGGTGCAAGTCTTGAGAAATTCCTGAAAATCCTGAGCATGATAGGGAGCGTCGGGTCAAAAATACCCCATGCATGTGCTTACGGGTTAAACTACAAAAATTAACTGTAATCATGAATGAAAATATTTGATAACAGTTTTCAAGTCAGTAAAAATTTCAAAAAGTGTTCTTTTATCTCCACAAAACTCAGAGAAAAATTTAGCTTCGAAATTTCAAGAATTATTTACAAAAATATTTTTTTATTAGCTTATCAGTAATTTTCGAAAACATATCCGGTTAGTCTTTACAATGCACTAATCAGTTTTCTGTATCTGGAAAATCATTTTTTCGGATGATATCAGACTCCAACTAAACATTTTCAACAGAATAACTGTAATTGTCCATGCAATTCGTCACCTGAGAATAATAAGCTTCCATCTGTATATTTGAAAAAAAAAAAGTGACTTTTCGATATAGAAATGGTCTATTTGTATCTATAAAAGGAATTTCTGGATTAAAATAATGTCATATTATAATTCTAAGGTCATATGTAAATTATATATAACACCATTTTGATGCAAAAATGCCTTCATAGATACAAATAGAACCTTTCTTTATCGGAAGCCAATTTTTTCAAAAACACAGATGGAAGCTTATTATTCTCAGGTGACGAATTGTAAAAGGTAAATTTTATTTTTTATGTTAATACTGTTAATTCTATATGTTTTTCAGTTAAACATGTTTGCTGAACATGAAAAATATGCTTCAATCATCATAAATCCAAAAAAAAAAAAAAAAAAAAAAAAAAAAAAAAAAAAAAAAACAGGGTTGTTTTTTTTTTTTTTTTTTTTTTTTTTTTTTTTTTTTTTTTTGTATGGAGAAAGACGGGTAGAGAGATCTGACTAATACACTGTAAAAGATATTTGGAAACGTTAAAAGAATACGGGCAGCCAATAATTTTTTTATATATATAAATTCTTTAAATTTTAAAGATATTTTTTGGTGAGGCTTCTAAAGATATCAGTACACTCTTCAGGATCCTGGATGAGTCGGAAGAAGTTATTGTATATTGTATGTTTCTCCGAAGATGGTTATTGTATATTCGTTCGTGATTATAGTACATTTTCGTAAAATAAGAAACACCCGACTTTTTTGCAGCTTAAAAGATTTAATCCCTGTTTTCGTTATGATTGTACTTGAATGAGAATTTCGCCAAATTAGTCAGTTATTTTCAAATTTGCTTCATTTTTAGAGATTGCAATTCATGCTATAAATATTTTACGCATGTTTCATTTTCATATTTTATGTTATGCATATCCATGATGAGTAAATATTACAGTGGCGACGCAACGACTAGATTTTCAATTTATGCATTTGTATTTTATTATCTAAATTTCATGAAATTATAGTTTGATTCCTATTTAACTAAGTTTTTCCATAACGAAGTGTTTAACGATGAGACTTCGCGAAATGGAAGCTTCAGAGTCCATTAAAAACTTGTAAAATGTAACAAATAAATTTTCTTAGATAACTTTACACCGTATTTCTTATGTTTTAAAATAAAATTATACTTTGCATCATCAGCATATTCTGTATTCGGAAGATTTGACGATATAAAGATCATGTCTGAATTCAATGTTACTAGCTGCAAAATAATTCAATTGCGTACTTGTTCTTTTAATTTTTCCCGCCAGTTTATTTTTCTGAAATTTTAAATTCATGAGAAAACGACATGAAATAAAAGAAACATAATAAGTTTGTTCACATATGCTATTGATTTAAAAAAGAATCTTTAGTTAGTGGAATTTTTTTATAAAGTTTTAACGTTATTCTTTTTAAAAAAACATGTGTGCATAAAAGAAAAAGTGAATTATGCAATAAATTTTGGCAAATTACTAGCAATTTTGACTGCATTTCTTTGCTGTATACAGACAGCATTGTAAAAAACTTTAACGCTTGGCTGAAATTACTCCTAAAAATATTTTCAGCTTAGTTTTAACGACATTAAAAAAATATATCATATTTCAGTCAGGCCCTTTCGCCAAGCGTTAATGTTTCTTTAATGATAGCTCTTGTTTCACAATTACTTCTTTAATATCGAACTTTTTATAAATCGTTCTTGTTTTTCATTCCCTACCGTCTGCATAGGCTTTCTAATTGTAGATAAGCTATGGAAACGGTTGCTTTTTTTTACTAATAATATCTTCGCGAATTCGATGCTAACTTAACAACATAGTTTCGAAAAATATTTTACGCCTATACTTTATATTTAAAAATGTATAAAAAATTAATAAATAAAATTTAGCTAGAAACATTTTTTAAGCTTAACCATAAAGTTAAATCATTAAGTAAGTCTTCTACAGAAAATTTTGAAAAAAAAAAAAAACAGTCAAAAATATCCATAATTTAGTGAAATTTACCGTATAATTTATTTACATTTTTATGGATATATATATATATATATATATATATATATATTTGGAGGGATCCCGTTAAAACATCATTTATAGATAAGCTACAAATAAAATCAATAATTGTTAATGTAATTCTAAGTAGCGTTGCAATTTTGGATGAAAGTAAATGCGTAATACTACCTCTGAAAAAAAGGCCGTTGAAAGAATTCAGGACTTCCGATCTGGCAACGCTGGGGAAACAAAACGCTGCACCAGCATAGAGGCAAGTGTTGACCATCTTTCCCCCCTCCCCCTCCCTGTTGTTCAGTTGACCGTCGTTTATGTTCTGTGTAAAACGTGCTTTACAAAGTGCTTGTTCAGGGTGTCGGTTCTTAACTGAGAATAGGAAAATGAACGAACAAAAGATCAATATAAATTTTGGTTTTAAGCTTTGCAAGACACCAAAAGAAATTCATGAGGGGTAATGCATATTGAAAATCCACTTTACTCGCCAGATCTCAGTCCTCCAGGCTTGTTCCTATTTCCACGACTAAAATTCTTTTTGAAAGAGATTTGACCATATTGCTACATCCAACGAAACGTGACGAAGCTTTTGAATTCCATCCCAAAAGAAGACTTCTTGCGAATTTCTCAGGACATGTATAGCAGATCTCAGCGATGCATAGTTATGGGAAGTGATGGTATGGTAACTTAATATTTGATCTACATAAATATTACAGGACTATTATTCACCGAACTTTATTGCCAGAGGTTTTATTCAGGCTAGGGAAAGAGGTTTCCAAAAATGGTTCAAAACAACCAACTTTTTTATCATCAACAATCTTTTCCAGAACATTTCAATATTATTAACTATAAACCATTAACAAACTGCAAAATATAAAGTTGTTGTTATCAAAAAATAAGGGTTTCTGTAGAGGGTTGCTGCATTATTAGAGCCATGCTTCGTGTAGTTGTATATCTGATCTGACACGAATAATAAGTAAACACGTACACACAAAATAAATAAATAAATAAATAAAAATTATGAGTATAATAAAATTTATAAGAAGTCTTTCTGTATATTTTTTAAGCAAATAACTTTATGTCGATATTTTCTCACACTGATAATTTTAAAAATTTTAATCTACTTATGAATTTCCATAAAATTAAGATAATTACACCAATAACAAATGTAAATAAAGTTTTGATACTTATTTTAGTATCATTTTGTTTTTTTTCGTGCATTTAAAATTGAAGAAAAGAAAACAGATGCGAAACGTTTTCATTACATAAAATTTTCATGTTATTACATTATTGAGTATACCAGCCTTCATAAAAATGTAATTAAGTTTTTTAATTTATTTTCGATGAAGTACTGATATTTCCGACAGCCATTGTAGCATTTCTTAAACTGGAGTTAGAAAGCTTTAACTATTCTTAAAAAAGTATTTTAGGAAAGTTTTATCGACGTGAAAAAAGAAAAAAAAAGCGTTTTTTTTTATTTTTTTAACGTAATTCCCTTTAATGATAAAATAATAACGAATTTACTTTTAATGATTGATCCTGTTTTGAGATATGGATTTCATGTATAACATCTCTTTTTAGGGTTTCGTTCAACTGATGAAACCTATTCGTCTCTGTCTGCTATCTGCCTGTCACACAGTCCGTAGACAAAAAAATTAAGTCAGAGTGCTCAAATTTTGTGTACTTATACCTGAATAGTTTTTGTCACACAAAAAATCATAACATTTTGGAAAAGACTATTATTTTAATGATTTTTTTTTTAAATATCATCAATCCATTTTTTTAATTTTTTTTTCTAATTGTTGCACGCAAGTTTAAATAGATATAAAAATTATTTCTTTTTTACGCTTTAAAAATAAAGGGAGTATTTCTGTTGCCACAATGACAAAATTGCTGTTAAAAACTACAAGTAAATTAATAATCAAAAATAAATTGAGGTACAGCTATTAAACACATTGCATTTAAAAGTATATTTTTTCCCTATACGATGGTGTAAAAATTGAAAATGTGCCATATTTATAAGTTTAAAAATTTGCCGTAGAGTAAATTTAAATATTTAAATTTCATTTCTTCTAATTGTTGCACGCAAGTTTAAATAAAATTATTATGAATGTAACATAAACTAATAGATTAAATAAACCACGTGAAAAAAGTTTTAAGCTATTGCATAGCTTTTATCGCGGGCTTTGAGCGCGCCGACCGAATCTAGAAATTCCGTAACGAGGAAAAACCTAACACTCCGGCTAACACCGTTTCAGTTCGACAGACTTCGGCACGGTATCCTTCGGTAGACTTCGGCAATGTATCCTTCGGTACACTTCGGCACGGTATCCTTCGGTAGACTTCGGCAGACACTGACGCGGTATTTTTTCAGATATTTAGAGGATATCAAGTCTGAAACTTATGTTTCTTATTTCAGTTACCATAAACGTATAGTTTCAATGATAAAAATTCCTGATTAACCTACATGTATTGTAAGATAATAAAAATATTTTAAACGATATTAACTTCTCATTTATTCAATAAAAGAATGACAGGAGACCCCCCCCCCCCCCATGGTGAGGGTCGAAAAATTTAAAATGCTTATAACTCGCGATCTAATTTTCATAGCGCGGCCAAATTTTGTTTGGTAAGTTATTATGAAACAATGTTAATTTTTGGTGACAGGAGACCCCCCCCCCTCACGGTGAGGGTCGAAAAAATTAAAATGTTTATAACTCGCGATCTAATTTTCGTAGCGCGGCCAAATTTTGTTCGGTAATTTAGTATGAGACAGTGTTACTTTTGGTGACAGGAGACCCCCCACGGTGAGGGTGGAAAATTTTTAAATGCTTATAACTCGCGATCTAATTTTCGTAGCGCGGCCAAATTTTGTTTGGTAATTTATTAAGCTATTGCATAGCTTATATTGTGGGCTTTGAGCGCGGCGATCAAATCTAGAAATTCCGTAACGAGAAAAACCTAACACTCCGGCTAACGTCGTTTCAGTTCAGCAGACTTCGGCACGGTATCCTTCGATAGACTTCGGCAGACAATGACGCGGTATTTTTCAGATATTTAGAGGATATAAAGTCTCAAACTTATGTTTCTTATTTCAGTTACCATAAACCTATAGTTTCAATGATAAAAATTTCTGATTAACCTACATGTATTGTAAGATAATAAAAATATTTTAAACGATATTAACTTCTCATTTATTCTATAAAAGAAAAAAAAATTCTTATCGGTCATCACGATCAAAAAAAGTAACTTGAATTAATATCAAAGAAAAAGTAAAAACTTAAATTAAGATCAAAGACAAAAAAAAAAAAAAAAAAAAAAAAAAAAAACTTCATAAATAAAATATATATAAATAATTATAATTGCATGAATTGTTAAAAAATGCTATGCTATAGCTTTGGCCGTAATAAAAAAAACGGCCGGCACAAACACAAACAAACAATATTTCTAGTGCAGTAATCAGTTTTCTCAAAAATTGGAATATCATCTTTTCGGATGTTGTCAAGTTTGAGGTAATTTTTTGATATTCAGTAAACATGCTTAGGGGTCTCAGGACTCTTAAAGCTACCAAAGTTTCGAAATGTAACTTTTTTTTGTATGTTAAACTGCTATTTTTTCTGAAAATTTTAACATAATTGTTTTCTCGGAATTCTCCTTAGAGTAAATATTACGAGTTTTAGAATTTTACCTGCTCCATAGCGGAAGCGGCGTTTCCGAAACATTGAAGTCATTTTTTTTTTTTCCAAATTATATTTTTGTTCATGAGCGTGCACGAAATCTCAAAATCTTGTAATATTTTTTTCAAAAGAATTTCAAAATATATGTTTCATGTTAATCTGTATAAACTGAACCTAAAATTTCCTTTTTATTGTTCAAAAAAGTTTATTTCTTAGGTGATTAAATTATTGAAATTTTCAAAATTGTTTAATACTTAAGTACAACTTTGTATTCAAAGTAGAAAAATGCTTTAAATGTGAATTTATTTAGTTTGAATTTATTTATTACACTCCGATTGATAAGTGTCACAAAAATTTCCATTCTACCTGCAATATTTAATTTGTAATCGTGCGCGTAAGCTATTCTACCAATTTTCTGCTTGTCAAATATCTGACAGTTTGGAGCGGCCAGTAAATGCTAAATCTGCACCTTGCAATTTTTAAAGGCTTAAAATGAAAGAAAGTACTTATATCTTTCATCTCAACAAAAAATTGTGTTTTAATATGATAAACATTTTAAGATATTAACTATTGAAAATGGTCTCCTTTTTTTCAATTTTTCCAATTTTAGAGTCTGGGAGACACCTTAACATAGAAACATATCTTATCAAGAACCCATCTACATGCTTAAACATGCTTAACAGAGAAACATATCTTACCATGAACTCAACAACATGCTTAAACATGCTTAACAGAGAAACACCTTGATCAAGAGAGCCACCCTCTTGATCAAGGCTTGCATCTTATGATTACACTGCTAGTTTACAAGATGACATAATAAGTTTCAAATTATCTAAACACTGACGGCCCCTTAAACAAACATTTTGCCGTTTTTTAATTTAATTTTTAGCTACTTGGAAGAATTTTTTTTAATTTTGGATATACGTTAAAAAAGTACTTAATACATTTAAATCCATCCAAATTGTAGCTTGCAATTCATATTTTTTTCGAATATTAATTTCATATTTTATAATTCATATGATAAAAGTATAAAAATTGCAAATTTAACGAATTTATGTTTGGGTATTTTGGTATTACTGCTACATAAAAAATTGGTACATTAGGAGTATAATTTCAGCAGATATTAATAAAAATATGAAAATGTAATTTAACATTAGAAGCACTAAATTTTCAGTGTTTATAATTCAAAATGTTATGACTCAAATGAGATAAAATTTGGTATCTAGACAAAGTTTGAACCAACGATTTGAAATATCTTGTTAAAGTTGGGCATTGCGTTTTAAAAATAAAGTTTGGGTTTGATTTAGTATACTTTATTTCCAATCCTTCGGTATCAGTAATTTTATTCTACGGTAATTTATTGGGAAGTTTGTATGGGGAGTTTACCTTTTTCCCCACGACTGCAAATTTTTGTAGATTATGGAACACATTTCTGTTTTTATAGTGTATATAGGAAAGTGTTAAAAAGGAATAAAAAATTAATGCTTCAAATACATTTTATTACAGGGGTGTTTTCCACGTATGATTTTTTCTTACCATAAAAATTTCAACAATATTTAGAAACAATTAAACAAATACATTTTAAGTTGGAAATTCTAATATCTACATCTAATTTATTGTTATGTAAAAATTTATATCGATCCCTAAAATAAAAACCTATCTTTATAAAAACAAAAATAAATTGCGTAATAAATTTCGGTAAATTACTGATATTTTGGTCTGCCATTCAATATTTTTTTCAGATAGCGCTCTAAAAAACTTAAGGCATAAAATAGTATTTAAAAAAGTGGTTTTAACTACATTTCACCGACAAACTACAGAAAACGCTGCTTTCGTCGCTCATTTTTTTAGCGTTCATTTTCCTTTATTGGTAGCCTAATTTCAAAATTAATTTTCTTAAGTATTATCAAGTATTGGAATAATCTTTTTTTTTTTTTTTTTTAATTCCTTACCGTCACACTACAAACCGAAACGCAGCTTTTAATTGTAGACAAATTAGCAGATTTATTTTACGTACTAGCTGACCCGCCCGGCGTTGCCCGGGTCCGTTATAATAATGTTAAACGAACTTGAAATTTTTATGATTTTATCTTCAACTCAAAATATGTGTTAATACACTGTTAAGAATTTGACCCTTTTGCTGCATCGTCACTCCACCGCTTTTATAGAAAATGATTACTTCAGCCTATTTTGGAGCATTGTCATAGGTCAAAAGAGATATATTCTATAAAAGCGGGGGAGTGATGATACAGCAAAAGGGTCAAATTTTTTACATTGTACATTATATAAAATACGTGCCCCCTGACTGTGTCAAAAATTGGTTTTTAAAAAAAACTAATATTTAGCTGCAAAAATACCTAAAATGACTGCAATGGGAAACGCAGGAGGGAATATGTGTCCAACGATTTCGTGTTGATATTTATCCTTAAAATTACTGTTAAGTGACTTAACTAAATACTTTTTTCACATAGTTATCCCAAGTGAAATATTTTGAATTTCAAACTAATTAAATATCACTGTTAAATCTGACTATACCGTGAATGAAATCGATTCTCGATGATTCGCTAAAAGGTTAGTATATAATATTATAAATTCTGAGCCATTTTATAAAAATAGGTGTATATTTTTTATCAAACATGCGTAATGTTCATTCTATGAACAAAATCCTAACCGTAACCTAATTGTATCGGAATCATAACTTGTCTGTAACTTAGCTGTATTTTAACAGTAACCTAACTGCAAGTTAAATATACCATAAATGTAACTTGGCCGTCACCTAATCATGACCTACCCATAATCTAACCAGAACCTAACCGCAACTTAACCTTAACCTATCTGTAACTTAACCATGACCTAACTGTAACCTAACCGGAAAATAAAATAACAAAAGGGTCACCGGAACGTAATTGCAACCTAACTGTTATCTAACCGTAACCAAGTTCTAATTTAACATTAACTATAAACGAAATATTTTAACCATCTCGCGCTAAGTACTTAGTTTCACTTTCCATCGCTACGGAGCGCATTATGTTTTGTAGAACATCCGAATTTTAGGCTCGGATTGGATTCATGTTCATGGAAATTATTTTGTCTTCTTCGGATACGGTTATGATTGTTTGGAATATTTGTGTTTGATTAGATTCGGTTCAATTCAGATTTCGTGGGGTTTTTTTTTCCCTTTCAAATGGGATTTTTAAGTTCGGGTCGGGTTGTACTTATATGGAAATTATTTTACCTAGTTCCAATGAGGTTATACTTCACTGAAATATTTTTGTTAGGTTCAGATTATGTTTGGTTCAAATTTCGGGATTTTTTTTTCTTTTTTTTTTACAAATTTTTTGGTTTGGAATGGGGATTATATCCATGGAAATTATATTGTCTTGTTCGTATCTGGTTATAGTTATTTGGACTATTTTCGTCGGATTCAGATTTGGTTCGATTCAGATTTCAGGTATTTTTTTTTAAATTGATTTTTAAGGTTCTGGTTGGATTCATGTCCAGGGAAATTATTTTGTCTTGCTCGGATCGGGTTTTGGTTCTTTGGAATATTTTTTTCGGGTTCAGATGTCGTTCAATTCAGATTTCGGCTTTTTAATGGAATTTTTAGGTTCAGGTTGGGTTGCGCATCAACGGAAATTATTCTGCATTGTTCGAATAAGGATATGCTTCTCTGGAATATTTTTGTCAGATTCAGATTTAGTTCATTTTTTAGGTTCGGATTGGGTTCATGTTCATGGAAATTTTTTTGTCTTGTTCAGGTCCGGGTATGGTTCTGTGGAATATTTTTGTCGATTCAAATTTCAGGTATTTTTTTCAAATGGAATTTTAGGTTCCGATCGGTTTCATGTCCACGAAAATTATTTTCTCTTATTCGAATCCGGTTATGGTTCTTTCGAATATTTTGATCGGATTCAGATGTAGTTTGCATAAAACTTCAGGCTTTTTCTTCAAATGGAATTTTTTAGGTTCGAGTCAGGTTTATGTTCATGGAAGTTTTTTTGTCTTGCTCTTATCAGGTTATAGTTCTTTGGAATATTTTTATCGATTTCAGGTTTCGTTCTGGTCATTTTTTGGGTTTTTTCAGTGAAAAATTTTAGGTTTCGGGTCGGGTTGCATATACACGAACATTATTTTTCTTTGATCGAATTGGGGTATGCTTCATTTGAATATTTTTGTGGGATTCAGATTTGATTCGGGTCAAATATCAAATCCATAGTTTTTTTTTTTTTTTTTTTTTTTTTTTTTTTTTTTTTCAAATGGAATTTTTAGGTTCGGGTCGCGTTTATGCTCATGAAATTTTTGTTTTGCTTGGCTCGGAGTATAGTCTGTTTTTTTCTGGTTGGGATCGGGTTATGTGTTAATACGCCTAAACATTATGTTTTGCTACTATTCTTTTAGTGACTATTTTTTATGTATAATTTATTTTGCTATTTGATAATTTATTACTGTGTATGAATCGTCTGCCTATTCGAACAATTGTACGTCAAAGAGCCATTTCATTTTTGTTTTAAAAACAAATTAAAGTCTTAATAAAATTTTAACTTAAATAAATGCATTCAAATTTAATCAATGATTTAAAAAAAACCGCTAAAAAAGCCTCATATATACATATACATATATTAACTGCACCATAGCCAACCACAAATACATTCTAATGTACGAAGTACCAACGATCTGACGTAATAGCTATGTTCAAAAATCCTAAGTTAAACTGACATTTTGCCAGTCTATGAATTTTAAAGGTCTTTGGGAAAAAAACAGTCACTTTTGAAATGTCAAAATCTCAAATTGGTTTCTTTTTTAGAGTAAAAAGAAATTAATAGAGTGGAGGTATTATCTCTGGAGATGATGCTTATGATCTAACCCTACATTAAGTCCAATTAAGTACCAACAAAAGCACGTGCTTTGACACGCCTATCAATTGGCGAAATTTTAAAGTGAAGGGCCAAAATCACAGTCAAGTGAAATCCAACCACCCCATTGGTCGTGTGGTAAGGGTGAAAATCACGAACTTGTTTCTCCATTTGAAAAAGGTGAGGGGGAAAGTATTTTTTAAGCGATTGTTACCGTCTGTTCTTATTTAAGATAAACCATCGAAATTAACTCAATTAAGATATTTTGATGCCATTTTATAAAATGAGATTGAAAAATTTAGATTATAAATGAAAAGAGATAAGATTTACTTCAAAACTGCCGCTACGATTTTTTCTCGGAAAAAGGAGTATGACAACATTTACCCAACTGCTAAGAGATTGTTCCCTGAAAAGGACGCGGCTCAATGACCAATGAGTTGTTTGGATTTCACCGGACTGTGACTTTGGCCCTCCATTTTAAAATTTCGCTATCAATTGAAACAGGTTTAAACCTGTATTTTTTTTTCTCTCGTTTTTAAAAAAAGAACTAATTTATCGCTTCACTGGTAAAAATTTATTAATTATTTTATCATATGTGTTTTAAATATCAATATAGAAAATTATTTTAACGTTTTGCTTGAAAATATAACATTATTTTGTTAGTACATTAAAATCGTCTGCAGTCAGAAATTTATATTTTAGATTAATATTTATTACTTAAATTTTCATACATGATTTTAAAAGAATGTTTTCATCATTATATTTTAAATATTTATTTACATGCAATTATTAAGTCATAAACATTTTTCATCTACGTTATAAAGTATTGAAAATTACATTAATGAAGGAAACTTTTAGTTATACAATTTTTAATTCGTATCAAATGTTTTCAATATCCTATTTAATTTTAATTTGATATTTAATTATTGCTAATTTTCCAATTTCCTTCATTTTAAAAGCGAATATTTATTCTAATAAATAATAATAGAACTAAGACCATTTTAAAAATTTTCTATTTCCTCTTGAAATATGCTTCAACTGTAATTCATTTCTTTCAATTCGTCTTATAATACAAAATCTCTTCCACGTCCTTTTGTTTGCCACATTAAATTTGAGCGATAAATGGTTTCATATCGCAAACCTTTTTTGAGCTTACTTCACCTCCACTTATCTTATTCCTCCATGGGTTTCTTTAATTCTGTCTCAGCTTTCTTATTACTTCTGCGAAAATTTTTACACAACCAGCCAACCGTAAACAAATGAAAGAGAAAAAAATTGGGAAAAAGATGATTTTTTATGAGAGTGACCTCTTGATTTTAATTAATTACTCAGTTAATAACTGGAATTTTGAAATTCTGAAGCTCAGGTGCATCAGGAGAGATATTGGGCTACTCTCAAAAAAATTTTGAGCTTTGTACGTGCTGTAGATTTTGCTAGCCATCGCAGACACACACACAGACACACACACAGACACACACACAGACAGAGCGTTTTGTTCTTTTATTAGTATAGATATTATCGTTATATATGTGTTATACATTATATGTGCGATGCGTTATTTTAAATACTTATATTACCGCATATACGTATGTTATTAATAGTTGTAGAGAGGTAATAACTTTGCAAATATGTATTTCTTGTTAATTTTTAAAATATTTGTAATGTACTTATCCAATTTATCTATATTATTATGTTTAAAATATGTATTTTATTTTTTAAAATAACAATGATGGTAAATTTTCTTATTTGAAAGGCAACATTTACAAGTTTTTTATAGGATAAAAATTGCAAGTATGCTAATTAAAACGCTAAATAAAATCGCATTTATGCTAAATCATATATATTATAAAGCAGAAGTTCTGAAACTTCCAAACGGGTGTTTTCGAAAACTACCCGATGGATCTTTTTGCAGATTATATCATTCGATAGGAAATATTTTTGCGGAGGTTTATGATACAAATATACAGGGATAACTTTGATTTTTCGTACTAAATTTCGTATTTTTCGGTTATTTTTGACGGAAGGGTTGCAACAACTAATTTTTTGGCGATAATTATATTTCAAAAAAGAAATGAAATGCTTTCTCTAATGGAAAATAATATAAACATTTCGAAAAAAACCCTGTTAATTCATTGATTTAAAATAAATAATGATAAAAAGCAAAAAAATCCGTTTAATGCAAAATAATATTATGAAAGGAAAAAAAATATCTTTAACGAAAAAAAAAAAAAAAGAATATTTATAATATTTAAAAAGTAACTCAATAAGAAAGAAAGTTTTGAAGTGACACAATATTTGGCTATTTATTTCTTTCGAGCCAGATTAAAAGAAAACAACATCTCAAAAATTTCATTAGGTAAAACATAAGGTTTTTTTTTCTTTCTTTTTCTAAAACTATTTTTAAATCTAATTTTCCCGTTATGTGTTTTACAGAAGAAACTCGCAGAATTATTATTTTTTTTTTAAAGGCTCTAATTGTTATTTGTATGTTGTTTCTTCAATTGGGTGTTTCAATCTACTTTTGTCGCCAATCAATGCTATTCTAAACCAAAAAAAAAAGCACAAGATGGAGCGATGTTCTCAAGAACTATTTTCACTCTCTCTCTCTTTTAATGAGAGAGAGCATTTTTAGGAAAATTTTTTACATTTAACTTAAATACACATATAGCAGTTAATACCACAAAAATGAATAATATTTAAATTTTAGAGTAAATGTCTTTCCACATACGTAGATATTGTAAAATAATTTAACTGCAACTTTTAAATTTTTTTTTGGCACAGATATCTCATACGCACTACATTGGTGCGATTTGTCTCTTACGCCAATACCATGTATACATCTGGGTAATTAACTGACGCCAAAGTGTCATTATTTTGCTTGATAAAATAACCCGGATGTTATTTTCTATTTATTAATAAATGGTTTATTTACAATTTTTTTTCTTTTTTTTTTTTTTTAATTATATAAACTATTTTAATCTAGACACATTTGTCATATATGCGCCACATTTGCGCGACTGCAATAAAATGGCGATTTTATGCCTTACTTGGTAACCTGGCTGTTGTTTATTTATTAATAAATTTTTATTTTATTTTATTTTATTTTTTAAAGGATATAAATAGTTTTGTTTTATAATTATTAACTAAGCTTTTTAAAATTTATTGTTATTTTCTATTTAAAATAACAGAAAATAATTGTAAACTATATATGTAACTGGTATTTGAAAACAAAATTTTCTCCGAATCGGCTTTAGAAGAAAAGAAAAAAAAATGCGCCAATGTGGTGCGTATATGTCATGTATACATTTTTTTCACTATACTACAGTATTTAAACATGCTGTATAAATAACAATTATTGTTTTTTCCTAACATGTTTGGCACAGATATTATATACACACTGAGGTATGTGACTGTCGCCAAAACAGTGTTATTTTGCCTTATATGGTAACCCAGCAATAGTTGTTTCTGTATTAATAAATTGTTTATTTACTTTCAATTTCTTTTTAGAACTTCTATAAATTGTTTTGTGCTACAGTAACTTTTTTTATTTATTATTATTTTCGTTTTAAAATAATAAAAATAATTTTTAAAAATGCACATTTCTCCGCTATTCTAAAACGAGGATTTTGCCGCATTGGTATTGGAAGGAAATCTTGCAAATCCGGGTTTGTGCCGAAGTTTTTTGTGAAATATGATATTTTCAAATGTAAATTGAGTGCTACTTGATTAACACGTCGGCCAGTTTCGCCAAACTATTCAAGTTTACATAAATTCATTTTAAATAACGAAAGAACAATAAACATAAATAATAAATACAAATTAAAAGTCGGATTAAAAAGCACTTATGACGTAAAAAAATACGTGTATCACGTGTAATATCAATTGCTATCATACTTACGATCATCGATTATTGACATTTATTCCTATAATCTGCTATTTTTTTCTCGACAGAATAATCAAGTAGTACCGTACATTGTACAAACTCCAGTTAATATTACAAAAATAGAGCTAAATAACTAAATTTAGGTGCAAATGCACGCACGGCACATACCCATGTTGTAAGAAAAAGACGCAAATGTCATATATGCACCACGTTGGAGTGATACATTTCTGGCGCCACTTTAACGGAAACTTCGTTTTCAAATGACAGATACATTTCCATTTTCTATTTTACTTTTCTATGCAAATGAAAGTAAATAAATAGTTCAATAATAAATTAAAAACAGAGCTGGATTACCATAAGAGGCATAAAATGTTCATTTTGTTTCAATCACGCCAACGTGATGCGTATATGACATCTGTATCAAAAAATGAATTTCACACATTCAAAAAACATTCACCTTATTTTTCTAAGGAAAACTTTATTTAACTTTATTTATTCTGCTGCATTCCAAAAACGGAACACTGTAATAGATTTGTCAAGAGCAGATGTACGTTGCGAAATATAATATAATATTGATAGAGGATGCATTAAGGTTTCCACAGATACCCATATTCTCAAGTTGAGAGGTTTAGAGTTCAAAAACTATCAAATGAAAATGAATCACTTGAAAATTGTTTAAATTCAATGGTCAATCTCTGCGATCATAATGCTCGCTATTTTAGAAATATGGTGAATAGACAATATTTAAATTGTTCTTTTCATAATTGCCTTATTTATCTATCAAACTCTACAATAAATGGTCAACTGAAATATTTTTTTTTAAGCCCGAATTTTATCGAATGCATAAGCTGATACAACAACATAATATTTTATTATTATTTTAATATATTTTGGTGTCAACGGGCATTGATTCCATTGTTATTGTTTTTATTTTTGGATCAGTTTTGTTTTTTCTAACTCGCTGAGTTTTGCACTGATGAAGAATCTCAACAGATTCGAAACAGCTGTTTGCTAACTTTTAATGCATTTTTGGTGCATTTATATACGTTGATTTTCTATCTTTAAATACAGTGGCGTTTTGTATGATTTTCAGATATGTGAAAGAGCATTCGAGGTGAAGTTGCTTTAAAAAACACAATCATATCCAATATTTTGTTTGATTCATCTTTTGTTTTGAAAAATAGACCAGTGCAGCGGGCTTAGCCTGCTAGTAAACAATAAACAATAAAGCAATGTAAAAAATCATGCTTATAAAAATGCTGAAAAAACGCAAGTGATAATTTAAAAAAATAATGCATGCATTTTCAATATTCCCGTGTAATTTTTAAAAAACTCTTAAAAACTTCTTTTCAAAAAAGAAAAGAAAGTGCGATTGATTCCAGCAAGTTACTGTCATTTTTGACCATCATTTCTGTCTACCATTTTATAGATAAGGAAAGCTAAAAAAAAATATGTAATATATTTCATAGCTATAGAATTACCTTTTAAAAGACTTAAAGCATAATCATATAGAGAGTTCTAGTACAGAAAAATCCTGAATCGAAATTCTTTTTTTTTTTTTTTATTACAATATTTCTCAGCAATGGTAGTTCATTTTAAATAATTTATATTTCTTGTAAAACATAAATTTAAAAACACAAATTTCTGTTTTCTCTATAAAATTCAGGCACAAAGAATGGAAAGGAAATGTTTGTTATCTTGCAAAAATATAACTAATTTGTATTAGCAGGAAATATTTTTAGTATCTATAAATGGGATCTATAGCCAAATGAACTCTGTAAATATTTATTTTTGCAATATTTCAAATGTACCATAAAAAAGAAAACATTTTGACGTGTTTGTATGCTGTTAATTTCATAAGTATTAAATGTATTAGTAATATATATATATATATATATATATATACAGGGTGATTCTAAAATTTTTTACAATAAAAGAGGGGTGATAGTACACATCAAGACAAACAATATTAAATAGGAGACCAAGGGTCCAACACGTTTTCCAAAGAAGATAGCTGCCATTAAAGTTTTGGGACCAAAATTTCAAATAAACATAACAAACTGAAAAATCGGTCGATTGATTTGCGGTTTTCAATAAAATTATTCTTAATGCCGGCATTTTCTTGAAATTAAATTATAAAGACAAATTTCAAAAAATGCCGATAGAGGGCGCTTTAGACTTTGGATTAACTAACAACTATATTTTGCCGTATTTTTTGCATCTCATTAAATGTTTTCGTAAGCATAAACTCAAACTTAAATTTTGAGCTCAAAATCTGAAAGCTGGGTGTAGTTAAATATCACAAATTGAACTGTGTTCAGAGGGTTCAAATTTCAAATGATAGTTAAAAAACGGAAAAATTGGTTCATTGATTCGTGGTTTTCACTAAAACTATTCTTTATGTTGGTATTTTCTTAAAAATAAATTATAAAGATAAATTTCAAAAAATTTCGATAAAGGGCACTTTAGACTTTGGAGTAACAAACAACTATTTTTGCCGTTATTTTTTGCATCTCATTGAATGTTTTCGGAACCTTAGACTTAAACTTAAATTTTTTGCTAAAAATTTGAATAGTAGGGCGTGGTTAGGAAGCACAAACTGAACTGTGTTTAAGGGGGAGGGTGATGTTCAAATATAAATTAATTACAGAAAATGGAAAAATTGGTCGATTCGTTTGCGGTTTAAAATAAAACTATTTTTTAAATCAGTATCTTCTTGAAAATAAATTTTAAAGATAAATTTCAAAAAATTCCGTCAGAGGGCGCCTTAAACTTCAGACTAACCAACAGTTCATTTTAACCATTATTTTTTTTATTCTAATTAAATGCTTGCAAAAGCTTTTTAAATGTTTTCGGAAGCTTAGATTTAAACTTAAATTTTGAGCTCAAATTCTGAATCGTTATGAGGGGTTAAGAAGCGCAAACTGAAGTGTGTACAGGAGTTGAAATTTAACCTTTCTTCCTCCTCGAACACAATTCAATTTTTTCGGTACTTAAACACTCCCAACGATTCAGAATTTGAGCCCAAAACTTAAGTCTATGCATTTGAAAGCATTTAATGAGATTAAAAAAATAACAGTTCAAAATAGTTGTGCGCTATTCCAAAGTCAAAGGCGCCCTTTACATTTTGTGAAATTCATCGTTAAAATTTATTTTCAAGAAATTGCTGATTTAAAAATTAGTTTTAGCGAAAACTGCAAACGAATCGACCAATTTTTTTTGTTTTTTACAATCATTTGAAATATGAACCCTCTGAACACAGCTAAGTTTGTCTACTTAACTACTCCCAGGTATTCAGATTTTGAGCTCGAAATTTAAGTTCAAGTCTAAGATTACGAAAGCACTTAATAAGATGCAAAAAATAACGCCAAAAAAGAGTTGTTCGTTACTCCAAAGTCTAAAGCACCCTCTATCGGCATTTTTTGGAATTTATCTTTCTAATTTATTTTCACGAAAATTCCTAAATAAAGAATAGGTTTCGTGAAAACCGCAAATCAATCGACCAATTTTTCCGTTTTTTATAATCATTTGAAATTTGAACCCTCTGGACGCAGCTCAATTTGTGTTACTTAACCACTCCCAACTATTCAGATTTTGAGCTCAAAATTTAAGTTTGAGTCTAAGCTTACTAAAACATTTAATGAGATGCAAAAAATACCGGCAAAAAATAGTTGTTCATTACTCCAAAGTCTAAAGCGCCCTCTATCGACATGTTTTGAAATTTATCTTTATAATTTAATTTCAAGAAAATGCCAACATAAAGAATAATTTTAGTGAAAACCGCGAATCAATGAACCAATTTTTCCGTTTTTTATGTTTATTTGAAATTTTGGTCCCTAAACTTTAATGGCGGTTATCTCCTTTGGAAAACGTTTTGGACCTTTGGTCTCCTATTTAATATTGTTTGTCTTGATTTGTACTATCACCCCTTTTTTATTGTAAAAAAAAATTAGAATTACCTGTATATATATAAATAATAATACGTTTTCACATGTTTGAATGCAAAATGTTTATATGTGGAATTAAATGTTAAAGGAAAAAAGAAAACTAAAGTAAATAAGAAAATTAGAAAAAAATATAAAATCTCTATCATTGAACAAGTTATAGAAAAAAATAGAACATTCTTGTGTGTTTACATACTTTTAATCGAATGAGAAATAAATCTTTAAATAAAAAAGGAAAAAAGGAAATGTAAACAATAAAATAATAAGAAATGTAAAATATATGTTATAGAAAAAGTAATATAAATAATTAAAAAACCTTAAGTTTTTGTATGGTATTTTGTGCATGAGGATAAAATATAAAAGTAAAAAAAGAAAAGCAATACAAATAATAAAAATTAGTAATCAATAATTTATTATTTATATAAATTAGCTCTTAATTTAAAGAACAACCGATATTTAGCTAAGAATTTTTTTTTTTTTGTTGTTGTTGTTTCAAAGAAAATTGTAAGTGATATTTATAAACATATAAACACATACATTCCAACTTAAAAATTCTAACTTCAACATTTATTTTATTCATGTAAATTGTTATTGTAATCCCGCAATTAAAAAAAAACCCTGCTTTCTTAAAAAATATATATAATAATAAATTGTGTAATAAATTTCGGTTGATTACTGATATTTTGACAGCTGTTTCAACTTTTTCTTTAACTTTTTCTCTAAAAAAGATTTAACATATGACATAAAATTTGTCTTAAAAAAGCACATTTAGATAAGTTTCATTGGCATTCAAGGAAAAAAAAAACTGATTTCACCACTCAAGGTTTTTTTTTTTTTTTTTTTTTTTTTTTTTTTTTTTTTTTAGCATTAATTTCCTTTTAATGGTAGTTCTAGTTCCAAAATTAGTATACTTGAGTATTATCAAGTATTAAAATACTCTGTATTTATTTTTTAAAATAAAAAACAGGGTTTCTAATGATACTCAAATCTAGGGAAAAGAGTAGCTCTTTTTTTTATTACTATTTTTTTATGCGTATTTTATAATAACTTTGTAATTACATATATTCTGTCAAATGTTAAAATATATGTTATAAATCAATTTTATTGGGAAAAAAATAACAGCCATGCTAAATTTTCTACCAATTTTTCATACCATGAAATTTGATATAATGCCTATATATCAAAACAAAACAAGCGAATACTGATTTAAAATTTTTAAATCTCTGTGCAAATTTTAAACATAAAAACTAAAAAAAATTCTTTTTTTTTCAAAAGAAGAAAATACATGACAGTAATTTTCAGCAAGGTATTGACATTTTCGTTCGTCATTTTTGTCCTTAAAAAAAGCGCTCTAATCATAGAATTATCTTTAAAAGGACGCTTTTTCTTATACTATTTGTAATATCTAAAAGTTGTAAGATTAAAACTTTAAAAACTGTATAATAGTTTTATTTGACTGTTGACATGTTTCGATTTTCGTTTTTGAAACAAATTATTCTGAAATTGCACGATTTATGATACAATGATCCGAAATTATCTAGTTTTTCATTTAACTCACATTAATTTTAGGGTTTCGTTCATCTGAATCAGTATTATATATATATTGTGCGATTTCAGATATTCCAGAAAAAATACATCAATAAATGCTTGCGCGCTATTGTTTGTATGAGGGTGAAATACACAGTCCAGTCATATTAATGTGACCACCCTTCGATTTTACTCTCTTTGTTAAATATCTAGACAAATACATGAGGAATTATTCTGAAACTCCAAGTTTGTAACAAGATTCGTACAAGCCATAGCTTTCCACGATTTTTTTTTCCTGAAACCCCATAGGGGACCGTCCCCAAATTGAAAAATAATGATCATATTTTGAATAACGCTGTCAAAACTGATGTAGCAAAAACGTTCAAATTATAGATTATGATTAAACGGCTTAATATTATAAACAGTTTTTATTTTTGTGAGGATAGCTAGTATACTCGTAGAGAAATTAAGGTTTTCATAAAAACAGTCAGGGATTTTGCCAAGTATTTTGCTTATAATTTGCGGTATTCTTAATATAAAGAAACATTCTTTTCAGAATACATGACAAACAACGTCGCACTAAATGCCCTGAAATTAGAATTAAAAAATAATAAAAATTGTATGAATAATAAGAAGGTTTACTAAATTATTTTTCAAAGCGCATGCGTAAAAATAATCAAAATATGGTTTGCATAATGTGTTAGCTAATTGTATAGAGCAACTTTTGTGAAAGTCTCAAAAACATAGCTTTAAATATCTGTAAATTATCATTGATAATATAAGTTCAAAATCCGTTTTTTCCAAAAAGAAGCAAAAGGATGATGGACTGTATCCATATATTAATTGATTATTGCCAATAAAGCATAGACAATATTGCACGTACTGCTATATTTGGATATATCTCTTCATCTGTTTTGCTTCTTTTTGGGAAGAATGGATTTTGAGTTTATTCTATCGATGATAATTTTCAAAATTTTAAAGCTGTGTTTTTGTGACTTTCACAAAATTTCGTCTATACATTTAGCTAACATATAATGCAAATTATATTTTGACTACTTTCACGCATGCGCAATGAAAAATTATTAAGTAAACCTGCTTATTATTCACACAATTTTTATTATTTTTTAATTCTAATTACAGGGTATTATGTGCAATGCTGTTTGTCATGCATTCTGAAAAGAACGTTTCTGTATATTAAGAATACCGCAAATTATAAGCAAAATACTTGGCAAAATTCAGGACTGTTTTTATAAAAACCTTAATTTCTCTACGAGTATACTAGCTATTATTCACACTATTTTCATTAATTTTTAATTCTGGCTACAGGATATTGTTTGCAATGTTGTTCGTCATGTTTTCTGGAAAGACAATTTTTTTATTAAGAATTCGGAAAATTATATGCAAAAAATCTTGGCAAAATTACGGACTGTTTTTATGAAAACCTTAATTTGTCTACCAGTATACATGCTATCTGCACAAAAATGAACGCAGTTTATTACAATGAAACATTTAATCATACTTTGAAAGCTTTTGCTACATTGGTTTTTTGCAGGGTTATTCAAAAGATATTCATTATTTTTCAATTTGTTGACGACCCCCTATGATGTTTTAGGAAAACATTTTCGCGGAAAATTATAACCTGTACTAATCTTCTTATACACCTGGAGTTTCGGAATAATTCCCCTTATACTTGTCCAGATATTAACAAAACGACTCAAATCTCAAGGTGGTGACATTAATTTTACTGGACTGTGTATATGAATAGAAAAAGAAAATGTAAAGAAATATAAATAATATTAACTTGTATTAAATCCATAATAATTTATTTATATAAATTTATAAATATCTCATTATTTAATAAACAATCCAAATTTTGTCATATGTTTTAAATTAATTTTAAAAACAATTATTTGTATATATGTGCGTTCGTGTAACGCACATTTCTGATATTGCAGTATGTGCATTTCCCCACTTAACCGTCTGCCCCGAGATAACTCGGGGTTAAAAGCACTATTTCCCCATTGCACACAGCACATTGCACTATTTCCCCATTGCTTCATTTTGGAAACAACGGATTTTGTCCTTTTTCTATAGACGATTACTTTCAGAATTTTCAAGTTATGATTTTGAGACTTTTACAAAAGTTGCTCTATACATTTAGCTAACACAATATGCAAATGAAATTTTGATATCTTTGACGCATGCGCAGTAAAAAATTATATAGTAAACCTACTCATTTTTCATACAATATTTATTATTTTTTAATTCTGATTACAGGGTACTGTGTGCAATGTTGTTTGTCATATTTTCTGAAAAAAATATTATTTTATATTAAGAACTCTGAAAATTATAATGGAAAAACTTCGAAAAATTTGGGACCATTTTTATAAAAACCTTAATTGCTCTGCGAGTGTGCATGCTATTTGCATAAAAATGAACACAGTGTATTACAATAAGGCATTCAATCATAATCTAGAGTTTGAGCGCTTTTTCTACATTAGTTTTGACAGGGTTATTCAAAAGATATTCATTCTTTTTTAATTTGTTGACGGTCCCCTATGGCGTTTCAGTAAAAATTCTTTACGGAGATGTATGACGTATACTATTATATTTATACACTAAGAGTTTCGAGATGATTCCTCATGTATTTTTCTAGATATTTAGTAAAATGTCTAAAATCGCAAGTGTCCCATAATCAATGGCAATATAGTGTATTTAGCATTATATCTCACTTTACATTTTCAGTCACCGCTGGCTGAAATAACCTAAATGGAATGTTCAGTTTCAGTCACCGAGGCACTCAACATGTTAATAATTAAAAAAATAGAAGTGTAAAAATGATAAATATTTTGTTCAGTTCTACTAATAAACATTAGTATTCTTATCTCTTTAAAAAGCACGCAACCATTTTCAGCAGCAAATCATGTAATAATTTGGTCATTTATTTCTCAAAAAATACGTAAACAAGCAATTTTTAATACATGCCGCTAAATTAATTTTTTATTTACTCTACATAATAAACTGTTGATTTAAAAAAAAAATCTTGTGTGCATGTTTCGGAAGCTGTCTAATTCATTTTTGATTTTGTAGTATGTGTATTTTATTAAATTAACAAATCAAAATGAACATCAATATAGAAAATAGTTTATTTTTTAATTGATGTATCACATATGACTCCAAACGTTATTTTTATAATCAAAATAAATATTGGTTGCTTAAAGCAACTAACACATATGACAAATATCTGGCCATTCAATCAAGCAAAACAATTCCTATTCTTCTTCAGTTTTCAGATATATAAGAAATTTTTGAAACGCAATATAGATCATTCTTTCTTTGAAGTAAATTGAAATTTTTTGTATCTTTAGAAAAGAAAAAAAAATTTTTTATACTTAAAGTCACTTTGTAAAAGGAATAATAAGGATATTTTTTTTTTTTAACATTCTTTAAAGCTAGAAATGTTATTGATTTTTTACTTCTTCCTGCCCATGAGATGTAATATAATTTTACGCATTTTTTATTATTATTATTATTATTATGATTAGGGGAAAAATTAGTAATAAGTGAGCACATTATTTTTTAGTATTTACAAGAATTAAGTAACTATATTAAGACACTAGAAGTAAGTGTTTTTAGAATAATTCTCATGTATTTATCCCCTTGGGGACTTGCGTCGCTTTATAACTCTCAAAAACTATTATTTTGCAATTCCACTATAAAGTCATTGTCGTTCTTTTAAGTTCTTTGTATTGTAGTCACAAAGCATAAATTATAGATTTCACAGTGACTCATTTTCCGTGTCACGCGGCGGTAGTTTTGGAAGTAAGTTTTAGATTTTGATTACCGTTCTGTCACATTTTGGTTACATTCTTGTCACAGACCTTTCAGTATGGCCTGAGTCCCCACAATAGTCACTGAAAAATACCCGGATGATAATGTAAAGTGTTTCGGAGCTTTCTTTTCGAATATCTCGCTCAAATTTTAATATTTTTACATGATTTTTCTTGCATAAGATTACTGAGGACGATCTACAACCGGTCTAGTTTTTACTTTTTCGATTTTGCTTACATATTTTTTGTATTATATTAGTTTCAATTTTAGAACCGTTTTAAACTGGTTTTGAAATTTAAAGTAATTTTTAAAAAAAATCTGAAACCAAAATTGAAAAAATAAAAACTAGGCCGGTTGTGGTTCATTCTCAGATATTCTATGAAAAAAAAAAAAAAAAAAAAAAGTAAAAATTTTAAATTTTGAGCGAGATATTTGAAAAAAATAAACGCTCCCATAGACATTATATTATCATCCGGGTCTTTTTCTGTGACTAGATTGCACCTTAATAGTAATATTTTTTTTTTTAACTGGGACTGAATTTTACATTAGATATTTGCGCTGTATTGATTTATCCTCTTCATGCATGAGCATAAAGCAACGATAAAAATATATATTTATGGCTTTGCATAATCTAAATGACACCATAGATGACAAAAAGAGTCATTTGTATGAAATGAGAACTTTAGGGAACTGGTAATTTAAGTTTACAAATATGGATGTAAAAGTACTAATCCCCTTAAAACATCTGTTTAACTATCAGCAATATAAATTTACGCAATAACAAAGTTAAGGTCTTTAAGGGGACAGTGCACTCTAAAAAATAAAAGTGTAAATTTACACACAAAAATGTGTAAATCGATGATACAAAAACGATTTGTTTATATGTGTAATTTTGTGTGTAAATTGCCAAAATACACGCCTAATGTGTAAATTTCAAAATACACATTTCAGTATGTAATTTGATGATAACACTAAGTGTGTAAAAATTATTGTGATCACTCATGAAATACCCACATTAATGTGTAAATTGCGCAAGAATACACATATATCTGCATTATATTCTTACTCATTGATCTGTGTAATCTTCTGTGAGTACACTGATAAATATGTATTACGCAAAAAAACACATATTATTGTGTTACTGTAATTTACACAGTTCTTTGCGTAATATGCAAAATACGCATATTCGATGGAGGTTCAATAACTATTGTGTCTAGTGTATATGAAATATCTGTACTGCAACGGGTTGATGAAGAATATCGATATATTTATGCTTAGTTTCAGAACCGTAGTTGCAATATTCATATAGTTTTGTAGGGAGGAGTAAAATGGGGGGGGGTAGTTTAAAGTCTGATTTTTAGCTTACGGGGCTAGTTTTGTGATAGTGGATGCGATAAAATAGTGTTGTCATCCACTAACACAAGTATAGCATCATAAGCTACAAATCAGCCTATCACACTCACTCCCCTCCTCTTAAAAATTCCCTATAAATAGGTTTTTAGAACTTTACCCTTCACTTTAAAACTATGCTACTATAGCAGCTACGGATCTAAAATTCAGCATATAGCCATTCAAGACATTAGTTTTTGATATTCCTCATCAACCATCATAGTACAAATATTACTTCTCTGTTAGTGGGGAAGTATGGGACACATTGTGACATTTTCAATTTCTTTAATTATAAAATTGATTCTTCAAATTATGTTTCTATATTGCTCAAGGACATTAGAAAGTGTTTCATTTTGTATTCTATAAATCAAAGTTTTTGTATTTGTGTCAAGTAAAGTTGATTTTATTATTTTTGTGAAAAGTGTCCCATTCCTCCCCACTCTCCTCTAAATATGCACATAAAAACTGCTATTTTATTTTCTATATTCTTCCTTGCTTTTTAATTTTATATTTTCCCCTCATTTATATATTATTCAGAACATGCAATTAAAAATTAAGATAAAGAAAAATAAATAATTACTTAATGATAGATTTTTGACTAATCAGATGGAATAATCATAGTTGGTAAACTTGCAATTTCCACACTTTTTATTTTCAGAGTTCAGACTCAATTTTTCATTTTTTATTTTTCAGACTCAAGATACAAAGTCAGTTATATTGAAGGTACTGTGTTACTTACAGTTATAAAAGTAAAATTTAAAATACTATAAAAAAATAGAAAAAATGTTTGTAAACTTCATCTCACACACACACACACACATATTACCTGCAAATATTTTAGCTGATTTGTTTATATATACATAAATCACCTATATTACATGTTGAATTGTTTCCTTTTCATAAATATTCATCATTACAAAAAAATTTCCATATAAAATATTATCCGGACTATCAAAAAAGCTGTTGAATCATTAAAGTAACATCTTTTGCATTAAATTTATATTTAGAAATTTGTGTCTTAAAAAAAGAAAAAAAAAATACAAATATATTTTAACATTAATGAAAGTAATCCTATCTTCATAAATGAAAATTTCAGATATTCTAATTAAAATTTTAGATATGAAACTAATGTGTATTTTTATTTATCAGCTATAGTAAAAAATAAAACGAGAAATACTGTGTCTCTATCCAAATATCAATTGACTCTTATAAATTTTCGAAATTAATGCTCATAGAATTTATTTGAAAATTACATTTGTGTCTTAAGTGTATAAAACTCATCCGGCTGGGGATATTTATGTAGAGGGGGAGGAAGAGAATGATAAGTTCGATTTTGAATATTCATTATGACACAACTGTTATAATTTTTTATATACATACAATCATATGTTTTATGTCATATAAGTTCTGTAATAATATGCAAAATTGGAATGGAAAAATGCATATTTGAAGAAAAAGTCATTACTTTAATATGAATTTTCTTCAGAATTTTTGATCTGGAATTATTTTAAATCAACGTATTTGCGCCCTTTTGCAATTTACTTCTGTGCATTTTTATTAATTCTATAATTAACAAGAAAAAATTATGTGTTCTTTACTATGACTATTTTAGTGGAATATAGTTCTTCCAATGTAATATTTTCAAATTAAAACACAGCTGAAAATTTAATGTAATTAAGATAAAAAATTAAAAAAATTAATCTCTCAAAATTAGGAAATGTAACGTAGAAACTCAAAAGTAACGCTATAGTTTTAATCGATAATAAACTTAGTTAACATTATAAGTTTCATAATTAAAAAAATTCAATAAATAAATAAAACTCAGATGAATTGCTTAAATTATAAATCAGAATATATAATTTATAGATATGGTATACATTTGTATAATAGTTTATAAATAAACTATAATATCTTTCACACAGCCGAACCAAAATTGAACACCTTACCCCTCCCCCCCCCCCCCAAAAAAAAATGATGTTAATGTTTATTTTGCTACTGTTAACATGCATTCATAAATTCTTTTTAAGATGAAAATTTTTCAAGAAATAAATGACTTTAGATACAACAGTTGTTATTTTAATAGACATTTATCAGGAGTTATGTAATGTTGACATTTTTTAAGGCAATTAAATTATACGTGTAAAAAATTCTTATACATAAAAAACAATCCAACATGTATCATATACATTTATACATAAATAGAAACAAACCAGATAAAAAAAATTGGACGTAATACGGACGTATGACATTACATACCTTATATTTTATAAGAGAATAACTTATTATATACTATATTTTTCTGAACGAGAGCGCCTGCAATCAGCTGGACACACCCTTAGTTTTCAATTTAAACATGATGAAGCCAAGTCAACGAAGATTACGATTTTAGTTTTGTATGCTAGATTCGCGTCTAACTCGGGGTTGAAGTAGTTCCTGAATACAACCATCAATTGCTCTGCGAACTGAAGTTAAACTAAAATGACAAGTTAAACTTTGAAATGGATAAAAGTTTACAAGCTACCAGACGGCTCAAATAATTTAGGGTAAAATCAAACATACTTATATTTGATGTGCAAAATGTATAAATAACTCTGGATACGAATTTAGAATTATCTTAATTACGTGAATTATGTTTTATATTACATATTAAATGAATTCGAAATAGTTTTTAGATTTTACTGAAGATTAAACTACTATCCTTTTAATTAAGGTGGGGGGGGGCAGCAAAAAAGAATACCAACAGTACAAAAAATATAATTTTATGAATAAGCATAAAATGGGATTATATCTCTATTATAATGCCTCGTTATGAAGTCTTCCTAATGTCGCTTTAAGAATGAAATCTAGCACTATTACTGAAAATTACAAGTAAAATTGTGAAAAAAAACAGTCTGTGCGATGGCTGAAATAAATTACGATTTAATCAAAACCTATTATTATACAATCAAGCATTCTTATATTTGATGTAAAAATTTTTAAAGGGAATTCGGAAAACGAAATTAAAATTTTCTAATTATATGAATAAAATTTTACGTTACATGTAACAAAATATTTGTTACATTTGTTACATGGGTCGAGATTAATTTTTTTTAACTTCTTTTAAATGTTCACGTGCTGCTGAAACGGGGAGAGTGAGAGAGGTGGTCAGAGTATCTTATAAAAATATATAAATATATTAATTTATTACTTAAAAATACTGTTACAGCAAAATGACACCATGTTATTTATGGAATGGGATTACTAAAATAAAAAGTGTAGCTCTGAATAATATGTAAGCCTCCTATCCCTTTCGTAACGTCTATTTTAAAATTCACGCATTTATAATTTTTTCAACACAATAATTAGTGTAATTTCAGGAGTAATCTACATTTACACATTTTTATGAATTTATGCACTGATAACAAACTTACAAACTTAATGCCACAAACTAAACACAAATTAAAATAGGTATTTTTTATGACAAGTGGGTGACTTTAGAAATTTACACTCTTACCTATGTGTATATCATTATGTGTAAATTACAATAACGTACCAATTTGTGTAAATTCAGACATTTTTCAGCATTCACAAATTTATTTATGTTTTTAAAGTGATAACAAAATACACACTTAGTTTGTTAAGCTAAAATGCGCATAAAAACAGGTAAAACTTTGCAAAAAGTGGGTAATTTTCATGTCAGGTGTGTAATTTTAGGAATTTACACACATATATATGTAAATTTGTCTAATTTACACTTTTATTTTTTAGAGTGTGGACCTTTATTTGAGCAAAATCGTCTATAGCAAAATCGTCGCAAAAAAGGTATATTTCTGTAGTATAATAGTACTAAAACATGTTTTTTCTTAGTAAAATATCTTTTATGAAGGTTTTAAGAAGTAAATAATAAAGATGTCTATTTATATAATTTAAATCTGTTTTTCTCAAGACTAATTTTGCAGCGTCTTTAGATTTTTGAAATGCTCCTTGCTACGTAATTTTTGATTAAATTTTATGAAATTGTTAAGGAAGTATCCTGATATTGTTTAGAAAGAAATTATGTAAGTTTTTTAAAATCCGTCTTCATTAAGACAGTCAAATTTGATTTTTTATGTATTAAAAGGGAAAATTTTGATGAAAATCGATATGGAATTTAGAAAAAAATCTGTAAAAAATTAACTATTTGAGCGATTTAAAAAATCTTACACAAATTTGTTTATAATAGAGTTTAAGTGATAAAAATGCAAAAGTATGAAAATATCTTAAAAATTACGACACGAGGAGCATTTTAAAATTTCGTTTAAAATTTTAACTTTTTTTTAAAAAATTGGAAATTTTAATAAGATTAAAATTTTTTAAGTTCTATATGCTTTTGGTGAAATGTATATATGCACAAAATTTCATATTGCTAGAATGAAAATTTAAAGAAAAAAATTTTAATGTCCACCGTCTCTTTAAACAAGTAAATTATCAGCAAATCCACAAAATTTTTATCGTAAATCATTTCAGTTAAATAATCATGAATATTTCTTACTTTCTCTGCCACAATGTCTTGAAGGTAGTTTCAACTGTAGGTAGTTTCAACTGTGCATTCAACTGTATTAAAGCAAAAAAAAAAAAAAACGAATAGTTTAGGTTTTTAAGGAAAAGAGTGGAGGTATACATTTTGTGTGCCTCAGGTTTGAAGAGGTTATAATTTATTACATAGTATAATGACTAATGGCGACATAATTTATTGATAGTATAACTGTCTTGCATGAATGCGGGTGCACAATCTATTATATTCACAACAATAAAGTATATTTATTTCTATTTTTACATTAATTTTTGGAGACTACTGAAACTTCTTCCAAATTTAAATTGTCTTTTCATTAATTAACATTCTTAATGATTAGAATGAAAAAATTGTCCAGTTAAAGCACTTTTGAAAATACATAAAAGTTATTATTTAAAATAAGCCATAAATATCGTATTCGATCTGAAACTTAATCCGCATTCGTATGAAACTTAAAACTTGAAAATAGTTTTAAGTTTCATAAATACGAATAACAATATTTAAAACGAAATGCATGTATCTCTAAATTTAAAATCTCTAGACGCTTAAAATTGTTATCAAAATATGTACATTTCTAAATTTTCTTTCCATTGATATAAGCATGCAAAATTCTTTAATATTTTTGGAGTTTTATGTTTCAGTTTTATAATGTTACCTAGAAGCGCTGTATTTGATTTTTTATTACATTATTCAAATCATGTATGTGCATATAAACTGTGTTAATCTCCTTAAAATTTATCTACTTAAAGAAAGCAAAATTCTCCGTTTCTACTTTCCAAATTTTAATGTTATTTTCAATGATCTGATGTATATTAATAATTTTATTACTTTGTTTTATTTTCAGTTCACTTTCAGTAACATAGATGTATTTTTTTTAATTTATTAAACTATTAAGGTTTGAATTGGACTGGGGATTAACATTCATATTTGTTTAACGTAAAGTACCGAAAATACCCCACCCCCATCTATACATATGAACCGCTCCCATATCGTTTAAATAAATATATCTTATGAAGGTTTTTTTTTTTTTTAATCAAATCTTTTGCATCAAATCATTGTATCACAGCGGTACATGTTTTCTATTTAATATTATTAATGTTTAGCTTAAAGTTTATGCATGATGATTTCACAAATATTTATATTGAGTTTAAGAATTATATTTTTCGTTCACATTTCTTTCATAAATAAATTATTTACGTAAATTTGTTTTATGAGTTTATTATTTTCATTAATGGAAGGTAATACTTAACTTCTATGAAAGGGAATTTTAAAACTAAAAATATTATTTTAATCCGATTTTGTTTTGCAAATCGTATAAGTCCTGTAAAATACAACAAATTCCTAATATATCCTGCTAGTAGTAAGCCGCCCCGTATGTGCGGCGGAAGTGACGTCACAGGGGGGGCGTGGCCTAAACCGGAAGTGACGTCATCAGGATGACGTCTTGTTAGACGAGGGTCGGTTGAGTTGTTTTTGGCTGAGAGCGTCTTGTTAGACGAGGGTGGGTTGAGTTGTTTTTTGGCTGAGAGCGTCTTGTTAGACGAGGGTGGGTTGAGTTGTTTTTGTGGGCGTGTCTACCTGCAATCAAAAAAGGGGGCGGAACCGGAAGTGGGGGGTGTCACGTGACTTGATCGTATAGGATAACGAGGGTTAATGTTGAGTTGTTTTTTTGCTGAATGTTGAGTTGTTGTTTGCTGGATTTTTTTATGGGGGGGGAAAGAGGGGCTTGGAAAAATGGAGGTCACGTGATTTTATCGTATAGGATAACGAGGATAAATGTTGAGTTGTTAATTTTAATTTAATTAATTAAGATTATAATTAATTAAGATGTAATTAATATTCATTTGAAAGTGATCGTTTCGTTTTAGTGATCACGTGGTCCATGACGTCATACTTTCATGTTAGAACAGGTTCATTTGTGTTTTTAATCTTTGCTTTCCTGTTAGGACTTGAACGCTGAACCACGTGGTCCATGACGTCATACTTTCATGTTAGAACACATTTAATAGTTTTATCTGCAACCGATTGTAGAGTTGAGTTGTTTTTTCGGTTCTAGATGGTGTTTAACTGTAACCAAGTGTAAAGTTGAGTTGTTTGGATTAGGATTAACTGTAACCGGTAATGAAAAAAGTTTCTCATGCAGCATCTGGCAACAGTTGTATGGATCAGTTGCTTGGATTTTCATGCTGTGTGTTGCATCGTGTTTCTGAATATCAACTATTCATAGGCCATTTTTTTTTTTGGTGAAAATTATTTCGTTTGTAATTTAGTGTTTATGTACTTTTTTGAGTAGTTTTAAAAATGAAACGCTTTTTAAAGATTAGTTCTGATGAACAAATAAAGCGAAAGAGAGCTTCTAAAGACTTAGATGACAGAAAAGAAAAGAACGATTTTCCAAATTCATCGAGGGATGCTGGCTTCACCCTGAATTCTTTGCCAAAGGATATGGTTCGTCCTCATTGTATAGATTGCAATGAAATGTTTACAAGAAAGTGCGATTTAATGCAACATAAGAAGATTCATTAAAATTCGAAAACAACACTCATGTACAAAGTGTAGCGAAATGTTTGATCGTCAGTTGGATTTATTGCAACATTGTGATGCTTTCCACAAGGTTCTACCTAAAGCTGTGAAATCACCCTTTTCAAAAAAATCATTATTTGAAAAAGTAAAACATTTTTTTTAAAAGACAAAATACACAAAATATTTTTACTAAAACTATTATTGACTCGACTGGAGTGAATCACAAAGACTTTCGTTCATTCTTTAATAGTGTTCTGTCGGATACTATAAATGAATTAAACTATCAAATGCAAGTGAAAAAGTCAATAAAATGGTATGCAGCCGTTCAAGTGGATGTATGCCGTAAGATACAGGACAGTGACTTAGAGACTGCCACCCCTTTCTTCCGTTCAAAAACTGTACTGGAATTAACGAATCAAAACATACCTCTACATGTTCAGAAAGCTTTTATAAAAATTTTTAACTCGTTTGAAGATTTTACTGAACAAGCGTTTAGTTGGACATTACAAAACATTTTGAAATTAGAATTGTATACAATGCAATATAGCATGTTTATTTGATTTGTATATTTCATTATTTTGAATGATTAATAAATAGTTTCATTGTAAAAAAGTATAATCTCTAGCCTTCATCAAATATTTTTTAACAGTGCATGTAACATTTTTTCAACTGGATGTTTTCTTGCATGATGTCACCTTGAATTGAACCCACTCTCTTTTTTCACTAAACTGAAACTCTTTTTTTACAAAACTCAAACATTTTTTAACAGAACACATTTTTTTTATAAAACACAAAACTTTTTTCTTTCCAATACATAACTTTTTTTCTCTTTTACTGAACGTATTTTTTAATGAAATATAAATTTTTTTTTCCTTAACATAACTTTTTTTACTGAATACATTTTTTACTAAACATAAAACTTTTTTTTTTCTCTCTCTCTTTTACTGAAGGTATTTTTTAATGAAACATAATTTTTCCTTAAAATAACTTTTTTTTTTTATTCAATACATTTTTTGCTAAACATGAAACTTTTTTAAAACTAAACTTAAAACTTTTTTAAAAACTAAACTTATAACTTTTTTTAAAACTAAACTTAAAACTTTTCCCTAAACACAAAAATAATTTACTCAACTCAATACATTTTTTTGCTAAACATAAAACTTTTTTTATAAAAAGAAATAATGTTTTGGAAAAAAATATTTTATGAAAAAATATTTTTGTGTTTTAGAAAAAAGAAAAATGTTTTCGGAAAAAATATTTGTATGTTTTAGAAAAAAATTTATTTAAGAAAATAAATTTTTTTAAGTTTAGGGGAAAAAATGTTTTTTATGTTTAAGAAAAAGTTTTTTTATTATGTAAAAAAAATAGTTTTGTACTCTGGAAAAAATATTTTTATGCTTAGGAAAAAGTTATGGTTTTATAAAAAATTATCTTGAGTAAAATTATTTTTTTTTTTTTGTGTATTAGAAAAAAAAAATGTTTAGTAAAAAAGATATGAATTGGGAAAAAAAATTTATATTGAATAAATTATTTTTGTGTTTAGGAAAAAGTTTTTTAGTTTGGTTTTTAAAAAAGTTTTATGTTTAGTATAAAAATGTATTCAGTAAAAAAAAAATTATGTTAAGGGAAAAAAAGTTTTATATTGGGTAAATTATTTTTGTGTTTAGGGAAAAGTTTTAAGTTTAGTTTAAAAAAAAGTTTTGTGTTTAGAAAGAAGTTTTATGTTTAGCAAAAAAAAAAAAAAAAAAAAAATGTATTGAGTAAAAAAAAAAAAAAAAAAAAAAAAAAAAAAAAGTTATTTTAAAGAAAAAAAGTTTTATATTGAGTAAAATATTTTTGTGTTTAGGGAAAAGTTTTAAGTTTAGTTTTAAAAATGTTTTAAGTTTAGTTTTAAAAAAAGTTTTGTATTTAGAAAAAAAAAAAGTTTTATGTTTAGCAAAAAAATGTATTGAGTTGAGTAAATTATTTTTGTGTTTAGGGAAAAGTTTTAAGTTTAGTTTTAAAAAAAGTTTCATGTTTAGCAAAAAATGTATTGAAAAAAAAAAAAGTTATTTTAAGGAAAAATTATGTTTCATTAAAAAATACCTTCAGTAAAAGAGAGAGAGAAAAAAAAAAGTTTTATGTTTAGTAAAAAATGTATTCAGTAAAAAAAGTTATGTTAAGGAAAAAAAAATTTATGTTTCATTAAAAAATACGTTCAGTAAAAGAGAAAAAAAGTTATGTATTGGAAAGAAAAAAGTTTTGTGTTTTATAAAAAAAATGTGTTCTGTTAAAAAATGTTTGAGTTTTGTAAAAAAAGAGTTTCAGTTTAGTGAAAAAAGAGAGTGTGTTCAATTCAAGGTGACATCATGCAAGAAAACATCCAGTTGAAAAAATGTTACATGCACTGTTAAAAAAAATTTGATGAAGGCTAGAGATTATACTTTTTTACAATGAAACTATTTATTAATCATTCAAAATAATGAAATATACAAATCAAATAAACATGCTATATTGCATTGTATACAATTCTAATTTCAAAATGTTTTGTAATGTCCAACTAAACGCTTGTTCAGTAAAATCTTCAAACGAGTTAAAAATTTTTATAAAAGCTTTCTGAACATGTAGAGGTATGTTTTGATTCGTTAATTCCAGTACAGTTTTTGAACGGAAGAAAGGGGTGGCAGTCTCTAAGTCACTGTCCTGTATCTTACGGCATACATCCACTTGAACGGCTGCATACCATTTTATTGACTTTTTCACTTGCATTTGATAGTTTAATTCATTTATAGTATCCGACAGAACACTATTAAAGAATGAACGAAAGTCTTTGTGATTCACTCCAGTCGAGTCAATAATAGTTTTAGTAAAAATATTTTGTGTATTTTGTCTTTTAAAATGTTTTACTTTTTCAAATAATGATTTTTTTGAAAAGGGTGATTTCACAGCTTTAGGTAGAACCTTGTGGAAAGCATCACAATGTTGCAATAAATCCAACTGACGATCAAACATTTCGCTACACTTTGTACATGAGTGTTGTTTTCGAATTTTATGAATCTTCTTATGTTGCATTAAATCGCACTTTCTTGTAAACATTTCATTGCAATCTATACAATGAGGACGAACCATATCCTTTGGCAAAGAATTCAGGGTGAAGCCAGCATCCCTCGATGAATTTGGAAAATCGTTCTTTTCTTTTCTGTCATCTAAGTCTTTAGAAGCTCTCTTTCGCTTTATTTGTTCATCAGAACTAATCTTTAAAAAGCGTTTCATTTTTAAAACTACTCAAAAAAAGTACAAAAACACTAAATTACAAACGAAATAATTTTCACCAAAAAAAAAAAAAAATGGCCTATGAATAGTTGATATTCAGAAACACGATGCAACACACAGAATGAAAATCCAAGCAACTGATCCATACAACTGTTGCCAGATGCTGCATGAGAAACTTTTTTCATTACCGGTTACAGTTAATCCTAATCCAAACAACTCAACTTCACACTTGGTTACAGTTAAACACCATCTAGAACCGAAAAAACAACTCAACTCTACAATCGGTTGCAGATAAAACTATTAAATGTGTTCTAACATGAAAGTATGACGTCATGGACCACGTGGTTCAGCGTTCAAGTCCTAACAGGAAAGTAAAGATTAAAAACACAAATGAACCTGTTCTAACATGAAAGTATGACGTCATGGACCACGTGATCACTAAAACGAAACGATCACTTTCAAATGAATATTAATTACATCTTAATTAATTATAATCTTAATTAATTAAATTAAAATTAACAACTCAACATTTATCCTCGTTATCCTATACGATAAAATCACGTGACCTCCATTTTTCCAACCCCCTCTTTCCCCCCATAAAAAAATCCAGCAAACAACAACTCAACATTCAGCAAAAAAACAACTCAACATTAACCCTCGTTATCCTATACGATCAAGTCACGTGACACCCCCCACTTCCGGTTCCGCCCCCCTTTTTTGATTGACAGGTAGACACGCCCACAAAAACAACTCAACCCACCCTCGTCTAACAAGACGCTCTCAGCCAAAAAACAACTCAACCCACCCTCGTCTAACAAGACGCTCTCAGCCAAAAACAACTCAACCGACCCTCGTCTAACAAGACGTCATCCTGATGACGTCACTTCCGGTTTAGGCCACGCCCCCCTGTGACGTCACTTCCGCCGCACATACGGGGCGGCTTACTACTCCTGCTCTAACCCTCCCAATCTCCCTATTCGTTTCACAAAAGTTCCAATAATAAGCCTTAAGTCCTTAGTCCTTAAACTCAATTAAATTTGCTCTCTGCAAAAGGCGGCTTACTTTCGGTAATTTAGAATACGTTGCAAGTTATATTTAATTGTGTAGATCTGCGGTGCCCAAACTTTGTTGGTATGCGAACCACCTTTAAGTTAAAAAAATTTTCGTGACCCACATATAAGAGTGTAAATCTGTATAAGGGTGTATCTGTATAGGGACAAATATAAGGGTGTAAATCTATATGGAACTTGTATTACCTGTTTAAGCTATCGTCCATCTTATCTACAAAAAAGAAAAAAATTCAATAATTTATGAAACATATACTATCAATAAAAAATAAGAAATAATATTCCCGATGTGAGGAATGGTGTGATAATTAAAACAACGCACAAACTACGAAGATAAATAAAAATCATTTAATTATTATCAAAATAGTACGTTTTAGCCAGCGAAATTTCTGGCACTTTTGTTTTTTGATGAGAGCATTTATATCACGGTAAAAACCGATTAATTTTATTAAGTCACTTTGTACATGCAACTTGTTTCTGTACTTTGTTTTCCCAAGAACATGGATATAAAAAAAGCTTGTTTACACATTCCGTTGTGTGGAGAACCTCATCATGGTATTCAAAGTTGATTTAGATATGTGTGGATATTCCGCTGGTATATATCAAAATTATATTTACCATAATGATTTTGAAATATTATATGCTGTTAAAATTGTTATGCTTTTTATATTGCTATATAGCCGACGAAATAAAAGTGATATTTTTGTGACAAATCTTGGTTGTTTCACGGCCAAATAAAACACTCGCCGCGACCCACCAGTAGGTCTCGACCCATAGTTTGGGAACTGCTCTTGTGGTTTATTCATATACTGAAACTGACCATCATAATGAAATGTCAGTTGTGAAAAAATAAGCAAATCTGCTCTTTTCAAAAAAAAAAAAAAAAAAAAAAAAAATCATTGATAACCAAACACTTATTAATAAATAATTTACTTTCTGTTGCTATTTATCAGTTTTCTCTAATGTTAAACATGATAGTTTTGTCAGTGCGAGTTGCATTTTTTCTAATTGTGTTAAAATGAATCTGCACTAGATTTGAGGACATTTCTTGATTAAATTACGTATGGTTTATGGCTTGACTGATCTCTGAGACATACCAACAGGCATAATTCACTCAAACAAGCTTTTTGCAATGAATACTTGTTTGTTATATGAAACAGCTCAGCTGATAAATTGCAGCTAAACGAACTCCTATAAATTATCAATACGAAATTACATGTTTTATTATTTTAACAAAAGAATTCTAATAAGTGAAGAAATCATACGAATAATCATTTTTACAACTAGGCAGGGAGAATGTCCACAAAAATTTACATTAGTATTTTATGATAAATATCTGAAGTCGAAGTTTAAATGAAAACTTTTTGCAATTTTTTCTTCGGCTGAAATTTCGTTTTGAGCACACCTTCAAGTTCAGTACCGATGAAGACAACAGATACAGAGTTAAAACGTTAAAAAAAAAAAAAAAAAAAAAAAAAAAAAAAAAAAAAAAGATTAATTTTTTAATTTTTTGCAATGAGCTTCAGATATTTCTTGCTAAAAGTGAACCATGTAAAAATGTTGAAATCGTACCCAAAAAAATCATAGATAACTATGCTGTTGGATTATCAGTAGGTTGTTAAAGTCGTGGCTGACGATTATCAAGAATTGAGAAGTAAAACCTGTGATATGTTGGTTTTAATAATGTCACGGAACACTGTACTTCCTTCGTATCCTCTATAGTGCTGATATAGACAATTGTGTCCTTATGATATTATACTATTTAATTAAAGAATCTTATGTTCGTTCCGTGCATTTCTGTGAAAGTACATCGTGGTACTATCTATAACTTTGCCACCATTTTACATACATATATATATTTTTTACTTTTGGGTTACTTTTGGCTTACCCGGTATGTTAATACGAAATTTCTTCAAAAAGCACTTTGAATAAATAAAATAAACGCATTCATATATTAAAAGAAACCATATCTTTGTGTGCATTTCGAAAAAAGCCGCATCGCACTGCTGTCTGTGTTTTACTAAATATTAAATTTTTATATTTTAATCCACTGTTGGATTTCTGTATAACTATACATATATACAGGGCGATTTAAATTTTTTTTACAATAAAATAGGGGTGATAGTACACATCAAGACAAACAATATTAAATAGGAGAACATGGGTCCAAAACGTTTTCCAAAGGAAATAGCTGCCATTAAAGTTTAGGGACCATATTTCAAATAAACATAAGAAACAGAAAAATCGGTCGATTGATTTGTGGTTTTCACTAAAATTATTCTTTATGCCGGCATTTTCTTGAAATTAAATTATAAAGATAAATTTCAAAAAATGCCGATAGATGGCGCTTCAGACTTTGGAGTCACGAACAACTATTTTTTGCCGGTATTTTTTGCATCTCATTAAATGTTTTCGTAAGCATAAACTCAAACTTAAATTTTGAGCTCAAAATCTGAATTTGGGAGTAGTTAAGTAGCACAAACTGAGCTGTGTTCAGAGGGTTCAAATTTCAAATAATTAAAAAAAAAACGGAGAAATTGGTTCATTGATTTGTGGTTTTCACTAAAACTATTCTTTATATTGGTATTTTCTTTAAAATAAATTATAAAGATAAATTACAAAAATTGTCGATAGAGGGCGCTTTTGACTTTGGAGTAACGAACAACTATTTTTTGCCGTTATTTTTTGCATTTCATTAAATGGTTTCGGAAGCTTAGACTTAAACTTAAATTTTGGGCTCAAAATCTGAATAGTAGGCAGTGATTAAGTAGCACAAACTGAACTGTGTTTAAGGGGGAGGGAGGAGATTCAAATTTAAAATAATTACAGAAAATGGAAAAAATGGTCGATTCGTTTGCGGTTTAAAATAAAACTATTTTTTAAGTCAGTATCTTCTTGAAAATAAATTTTAAAGATAAATCAGAAAATTCTGTCAGAGGGCGCCTTAAACTTCAGAGTACACAAAATTCATTTTAACCATTATTTTTTGGTTCTAATTAAATGCTTGCAAAAGGTTTTTAAATGTTTTCGGAAGCTTGGATTCAAACTTAAATTTTAAGCTCAAATTCTGAATCGTTATGATTGGTTAAGAAGCGCAATCTGAAGTGTGTTTAGGAGTTGAAATTTAACCCTCCTTCCTCCTCGAACACAATTCAATTTTTCGTTACTTAAACTCTCCCAACGATCCAGAATTTGAGCCCAAAATTTAAGTCTATGCATTTGAAAGCATTTAATGATATTTAAAAAAATAATATCAGTTAAAAATAGTTGTACGCTACTCCAAAGTCTAAGGTGCCCTCTATCGGCATTTTGTGAAATGTATCTTTAAAATTTATTTTCAAGAAATTGCTGATTTAAAAATTAGTTTTAGCGAAAACCGCAAAAGAATCGACCAATTTTTCCGTTTTTTACAATCATTTGAAATTTGAACCCTCTGAACACAGTTAAGTTTGTCTACTTAACCACTCCTAGCTATTCAGATTTTGAGCTCAAAACATACGTTTAAGTAAAGCTTACGAAAGCATTTAATAAAATGCAAAAAATAACGCCAAAATAGAGTTGTTCGTTACTCCAAAGCCTAAAGCGCCCTCTATCGGCATTTTTTAAAATTTATCTTTATAATTTAATTTCAAAAAAATGCCGACACAAAGAATAATTTTAGTGAAAACCGCAAATCAATCGACCGATTTTTCCTTTTTTTATATTTATTTGAAATTTCGGTCCCTAAGCTTAGATGACGGTTATCTCCTTTGGAAAGCGTTTTGGACCCTTGGTCTCCTATTTAATATTGTTTGTCTTGATGTGTACTATCACACCTCTTTTAGTGTAAAAAAAAAAATTTAGAATCACCCTGTATATATATAAATAATAATAAGTTTTTACATGTTTGAATGCAAAATGTTTGTATGCGGATAAAATGTTTAAGGAAAGTCGTGTTTTTGGGAAAGTCGTATTTTATTACTATCTGTACTTTACTAAACATAGAACTTTTACATTTTTTGGCAACTCAACGTTTTTTAATACGCTAATATGGAATTTTTTCAAGCATTTTTAATAAAAAATTGCATTTGTTGAATGATATTGTGCCTTTTCGTGCGTTTCAGCGAAAACTGCAATTTATGCTTTACTAAATAATAAATTTTCACATTTTTGGCTAATGCCACTTTATTTGATATGCTATTATAAAGTTCCTTTGAAAAGTATTTTGAATAAAAAAAAATATATATTGGGAAATTCGATGACTTTGTGTGGATTTCTGAGAAAACCGCATTGTACTACTGTCAAAACTTTATTAAATAATGAATTTTCACTTTGTGGCTACTATTCGTTTATCCGGTATGTTAATATGAAATTTTCTAAAAATTTATTTTTGACTTAAAAACGTATTCAATAATCTTATATATTTTATATGCATTTCCACAAGACTTCCTCTTATTGTTGTCTATACCATACTAAACATTGAATATTTAAAATTCCATCTACATTTGATTTACTCTGTATACTGTGAGAAATATTATCATTCGTGTTCTACAGACTCTTTGAAAACAGGTAAAAGCTAGAATCCCAATACTAAATGCTAAATCAAAGCTTTATCTTTAAATTAAAATTTAGATAAGAAATTTTAAAATTACTTGCAGAGAATTCTACATATTCTTAAAGCAGATAAAAAAGAACATACGTTTGACATAAAACGCTAAATCTCAACTCGAACATATATCTTTAAAAGAAGTCTTAAATAAAGATTTCAAATTTCATTTAAAATTATTTATAGTCTCCAATTGTTAAGAGAATAAATTCTGCTCCTTTCCTGACTTTAAAATTTAAATTATCAGAAACTATAAATCTGCATAAAGAATTAAAATGAATGTTTCCCATAGTTTCCATTTCTCTTAGATTCGAGATATAAATCCGCCTGTCTGCTAAAAAATGTTTATTTTTTCCTAAGCTTAAGATAAAAATTCATGTCCCTTACTTTTAAAGGAGTGTTTTCAAAACTAAATAACTAAATAAATAAAATTGAATTCATGTAAGAAAATAGTTTTTTATCGGGTTATCTTTCTAGAGAGTAAAAATAATATAATTTAATCTGTTTTTAGAAAACAATTAACGGGTTATTAACCCGTTAATTGGTTATTAACGAGTTGTTAACCCGTTAACTAACAAGTTTAGTCAATTATTATAAGTACTCATAAATAAATATATTTGCAATAAAATTCTAAAAAAAAAACGTAAATTTTTACCGACCAAGTGTAATTTTCAGCAGAAACAAATGAAGATAAATTAGGTTGAAAATACAATACTAATGACCTAAATTAAATTTATAAGAAATGAAAGATACATTTAAGCTTTATTTAAATTTACTTCTACTAGCTGCACCCGTCGAAATTCGACGGAAAAGAATATATACAAGGTGTCCCTAAACAAATGGTATATACGCTAGGGGGTGATAGAACACATCAAGACGAGTAATAGTAAATGGGAAACCAAGGGTCCCAAACGTTTTTCAAAGGAGATAGCCGCCATTAAAGTTTGGGGTCCAAAATTTCAAATACACATAAAAAACGGAAAAATTGGTCGATTTATTTGCGGTTTTCACTAAAATTATTCTTTATGTTGGTATTTTCTTGAAAATAAATTATAAAGATAAATTTCGAAAAATGCCGATAGAGGGCGCTTTAGACTTTGAAGTAATGAAAAACTAATTTTTGCCGTGATTTTTTGCACCTCATTAAATGGTTTCGTAATCTTAGACTTAAATTTTGAGCTCAAAATCTGAATAGTTGGAAGCGGTTAAGTAGCACAAACTTAACTGTGTTCAGAGGGTTTAAATTTCAAATGATTATAAAAAACGGAAAAATTGGTCGATTGACTTGCGGTTTTCACTAAAACTATTCTTTATGTCGGTATTTTATTGAAAATGAATTATAAAGATAAATTTCAAAAAATGCCGATAGAGGGCGCTTTAAACTTTGGAGTAACGAGGAACTACTTTTTACGTTATTTTTTGCATCTGATTAAATGTTTTCGTAAACTTAGACTTAAACTTAAATTTTGAGCTCAAAATCTAAATAGTTGGGAGTGGTTAAGTAGCACAAACTAAACTGTGTTCAGAGGGTTCAAATTTCAAATGATAATAAAAAACGGAAAAATTGGTCGATTTGTTTGCGGTTTAAAATAAAACTATTCTTTAAGACAGTATCTTCTCGAAAATGAATTTTAAAGATAAATTTCAAAAAATTCCGTTAGAGTACGCCTTAAACTTCAGAGTAACCAACAACAAATTTTAACCGTTATTTTTTGTATCTAATTAAAGGCTTTCCAAAACTTGTTAAATTTATTCGAAATCTTAGATTTAAACTTAAAGTTTGAACTCAAATTCTGAATCGTTGGGAGGGGTTAAGAAACGCAAACTGAAGTGTGTTCAGGAGTTGAAATTTAATCCCCCCTCCCCTCGAATACAGTTCACTTTTGCGCTACTTAAACACTCGCAACGACTCAGAATTTGATCTCAAAATTTAAATCTAAGCATTTAAAAGCATTTAATGAGATTTAAAAAAAAAAATAACGGTTAAAAATAGTTGTACGCTACTCCAATGTCTAAGGCACCCTCTATCGGCATTTTGTGAAATTTATCTTTAAAATTTATTGTCAAGTAAACACTGATTTAAAGAGTAGTTTTAGCAAAAACCGCAAACGAATCGACTACTTTTTCGGTTTTTTTATAGTTTTCCGTTTCGTTTGAAATTTAAACCCTCTGAACACAGTTCAGTTTGTGCTACTTAACCACTCCCAACTAGTCAGATTTTGAGTTCAAAATTTAAGTTTGAATCTAAGCCTACGAAACCATTTAATGAGATGCAAAAAATAACGGCAAAAATAGTATTAGGATGGATTATTTCGTTAATCCAAAGTCTAAAGCGCCGTCTATCGGCATTTTTTGAAATTTATCTTTATAATTCATTTTCAATAAAATACCGACATAAAGAATAGTTTTAGTGAAAACCGCAAATCAATCGACCAATGTTTCCGTTTTTTATAATCATTTGAAATTTAATCCCTCTGAACACAGTTAAGTTTGTGCTACTTAACCGCTTCCAACTATTCAGATTTTGAGCTCAAAATTTAAGTTTAAGTCTAAGCTTACGAAACCATTTAATGGGATGCAAAAAATCACGGCAAAAAATAGCTTTTCATTACTTCAAAGTCTAAAGCGCCCTCTATCGGCATTTTTCGAAATTTATCTTTATAATTTATTTTCAAGAAAATACCAACATAAAGAATAATTTTAGTGAAAACCGCAAATCAATCGACCAATTTTTCCGTTTTTATGTGTATTTGAAATTTTGGATCCCAAACTTTAATGGCGGCTATCTCCTTTGGAAAACGTTTGGGACCCTTGGTTTCCTATTTACTATTACTCGTCTTGATGTGTTCTATCACCCCCTAGCGTATATACCATTTGTTTAGGGACACCCTGTATATTAGATATCATATAGTATATCAGTCGTATATATAAAATAAGATACTGCACGAAATAAACAATTGCCACTTCTTAAAATAGGGATAAAGGCTGTCTTTTTCTCGCCCAGACCTTTGAAACTTTACGTAATTTTGGTGATTTTATTAAATTTACTAGCTGCATCCGTCAAAATTCGACAGAAAAGAATGTATATTAGATATGATATATATCAGTCTTATATACACAATAAGATACTGAGCGAAATAAACAATTGCCACCTCTTAAAATAGGGGCAACATAACTTTTCATGATGAAGATACACAAACTTCAGAAAAAATCAAAAAATAAGGAAAAAAACTCATAGGTTATTAGGTTGGACTTAATTTCAGCTACTAATCTTTTTTAATGCGGTTTAGAAACCTTAAACATTATTTAAATGCAAAATTATTTAGGAAGTTAATGTAATACCTCATAAGACGAATTCAAAAATATCTGCATAGTTTATTTTTTCTCCGTTTAAATATCGCTTGGTAACTGTACAATAATTATAATATCAATAAAACATTTTAATTATAATAGAAACCGGAAGTTACTAAAATGCATAAACAACCCTCTACACATTTACAGCACTTGCAATAAATTTAATTTATTTATTGGTTTGTAGCCTCCATGAACTTGTCCAAATTAATTTTATTGTTATGGCAACGAAAATAATAAGATATCCTTGTTATTAAAAAGAATGACATTTTTGTGTTTGTTGCTGATATGCAAGTAGTAAGCCGCCCCGTATGTGCGGCGGAAGTGACGTCACAGGGGGGGCGTGGCCTAAACCGGAAGTGACGTCATCAGGATGACGTCTTGTTAGACGAGGGTCGGTTGAGTTGTTTTTGGCTGAGAGCGTCTTGTTAGACAAGGGTGGGTTGAGTTGTTTTTTGGCTGAGAGCGTCTTGTTAGACGAGGGTGGGTTGAGTTGTTTTTGTGGGCGTGTCTACCTGTCAATCAAAAGAGGGGGTTGGAAAAATGGAGGTCACGTGATTTTATCGTATAGGATAACGAGGATAAATGTTGAGTTGTTAATTTTAATTTAATTAATTAAGATTATAATTAATTAAGATGTAATTAATATTCATTTGAAAGTGATCGTTTCGTTTTAGTGATCACGTGGTCCATGACGTCATACTTTCATGTTAGAACACATTTAATAGTTTTATCTGCAACCGATTGTAGAGTTGAGTTGTTTTTTCGGTTCTAGATGGTGTTTAACTGTAACCAAGTGTAAAGTTGAGTTGTTTGGATTAGGATTAACTGTAACCGGTAATGAAAAAAGTTTCTCATGCAGCATCTGGCAACAGTTGTATGGATCAGTTGCTTGGATTTTCATGCTGTGTGTTGCATCGTGTTTCTGAATATCAACTATTCATAGGCCATTTTTTTTTTTTTGGTGAAAATTATTTCGTTTGTAATTTAGTGTTTTTGTACTTTTTTTGAGTAGTTTTAAAAATGAAACGCTTTTTAAAGATTAGTTCTGATGAACAAATAAAGCGAAAGAGAGCTTCTAAAGACTTAGATGACAGAAAAGAAAAGAACGATTTTCCAAATTCATCGAGGGATGCTGGCTTCACCCTGAATTCTTTGCCAAAGGATATGGTTCGTCCTCATTGTATAGATTGCAATGAAATGTTTACAAGAAAGTGCGATTTAATGCAACATAAGAAGATTCATAAAATTCGAAAACAACACTCATGTACAAAGTGTAGCGAAATGTTTGATCGTCAGTTGGATTTATTGCAACATTGTGATGCTTTCCACAAGGTTCTACCTAAAGCTGTGAAATCACCCTTTTCAAAAAAATCATTATTTGAAAAAGTAAAACATTTTTTTTAAAAGACAAAATACACAAAATATTTTTACTAAAACTATTATTGACTCGACTGGAGTGAATCACAAAGACTTTCGTTCATTCTTTATTAGTGTTCTGTCGGATACTATAAATGAATTAAACTATCAAATGCAAGTGAAAAAGTCAATAAAATGGTATGCAGCCGTTCAAGTGGATGTATGCCGTAAGATACAGGACAGTGACTTAGAGACTGCCACCCCTTTCTTCCGTTCAAAAACTGTACTGGAATTAACGAATCAAAACATACCTCTACATGTTCAGAAAAGCGAAAAATATAAAAATATTTTATAAAAAATAAATTAAATATTTTATAAAAATTTTTAACTCGTTTGAAGATTTTACTGAACAAGCGTTTAGTTGGACATTACAAAACATTTTGAAATTAGAATTGTATACAATGCAATATAGCATGTTTATTTGATTTGTATATTTCATTATTTTGAATGATTAATAAATAGTTTCATTGTAAAAAAGTATAATCTCTAGCCTTCATCAAATATTTTTTAACAGTGCATGTAACATTTTTTCAACTGGATGTTTTCTTGCATGATGTCACCTTGAATTGAACCCACTCTCTTTTTTCACTAAACTGAAACTCTTTTTTTACGAAACTCAAACATTTTTTAACAGAACACATTTTTTTTTATAAAACACAAAACTTTTTTCTTTCCAATACATAACTTTTTTTTTTCTTTTACTGAACGTATTTTTTAATGAAACATAATTTTTTTTTCCTTAACATAACTTTTTTTACTGAATACATTTTTTACTAAACATAAAACTTTTTTTTCTCTCTCTCTCTTTTACTGAAGGTATTTTTTAATGAAACATAATTTTTCCTTAAAATAACTTTTTTTTTTATTCAATACATTTTTTTCTAAACATGAATCTTTTTTAAAACTAAACTTAAAACTTTTTTAAAAACTAAACTTAAAACTTTTTTTTAAAACTAAACTTAAAACTTTTCCCTAAACACAAAAATAATTTACTCAACTCAATACATTTTTTGCTAAACATAAAACTTTTTTTTTTTTTTTTCTAAACACAAAACTTTTTTTAAAACTAAACTTAAAACTTTTTTTAAAACTAAACTTAAAACTTTTCCCTAAACACAAAAATAATTTACTCAATATAAAACTTTTTTTCTTTAAAATAACTTTTTTTTTATTCAATACATTTTTTTTGCTAAACATAAAACTTCTTTCTAAACACAAAACTTTTTTTTAAACTAAACTTAAAACTTTTCCCTAAACACAAAAATAATTTACCCAATATAAAACTTTTTTTTTCCCTTAACATATTTTTTTTTTTTTTTACTGAATACATTTTTATACTAAACATAAAACTTTTTTTAAAACCAAACTAAAAACTTTTTCCTAAACACAAAAATAATTTATTCAATATAAATTTTTTTTCCCAATTCATATCTTTTTTACTAAACATTTTTTTTTCTAATACACAAAAAAAAAATAATTTTACTCAAGATAATTTTTTATAAAACCATAACTTTTTCCTAAGCATAAAAATATTTTTTCCAGAGTACAAAACTTTTTTTTTACATAATAAAAAAACTTTTTCTTAAACATAAAAAACATTTTTTCCCCTAAACTTAAAAAAATTTATTTTCTTAAATAAATTTTTTTCTAAAACATACAAATATTTTTTCCGAAAACATTTTTCTTTTTTCTAAAACACAAAAATATTTTTTCATAAAATATTTTTTTCCAAAACATTATTTCTTTTTATAAAACGTAATATTTTCTAAGCATAAAATTTCTTATTATTTTTAACATAAATCGCTTTTTCCTAAACATAATTTTTTACATAAATCGCTTTTTCCTAAACATAATTTTTTAATCTCCAAACATAATTTAATAATCTCCTGAACACATAAAATTTTTATATTGTAAAATATTTATGCGTGCATCTATTTGTGTATTTTTTTTTTCATTTTGTAAGTCTGAAAACTTTTAGAATAACTTTTCTAAATTTTTCTTGAGAAAAGAAATTTTTTTAAAAAGAATGCCCATAAAAAAACAACAAAAAAAATTATGTGTTCAGGAGATTATTAAATTATGTTTGGAGATTAAAAAATTATGTTTAGGAAAAAGCGATTTATGTAAAAAATTATGTTTAGGAAAAAGCGATTTATGTTAAAAATAATAAGAAATTTTAAGCTTAGAAAATATTACGTTTTATAAAAAGAAATAATGTTTTGGAAAAAAATATTTTATGAAAAAATATTTTTGTGTTTTAGAAAAAAGAAAAATGTTTTCGAAAAAATATTTGTATGTTTTAGAAAAAAATTTATTTAAGAAAATAAATTTTTTTAAGTTTAGGGGAAAAAATGTTTTTTATGTTTAAGAAAAAGTTTTTTTATTATGTAAAAAAAAAAAGTTTTGTACTCTGGAAAAAATATTTTTATGCTTAGGAAAAAGTTATGGTTTTATAAAAAATTATCTTGAGTAAAATTATTTTTTTTTGTGTATTAGAAAAAAAAAATGTTTAGTAAAAAAGATATGAATTGGGAAAAAAAATTTATATTGAATAAATTATTTTTGTGTTTAGGAAAAAGTTTTTAGTTTGGTTTTTAAAAAAGTTTTATGTTTAGTATAAAAATGTATTCAGTAAAAAAAAAAATTATGTTAAGGGAAAAAAAAGTTTTATATTGGGTAAATTATTTTTGTGTTTAGGGAAAAGTTTTAAGTTTAGTTTAAAAAAAAAAGTTTTGTGTTTAGAAAGAAGTTTTATGTTTAGCAAAAAAATGTATTGAATAAAAAAAAAAAAAAAGTTATTTTAAAGAAAAAAAGTTTTATATTGAGTAAATTATTTTTGTGTTTAGGGAAAAGTTTTAAGTTTAGTTTTAAAAAAAGTTTTATGTTTAGTATAAAAATGTATTCAGTAAAAAAAAAAATCATGTTAAGGGAAAAAAAAACGTTTTATATTGGGTAAATTATTTTTGTGTTTAAGGAAAAGTTTTAAGTTTAGTTTAAAAAAAAGTTTTGTGTTTAGAAAGAAGTTTTATGTTTAGCAAAAAAAATGTATTGAATAAAAAAAAAAAAAAGTTATTTTAAAGAAAAAAAGTTTTATATTGAGTAAATTATTTTTGTGTTTAGGGAAAAGTTTTAAGTTTAGTTTTAAAAAAAGTTTTAAGTTTAGTTTTAAAAAAAGTTTTGTGTTTAGAAAAAAAAAAAAGTTTTATGTTTAGCAAAAAATGTATTGAGTTGAGTAAATTATTTTTGTGTTTAGGGAAAAGTTTTAAGTTTAGTTTTAAAAAAAAGTTTTAAGTTTAGTTTTTAAAAAAGTTTTAAGTTTAGTTTTAAAAAAGATTCATGTTTAGCAAAAAATGTATTGAATAAAAAAAAAAAAAGTTATTTTAAGGAAAAATTATGTTTCATTAAAAAACACCTTCAGTAAAAGAGAGAGAGAAAAAAAAAGTTTTATGTTTAGTAAAAAATGTATTCAGTAAAAAAAGTTATGTTAAGGAAAAAAAAATTATGTTTCATTAAAAAATACGTTCAGTAAAAGAAAAAAAAAGTTATGTAATGGAAAGAAAAAAGTTTTGTGTTTTATAAAAAAAAATGTGTTCTGTTAAAAAATGTTTGAGTTTTGTAAAAAAAGAGTTTCAGTTTAGTGAAAAAAGAGAGTGGGTTCAATTCAAGGTGACATCATGCAAGAAAACATCCAGTTGAAAAAATGTTACATGCACTGTTAAAAAATATTTGATGAAGGCTAGAGATTATACTTTTTTACAATGAAACTATTTATTAATCATTCAAAATAATGAATTATACAAATCAAATAAACATGCTATATTGCATTGTATACAATTCTAATTTCAAAATGTTTTGTAATGTCCAACTAAACGCTTGTTCAGTAAAATCTTCAAACGAGTTAAAAATTTTTATAAAAGCTTTCTGAACATGTAGAGGTATGTTTTGATTCGTTAATTCCAGTACAGTTTTTGAACGGAAGAAAGGGGTGGCAGTCTCTAAGTCACTGTCCTGTATCTTACGGCATACATCCACTTGAACGGCTGCATACCATTTTATTGACTTTTTCACTTGCATTTGATAGTTTAATTCATTTATAGTATCCGACAGAACACTATTAAAGAATGAACGAAAGTCTTTGTGATTCACTCCAGTCGAGTCAATAATAGTTTTAGTAAAAATATTTTGTGTATTTTGTCTTTTAAAAAAAATGTTTTACTTTTTCAAATAATGATTTTTTTGAAAAGGGTGATTTCACAGCTTTAGGTAGAACCTTGTGGAAAGCATCACAATGTTGCAATAAATCCAACTGACGATCAAACATTTCGCTACACTTTGTACATGAGTGTTGTTTTCGAATTTTATGAATCTTCTTATGTTGCATTAAATCGCACTTTCTTGTAAACATTTCATTGCAATCTATACAATGAGGACGAACCATATCCTTTGGCAAAGAATTCAGGGTGAAGCCAGCATCCCTCGATGAATTTGGAAAATCGTTCTTTTCTTTTCTGTCATCTAAGTCTTTAGAAGCTCTCTTTCGCTTTATTTGTTCATCAGAACTAATCTTTAAAAAGCGTTTCATTTTTAAAACTACTCAAAAAAAGTACAAAAACACTAAATTACAAACGAAATAATTTTCACCAAAAAAAAAAAAAAATGGCCTATGAATAGTTGATATTCAGAAACACGATGCAACACACAGCATGAAAATCCAAGCAACTGATCCATACAACTGTTGCCAGATGCTGCATGAGAAACTTTTTTCATTACCGGTTACAGTTAATCCTAATCCAAACAACTCAACTTTACACTTGGTTACAGTTAAACACTATCTAGAACCGAAAGAACAACTCAACTCTACAATCGGTTGCAGATAAAACTATTAAATGTGTTCTAACATGAAAGTATGACGTCATGGACCACGTGATCACTAAAACGAAACGATCACTTTCAAATGAATATTAATTACATCTTAATTAATTATAATCTTAATTAATTAAATTAAAATTAACAACTCAACATTTATCCTCGTTATCCTATACGATAAAATCACGTGACCTCCATTTTTCCAACCCCCTCTTTTGATTGACAGGTAGACACGCCCACAAAAACAACTCAACCCACCCTCGTCTAACAAGACGCTCTCAGCCAAAAAACAACTCAACCCACCCTCGTCTAACAAGACGCTCTCAGCCAAAAATAACTCAACCGACCCTCGTCTAACAAGACGTCATCCTGATGACGTCACTTCCGGTTTAGGCCACGCCCCCCTGTGACGTCACTTCCGCCGCACATACGGGGGCTTACTACTTATGCAGAAACCATTTTATTTATTTTTATTTCAAATAATAACTTAATACAACGAATTGATTTTAATTAATTTTTTGATGTTATGTAAAACAGAAACTTCGCAAAACCGGCATATCACAGGTTTTATTTATTATTATTATTTTTTATTATTATTATCAACTTTTTTTTTTTTTTTTTTTTTTTTTTTTTTTTTTTTTTTTTTTTTTACAATGACATCATTTACACCTTCAGAAACACTCATCTTTTCCAAAATAAAAGCGTGATATATGCAATTAATTAAAAAAAATTTTAGTTTCCCAAAATATTTATTATAATTAAATAAAAATGGCACAATTTATAGAAATAGTTTTATTTGTGTACACCTTTAAATAAACAGAAGTTCAGTTTATTTAGATACAGGAATAAAAATCAGTGAATATGACATCATCATTGACTTAGCTATAGCAATGTATATTATATACATGGAACAAATTTATCTGGTTTCTGAATGACGACATTTTCTCCAACAACAAAATTTAGCTTTAGATATTATATTTTATTAAAGTTAATTTTCTGTTATTTTATTTACATAATACTTAATAATATTACTCAGTTAATAATCTGTGTATTGTACCGCGATTAGTGAATAATTATGTGCAATCATTTTATTAGGATTAAATTTTATAAAAACCATTATTTTTTTCTTTGAAATGCGATTACACATTCACAAATGAGATTAAGCTCCTGAGTGATGGAAAGTAATATAGCAAAATAAATTTTTATTATAATTAGAAAAGCTTAACCTGTTGCCACTGTTTTTAAGAAATGTCATGAAAAAGTTTTAAAATTAAAAATAAAATATATAAACTAATTAAATTAGCTAGAGTGGGCACATCGATGTGCCCACTATAGCCATTATTTTTTTAAATGAAAGCTGTTCGTGTGTAGATCTACAACGAACAGCTTTCATTTAAAAAAATAATTATAAAAATTGGGGCAGTAGAAAGCTCAGGGCTGATGACTAAAATAACAGCCAGGTCTTTTAAATATATAGATTCTTGAGGAGTTCAAAAAATAGTTTATTATCTTTTCCAACGTGTTTTAAAATTTTCTTTATACGGAAATATAAATTTACATAAAGAATCGAAATAAAAGTTCTGGATACTTTCAATTTTTATTATACAGGATTTAAGACATATACTTACCTGTCCGCATCAGTGTATCTATTTCCTGTTCTTGAATCAAATTTAAAATATTTTTTCCACTCTTTTTTATAATGGAATGTTTTGATATATAGTTGAATAAAATGTAGAGAATATTGTTTTACTTTTAAATAGGAAGGCGGCAGCACAGATAATCACGTTATCGATTCACGGGTGAAAATCTAGTATTAGTTAAATCTCGATTCGCATGTCATCACGCAATCGGGCTGGTAAGTCATATCTTGGTTATAAAGACTGAACGCTCGATTTTAGCAGTTGACTGATATGTTTCTCCTCTCAATCCTCTATGTTTTCATACTTATGTATGCAAGAACGGCCGGCTTTCTTTACGGATACTTCAGTTTTTCAAACTTTTAAATTAATAATTGAGGATTTTACATTTATACATACTTATACTAAACAAAATAGATATTGCTATCCAACGTACACTTAATTCATAAGATAAAAATTATGTAAAAGATAGAAAATTTTGCTTCTGCCGTGCTTTTCCAAATTTAAATTTAATTTCGAAGCTATAGCACATTGATTAATTCCTACCTTTTTATATTTTTGAAAATTTTACTCCTGATGATGGTTTTAAACATTAAACCGAAACATTTAGATTTATTTTATATGTCTATTTATTTTAGATCATCTTTTAATCTATTTATATGGTGTACTTAGGATAGCAACACCTATTTTATTTAATAATGAATAGTAATGTTTCAAAACAACTTCAAATAAAATTCCTGGCGTCACCTTTGATCAACATTAGAGCTCATTTTTAGATTTACATCCTTGACATTCTCAATTAATATTGTTTTTTAAAAAAGAGATATTTTTTATATAATATCAAAGAAACGTTTTTTTTTTCTGAAATTATTTAACAATGCATCAAAATTTTACTTTATAAAGGGTTGAAGTGAAAAAGCTTCTTTAACATACCTTAAATTAATTTAAATTGCTCAAGGCTTTTCGAAAGAAATTAGTCTTTCTTCGCCAAGCGCAAAAAGACGTGCATCTACTACGAATGTAACGACCTTTATAAAAGATGTGGACTTTCAACAAGATCACAGCTTTTCATTTACATAAAAGAAATAAAAGTATTCACTACCAACCACTTTTATTCACATGTAAATATTAATGACATAATTTGCTCAATTTTACTTAAAAAAAGAGAGAATTTTGCGGGTTAAGAAGTTGGAAATGAGAATCCGATTTTTTGTTTAAATAATTAATCTCAGTGACAAAACCGATAGATAAAAATATGTCTTTGTTGTTACAGAGAATGTGTGCATTAAGTAGATATTTTAATGATCGCGTAAAAGAAATGTCTTTTCATAATATTAAGTATAAATCCATATTTGCGATATATTTGAAAAGAAATCATTTATTTCAGTTGCAATTTTTTTTAATGTTTAATTTTTTTTTCTATTTTTGTTCCATTATTTACAAATTCTAGGAAGGAAAATAATCTGGTTCAATCTAAAATGACTTATTTAGTATCATCAATATCAAAAATGTATTAATAAGCCATATAATAAAAGTTGAAAATGACCTTTTAGTGAAGGATTAATTATGCTATTTATTTGAGATTACAATTAAAAAACAATCAATGTGTTTTCGAAAAATTAAGCATACATATTTTTGTCGAATAAAATTAGTGTGTTTTTAATATAATACTATAAAATATACAGGTCGCTGTCATTACACACACACACACACACACACACACACACAAAAAAAAAAAAAAAAAAAAAAAAAAAAAAAAAAAATTTGCATATTTTAATTGTACACTTTTTTATTCGATATTCTCTATATTCGTTTCACTAATTAGATATCTCAAGGCACGAAAAAGTAAAAAGTTGCAATAATGTATTGAATGCGATACTTTAAGCCAAAAACTTCTTAATTAAAGATATCATAAAAAATAAATAGAATTATTTAAATAGCATTAATTAACATCTTAATTTGAAATAATGAATAAAATCAACTTAAAAAGTTTCCAGAACGTAAGATAGAACGGATTAATGTAATGAACTGAAAAAAAATGGTGGTGTTTTTCAATGTTAGCCTTTAAAATATAATCTGATTAGCATTTTAAAAAATGAAAGAAAAACTGTTTCATTGTTTATTTGCACTGTAAGAAACTAGGAAATACTTCAAAAGATGAATCGGAAAATAACATCTTGAATTTGTACAATTTAGAAATATTTTTTAGTTACTGTTGATAAAAAAATTTCTTTAATAATGCTATTTTAAATCTTAAAACTAGTTAATAAAAGGCAATTTGATAATTACAAAAAAGTGTAATTAATTAATTGATAGAACGGAGGATGTTAAGATTAGATTTTTAAAAATATTCGATTCAAAAACGAAAAAATGGCATTCGATTAATTAGCATATAATAGAAAAAAAAGAAAAATACGTGACATTTTTCTAAATTAGGTGACATCACATTATAGCTAATACCCCACTAAGAGTAATCTTAAGATTATCTGAAGAAATTACCTCTTTCTACAGAAATATTACTGAAATCTGAAGACATTTTTCAGATTTAACTTTCTCTTTAAAATAGCTGCAGATTTTTTAAAGATATTCTTACAAATACCTGCAGAATGGGCAAAATACCCTCAGATTGCCTCCAGATTTTTGGGCCAAAAGCCTACAGATTTTTTTAGTGGGGTAGTTACCCAAAAAGGAAATCTTGTTAAATATCAATTAAGTTTATTCTTTGACTTTCAATACTAAGAAATATTTTGAAAGATCTTTATTTACCATTTTATCAACATAGTTCTCTATATCTGTCAAGGACAAATATGAACAATGAGAAGCTTGAAGCATTAAACTTGTCTTAAAATTTTAGTTACAATTCAGAAAATATATTTCAGTCGCTCATTTTTTTTTATTCGAAATATTTATATTAATTAATTTATTTATTTATTAAGAAATGTGAAAGAATTTCCGACCAAAATGTTTTTCTTTACGCAATTTAAATACTTTCATTATGATTCCATCATGTTTAGTTCTTTAGGAACAAATGCAAATGCACGTATGTGTAGTTATGATAATTTGATATTGCTTCTATTTTTTTTCACTTTATATTTCGTAACACAACACTTAAACCACGTCAGATATGAAAACTTTAAAACTTATTTTCTATCTGATATATATTAAAGCTTCAAAATTCGTCATCGCAGTTGCAAAATTAAATTTCAGTCTATACCCATCGTGAGGCAATTAAAAATATGAAATTATGTGCATTAGTTCTTAAGGTTCTTGTGTTGTGCTTTGACGCTCAAAAAAATTCTGTAACAGAGCCACACACTCGCCGAGATACATTTTTTTTCAAAATCAGATCGTAAAATCAATTTTGTGTCAAATAAGTTAATACATTCTAGTACATATAAATACACCAAAACACAGAAGTTGAAAATTTTCAAGAATTCAATATTTTCTTCTTTGAAGACAGAGGAAAGTAAAAACGATAAAAAATATTAAAATTTACTGTCTTAAAATAAATTGATAATAAAAATATTAGAATTAAAAAATGAACTCAAATCAAAACATGGGAAAAAATTAATCCAGCCTAAACAAGACATTATAAAAAATAATCACAACATAAACATGAACGCCGAATTTGACCTACTCACATTATGTCTGTGAAAAAAAAAAATTAATAATATTTCTCAAATAAAATATTATTTTATTTGTGTTAGTGAAAGGCCTTCCTTTGTAAATGGTATATTTGAAGTTAATATTTTATTTATTAAATGTACTTCAAAGCAAACAATTTTAATAAAACAAACATTTTATTAGCAAATTCATTTAACAGTACCGGAAACCAACTAAGGAAAATGGGTGAATTGTATCGATTTAAATTAATTAAAATAATTTCAATTTACAGTCATGATTACGTATTGAGTATTCCCTTCCAAAATGATACATTTCAAACACAAAGTTAATTAGAAAGATAATCAGTTTAATTAATATTCGTTTTACTGAACGCACAATGAATTCCAATAATACAAACTTCATGAGAGATCTTAGGCATGTAATATTTAAATAATCCTTTCAGAACTTTATTCCAAAAGCGCATTAGGCAATGACCAATCATTTGTTGTTAAGGATTTAAAATAATTACTGATTTGTTAATCTTTTTCGATGTTAATGTTATGAATATTTAATCTTCGTTTCGTTAAAATATTTAATTAAATTCTCATGTTTATTTCTGGGAATTTTAAAAACATGATTTTAGAATGTGTTGAGTTTTGGATGTTCTGTAAATATCTGTTTGAATTCTGTAAATTGTAACTTAGAATTAAAGATTTATGGATGATGAGTATCAGAGTTGTTTAACCCTTTCATGCATGACTTATTATTTATTATTAATTTTAAAAATCAAACAATTTTTTTGTGATAAAAGAGAACCCATTAATATGTTTTTTTTTTATTATCGTGCATCATAAAAGTTATTATCTGTGCTCAAAACAAATCTCTGTAAATGGATGCTGTTTTTTTTTTCTTTAGAAAGCAATATTTATCTGTACTGATGCTAGGCCCATATGGGTGAAAGGATTAACTTGTGAACCGCAAATGACCATTAATTTTTTATATTGATTTCTTATAATTATTTGTAAATAATTATGCGTGTATTTTTTTCTAAAAAGTCCAATGGAACTATTCGAATCCAACCGATTTCGAGATATCAGCATTTGAAGTTTGAAAGAATAAATAGATAAATTGACAATCAGGTATATAAATTGTTCGCAAGCTAAAAATTTCTATGCATTGTTTTTGATCCTTCGGCCCAAACCTTTTCCCAAGCAAAATACTTTCACCCACACATTGAGGATTATTTCCCCTTTTATAGACTGGCAGTTCACCATCTACGAAGTTTTCACGTACGGCTGCATTCACGCCTGTCAATTTATTTATTTATTCATTCACACTTCATGTGCTGATATCGAAAACGATTGGATTCGGACTGGTAATTCCATTGCACTTTTTAATGTACATGACAAGATCTTTCTTTTGATACTACACTCGACCAAATGCACAACTTGCATCTGGGAACGTTTCCTAGTTAATTTAAATACCAGAGAAACAAATTTGATGTTTTTATAGAGTACTAGTAATTGTTCATTCTGAAAAGCTTAAATATCCGCCTGATTCAGATTCCTTACATCATTGGGGAACCGGGATCTTTTCGTTGTCCATCTTACCCATATCTTGGGGTAAAATGCCGAAATATTGCATTAGATAAAAAAAAAACGATGCTTTGTATAATATCTATAAAATGGAATATGTTTTAAATTATTAAATAACAGTGTAAACTTTAACAAGAAATCAATGATTAGCAAATAGAATCAACAGGTGATTTTAAAATAATTAAACAAAAACTACGGCAACTTTACCCAATTTACCCTAAATTGAAACTTTTACGAATTTTCTACAATAAATATAAATTGAAAATAGTGCGTTAAACTTGGAAAATGAAGTGCGTTCTTACTGTACCTTGTTTTATAAATATTCTTGAAGTAATTGTTGCACTCTTATGCAAAAGGAGAAGAATTCAAAATTTACGGCGATTATATATATATTAATTGGAGGATATTTCAACTACGTTATGATCATGTGATCAAAGATAACACTTTTCGCGTAAAAAAAAGTTAGACGCAATGTAAATCCCTACTGGCCAATGAAACAGTTAATGGGGAAAGCAGTAGCAGCCTCCCTGCTTATCATTTATAAGTTCTTTGGGTAAATTACAGGTACCACGTGACCTTTTACAACCTCGAACGCAGATTTGGAATATCCTCCATTCTGCAATACGGAAATACAGTGCCGGCGAAAAAAATAAAATATCTTGACACTCACTGAAAAAAAGAGAAGTTTGTGACAGGTGGTCCTTACTAACACATTCATTAACATTTTTTCCCGCGGTTGTTATAGTTGGCATGAACAGTGTATCACGTTAAAAAAAATATATATATATCGCACCTGGCTGAAGCCTTTCTCGATCTTTTATTGAACCTATATTTGGGTTTGGAGTACTGCCATGTGGTAGTTGGTCTTGCATTTTTTAGAACATAGATAGCTTGCCCTGATGCTTGTATATCTAAGACTTTACAACGAAGAGGAAAGCGTAGTACTCAGGGGCCTCGCTAAGGGGGGGATGGGGGGAGCCTCCCCCCCAAAAACATTTGTGAATGTTGTTACACTTGGCAAATTCACAAACTTAGTTGGCAAATTTTCCTTAAAATTTTAATAAAAATTATAATATATTTTCAATTTTTGATAGAATTGGCAAAAATTACCAAACTAATTGGGAATATTATTAAACTTTTAACAAATAAGGGCTGTAATTCCTTTTCAAATTGTGGTAAGTTGGAAAAATTGTAAAATGAGTTGGCAAATATTGAAATTTGACTTGGCAATTTTAGATCCTCTCCCCTCCCAATAAAAAGTCTTAGCGATGGCCCTGGTAGTACTACGTAAAAAGCAACAATTTTAAGCTTTTTTGCGTTGAATATGTGTACCAGAAGAAGTTTTTTTTTTTTGTAATAAAATGAATTTTTAAAAAATCCCTCTTTTCGAACCATTACCAGAACTAGCAAATAAATAAGAGGAGAATTCTAAATCATGTTAAGTTGCAAAGTCCAACACTTCACTAAACAACGTGGACTAGAAACTATCGAATGTTTCTTCTACTTAAAATGGGAAAAATAAAATAAAACATTTGATTGTGGATTAAATGTCAAGGGTTTTTTTTTCGGTCACTATAATATGACTTTTGTAGGACGTAATTACCATCCCAACCTAGAATAGATATCATTGAATTAATGACAAAGTGTAAGAATTAACAGAATGTAAAAAAAAAAAAAAAAAAAAATTAATATGTTTTTAAATTTTTATTCAATTTTCATAAATTTTTAAATAACTCCATCTGCATTGATTCTATATATTAAATTTCGAACTATTCGGTTGCGCTGTTACACACAGACAGACAAACAGATACATTAGACGACAATTATAGATTCTTTGTATCTACATAATTACGAATGCACCTACAAAGAATTGAAAATCTGCAAGGAAAGGATCGCATCTAAGAGTATTGCGATTTTAATTTACAAAACAATATTTTTTAAATCAGAATTTTATGCAATTTCTTTGCTTTTCTTTTTTTTTTTTTTTTTTTTTTTTTTTGAAGTGAAAACTTCTTTAGCGGCGCTGAGCACTTTTTGTATGGGTAAAAACTTCCAAACTTGCGTCAGGGTCACGTGATGCTGATCGAAAAAGCGTAAGATCGAGGGGAAGGGAGAGGAACTAGTATCTCCCACTCTTCCTACCGTGCCTGAGTGTGCTGCTCCGTTTAGGCGGCACAGGGCGCTTGCGCGAATGTCCGTGTGTGTTTTTTTAAGTTATAATTGTAATTAAGTTTAACAACTTATACTGTTAATAGATGGAATAAAACGTTATGAAAGAAAAAGTATGACATTGTGCATTGATTATGCTGCAGTTTCCAACTATTTTTTTTCTTTTTTTTTATTGTATTTAAATAATAACAACATAAATTGATACCAAATGGAATAAAAAGTTAAGAAAGAAAAAACATGACATTGCACATCAATTATGCTGCACTTTCCAACCATTTTTTTCAATTCCTTAAATTTTCAATTGTATTTAAAGTTTAACAACTTGCATTGTTATCAAATTGAATAAAAAGTTAAGAAAGAAAAGACATGACATTGCTCATCGATTATACTACACTTTTCAACCAATTTTTAAAATTAAAATTGTATTTAAAGTTTAGCAACATATACTGTTACCAGAAGAAATAAAATGTTAAGAAAGAAAAAATATGACATTGTGCATCAATTATGCTGCACTTTCCAACCACTTTTTTCAGTTTTTTTTAATTTTTGATTGTATTTAAATAGTAACAACATAAATTGATACCAAATGGTATAAAAAGTTAAGAAAGAAAAACATGACATTGCACATCGATTATGCTGCACTTTTAAACCTTTTATATATATATATATATATATATATATTCAATTGTTTTTAAAGTTTAACAACTTATATTGTTATCAAGTGGAATAAAATGATAAGAAAGAAAAGACATGATATTGTACATTGATTATGCAGTACTTTCCAACCAATTTTAAAAATTGTAATTGTATTTAAACCTTAACAACTTATACTGTTACCAGAGGGAATAAAATGTTAAGAAAGAAAAAGTATGACATCGCGCATTGATTACATTGCACTTTCCAACCATTTTTCTCTCTTTTTTTTAAAAATTTTGATTGTATTTAAATAGTAACAACATAAATTGATACTAAATGGAATAAAAAGTTAAGAAAGAAAAAACATGACATTGCACATCAATTATGCTACATTTCAAAACCATTTTTAAAAATTTTATTTTTTATTGTATTTAAATAATAACAACATAAATTGATACCAAATGGAATAAAAAGTTAAGAAAGAAAAAACATGACATTGCACATCAATTATGCTGCACTTTCCAACCATTTTTTTCAATTCCTTAAATTTTCAATTGTATTTAAAGTTTAACAACTTACATTGTTATCAAATTGAATAAAAAGTTAAGAAAGAAAAGACATGACATTGCTCATCGATTATACTACACTTTTCAACCAATTTTTAAAATTATAATTGTATTTAAAGTTTAACAACATATACTGTTACCAGAAGGAATAAAATGTAAAGAAAGAAAAAAATATGACATTGTGCATCAATTATGCTGCACTTTCCAACCACTTTTTTCAGTTTTTTTTAATTTTTGATTGTATTTAAATAGTAACAACATAAATTGATACCAAATGGTATAAAAAGTTAAGAAAGAAAAACATGACATTGCACATCGATTATGCTGCACTTTTAAACCTTTTTTTTTATACATTTTCAATTGTTTTTAAAGTTTAACAACTTATATTGTTATCAAATGGAATAAAATGATAAGAAAGAAAAGACATGATATTGTACATTGATTATGCAGTACTTTCCAACCAATTTTAAAAATTGTAATTGTATTTAAACCTTAACAACTTATACTGTTACCAGAGGAGATAAAATGTTAAGAAAGAAAAAGTATGACATCGCGCATTGATTACATTGCACTTTCCAACCATTTTTCTCTCTTTTTCTTTAAATTTTTGATTGTATTTAAATAGTAACAACATAAATTGATACCAGATGGAATAAAAAGTTAAGAAAGAAAAAACATGACATTGCACATCAATTATGCTACATTTCAAAACCATTTTTAAAAATTTTAATTGTATTTAAAGTTTAACAAAATATACTGTTACCAGATGGAATAAAAAGTTAAGAAAGAAAAATCATGATATTGTGCATCGATTATGCTGCACTTTCCAACCATTTTTTAAAAAATTGTATTTAAAGTTTAACAACTTATATTGTTTGATTACTATTCAATTTTTTGAAAGTTTCAGAAGATACGGTCGTCCAGCAGCAGGAGTAGCTATTTATAAAAGGTTGTTTGATGTAATGGGCATATATTTCCGCAATTCATATGAATGTGCATGTGAGGTACACCAGTATGTTTAGTAGTAATGTTTTTGATATCAGTGATATATGTGTTTGTTGTTGCCACTCTGAAAATGAAAAACTAATTGTATTGGTTGTCATTTATATTTCACCGGATAAGTCTTTAAGTGCAAATGAGAATTTTTGTATGAAAATGTATTTATTTGTTCTAAAGAGGCTTCTGCATTACTTCAAGTTAGAATTGGAAAGAGATTTGATGATTTGCCGATGATTTTGAGTAGGGATTTCAACATCAACTTTGTGGATGATGAAAATCTACAATTAATTGAATTTTTAAATAGAAAATTTGATTTAACAATGACCAACCATCGCAATCTTAGCACAGAGAGATAAAAAATTACAATTGATGCAGTCATTACAAGATATTTAAATAGAATTGAATCAAAATTGTTTGCTATATATTTTAGTTACCATAAACCTATAATATCAAATCTAGAACATAATGATAATAATGATGATGATGATGATGGAAGAATTGTTGAAATGGGGATGAAAATTCATAAGTTTTATGGGTATTTATTTTAAAGAATACCAACTGACGATATTTCATATTTCATGCATTTGTAAATTTATGTTTTAAGCAATAGATTGCAATTTTTGTATGTAAAATAATATGCATTATTTTTCATGTACAATAGCGCATTAAATGAAAATTGTAATATAATTTTTGTAGCAGTAGTTTATAATAATGAATAAAAAACACTTCATTTAAAAGTATTTTCTGCACAATAAAATATGTCCAGATGACTAAAAAAATACACACATAATTGTTCAAGTTTTCACTTCTGTCGGCACTCCTGGAGTGCCTTTTTTTTTTTTTTTTGTAAGAATTTAATTATTTATGCTACATAATATACACTTATATTGGTATCTGAGATTGATATAAGAGAAGATTACATCGTCAACCCTCAAAAATAAATGTTGACAATGCATAATTAAGATTTAAAAAAATGTTGTAATTGCATGCCAGCGAATTAAATTTACTTTCACAATGAATAAAAGCTTGAACATTTAAAATTTCATCAACGCGTACCTAAAGACAGACGGACAGTCAGACGCACCCCAAAAAAACTATAGAAAATGTGTATTTATATAATTATGAAAACACCTGAAAAGAATTTAATATCTGTAATACGATGATCTTATCTAAAAGTATTACGGTTTTAGTTTACAAAACAATATTTTTTTATTTATCATAATTTTGTACAATTCTTATAACATTTTTAGTGAGAATTTAATAATTTATGCTTCTCAATATATATTAATATTAATATCCCAGGTTGATAGAAAAGAACATTACATCGTCGACCCTGAAAATGAATACTAACGATGTATATTTTATGAAAAAGTGTCGTAATTGCACTCAAGAGAATTGACTTTCCTTTCACAGTGAATAAAATTGTGAATATTTAAAATTTCATCAACGTGCACATTATAATTCTCTTAACATAATTTTTTTGATTTTGGAAAATATTTGTTGGACAATGTAAAAGCATTTAATTTAAATTAAACTTTTTAAGAATAATTACTCTTTAATACAGTTAAGTAAATCATTGAAATAATTAAATTTGATGAAATATTCTCCAATAGTTAATTTCTTCTCAATTCATTGTAATGAAACATTTTAGGAGGAATAATAATTAAAGGAATTAAATTTAAGTACAAATATCTCAATATATAATTTAATGCGATTATAAAAAATATTAATAACAGTAAGGAATTTGACAGAAAAAAATTTGTAAAAGTCATACTTAATTAGAAAGTCCATATTATAAATATTCAATTAAATAGGAAAATTAAAACATTGAAGACTGTTTTAACATTTTTATGAGAGTGACAAAATAAAATGACTGTGATTTGCATTTTATATGTATTGAAAGTAACAGGAATCTTAAAAAAATAATTTATTATCAGATCACATCACTTATAGCTTTAGTTTTTAGCAGGTTGACTGCCAACTACGAGATAACTGGTAGATTGCGTTTTTTCTTTCTAGGACGCCAACTACGAGTTATCTCATACTGTGTTTACGCGCGCTTTTTGCTCAGCTACGATTAAACTCGCAATATATCACTGTTAATATTGATAGATGGTTTCTGGGAAAAGAAAAATCCCTGTCGGCTGGGCCTATAGGCGGAGGTAGATTTCGAAAAGTGCTCATTTCAAAAAATATATATATATATATATATATATATATATATATATATATATATATATATATATATATATATGATTAGAGCTAAACCCAGTTTAATAACTTCATTTGGCCCTTTATAAAAAAAATTTAATTTCATTTTCTGCAAAAACTGGTTTTATCAGAATCATCTTAAGAAAAATTCAGCTCAAATGCCCATTTTGACAACATATTTTGAAATAAATTCTGAATTTATTAAAAAATTGACCAAAACAGTACATTATACAGTTCCTAAATAACAAAAAACTGTCAGTTGAATGCGTTTGAGAAAAAAATTGAATTTAAAAATGAGTCATAAAATAACCAATTTGTTGTTTGAATACATCCTTCATTCTTTAATCAAGATTGCTTCGGAAAATTTTGTGCGAAATACTCACTTTGAGAGCATTTTAAAAAATATATTCTATCTTTATCAAAAAACCGGCCAATGCGTCACAGTATATAGTTCCTAAATAAGAGGATCTGTAAATTGGATGCGTTTGAGAGCGAAAATGGACTTTAAAACGAGTCATAAAAAACGCAATTTGCTATGTGAAAATTTCCTTAAATTTTCAAATCACGAAGACTTCGGGAAATTCTGTTCAAAATACCCTTTTTGGTAGCCTTTTTTGAAATATATTCCGTCTTTATCAAACAATTGACCAATGCATCACATTATAAAGTTCTTAAATAAGAGGATCTGTAAATTGGATACCTTTGAGAACAAAAATAGATTTAAAAACGAGTCAGAAAAAACGCAATTTCTTATTTCAATACTTCCTTAAATTTTCAGTCCCGATGACTTTGGTTAATTCTGTTCAAAATACCCTTTCTGGTAGTCTTTTTTGAAATATATTCTGTCTTTATCAGAAAATTGACCAATGCGTCACTTTATACAGTTTCTAAATAAGAGGATCTACCATTTGGATGCGTTTAAAATCAAAAATGAATTTAAAAATAAGTCAGAAAAAAACGCAATTTCTTATTTGAACACTTCCTTAAATTTTCAGTCACGATGATTTCGGAAAATTCTGTTCAAAATCCCCTTTTTGGTGGCCTTTTTTGAAATATATTCCGTCTTTATCAAAAAATTGACCAATGCATCACATTATATAGTTCTTAAATAAGAGGATCTGTAAATTGGATGCTTTTGAGAACAAAAATGGATTTAAAAACGAGTCAGAAAAAAACGCAATTTCTTATTTGAATACTTCCTTAAATTTTCAGTCCCGATGACTTTGGGAAATTCTGTTCAAAATACCCTTTCTGGTAGCCTTTTTTGAAATATATTCTGTCTTTATCAGAAAATTTACCAATGCGCCACTTTATACAGTTTCTAAATAAGAGGATCTGCCATTTGGATACGTTTAAAATCAAAAATGAATTTAAAAATGAGTCAGAATATAAGCAGTTTGGATTTGAGGTTTTTTCTATAACTCCTATTTTTGTTTAATTTCTTTTTGCTATATGAATTGGTCCTATGAAAAACTTGTCAATATAAAAGTTGTAGATATTTTTGAGAAGATGTAAAATAGATTTAATCAGATTTGATATCTTAAAAATTGACGGAGTTATGGATTTTTGTCTTTTTTCACCGCCCTTTTTCTTTTCGTTTTTAATTTTTTTCATCGGTAAAAGTTGGTCCTATCAAAAACTTGTAAATACAAAAGTTTTAGATAATTTTAAGAACATTTACAAAAATTTTAGTTGGACTTGATATCTTGAAAATTGACGAAGTTATGAATTTTTTTCTCTCAAAAACCCTGTTTTTTTTTGCCCCTTGAGCCCACTTCTAAATTTATCAAAAATCTGTTATGCATAAACTTTTGGCCTATTATTAAGAAGTAATATAAACTTTAAACCGATTCGATATCTACTTTAATTAAGAAGTAAAGACGTTTTTTCGGTTTTCACAAAAACGCCCCCTATTCCGACCCCCTTAGTCCGATTTTGCCCATTAACGAACTTAGCCGAGATTTTATCCCCTTTGATTTTATGTACCAGTTTGGTGGAGATTGGTGAAGAATTATAGAAGTTATCGTGTCCATAAAAAAGTGATATATATATATATATATATATATATGTGGGATTAAAGAATAAAGTATTCAGCAATAAAATATAATAAACTCAATGATTTAATGAACGTGATATCCAAAAATGAGACTCCTGTGATGATGCGTGGAAAGAACGAGGTGTTCTATAGATTTCGGCGATGGCGAGTTTGATGGATTTTTAATCCAAAGCTCAGAGAAGCTTATTTATACAGAATACTATTCAGTTCTACTGTTATTTTTGAATGCTAAGTATATATTTTATGTCTATTAAACCTTTTTTATCTTATCAAGAATGTTACTTTTGCTTAAATCATAAGCTAATCACTCAATATCCCACAAGTTTTGGCGGTTCGTTGCCGGGATTGAAGGATTTGAATGATTTCGCTGATTTATATTTGAATTTGAATTTCACGATGAAAGCTATTTTGTACTAAGAAGATCTAAGTCTAAGAAGAATGTTTTGTTTTTAAACTAAAACGTATTATATGAAAAAAAAGGAACTGTTTGTTGTATGTGTAATGATTAGAAATTATCCGTAATCAAGCCTGCAAGATAGTGCACTATATTGTTTTGATGAAGTGTAAACAAAAATTATAATGTCTGTTCTGAATAAAGCTAGAAAGGCGGACTTGTTAACATTGTGTGATGATCTAGGTATAGTTGTGCCTCAGAGTCCAAGAATCATTGATTTGATAAAGTTGGTGACAGAATCGAAGGATTATGAAGAAAATTTTGTAAAAGTTCGACTTGAAGTCATTGCCGCGGAGAGAATAGAAAAAGAAAAAGAAAGACTAGAAGCAGAAAAAGAAGAAAGAAGACTAGAAGCAGAAAAAGAAGAAAAACGGTTACGGTTAGAAGCGGAAAGAAGATTAGAGGAAAAGAAGATGGAGATGGAGTACGAATTACGAAAAATTGAACTTCAAGGAAATATGACAAGTACAAGTGACGGTTCGGCTGTAACTGGTTCAGGTAAGCAACCAGATTTGTCTAAATTAATGTCACACTTTGATGGGAAGGGTGATATTAGTATCTATTTAGCTCTATTCGAGAGACAGATTTCTAGGATGAATATAACAAAAGAGAATTGGGTCATGCACTTATTAAGTTTAATGCCGCTAGAAATTGCTAATGTTATAACTAGAGAACCAGAAACATTAACAAATAACTACGATTATGTAAAAAACTTGCTGCTCAAAAGATTCAAATTGACGCCAGAAGAGTTTAGGCAAAAATTAATGTCGCATAAGAAAGAAAACTCAGCCACTTGGCGCGATCTAGCATTTGAGTTAAGGAATTATTTAGAAGAATGGATTACCGGTCTTGATGTATCCAATTTTGAAGATTTAAAAGAACTAATATTAGTAGATCAAATCAAGAGAAGGTTATCGATAGAAATGAAAGAACATTTTATCGATGATCTTCCCAAAATTAAAAATGTTGATGTATTAGTTTGTAAACTAGATGATTATGAAACAGCAGGGCGTTATATTAAAACCATGAATAGAAATTCACACCACTTTGAAGATAAGGAGCCAAAAATGCGCGAAAACAACAACACAAAACCATGGTTACCATACCAACGATATAATACTTTAAGAAGACAACAATTTAAAGATAATACAGATAATGTAAATGAATCTTCTTATTTAAATGAAAAGAACAGGGCACAAATTATGTGTTTCAAAAGTAATCGTCTTGGCCACGTAATATCGCAGTGCAATAATGGGGAAAATAAACAAATAAAAAATGACAGCCAAAATCAGAGCCAAAACCCGCGATTATCCAACCACAAAGAAGTGAATTCTACAGTAATCACACAAACTAACAGCGCCAAACCAGATTACATGAAAAATATTGATATTAACGGTGAAAAGACACAGATCTTCTTCGACACTGGAAGTGATATCAGTTTGGTGAGCTATGAATGTTACACAAAGATGGGCTCGCCAAGATTATTTTCTAATAATATCTATTTGTTAGGTATAAATAGAATAGTTGTTCATCCTAAAGGATATTTTCCATATGAATTTAATATTGATGGTTTTCTAATCAGAACAAATTTGTATGTGTTAGAATCGCTCGCATATGATATTTTATTGGGATACGATGTGATTAGCAAATTAAATTTGGCGATAGACGAGAACGGAATTAAGATCGTTGGCGAACGCAACAATATTGAAGTAGGTTACACTGAAGTTCAGAAGAATTCTGAGATAAAATTGAATCATGCTGCCAGAAATAATAATGAAAAGAAAACGTCAACATTAGATAATTCACGTGATGAAAATATTATAATTGTAAATGATAATAATGCAGGAGATAATTACTTGATTAATTTCGCGAGAGTCATAGAAGAAAATGAAATTGATTTGAATCACGTGAGAAATTTGAAAATTAGAAAAGAAATAAATGAGAAAGAAGAAAATTTAATTAGTAAGAAAAGATTGAATGAAAGTAACGAGACATCACAAACAGGACGAATGAATGACCTAAAAGAAAAACGCAATTTATGTGCACGCGCCAATGAAAATAAAAATGAAACGAGGAAAGTTGAAAAATATTATAAGCGGAAAAACACGGAGGAAGAAAATAATATTGAAGGAATTAATGAAAATAAACAGAAATTTATCAGAAATTACAAGAAGCGTGATTACAATGATAGAGATGAAGAAAAGAAATATTATTCGAGAAATAATTTTAATAGAAAATGTCACAAATGTGAAAATCGGAGAAAATATTTAAAGGAAAGAAAATTTGAAATTTTTGAAAAAGAAGGGTTGAACCGTGTGAAAGGAATAATAAAACAAGCATCAAAGCAAACTTTAATGGTTCGCGTAGAAATCTATATTTCTGGAGTAACGATAATTATAGAAAGCAATTTAACATGATCAGAAAAGTACCTAACAGATATGAATTAAATGATACCGAGTTAATCCAAAGAAATGCAGTATGGAACAGGACTGAAAAGGAGAAAATTCCATGGACCGAATAAAAACATTATAGAAAAATCACATGATCATTATGATGCAAAGAGAATTGGAGACCATGGTGGACAACAAGATATCTACTATTACAGAATACATCAAGCCGTGGGGTAACGCATCTGCATAACGTGAGATGTTTTTATTTTATATTTACCTGTTTTATTTCTATAAATTTGTGTCTAAGTTTTTATAAGCAGCTGCCGAGGACGTCAGAAACGTCAGGATGACCGAGAATGTGGGATTAAAGAATAAAGTATTCAGCAATAAAATATAATAAACTCAATGATTTAATGAACGTGATATCCAAAAATGAGACTCGTGTGATGATGCGTGGAAAGAACGAGGTGTTCTATAGATTTCGGCGATGGCGAGTTTGATGGATTTTTAATCCAAAGCTCAGAGAAGCTTATTTATACAGAATACTATTCAGTTCTACTGTTATTTTTGAATGCTAAGTATATATTTTATGTCTATTAAACCTTTTTTATCTTATCAAGAATGTTACTTTTGCTTAAATCATAAGCTAATCACTCAATATCCCACATATATATGTAATTATGCCATTATTTGTAAATCTTATTATCATCAACTGCTTAAATCTAGTATATCTAATAATAACACATTCCAAAAAATTAATGACAACTTACTTGCCAATAATCGTAAAATTAAAGGATTCTATAAATTATTAGACATTAACCCTACTAACTTTAAACATCCTTATCTAGTCCTTATACCCAAATTTCATAAGCATCCTGTTAAATTCAGAACTGTTACAATTGGTTGCAATACTTATAATAATGCTGCTAACAAACTTCTATTAGTAATTCTTAATCAAATATATAATATTACAAAAAAAAAGTGATAATACACATTGCATAAAAAATAGTTATGAACTGGTCCATATTATGAAAAATCTTAAATGTATAAAAAATATCACTACCTATGATTTTAAAGATTTATTTAATAATATCGATTTATCGGATTTACATAATATCATCAATGAGCTTTTTAAAAAATATCAACACGAGTTGGATATATCACATAATATCGATTCTGATTACTTTCATACCTTAACTAATTTCATTATCTATAATAATTTTATCATGCATGATAACAATATATATATTCAAAATGTTGGTATACCACAAGGTGGTAGTACATCTAGTGTATTATCTGACTTATACTTATATTACTATGAACGTCATTATTTAAATAATACAATACATTTATATCGATATATAGATGATGTAATTTTAATTGATACTGATAACACCTGTTTATCTCAATTCCCTGTTGATTATCCTTCTAATCTAGAACTTTCAAAAAACCTACTTTTTAATAATACAATCAATTTCTTAGATATTAAACTTATATTAAAAGAGAACAAATTTATAACTGATATTTATGACAAAAGGAAAGAATTTAATTTTAAAGTTAATACCTTTACTAATTTTAAATCTTGTCTTCATAATTCTGTATATCGTAATATAATACTTAACCATTTATATAGAATAAAATGTCTATGTTCTTCCCATTTAATTAATACTAATATTAAAAAGCTTGTATATGATGCTATAAATAATGGTTATCCTAAAAAGTTCATATATTCTTTAATTTATAATTAGACTAGCGGCCCGCCCTCGCTTTGCTTCGGGTAGTCCCTTGTCAATACTGACACCGAAAATTGTTACTGCCACTTCATCCCATTCAATTCAACTACTAAAACCATTACTCTCCTTTTAAGTAGTCGGGTAAAAAGTAGCCTGTATGTTAATCTAAGGTGCCAAATAACTCCATACAAAGTTTCATAGAAATCGATCCATCCGTTCTTACGTTATAGATGGTGTAACTAACACGACTTTGTTTTATGAATATAGATTATAGCAGCCCTCTTAGGCTTTGTGCAAGTATTAAAAAAAATTCAAGTTATAAATTTTTACACACATGCTCATACTCTCTTCTTTGTGGGTGAGTTATTAAAAAAGTGTAAACTTATAAAAGAAAATTCGGATATTAGTATTAATTTTTATTTATTTGTAATTCATACACTACATTTTTACTTATTTACTTTTTACATTTTTACCTATTTATTTTATTTTTAGAACAATTACAGGATGTCTTTATACACAATAAATCTTGTAGGGTTCAGCCTGCGTTTGCAATGTATAAGCGGAAAAAATGAAATTATTTACGACATCACATTAAAAACCTCAAAAATAACAGTATTTCTCCACTATTTAATGGATGTTATTATACATATAAACCTTCCTCTTGAATCACTCTATTCATTAAAAAAAATCGCATCAAAATCCGTTGGGTAGTTTTAAAGATTTAAGCGTACATAGGGATAGGGACAGAAAAAGCGACTTTGTTTTATACTATGTAGTGATTTCTCCACTATTTAATGGATGTTATTATACATATAAACCTTCCTCTTGAATCACTCTATCTATTAAAAAAAACCGCATCAAAATCCGTTGTGTAGTTTTAAAGATTTAAGCGTACATAGGGATATAGGAACAGAAAAAGCGACTTTGTTTTATACTATGAAGTGATTTCTCCACTATTTAATGGATGTTATTATACATATAAACCTTCCTCTTTAATCACTCTATCTATTAAAAAAACCGCATCAAAATCCGTTGGGTAGTTTTAAAGATTTAAGCGTACATAGGGATATAGGGACAGAAAAAGGGACTTTGTTTTATACTATGTAGTGATATTACATGATCTTATAATTAATTCTTTGCGTAAAAAATGTATAAAAAATTATAAAACATAAAATAATAATAAAAAATTAAAAATGTTAAAAAGTAATAAAAAATATATATATAGGTTGGTTGGGTGGGTAGATGTTAGAGTACGGAGGAGGGTGGTGTTGTCTGGATAAAAACGCAAAGGTTAATTATTTATAAAAAAAAAATTGAGAGTGGGTTATTTATTTTAACATAATTTTTAAACTGTTTAATTTACACCAATATATGGATATTTGTCTAGTTCTATCTATAATTAAATAGCTATATTTTAATTATCAAATTATTTTTAATGTTATTATAATTTTTGGTATTATTATTAATATTATTACTATTATTATTATTATTATTATTATTATTATTATTATTATAATTATTATTATTGTTATTATTTTATAATCCTATATTAAGATAATGAGTTTTTACCATGTAAAGTCACAATAAATGTTACTGATTAAAGTAACAATAATGTATTTTAAGTTATATGTTAACATGAATGTTATCTCTTAATTCTAATTTTAATCATTTTATTAATTTAATTTTATGTTAATATCGATTATTAATTATTTTTCCGGTTCAATTATATTTCCATTCTGCTTTATCCTTTTTGTTTGTTATGGAAAACTATTATTTTTATTTACTTTCAACTCCTTTTTGTAAAATATCTTTGTTCCTTGTTTAATAATTTGGTTTTTGTGTGATGGTAGTCCCAAATTCGTATTGTTTTGCTTTTCCATAGCAAATACGAAGATGAAACCACACACTCCATTTGTAGTTCCAAAGTATTTGGGACCTGAAGATTCTGCTTTGGTTCTACAAATTTCATTTGTATTCATATTATTCTTTTTTCCTTCCATGTTCAATGTACTATAAGTTATTAAACTCAATGGTTAATTTCAAATGGTTAATATTGTTTACTATAATTCAATTTAATTCTTTTATTGATAAAATCCATTGGTGAATCTTGTCTACTTTTAATGGTATTATATTAGCATTCAAATTATTATGCTGCTCCGCGCGTGTAATTATGAATGTATACAATTTGATATTTAATTGATATCTTTTCATTTTGAATAGTCATAATGAATTTTTTCCTATTTGTGGTATCTTATATATAATTAATATATAACATCCGTTGCTAATAGCAATTTTATAAATATGGTGCGCATAGGTAATTGCTGCTATCCGCATAACCTTTGTGTATTGTCTGTGAGATTTCTACAATGTAGTTTTCCGTTACCACTTAATAGGATTTCCATTAAGAGTTGCAAATTGTTTCATCATGAATATTATATGTGGTATATTTATAATATTTTAACTGTTAATTTTGCTATTATGTTTAATTCATTGTCTTGATATATGGTATATAAAATGTCAAAATCAATATTCATTATTTATTATTTTTTAATATTAAAGTAATACATTGAAATTATCATTATTTATTATTTATTTTACATTAAATAAATACATTGAAATTATGATTAGTTAAGCCTATGTGAAATGTAGTAACAATGTGAGCATTGTGCTGAGATGTTAATTGGATAAGTTTGTGGATTATTATGTACGGTGATTTTTTCACTTTTAAATGAGTCGATTTTGTGATTTTGCATTTATTGTACTGTGAGTACTATGATTCTTTTTAAATGTGGTGTGGGTTGGTAGTATTATGGTCGTGTATTGTTTCCTTTTGGAGGTTTGAGTATTGCTTTAAAGCTTTGTACATATTGTATCTATTTTCATTTTATAGTTGTATTATTCTAGATCCTTTTCTTTAGTAAATTATTTAGTCAAGATACTCGATTATTTAACTAATTTTTCTATTTTTATCTTTTTATTATATTTGTATTTTCTCTTATATTATGGCAGTACTTAGTAAAAATCTCGATCCTGGCAAGATACACAATGCTTCTTTGCAGTGTAGTGCCCGGTACAGGAGCAATAATAGGGTTACTCCTGGACCGTCATCCAGTTTCCATATACATGCTCCTCCTCCTCAATTATATTTTCAGAAATGTTCTGATATCCGATGTAAAACTTGTCCATCTGCTTCTCAGTCACAAATCGTATCAGATCCTCATATTTCTATTTTTTGTAAGGCATTTAATGTAATTTATAGTATAAAGTGTAACATTTGCAATTTGAAATATATTGGTGAAACTTCTGGTCCTCTTCATATACGCATGAATCAACATCGGTCAGATTCTGATAAAAATTTAGCAAAAAATATACAGTCTACAGCTGAAATACAGTTTTTTCATAAACATAAATTTAAAAATACTACTATTGAAATAATACAAATTCAGAAAAATAAATCTGAGCGTCTCTATTTAGAGTCTTCATATATGAAATATTATAATACAATTTATCCTTATGGTCTTAATAGTGAGGTTTTTAAAAGATCTGTTAAAGTTTTTTCATCTATAAATGATACTACAGATTATTCTCCCATTTATCATAGTTTAAATCATCTTATAAATCCTAAAACTACACGTAACAAAAGAGGTAAAGGTTCATCTTCTAGTATTACTCCTAAAAACATTATAATTCAACAAATTAATAATCTGCATCGTAATTATTTAAAAAATTACAATTGGTTTCTAATACGTAAATATATTTTTGGAATAAAAAAGAAACATATAGTACAATATTTAAATATTTTTCTCAGTAAAACTTACTCTAAACATTTTTCAGATGTTTTTTATGATCTCATTATGACTCGTGTCACCTTTACAATATAAATTTACTAAAACAACCTAAAAATCTACAAACTAATACTCAAATGGTAATTACTTTTTCTAATCCAATATTTAATAAAATCAATATTAATTCCATATTAAATGATAAAAACTGTCAATTTCCTATTAATAATATTCATATTTCTAAAACCTTTAAGTATCCCATATCTATCGGCAGAACGATTTTTAACTATAATTCTTTCGCTAAATCTTCTTTTGATGCTAGTACTTTACTCTGTAAATGCAATGACCCCTCTCTACAAAAATATATAAAAAAAGATCATGGACATACTATTACTGGTAATCTTAATCTTGTAGATGATTTACAACTTAGAAGAATTATGGGTTATGGGACCAAGTACAGAATTCCATCCAAATTAAACATTAAATCTATCCTAAAACAATTTACATATGATATAGATATATTTATTTATAAACTTGCAATTTATTATAATAAACCCATTGAATATTTTAATCAATGGAAAATATTAGTTATCGATAAATTAACCAGGTCCTTAAAATATAATATTTCACACCTAGAATATGTAAATACACAGCATCTGTTTAAGCAAATCAATAAATTACAACAAAACTTTGTAATAACTTATGTTGATAAATCTCCTAATAATTATGCCATTATTTGTAAATCTTATTATCATCAACTGCTTAAATCTAGTATATCTAATAATAACACATTCCAAAAAATTAATGACAACTTACTTGCCAATAATCGTAAAATTAAAGGATTCTATAAATTATTAGACATTAACCCTACTAACTTTAAATATCCTTATCTAGTCCTTATACCCAAATTTCATAAGCATCCTGTTAAATTCAGAACTGTTACAATTGGTTGCAATACTTATAATAATGCTGCTAACAAACTTCTATTAGTAATTCTTAATCAAATATATAATATTACAAAAAAAAGTGATAATACACATTGCATAAAAAATAGTTATGAACTGGTCCATATTATGAAAAATCTTAAATGTATAAAAAATATCACTACCTATGATTTTAAAGATTTATTTAATAATATCGATTTATCGGATTTACATAACATCATCAATGAGCTTTTTAAAAAATATCAACACGAGTTGGATATTTCACATAATATCGATTCTGATTACTTTCATACCTTAACTAATTTCATTATCTATAATAATTTTATCATGCATGATAACAATATATATATTCAAAATGTTGGTATACCACAAGGTGGTAGTACATCTAGTGTATTATCTGACTTATACTTATATTACTATGAACGTCATTATTTAAATAATACAATACATTTATATCGATATATAGATGATGTAATTTTAATTGATACTGATAACACCTGTTTATCTCAATTCCCTGTTGATTATCCTTCTAATCTAGAACTTTCAAAAAACCTACTTTTTAATAATACAATCAATTTCTTAGATATTAAAATTATATTAAAAGAGAACAAATTTATAACTGATATTTATGACAAAAGGAAAGAATTTAATTTTAAAGTTAATACCTTTACTAATTTTAAATCTTGTCTTCATAATTCTGTATATCGTAATATAATACTTAACCATTTATATAGAATAAAATGTCTATGTTCTTCCCATTTAATTAATACTAATATTAAAAAGCTTGTATATGATGCTATAAATAATGGTTATCCTAAAAAGTTCATATATTCTTTAATTTATAATTAGATATTACATGATCTTATAATTAATTCTTTGCGTAAAAAATGTATAAAAAATTATAAAACATAAAAATAATAATAAAAAATTAAAAATGTTAAAAAGTAATAAAAATATATATATATAGGTTGGTTGGGTGGGTAGATGTTAGAGTACGGAGGAGGGTGGTGTTGTCTGGATAAAAACGCAAAGGTTAATTATTTATAAAAAAAAATTGAGAGTGGGTAATTAATTTTAACATAATTTTTAAACTGTTTAATTTACACCAATATATGGATATTTGTCTAGTTCTATCTATAATTAAATAGCTATATTTTAATTATCAAATTATTTTTAATGTTATTATAATTTTTGATATTATTATTAATATTATTACTATTATTATTATTATTATTATTATTATTATTATTATTATTATTGTTATTATTTTATAATCCTATATTAAGATAATGTGTTTTTACCATGTAAAGTCACAATAAATGTTACTGATTAAAGTAACAATAATGTATTTTAAGTTATATGTTAACATGAATGTTATCTCTTAATTCTAATTTTAATCATTTTATTAATTTAATTTTATGTTAATATCGATTATTAATTATTTTTCCGGTTCAATTATATTTCCATTCTGCTTTATCCTTTTTGTTTGTTATGGAAAACTATTATTTTTATTTACTTTCAACTCCTTTTTGTAAAATATCTTTGTTCCTTGTTTAATAATTTGGTTTTTGTGTGATGGTAGTCCCAAATTCGTATTGTTTTGCTTTTCCTTAGCAAATACGAAGATGAAACCACACACTCCATTTGTAGTTCCAAAGTATTTGGGACCTGAAGATTATGCTTTGGTTCTACAAATTTCATTTGTATTCATATTATTCTTTTTTCCTTCCATGTTCAATGTACTATAAGTTATTAAACTCAATGGTTAATTTCAAATGGTTAATATTGTTTACTATAATTCAATTTAATTCTTTTATTGATAAAATCCATTGGTGAATCTTGTCTACTTTTAATGGTATTATATTAGCATTCAAATTATTATGCTGCTCCGCGCGTGTAATTATGAATGTATACAATTTGATATTTAATTGATATCTTTTCATTTTGAATAGTCATAATGAATTTTTTCCTATTGTGGTATCTTATATATAATTAATATATAACATCCGTTGCTAATAGCAATTTTATAAATATGGTGCGCATAGGTAATTGCTGCTATCCGCATAACCTTTGTGTATTGTCTGTGAGATTTCTACAATGTAGTTTTCCGTTACCACTTAATAGGATTTCCATTAAGAGTTGCAAATTGTTTCATCATGAATATTATATGTGGTATATTTATAATATTTTAACTGTTAATTTTGCAATTATGTTTAATTCATTGTCTTGATATATGGTATATAAAATGTCAAAATCAATATTCATTATTTATTATTTTTTAATATTAAAGTAATACATTGAAATTATCATTATTTATTATTTATTTTACATTAAATAAATACATTGAAATTATGATTAGTTAAGCCTATGTGAAATGTAGTAACAATGTGAGCATTGTGCTGAGATGTTAATTGGATAAGTTTGTGGATTATTATGTACGGTGATTTTTTCACTTTTAAATGAGTCGATTTTGTGATTTTGCATTTATTGTACTGTGAGTACTATGATTCTTTTTAAATGTGGTGTGGGTTGGTAGTATTATGGTCGTGTATTGTTTCCTTTTGGAGGTTTGAGTATTGCTTTAAAGCTTTGTACATATTGTATCTATTTTCATTTTATAGTTGTATTATTCTAGATCCTTTTCTTTAGTAAATTATTTAGTCAAGATACTCGATTATTTAACTAATTTTTCTATTTTTATCTTTTTATTATATTTGTATTTTCTCTTATATTATGGCAGTACTTAGTAAAAATCTCGATCCTGGCAAGATACACAATGCTTCTTTGCAGTGTAGTGCCCGGTACAGGAGCAATAATAGGGTTACTCCTGGACCGTCATCCAGTTTCCATATACATGCTCCTCCTCCTCAATTATATTTTCAGAAATGTTCTGATATCCGATGTAAAACTTGTCCATCTGCTTCTCAGTCACAAATCGTATCAGATCCTCATATTTCTATTTTTTGTAAGGCATTTAATGTAATTTATAGTATAAAGTGTAACATTTGCAATTTGAAATATATTGGTGAAACTTCTGGTCCTCTTCATATACGCATGAATCAACATCGGTCAGATTCTGATAAAAATTTAGCAAAAAATATACAGTCTACAGCTGAAATACAGTTTTTTCATAAACATAAATTTAAAAATACTACTATTGAAATAATACAAATTCAGAAAAATAAATCTGAGCGTCTCTATTTAGAGTCTTCATATATGAAATATTATAATACAATTTATCCTTATGGTCTTAATAGTGAGGTTTTTAAAAGATCTGTTAAAGTTTTTTCATCTATAAATGATACTACAGATTATTCTCCCATTTATCATAGTTTAAATCATCTTATAAATCCTAAAACTACACGTAACAAAAGAGGTAAAGGTTCATCTTCTAGTATTACTCCTAAAAACATTATAATTCAACAAATTAATAATCTGCATCGTAATTATTTAAAAAATTACAATTGGTTTCTAATACGTAAATATATTTTTGGAATAAAAAAGAAACATATAGTACAATATTTAAATATTTTTCTCAGTAAAACTTACTCTAAACATTTTTCAGATGTTTTTTATGATCTCATTATGACTCGTGTCACCTTTACAATATAAATTTACTAAAACAACCTAAAAATCTACAAACTAATACTCAAATGGTAATTACTTTTTCTAATCCAATATTTAATAAAATCAATATTAATTCCATATTAAATGATAAAAACTGTCAATTTCCTATTAATAATATTCATATTTCTAAAACCTTTAAGTATCCCATATCTATCGGCAGAACGATTTTTAACTATAATTCTTTCGCTAAATCTTCTTTTGATGCTAGTACTTTACTCTGTAAATGCAATGACCCCTCTCTACAAAAATATATAAAAAAAGATCATGGACATACTATTACTGGTAATCTTAATCTTGTAGATGATTTACAACTTAGAAGAATTATGGGTTATGGGACCAAGTACAGAATTCCATCCAAATTAAACATTAAATCTATCCTAAAACAATTTACATATGATATAGATATATTTATTTATAAACTTGCAATTTATTATAATAAACCCATTGAATATTTTAATCAATGGAAAATATTAGTTATCGATAAATTAACCAGGTCCTTAAAATATAATATTTCACACCTAGAATATGTAAATACACAGCATCTGTTTAAGCAAATCAATAAATTACAACAAAACTTTGTAATAACTTATGTTGATAAATCTCCTAATAATTATGCCATTATTTGTAAATCTTATTATCATCAACTGCTTAAATCTAGTATATCTAATAATAACACATTCCAAAAAATTAATGACAACTTACTTGCCAATAATCGTAAAATTAAAGGATTCTATAAATTATTAGACATTAACCCTACTAACTTTAAATATCCTTATCTAGTCCTTATACCCAAATTTCATAAGCATCCTGTTAAATTCAGAACTGTTACAATTGGTTGCAATACTTATAATAATGCTGCTAACAAACTTCTATTAGTAATTCTTAATCAAATATATAATATTACAAAAAAAAGTGATAATACACATTGCATAAAAAATAGTTATGAACTGGTCCATATTATGAAAAATCTTAAATGTATAAAAAATATCACTACCTATGATTTTAAAGATTTATTTAATAATATCGATTTATCGGATTTACATAACATCATCAATGAGCTTTTTAAAAAATATCAACACGAGTTGGATATATCACATAATATCGATTCTGATTACTTTCATACCTTAACTAATTTCATTATCTATAATAATTTTATCATGCATGATAACAATATATATATTCAAAATGTTGGTATACCACAAGGTGGTAGTACATCTAGTGTATTATCTGACTTATACTTATATTACTATGAACGTCATTATTTAAATAATACAATACATTTATATCGATATATAGATGATGTAATTTTAATTGATACTGATAACACCTGTTTATCTCAATTCCCTGTTGATTATCCTTCTAATCTAGAACTTTCAAAAAACCTACTTTTTAATAATACAATCAATTTCTTAGATATTAAAATTATATTAAAAGAGAACAAATTTATAACTGATATTTATGACAAAAGGAAAGAATTTAATTTTAAAGTTAATACCTTTACTAATTTTAAATCTTGTCTTCATAATTCTGTATATCGTAATATAATACTTAACCATTTATATAGAATAAAATGTCTATGTTCTTCCCATTTAATTAATACTAATATTAAAAAGCTTGTATATGATGCTTTAAATAATGGTTATCCTAAAAAGTTCATATATTCTTTAATTTATAATTAGATATTACATGATCTTATAATTAATTCTTTGCGTAAAAAATGTATAAAAAATTATAAAACATAAAAATAATAATAAAAAATTAAAAATGTTAAAAAGTAATAAAAAATATATATATAGGTTGGTTGGGTGGGTAGATGTTAGAGTACGGAGGAGGGTGGTGTTGTCTGGATAAAAACGCAAAGGTTAATTATTTATAAAAAAAAAAATTGAGAGTGGGTTATTTATTTTAACATAATTTTTAAACTGTTTAATTTACACCAATATATGGATATTTGTCTAGTTCTATCTATAATTAAATAGCTATATTTTAATTATCAAATTATTTTTAATGTTATTATAATTTTTGGTATTATTATTAATATTATTACTATTATTATTATTATTATTATTATTATTATTATTATTATTATAATTATTATTATTGTTATTATTTTATAATCCTATATTAAGATAATGAGTTTTTACCATGTAAAGTCACAATAAATGTTACTGATTAAAGTAACAATAATGTATTTTAAGTTATATGTTAACATGAATGTTATCTCTTAATTCTAATTTTAATCATTTTATTAATTTAATTTTATGTTAATATCGATTATTAATTATTTTTCCGGTTCAATTATATTTCCATTCTGCTTTATCCTTTTTGTTTGTTATGGAAAACTATTATTTTTATTTACTTTCAACTCCTTTTTGTAAAATATCTTTGTTCCTTGTTTAATAATTTGGTTTTTGTGTGATGGTAGTCCCAAATTCGTATTGTTTTGCTTTTCCATAGCAAATACGAAGATGAAACCACACACTCCATTTGTAGTTCCAAAGTATTTGGGACCTGAAGATTCTGCTTTGGTTCTACAAATTTCATTTGTATTCATATTATTCTTTTTTCCTTCCATGTTCAATGTACTATAAGTTATTAAACTCAATGGTTAATTTCAAATGGTTAATATTGTTTACTATAATTCAATTTAATTCTTTTATTGATAAAATCCATTGGTGAATCTTGTCTACTTTTAATGGTATTATATTAGCATTCAAATTATTATGCTGCTCCGCGCGTGTAATTATGAATGTATACAATTTGATATTTAATTGATATCTTTTCATTTTGAATAGTCATAATGAATTTTTTCCTATTGTGGTATCTTATATATAATTAATATATAACATCCGTTGCTAATAGCAATTTTATAAATATGGTGCGCATAGGTAATTGCTGCTATCCGCATAACCTTTGTGTATTGTCTGTGAGATTTCTACAATGTAGTTTTCCGTTACCACTTAATAGGATTTCCATTAAGAGTTGCAAATTGTTTCATCATGAATATTATATGTGGTATATTTATAATATTTTAACTGTTAATTTTGCTATTATGTTTAATTCATTGTCTTGATATATGGTATATAAAATGTCAAAATCAATATTCATTATTTATTATTTTTTAATATTAAAGTAATACATTGAAATTATCATTATTTATTATTTATTTTACATTAAATAAATACATTGAAATTATGATTAGTTAAGCCTATGTGAAATGTAGTAACAATGTGAGCATTGTGCTGAGATGTTAATTGGATAAGTTTGTGGATTATTATGTACGGTGATTTTTTCACTTTTAAATGAGTCGATTTTGTGATTTTGCATTTATTGTACTGTGAGTACTATGATTCTTTTTAAATGTGGTGTGGGTTGGTAGTATTATGGTCGTGTATTGTTTCCTTTTGGAGGTTTGAGTATTGCTTTAAAGCTTTGTACATATTGTATCTATTTTCATTTTATAGTTGTATTATTCTAGATCCTTTTCTTTAGTAAATTATTTAGTCAAGATACTCGATTATTTAACTAATTTTTCTATTTTTATCTTTTTATTATATTTGTATTTTCTCTTATATTATGGCAGTACTTAGTAAAAATCTCGATCCTGGCAAGATACACAATGCTTCTTTGCAGTGTAGTGCCCGGTACAGGAGCAATAATAGGGTTACTCCTGGACCGTCATCCAGTTTCCATATACATGCTCCTCCTCCTCAATTATATTTTCAGAAATGTTCTGATATCCGATGTAAAACTTGTCCATCTGCTTCTCAGTCACAAATCGTATCAGATCCTCATATTTCTATTTTTTGTAAGGCATTTAATGTAATTTATAGTATAAAGTGTAACATTTGCAATTTGAAATATATTGGTGAAACTTCTGGTCCTCTTCATATACGCATGAATCAACATCGGTCAGATTCTGATAAAAATTTAGCAAAAAATATACAGTCTACAGCTGAAATACAGTTTTTTCATAAACATAAATTTAAAAATACTACTATTGAAATAATACAAATTCAGAAAAATAAATCTGAGCGTCTCTATTTAGAGTCTTCATATATGAAATATTATAATACAATTTATCCTTATGGTCTTAATAGTGAGGTTTTTAAAAGATCTGTTAAAGTTTTTTCATCTATAAATGATACTACAGATTATTCTCCCATTTATCATAGTTTAAATCATCTTATAAATCCTAAAACTACACGTAACAAAAGAGGTAAAGGTTCATCTTCTAGTATTACTCCTAAAAACATTATAATTCAACAAATTAATAATCTGCATCGTAATTATTTAAAAAATTACAATTGGTTTCTAATACGTAAATATATTTTTGGAATAAAAAAGAAACATATAGTACAATATTTAAATATTTTTCTCAGTAAAACTTACTCTAAACATTTTTCAGATGTTTTTTATGATCTCATTATGACTCGTGTCACCTTTACAATATAAATTTACTAAAACAACCTAAAAATCTACAAACTAATACTCAAATGGTAATTACTTTTTCTAATCCAATATTTAATAAAATCAATATTAATTCCATATTAAATGATAAAAACTGTCAATTTCCTATTAATAATATTCATATTTCTAAAACCTTTAAGTATCCCATATCTATCGGCAGAACGATTTTTAACTATAATTCTTTCGCTAAATCTTCTTTTGATGCTAGTACTTTACTCTGTAAATGCAATGACCCCTCTCTACAAAAATATATAAAAAAAGATCATGGACATACTATTACTGGTAATCTTAATCTTGTAGATGATTTACAACTTAGAAGAATTATGGGTTATGGGACCAAGTACAGAATTCCATCCAAATTAAACATTAAATCTATCCTAAAACAATTTACATATGATATAGATATATTTATTTATAAACTTGCAATTTATTATAATATACCCATTGAATATTTTAATCAATGGAAAATATTAGTTATCGATAAATTAACCAGGTCCTTAAAATATAATATTTCACACCTAGAATATGTAAATACACAGCATCTGTTTAAGCAAATCAATAAATTACAACAAAACTTTGTAATAACTTATGTTGATAAATCTCCTAATAATTATGCCATTATTTGTAAATCTTATTATCATCAACTGCTTAAATCTAGTATATCTAATAATAACACATTCCAAAAAATTAATGACAACTTACTTGCCAATAATCGTAAAATTAAAGGATTCTATAAATTATTAGACATTAACCCTACTAACTTTAAATATCCTTATCTAGTCCTTATACCCAAATTTCATAAGCATCCTGTTAAATTCAGAACTGTTACAATTGGTTGCAATACTTATAATAATGCTGCTAACAAACTTCTATTAGTAATTCTTAATCAAATATATAATATTACAAAAAAAAGTGATAATACACATTGCATAAAAAATAGTTATGAACTGGTCCATATTATGAAAAATCTTAAATGTATAAAAAATATCACTACCTATGATTTTAAAGATTTATTTAATAATATCGATTTATCGGATTTACATAACATCATCAATGACCTTTTTAAAAAATATCAACACGAGTTGGATATATCACATAATATCGATTCTGATTACTTTCATACCTTAACTAATTTCATTATCTATAATAATTTTATCATGCATGATAACAATATATATATTCAAAATGTTGGTATACCACAAGGTGGTAGTACATCTAGTGTATTATCTGACTTATACTTATATTACTATGAACGTCATTATTTAAATAATACAATACATTTATATCGATATATAGATGATGTAATTTTAATTGATACTGATAACACCTGTTTATCTCAATTCCCTGTTGATTATCCTTCTAATCTAGAACTTTCAAAAAACCTACTTTTTAATAATACAATCAATTTCTTAGATATTAAAATTATATTAAAAGAGAACAAATTTATAACTGATATTTATGACAAAAGGAAAGAATTTAATTTTAAAGTTAATACCTTTACTAATTTTAAATCTTGTCTTCATAATTCTGTATATCGTAATATAATACTTAACCATTTATATAGAATAAAATGTCTATGTTCTTCCCATTTAATTAATACTAATATTAAAAAGCTTGTATATGATGCTATAAATAATGGTTATCCTAAAAAGTTCATATATTCTTTAATTTATAATTAGATATTACATGATCTTATAATTAATTCTTTGCGTAAAAAATGTATAAAAAATTATAAAACATAAAAATAATAATAAAAAATTAAAAATGTTAAAAAGTAATAAAAAATATATATATAGGTTGGTTGGGTGGGTAGATGTTAGAGTACGGAGGAGGGTGGTGTTGTCTGGATAAAAACGCAAAGGTTAATTATTTATAAAAAAAAATTGAGAGTGGGTTATTTATTTTAACATAATTTTTAAACTGTTTAATTTACACCAATATATGGATATTTGTCTAGTTCTATCTATAATTAAATAGCTATATTTTAATTATCAAATTATTTTTAATGTTATTATAATTTTTGGTATTATTATTAATATTATTACTATTATTATTATTATTATTATTATTATTATTATTATTATAATTATTATTATTGTTATTATTTTATAATCCTATATTAAGATAATGAGTTTTTACCATGTAAAGTCACAATAAATGTTACTGATTAAAGTAACAATAATGTATTTTAAGTTATATGTTAACATGAATGTTATCTCTTAATTCTAATTTTAATCATTTTATTAATTTAATTTTATGTTAATATCGATTATTAATTATTTTTCCGGTTCAATTATATTTCCATTCTGCTTTATCCTTTTTGTTTGTTATGGAAAACTATTATTTTTATTTACTTTCAACTCCTTTTTGTAAAATATCTTTGTTCCTTGTTTAATAATTTGGTTTTTGTGTGATGGTAGTCCCAAATTCGTATTGTTTTGCTTTTCCATAGCAAATACGAAGATGAAACCACACACTCCATTTGTAGTTCCAAAGTATTTGGGACCTGAAGATTCTGCTTTGGTTCTACAAATTTCATTTGTATTCATATTATTCTTTTTTCCTTCCATGTTCAATGTACTATAAGTTATTAAACTCAATGGTTAATTTCAAATGGTTAATATTGTTTACTATAATTCAATTTAATTCTTTTATTGATAAAATCCATTGGTGAATCTTGTCTACTTTTAATGGTATTATATTAGCATTCAAATTATTATGCTGCTCCGCGCGTGTAATTATGAATGTATACAATTTGATATTTAATTGATATCTTTTCATTTTGAATAGTCATAATGAATTTTTTCCTATTGTGGTATCTTATATATAATTAATATATAACATCCGTTGCTAATAGCAATTTTATAAATATGGTGCGCATAGGTAATTGCTGCTATCCGCATAACCTTTGTGTATTGTCTGTGAGATTTCTACAATGTAGTTTTCCGTTACCACTTAATAGGATTTCCATTAAGAGTTGCAAATTGTTTCATCATGAATATTATATGTGGTATATTTATAATATTTTAACTGTTAATTTTGCTATTATGTTTAATTCATTGTCTTGATATATGGTATATAAAATGTCAAAATCAATATTCATTATTTATTATTTTTTAATATTAAAGTAATACATTGAAATTATCATTATTTATTATTTATTTTACATTAAATAAATACATTGAAATTATGATTAGTTAAGCCTATGTGAAATGTAGTAACAATGTGAGCATTGTGCTGAGATGTTAATTGGATAAGTTTGTGGATTATTATGTACGGTGATTTTTTCACTTTTAAATGAGTCGATTTTGTGATTTTGCATTTATTGTACTGTGAGTACTATGATTCTTTTTAAATGTGGTGTGGGTTGGTAGTATTATGGTCGTGTATTGTTTCCTTTTGGAGGTTTGAGTATTGCTTTAAAGCTTTGTACATATTGTATCTATTTTCATTTTATAGTTGTATTATTCTAGATCCTTTTCTTTAGTAAATTATTTAGTCAAGATACTCGATTATTTAACTAATTTTTCTATTTTTATCTTTTTATTATATTTGTATTTTCTCTTATATTATGGCAGTACTTAGTAAAAATCTCGATCCTGGCAAGATACACAATGCTTCTTTGCAGTGTAGTGCCCGGTACAGGAGCAATAATAGGGTTACTCCTGGACCGTCATCCAGTTTCCATATACATGCTCCTCCTCCTCAATTATATTTTCAGAAATGTTCTGATATCCGATGTAAAACTTGTCCATCTGCTTCTCAGTCACAAATCGTATCAGATCCTCATATTTCTATTTTTTGTAAGGCATTTAATGTAATTTATAGTATAAAGTGTAACATTTGCAATTTGAAATATATTGGTGAAACTTCTGGTCCTCTTCATATACGCATGAATCAACATCGGTCAGATTCTGATAAAAATTTAGCAAAAAATATACAGTCTACAGCTGAAATACAGTTTTTTCATAAACATAAATTTAAAAATACTACTATTGAAATAATACAAATTCAGAAAAATAAATCTGAGCGTCTCTATTTAGAGTCTTCATATATGAAATATTATAATACAATTTATCCTTATGGTCTTAATAGTGAGGTTTTTAAAAGATCTGTTAAAGTTTTTTCATCTATAAATGATACTACAGATTATTCTCCCATTTATCATAGTTTAAATCATCTTATAAATCCTAAAACTACACGTAACAAAAGAGGTAAAGGTTCATCTTCTAGTATTACTCCTAAAAACATTATAATTCAACAAATTAATAATCTGCATCGTAATTATTTAAAAAATTACAATTGGTTTCTAATACGTAAATATATTTTTGGAATAAAAAAGAAACATATAGTACAATATTTAAATATTTTTCTCAGTAAAACTTACTCTAAACATTTTTCAGATGTTTTTTATGATCTCATTATGACTCGTGTCACCTTTACAATATAAATTTACTAAAACAACCTAAAAATCTACAAACTAATACTCAAATGGTAATTACTTTTTCTAATCCAATATTTAATAAAATCAATATTAATTCCATATTAAATGATAAAAACTGTCAATTTCCTATTAATAATATTCATATTTCTAAAACCTTTAAGTATCCCATATCTATCGGCAGAACGATTTTTAACTATAATTCTTTCGCTAAATCTTCTTTTGATGCTAGTACTTTACTCTGTAAATGCAATGACCCCTCTCTACAAAAATATATAAAAAAAGATCATGGACATACTATTACTGGTAATCTTAATCTTGTAGATGATTTACAACTTAGAAGAATTATGGGTTATGGGACCAAGTACAGAATTCCATCCAAATTAAACATTAAATCTATCCTAAAACAATTTACATATGATATAGATATATTTATTTATAAACTTGCAATTTATTATAATAAACCCATTGAATATTTTAATCAATGGAAAATATTAGTTATCGATAAATTAACCAGGTCCTTAAAATATAATATTTCACACCTAGAATATGTAAATACACAGCATCTGTTTAAGCAAATCAATAAATTACAACAAAACTTTGTAATAACTTATGTTGATAAATCTCCTAATAATTATGCCATTATTTGTAAATCTTATTATCATCAACTGCTTAAATCTAGTATATCTAATAATAACACATTCCAAAAAATTAATGACAACTTACTTGCCAATAATCGTAAAATTAAAGGATTCTATAAATTATTAGACATTAACCCTACTAACTTTAAATATCCTTATCTAGTCCTTATACCCAAATTTCATAAGCATCCTGTTAAATTCAGAACTGTTACAATTGGTTGCAATACTTATAATAATGCTGCTAACAAACTTCTATTAGTAATTCTTAATCAAATATATAATATTACAAAAAAAAGTGATAATACACATTGCATAAAAAATAGTTATGAACTGGTCCATATTATGAAAAATCTTAAATGTATAAAAAATATCACTACCTATGATTTTAAAGATTTATTTAATAATATCGATTTATCGGATTTACATAACATCATCAATGAGCTTTTTAAAAAATATCAACACGAGTTGGATATTTCACATAATATCGATTCTGATTACTTTCATACCTTAACTAATTTCATTATCTATAATAATTTTATCATGCATGATAACAATATATATATTCAAAATGTTGGTATACCACAAGGTGGTAGTACATCTAGTGTATTATCTGACTTATACTTATATTACTATGAACGTCATTATTTAAATAATACAATACATTTATATCGATATATAGATGATGTAATTTTAATTGATACTGATAACACCTGTTTATCTCAATTCCCTGTTGATTATCCTTCTAATCTAGAACTTTCAAAAAACCTACTTTTTAATAATACAATCAATTTCTTAGATATTAAAATTATATTAAAAGAGAACAAATTTATAACTGATATTTATGACAAAAGGAAAGAATTTAATTTTAAAGTTAATACCTTTACTAATTTTAAATCTTGTCTTCATAATTCTGTATATCGTAATATAATACTTAACCATTTATATAGAATAAAATGTCTATGTTCTTCCCATTTAATTAATACTAATATTAAAAAGCTTGTATATGATGCTATAAATAATGGTTATCCTAAAAAGTTCATATATTCTTTAATTTATAATTAGATATTACATGATCTTATAATTAATTCTTTGCGTAAAAAATGTATAAAAAATTATAAAACATAAAAAAAATAATAAAAAATTAAAAATGTTAAAAAGTAATATAAATATATATATATAGGTTGGTTGGGTGGGTAGATGTTAGAGTACGGAGGAGGGTGGTGTTGTCTGGATAAAAACGCAAAGGTTAATTATTTATAAAAAAAAATTGAGAGTGGGTAATTTATTTTAACATAATTTTTAAACTGTTTAATTTACACCAATATATGGATATTTGTCTAGTTCTATCTATAATTAAATAGCTATATTTTAATTATCAAATTATTTTTAATGTTATTATAATTTTTGGTATTATTATTAATATTATTACTATTATTATTATTATTATTATTATTATTATTATTATTATTATTATTATTATTATTATTATTATTATTATTATTGTTATTATTTTATAATCCTATATTAAGATAATGTGTTTTTACCATGTAAAGTCACAATAAATGTTACTGATTAAAGTAACAATAATGTATTTTAAGTTATATGTTAACATGAATGTTATCTCTTAATTCTAATTTTAATCATTTTATTAATTTAATTTTATGTTAATATCGATTATTAATTATTTTTCCGGTTCAATTATATTTCCATTCTGCTTTATCCTTTTTGTTTGTTATGGAAAACTATTATTTTTATTTACTTTCAACTCCTTTTTGTAAAATATCTTTGTTCCTTGTTTAATAATTTGGTTTTTGTGTGATGGTAGTCCCAAATTCGTATTGTTTTGCTTTTCCATAGCAAATACGAAGATGAAACCACACACTCCATTTGTAGTTCCAAAGTATTTGGGACCTGAAGATTCTGCTTTGGTTCTACAAATTTCATTTGTATTCATATTATTCTTTTTTCCTTCCATGTTCAATGTACTATAAGTTATTAAACTCAATGGTTAATTTCAAATGGTTAATATTGTTTACTATAATTCAATTTAATTCTTTTATTGATAAAATCCATTGGTGAATCTTGTCTACTTTTAATGGTATTATATTAGCATTCAAATTATTATGCTGCTCCGCGCGTGTAATTATGAATGTATACAATTTGATATTTAATTGATATCTTTTCATTTTGAATAGTCATAATGAATTTTTTCCTATTGTGGTATCTTATATATAATTAATATATAACATCCGTTGCTAATAGCAATTTTATAAATATGGTGCGCATAGGTAATTGCTGCTATCCGCATAACCTTTGTGTATTGTCTGTGAGATTTCTACAATGTAGTTTTCCGTTACCACTTAATAGGATTTCCATTAAGAGTTGCAAATTGTTTCATCATGAATATTATATGTGGTATATTTATAATATTTTAACTGTTAATTTTGCTATTATGTTTAATTCATTGTCTTGATATATGGTATATAAAATGTCAAAATCAATATTCATTATTTATTATTTTTTAATATTAAAGTAATACATTGAAATTATCATTATTTATTATTTATTTTACATTAAATAAATACATTGAAATTATGATTAGTTAAGCCTATGTGAAATGTAGTAACAATGTGAGCATTGTGCTGAGATGTTAATTGGATAAGTTTGTGGATTATTATGTACGGTGATTTTTTCACTTTTAAATGAGTCGATTTTGTGATTTTGCATTTATTGTACTGTGAGTACTATGATTCTTTTTAAATGTGGTGTGGGTTGGTAGTATTATGGTCGTGTATTGTTTCCTTTTGGAGGTTTGAGTATTGCTTTAAAGCTTTGTACATATTGTATCTATTTTCATTTTATAGTTGTATTATTCTAGATCCTTTTCTTTAGTAAATTATTTAGTCAAGATACTCGATTATTTAACTAATTTTTCTATTTTTATCTTTTTATTATATTTGTATTTTCTCTTATATTATGGCAGTACTTAGTAAAAATCTCGATCCTGGCAAGATACACAATGCTTCTTTGCAGTGTAGTGCCCGGTACAGGAGCAATAATAGGGTTACTCCTGGACCGTCATCCAGTTTCCATATACATGCTCCTCCTCCTCAATTATATTTTCAGAAATGTTCTGATATCCGATGTAAAACTTGTCCATCTGCTTCTCAGTCACAAATCGTATCAGATCCTCATATTTCTATTTTTTGTAAGGCATTTAATGTAATTTATAGTATAAAGTGTAACATTTGCAATTTGAAATATATTGGTGAAACTTCTGGTCCTCTTCATATACGCATGAATCAACATCGGTCAGATTCTGATAAAAATTTAGCAAAAAATATACAGTCTACAGCTGAAATACAGTTTTTTCATAAACATAAATTTAAAAATACTACTATTGAAATAATACAAATTCAGAAAAATAAATCTGAGCGTCTCTATTTAGAGTCTTCATATATGAAATATTATAATACAATTTATCCTTATGGTCTTAATAGTGAGGTTTTTAAAAGATCTGTTAAAGTTTTTTCATCTATAAATGATACTACAGATTATTCTCCCATTTATCATAGTTTAAATCATCTTATAAATCCTAAAACTACACGTAACAAAAGAGGTAAAGGTTCATCTTCTAGTATTACTCCTAAAAACATTATAATTCAACAAATTAATAATCTGCATCGTAATTATTTAAAAAATTACAATTGGTTTCTAATACGTAAATATATTTTTGGAATAAAAAAGAAACATATAGTACAATATTTAAATATTTTTCTCAGTAAAACTTACTCTAAACATTTTTCAGATGTTTTTTATGATCTCATTATGACTCGTGTCACCTTTACAATATAAATTTACTAAAACAACCTAAAAATCTACAAACTAATACTCAAATGGTAATTACTTTTTCTAATCCAATATTTAATAAAATCAATATTAATTCCATATTAAATGATAAAAACTGTCAATTTCCTATTAATAATATTCATATTTCTAAAACCTTTAAGTATCCCATATCTATCGGCAGAACGATTTTTAACTATAATTCTTTCGCTAAATCTTCTTTTGATGCTAGTACTTTACTCTGTAAATGCAATGACCCCTCTCTACAAAAATATATAAAAAAAGATCATGGACATACTATTACTGGTAATCTTAATCTTGTAGATGATTTACAACTTAGAAGAATTATGGGTTATGGGACCAAGTACAGAATTCCATCCAAATTAAACATTAAATCTATCCTAAAACAATTTACATATGATATAGATATATTTATTTATAAACTTGCAATTTATTATAATATACCCATTGAATATTTTAATCAATGGAAAATATTAGTTATCGATAAATTAACCAGGTCCTTAAAATATAATATTTCACACCTAGAATATGTAAATACACAGCATCTGTTTAAGCAAATCAATAAATTACAACAAAACTTTGTAATAACTTATGTTGATAAATCTCCTAATAATTATGCCATTATTTGTAAATCTTATTATCATCAACTGCTTAAATCTAGTATATCTAATAATAACACATTCCAAAAAATTAATGACAACTTACTTGCCAATAATCGTAAAATTAAAGGATTCTATAAATTATTAGACATTAACCCTACTAACTTTAAATATCCTTATCTAGTCCTTATACCCAAATTTCATAAGCATCCTGTTAAATTCAGAACTGTTACAATTGGTTGCAATACTTATAATAATGCTGCTAACAAACTTCTATTAGTAATTCTTAATCAAATATATAATATTACAAAAAAAAGTGATAATACACATTGCATAAAAAATAGTTATGAACTGGTCCATATTATGAAAAATCTTAAATGTATAAAAAATATCACTACCTATGATTTTAAAGATTTATTTAATAATATCGATTTATCGGATTTACATAACATCATCAATGACCTTTTTAAAAAATATCAACACGAGTTGGATATATCACATAATATCGATTCTGATTACTTTCATACCTTAACTAATTTCATTATCTATAATAATTTTATCATGCATGATAACAATATATATATTCAAAATGTTGGTATACCACAAGGTGGTAGTACATCTAGTGTATTATCTGACTTATACTTATATTACTATGAACGTCATTATTTAAATAATACAATACATTTATATCGATATATAGATGATGTAATTTTAATTGATACTGATAACACCTGTTTATCTCAATTCCCTGTTGATTATCCTTCTAATCTAGAACTTTCAAAAAACCTACTTTTTAATAATACAATCAATTTCTTAGATATTAAAATTATATTAAAAGAGAACAAATTTATAACTGATATTTATGACAAAAGGAAAGAATTTAATTTTAAAGTTAATACCTTTACTAATTTTAAATCTTGTCTTCATAATTCTGTATATCGTAATATAATACTTAACCATTTATATAGAATAAAATGTCTATGTTCTTCCCATTTAATTAATACTAATATTAAAAAGCTTGTATATGATGCTATAAATAATGGTTATCCTAAAAAGTTCATATATTCTTTAATTTATAATTAGATATTACATGATCTTATAATTAATTCTTTGCGTAAAAAATGTATAAAAAATTATAAAACATAAAAATAATAATAAAAAATTAAAAATGTTAAAAAGTAATAAAAAATATATATATAGGTTGGTTGGGTGGGTAGATGTTAGAGTACGGAGGAGGGTGGTGTTGTCTGGATAAAAACGCAAAGGTTAATTATTTATAAAAAAAAATTGAGAGTGGGTTATTTATTTTAACATAATTTTTAAACTGTTTAATTTACACCAATATATGGATATTTGTCTAGTTCTATCTATAATTAAATAGCTATATTTTAATTATCAAATTATTTTTAATGTTATTATAATTTTTGGTATTATTATTAATATTATTACTATTATTATTATTATTATTATTATTATTATTATTATTATAATTATTATTATTGTTATTATTTTATAATCCTATATTAAGATAATGAGTTTTTACCATGTAAAGTCACAATAAATGTTACTGATTAAAGTAACAATAATGTATTTTAAGTTATATGTTAACATGAATGTTATCTCTTAATTCTAATTTTAATCATTTTATTAATTTAATTTTATGTTAATATCGATTATTAATTATTTTTCCGGTTCAATTATATTTCCATTCTGCTTTATCCTTTTTGTTTGTTATGGAAAACTATTATTTTTATTTACTTTCAACTCCTTTTTGTAAAATATCTTTGTTCCTTGTTTAATAATTTGGTTTTTGTGTGATGGTAGTCCCAAATTCGTATTGTTTTGCTTTTCCATAGCAAATACGAAGATGAAACCACACACTCCATTTGTAGTTCCAAAGTATTTGGGACCTGAAGATTCTGCTTTGGTTCTACAAATTTCATTTGTATTCATATTATTCTTTTTTCCTTCCATGTTCAATGTACTATAAGTTATTAAACTCAATGGTTAATTTCAAATGGTTAATATTGTTTACTATAATTCAATTTAATTCTTTTATTGATAAAATCCATTGGTGAATCTTGTCTACTTTTAATGGTATTATATTAGCATTCAAATTATTATGCTGCTCCGCGCGTGTAATTATGAATGTATACAATTTGATATTTAATTGATATCTTTTCATTTTGAATAGTCATAATGAATTTTTTCCTATTGTGGTATCTTATATATAATTAATATATAACATCCGTTGCTAATAGCAATTTTATAAATATGGTGCGCATAGGTAATTGCTGCTATCCGCATAACCTTTGTGTATTGTCTGTGAGATTTCTACAATGTAGTTTTCCGTTACCACTTAATAGGATTTCCATTAAGAGTTGCAAATTGTTTCATCATGAATATTATATGTGGTATATTTATAATATTTTAACTGTTAATTTTGCTATTATGTTTAATTCATTGTCTTGATATATGGTATATAAAATGTCAAAATCAATATTCATTATTTATTATTTTTTAATATTAAAGTAATACATTGAAATTATCATTATTTATTATTTATTTTACATTAAATAAATACATTGAAATTATGATTAGTTAAGCCTATGTGAAATGTAGTAACAATGTGAGCATTGTGCTGAGATGTTAATTGGATAAGTTTGTGGATTATTATGTACGGTGATTTTTTCACTTTTAAATGAGTCGATTTTGTGATTTTGCATTTATTGTACTGTGAGTACTATGATTCTTTTTAAATGTGGTGTGGGTTGGTAGTATTATGGTCGTGTATTGTTTCCTTTTGGAGGTTTGAGTATTGCTTTAAAGCTTTGTACATATTGTATCTATTTTCATTTTATAGTTGTATTATTCTAGATCCTTTTCTTTAGTAAATTATTTAGTCAAGATACTCGATTATTTAACTAATTTTTCTATTTTTATCTTTTTATTATATTTGTATTTTCTCTTATATTATGGCAGTACTTAGTAAAAATCTCGATCCTGGCAAGATACACAATGCTTCTTTGCAGTGTAGTGCCCGGTACAGGAGCAATAATAGGGTTACTCCTGGACCGTCATCCAGTTTCCATATACATGCTCCTCCTCCTCAATTATATTTTCAGAAATGTTCTGATATCCGATGTAAAACTTGTCCATCTGCTTCTCAGTCACAAATCGTATCAGATCCTCATATTTCTATTTTTTGTAAGGCATTTAATGTAATTTATAGTATAAAGTGTAACATTTGCAATTTGAAATATATTGGTGAAACTTCTGGTCCTCTTCATATACGCATGAATCAACATCGGTCAGATTCTGATAAAAATTTAGCAAAAAATATACAGTCTACAGCTGAAATACAGTTTTTTCATAAACATAAATTTAAAAATACTACTATTGAAATAATACAAATTCAGAAAAATAAATCTGAGCGTCTCTATTTAGAGTCTTCATATATGAAATATTATAATACAATTTATCCTTATGGTCTTAATAGTGAGGTTTTTAAAAGATCTGTTAAAGTTTTTTCATCTATAAATGATACTACAGATTATTCTCCCATTTATCATAGTTTAAATCATCTTATAAATCCTAAAACTACACGTAACAAAAGAGGTAAAGGTTCATCTTCTAGTATTACTCCTAAAAACATTATAATTCAACAAATTAATAATCTGCATCGTAATTATTTAAAAAATTACAATTGGTTTCTAATACGTAAATATATTTTTGGAATAAAAAAGAAACATATAGTACAATATTTAAATATTTTTCTCAGTAAAACTTACTCTAAACATTTTTCAGATGTTTTTTATGATCTCATTATGACTCGTGTCACCTTTACAATATAAATTTACTAAAACAACCTAAAAATCTACAAACTAATACTCAAATGGTAATTACTTTTTCTAATCCAATATTTAATAAAATCAATATTAATTCCATATTAAATGATAAAAACTGTCAATTTCCTATTAATAATATTCATATTTCTAAAACCTTTAAGTATCCCATATCTATCGGCAGAACGATTTTTAACTATAATTCTTTCGCTAAATCTTCTTTTGATGCTAGTACTTTACTCTGTAAATGCAATGACCCCTCTCTACAAAAATATATAAAAAAAGATCATGGACATACTATTACTGGTAATCTTAATCTTGTAGATGATTTACAACTTAGAAGAATTATGGGTTATGGGACCAAGTACAGAATTCCATCCAAATTAAACATTAAATCTATCCTAAAACAATTTACATATGATATAGATATATTTATTTATAAACTTGCAATTTATTATAATAAACCCATTGAATATTTTAATCAATGGAAAATATTAGTTATCGATAAATTAACCAGGTCCTTAAAATATAATATTTCACACCTAGAATATGTAAATACACAGCATCTGTTTAAGCAAATCAATAAATTACAACAAAACTTTGTAATAACTTATGTTGATAAATCTCCTAATAATTATGCCATTATTTGTAAATCTTATTATCATCAACTGCTTAAATCTAGTATATCTAATAATAACACATTCCAAAAAATTAATGACAACTTACTTGCCAATAATCGTAAAATTAAAGGATTCTATAAATTATTAGACATTAACCCTACTAACTTTAAATATCCTTATCTAGTCCTTATACCCAAATTTCATAAGCATCCTGTTAAATTCAGAACTGTTACAATTGGTTGCAATACTTATAATAATGCTGCTAACAAACTTCTATTAGTAATTCTTAATCAAATATATAATATTACAAAAAAAAGTGATAATACACATTGCATAAAAAATAGTTATGAACTGGTCCATATTATGAAAAATCTTAAATGTATAAAAAATATCACTACCTATGATTTTAAAGATTTATTTAATAATATCGATTTATCGGATTTACATAACATCATCAATGAGCTTTTTAAAAAATATCAACACGAGTTGGATATTTCACATAATATCGATTCTGATTACTTTCATACCTTAACTAATTTCATTATCTATAATAATTTTATCATGCATGATAACAATATATATATTCAAAATGTTGGTATACCACAAGGTGGTAGTACATCTAGTGTATTATCTGACTTATACTTATATTACTATGAACGTCATTATTTAAATAATACAATACATTTATATCGATATATAGATGATGTAATTTTAATTGATACTGATAACACCTGTTTATCTCAATTCCCTGTTGATTATCCTTCTAATCTAGAACTTTCAAAAAACCTACTTTTTAATAATACAATCAATTTCTTAGATATTAAAATTATATTAAAAGAGAACAAATTTATAACTGATATTTATGACAAAAGGAAAGAATTTAATTTTAAAGTTAATACCTTTACTAATTTTAAATCTTGTCTTCATAATTCTGTATATCGTAATATAATACTTAACCATTTATATAGAATAAAATGTCTATGTTCTTCCCATTTAATTAATACTAATATTAAAAAGCTTGTATATGATGCTATAAATAATGGTTATCCTAAAAAGTTCATATATTCTTTAATTTATAATTAGATATTACATGATCTTATAATTAATTCTTTGCGTAAAAAATGTATAAAAAATTATAAAACATAAAAAAAATAATAAAAAATTAAAAATGTTAAAAAGTAATATAAATATATATATATAGGTTGGTTGGGTGGGTAGATGTTAGAGTACGGAGGAGGGTGGTGTTGTCTGGATAAAAACGCAAAGGTTAATTATTTATAAAAAAAAATTGAGAGTGGGTAATTTATTTTAACATAATTTTTAAACTGTTTAATTTACACCAATATATGGATATTTGTCTAGTTCTATCTATAATTAAATAGCTATATTTTAATTATCAAATTATTTTTAATGTTATTATAATTTTTGGTATTATTATTAATATTATTACTATTATTATTATTATTATTATTATTATTATTATTATTATTATTATTATTATTATTATTATTATTATTATTATTGTTATTATTTTATAATCCTATATTAAGATAATGTGTTTTTACCATGTAAAGTCACAATAAATGTTACTGATTAAAGTAACAATAATGTATTTTAAGTTATATGTTAACATGAATGTTATCTCTTAATTCTAATTTTAATCATTTTATTAATTTAATTTTATGTTAATATCGATTATTAATTATTTTTCCGGTTCAATTATATTTCCATTCTGCTTTATCCTTTTTGTTTGTTATGGAAAACTATTATTTTTATTTACTTTCAACTCCTTTTTGTAAAATATCTTTGTTCCTTGTTTAATAATTTGGTTTTTGTGTGATGGTAGTCCCAAATTCGTATTGTTTTGCTTTTCCATAGCAAATACGAAGATGAAACCACACACTCCATTTGTAGTTCCAAAGTATTTGGGACCTGAAGATTCTGCTTTGGTTCTACAAATTTCATTTGTATTCATATTATTCTTTTTTCCTTCCATGTTCAATGTACTATAAGTTATTAAACTCAATGGTTAATTTCAAATGGTTAATATTGTTTACTATAATTCAATTTAATTCTTTTATTGATAAAATCCATTGGTGAATCTTGTCTACTTTTAATGGTATTATATTAGCATTCAAATTATTATGCTGCTCCGCGCGTGTAATTATGAATGTATACAATTTGATATTTAATTGATATCTTTTCATTTTGAATAGTCATAATGAATTTTTTCCTATTGTGGTATCTTATATATAATTAATATATAACATCCGTTGCTAATAGCAATTTTATAAATATGGTGCGCATAGGTAATTGCTGCTATCCGCATAACCTTTGTGTATTGTCTGTGAGATTTCTACAATGTAGTTTTCCGTTACCACTTAATAGGATTTCCATTAAGAGTTGCAAATTGTTTCATCATGAATATTATATGTGGTATATTTATAATATTTTAACTGTTAATTTTGCTATTATGTTTAATTCATTGTCTTGATATATGGTATATAAAATGTCAAAATCAATATTCATTATTTATTATTTTTTAATATTAAAGTAATACATTGAAATTATCATTATTTATTATTTATTTTACATTAAATAAATACATTGAAATTATGATTAGTTAAGCCTATGTGAAATGTAGTAACAATGTGAGCATTGTGCTGAGATGTTAATTGGATAAGTTTGTGGATTATTATGTACGGTGATTTTTTCACTTTTAAATGAGTCGATTTTGTGATTTTGCATTTATTGTACTGTGAGTACTATGATTCTTTTTAAATGTGGTGTGGGTTGGTAGTATTATGGTCGTGTATTGTTTCCTTTTGGAGGTTTGAGTATTGCTTTAAAGCTTTGTACATATTGTATCTATTTTCATTTTATAGTTGTATTATTCTAGATCCTTTTCTTTAGTAAATTATTTAGTCAAGATACTCGATTATTTAACTAATTTTTCTATTTTTATCTTTTTATTATATTTGTATTTTCTCTTATATTATGGCAGTACTTAGTAAAAATCTCGATCCTGGCAAGATACACAATGCTTCTTTGCAGTGTAGTGCCCGGTACAGGAGCAATAATAGGGTTACTCCTGGACCGTCATCCAGTTTCCATATACATGCTCCTCCTCCTCAATTATATTTTCAGAAATGTTCTGATATCCGATGTAAAACTTGTCCATCTGCTTCTCAGTCACAAATCGTATCAGATCCTCATATTTCTATTTTTTGTAAGGCATTTAATGTAATTTATAGTATAAAGTGTAACATTTGCAATTTGAAATATATTGGTGAAACTTCTGGTCCTCTTCATATACGCATGAATCAACATCGGTCAGATTCTGATAAAAATTTAGCAAAAAATATACAGTCTACAGCTGAAATACAGTTTTTTCATAAACATAAATTTAAAAATACTACTATTGAAATAATACAAATTCAGAAAAATAAATCTGAGCGTCTCTATTTAGAGTCTTCATATATGAAATATTATAATACAATTTATCCTTATGGTCTTAATAGTGAGGTTTTTAAAAGATCTGTTAAAGTTTTTTCATCTATAAATGATACTACAGATTATTCTCCCATTTATCATAGTTTAAATCATCTTATAAATCCTAAAACTACACGTAACAAAAGAGGTAAAGGTTCATCTTCTAGTATTACTCCTAAAAACATTATAATTCAACAAATTAATAATCTGCATCGTAATTATTTAAAAAATTACAATTGGTTTCTAATACGTAAATATATTTTTGGAATAAAAAAGAAACATATAGTACAATATTTAAATATTTTTCTCAGTAAAACTTACTCTAAACATTTTTCAGATGTTTTTTATGATCTCATTATGACTCGTGTCACCTTTACAATATAAATTTACTAAAACAACCTAAAAATCTACAAACTAATACTCAAATGGTAATTACTTTTTCTAATCCAATATTTAATAAAATCAATATTAATTCCATATTAAATGATAAAAACTGTCAATTTCCTATTAATAATATTCATATTTCTAAAACCTTTAAGTATCCCATATCTATCGGCAGAACGATTTTTAACTATAATTCTTTCGCTAAATCTTCTTTTGATGCTAGTACTTTACTCTGTAAATGCAATGACCCCTCTCTACAAAAATATATAAAAAAAGATCATGGACATACTATTACTGGTAATCTTAATCTTGTAGATGATTTACAACTTAGAAGAATTATGGGTTATGGGACCAAGTACAGAATTCCATCCAAATTAAACATTAAATCTATCCTAAAACAATTTACATATGATATAGATATATTTATTTATAAACTTGCAATTTATTATAATAAACCCATTGAATATTTTAATCAATGGAAAATATTAGTTATCGATAAATTAACCAGGTCCTTAAAATATAATATTTCACACCTAGAATATGTAAATACACAGCATCTGTTTAAGCAAATCAATAAATTACAACAAAACTTTGTAATAACTTATGTTGATAAATCTCCTAATAATTATGCCATTATTTGTAAATCTTATTATCATCAACTGCTTAAATCTAGTATATCTAATAATAACACATTCCAAAAAATTAATGACAACTTACTTGCCAATAATCGTAAAATTAAAGGATTCTATAAATTATTAGACATTAACCCTACTAACTTTAAATATCCTTATCTAGTCCTTATACCCAAATTTCATAAGCATCCTGTTAAATTCAGAACTGTTACAATTGGTTGCAATACTTATAATAATGCTGCTAACAAACTTCTATTAGTAATTCTTAATCAAATATATAATATTACAAAAAAAAGTGATAATACACATTGCATAAAAAATAGTTATGAACTGGTCCATATTATGAAAAATCTTAAATGTATAAAAAATATCACTACCTATGATTTTAAAGATTTATTTAATAATATCGATTTATCGGATTTACATAACATCATCAATGAGCTTTTTAAAAAATATCAACACGAGTTGGATATATCACATAATATCGATTCTGATTACTTTCATACCTTAACTAATTTCATTATCTATAATAATTTTATCATGCATGATAACAATATATATATTCAAAATGTTGGTATACCACAAGGTGGTAGTACATCTAGTGTATTATCTGACTTATACTTATATTACTATGAACGTCATTATTTAAATAATACAATACATTTATATCGATATATAGATGATGTAATTTTAATTGATACTGATAACACCTGTTTATCTCAATTCCCTGTTGATTATCCTTCTAATCTAGAACTTTCAAAAAACCTACTTTTTAATAATACAATCAATTTCTTAGATATTAAAATTATATTAAAAGAGAACAAATTTATAACTGATATTTATGACAAAAGGAAAGAATTTAATTTTAAAGTTAATACCTTTACTAATTTTAAATCTTGTCTTCATAATTCTGTATATCGTAATATAATACTTAACCATTTATATAGAATAAAATGTCTATGTTCTTCCCATTTAATTAATACTAATATTAAAAAGCTTGTATATGATGCTATAAATAATGGTTATCCTAAAAAGTTCATATATTCTTTAATTTATAATTAGATATTACATGATCTTATAATTAATTCTTTGCGTAAAAAATGTATAAAAAATTATAAAACATAAAAATAATAATAAAAAATTAAAAATGTTAAAAAGTAATAAAAAATATATATATAGGTTGGTTGGGTGGGTAGATGTTAGAGTACGGAGGAGGGTGGTGTTGTCTGGATAAAAACGCAAAGGTTAATTATTTATAAAAAAAAAATTGAGAGTGGGTTATTTATTTTAACATAATTTTTAAACTGTTTAATTTACACCAATATATGGATATTTGTCTAGTTCTATCTATAATTAAATAGCTATATTTTAATTATCAAATTATTTTTAATGTTATTATAATTTTTGGTATTATTATTAATATTATTACTATTATTATTATTATTATTATTATTATTATTATTATAATTATTATTATTGTTATTATTTTATAATCCTATATTAAGATAATGAGTTTTTACCATGTAAAGTCACAATAAATGTTACTGATTAAAGTAACAATAATGTATTTTAAGTTATATGTTAACATGAATGTTATCTCTTAATTCTAATTTTAATCATTTTATTAATTTAATTTTATGTTAATATCGATTATTAATTATTTTTCCGGTTCAATTATATTTCCATTCTGCTTTATCCTTTTTGTTTGTTATGGAAAACTATTATTTTTATTTACTTTCAACTCCTTTTTGTAAAATATCTTTGTTCCTTGTTTAATAATTTGGTTTTTGTGTGATGGTAGTCCCAAATTCGTATTGTTTTGCTTTTCCATAGCAAATACGAAGATGAAACCACACACTCCATTTGTAGTTCCAAAGTATTTGGGACCTGAAGATTCTGCTTTGGTTCTACAAATTTCATTTGTATTCATATTATTCTTTTTTCCTTCCATGTTCAATGTACTATAAGTTATTAAACTCAATGGTTAATTTCAAATGGTTAATATTGTTTACTATAATTCAATTTAATTCTTTTATTGATAAAATCCATTGGTGAATCTTGTCTACTTTTAATGGTATTATATTAGCATTCAAATTATTATGCTGCTCCGCGCGTGTAATTATGAATGTATACAATTTGATATTTAATTGATATCTTTTCATTTTGAATAGTCATAATGAATTTTTTCCTATTGTGGTATCTTATATATAATTAATATATAACATCCGTTGCTAATAGCAATTTTATAAATATGGTGCGCATAGGTAATTGCTGCTATCCGCATAACCTTTGTGTATTGTCTGTGAGATTTCTACAATGTAGTTTTCCGTTACCACTTAATAGGATATCCATTAAGAGTTGCAAATTGTTTCATCATGAATATTATATGTGGTATATTTATAATATTTTAACTGTTAATTTTGCTATTATGTTTAATTCATTGTCTTGATATATGGTATATAAAATGTCAAAATCAATATTCATTATTTATTATTTTTTAATATTAAAGTAATACATTGAAATTATCATTATTTATTATTTATTTTACATTAAATAAATACATTGAAATTATGATTAGTTAAGCCTATGTGAAATGTAGTAACAATGTGAGCATTGTGCTGAGATGTTAATTGGATAAGTTTGTGGATTATTATGTACGGTGATTTTTTCACTTTTAAATGAGTCGATTTTGTGATTTTGCATTTATTGTACTGTGAGTACTATGATTCTTTTTAAATGTGGTGTGGGTTGGTAGTATTATGGTCGTGTATTGTTTCCTTTTGGAGGTTTGAGTATTGCTTTAAAGCTTTGTACATATTGTATCTATTTTCATTTTATAGTTGTATTATTCTAGATCCTTTTCTTTAGTAAATTATTTAGTCAAGATACTCGATTATTTAACTAATTTTTCTATTTTTATCTTTTTATTATATTTGTATTTTCTCTTATATTATGGCAGTACTTAGTAAAAATCTCGATCCTGGCAAGATACACAATGCTTCTTTGCAGTGTAGTGCCCGGTACAGGAGCAATAATAGGGTTACTCCTGGACCGTCATCCAGTTTCCATATACATGCTCCTCCTCCTCAATTATATTTTCAGAAATGTTCTGATATCCGATGTAAAACTTGTCCATCTGCTTCTCAGTCACAAATCGTATCAGATCCTCATATTTCTATTTTTTGTAAGGCATTTAATGTAATTTATAGTATAAAGTGTAACATTTGCAATTTGAAATATATTGGTGAAACTTCTGGTCCTCTTCATATACGCATGAATCAACATCGGTCAGATTCTGATAAAAATTTAGCAAAAAATATACAGTCTACAGCTGAAATACAGTTTTTTCATAAACATAAATTTAAAAATACTACTATTGAAATAATACAAATTCAGAAAAATAAATCTGAGCGTCTCTATTTAGAGTCTTCATATATGAAATATTATAATACAATTTATCCTTATGGTCTTAATAGTGAGGTTTTTAAAAGATCTGTTAAAGTTTTTTCATCTATAAATGATACTACAGATTATTCTCCCATTTATCATAGTTTAAATCATCTTATAAATCCTAAAACTACACGTAACAAAAGAGGTAAAGGTTCATCTTCTAGTATTACTCCTAAAAACATTATAATTCAACAAATTAATAATCTGCATCGTAATTATTTAAAAAATTACAATTGGTTTCTAATACGTAAATATATTTTTGGAATAAAAAAGAAACATATAGTACAATATTTAAATATTTTTCTCAGTAAAACTTACTCTAAACATTTTTCAGATGTTTTTTATGATCTCATTATGACTCGTGTCACCTTTACAATATAAATTTACTAAAACAACCTAAAAATCTACAAACTAATACTCAAATGGTAATTACTTTTTCTAATCCAATATTTAATAAAATCAATATTAATTCCATATTAAATGATAAAAACTGTCAATTTCCTATTAATAATATTCATATTTCTAAAACCTTTAAGTATCCCATATCTATCGGCAGAACGATTTTTAACTATAATTCTTTCGCTAAATCTTCTTTTGATGCTAGTACTTTACTCTGTAAATGCAATGACCCCTCTCTACAAAAATATATAAAAAAAGATCATGGACATACTATTACTGGTAATCTTAATCTTGTAGATGATTTACAACTTAGAAGAATTATGGGTTATGGGACCAAGTACAGAATTCCATCCAAATTAAACATTAAATCTATCCTAAAACAATTTACATATGATATAGATATATTTATTTATAAACTTGCAATTTATTATAATAAACCCATTGAATATTTTAATCAATGGAAAATATTAGTTATCGATAAATTAACCAGGTCCTTAAAATATAATATTTCACACCTAGAATATGTAAATACACAGCATCTGTTTAAGCAAATCAATAAATTACAACAAAACTTTGTAATAACTTATGTTGATAAATCTCCTAATAATTATGCCATTATTTGTAAATCTTATTATCATCAACTGCTTAAATCTAGTATATCTAATAATAACACATTCCAAAAAATTAATGACAACTTACTTGCCAATAATCGTAAAATTAAAGGATTCTATAAATTATTAGACATTAACCCTACTAACTTTAAATATCCTTATCTAGTCCTTATACCCAAATTTCATAAGCATCCTGTTAAATTCAGAACTGTTACAATTGGTTGCAATACTTATAATAATGCTGCTAACAAACTTCTATTAGTAATTCTTAATCAAATATATAATATTACAAAAAAAAGTGATAATACACATTGCATAAAAAATAGTTATGAACTGGTCCATATTATGAAAAATCTTAAATGTATAAAAAATATCACTACCTATGATTTTAAAGATTTATTTAATAATATCGATTTATCGGATTTACATAATATCATCAATGAGCTTTTTAAAAAATATCAACACGAGTTGGATATATCACATAATATCGATTCTGATTACTTTCATACCTTAACTAATTTCATTATCTATAATAATTTTATCATGCATGATAACAATATATATATTCAAAATGTTGGTATACCACAAGGTGGTAGTACATCTAGTGTATTATCTGACTTATACTTATATTACTATGAACGTCATTATTTAAATAATACAATACATTTATATCGATATATAGATGATGTAATTTTAATTGATACTGATAACACCTGTTTATCTCAATTCCCTGTTGATTATCCTTCTAATCTAGAACTTTCAAAAAACCTACTTTTTAATAATACAATCAATTTCTTAGATATTAAAATTATATTAAAAGAGAACAAATTTATAACTGATATTTATGACAAAAGGAAAGAATTTAATTTTAAAGTTAATACCTTTACTAATTTTAAATCTTGTCTTCATAATTCTGTATATCGTAATATAATACTTAACCATTTATATAGAATAAAATGTCTATGTTCTTCCCATTTAATTAATACTAATATTAAAAAGCTTGTATATGATGCTATAAATAATGGTTATCCTAAAAAGTTCATATATTCTTTAATTTATAATTAGATATTACATGATCTTATAATTAATTCTTTGCGTAAAAAATGTATAAAAAATTATAAAACATAAAAATAATAATAAAAAATTAAAAATGTTAAAAAGTAATAAAAATATATATATATAGGTTGGTTGGGTGGGTAGATGTTAGAGTACGGAGGAGGGTGGTGTTGTCTGGATAAAAACGCAAAGGTTAATTATTTATAAAAAAAAAATTGAGAGTGGGTTATTTATTTTAACATAATTTTTAAACTGTTTAATTTACACCAATATATGGATATTTGTCTAGTTCTATCTATAATTAAATAGCTATATTTTAATTATCAAATTATTTTTAATGTTATTATAATTTTTGGTATTATTATTAATATTATTACTATTATTATTATTATTATTATTATTATTATTATTATTATTATTATTATTAATATTATTGTTATTATTTTATAATCCTATATTAAGATAATGTGTTTTTACCATGTAAAGTCACAATAAATGTTACTGATTAAAGTAACAATAATGTATTTTAAGTTATATGTTAACATGAATGTTATCTCTTAATTCTAATTTTAATCATTTTATTAATTTAATTTTATGTTAATATCGATTATTAATTATTTTTCCGGTTCAATTATATTTCCATTCTGCTTTATCCTTTTTGTTTGTTATGGAAAACTATTATTTTTATTTACTTTCAACTCCTTTTTGTAAAATATCTTTGTTCCTTGTTTAATAATTTGGTTTTTGTGTGATGGTAGTCCCAAATTCGTATTGTTTTGCTTTTCCATAGCAAATACGAAGATGAAACCACACACTCCATTTGTAGTTCCAAAGTATTTGGGACCTGAAGATTCTGCTTTGGTTCTACAAATTTCATTTGTATTCATATTATTCTTTTTTCCTTCCATGTTCAATGTACTATTAGTTATTAAACTCAATGGTTAATTTCAAATGGTTAATATTGTTTACTATAATTCAATTTAATTCTTTTATTGATAAAATCCATTGGTGAATCTTGTCTACTTTTAATGGTATTATATTAGCATTCAAATTATTATGCTGCTCCGCGCGTGTAATTATGAATGTATACAATTTGATATTTAATTGATATCTTTTCATTTTGAATAGTCATAATGAATTTTTTCCTATTGTGGTATCTTATATATAATTAATATATAACATCCGTTGCTAATAGCAATTTTATAAATATGGTGCGCATAGGTAATTGCTGCTATCCGCATAACCTTTGTGTATTGTCTGTGAGATTTCTACAATGTAGTTTTCCGTTACCACTTAATAGGATTTCCATTAAGAGTTGCAAATTGTTTCATCATGAATATTATATGTGGTATATTTATAATATTTTAACTGTTAATTTTGCTATTATGTTTAATTCATTGTCTTGATATATGGTATATAAAATGTCAAAATCAATATTCATTATTTATTATTTTTTAATATTAAAGTAATACATTGAAATTATCATTATTTATTATTTATTTTACATTAAATAAATACATTGAAATTATGATTAGTTAAGCCTATGTGAAATGTAGTAACAATGTGAGCATTGTGCTGAGATGTTAATTGGATAAGTTTGTGGATTATTATGTACGGTGATTTTTTCACTTTTAAATGAGTCGATTTTGTGATTTTGCATTTATTGTACTGTGAGTACTATGATTCTTTTTAAATGTGGTGTGGGTTGGTAGTATTATGGTCGTGTATTGTTTCCTTTTGGAGGTTTGAGTATTGCTTTAAAGCTTTGTACATATTGTATCTATTTTCATTTTATAGTTGTATTATTCTAGATCCTTTTCTTTAGTAAATTATTTAGTCAAGATACTCGATTATTTAACTAATTTTTCTATTTTTATCTTTTTATTATATTTGTATTTTCTCTTATATTATGGCAGTACTTAGTAAAAATCTCGATCCTGGCAAGATACACAATGCTTCTTTGCAGTGTAGTGCCCGGTACAGGAGCAATAATAGGGTTACTCCTGGACCGTCATCCAGTTTCCATATACATGCTCCTCCTCCTCAATTATATTTTCAGAAATGTTCTGATATCCGATGTAAAACTTGTCCATCTGCTTCTCAGTCACAAATCATATCAGATCCTCATATTTCTATTTTTTGTAAGGCATTTAATGTAATTTATAGTATAAAGTGTAACATTTGCAATTTAAAATATATTGGTGAAACTTCTGGTCCTCTTCATATACGCATGAATCAACATCGGTCAGATTCTGATAAAAATTTAGCAAAAAATATACAGTCTACAGCTGAAATACAGTTTTTTCATAAACATAAATTTAAAAATACTACTATTGAAATAATACAAATTCAGAAAAATAAATCTGAGCGTCTCTATTTAGAGTCTTCATATATGAAATATTATAATACAATTTATCCTTATGGTCTTAATAGTGAGGTTTTTAAAAGATCTGTTAAAGTTTTTTCATCTATAAATGATACTACAGATTATTCTCCCATTTATCATAGTTTAAATCATCTTATAAATCCTAAAACTACACGTAACAAAAGAGGTAAAGGTTCATCTTCTAGTATTACTCCTAAAAACATTATAATTCAACAAATTAATAATCTGCATCGTAATTATTTAAAAAATTACAATTGGTTTCTAATACGTAAATATATTTTTGGAATAAAAAAGAAACATATAGTACAATATTTAAATATTTTTCTCAGTAAAACTTACTCTAAACATTTTTCAGATGTTTTTTATGATCTCATTATGACTCGTGTCACCTTTACAATATAAATTTACTAAAACAACCTAAAAATCTACAAACTAATACTCAAATGGTAATTACTTTTTCTAATCCAATATTTAATAAAATCAATATTAATTCCATATTAAATGATAAAAACTGTCAATTTCCTATTAATAATATTCATATTTCTAAAACCTTTAAGTATCCCATATCTATCGGCAGAACGATTTTTAACTATAATTCTTTCGCTAAATCTTCTTTTGATGCTAGTACTTTACTCTGTAAATGCAATGACCCCTCTCTACAAAAATATATAAAAAAAGATCATGGACATACTATTACTGGTAATCTTAATCTTGTAGATGATTTACAACTTAGAAGAATTATGGGTTATGGGACCAAGTACAGAATTCCATCCAAATTAAACATTAAATCTATCCTAAAACAATTTACATATGATATAGATATATTTATTTATAAACTTGCAATTTATTATAATAAACCCATTGAATATTTTAATCAATGGAAAATATTAGTTATCGATAAATTAACCAGGTCCTTAAAATATAATATTTCACACCTAGAATATGTAAATACACAGCATCTGTTTAAGCAAATCAATAAATTACAACAAAACTTTGTAATAACTTATGTTGATAAATCTCCTAATAATTATGCCATTATTTGTAAATCTTATTATCATCAACTGCTTAAATCTAGTATATCTAATAATAACACATTCCAAAATATTAATGAACCCTTACTTGCCAATAATCGTAAAATTAAAGGATTCTATAAATTATTAGACATTAACCCTACTAACTTTAAATATCCTTATCTAGTCCTTATACCCAAATTTCATAAGCATCCTGTTAAATTCAGAACTGTTACAATTGGTTGCAATACTTATAATAATGCTGCTAACAAACTTCTATTAGTAATTCTTAATCAAATATATAATATTACAAAAAAAAGTGATAATACACATTGCATAAAAAATAGTTATGAACTGGTCCATATTATGAAAAATCTTAAATGTATAAAAAATATCACTACCTATGATTTTAAAGATTTATTTAATAATATCGATTTATCGGATTTACATAACATCATCAATGAGCTTTTTAAAAAATATCAACACGAGTTGGATATATCACATAATATCGATTCTGATTACTTTCATACCTTAACTAATTTCATTATCTATAATAATTTTATCATGCATGATAACAATATATATATTCAAAATGTTGGTATACCACAAGGTGGTAGTACATCTAGTGTATTATCTGACTTATACTTATATTACTATGAACGTCATTATTTAAATAATACAATACATTTATATCGATATATAGATGATGTAATTTTAATTGATACTGATAACACCTGTTTATCTCAATTACCTGTTGATTATCCTTCTAATCTAGAACTTTCAAAAAACCTACTTTTTAATAATACAATCAATTTCTTAGATATTAAAATTATATTAAAAGAGAACAAATTTATAACTGATATTTATGACAAAAGGAAAGAATTTAATTTTAAAGTTAATACCTTTACTAATTTTAAATCTTGTCTTCATAATTCTGTATATCGTAATATAATACTTAACCATTTATATAGAATAAAATGTCTATGTTCTTCCCATTTAATTAATACTAATATTAAAAAGCTTGTATATGATGCTATAAATAATGGTTATCCTAAAAAGTTCATATATTCTTTAATTTATAATTAGATATTACATGATCTTATAATTAATTCTTTGCTTAAAAAATGTATAAAAAATTATAAAACATAAAAATAATAATAAAAAATTAAAAATGTTAAAAAGTAATAAAAAAATATATATATAGGTTGGTTGGGTGGGTAGATGTTAGAGTACGGAGGAGGGTGGTGTTGTCTGGATAAAAACGCAAAGGTTAATTATTTATAAAAAAAAATTGAGAGTGGGTTATTTATTTTAACATAATTTTTAAACTGTTTAATTTACACCAATATATGGATATTTGTCTAGTTCTATCTATAATTAAATAGCTATATTTTAATTATCAAATTATTTTTAATGTTATTATAATTTTTGGTATTATTATTAATATTATTACTATTATTATTATTATTATTATTATTATTATTATTATTATTATTATTATTATTATTATTATTTTATAATCCTATATTAAGATAATGAGTTTTTACCATGTAAAGTCACAATAAATGTTACTGATTAAAGTAACAATAATGTATTTTAAGTTATATGTTAACATGAATGTTATCTCTTAATTCTAATTTTAATCATTTTATTAATTTAATTTTATGTTAATATCGATTATTAATTATTTTTCCGGTTCAATTATATTTCCATTCTGCTTTATCCTTTTTGTTTGTTATGGAAAACTATTATTTTTATTTACTTTCAACTCCTTTTTGTAAAATATCTTTGTTCCTTGTTTAATAATTTGGTTTTTGTGTGATGGTAGTCCCAAATTCGTATTGTTTTGCTTTTCCATAGCAAATACGAAGATGAAACCACACACTCCATTTGTAGTTCCAAAGTATTTGGGACCTGAAGATTCTGCTTTGGTTCTACAAATTTCATTTGTATTCATATTATTCTTTTTTCCTTCCATGTTCAATGTACTATAAGTTATTAAACTCAATGGTTAATTTCAAATGGTTAATATTGTTTACTATAATTCAATTTAATTCTTTTATTGATAAAATCCATTGGTGAATCTTGTCTACTTTTAATGGTATTATATTAGCATTCAAATTATTATGCTGCTCCGCGCGTGTAATTATGAATGTATACAATTTGATATTTAATTGATATCTTTTCATTTTGAATAGTCATAATCAATTTTTTCCTATTGTGGTATCTTATATATAATTAATATATAACATCCGTTGCTAATAGCAATTTTATAGATATGGTGCGCATAGGTAATTGCTGCTATCCGCATAACCTTTGTGTATTGTCTGTGAGATTTCTACAATGTAGTTTTCCGTTACCACTTAATAGGATTTCCATTAAGAGTTGCAAATTGTTTCATCATGAATATTATATGTGGTATATTTATAATATTTTAACTGTTAATTTTGCTATTATGTTTAATTCATTGTCTTGATATATGGTATATAAAATGTCAAAATCAATATTCATTATTTATTATTTTTTAATATTAAAGTAATACATTGAAATTATCATTATTTATTATTTATTTTACATTAAATAAATACATTGAAATTATGATTAGTTAAGCCTATGTGAAATGTAGTAACAATGTGAGCATTGTGCTGAGATGTTAATTGGATAAGTTTGTGGAATATTATGTACGGTGATTTTTTCACTTTTAAATGAGTCGATTTTGTGATTTTGCATTTATTGTACTGTGAGTACTATGATTCTTTTTAAATGTGGTGTGGGTTGGTAGTATTATGGTGGTGTATTGTTTCCTTTTGGAGGTTTGAGTATTGCTTTAAAGCTTTGTACATATTGTATCTATTTTCATTTTATAGTTGTATTATTCTAGATCCTTTTCTTTAGTAAATTATTTAGTCAAGATACTCGATTATTTAACTAATTTTTCTATTTTTATCTTTTTATTATATTTGTATTTTCTCTTATATTATGGCAGTACTTAGTAAAAATCTCGATCCTGGCAAGATACACAATGCTTCTTTGCAGTGTAGTGCCCGGTACAGGAGCAATAATAGGGTTACTCCTGGACCGTCATCCAGTTTCCATATACATGCTCCTCCTCCTCAATTATATTTTCAGAAATATTCTGATATCCGATGTAAAACTTGTCCATCTGCTTCTCAGTCACAAATCGTATCAGATCCTCATATTTCTATTTTTTGTAAGGCATTTAATGTAATTTATAGTATAAAGTGTAACATTTGCAATTTGAAATATATTGGTGAAACTTCTGGTCCTCTTCATATACGCATGAATCAACATCGGTCAGATTCTGATAAAAATTTAGCAAAAAATATACAGTCTACAGCTGAAATACAGTTTTTTCATAAACATAAATTTAAAAATACTACTATTGAAATAATACAAATTCAGAAAAATAAATCTGAGCGTCTCTATTTAGAGTCTTCATATATGAAATATTATAATACAATTTATCCTTATGGTCTTAATAGTGAGGTTTTTAAAAGATCTGTTAAAGTTTTTTCATCTATAAATGATACTACAGATTATTCTCCCATTTATCATAGTTTAAATCATCTTATAAATCCTAAAACTACACGTAACAAAAGAGGTAAAGGTTCATCTTCTAGTATTACTCCTAAAAACATTATAATTCAACAAATTAATAATCTGCATCGTAATTATTTAAAAAATTACAATTGGTTTCTAATACGTAAATATATTTTTGGAATAAAAAAGAAACATATAGTACAATATTTAAATATTTTTCTCAGTAAAACTTACTCTAAACATTTTTCAGATGTTTTTTATGATCTCATTATGACTCGTGTCACCTTTACAATATAAATTTACTAAAACAACCTAAAAATCTACAAACTAATACTCAAATGGTAATTACTTTTTCTAATCCAATATTTAATAAAATCAATATTAATTCCATATTAAATGATAAAAACTGTCAATTTCCTATTAATAATATTCATATTTCTAAAACCTTTAAGTATCCCATATCTATCGGCAGAACGATTTTTAACTATAATTCTTTCGCTAAATCTTCTTTTGATGCTAGTACTTTACTCTGTAAATGCAATGACCCCTCTCTACAAAAATATATAAAAAAAGATCATGGACATACTATTACTGGTAATCTTAATCTTGTAGATGATTTACAACTTAGAAGAATTATGGGTTATGGGACCAAGTACAGAATTCCATCCAAATTAAACATTAAATCTATCCTAAAACAATTTACATATGATATAGATATATTTATTTATAAACTTGCAATTTATTATAATAAACCCATTGAATATTTTAATCAATGGAAAATATTAGTTATCGATAAATTAACCAGGTCCTTAAAATATAATATTTCACACCTAGAATATGTAAATACACAGCATCTGTTTAAGCAAATCAATAAATTACAACAAAACTTTGTAATAACTTATGTTGATAAATCTCCTAATAATTATGCCATTATTTGTAAATCTTATTATCATCATCTGCTTAAATCTAGAATATCTAATAATAACACATTCCAAAAAATTAATGACAACTTACTTGCCAATAATCGTAAAATTAAAGGATTCTATAAATTATTAGACATTAACCCTACTAACTTTAAATATCCTTATCTAGTCCTTATACCCAAATTTCATAAGCATCCTGTTAAATTCAGAACTGTTACAATTGGTTGCAATACTTATAATAATGCTGCTAACAAACTTCTATTAGTAATTCTTAAACAAATATATAATATTACAAAAAAAAGTGATAATACACATTGCATAAAAAATAGTTATGAACTGGTCCATATTATGAAAAATCTTAAATGTATAAAAAATATCACTACCTATGATTTTAAAGATTTATTTAATAATATCGATTTATCGGATTTACATAATATCATCAATGAGCTTTTTAAAAAATATCAACACGAGTTGGATATATCACATAATATCGATTCTGATTACTTTCATACCTTAACTAATTTCATTATCTATAATAATTTTATCATGCATGATAACAATATATATATTCAAAATGTTGGTATACCACAAGGTGGTAGTACATCTAGTGTATTATCTGACTTATACTTATATTACTATGAACGTCATTATTTAAATAATACAATACATTTATATCGATATATAGATGATGTAATTTTAATTGATACTGATAACACCTGTTTATCTCAATTCCCTGTTGATTATCCTTCTAATCTAGAACTTTCAAAAAACCTACTTTTTAATAATACAATCAATTTCTTAGATATTAAAATTATATTAAAAGAGAACAAATTTATAACTGATATTTATGACAAAAGGAAAGAATTTAATTTTAAAGTTAATACCTTTACTAATTTTAAATCTTGTCTTCATAATTCTGTATATCGTAATATAATACTTAACCATTTATATAGAATAAAATGTCTATGTTCTTCCCATTTAATTAATACTAATATTAAAAAGCTTGTATATGATGCTATAAATAATGGTTATCCTAAAAAGTTCATATATTCTTTAATTTATAATTAGATATTACATGATCTTATAATTAATTCTTTGCGTAAAAAATGTATAAAAAAATTAAAAAACATAAAAATAATAATAATAAATTAAAAATGTTAAAAAGTAATAAAAAATATATATAGATAGGTTGGTTGGGTGGGTAGATGTTAGAGTACGGAGGAGGGTGATGTTGTCTGGATAAAAACGCAAAGGTTAATTATTTATAAAAAAAAAATTGAGAGTGGGTTATTTATTTTAACATAATTTTTAAACTGTTTAATTTACACCAATAAATGGATATTTGTCTAGTTATATCTATAATTAAATAGCTATATTTTAATTATCAAATTATTTTTAATGTTATTGATATAATTTTTGGTATTATTAATAATAATAATAATATTATTATTATTATTATTATTATTATTATTATTATTATTATTATTATTATTATTATTATTATTATTATTATTATTATTATTTTATAATCCTATATTAAGATAATGAGTTTTTACCATGTAAAGTCACAATAAATGTTACTGATTAAAGTAACAATAATGTATTTTAAGTTACATGTTAACATGAATGTTATCTCTTAATTCTAATTTTAATCATTTTATTAATTTAATTTTATGTTAATATCGATTATTAATTATTTTTCCGGTTCAATTATATTTCCATTTTGCTTTATTCTTTTTGTTTGTTATGGAAAACTATTATTTTTACTTACTTTCAACTCCTTTTTTAAAATATCTTTGTTCCTTGTTTAATAATTTGGTTTTTGTGTGATGGTAGTCCCAAATTCGTATTGTTTTGCTTTTCCATGGCAAATACGAAGATGAAACCACACACTCCATTTGTAGTTCCAAAGTATTTGGGACCTGAAGATTCTGCTTTGGTTCTACAAATTTCATTTGTATTCATATTATTCTTTTTTCCTTCCATGTTCAATGTACTATAAGTTATTAAACTCAACGGTTAATTTCAAATGGTTAATATTGTTTACTATAATTCAATTTAATTCTTTTATTGATAAAATCCATTGGTGAATCTTGTCTACTTTTAATGGTATTATATATATATATATATATATATATATATATATATATATATACTTATACATACATATATATATATATATATATATATATATATACAGGGTGTCCCAAAAGGTCGTTTACAAACTTAACATGCTGGTCTGTCATATCATTATGAACAATATTAAGAAGGAAACTAAGGGTCCCAAACGTCTTCCAAAGGAGATATGCGCCATTAAAGTTTAGGGTCCAAAAATTCAAATGATTATAAAAAACAGAAAAATTGTTCGATTCGTTTGCGGTTTTCACTAAAACTATTCTTTACGTCAGTATTTTCATGAAAATAAATTATAAAGATAAATTTCAAAAAATGTCGATAGAGGGCGCTTTAGACTTTGGAGTAACGATAAACTAGTTTTTACCAGTATTTTTTGCATGTCATTAAATTTTTTTAGAAGCTTAGATATAAACTTAAATTTTGAGCTCACAATCTAAATCGTTGGAAGTGGTTAAGTAGCGCAAACTGAATTGCGGGGGGAGGTTCAAATTTCAAATGATTATAAAAAACGGAAAAATTGATCAATTGATTTGCGATTTTCACTAAAATTATTCTTTATGTCACTATTATCTTGAAAATAATTTATAAAGATAAAATTCAAAAAATGCCTATAGAGGGCGCTTTAGACTTTGTAGTAACGTACAACTATTTTTCCCGTAATTTTTTGCATCTCATATGTTTTTTTAGAAGCTTAGACATAAACTTAAATTTTGAGATGAAAATCTGAATCGTTGGAAGTGGTAAAGTAGCGCAAACTGGACTGTGTTCAATGGGGGTGGGGAGGTTCAAATTTCGAATGATTATAAAAAACGGAAAAATTGGTCGCTTTTCGCTAAAATTATTCTTTATGTCAATATTTCCTTGAAAATAAATTTTAAAGATAAATTTTTAAAAAATCCGTTAGAGGGCGCTTTAAACTTTAGAATAACCAATAATTATTTTTAACCTTTTTTTTTTTTAAATCTAATTAAATGCTTGCAAATGTTTAGACTTAAATTTTGTGCTCAAAATCTAAATCGAAAGGAGGTGTTAATTAGCGCAAACTGAACTGTGTTCAGGAGTTGAAATGTTACCTTCCCCACCCCTCGAACGCAGTTCAATTTTTGGCCGCTTAATTACTCACAACGATGCAGATTTTGAGTACAAAATTTAAATTTGAACTTTTACAAGCATTTTATTAGATACAAAAAATAACGGTTAAAAATAATAGTTGGTTACTATAAAGTTTAAGGCACCCTCTGACGGAATTTTTTGAAAGATATCTGTAAAATTTATTTTCAAGAAAATATTGATATAAAGAATAGTTTTAGAGAAAACCGACCAAGTTTTCGTTTTTTATAATCATTTGAAATTTGAACCTCCCCACCCCCATTGAACACAGCTCAATTTGCGCTACTTTACCACTCCCAACGATTCAGATTTTCATCTCAAAATTTAAGTTTTTGTCTAAGATTCTAAAAAAAATTATGAGATGCAAAAAATAACGGAAAAAAATAGTTGTACGTTACTCCAAAGTCTAAAGAGCCCTCTATCGGCATTTTTTGAATTTTATCTTTATAAATTATTTTCAAGATAATACTGACATAAAGAATAATTTTAGTAAAAATCGCAAATCAATTGACCAATTTTTCCGTTTTTTATAATCATTTGAAATTTGAACCTCACCCCGCAATTCAGTTTGCGCTACTTAACCACTTCCAACGATTTAGATTGTGAGCTCAAAATTTAAGTTTATGTCTAAGCTTCTAAAAAAAATTAATGACATGCAAAAAATACTGGTAAAAACTAGTTTATCGTTACTCCAAAGTCTAAAGCGCCCTCTATCGACATTTTTTGAAATTTATCTTTATAATTCATTTTCAAGAAAATACTGACGTAAAGAATAGTTTTTGTGAAAACCGCAAACGAATCGAACAATTTTTCTGTTTTTTATAATCATTTGAATTTTTGGACCCTAAACTTTAATGGCGCATATCTCCTTTGGAAGACGTTTGGGACCCTTAGTTTCCCATTTAATATTGTTCATCATGATATGACAGACCAGCATGTTAAGTTTGTAAACGACCTTTTGGGACACCCTGTATATATATATATATATATATATATATATATAGATAGATAGATAGATAGATAGATAGATAGAAAGATAGATAGATATATAAACTTGTACGATTGCAATAGGTAGTATTTCATACGAAATCTACCTAAAAAAGTCAATGCTGGCTTGCATAAACGGAAAATATATTAAAAACGATCAAAAAATATAATTACCAACTACGAAATAATTCGTAAAATCTTAAAAAAAAAAATACTTTTTAACGATTTTTGATGATACTTATGAACTAGAATTAGAGTTTTTAATAAGATAATAAGGTACCCTGGGGTAATAACGCCACGTTAAGGTTCTAGCAATTTTCACGGCTCAGTTTTAGTTTGTATTTTTCAAACAAAGATATTATTTGATACAGCAACTCATTGACTATCTATATATAAAAAAATAATTTAACAGATATGAATACATAAAATGTAATGGCGTGATTTCTTGACCAATGCTATTTGGCGTTATTACCCACCTATATGGGTAATAACGCCATGCAAACAAAACAATGAAATAAGTTGGATTAATTGCATGTAGATTGCCCAATTCTAAAAATACAAACTCTCAGCTCTAGAAATTGACAAATTGCATCCTAAGCTATTGAAAATGTTCATTTTTTCGTGAAAGTGTAAGAAAAATAAAGGTGTGGTGTGGGGAGGGGGGGGATGAGGCAAAAGAATATCAGGCCGTGAGCTTCTTTTTGCTTAAAAAGGAGCGTTTAAATGGAATTATTAGAAACAATGCACAGTTTTAACTGTGTTTATTTGAATCAGTATTTAAGATGTAGCTCAGCCACTGTAGGGAATCAACCGGGGTAAAAATTGCAAGGATTGGCGTTATTACCCCGTTATAGTTATTGCGCTGTACATTTTAAATTACAAATTATCTCGAGAAGATATCCAAAATCTTCAACAACATTTTGAAAGGCCATGAAATGTACTACAAATTTATGTAATTAACAAAGTATTTCCGGATAAAAAAAATAGTCTTCACATCACAAAACGTATCTCGCAAATTTTAGATCAAGCGTTAATTTTAGCTGCTTGTAAAAACAATAAGACCTAAGAATGAAACAAATTAACTTGAAGCTGTTTTTTGCGATTTATATGACTCAAAACCCTTCTGCGCAGAACACATGGGTGTCATTTACCAGATTATTTCAAAATTATGCAAAATATTAGCACTTGGCGTTATTACCCCGTCTGGCGTTATTACCCCAGGGTACCTTATGATAAAATCATATTGTCATTTTTGGTCAGATTTCTGAAAATTACCCTGGCAGTTGACGTGTTAATGTCTCGAAATCTTATCAAAGCTCTAATTTTTTTCATCGACATTAATTACCACTCTTCTATTACTATGTTTAATTATTGATTGTGTTTTCAATGCTTGAATTTAATAAAATGCATTTATGGCAGTATACACAAAATATATGTTTAAATTCGTATCAAAAATTGAACTACTCACCGATTTTTAAAGATAAGAATAGATTTCTTAACATTGGCGAATTAGTTTTTTTTTAAATAGGATTTGAATTTTTCTACAAACAAAGAACTAAAACGAAAGCAATGCTTTTATACGGAAAAAAACGAAAAAAAGGAAGGAGTGCCCAGTTAAACCAATGGCACTGAGCTCACTATTCAAACTTATTATATATTATATTCTTACTTCAACGAATAAAGCCCCTAAAAAATTAAGAAATCGACAAAATAAAAACCATTTAGATAAGTAACGGGGGGGGGGGTAACATCTCCATCCCTTTTTCATGCTTAACCAATGAACCTCCAAAATTTATCATGGAAGCGCCTATCTGAATAAACCATAACAGCAAATTGAAACAAATGAGATAATTCTGCATGAAAAACCCATTTATGATAATTAAGGGGACACTTCCTGTTGCTTTTTTACGCTTAACCCATGAACCTCCAAAACGTATCATTGAAACACCTTATCAGAATAAAAATATATACCAAACTGAAGGAATTCAAATAATTCGGGATCAAAAACTCATTTTTTTAAAAAATTAAATTGGGACTATGCCTCTGTACACCCTTTTAAATCTCAAAAATGAATCTTCAAACTAATCAGGAAAGCGACTTACACTGATTCTGAGCATACTAGAGAGGATAAGCTCAATACAATTTTTTAACCAAACTGAATTAATTCTGAGAATATAAACCAAAATGGGCATTATTTGTATACGGATCACTTAGTATTTAAAGAAAATCATCACTTACAATAAGTTGCAATAAGTCACAAATTGCTAGTCAATGCAATGATACTTTAAATATTTTTCGTAGATTTTATTATTATTATTATTATTATTATTATTATTATTATTATTATTATTATTATTATTATTATTATTATTATTATTATTATTATTATTATTTGAGGAATTTAAATTGTGCCAGTAGAGGACAGGCAAAATCCATTAGTTCACAGGTATCTTTTCAAAAATAATAAAGACTTAATTATTCTAATACAAGAAATTTTGCAGAAAACATCGAATTAAAGACTAAATGGCTAGAATGTTTTACTAACAGAAAGTTTTTTTTTTTTGTAATGTTAATTACATAGTACAATAAAAGATAACAAGATTATATAAACATTAAAAAAAGCTCTTAAAATTATAACAACTTTGTAGCATTGTATATTTTAATAATAGTATTTGAAGGCAAAATTTTATAACAGTTATGTTTTAATGCGCTGATGGAACATCGATCACAGAATAAGAATCTTCATATTTTTTTTCTTTTTTTGCGATTAACCAAGACAATTTATACAGTTGTAAGCCCGTGTGAACGGACTCCTCATCCCAATTTTAAACGCGGACAGAGAGACGGACATCAATACCTTTCAAAAACATTTGAAAGCGTTAAAATTCAAGACCTAAACCTGAAAAATGAAATAATATCAAGTTTATTTATAAAGAAAATAAAAAATACTACACATTCAGTTCATTTCTATAATGTAACCTTAAAGCAATCTGTCAATTATTTCGTTTAATTATTTATATTCCTATGTTCAACTAATTTAAGGGTGTATTCGAAAAAACGCTTTTCCACCTTCAGCAGCTCGAAATTTTCCGATACAATTTCAGACACATTTTTAAAAGTAGAATCATGAAACTTGCTGAGGGGATTCTTGAAGGGATGTATGAGGTGCCGAGTAAAGTCTTTTTACGCTCAATTCATTAGAATTTGATTTATAAGCAATTAACTTCTCTGGAAGACCCTTTTTTTCGTTCCCTTATCTCCCACTTCGGAAAAGTCGGTTCAAATTGCCGTTTTTGATTGCTTTTTTTTCAATATTTTGTACACTTATCAAAGAATTGACATTTACGGCCTTACCTTGTGCACTTTCTAAATAAGAGAATCTGCGAGTTTCATGTGTTTGAGAGCAAAAGTGAATTCAAAAATAAATCGAAAAACAAGCAGTTTGAATCGAAATACACCCTTAAGTTAGTGATTTAAATGTACATTACTGAGTAATTATGAATAAGTAATTGAAAAATTCGCGCCACATTAAGATATTTTTTTTTTTTACTTTTTTATTATATTTTTTTACTATTTATTTTATTTCATTTTTTACGAATTCATAAGTAAAGAAAAATAAATATTTTCCGATCATTATTAAACTAATCACACTTGGAATTCCTTGCAAATTAGGCTGATAATTAAAAAGCCATGCAAGATATTTTTTTCTTTAAAACTATTTTCTAATAATCCTTGAACTAATTGCAATAATTGAAATTCCGAATAAATTTAGCTCATATTTGTAAAAAGGATATTCAAGATTTTTTTCATAACTATATTATTTTTCTCGCATTTTTAATGAAATATTTGGAAAACTTTTACTTAATTATATTGTAGAAGGTTTTGATTTATATTCAAACAAAAAGAATTTTTCGGAATCGAACTGTAGAATTAAATTACTTAGAGAAATCCAAACATATACCTATAGTAAAAAAATGTGTTACAACTTTAAAATGGTAAAAAAACAATAAACAAAAATTGTAATTTAACACATTACAACGACTATTTGGAAATTACTATATTCAAAGTATATTCATACTATAATTTTAGACATGAATGATTTCTATAGTTAAGAAAACAATTAACAATAACATCATTTTTATGACGATCACAACGTAACTTACGTAATAACAGAGTCATATTAGTATACCTGGACATTTAGAGTCACATTAATATTCCTGGACTAATAATAAACAAGTATTAAATGAAATTCCAGTTTAAAAATTTTCGGTACTGTAAATATATAAACTTCTAAACATCAAACATTTTCAATTTTTACACCGTCGTAATAAAGAAAAAAATTTACTTTTAGATGCAATTTGTTTGAAACCTGTATCTAAATTTGTTTTTGAGTTATTGATTTTTTATAGTTTTTAATAAATTTTGTCATTGTGGTAACAGAAGTATTGCGTTCTGAAAAAAGTCTGAATTCAAAATTGAAAAGTTCAACAATTATTGTTCATAAATGAGTGATTAGTTTGTCGCTAAATGGCTAATCTTCTCGAGATATTGTGGCAATGTTATCGATCGGTAAAATCGACAGTAAACGATATTTAAAAATTATATAAAGATGGCCGTGGCCTTCAGGATTTTCAGAGGTCCGGGAGATCCCAGAAAATTATTATTCCTGTTGACAGAATAATCAGGAGAAAAACAATTGATAATCCGCATAAAAATTCCGCTGCAATATACTGCGATTTACGGAATGAAAATATTACTGAAATAAGTCCGTATATCGTATCAACATGCTGATGTGATGCATAACTTTATGGAAGAGTCGGTGTTGAAAAATTTTCAGAGTTAAAAAAAATACAAACGTACCCGACTGGCGGTTTCCAAAAAAAACAAAGTCTGGTCAAGTGAAAACTAGAAAAAAGTTCTATTTTTCTATCAATCAAATTCGAAACAGTTTTGGAAGTGATGGCAGACACAACCTGCGATGACCTAACAACAAAAGATATGATTCGACCTATGTTATTCCTACAATCAAGCATGGCGGAGGACACGTTATGCCGTGGGGAGTATTTTCTACAAAAAGTGTCGGTCCGTTATTTCAAATCCACAGCCAGGTGAGTGATACGATGTATAAGAATATCTTCCAAGACTATTTCCTGCCTTATTAGAGCAAAAAATTTTGTCGCAACTATTTTTCTTAACATGATAACGAATTAAATATTGTATGCAATACCTCGATTGGTTTTCCACGTTTTTGAAATGATCAGCCCAAGCGCTCAACATGAATGCAATGGAAAATCTTTGAAAAGATGTTGACAAAAGTCTGCGGAACTATAAATATTCAAACTCAGCCGAAATTTCGCCAAAATTGCAAAAAATGTGGAAAAAACGTACCATAGACGATCTGTGACCGTTGATTGTATGAATGTCACGTTACTGCGCCTCAGTACTTATTGCTAAAGCTAATAAAATAGTAATACGATAAAATACTAATTGTAAATGTTGTTGATCACTGTAATTTTCTATTACAATACCTTTTTTTTTACAAACTTGTGAAGGTGGCCGGAAACTTTTGAGAACATGCGTTTTTCTTTAAACTTAATTTTGTCAGTTAAATTTATTGATATTTACATGTTCTTCTATAAGTAAATTCCTAACTATTATGTCAATAAAATGCATAAATATCACTTTGAGATTCCTCTTCATATGGGTATATTTACAAATTAACTGAAAAATTTTTGCTGGCCGGAAACTTATGACCGCCACTGTATGTATGTGTGTATCTAACGGAATCTTTGAACGTTATTTTCACCCACTTTAAGGCATCAGATTAAACTAATGCTGTGCACACTTATTGAGAACCGATGGCAATTAAACAATCTGAAGAGTCGCTGCTTAAAAGGATCAAAATAAAAAACGCCGGATAAACCGATCAAAAACAATTTGAGAAATTAACAGTCACATGATACCCTAGACACGTGATAATCACTGAAATACATATGAAAACCGTAACTATGGAACCAAAAAAACATTTTTATCTTTTTAGTTCGAAATAATATAAAAGCGTGTGTTTTAGTTTTTAAAACTATTGAGCAATTACTAATAATTGCTTTCTCATTCAATAAGAAATAATGATAATTTTGGCCACCTATCTGAATTTATATTTAAGAAATGCAATATAAAATATTTTAAAACATAACAAGCAGTAATGTAACACTATACGGAAAAGGCAAGTTATTTGAAAACATGCATTTCACATTTAAGACAAAGAATTGAAATTAATTGACTAAGAATAACTTCTCTTGTCATTAACATGTATTAGCAGAAGAAAGACGATAATTTTAAATATATCTTAATAAAAATATTATTTTACATTCATACATAATAGTTTTCTTTTAGCATCTATATTTACAGTGAGCTATATATGTTCATTTCAGAAGTTAACAAATAAGAAATTGCATGTCAAACGTAGCAAATAAGGTGCCTTCGTACTCTAACGAAATTTTAAAAATGCTCAAATATTGGTGTAATAGTACACAGTACAACAGTTTGTAATTTTTTTGTGTTCCCGGTAAACACTATCTCTGTCCTTTTTCTATATATATATATATATAGAGAGAGAGAGAGAGAGGAAGTAACTTGTTGTAAATTTCAGCAACATATATCAATTTCATGAAATGTAAAGTACTTCAATATGATTATAACGAGTACCAAACAATGTTCCTCCCTATATCATTACACAAGGAAATACTTTGTGTGGCCCTGTAAATGAATAAAAAGTATTCTTTACACCACAGATTGCACAAAATGCATATTGTAGTGCATACTTCATAGATGTATATCCATTATTTTTTGATCGAAAGAGTGTAATATCATTAACATGAACTTAAAACTATTTTTACACATCTACCGTAATGTAACGGAATGTTTTTAATTGTACCTGTAATTAAACTAATCAGTTGATTTTCATAAAATTGGAATTGATTCGGCAAAATAATGCAATAGTCATATGTTTTGAATTCGAAACGATTCAGTTGGTTGATTTTTTTTCTGTTTTATGCTGGCGGACAGACAGACGGACTAAAAGACAACTATAGGTGCTACGAAGTTACATAATTACGAATGCACCTAAAAATGTGCTTTAAATTAGGCAGAACTATTGTGTTATTGAAATTTTTTTAATAAAAATAAGATTGGTAAATTTCTGCTGAAGATTATTTTTTCAAAGAGGCTATACAGACATGACGTTATAGGCACCCTCCCCAACCCTTACGATTTTATACGCTATTATTCACTGATGAATACCACCACTAACACCCAATGATATCATTATCGATGTCTAAAAGTCATTTTATTTTTAGACTATTTTTATTTATTTAAATACGTTTGCAGTTATATATGTATTTGAATATATTTTTATTAGGCGCGTAGTTAATGGATACAAGAAATCAATAAAACACATATATAATATAATATAATATAATATAATATAATATAATATAAATTTATATAATATATAATATAATATATAATATAAATATATAATATAAATGTGTATCATATAGCATTTAAATGAGCTTGTTACTATTTAAAAGTATTCAATAATTGTTTACTGTTACATAATTCATATAAAAGTAGTATTAGTCTTTTTGCTTTTGCCCTCTGCCCAAGGAGATTAAAAACAGAATTTATCACTAAAAAGTAGACAACATCCTTCATTAAAATTCTTGTAGTTTTAATCCAAACTCTGTGAATGTTATACGAAAAGTCATTGTGAAAAACAATATCAATTCTAAGTAAAATCTGAATGCTTTACAGTGTATAAATTTTTATTGAAAATCAAAAATATAAAAATATTCCTTTAATCAAAGCGTAAAACAAATATTTTTTTCTCTTTCATAATCCATCATTAAATGCCATTTATGAATGATACTTCAAGAGATATTTTAAGAACGAATGTCCCTTAAGGTCATAATAAATAATTCTGCTTGATGAATCCTCCTTAAGTCTTTAAGAAATAACTGTAATGGTAAAAGTGCTCATTCGTTTAATGTCCCATAAAAAAATTAAAAGACTTGAAATGTAAGGGGAAAATAAAAAGCAAGAATGGTAAAAAAAAAAAAAAAAAAAAAAAAAAAGATTTTTGAACGTTTTTAAATAAATTTTCTGAAAATTATGCTTAATGCTTCATATTGAACCGATCACAAATGGGAAGATAATAAAATTATTTCTTAAATATTTTCCAACAAGATTTATCAAAATCTGGGATATAATTTAAAAGTAATATGTGTTTGGATATTAGACTCAGATAAGTAAAAACATATTTCTTTAATATTTTTATGATTTATAATTTTTTTTAGTGAAGTAAAGCACTATTTTAATTAACAATTTGCTTTATGGCACTTTCCACATAGTTAACTGTTAATTGTAAAAAATTCCAATTGACTGAATATATATAGGGCCAGGACTCGAACCAGGGAACTTTTGGTGCAAGCTGTCAATGCTTTGCAAACTACTAAGTCATCCTGGATGAATAAGGCTGGCATTGTTCACCCTGTTAACCTTTATATAAGAGCATCCAGTTTGCAGCAGCTCAGAAACAGCTGAAACAGTTCAAACAATAAATCGCAGTTAGTGAAATTATTCTGTAATCAAGTGTCATTAAAAAAAATGCAGTTAGATTTTTCCTAAAGTATCAGCTAATAGTTATACTTCAATAACGGGAGGGTTTCACTCTTTATTCTGTAAATGATCACACTTAATTAACAATAATACTCTATTTCGAATTTCTGGATAATTTGAATTGTTGCTTTTTAGAATTGATACGATAGATTTTCAAGAGATAATTCCCCTTAATTTCCTTCTTTCGACGCGAATTTGATTTTATTTTTCGTTATATATGTACCATACAATAAAATATCCACTTTCTATTTGCCTTTCGAATTATTTCGAAACGCTGTACTTTCAAACACTTACAGAATAGGGACATTGACGTGCTTTCACTCACATACAGCCTGATTATAAGCAAATCAAAATTTCAGAAATGTTAATATTTATATAAATTGCCAACGCGAACTGAAATACAGAAAATGAAACCAAGTCAATTATAAACTACTAACACTAAATCATGAATATTGCATTCAATCCTGAATAAACTGCTGACCAAAGGTGACAGATATAAATTTCAAATATATATGAAATCTATATAGATGTTGATGATTAAAAGCATAAATTACAATGTATGCTTATTTGAATAAATTCACGAGGAATGTGTGTCTCTGTTTCTAAACGTTAATATTTAAGTAGCTTTTAATGCTATGTTACACTACAAAATATAAAAGGAGAAACAACGTAGTTTATTCGTTCATAGATAATTCGTGTTGCTTCACAATAGCTCTTCTGACATCAAAATTCTTCTTTTTTAATTTATGAACCAATTTACTCGCCAATTTTATCTGATATTTAATTCTTCAGAAGTTTTGCGATATTTAATTCTTAAAACGTTTTGTTATCATTATAGCTCAATTCTTTATGAAAAATATTCGAAACAAAATCCAAATCAAAATGAAGAAATTACTTTCTCATAAAGAAAATTTAATCTTCCAAAAGATACCGGATGTTTGTAATTAAAGTTTGTCATTTTGGAGCACTCACAAACAATACAATCCGTTTTATGTCGTCCAAACCACATATCATACATTTATAAACATAGAAAATGCATTTGTAAGAAAAATCTAGTTTATAAAATATTCAGAAAATGAAAATATAGCTCTGTAAAAAATTCATAATAAAATAAATCAAGTTAAATGTTAAAGAAATCAGTGAAACGAAATCTCACAGTGTGTTATACAAAAATGGGCATTTTAAAGGAATGTTAGTGTGTACAACATGTCGAATAACTGTCAGTTAAAATATATGAATAAAGACATTTAATAATAACAAACACTGAAAATGTTTAAATAAAACTTAATATAGATATTTAGAGAAATTTTGTACTCTTTTCAGTATATGTGTACAATCAGAAAAACTCGGAGGATAATAACAATGATGAACAAGTAAAACTGGCAACTCTGAATAATGATAAACAAGTAAAACTGTAGCTCAATAAGATAAACTACTCAATCTGAAAATGGGCAGCTTAGGTAGATAAACAGCAGTCAACCAACAATCTAGATTGATTGGTTAGATGCTTAGATCTTAACAACACAAACTGCCTTTGAGAACAAGCTGCTTCAAACCGCTAGGAAAAGACGTCATCAATATAAGCAGTGATTAAGCTTCGCAACTTGCGAAAGTTTTATGAAGGTTGTGGCCATGGTTCATGTGCAACTAACTTTGATTTTATAGGACCTTTATTAAAAAAAAAAAAAAAAAAAAAAAAAAAAAAAAAAAAAAAACCCTAATCGAGGGGCAAAACTGAAAATTGCAATGTTGTTTTCTCAATAACTTTTCAAAAGTATAAAAAAGATGATTTTTCATCATTGCATAAAATTTTTACTGCGCATAGAGATGTAAATTTTGAGAGTATTAATCATAACAAAATATTTAAAAAATGAATTATAATTGTAGATATACATCTATTTAAATAATGCTTCCATTGCAGTGAAACAAGCATCTTAGTGAATGTATATATATAAATTCGAGGCGGTCAGAAGGTTAAAAGAATATTTATACTTCTTAAATTTTACTTTTCGATAGAGTCCCGTTTCACCAAAGTAGATCAATTTGCTGCTTTTGACGGGAATATTATAACAATTGACTATGCTATCAGCTTCAATTCGGCGTTCAAAATATTGCTATAAACTAAATAAACTATAACTAAAAAAAAATGAAAAATAAAAAGCAGTGGCTATCTACAGGTTTTCATTCATTTCCCTTTGATCGGGAAATTTTAAAGGCCGGTTCAGCTGCTGTTTAACATCTACTTGCTGTTTTAATATTTGGTTTACATAAGACTATTTAAACTTTTGGAAAAAAAGCTTAGTTAAAAATGTATTTTTACCTTGACGCATCTATAGAGAAAAATTAATCTTATGCGATCAAAATGACCAAATTTCACTGCTTTTCATTTCTTGATTGTAAAGATTATAATTGGAGATTTTATTGATTATTTTATCTTCATGGCGTGTTCACTTTCGCTTTTAAAAAAAGTAATTTTAGATAGGTTGTGCTCGTTTTTAATACAGAATTCAGAAAAGAAAAAAAATTCATGAAAATTAAGATTATAAAAGAATGGTTTTGCAGTAAAACCATTGTGATTTAAGGCATACTTCGTGTAATGCTTATATTATATAGGAATGGTTTTCGTAGGTTTATTGTAAATTCATTTAACAATTTCTTATTATAGATAAAGTCATATTTCCTTCTTTGTTGACTTCCATCGTGTAAACATTGCGTAAAATTTTTTTGTTGTCGTCAAAAAATAGTAGTCTATTTTTGAACAGCAAACAAAATCCTATTGCAATTTTTTTTAAGCGTTGACAACGAACAACACTTTCGCTTTCACTTTTACCATATTTACATTAGTTCTAGATCTAAGTACTGTACAATTTCAATTTTTCGTGTATAAAACAGGAACAAAATTATCTTGAAGATGAAATATATTTAAAAACTAACTATGAATTTAATGACATTTTAAGTTATTTTCTACTGATTTTATATGTTATGAATACGGTTCTTATTAATGAACCGAAACATGTCAACTCTTTAATTTAATTTTTATTTGTGACACCTTCTAAGTAAATAAATATGAAATGTTTTTATACGCAAATATTGCTGTTTTAATTTTCTGGTGGGAACTGAAATATACGAATTAAAATATCTCGGGCGGTGTCGGGCGGTTTGGGATCCAGAGGGCTATTTCAGCGGGTTTATCAAACATTTTTCCATCGATTTTCGAATATTATTGATTTTCATATTTTCGTATATAGCAGTTCTCTTTAAAGGGTTGGGGACACATTTTAAGTAATTTTTATTCACTGAGTTAAAATTTTGAATTTTTTGTGATGGTTAACTATATTATTTATAAACAAAATCACATGATAAATCTCCTCTGAATTTTTGATTTTTTTTAATTTATTAAAAATGTAGGGTATTTTAAAATCGTTTTTACTCAAAACATTATTTGTAGAATTTTATTTTTTTATATTTAAATAAACAGACTCATCCAAATTTTAATTTTGATTCAATTTTTTAAGAAATATTAATTACAAAAATTAAAATTATTTAAGTAAAAATTAAAAAAAAATGATGTAACTTTTATTTTAAAAAATCATATTTTCAAAAGTAAATCTTTTTTTCAAGTTTACTGAATCATAATTCACGTAAAGCAATAAAAAACATATTGTTCTAAGTTTGAAAATTTTATCTTTAATGGTTCTTGAGTTATAAGTATTTAAATCCGAGAAATTGTCAAAAAAAATCATGAAGAAGAAACCCATTTTCACAAGAAATTATTTCATGACAACGATTATTTGAAAGTTAGATTTTGGAAGCAAAGCAAATCGAGAAAGTTAATACAGTGGCGCAGCGAGGGGGGAGAGGCCCCAGAGAGCCATGACAAAAATACAGAAATTTCCATTTTTATGAACCAAAAAAAAAAAAAAAAAAAAAAAAAAAAACTAAAGTTGGAATTTTATTTGTTTTGTTCTCGAAATCTGCCGCTTTATTAAATCAAATTTTATTTAAAAATTTGACTCGTTTAAGCGGCAGTAATGTACTTTCTTTTTAAAATGGGGAAAGTACGTGGTAACGGTATCAGTATCGAAAACTGGTCACTCATTTCGGAAAAGGCCGGCACCTATTTATACTATTGGAAATCAGCCGAAGGCTAAAAGGAATGGTCATTTCCTGTCACTGCCAATGCCGTCTCGGGTTTTTCAGTACTGCACCATCGGGGGGGGGGGGGGTTCTTATTAGTTACATCTGTTTCTTCTTCTTTTTTTTTTTTTTTTTTGGAAACGGGACTGGACACTCCAATTCCAGGAAAAACACAAAATCGCATGCTTTGAAGGATAGGCTTAATTTCACAAACATTCTGTTGTTAGTTGCTGTAATGCTAAGGTTTTCTTTATTGTGCGTTTCGCTATGGATATTAAATCCTATTCAGAAAAAAAATTATGAAAAAGATGGATATAAGAGATCATTTTTTTAAATCTTTCGAATTCCTTCAAGCATTCTTAAAATCCAGGTATGTTTGGAAAGTATATAATTCGTTTATATTTATGTCTCTGGAAAGATATTAACAGCGCCGTGCGAAAGGAGGTGGGGGGTAGAGGGCGGTCGCAGTGATTTAGGGGGTGCCAAATTTCTAACTACTTTCTACTTACTACTATTTTAAAGGGACTACTTTCAAACAATTTTTTGTAATTAATATTAATTCTTATTTAAAAAACGCCCGAAATAGGCAAGTGGGTAATCGGAAAAAAAGTTACCGGAAAAACAGTTATCGGAAAAAAAAGTGACATAAACTACAAAAGCGGAAAAGAAGTTACCGAAAAAAAAAGGGTCTAGGAATTGATTTTGGGAATTCATTATTGATTTTCAAGATTCATTGGTTAAGTATTTAGGGGGTAATCAGGGGGAGTGTCTTAATTTAAGTAAATGGGTTTTTCGTGCTGAATTAACTGTTTTGGTTCAGTTTTTGGACATATGATGACCCCCCCCCCCATCCATAACTTCTCAAATGAAATTAATAGCTTTTTACACAGATTTATCCGATTCGGTTGGAATTTCGGACATAAGATCATTATGATAAGACGTATCTCTGATTATCTTAATTATGTATCTTGCTTATTATAAAGGGATGATGGTCAGTTACTCCCCCCCCCCCCACAAATTAGATAGATCGGTTTTTAAGATAGGATCAAAATTATCGGATGTATTTCAAATTTAAGATATAGATTCTTTCTGATAAGGTGAATCCCTGAATAGTTTTAACAGTTTAATGACTAAGTATAAAGGGGAGGGGGATGAGGGAAAATCCCTCTTAAATTAAATAAATGGCTTTCTACGCAGAATTATCCGATTTGCTTCGAATTCTGGACATAGGTTCATTATGATAAAACATATCTTTGATTAGTTACGGGGTTCATTTACTTATTATAAAGGGGGGGGGCAAGCAATTATTTCCCTCACAAATTAGATAAATCGGTTTTTAGGCAGAATTATCTGATGTATTTCAAACTTAAAATATAGGTTCTATCTGAAAAGGTGAATCCCTGAATAGTTTTAAGGGTTTAATGGCTAAGTATAAAGGCAAAAACAGAGGATAACACTCCCTCCCTTTAAATTAAATAAATAGCTTTTTATGCAGAATTATCCGATTTAAAGAATTACTGTTCAAATTTTGGATGTTGGTTCTTTATGATAAGGTGTATCCCGGATTAGTTATGAGGTTCCTCTGCTAAGTATAAATAGGGAAACGGAAGATTTCCCCCCCCCCTTAAATTAGATAAATTGTTTATGCATAATTATCCGATGTATTTCAAATTTTTGATATAGGTTTTTTCTCATAAAGTGGATCCCTCAATAATTTTAAGGGCTTAATGGCTAAGTATAGAGGGGGGAACTGGGGATAACCCCACTTAAATCATATAAATGGCTTTTTACGCAGAATTATCCGATTTGCTTCAAATTTTAGATGTAGTTTCATTATGGTAAGGCGTATAAGCTAATGAATATAGTTAGAATAGGGAGGGATGCAGCAGTCCATTCAGGAAACCTTTTCGGGGAAAGAAGCTTGCTTTTCCCCATTCGACGGAGGGGGATGTTCGGTAGATATCGCGGGCGGCTAGTCTCTTAGGAAATTTGTCGATCAAGGGATTTCCTAGTAAAGGTTTGCCGCAAAAATAGTCAAGTAACATTAAAAAAACGAGTTGAACGCAACTGAACGCAAATAACAAATAAAAACAATTTTTCTTTATTTTTTAATTTAATGATTGAAAACTATTTGTCAGAAAACATTATAACATATTTTACCTTTTTTCTGATAATGATTAATTTCCATTCATTTTGCACTTAAAACTGGTTTATTTATTTTTTTTATTTGTGAAAAAAGCAATATACTAAATTATTTGGTGTAACTGTCATTTTACTTTACGCCAAATATTTATCATTTAAAACTGGATTTTTACTAATTAATGTCCCATATTACACATCACAAAATATAATATAAAACATTTAAAAACTATAATTTAGAAAATTTTAATGTACAAACTATGTTGTATGTCACGAACGGATGAACTAGTGAATTCATTAATTTGTAGTAATAAAAACAGTTTTTTATTACTAGCTTATGTTAGTAATTAGAAAGTTAATTGTTTAAAAACCTGTAGTTCTTGATAGATTTTCAGGTTTGAACGCTTAAAAAAATAAACGGATTAAAATAAAAGAAAACGATTTTAAGAAAAACAGGATATTTTTTTCTTTGTTACGATGTTTATAGACTACTGAAAAATGCTATGCAGAAACATAATTCACAGTTTTAAATTTAAACAGCTATTGAGGATATGTAAAAAAACCCTTAAAACTACTCAGGGTTTTACTTTATGAGAAAGAAACTATAGCCAAAATTTGAAATACATCGGATAATTGTGCATAAAAAAACAATTTATCTAATTTAAGGGGGGGGGGGGGAATAATCGCGGCCCCCTTTTTATTAGCAAAAGAACCCCATAACTAATCAGGAATACCCCTTATCTTAATGAGTCTACATTCAAAATTTGAAGCAAATTGGATAATTCTTCGTAAAAAGCCATTTATTTAATTTAAGAGAGGTTATCCGCCCATGCACCCTCTATACTTAACCATTAAACTCCCAAAATTCTTCAGGCATTATATACTCTGACGACTAACTGACAACATTAATCATGGCAGAAGATAGATAGCGAAGTCTTATTGTGAAAAGGCATGCAGGGGTGAAATTATCTTCAGTCAAAAGCTGAGAAGAATAGGTGCTATTGACCTCAAGGGACATACCTAGAAAATAATTGCACTGGTCTAGTGGCAATGAGCTGAGGGGGACACTGGGATTATTGAGCACCGAGAGGGAAGGAAGGTAGTTGGAAGAGAGGCATGTGCTGGTAATGTACAAGAAAATACATTGATGTAAGATGGCTTAGACGTGCTAAGCGAAATGTAATATTTGAGTGTGGCTCCTACGTAGTTGTAATGTCATTTTATTTATTTTTTTAATAATTGATCTATGGTTCTAATAAAGAACTTGAGGAATTAAAAATGTGTTATTGATGAACTTAACAAATAAACCAACTTAATAAAGAGAAACTCAGGGGGCGACACCACAATACTATATATAAGCCTTATCAGAAAGAACCTATATACAAAATTTGATACACGTTGAATAATTCTGCTTAAAAAACCATTCATCTTATTTAGGGCGGAGGAGGGAGGGAGGTAATCATCCGTTCCCAAAACTAATCAGGCAAGCGTCTTTTCAGTATGAACGTATATCCAAAAATTGAATCAAAACAGTTAATTCAGCATGAAAAAATCATTCACTTAAATTAAGAGCCGACCCCGACCCCCCCCCTTTCATAAATCTCCAAAATCAAAAGTAAATCCCCAAAATCAATTCCTTGTCACTTTTTCCCCAGTAACATGTTTATCTTGTCCCTTTTTTCCGGTAACTTTTTTTCCGTGTCATTTTTTTTTCCGCTTTTGTAGTTTGTCGCTTTTTTCCGATAACACTTTTTTCTAGATTCAGGCAAGTAGATATCATGATTAAAAAGCTATGTAACTGAGAAATGTTCTTCATTCTTTGATAAAATCTTTCAGAAGACGATTCTCACTGCGGATGATTTGAAACGAATTTACGACGTAGTAGCAACAAAAAGGAAAAAAAATGGTTGCCATGCGATCAAAATCGCTTATAACTCGTTAACTAATTTATTTATTTTGTTTATCTATAAGGAACTCAGGGGTGATTCTCGTCCGAAAATTTAAGGCAATCTCTTCCGAAAATTTGAAATTGGGTTATCAGTTCCGCATAGTTGCCAACTGGTATGGTTTTGAGCGCAGATAAAACAATCGAGGAGAAATGAAAATTTCGTGAAAGGATCGCCGAAAAAGCACACATTTCGTCAATGTTTCGTGAAAAAAAGACAATTTCGTAAATGTTTTTGTCAACGAACTTTGTCAAAAGATCGCCGAAAAATGCGAATTTCCTGTGCGGATCGCGGAGAAAGCGGCAATTTCACCAATCATCGCAGATAAAACGCTGATTTCGTCTGAAGACCGCGGGAAAACGTCGATTTCGTCTAAAGATTTCTGATATAATGCAGATTTCGTTAAAAAAAATCGGGAAAAAAACGTCGTTTTCGGTAAAAGATTGCTTAAAAATATTTTGTTAATAGATCATTGAAAGAAAAGGCCGCTTTCATCAAAAGATCATGGAAAAAACGCCGATTTCGTCGGAAAACCACGAGGATAAAGCGCCGTTTTCAAGAAAATTTGTCTAAAGATCGTCGAAAAAACGCCGATTTCATAAAAAATCACCGATGTCGTCAAAAGATCGCGGAAAAACCACCGATTTCGACAAAAGATCGCAAAATCACCCATCTTGCTAAAATATCGCAGATAAATTGCTGATTTCGTTTAGAGGTCGCGGGAAACTGCCGATTTCGTCAAAAGATCGCGGAAAAACGCCGATTTCGTCAAAAGATCGCAGAAAACCCACCAATATTGCTAAAATATCGCAAATAAATCGCTGATTTCGTCTGAAGATCGCAGTAAAACGCCCATTTCGTCTGAAGATAGCGGATAAACCCCTTTCGCGGGGGGTGGGTTAACTCGCAGAACCCCCCGCCGATTTTCGAAGAAAAAATTTCAACCAGAATCACCTTTGAAGCAACTCTATCCCCCCCCCCCCCCAGAGCCGAATTCTGGCTGCGCCACTGGTTAATATTTCCTCTTTTAATAAAGTTGCAAACTTGATTTAACCTTCATTTTATGTGCAAAAAAACCCCAAAAAACAGAAAAATTTTTAATGCAATGATTTCCTTTTTAGAAAATTGACTTAAATTTTTGTGCCTAGGACTCCCTTAATATTAGCGAAGAAACACACTAGGTTAGAACAAATTCATCTACTGTAGCTGTGAAAGCATTAATTACTTTTTTCCCCCTGAAATTCCACTTACGGTGGATAAAACTTATTTTAACAAAGGTACTTCGAACACAAAATTGGTTGTACATTCAGTTGAGTGAGACCATGTTCTCGATTTTATAACGTGGTTGTACTTAAATCAAATTGCTGCTTATACAGTAGTCGTGTTTTCTTAAGCTGCTATCAGATTCATAAACTTTACGCGCAACAAACTTTTCAACCTATTTTTACCCCAACTTTTTCTTATTTAAAGAGAGAAAAAGGTTACAATTGTCTTGGAAGAAGTTGGAGGAAAAGCAAGAAAACCAGTACTACTAGTACCAGCTGTTAATATTTATCGTCTATTCGTAATAATCGCTTTTCTCTGATTCGTTGACATGTTCGATGTTGGATGAAAAGTCTCGGCTTGCGGAGACTTTTTTGAAACTGCGCAAAAAAGTTGGGGGACATTGCTGTTTCCTATCACACTGGGTGTTGTGAGGATATTTCTCGAAAAGTTGGAGGAAATCAAGCATTGGCTCTAAAGTATCTCGAAATGTTGGTGAATCTGATTACAGCTTTAGAACAGCAGTTCCCAAACTGCGGTACATGAAGATAATATTCTCGGAAATCCAAAAAATATTTTGTAAAGTCACAAAAATGTCAGAAATGACAATGTAATTTGTATCGATCTATAAAATGTTTCTGGCTGAGATTACTGAATAAAAAAAAAAAAAAAATCGTTATCTAATTGGGGACGCGTGTTTATGAGAAATAAGAGACGGGGGTTATTTTAAAATAAAAAAGCCAAAGAAAGGAGTACGTATAGCATAGTAGATTCGAATGCGCAATTCTAGAGGGTTGGTTCTCTGCCTTATATGAATCTATAATTAATGAAATTACTTAGTCTGGGCTGTATATAATGCTGCATATAAACTACAGTTTTAATTGTTATTATTTTTTGGTGCTTTGTGATTGTGTATATATGCTAGGGAGGATTACAAAAAATACTCGAAACATCAATATTAATTTGTATTTAAAAAAATTTATAGTATCGCTTAAATTTTTAATTATATTTTTTCTTTAATAATTAATTGCTAATCAGACGTAATTATGCATGTGTTTTTGGATTCAAGACTTTGCTGAATACTAAACTCTTATTATTTTTTTTATTTATCTCTAAAATATAAAATTTACTGACTTTTGCCCGCTGCTTCTCTCGCGTTAAATACAACAAACTATGTAATCGAACTTTTAAAAACTCATAGAATTATTGAGGGATAAGTGGAAAATAAATTTTACTTATTATTTATATATATATTTACTTTAAACCAAAAACAACAAAACCAATTCACGAAGCAAAACTAAATCCAAAACCAAAGCGATTGTCTTATTCCTTAAAAGTCCTTCCGGCAATGCCGGGAGGAAGAGGTAGCTTTCATATACTTATATATTTATTTATATATTTTAAGGTAAGTTACATTGTTCAAAAACACTAAGCTCAAATTAGTGGAAATAATCTTATAAAGTTAGTGATTTTATAAGATTGAAACTAGTTTTTGTCAAGACTGAATATTAATAGGAATTTTTAGAAATTAGTCATCTTTTATTCAACCTGATTTTATTTTAAGCGATTTAGAGAGTCACCAAATTTTACGATATCATAAAGTGTATGCCATTTTAAAGCAACATTGTGGATCGTTCAGATCAAACCGTTTCAAAATGTCAGCCATAAGCAAAATTCAAAGTGCTATAACTCAGTCATTTTATAAGATATAGACAAAATAAAAAGTGTTCTGGAATAGTTGTTTAAAGTTCTAACACAAAAAATAAAAATATTTTTCAATTTTTAATGTTTTCGCATTTAATTTTAAATTTTAAATTTTTAAAAAAAATTAAAATGGCCACCATTTTGAAACAAAATAGTGGATGATGCTGGCCAACGAACTCGGTCGAGACATTTGTATGTACTATGTACATGACAAGTTTCATTGAAATCGGTTGATAAATACACGTGTTATCACGTGACAAAAATCAGATCGTTTCAAAATGTCAGACATAAGAAAAATTCAAAGTGCTATAACTCAATCATTTTTTAAGATATAGACAAAATAAAAAGTGTTCTGGTTACTTTGTTTTAAGTTCTAACACGTAAAAGGAAAATATTTTTCAACTTTTAATTTTTTCGCATTTAATTTTAAATTTTAAATTTTTTAAAAAATTTAAAATGGCCGCCATTTTGAAACAAAATGGCGCATGATGCTGACCAACGAACTCGGTCGAGACATTTGTATGTACTATGTACATGCCAAGTTTCCTTGAAATCGGTTCATAAGTACGCGTGTTATCACGTGACAAAAATCAGATCGTTTCAAAATGTCAGCCATAAGAAAAATTCAAAGTGCTATAACTCAATCATTTTTTAAGATATAGACAAAATAAAAAGTGTTCTGGAATCTTTGTTTTAAGTTCTAACACGTAAAAGGAAATTTTTTTTCAACTTTTAATTTTTTCGCATTTAATTTTAAATTTTAAATTTTTTAAAAAATTTAAAATGGCCGCCATTTTGAAACAAAATGGCGGATGATGCTGGCCAACGCACTCGGTCGAGACATTTTTATGTACTATGTACATACCAAGTTTCATTGAAATCGGTTCATAAGTATGCGTGTTATCACGTGACAAAAATCAGATCGTTTCAAAATGTCAGCCATAAGAAAAATTCAAAGTGCTATAACTCAATCATTTTTTAAGATATAGACAAAATAAAAAGTGTTCTGGAATCTTTGTTTTAAGTTCTAACACGTAAAAGGAAATTTTTTTTCAACTTTTAATTTTTTCGCATTTAATTTTAAATTTTAAATTTTTTAAAAAATTTAAAATGGCCGCCATTTTGAAACAAAATGGCGGATGATGCTGGCCAACGCACTCGGTCGAGACATTTTTATGTACTATGTACATACCAAGTTTCATTTAAAATCGGTTCATAAGTATGCGTGTTATCACGTGACAAAAATCAGATCGTTTCAAAATGTCAGCCATAAGAAAAATTCAAAGTGCTATAACTCAATCATTTTTTAAGATATAGACAAAATAAAAAGTGTTCTGGAATCTTTGTTTTAAGTTCTAACACGTAAAAGGAAATTTTTTTTCAACTTTTAATTTTTTCGCATTTAATTTTAAATTTTAAATTTTTTTAAAAATTTAAAATGGCCGCCATTTTGAAACAAAATGGCGGATGATGCTGGCCAACGCACTCGGTCGAGACATTTTTATGTACTATGTACATACCAAGTTTCATTGAAATCGGTTCATAAGTATGCGTGTTATCACGTGACAAAAATCAGATCGTTTCAAAATGTCAGCCATAAGAAAAATTCAAAGTGCTATAACTCAATCATTTTTTAAGATATAGACAAAATAAAAAGTGTTCTGGAATCTTTGTTTTAAGTTCTAACACGTAAAAGGAAAATATTTTTCAACTTTTAATTTTTTCGCATTTAATTTTAAATTTTAAATTTTTTAAAAAATTCAAAATGGCCGCCATTTTGAAACAAAATGGCGCATGATGCTGACCAACGAACTCGGTCGAGACATTTGTATGTACTATGTACATGCCAAGTTTCATTGAAATCGGTTCATAAGTACGCGTGTTATCACGTGACAAAAATCAGATCGTTTCAAAATGTCAGCCATAAGAAAAATTCAAAGTGCTATAACTCAATCATTTTTTAAGATATAGACAAAATAAAAAGTGTTCTGGAATCTTTGTTTTAAGTTCTAACACGTAAAAGGAAAATATTTTTCAACTTTTAATTTTTTCGCATTTAATTTTAAATTTTAAATTTTTTAAAAAATTTAAAATGGCCGCCATTTTGAAACAAAATGGCGGATGATGCTGACCAACGAACTCGGTCGAGACATTTGTATGTACTATGTACATACCAAGTTTCATTCAAATCGGTTCATAAATACGTTAGTTATCGCATGACAAAAATCAGATATATATATATATATATATATATATATATATATGGTTATATATATATATATATATATATATATGTCAACATTTGAACGGAGGGTGGTTTTGGGGTCTGGGGGTCATGATCGGTGAAAATATACCAAAATTTTCCGGAAGTGTTTTCCTCCGGACGGCTGCAATAGGTAGCTTTTTACTTTTTGTAATGAAAGCTACCTAAAAGACTCAGCATTCGCTTTAAACTTTTAGGGGAATCCCGGGTCCTCCGCCACCCCGGGGGTTATTCAAAACCATTTCCATTTTGACATACATTAACAATACCACAGAACATACATTGTTATTATTAACAATATGATATTCCAGTTAATAATTTGCAAGGCCTTTTTGCAACCAAATTAACATTTTTACATTGAAAGGTATTTAAGACAGTATTGAAACTAATATGCATACATACATATATGCTTAAATGAGACCATTAAATAACTGATATACAATCAAATATTGGATGCAAGTAATATTTTTCTTGACTTCCATAGTTTTAATGCTTTGGACCATAAATCGCTGACACTGACATGCATTAGATATACTTACTTTAAGGCATAATATTACATTATGGGCATTAAGATATTGATCTATTAATAATGCTCTTAACATCAGTAATTTTCACATATTGCACTATATATCACGGTTATCAATCGAAATTATGTTTTGTGTTAATCAACATTTACAGATAGCTACATAATAAACTGTAGAATAAACTATACTCTAATAAAACAGTAATTATTTGACTCTTCTTAAAAATACTCAGAAAACATGTAAGTGGGGGGAAATTAAGATCTTGATAAAGAAAAATATATATCCAATAAGCACAGAATAAATTAAAATGAAACATAAAGAGAAAAACCAACTGTCCCATTCTATTCCACTCTCTCTTTTTTATTGCACGGAACCTGAGAGCACACAACGTTATCTTGTTTCAGAAACCTATCAGCGCCATCTATCGGAATCCATTAGTAACAATTTAGCTTTCTACCTGCTCTATACAAACTTCCACCCCCCATTTTAGAAAAGTGAGTGGTTAGAAAAAGAAAAATGGTAGTCTATGTCATTCTCGATCCCTTCAAATATCTCCACTTAAAAATCACGTCAATTCGTCGCTCCGTTTTACCGTGAAAGACGAACAAACAGACACACACACTTTCCTATTTATAATATTAGTATGGATGAGAATAGGTAAGAAAATGTCTAATGACTAATCGCAAGTTACATTTAGCGCGATCTAAGAAAAGCCAGAATCATTCTCTCTTGATCAACGTTACACATAGTCTAGTAACATAAGTTGATCTCTTAAACTCTGATTCATTTATAACATGTGAAAATAACAATAGTCAAACACATTAAAATATGAGTACGTGGCTTTTTTTAATACCGTTTGTTTATATGTGCTTTATGTGTAATTTTTATGTTTAATTGTTCAAATGCCCTTGCAACATCCAAAACATTTTATTTTATTACATTTCCATGCAATACTGTGCTTCATATTACAAGAGCTAAATACAATTATGCAAATTTTTTTAACTTATTCAAAAGATCTATCTCTAAATTACACCAATATGAATCTTGTCAATGTGAAGACATTACTATAAGTTAAATCTTCGTTAACAAGGCGAAATTACTGTTAAATTAACTAATCAATTCTAAACACGCGCAAATCTAACATTATTTTCTTCTTTTTATTATTTCGTAAATTATAAAGAGTAATAAGAAGTTACTTTTTATAAATGTCAGATAGGAAAAAAATCTTAAGGAATTGAAGTGTTGTACAAAAATATTTCATGAGTACTTCATAATAATGACTGAGATAACAATCCTTTATGAAATGTAAATTAGAAAGAAAAAAAAACATTAATAGCATTTGCTTTCTATAGGAAAAAAAAGAGTTCGTACAAATTGACATTTGACTTAAAAAAGAGAATTGAAGTAATAAATATGCTTTAAAAATTTACGTTTTATATCCATATGTGAAAATAATACTTCCAAAATATAAATAAGAAGCTGTTGGTCTTAAAAATTAAGTATGTTAAATGTTTTAAAAGTAAATTTTAATTTTTATAATTAAAAAAAAAAAGAAAGAAACATGCGCATGTTTGTCTTAAATTTAAGTAATTGTGTATATAATGTTAGAAAGTAGAATTTTTCCTACCGTGTCGAAAAATATTTCTACTGAGTCTGTCTTGGTAACTATAAACTTGGTAACTGTCTTGGTCTCTACTGATTTCTGTTTTGGTAACTCTATGGGTAGAATTTTGACAAAATTAGCTTGACGTTTTGAGTTCGAATCTGGAACTGGAATTTTGCATTACTCAATTGAAAAAATTTCAACCGCATATCTTGACCATTCACTATCACTGATTTAAAAAAGTGAATCTGCATATCTGTCGTTAATATAGTTCCCTTACTTGCGATTATTCTGTTAAGCTGATATGCATAACACACTATAACTACTGTCAAAAACATCGACTAAGTCAAATGCATCGACCCGTAACATTGCTGTAATATCTCAATAGACAGAAAGTTTTCAGTTTAAGCAACAGATGATTTAATTGACTCAATGCCTCGGCATTTTTGTCCTATTTGAAAAAAAAAATCATTTTTTTTAATAACTTTACCGATCAAAATGACGCAGTTAAAATTAATTTAAGAGAAATTATTTAATTTATGTTGTGATTCGGAAAAATCTATCACTATTTGGTCTGAAAGCAAACTCTTTGGCAAAGAATCAAAAAAAGTCCCAAATTCTGAAGATTGACGCTCCGTTTACTGAACAATACAGCCGGTCAGAAATCCTGTTAAGTTAACAAATAATACAGAGAGATTTTAAAATAATTGTGAAAACTTTAAGAGTTGACACAGGACACTGTAATAATCATGATGGCACAAATGACGCATTGAGGTGTAAAAACTAAAGAGCTAATATGGTCTTTTTTGTTTAAAAATTTTTCAGTCATACCGGATAATTTCTATATTTTTCCTTCTTTTATTTAAAACATATACAGTAGAACCCCGGTTATCCGAAAATCGGCTTAACTGAAAGACCTTAAAATTCCATAAAGTCCATTTTAAATGCGAAAAATTTTATTGTCATCAATATTTTTATCGATGTTAAACGATAGCTTTAATATATTTTGATTTATGATTACGATTTTATTTGTAAATTTTAGCTAAAACAATTCCGAACGATTTTTAATGCATTGAAATTTGTTTTAGTATTTATTAGATTAAAAAATTAGAAATAAAATAAATAAAAATGAGAACTTTGGAAGGGGTTATTGCGGACTGGTAGAAATAGCGTTAAAAAAGCATGTTCTTTATAAAATAATAAACAGAGTCAATTTGCTTATTTGGTCCATTGCGTAATTTTGAGCATTTTATTACATAGACACGTACGATACTTCACTATTTTACAAAATATGTTGTGATTTTCATTTGTTTTTCAACTTTGCATCGTTTCATTGCTGCTTTATCACGCCTTGTTTTATATAACAACACATCTGATGCTGATGCATCTTCTTATACCTCAATACATCAAAGTGCCGTATCTGATCTTAGTAGCTTCACTGTAGATAATCCAGTACCACATATACCATAATCTGTTACATGTTACCACAACATTTTTATTACAACGATGTTCTAAACTACTGTCGCAGCCTTTCAGCAAACAAGCTTTCACAATATGCTTCACGGATATTTAAAAATTCCTATGGAATCCGGTTATCCGATAAATCCTATGGAACACCGGTTATCCGAAAATGCTTTGGTCCCATGCTTTTCGGATAACCGGAGTTTTACTGCATTTCATCATTGCATAAAAAAATTGTTCTTTGAGAATTTCCGATTTAAATTGAAATTTTTGATTTAAAAGAAAAACAACTACATTTCTCTTTCTTTTTTTCCTTTTTTTATGATTGAAGATTTGCTAGTTTTACATTTTTTTTAAATTCATAAATTTTGATTTCATACCGATAGTGTTCAAAACTTTTTTCTTTATGTACTCATGAAGTCTGTATTAAAAATGATAACATAAGATTTTTTTTGTTTAAATTAGAAAGTATGTCATAAACAAGTTGAAAATTGCACGTGAAACGTAGAAATAAGGCATGTGTGTAATATAATGAAACTTAAAAATATTCAGATCTTACTGTTATAGTACATTGTACTTTGGATAGAGTATAGTGGTCGAAATATTTTGTATGTTCCTGTACATACTATCTACTATCTGTTATACAGCAAGTAACTTATATTAAATTTCAAGAATGTATATCAATTTTAATAAAATGTTTAATGTAATTAAAACAATCCCCAAATAAAATTTCCCCGTATATCATTATGCAGTGCAATACTTTTCAGTGACTCTGTAAATTAATAATATATATTCTTTGTATTATAGAGTTTACAGAATGCATATTTTAGTATATACATCATATATTCATGTCAATTCTATTATATTCTAAAGAATGTAACATCATTAAAATGGCCTTGAAACTATTTTTTTCCTATTGACCGTAATTTAATGGAATACTTTTGATTGTATCTGTAATTAAACTATACATCCAATTTTCATAAAATTTAAAGTGACTCGGCAGAGTTGTGTAATAATTATATATTTTAAATTTCAAACGATTGGGTTTGGTAGTTTTTGCATTGTCATATGCAGACAGAGGAACAGACGGTATTGGAGATCTATAATAGAACTATAGGTGCTCCATATTTACATAATTACGAACGCACCTAAAAAGGGTTATATTCGGCTTCTACTTTTCTACTTACCGCGGCGCGTCTCTTGCGCCCAATCATTCCTATAAAATAAATTTTTTTACAGTGTTCTGCACGAACAATTAAAGTTTATACTATGAATTTCGAATCACCCTGTAGACGAAAATTTAAATGATGTGCAAACTATGGTGCTTATCTTTTGCGAGAAATCCTTACCGTATCACTTTAAGGCTTTCTTTTTTATTTCCCTTTTTATTAGAAATGAGTTTTCGATACATAAATGATCATCGCAACTTAAACCTCCTCTTATGAAAGTAATTTGAAGCTGATGATTCCACTTCGCATTCTTTAGGAATTAAAACTAGTCTTTAATTCAGAGTTCAAAGGAGATACATATTAAATATTTATCTTATTTAGAATGTCATGGATTAACAATTCAACAAATATTTTTAATTCTTAATGACAAATGATGCGTCTTATGCTAATGTACTTTACAATGGAGTTGTACTTATTTCTTCAAGGATTATTTGAATTTTACTTGCTAAAGATCTTCCATGAAGGCTGCACTATCCCCGTTTATTATCCATTAATTTTCTAAGAGAATTAATTAAATTGATTATATTTTAGCTAACATCCTCATTGAAATGTTCAGTTTTGAAAAGTACTTTTCAATATTCAATAAATAATCAAGGGCATAAATTGACGACATTTGATTTTAAATAGATATCATTATAAATAATTTTTTTGTTTTATAATTTACTTTTTATTAATACTGTGCAATGCAAGGGATTGTCGCAAAGCCTGCTCAATCTCAACATTAATTTGAAAGTGACTTTCTGAGAGTATGGCATTAAAAAAACTGGTGAAAATCCAACTGGGGATGATCTGGACTGTTAGTCGGGGAACCGATGCATATAATAAATATGCATTTAATAAATTTCGCCCAAAACCCTAAGTCATCGAGCACAAGAAAAATTCCTTTATTTTATGGAAGAGTTGTAATAAAGGAATCTAATGATCCATATCTGCCGGAAGCGAAGTGGTGCGTAAGACAAAAATGAATACGACTTGTGGTTGATTCGTATGATTAGTATTGTGTTTTCCTGCTCCCAGTTTTGCTTGTTATCATACTTTTGATTGTACGGCTGGCAAACACAATGCTGAATATACGAGTCAACCACTAGGGGTATCAATGTTTGGCTTATGCACTACCTTCCCTTCCGGTAGATATGGATCATTAGATTCCGCTATGACTGCTCTTCCATAAAATAAGGATTTTTTCGTGTGCTCTTTGATTTAGGGTTTTTTAGAGGTCTACTCTTGGACTATGTAGTGTGGGGGATCCAGTCTCTCCCATCCAAAGCGACGAATCCGATTACCTGTTATTGTTTGTGGTTTTGCATTACTGTCCATGGACATCATAACATCTTCATTCATGAGTCCTGGTCCTTTTGACCGAATGACGGACCTGAGTTTCTTGAGGCTATCGCTTGGAAAACAATGCTGAAATGGAGAATTCTGTGCAACAATTCCTTGTACCGAAGATCATCTTGTTTTACCAGAGAGTTATTTTTAAACTGATTATACCCTACGACTAATCTCTCAATATCAGTGGCGACACTGGTGGATCAACACAGCAATTTTTTCTTATGATGACTATCACCGTTATACGCTATCCCATTTTCGTTTAGAACTTCGCTTGGCTAACTTTTGGTGAGCTTTATTATATAAAGCAACATTTGAATTTCAAGACATTTGTACATCTCAGGGAGGCTTTGAAGCTGAGCTTGATGGCCGAGTGGTTAGAGCGCTGAGCTTGTAATCAGACGTTGTGGGTTCGAATCCAACGATTGCCAAAAGTCGGTTTGTATATTTTTTAATTTTTTTGTTATTGGGCACTCTGGATTAAGGGTGCCACCTTTTTACCCCAATTAAAGGTGCCATTTTGGCTCCTTTAGGGGTGTCACCAGTGAGACAAGCCTTTCACCCTTAAAAGGTGCAATGTGTCATCATTAGTTTTAACAGTGTATAAAAAACGCACAAAAACATTTATACATTTATTCATTACGCATGCATTTAATGAATCTACACCAGTATTGTATTTGACAGTGATTCTTTGTTTACTACTTGCTAATTTAACGAGGCGATTTATTCAGTATTTTTGATTAGTATTATTCCCTTTATTTAATCAGCAGTGTTACTTTTAGTAAATTTATAATTACTTTCTTCCGTTTTCAGTAGAAGGAAGAATTGTAATCGAAATTTTTTTGACTTCCGGTTTTTGACGAATTTACACGTTTTAGGGGTCAGAGATTCCAAAAAACATGTTTTTACAAAATGTCTATGTGTCCGTGTGTGTGCACTGTTTGGGTGAAAAGGTGGCACCCTTAATCCAGAGTGCCCAATAATAAAAAATTAAAAAATATACAAACCGACATTTGACCCTCGATGGATTCGAACCCACAACGTCTGATTACAAGCTCAGCGCTCTAACCACTCGGCCATCAAGCTCAGCTTCAAAGCCTCCCTGAAATGTACAAATGTCCTGAAATTCAAAGGTTGCTTTATATAATAAAGCTCGCCAAAAGTTAGCCAAGCGAAGTTCTAAACGAAATTGGGATAGCGTATAGCGGTGATAGTCATCATAGGAAAAAATTGCTGTGTTGATCCACCAATGATAGCGAGTTGAAGGGCAAGGATACATGTAACAGAGCATGCGCAAATGACTAAGGGGTGAAAATTGTCCAACGGTATGCATTGCGCGGCACCCTAATTAGCGTGAAACACTCAATGGCACCCCAAACACATTTTCAAGCCCGCGGGTGTCAAATAGTAACACCTTTTCACCCCTTGGCGCCAAATGCAACCGGTTTGTCACCTTTATTTTTAACAGTGTATGTGTGTGTGTGTCCGTACTGTGTGTCGCCATTCTACCAGCAATAAGTATATGATAATATGCATAGAATAGAACCAAATTTTTTGTGAATGTTTTTGTCTGTAGCAAGAAGGTTCGCCTTCAATTTTGAAATATTCCACCGGAAGAGGGTGCTGCAAAAACAATTTTTGTGCCATTTTCACTATTGTACCGATCAAAAGTGTATGAAAAAAGTTATGCATCGAATTCAACCAAACTTTTTGTGTAAGTGTTTGGAATATGGCTAGATTGTCCTCCCTGAATTTGAAAAAAATCCGATGCAATAGCGATTTTTGAGCCATTTTCAATATTTTACCACAGAAAGTGGATGAAGTTATGCATAGAATTAAATGAAATATTTTGTATATGTGTTTGACTATGGTCAGCAGATCCTCCCTGATTTTGCAAAAAATCCGCCGGAAGGAGACTCTATAATCGCGATGTCTGTGCCATTTTTATTATTTTACCATTAAAAAGTATTTGATTTTATGCATAGAGCTGAACTAAATTTTTTTGTGTATCAGTTTTTTTGAGTATGGGGAGTAGATCCTTCCTGAATTTAAGAAAAATCTGACTATCATTCTACAGTTCATCGGCTCGTGCAGGTACGGAAACTCGTTTTTATTCCGATTAATTGACAGAAGCAGAAATTCAAGATGCAATTCATATTTGGTATAGTATTAAATTAATAATATTAACGCATTAACATGTATAACTAAATTTTGAAATATTAAAATATACGTATGAGATAGAAGAAAGTTTTGGGATTGGCACATCGAACTGGTTGTAATGTATATCGCTGATTTTGAATAGTAATTGTCAACTTTCTGAAATTAATTGAAGTTTTTATTACTGATTGGTAAAAGTGGTGTGTATTTGAATTAAAAAAACCCTCTAAATTAGCAACAGTAGTGAAAATGATATATGAGCCTATGTATTCGTGTAAGAAGATGGATATATATATATACATTTTATTGTTGTTTTATAAAAGGACTTTGTGGTGTATTTAGCGAGATTGCATAATAGTCGTTTGTGTCTTAAATGGAATATTTCTACATTAGTCTTATGAGCGATGCTCGAAGAGTTAAAAATAATTGCCAATTATGAGCAATCACGTATAAGCGCTGAGCGTCAAAATCGTGTCCGAACTGCATATATAATACGTGCTATGGAAGACTTATAACTGAATGATTTATTATTGAAATTAATACAAATCACGAATAAAAATACTAAAATTACTTTCAGGTGCAAAATTATTACAAATATTTATTTAAAATACAATAAAATATATTAAATTACTTAAAAGGTTTTCAACCATTACATGGCCGTAATGATTAGGGATTCAAATGACATTATTATTTTTGTTTACGCTTAATCGAGAATTGTCTACAAGAAAATTATAATTATTTAATTTGATTTTCTTCTAGACAATACTCGAATAAGCGCAAACAAACAAACAAAAATAACATCATTTGAATCCTACTGATGACGGCTACGTAATGGTTGAAAGCGTTTTAGGCATTTTATAATGGTTTAATGCATTTTAAATAAATTTATGTTATGAGTTTGCACATGAAAGTACATTTATTTGGGCTTTATATGAATTTTAATTATGTAACTGAAAGTGAATTTTGCACTAAAATTTTCATTTTCATTTATTGAACAATTTCTTTAAAGGGGATAATTTCCCTTCAACAGGTAAAAAATGCTAGAAAACTGATTCGATTTCTATACCTTTTCACAAATTAAAAATAATGCAAATAATAATGCAAATTCAATAAAAATTTTTGGACTGCTCAGTATAGTGTTACGTGTTACAATAAGCTAAACAGATTGATGATAAACATTTTAAATTAATTAGGAAAACTTAATTAAGTTACCTACTTTTTTTTCGCTTTATTCATTGTTATACGTCACTTCGCGCATGATATCGAGTGTTCATTTTACTTTAGGAACTTTAAACATATATTAATTTAAAGATAGCACTTTGCTTAACATAATGAACTAAAATCTTTTAATTATCTTCATTTTAAAAACTTTTATTTATTTAAAAATGTAAAAAAAAAAATAATAATAATAATAAAAAAAAATAAATTTTTTCATATATTTTTTTAATAAATTTTTTACTATTAAAGATAATTCTTAGATTTTAGTTCATTTTATTTAAAAGCATAATATTAATGCACTCAGAAAATTTCAATTTATTATTTTTTTATAATTTTTGAGAAATTATGAGCGCAGTGATATATCGTCAAAAAACAGTAGGTTATTTAATTACGTTTTTCTAAGTAATTAATTTTTTTCATTAATCTGTTTTATTTATTACTAGCTGACCCGCCCGGCGTTGCCCGGGTCCGTATTAACAATATTAAACGAACTTGAAATTTGTATGGTTTTATCATTAACTTGAAGCATGCAGAAATGCATTGTCTGAAATACGGCGCAGCTGACTTTGTGAAAAATCGGTTTTAAAAAGAACTAATATTAAGCTCTAAAAATACTTAAAATGAGCAATGAAAAACACGGGAGGGAACATGTATCCAACGATTGATTTAGTTTCGTGTTAAGTGTTGATATTTACCCGTAAAAATCACTGTTAAATCATATAACTAATTATTTTTTTCGCATAGAAATCCCAAGTGAAATATTTTGAATTTCAAACTAAATATATCACTCTTAAATCCGACTATACCGTGAATGAAATCTATACGCGATGATAAAAGATTGGTATATAGTATTATAATTTCAGAGACATTTAACAAAAGTGTATATTTTTAATCAAAGCATGCGTAATGTTGACTCTGTGGACAAATTCCTAACTGTAAACTTTTGCACCATAACCATAATCTGTCTGTAATCTAACTGCCATAATCTGTCTGTAACCTAACTGCGACTAAACAGTACCCTACCGTAACTTAAATATAACATAAATGTAACCTAACCGTCACTTTGAAATATAAATATAGAAGCATCATTTAAGATTTTGCTTGAAAAATCGTTTGCACTCTGAAATCTAGATTTTAGACTAATATTTGTTATTTAAGTTTTCGCGCATGGTTTTAAAAGAATGTTTTCATAAATATATTTTATATATTGACATAGAGTTATTATTATGTTGTTAAATTATAAAAAAAAAATTTCATCTACGTTTTAAAGTATTAAAAAGTTCTGAAAAAAAAGAAAATTTTTAGTAATACAATTTTTAGTTCAAATCAAATGTTTTCAATATTTTATTTAATTTTATTTTGACATTTAATTATTTCGATTTTATCAATTTCAATTATTTTAAAAGCAAACATTTTTTTAAAAATAAATAATATAATAGAAAAAAGACCATTTTAAAAAATTACTATTTCTTCGTAAAATATGCTTCAGCTGTAATTCATTTCTTTCAATTCGTCTTATTAATACAAAATCCCTTCCACATACTTTTGTTTGGGACATTAAAATTTGAGCGATAAATGGTTTAATATTGCAACCCTTTTTTCTGTTTACTTCACCACCACCTATCTTTTTCCTCCATGGTTTACAACCTCTGTGATAAAAAACCATCATTTAAACTGACAGTTTGCCAGTCTATGGATTTTAAAGGTCTGCTCTAGCTTTTTTAATTATTTATGCGAAAATTTTATGCAACCAACCAACCATAACTAAATGAAGGGAAAAAAAAGAAGAAAAAGGGCGATTTTTTATGAGAGTGATCTTTGGAATTTAATTAATTACTCAGTTAATAAATAGAATTTCGAAATTCTGAAACTCAGGTGCATCAGGAGAGATATTGGGCTACTCTCAGAAAAATTTTGAGCTTCGTACGTACCGTAGTTTTCGCTAACTATCGCAGACACACACACACACAGAGCGATTTGTTATTTTATTAATATAGATAATAAGCAATTCTATGCTTAACAATCTAAGAAATTTCATCTAATTTGCTTTATTAGCTAGTTTGAAAAGCTATGGCAGGTGAATCGGTTTTCGTGCTTTTTTGACCGGTTGAAGGGGAACAATAGGAATTAAAGTTCATATTATTTCTTTATTTGCTATTTCCAAATATGGAGGAGGATAAGTTAGTGATAAATGTCAAAAGGTTAATTTAAAAATTTTCGATGGGAAAAATAACTTTTTTCTGCCTAAACCATACTTTCTTTTTTATTCTTCTATTCATTACTGTAATTTTTATGGCTCATTAAATGAAACGAACAGTTTTACAAAGGAAGTCACTATTTGTTATTTTCAAACATAAATGAATTTTCTAATTTAAAAAATTAGATCTAGTCGATTGCAATTGTAATTTGATTTTAAGAAAAGTAAAAACTTTTGTGAATATAATTTATTTCCCAAATCACAAAGTAAAAGTTTCAAACTGAAACATATTTTCATCATTTACGTGAGTCCCTTATATGAACGAAAATTCTCTTATTATTTCACTTGAATTACATAATTAAATTATAATATAATTCATTTGTCATATCATCTGAAAAATTTTTAATAGTTTTTCTCGTCGCTTTTCATTAAAATCTATTCAAAATGCAGCTCTAAGCATGAATGTTAAAAGATTAATTTAAGCATTTTCGAATTTAAAAAAAAGTATTTTTCTGAACGACACTTTCTCCTTATTTTAATTCTTATATTTTTATAAGTTTTTTAATCTTTTAAATTTTTATAGATGCATTAAATGAAAGAGCAATTTTACTAGAAGAAGTTATATGTTAAAGAGTTTAAGCAGGATAATTTTATGACCATAAGAAATAGGTTTTTCTTATATTTTCTGATTTCTTATTCATCTGGAAATATTTAACAATAGATATTAACAAGGTTCAGAATTATCCCTTAATGGTATTATATCAATTTTAAAATAATGATTTCAGCTTACTTTTTAACACTTTCCAACATAAAGAGTATTTCCAGAGCTACTCCAACTTTGAAATGCCGTAACTGAAAAAAAAAAGTGAGAGACAAAAAATGTGAAACATAGTGGTATGTTGGACAGAGAGGTCTCGAATAGGTTATTTCCGATTTAATAAAAATATTCCAAGATTGGACATCACAGGGAATGCAGTTACAGAGCAATGTCTTTAAAATATTGTCTAAAGTACATTTCTTGAACAAAGGTCAAATCACATTATAATAATTTTGATATGCCCACCTTTCTTAATTATAACATGACGTCACAACAGAAATTTTGAGGTCACTCGTTACAATGTCTCTTCTAAAACAGATCCACATGCCTAAGTGATGAATTGTTCAAACTGTTCCTGCGTTTGTGGTTTCTTGGAGTAAACAGTGTCTTTCAAATAGTCTCACAGGAGGAAGTCATATAGATAGATATCAGGACATATGGAGGCCAATCCATACCAATGACATTAGTGGTACCAATACAATACAAAAATGTCTCTCCAAGGAATACTACACCATTTCCTTCAATTTCTGTACAATAACTGATTCAATACCACTCCCTAACATGCGTCAGCAATGAAACAGATTCACGAATGAACTTTCTGTATCTCTGAGTATTAGTAAAAGCTTCTCGCGCTTGTGCTGTCCCCTATTAGTTAATTTTGGAACTATTTCTGCAGATCAGTGTATAACAAATTCCAGACCTTCCCGTCCAACATAATACGTGTTTAATCTTTCTGTCCTTTACGCTTTCGTAATTACATCACTTCAAATTTGGGATACTTTCCGAAACAACATATAGTTAGAATGTATGATGTATGAATGTAATTTCGGTCTCTCTACCCATTCTTTTGTCTGTCCCTCTGTTTGTCTACCTGCCCGTTCTCCGCTTTTCTTAAATATGCACCGATCGACATATATTTTTTATATATTATTTCAGTTTGTTTTAGCAATTGAAAATTAACTATGTAGCATTAATAGTTCATTTACAGAGACAGTCAAAATAATTCCGTTACATTGTGAAATGTTCGGGGGGAAAATCGTTTGCAACAGATTTCAATGTATTTACTTTATTTCATGCATACTGGAATTGATATACATCAGCGAAATGGTCTATGAAATAATTATTTTAGAATACGGCGTGCACACTATATATTATTAATTTTCTCATAATCGTTAGCCATTGTATAATTTATTTGGCGGAATAGCATAGAAATTTTAAGAGATTTTTTTCGTCGCGTTCCGTTATCAATTTGCGATTAATTCAGTATGCGGCATTAAGGATAAATATCAAAAGATTAATTTAAGTATATTCGAAAGGAAAAAAACGCTTGTTCTTTTCTGAACGATACTTTCTCTTTATTTCCTTACGTTAGTGTAATTTATGGGGCATTAAACGAAACGAGTAGTTTTACAAAGGAAAATATCTGTTAGAGGCTTTAAGCAGGATACTATTTATATAATCATAAGAAATGATTCTTTCTAAAATTATCTTCTTATGTGTTATTCATCAGGAAGTATCGAATGGCAGATTGTATCGAGGATGAAAATTTATGCTTGGTGTTTTTGAAATCCTTTTAAAATAATAATTTTGACTTAATTTTTAACATATTCTAACATAGCTGAAAAGAGCATAAATTTGTTTTGTCTGTCTGTTACTCTATTTGTCTGTATGCCCTTGCTTTAAATCGCGTTAATATAATCATATTTTCACGTAATTTATATATAAAATTGAAGCTTACCATGTTATATTTTGTAATGAAAATATAGTGAATAGTATTTATAGTTCGAATACAGGTATACTCAACAAATTCGTTAAATTTTAAAACATTGTTTCTCGTTTTGTTTAATGATGTTACGGGGCATTTCAAACATATTGAAGTTTATATACACCATTGATAAGCTCTAGAGGATGATTATTGTTAATTACTGCAAAATGAGGTACACAGCGCTTTATATTCATTTATTCATTGCCGTTCACCATTATATAACTAATTTCACCTAATTACTGGGTAATTTTACGAAATTTCTTTTCTCCCTTTCCGTCAGTTTATAGATTCTGCATTAAGCATAAATCTCAAATTAAAAGTATTCTCAATTTAAAAGTATTCGAAGGAAAAAAAATATTTTTTTCATGAAAGATATTTCATTTTTATTTTTCTTCTTGCATTATTATGAATTCTTTGGTTTTTTTTTATATTTTTATGGAGTATTAAACGAACGAGTAATTTTACAAAAGAATTTGTGTTAAGCACTTTAAAAAAGCTTTTTTATTGCATTAAGGAATGGTTCTTTAAATGTCTTATTTAAGATACATTAAAAAATAAGCATATTTCGAATTGCAATTATCTCTTAAAAACGTAAGCATGATATTTCCTTATCAGTCATTGCAATGTAATTAGTGTGGTTCCTGTTATACACTAAAATTAATACATTTTAAGTATTATTGAATTTTGCGCGTAGAAATTTTGAACGGATTCTAACAGTTGTGCTCATATAATTCATATACACATACACTAGACCTAAACTAAAGATCACAAATAAATAGTGATAGGTACAAAAATGTAGTGAATGTGCCTTTATAAATTTGTGTACTGCTTTAATTAATTACGTTTTCGCTTCAAACAGACAGTAAACTTTGTATTAAAAAAAGGAAACAAAAATCAGGAAATTCCTGCTATTTAACAATGGGCCTCTGAGTTACCCTATATGAAACAAATAATAAGCTTGAATTTATATAATTGCATAAGTTTTGTTTTACAAGGTTAAGAATATTCGTTTAATAATGATATAATCCTTTTAAAGTAATAATTTGGACTTATTTTGTAATACTCGCCACCGTATGAGTAACTGAAAAGTGTTTATGAATTCAGTTTATTTTATCTTAAATCTAAATCTCGCATATATACTCAGATTGCTATGTTATAATTATATTTTATTGGAATTACTTATTTTACTCTTAGTATTGAAAGTTCGTAGAACTTATATGTCATGTACAGTGACACTTAAAAGAATTTCTTTAAATTATAGAATATGAGGGGGTGGAGTAAATTATTTGAAACTGATTTCAACGATATAACACTTTTTCACACATTTACAATTTACAAATCACACATATACATTTAAATCAGTGATGCGAGCTATAAAATAATTCATGCAGAATCCCACGTGCCCAGCATTTATTATTCATTCACTGATAATCGTTTATCATGATATAATAGTCCAAGAGCCGACAGCACAAAAACCTAATGTATCGACCACAAGGAAAAAAATATTATTTTATGGAAGAGTAGTAATAGGAGAATCTAATGATCTATGTCTGCCGGAAGCGAAGTTGTGCACATTCCAAAAATTAATACCACTTGTAGTTTACTCGTAGGTTTATCATTGTTTTTGCCGTGTAGTCAAAGGTATGAAATGATTGTATGGCAAACACAATGTGAATTCCACGAGTAGTCACCAGTGCTGTTAATTTTTGGCTTGTGCAAATCTTCTCTTCTGGCAGATATGGATCATTAGATTCCCCTATTAAGGCTCTTCCATAAAATGCAGTTTTTTTCCTTGTGCTCAATACCTTGTTTTTTTTTTTTTTTTTTTTTTTTTTTTGTGCTGTCGGCTCTTCAACTGTAACTCATTTGATATAATATCTGAGATATTTTAAGATATTACGATTTACGTTCATTTATGATCTTTTCAGTGTGCTGCATTAAGCATAAATGTCAAAAGATTACTTTAAGTGTATTAAAAAATGCTCTTTTGTCCTAAAGAATACTTTTTCATTATTTTTTTTCTCTTATATTATTAAAAGTTCTTTAGTTTTTTAATTTGTAGTGGACATTAAACGACTGAACAATTTTACAAAATAATTTATGTAAAAAAAAAATCGAATCGTTTGAAATTTAAAATATACTATTGTCGCATGATTTATAGATCCCTTTCAAATTTTATGAAAATCGTATATATAGCTTAATTTGAGGGACAATCAAAAATATTCCGTTACATTATGATCGATGAAAAAAAATAGTTTCAAATGTATTTTAATGACGTCACACTCTACCAAACATAACAAATTTGATATTAGTCGATGATGTATATACTAAAATATACATTCTGTATAATCTTTGGTATAAATAATTCATATTTGTTATTCATATACAGGTCCACACAACAATATCACAATACATAATGATATAGGGAGAAACATTTTTTGATTATATTAAAATATTTTACATATTATGGAAGTGATATAAGTTGCTTATGTTTACTACATGTTACTTCTAGTATAATAGGAAGCAGATAGTATTTAGAGGGACACACAAAAGATTTTAGCTAACAGTATCCGAAGTACTGTATACTACTGCACCAAGCCCTGGATATTCTTAAAACTTAGTCATAGTACGAACGCACCTTATTTTCTATGCTAGACTTGCAATTTCCGACTGGTTTCAATTTGCACTAAATCATGTATGAAAAATCGCATGCAGGTGCATTGATTTTTTTCATGAATTTAAAGTGTTTTAATTGTCAATACAAACAACTTTTAATTTAAATCACACCCCTCATAGCATGCATGGTCACAGTGACGTCACAATGACGTCACTGTGAGTCACTTTGGTCACATAACATCTGTGACCAAAATGCCACCACTCAGTGACATCACATTGTGACTAAGATGTGACTTTATTACAAATTTTTAGAAAATTATAAATATTCTTCAAAACATGTTATTTACCTTTAAAACCATGTTTCTTGCAATTTAAATATCGTTGCTTTTGTTACAGTTTCGTCACAATGTTAATGTCAAATTAGTCACAAATGACACATTTTTTACAAATTTGTCACATTGAGACCACTTTGTGAAATGTCACAAACGAGCTCTAAAACGGCCACAACGATTTCACATTTTAGTCACTGTGACTTCACATCGACGTCACGTGACGTCACATCGACAATCGATGGTCACAAAGTCACAATGTGATTTCACAACGACGTCACAGTGACGTCACCATGCCTTACGGGACAATTAAGGGCCGTTGTAGCCTAGTGGACAAAGCACCGAAATCCAGATTGAAAGGTCCAGGGTTCGATGTTCGACATCACCAAAGACCCACCGAGTGTATACTGTGTATGTGCTCGTTAAAAAAAGGGGTTCTGAAAGTCCTATGGATGGTCGTACCAGTTACCATGGGTTTTTACATCTGGAGAAACTCTCTTCCTTTCACAGACAAATCTAAATTGAGGAGGTGGAGATGTTGGGTGCTACTATCTATTGGGGATTTGCAGAATCCTCTGCAGCAGAAGTCTGACTTCCAACACCCCTAGGTGCAGTGTAATGGAAGCGCCTCAACTCCTCTTGCCCTTCGGGCACACGACAACAACAACAACTTTTTGGTCATTTAATATACTTAAAATCTATTTTTCTAAAAAGTGATTTTTTAACGTCTTTATATTTTATAAATGCTCTGCGCATTTTAATTATTTATCAAATTCGTAACATTTATAAGGAAGAATCTCGATATCACTTGCAAAAAAATTTTACGTGCATTTTAAAATTCGATTTCATTGAGATAATTAAATTTGATTTTTAAGCTATTAAAAGGTAATATTTTGATGAAAACCGATATGAATTCGGGAAAAAAAAAATCTCTAAACAATTAAGTGTTCAAGCGATTGAAAAATCGATACTCAGATTTTTTTCTAAATGAGGTTTTGAGTGATTAAAATGTAAAAACGAGAAATATTTGAAAATTTAAAAAGCATTGAGCTTTTTAAAGTTTCGTTTTAAAATTTTAAATAAAAAAGTTTTAAATTGTAAAAAGCTTGGAAATTTCATTTAAAGTTAATTTTTATGTACTTATATTCATATAATTTATGGTTAAATGTATATTTGTACAAAACTTTCTCTCTCTATTATGAAAATTTAGAAAAAAATTAAAATTCATTGTGTTGTTAATGTTGTCTAAAATTAAAACGATTGTTGAGTTTTGCATGCAAATATGTTATCCAGTTTCCAATATTTGTGCATGTGTGATCGATATGTATACAAAATGAAGGATAGTAAATAAAGAGTACTACATGAGAACAAGTAAGAAAAATCATGCGTTAATCATAGAATCAAACACATTCCAACACTTCCTGAAATCAATATCAAAACATCGTTAGTTAGGGAAACCTGACCATAGCCAAATATGTATTCCAATACTTTTTGAACAACTCATATTTCATCTGTCGGTTAATATATATACTATATAATGCGGAAATTTAGTTTAGAAAGAAAATTCATAGCAGTTCGAAATTTCTCTTTTAGCAATTAATACTTACAGATCTAAACATATTTGAATAATTTTGATAAGCCTTGTAGTTTATACTAAAAGTCTCTTAAAAATACAGAAATCACATTCTTAGAGACTATCAGTCATAGGCGTCTATGTACCTAATGCATTGCAAGGCCCTGCATATCAATGTATCTATATTCTACAAACATTCCTTAGTAAACTGAATGCAATTCAGCGTAAAAATGCAAAACTTATTTAAAAACCACCTTTAAGTAATTTGCGCTCATTTTCAGTAACGTTTGCAAGCTCTTTTCGGTAGCTCTGTATATCAACAATAGCATTTATACACACCATATAATATGCATAGATTTAGTGAAACTTAAAAAAGCATATCATAATTAAAATGCATTTCATCCATTCACCAGCCATCGTTAGATACATATACAGTGCTTCGGAAAGAATATGCTATTTGAAATTTTTTGTGTGCCCGTGTACATGTTTTGCACTTCATATTATGCATGACTATATCATATAATTTATATTGATCCTCAGCGACGTATATAAGTCTTTTTAATCATAAGTAGTTTAATATATTTAAAATATGTCGCACACAACTACCCCCTTTACCATTATATAATGGAATTCTTTTTTGTGGCCCTGTAAATGAGTAATAGCTATTTCTTTCACCATATATTTTACAGAATGGATATTTTAGTGCAGTTCATAAATGCATATAAATTTTAATGTGTTTGACGGGTGTAACATCTTTACAATTCATTTGAAACGATTTTTACCGTAGGCTATAATGTAACGGTAAAATTTCAACTGCCCTTCTAAATAAATTAATCATGGTCGAATCTTCATTTGAATTAGGATTTGTGCTATGGTAAACGACAAGTATCTCCAAAAGTTTCTGAGTGATCCAAGTATATTTTTGGGAGTTTGAGCGCGGACAGCCAGCAGACGAGCAGACTTACAGACAGACCGAATTTATAAGCACTTTTCAACTTTGTTGAAAAGTTTTTAAAAAGATAACTAATGAGCCGTTAGTAAATTTCATTTCTTTATGCTATTCTTTATGTTATTTTCTTCAAAAAGAAAATTTTTAGAACTTTGTATTATAAAAATAATCAAGAGATTCCGGATACACACACACACACACAAAAAAAAAAAAAAAAAAAAACGCACCACAGAGCTGTTTTTTATCAGACAAATAATAATCTTAACACTACATAATCACATGATTGTTATCCTTATGTAAGGCCAAGGTTACTAAACAGGTTATTAAACATAAGCTAAATCTAAGGTTACTAAACATAAAATATTTCTTTAAAAAAATAAAATATAAGTTTCCACCAGAAACTTATATTATCACTTACGTGAATCACATACATGATCATGATTGCTGTTCGCATTTTACTCGTGAATTTTAATGTCAAATTATACAGCTTATTTGACATGATCTCAGAGCAATTTAAAGAGACTTTCCTTGACGTCTTCCATTAGAATCCGTTTAGGATCGATTCAATACACAGCATTAAGCATAAATGTCAAAAGATTAATTTAAGGTTATTCGTGCGAATAAATGCTTCTTTTTCTGAACGACACTTTCTTTATCTATTCTTCTTACAATATTATAAGTTCTTTAGTCTTTAAAATTTTTATGGGACATTAAATGAAATGAGCAGTTTTATAAAGGAAGTTATTCGTTTAAGTCTTTAAACAGGATATTTTTTATGACCATAAGAAATATTTCTAAAAATATCATCTTATGTGTTATTCATCATGGGGTACTTAACGACACATTTTAACAAGGTTAAAAAAATAAATAGTTTTTTAATTTCATTATGAAATTATTCGTCTGATGTGAACCAGCATCTATATATATATTACGCTAACGTATGTTTCAAAAAATTCACGATTATTTGTTAATTGTTTAATGGCAATGTCCAAATGAAACACATCTTATGGGTTACTGTGCAAAAGTCCTTCAGTAAGATTTAGGCTGTATTTATTTATGTTTGGATTTATTTATGTTTTGTTCTTTCGCTGCAATTATGGAGCTTCAAAATATTATTATTTTGATTTTTTTCGTTCTTTTTACTTTAAAAATTAAATAAAAGTCATGAATTTTAAACTTTTTAGTTTCAAATTAAAGTTATGTATTATACAGAAATGAGTGAAAGGATTATGTTATTCTATTTTAAACAATTAATGGAATACGAAAAGTTGGAGATTTATTATCTGCTCCAGGCTAGCATAAAAGGTACTACATAGTTAATCCGTCGACCCATTTCGTCAAATTTTATAAATCTCTAAACAAATAGACAAATTAGACATATTGACATGCTTTTATATTAAATAACGAGAAAACAAATACTTAGTAGAATATTAATAAAACTTCAAATAGAACGTCGAAATAAAAATCATTTAATAATCTTTTAAACACGTTTCGTATTAATGCTATTGAATGTGAGATGCACGATCATCCATTATTGGCATTTAATCTTATAATTTGGCGATAGTTTTTTAATCGTCGGGATAACCAAGTAATACTGCATAAAAATAATGATTTCTTGATTTATCAGCACCACATTAACGTGTTATATTTTTGACGCCAATTTGTCGAAAACTTCATTTTCAAATATTAGTTACATACATATTTTTAAACTAATTTCCATTATTTTAGGAAATAATAATAAATAAAAAAAAGTTTAATAATAACTATAGAATAAAACAATTTAAATATCATTTATAAAAGAAAATTAACGTGAACAAACAGTTTATAATTAAATAAATAACAATAGCCGAGTTACCAACAGTGACACATATAATTACTATTTTGTTGCAATCACGTCAATGTTGTGCGTATATGACATATGTGTCTATTTCTCAAGCAGAATCTTCTAATTTGGCTAAAAATTGAGCAATTAAAATAAATTATGAATAAAAGCAATATGATTTAATGCTTAGTATAGATTCAAGAGAGACCAAACTGGTCACCAAGGGTGGCTAGTACTCATAAACTTCTTTTACATTGTTATGTTTTTATAACGATCATTGCATCATTTAATAATGCCGTATTCTATGTGTAATAGATTTAATCGAACTAGCCAACGCACATAGACGGAACAAAGTTTTTTTTTAATAGTATCGATATAATTTATTTCTTGTAATATTTTTTTTAAATGTAACAGTTTAATAACAGTTTAAGAACTGTATTTTATCTTATTATATATATTTTTAATCCATTGTCCAATCAAGGCTGATATATTTTATTTTTTTAAACAGAAAAGAAAAAAGAAATGACAGACAAGTTTAATACTTTGTATATGACCCTTAACAAGGAAGGAGTTTCATTTAAATTACTGATCGTACGATACTACAATATTTATTTGTTACTTAATTATCTAAAACTTTATCAAATATTTCATTAAATTTGTGATATTGTTAATAAGAAAAATGCACTGCTTTTTTCCAATTATCAGTTCCATTTACTTAGAATTTTAACGTAATCACTTTAATGACTATTAGGCAATAGTATCAATAAAAAATTTATCTTCCACGGCTGTTAAATTATTAGATTAATTCGTTTTCGATCCAAATGTTATTAATTTAATAATGAAAAATTCTTTTATATCTGAACTTGTGCAAAAAATTCTTAATGAAAAGCAAATTTTTTTAGTTGCTTATTTTTATTTTATAATAACGATTGTTGAAAAGTTTTATTTAATCAAGCGAGAGTATTAATAGAAATAATTAAACAAAATAATTACCGGATTATTTTAGTTTGTATAATTTATACATATAATATGCATTTTTTTCATTAAAACTATACTAAAAGCATTTACATTTTTTATGTATAATAGTTGGTTTCCTCGCCCAGACACACAGACAGACCTTTTGAAAAAATGAGTTTTTCAGGATCTGTGATATTGTGTAAATCTATCGAAAACTGGAAATTTTTACGAATCTAGTACTTTCTTCTTGTAAAAATAGAAGAAATTACTAGAATAGATAAGTCTTTGATCATACGATGTTTAGCAAAATTTTAAATTTCAAATAATTTCAACAGAAAGTAATTTGCCCTGGAAGTTTGCTTTATAACAAAGATTTTTAAATAATATTTTTTATATAATTTTTACCCGTTATTGTGTTAAAGTAGTGTTGTGTCGATGATTTAAAGACGAAGTGCCCCACCAGTGGCCGAGAGGTTCGGACCTCTCAACTGGTAGACGGCAGGTGCTGGGTTCGAACCCAATCGCGGCTGTCGGCCTAACCGTTCGGAGTTTTCGTGGTTTTCTTCGAACCTTGCGTAAATACGGGTTAGGTTTCCCTACGAAGGGCACTCCCCCCCTGGTCCTATATCCCTAGCGTAGATAATCGGACGTCAAAAATCAACCAACCAACAAAAGACGAAGTAAGAACTAAAAAATATTTGAAAATCCTACTTTTAAACTTATGAAGCAAAATATATGATGAATACTGATCTCTTAAAACTATCATGTGTACTATTTATGTTATACTATAACGTCGCATAATTTGCCATGAAAATGGTAAAAACTGAAACTTCTTGCGATAATTAAACTCTCAAAAATATTTTAAAATTACGAGAGAATATGAACACCATACTCAAGGTTTTTCTGAGATTTAAAAAATTCTTATTTCAAGATGATGAAGTTTTTTTGCTGTTGAGCGTTTGCAGTAAGTGAAATGCAAATTTTAATGTGAAATTAATCGTGTGATGTGAATCAGCATATTTATCCTTTTTTATGTAGTTATACAGTCACAGAAAAAAAAAATCTTGACACTTGCGATTTCAGACGTTTTGTTAAATATTTAAAAATATACATGAGGAACGACTCTGAAACTCCAGATGTATAAACCAAATAGTACAGGTCATGTATTTTCGTGAAGATTTTTTTCCAAAATCTACTAGGGGACCGTCATCCCCTTTCCTGACTTTTAATATTTTAAGGTAAACAACAACCTTTCGCATTTAAGAGCAAATAACATAAATAAATTTTGAGTTTTAACTACTTATACCTAGAACCTTTAATTTGACCCGTAATATGTTTTTACGCATAAATGACAAAATAGAGATGCATTTCATCGGGCGTAACGAGAAAGTATATCTCCCTCACTCCTAATTTCACCTATAGGCAGATTTGCAAGGGGGAATAGTGAAAAAATTTAATCAAGATTCTATATTCTTGATGTGAATATCAGATTATTGCAGTGGAAAATTACAACAAATATTTAGAACTAGCATTCAAGTTGCTTTTATGTTGCATTTATTGAAAGTATAGATAAGATTTCTGATGTCTTAATATTACTGTCAAAGAAGCTTGTGAATGTTAGCAACTATTATCTGAAAATGAGTGAGAATACAAATGGTCGAGGATGAATATCTGCCTGTAAATGAAGAAAATTAAATTCTAATAATGAAAATGAAAGTAACGACGACTTTGCCTATGTTCTTTACCTTGTTGGACTTTTTTATTAGAATATAGTTAAAAATTTATCAATTGAACGAAAGCTTATGATATGTATCAAATCAAAAATCGGATTTAAAAAAGAAGAATTAAGAATTTGAACAAAAGTGAAAAATTTTGAATTTTATATTTATGAAAATCTGAAAAATAAATAAGCAATAACTTGTGCATTTCCTGGAAATAAAGAAGATGACAAGTAAACTGCAAGACTAGCTATTTATAAAGGCCTAATATAAGCGCAGATGAGTACTTATTTCCTGCAAAATCGATGAGTAGGTTTACTCAGTATATCTCTAAGAAAACCAGTCTCCATAAAAATGTCAAAATAGGAATGGCATTCGGATATTCATCTAACACATTTAAACATCAGCGTGGCTGTTTACCAAGGAGGAAAGAGTAAAAAAGCTTTGTTGCTTAGCAGTTTACATCTAATTCTTGAAACTTTAGATAATTATAAAAAAAATACTAAATACACTTGTTTACTACAACGCGACTAAATTTGGTGTGGCTTTCTTATTTCACAGGAAGTCTGCATATGTCAAGCCCACTTTTTATAGGAAGTCGGTGAATGCAATTTATTATATTTTGTATTTTGCTACTGTCAATGCTTGGGTTTTATGAAATCTGTAATCGCAAAAGCAGTTAGTATACGTCTTTTTTGCATACTTTCATTATCTATTAGTATACGTCAATATATTCAAGACAATTTTCGATTTTTCGGCAAAAAAAAATGTCATTTGGGCAAGAAGAAACAACGATGAACAACACTAAAGCATGGAAGAGTTTTTTATCATAATTAAAAATATGAAAGTAAGACTAAATATAATTGTTCAAAATATAATGTACCCATGCGTTTCTGGTAAATGTGCAAAATCTTTAGCCATGTTTTTCTAGAAATGCTATTAATAAATTGGATTAGATAAATCAGTAAAACTAGTAATTTGCAATTTTTATATTTTTGAACATTATTTTTAGATTTTACATCGAAACTCAATTGAATGGGATAATCTATTTTTCATTAATGTATATGATGACGAAGTTCATTTATGTTTAAAATATATGTTCAATATCTCTTCAATATATTTTCATCATACTTAATGAAATGTAATTTTCAATTATAGCATTTCCTGAAATGTAGGTATTTTCTGTTAACTTTACGTGTAAAGCATAATGTAAATATTAAGAAATGTTGATTATTCTAAGAAAATATAATCTTTTAACTTACCAAATTAAGTATTTGGGTATATTTATATATTATTTTCCATCTCGGGTCAAATTGACCTGCTCCGCGGTTCTAGGTATACCGAAAGTACCGCGGTTCTAGTGTTAAGTGGCTTACTGTAATAAACTGTGTTCATTTTTATGCGAATAGCATGTATACTCGTAGAGAAATTAAGGTTTTTATAAAAACAGTCTCAAATTTTGCCAGTTTTTTGTTCTAATTTGCAGAGTTCTTAATAAAAAACAATGATCTTTTCAGAAAATGTGAGAAACAACATTGCGCATAATACTGTGTAATGAAAATTAAAAAATATTAATAACTGTATGAAAAAAGAGCAGGTTCACTAAATAAATTTTCACTGCGCATCCGTCAACTCTATAAAAATTTCATTTGCATATTGTGTTAGCGAAATGTATAGAGCAACTTCTGTTAAAGTTTCAAAATCATACCTTGAAAATTCTGAAAATTATCGTCGATGGAATACGATACAAATCCGATATTCCCAAAATGAAACAAAAAAATGAGGGCTGTGTCCATATTCGATCGATTAGAGTCTACACAATACTGCACGTAGTACTAATATTTGGATACAGCTCCTCATCTTTTTGCTTCATTTTGGGAACAACGGATTTTTATCGTATTCTATCGATGATAATTTTTAGAATTTTCAAGATTTTGAAACTTTAACAGAAGTTGATTTATACATTTAGCTAACATAATACGCAAATGAAATTTTTATAGAGTTGGCGCATGTGCAGTGAAAATTTATTTAGTAAACATGCTCATTTTTCAAACATTTATTAATATTTTTTTAATTTTGATTGCAAAATTTTATGCACAATGTCGTTTTTCATATTTTCCATAAAGAACATCGTTTTTTATTAAGAACTCTGCAAATAATAAACGAAAAACTTGGCAAAATTTGGAACCGTTTTTATAAAAACATTAATTTCTCTTCGAGTATTCATGCTATCCACATAAAAATGAATAACGTTTTTTACCATGAGCCATTTAATCATAATCTGCAGTTTGAATGCTTTTGCTGCATTAGTTTTGACAGGGTTATTCAAAATATATTCGTTCTTTTTCAATTTGTTGACGGTCCCCTATTAGATTTTAGAAAAAAAAATCGTCTCGAAAATATATGACCTGTACTATTTTGTTTATATATCTGGAGTTTCAGAGTCATTCCTCATGTATATTTCTAGATATTTAACAAAACGTCTGAAATCCCAAATGTAAATATTATTTTGCTGTGACTGTATATTAATAAGGACCATTCTTCAATTACGTCATTAATATGATCATCCTATATGTGTAGATTTCATTAGTCTGACAATCAGAATAATTAAAACTTTGTTATATTTATATACGTATTATTTATTTATTGTGACACTTTTTATTTAATGTACACTCTTAAAATGAAAAAGAGGATTTGGCTTCTCAAGAAAGAGCTGTAATTTATCGGAATGTAAATGAGTTGTTTTTGAAACTTTTTATTCGTCTTGATTTAAAGATTCTATTAAATTACTCATCCTGATTATAATTTCTTACAAACAACTCGTTTACGCGAGTTGTTTCAATTCTTCATGGGAACCTGAATTTTAAATCGTAAGATGAGTGGATTTTGCCTCAACTTGAATTAATTTGTGGCTGATGTTTTAAGAGAGTAATTTTTTAATAACAATTTAAACATTGTATCTTGGACCTCCTATATTTTTAAAATCTATCCTCTAATAAAGCTTAATAATATTTCCTTTTTTACAATGAAACAAGAAAGAAAAAACATACCTCAAGCACACATTATGAAGCACTTTTCAACACATTCAGAATAAAGTAGGAAAATTGCATCACTTAAAAAAGTAAAATGTTATGTTTCATTTCACCATATGGAAAGGTATAGCGCATTTCAAATCCTAATTTCTGATGTTGCCATCTGCAACCAGAAAATTATCCACTTTTTTTAGCAGCTCTGTATATGATATAGAGATATGCATATATTAACAATATGCATTTCAAAATATAGTTTACTTAAAACATACATATATTTTAGTTGAAAATTGCCCTTCTGAAATTTCCTTTAATAAGGATAATATTATACGAATACTATTGTGAAAACCTACATATGAGGAACAGAATTTACATATAAAGAAAAATATGGAAAAATTTAAATTTAAAAGCGAATACAAAATTTTAAAACGTGCTCTCCAGAAACTATTACGCAAAGACTGTGCTTGAACTGATTTATTTTATGTGTCCCTGAAAATTTTAAAAAATTGCTATGACTACTCTGTTTTAAGTGATTTATATCAGTTTCAGTTCACTTGAATAGCATAACATCATTAAAATACACTCTAAATGATTTTTCTCCTTATACCATAGTGAAATTGAATTCTTTTGAGTGTCCTTGTAAATGAACCATTAATAGTACATACTTCATATGAAATACCAAACACGCTTTCGTGAACGTAAATAAGTTTTGTAAATTGCATGAAAATCCGAGAATATTTGCGAGAGATAGAGCGTGAACAGACGGTCAGGCAGACAGATGGACAGACAAGCCGAATGCATAAGCACATGTAATGTAAAAAGAAATGGCAGATTTATTTAATAGCTTATAACTGTGTATACTATTTACCAAGGAAAGACCCATAATTTAAATTACTGATCGCATGCTAATGCAATATATATTTGCTGTATAATTAACTAAAGATATAAAAAAATCCATTACAAAATAATAATAGTAATAACAATAATAAATAAATTATTTGTAAAAAAAAAAAAAAAAAAAACATTTGCACTCTTATTTTAATGAGTTCAATTTACTCGGAATTCAAGTTTTAATCACTTTAATGATTATTAGAAAAAAAATTCAATAAAAGATATATCTTTCATGGCTGTTTAAACATTTTATTAATTAATTTGCATTCCAAGTGTGATTAGCTCCATAATAATTGGAATTATTTTTTTTTTTTGAACTCGTAAAAAAGTTCTTATTGCATATCAAATTTTTTAGTTACTTACTCTTAATTAAATAATAACGAATACTTAAATCATTTAGTTAATCAAGTAAACGCCTTAGTTCTATATGTATTTTAAATATTGAATCTTTCATTCAAACAAAATAATTAAATCAAATTTAAAACCAGCCTTTTTATTGTGTAAACGATTTAGCTTCTTTTCGATTTCAAAAATGTGCATACCTTCTTCGTGTACTACTTGTACTTTACTTGAACTTCTACTACTTGTACTTTAGTTTCTTTTCATTCAATCTTTTTCATAACATTTCGAAAACTGTACATCAAACGGTTCAAATAAGGTGCGTTCATGCTAAAATTAGTTTTATAACTATTCAGATCTTGGGGCAATAGCTGTTGTACTCTATTGCAAAAATGTATGAATGTAAAATGTATTACCATTATGTATATTAAATTCACTAATACGGAAATAAAGTGACTCCGTGTTAAATAGGACGTCCTCACCATGCAACTAGAATCATTGCCTATTGAATTTTTTACGTGTGATAGGATTTAATAAAAAGAAGAAAACTTTTCTCTATTCAATAAACAAAAAATGAAGTGTGCACTTATGCTTTTTTTCTTTATCTAAACTCTGCAATCTTTGAAGTCTTGAGTTCCTTCTTTCACCAACTGGTATCTATCGACGTCCTTTTACTGATAATCCAATACCATTCTCATTGTTATCATAAACTCAAACTTATTCATAACCTGCTCAATGCCCCTAGATTGTCACATGTCATTGAGTTGATATTTTTCATTTCAACGTTGTTGTTCAATAACAAATATATTATATCTTATAGCATATATAATATATTATACAAATATTATATATTACATCATTAACCCATTTAAAATCAACAACTACAGCAGGTAACAGTGAAGTATTATACATACTATTAGCAAAGGACATCAGTAGATTTTAAAAAAACCCGAGAATTTATTACGTTAAAGATAAAAACTATGTATTACAAAATCCACATTTATTTTTTTCTATTATTTATTTATTTTTTTGGGGGGGGGGGAAGGGGGAGGGTGTTAGAGTAGTAGAGAAGTTTAGATTGTTTTGTTGAAATATTCAAAAATTGAATGATTCGAATATTTAAAAGTCCTATGACTTCTTAAAAGAAACGTATCCCATATTTAAATGTATATTTGCGTCTTTTTTGATGAAATCCATCCTTATCTACACACATGTCCTTCCAAAAGTCCACGTTCCCTCGAAAAGTCATAAAACACAGTTATGTAGTTCATAAAATTCAATTAATTTTCAGCTTTGCTTGTTGCAGAAACTTAAATTAATTTCTTTTACATTCATTCTATTAACTGCTTTAGTAATAAACTATGGAAGTTGTATAAAAGATCAACAGTTTTCATATTTTATTTAAACATCTATGTTCTTTATTTAGTAGCATCGTAGATTATTTTTAAAATGAAATTACATGTGTACCATGCCTTAATCCCTCCCTAATTAAACATTAATATTTACTTTAATCAAATTTCATTTTTTCTTATCTATTAACTATAATATAACTATCATCCTAAAAAAGAATTAATAAGTAAAACACAAAAGATTTCATCAACAAAATATTTAGTGAGAAAAACAATCCCCTCACGTTTAGTTGCTTTTGTTATCAGTAAATAATAAATTAGATAAACTCGAGACATTGCTTTATAAATTATCAAAGCTGTTTTTCTATTTATTAGCCAAATACTTTTTGCACTATTTATTATTTTTTTGAGTTAACAACATTTAACCAACTGGAACTATTTCTCTTTTGTCTAAGAATATTTTGTATGTTAATAAAAACTAAGTTTACTTCTATCAAATTAAAAAGATTAAGAAAATTTTGCTTTAGAAATAAAATAAATGAATAGATTTTTACGCAATTTATGTAAGCACACAAGTCTTGTATGATATATACATACACTGGTGTACAAAAATTAAGGACGGAACAGATAAATTTGCATAAAAGCCAAAAAAAAAAAAAAAAAAAAGAATGAAATGAAAGACCAATCAAAAGATGGACCAGAAATAAATTCAGTAGGATATGGCATATAGGACACTATATATGGCATATGATGTAAAAGGAGGAGGTGCTAAGGGGTTAAAGCACAGAGGTGGTGGTCTGATGAAATTTGGTGAAATTTTTTGGGCTATGTAAAGGGATTTCAACCACGGTTTTTTATTACTACCGTGTAATATGGCCAAGAGACAATCCAGGAGATGTCTTATGGAGGATCTTACCCGAGATAGAATCATTAGGAAGTCCGAAGAAGGTCGAAGTGAGACTAATGTGGCACAAGAATTCGATATTGTTCACAGCATCGTCTCACGAGCCTGGAGTGCATTTAAAACAATAAGGGCAGCTGTCCAATGAAACAGCAGTGGTCGTCCGCAAGCAACAACAACAGCAGGGACCGTTATATTGTCCTACAGGTGAAAAGAAACAGGCAGCAGACAGCTGGGTAAATCACAATGTAGAAGAAGCAGACTACTGGGCGTCACATATCACGTTTTACCATGGCTAGGAGGCTACACAAAGATGGTCTATCTGCACGATGACCAGGATGTTGTGTACAAATTATGCCAGCTCTTCTGAGACACCAGTTTACGAGGCGCCAGAAACAGCAGAAGTGGAGACAACAGGGGTGGGCTAGAGTACTCTTTACGTATGAGAGCTGATTTAGTGTTACGGGCTATTCTGAACGTATACACATCTGGAAAGAGCATGGAACCCCTCCCCTCAATAAAAATCAAAATAAGTTTAATTCTCTCGATGACTCGTTTTGCAAATTACTATCATCTTGATTTAAAAATGATAGTTCCTCACAATGAACGAATCTCTATTGAAAACATTTTGAATCTCTTTTGTTTGCTTATTTTGATGGAATGAGATATTGATCTGCCAGCCTAATTGCGACTGAAGTTATCTCAGAATACATCCCTATTTGAATGTATTTTTTCGCATCAACAATAATTACTTTTAAACGATCTCTCTAAAAATGCAATTATTTTGCAGTTTTAATGCTAAGAATAGTTTTGATTAAAACTCCCCAATTAGCATATGAAAAATCAGTCGTATTTGTTTATGACACTCACATGACTGTCTTTTTTATCTCTGACTTTTTTTTATTAGAGAAGAAAGACTATGTAGATTGTTAATTGCTTGTATATATGTTCATGTTGATTGTTAATATGTTCATGTTAATTGTTTACAACACAATTTCGACATTGAAAAATTATACATATGTTTTTTTTTATAATAGAAATGTGAATGGAACCAAAAAGAGTGGCTCAAAAGATATCGGATACTGTATTGTATCCGAAATAGTGTATACTATTACACCAAGATCAGAATATTTTAAAAACTTCATTGTAATACGAGCGCACCTCATTTCCTATCCTTGGACTGCAATCCCTTATTTGTTTTCTGTTTCATTGTTTCCGCTAATAACACAAAGAATCGTGAACTTTCGTGTTAAATCAGTTAACGGTAACATAAATAAAAATTCCCAGCTCAACAACTTAAAACATTCTGACAAATTCACAGACCTTTTTTGAACCCAAAATATGAAATAACGGGAATGACTATTAAAATTATTTATAATTGAAACACTTTTTTAATTTGTCGATAATTCTTGAATTATAAGTGATTTTTCTCTCACGCAACTTTTCTCGGGATATCTAACACAGAAATGTGATTCAAAACAACATGTTTAACAATATTTCCTATTTCATCTTATCGAAACATGGAAAATGATTTTAAAGTTTCATAATAAGAACACTGCTAATTTTATGCGTTTATAATAAATTCAAGAATGTATCAAAAATAAATCAACAAGTTTGAATTGGTAATCAGTTCAGCTCATTTGGAGGAACACGACAAAAATATTGTATTTCTATTTCATTTTTTTTTTGGGGGGGGGCTTAAATTACATTTTATTATACCAAGTACATTTTGGTGAAGTTTTGTAAACATCCGAGCATTATAAATACAATTTAAAGCGATTATGTTATATCGCTGTCCCTTTCGAAGCCACAATCCAATTAACTTAAATGTGTTTTTTCTCACTTTGTATTTTTTCGACGAATAGTTATTTTTAAAGATGTAAACTATTATGTGCATTTTTCAATTTACTCGATATTTTTGTTTGTTTATTTTTTCCTTATGGTCTATTTAATAAAACTAAGTATGGAATTTACAATAAAATAAAAAGTTCCGTTTGCATTCATGAAAATGTTAAAAAAAGTGTTTAAAATTTATTGTAATTTTAAAGTATTTGCACATTTTATTTTTTTCTACCACACTGAAATAAATGGGTTTTCAAAATTGAGTAAAAATTGAGCAAAATTGAGTTCTCAATTTCAAGTACTTCACATACTCAAAATAGCTCCGATCTAAATGTACTCAAAACTCAGAAACACATGTACTCATTTTTGATTGAATGGTTGTGTTTAAATATTAATCGCTATGAACTACCCCCTGAACTCACAAATTAAAGTAAAAATATGCAGGCATCTATTTCTTTTGCTCATCTATTATTTATTTTGCTCAAAATGATTAACAATAAATGTTTAAATGATAAAAAATTTATCAAAATTTTTAGCAATACACCCAAATCGAATGTTTTTTATGATGAGAATTATTTCAAAGAACTTTTAAACTATTTTATAACACATAGCACAATTCCATATTTGTATTAATAACTCTATTTTATGCTGCCATAAGCGAAATAAGCCAATTTAGGGTACAAAATTATTGTTTGTTTGGATTTCATAACACATGATGTTTCAAAATTGAGGAAGCAATGTGTTTATTTTTGACTGAAACATACTCAATTCTATATGAGTACATCGATTTACTCATTTCTGTGTACTTCATTTTTTTCAGTGAAAACTAATTAACTTGTGATAAATCCGATACCTAAAGTTATGCAGCACACGTGTACTAATAGTTAAAAAGAAGAAGAAAAAAAAAACAGATCAAAATGTTCAACATTGTACAAGAAGATATATTTTTAAATTTACTTAAATTTTAAAAATGCATTTTTTTTCTTTTTTAAATTTCGCCAGGCAAATGGAAGAATTTGTTGGCTGAATCGTTTTTGTTCATTTGAGTCCTTTATATTTGTGTCAAAAATATACTTTAATACACTTAAATAATAAAAAAAATCAAACAATACGAGTTTTCTAAAATAGAATAATACACAGACCACTTCGAAGTTTAAAATTTAATTCATTAATTCATTTGGAGACAAATAAAGCTGTTTATCAAGCAGGTATTCTGCTAAGATGTCCGTTTAAAGGTTACTTCAGTTTGAATAACAAATGACAATTGCAAATGGAATATATTTAAATTAACCGCTATAATTCCAATTTACTCACTTGATAGCTTATTGAAGATCTTTGAATAATCATCCACCCGTATTTCAATCAGAAAATTAATTATAAAGATAATTAGTCATCATTTTCGTGCGAAATTTATATGTATTGAATCAATGTAATTGATATTTAAATTCTTAGCACATAACCGTTTTTCTAATTTGCCCATAAACAACGTGTTTTTTTTTCAATAATTAATTTTGCCGTATCACATATGGGTATACATATTTCAATCATGGTTTATTATTCTCACCAGTTAATTTTTATTGTAAATTATTTTGCATTATTTAATCTGAACATTTTTCTGATTCAATTAAGAGTCCACACTACTGGCTGAAAAAGTCTCGGATGATAATATTAAGTCTATGGCGGGGGGGGGGGGGGGCGTTCTTTTCAAATATCTCGCACAAATCTAAATATTTTTACATGACTTTTTTTACACAGGATAACTAAGGACGATCTACAAACGGGACAGTTTTTACCTTTTCCATTTTGGTTATATATATATATATATATATATATATATATATATATATATATATATATATGTATATTATGATAGTTTCAATATCAGAACCGGTTCTAACTGGTTTAAAAAATTAAAATTAATTTTATCTTAATCTGAAACCAAAATTGAAAAAGTAAAAACTGGTCTGTTTGTAGATCATCCTCAGCTATCCTGTGAAAAAAAAAATCATGCAAAAATATCAAAATTTGTGCGAGACGTTTGAAAATAACGTCCCCATAGACTTAACATTACCAACCGGGTCTTTTTTAGTCAGTAGTGTGGGTTCTCGCAAAAATTTCTGTTTTCAAAAGCCAATGATAAAAGATTAAAAATTATGTGAAAGACATGAAAACACAAATATTTAAAAGGACAGTTTGGTAGGGAATCCGCTAAAATTTCTAGACATTTTTAATAGTACTAGCCGCCTTTTGCGACCAGTTTGGTCTCCCTTAAATGCATACTAAGCATTAAATCATATTGTTTTTATACATAATTTATTTTAATTGCTCAATTTTTTTCCAAATTAGAACATCCTGCTAAAACATTATGCGCATATATCATATATGCACCATATTAGCACAAATGCAACAAAAAGGCAAATATATGAATCACATGATGATCCGGGAATCATTATTTATTCTTCAATAAACTGTTTATTTACTTTTATTTTCTTTTTTAAAAGGATATAAATTATTTTGTTCTATAATTGATTAATTTTTTTCTTATTTAATATTATTTCTTTTTTTAAATAATAGAAAATGATTTTAAAAATATGCATGTATCTGGCATTGAAAACGAAGTTTTCGCCAAATTGGCATCAGAAAAAAAATTGCACAAATGTGGTGCGTATATGACATCTGTGCCGATAAATCAAGCACTCGGTAATTTTATGCCAACTTGGCGGATCGCCAAATATTGCACCCGTGTTTTTTTTTTTTTTTTTTTTTTTTTTTTTTTTTGTATTGCATTAATTTTATTTAAAATATATTTAAAAACATAATCCTTTCACTTATTTCATTTATAATAACATAACTTTAATTTGAAGCTGAAACGTTTAAAATTCATGATTTTTATTTATTTTTTAAGCCAATAGAATAATAAAAAATAAAGATATTCTGAAGCTCCATAATTGCAGCGAAAGAAAAAAAACGTAAATAAACTCAATTTACCCTAGATGCGTTTCATTTGGGCGTTGCCATTAAACAATTAACAAATAACCGCGATTTTTGTGCCACATCAGTTAGCGTAATCTATATATAGATTATATTAAAAATTTACCAGGTGTTTACTTCTATTATTATGTTTTTTAAGTTGTATAACTTAGCAAATGATATTTCCAGAATGTTTTAAGCAATTGATTCTTAAATAATGCATTAACAAATGCAGCAGACAGTCATTAATCACCGATTATTATGGATTTAAAATAATTACTGAATAGTTAAGAATTGTTACGAATATTTAAAAATTCAGTTTGATAAGTAGTTTTCTAAAGCATCTAAAAAGCATCTAATCATTAAAATTTAACCAGATATCAACTTGCATTAATTTGTCTTTCAAATTACATAACTTAAAAAGTAATTGTTTCAGAATATTTTGACATATTTTAAGCATTTGATAGTTATATTATGCACTAACAAATGCAATAGATAATGACGAACCACACGTCATTTTGCATTTAAAGAAATTACTGAACAGCTAATAGTTTACCAATATTCAAGAAGTCATTGTGATAGGTCATTTCCAAACATTTTACAATAAACAAAAAATATACAAAAAATAAAGCATCAGAATTTTATTTGAGATTTAACTAAGTTTGCATTATATCTGCCGACGGTATTTATAAGTACCATTAAAATTATTTTTAATAAAATTCTTTTAATGCGTCAATTAGTTGTAATACTGTTTAGAATGAGGTTCCGATACATTACTTTATTTTGTTCCAAAAGAATTATTGGTTACACACACACACAAAATATTTTTAAAAGCAGGATTTCTTTTGCTTTTGCTTCTTTTCAGCTTTCTTGGCTCTGTGGGAAGGAGATGGGGATTTTTCAATTCGGAAATATTTCTACATTTATATTGTAAAAACATCATGTTTGTATATTTTATAATTATACAAAGTACTAAGAAATTATTTTAAAATAAGAGTTTTGAGTGGGGTTAAAAATATTTCGCAAAATCCCTGTAAATTCATATTTAATTAATGCTTCTAAATCCTTCAATCCTTCTAAAATCCTTCAGAAATATATTAAATGATAATGTGATTTCATGTGAATCTTTTAATTTAGTTTAAACAACTTACGTAAAATAATTCAGAATCTAAAATTTTCCTGAATTCCTATTTCGGTAGATAAAGGGTTAATACATATGTAGAAGACTACTTTTAGCAAGAAATGCATTCACACGAATATACTCGTTGTTCTCATCTGAAAATATAACTTTGCTACAAATAGTGTATTTGTACTACGAGATTCCTCGTTTCCACAAATAATGTATTTTTGCTCGTTATAAGGGAAAACACTACTGTTTGGTGGAAAATTGTTTTATTACACATACTTTTGTTTCAATATATCTATTAAAATTTCAACATATTAAAAAAGAATAACATTTATTTATTGTATTTTTCAAGAAATACTGTGGATTGATAGGTTTGTGATATGTAAATATTCAGCTATTGTGTTGTGTTTTGAGAAATAAATCATCCATTTTAGTATAAAAATGTGTTATTTGATCTTTTAATGTGCACGAAAGCACTAAACATTGCATGCATTTTCAATGAAAATACGCACAATTTAGATAAGTAGATCAATAACCAGATATCTTGGAAATCGCAATTAAGTTTATTTTGCCAGCTACAAGTATTCCCGTAATTGGCAGAGAACTTTTAATGTGAGCGATAAAATGTTAAAACCGTTGTTCAACAAATATCACAGTTAAGCATCGATATATGCAGTTCATTATTCCCATAATGCATTAAATAATGATGAAATGTTTTATCGTTTTATTATTGCTACTACTGCAACATTGTTTTTTTTTTCAACATATTCCTTTAATACTTCCTGACTAATTAATACTTCATAACTAAATTTAACACAAATATATAAAATTTTAAGCGCATAAAATATTCTAAAAAACAATTAATTATATGGTGTTCCAGTTGAAAATTGAAAATCTTGTTCAAAAATTAAATTCAAAGGCAAATGATGCATTTTTAATCATGCAAGTATATACTATTTACTAACATGCTTATTTTAGAAGACTGAAATTTGAATAACGAATACAACTTTTCAAAAGAAACATCTTTAAATCAATTCTGATACATTTACTTGATAAAACCGATTGCTTATTGTAAATTTCTTAACAATCCCTAGCCAAATTTACATATTTCAGCCACAAAGTTAATTATTAATGTTTTCAATTTAATTAAATTTATTAGATATACTGAATGAGAATTGATCCCAGATAATTGAAATCGAAATATTTTAAGCGAGTAATGTTTTAATAATCAACTAACAAATATGCATAAGCATGAAGCAAAATACTTAGGATAATTGCCAATCATCCATCGTTGTGGATTTTAAATAATTACTCAACTGTATATAATTGTTGTGTGGCCTTATAAGATTGTTTCCATACTAATTTTGCTAATGCTTCTAGCCACTTTAACTAACATGATATAGAAATTTCACAACGTTTCTATTTGCATTAATTCAATGTTGAAATTGTTTAAGTTTATAAATAGCTTTTGTAACCTGAAAACGATGATTTGATTAAACCTATATCATATACAAGTTTATATCATGGAACATTCCAATTAATAAACGCATAACTTTCAACCTACAACCTCTGTTTAAGCAGATATAGTTGCTTTGAACTAAAAACACTTTTTAATAATATGTTAACTTCCTTCTAGTTAATAATTATATATTTTCATTCTTTAAATAACGTTTCTCCATGATGTACGTTGACTTGATAAAACTGAAAGTTGTCAACTATGTAAAACATATAAGCAAAAGTAAAACATTTTGTGCGAATTTCAATATATAGATTAAAAACTACAAAGAAGACTTTTTAACGCACAAATCTCGTAAAAAAAAAAACCTTTTTTCCGAAAAAAAGTCACATATACTGTTTCATGTATGCCTCGATCCTCTTCCTCAGTGAAAAAAAAAAGTGAAATGGCTTGAAAGAACCCTTCGGTTACAGCCCCAAGCACTGCCTATTGAATGAATGAAAATGTTTCAAAAAAAGTTTAAATATCTGAAAGAAATGACGAAATTGAATATCTAAGAAAGGAGCCACTACACAGGATACCCGTAAGGCATGGTGTCATCGTCACTGCGACATCATTGTGAAGTCATACTGTGACTTTGTGACCATTGATCGTCGATGGGACGTCATGGGACGTCGATGTGATGTCACAGTAACAAAAATGTGAAGTCGTTATGGCCATTTTAGAGCTTGTTTGTGACTTCACATTGTGAAGTCACAAACAAACAAATTTTTCGGATTCCTAATAAATTTAGTTTCATGGTTGTTTTCTTTCCAACCAACAAATTTACTTTCTCTAATCTCAAAAATCCAATTGGCGATCGCAATAATTAGGGCATTTACACGTTTTTTGTTAGTTTGGCCTCTCTTACATAGGGCAGACGAAGCGTGCACTTAGATTTAAAGAACATCAGAATAACAGTTTGAAGCAGGAATGTGAGAAATCTACAATAGCTATACATTGTTGGAATTTCAACCATCACTTTAATTATAAAGAGGCGAAATTACTTCAGAATTGTAGCACAGTTTTTGATTAAAATTTTTACGAAGCTTACAACATTCATAAACATACTCTAATTTAGTTAACGATATGTCCAGTACCCCTCTTCTTTCGCTACTGTGAAGAGATCCTGCGTAGTGGCTCTTTCTTTTTACCTATTTCTCGTTAGTTACATCGTTTCTTTAAGGATTTAAACTCTTTGTTGTCACAATTTCATTCATTCATTAGCCAGTACTCGGGGATATAGCCGAGGCCTATTTTAAACTCATCTCATCTTTTTTTTTTTTAACTATTTGGAAAATTTAAGTTGTTTTCGCAAAAAAATTTGGAAATCTGAAGTATATCTGAATCTTTTTATTGGTTGAATTCCGAAACTGTTTTTAATTTATCCTTTATCTGATTGGTCCATGTTTAATGTACAAGATTGGAATACTTCTGTTGCCACAATAACAATATATATATATATATATGTAATAAAATAAAAAAATTTGCGCCCTTTTGCTCTCTCTGAGCTTTTAATTCTAAAATTGTGGAACATATTTTAATCTTAGTTTCGTAATATATTAATCTTTTAACAGCTAAAATCCTTTTTCTTTTTTTATTTAATTTATTAATAATCTATTGCATGTTTCTCAAAAAGGCGGGAAGTTGTTTCGTAACCTTTTTACTTTTTAGAATATTCTCGGTATTTTAATTTTATTTTTTACTTAACATCACGTGATCTGTGTTAATGCGCGAATGTTAAAAGGCTTGTCTATTTGCGAGACAGTATCTAGCTCCCACCAAAACGCCACGCCTTGTAGACCAATCAGAGGTGAGAATTTTTTACACGTAGTCTTGAAGTTAATCCTAATTGGATATTTAAAATGACTGACGCTGAGAGAGGAGGGACTAATTTTTCGGTGTGAGTGTGGATTCTCATTTTGGGATTTTGAGAGCTCAGAATGCATCTTTCCTTTAAACTGCTTGGACGCCCGATAAATTGTAAGATGGAATGACGTAACTTAGTCACGGAGTTGGAGTATTCGATGACAGTGCCAAGGTGACTGCATGGAAGAACTTACTTATTTTATGAGTTCTAAAATAAATGATTTTAAAGACTGATGGATTTATTTTCTTATGGGGAAAATCCCAATACAACTCATCCACTGCTAGTCAAACTGCCGAAGCGATTGTTCAGCTCATTCCACTGCTGACTTTTAGTGAGTAGAAGAATGTTCTGCACCAAGCATGGTGTTGCACGGGAGCTTGTACTTTGTTCGCCATCGTCATATCATGACATATATATATATATATATATATATATATATATATATATAATGAAGATACAGGTTTCAGACTAGTTGCATTTAAAAGTATTTTTTTTTTTTATACGACGGCGTAAAAATTGAAAATGTGCGATGTTTAGAAGTTTAAAAATTTACAGTAACGAAAATTGTTAAACTGAAATTTCATTTAATATTTGTTTATGATTGGTCCAGGAATATTAACGAGACTCTAAATGTCCAGGCATATTAATATGACTCTATTCTCATTCCCCTACGTTTTGATCATCATAAAAATGATGTTATTATAGTTTTTTTTAATATAGAAATCATTTATAAGTCTAAAAATACAGTCTGAAAATTTTATTTTCGAAATAGTCGTTGTAATAAAAAAAAAAAAACTTTATTGAAACATACTAGAAACAGCGTATGTATTTTTTTTTCGGGGGGGGGGGGGGTTGTGTTTTACGAGATTCGTGCATTAAAAGTCGTTTGTATATTTTAATCTATTTATGTAAAGCAAATTATAAACCGATAAAAAGTCATCACCAAATTTAAACAGCCATAAAAAATCCAAAAGAATATACAGCAGAAAATATAGAGGAATAAAATTAGTGTTAGCATACAAAGTAAGGTTGATTATTTGAAAATATTGTTAAAATAAAGTATTCGTATTTTAATATTATTATGAAAAAATCAACAATCAACAGCGAACTTCACATAAATAGTTAACAAAAAAAAAATTTCTTAAGAATATTTTAAAAAATCCTATGCTAAACCAAACACGTCAAAATATTAAAATTTGAGCGCGATATTTGAAAAGAACAACCCCATAGACTTTACATTATCATCCGGGTCTTTTTCAGTCAGTAGTGTGGCGTCTTAAACGTCAAAAGAAAAAAATTACAAGTTTACTAAACGATGTATAAAATTTTATAAAGTCTAAAAACTAAACAAACATTAAAATAAATCTAAGATACTCAACGTTTCAATCATCATATGTGACCTTAGTCAGGAAAACATTGTAATAATAATTTTATGAAATGGAGCAAAACCTTCCCATGTTTTCGTAGTTGTTATTGGTTAAAACGATAATTAACCCTCTAATGCACATTGACCGCCTTTAAACCCTCTTTTCAGCTGAAAATAAAATATTTCAACCCTTACAGAATATAACTCCCTTTAGGAGATATCTACTCCAACAAATTCTGGAGCTGTCATGCCCTCGCAATTTTGGCTTCCTAGCAACGGTCAGTTAAAGGAAGAATTTCTATTGGAATGGATGAAAAATGGATGCATTACAGGTTTAACTAAAAATGTAACGAAACTTTTAAATTCAAAAATTTTGCTTCGTTTTTTAGTAGCTTTATGAAAATGGTTTACTAATAATGGTCACAGATTATGATCAAAATGTTCAATGTTTTAACTTTATTTTAATGTTTTTTTTTTTTAGTTTTTAGACTTTACAACATTTTTATACACCGTTTAGTAAACTTTTGATTTTTTGTTTTTGCATTTATATGTAACTTTCTATTGTGTAAATGGCAGCTCTTTTATTGAAAATATCAATTCCATAAAAATCCATGTAACAAAATGTGAATTATAAGCGTTCGGAATAAGATTGTTAAATGCATTTAAAATACTATACTCTAGATGTATAATTTTGTATTGCTAACATAAATGTTTGAGATAGTAGAGGGATTTATCTAAATATGTGCATAATTTCTCCTTCAAATATATTCAAATAAATAAATTTCATGAATAATCTTTTTAAATATAATAGACCTGGCTGCGGCGACACAAATGAGTACGTCATCGAGTTACGGGCACTCGACACCACACTCGACATATCCAGAGATAAAATAATGGAAAACAAATAAGTCAAATATAAATTATGAATAAAATAGATGGAAAAAATGTACTAATTTGAGAGCTTTTCTAAATTTGAAGAAAAGAAACAGGGGTAAGAGATTTTTTTGTGCATGTTACCAAAAAAGTTTTTTAAATGTTAATGGACCAAGGAACCGTAATGTACAGTATAATCAGTTACAAACCTCAATATATGTTACCAATAAATGGAAACACTCTATAAGAACATTGCTATCCATATCCATATAAATCTATCTATCTATCTATCTATCTATCTATCTATATATATATATATATATATATATATATATATATATATATATATACATATTTATATCCCAAGAAAGAAGTGGGTAATTTTGAGTCTCATTAAAAAAAAAGTTATAAATCCCCTACTCTGTGAGCCTAATCTATCCACATTTTATTCTTATAATACAGCCTCTCCTTATTATTCATTCAAAGTAATGTGAGTCATTTTTTAAGAGATTTTTCTTTAACACTTTACATTATCATCGGTTTGTGATCGATTCAATATGTAGCGCTAAGCTTACATGTCAGGATAATAATTTCAGGTTTTTAACATATTTACTTCTTTATTATATACTTTTTTACATTACCCTTTTTTCGCCAGCTTTTTAAATTTCTTTGGAAGGGGGGGGGGGGGTAAGAAAGGATGATTTATTTTACAAAATCAATCTTCGCGTTAAAGATTTAAGCAGAATATTTTACATTATGATCAATGGAATTTTTTTCTACATTAAATGCGTTTTTTTAAATTATCATTCAGAAATATTTCATGTTATTTAAACTATATAAAAATTTTGTTGTGATAGACTAATAATAAGTGCTTACATACATGGCCTTAACCTTTTTTTAAAGTACATAATCTATATAGATTTTTTTTATATTGAACAGGTATTTCAACAGTACTATTAAAGTTATCCTGCGATTTGAGAAAATAAAAAATACAGCATCAATCCGCGCGTTTATCAATCCGTCTGTCTGTCTGTCTGTCCGTCCGCATACAATAGAGCAAAAACTACTAACCGAATCGTTTAAAATTTAAAATGTGATTTTTTCATAATATTTTCAAGTCATTTTAAATTTTATGGTACTCGTATAGTTTAATTAAAAGTACACATAAAAATAATCCGTTAGATTACGGCCAATGAGAAAAAAAATTTTGAAGTGCATTTTAATGAAGTTACACTCTTTCGAAAAAAATTATCTGTATCTATGAATTATAAACTGAAATATACTCTCTTTAAAATCTGTAGCGTAATAATTCTGTTAATTTACAGGGTTACATAAAAGTATTCCATTACATAATGGTATAGAAGGAAACGTTGCTTAATGGTGCGTTTTAGTAACATTAAAATATTTCACATTTTATGTTGATATACGTTGCTAAGGTTTACTTCCTACATAAAAGGAAGCGGATAGTATTTACTTCTATATAGATCTATAGATATATCATTTTATCTATATTCTACAAACATTTCGTAGTAAACTAAATGTAGTTCAACGTAAAAAGGCAAAACATAGTTAAAATCCAACTTTAAGTATATTACGCTCATATTCAGTAATTGTTCCGACATCTTTTGTGCAAACCTGTATATCTTAATTGTGTAACAATTAGCATTTATATAAATCATATAATATACATACATTTAAGGAAACTTAAAAGCGTATATCACACTTTAAAAAAATGCATTTCATCCATGTAACAGCTTCCATAATATTAAGGACTTCGATAGATTATATTACTTGAAATCTTTTGTGTATCCCTGTAAATGCTATGCACTACGTATTTTGCATGAAATAACTCATATTATTCCTCAGCAACGTATATTAATTTGACTATATATTAAATCGTTTACCACAATTAAAACATGTCGCAAACAATTCACCCCTTTAATATTATGTATTGGAATACTTTTGTGTGGCCCTGTAAATGAATAATAATTATTATTATCGCTGGATACTTTACAAAATACATATTTACCCACAAAAGATTTCGGCTACTACACTTTATCGGAAGTATACTATTATAAAAAGATCAGAATATCTTTAAAACTTCTTTATAGTTTGAATGCATTCATTATGTACGCTTGACGTGCAACTTCTAACGTGTTTCTTACAGTTACACTATTAAAAAATCCGTACTGAAAAGTTGGTGAGTCGAGAAGAATTGTATTATTATTATGAAGAATTATTAGAATCTGAATAAACTAGAAGAGAAACTCGATAGTTTAGAAAAGGGAATATTTCAAACTTTTAAAAGACAAAAATGTTGCAAAATGCAAAGCTGAATCCGAAAAAATCAACCAAGAACTCCAAGAAGCTTAAGGCAAGCTTAAAATGTTTTTTAAATCTCAAGTAAAGTAAAATTTTGACTTAGTAATTGAAAATTACATTGTATCTCATAAAATGCAAAAATTATCAATTAAGTTATCCGAAATTCTTTTAACATATTGGATTATTTTTATGAAAACTGGAATAAAGTTAAGACTTAAATTAATAGTGTTATTCATTCTAACGAAATGTTGTCGAACGATCAAAAATTTCACGTTTCATTCTTTTCTTTTTTTTCCAATTTTTTCTTGTAGGGACGTGTAATGATAATCTTGGGTAATTACGGTATCTTGCAGATTTAATATTTGACTATTACAAGTTATCATCAATGCCGTGAAAAGTAGATCGATAAAAAGAGAAGTATGCAGCCAGGTTCTTTAAAGTAAAGTTTTATTTTCACCCTTTCGAGAAAGTAGGACGCTCACCGTAAATTACTGGTGGTTACAGCAGAGCCGGGGCAAGAGAAAAAGTGAAAGTGACCGTTCTTTTAGTCAGAACCAAGATAACATCAGTTGTCAGATATCGCCAAAGGTTACAATGTTTGGCATGTATATGATATTTGGCCAAAATATACGTGCAATATTTTTCTTCTGAGAGAGAGATTTTTGTACTTAGCATATTAACAAGATAATCGCTAATTGGCGAAAAAGAGTTTAAACCTTGATATTGGAATTTGAAAAAAGCAAAGGAATTTTGTGGGATAGGCTTTGGGGCTCATGAAGCGGTCTAACATTTGCGAATGTATACCAAATAAGGAACGGTAGCATGAGAAGGAAATATATGTACGACGCGCAAAACATCTTATGCAGCATTTTTATTGTAGAGCAGCTGGTATAAGAAAACCACATTCGGTTTTCTATGACCATATAAGGTATGGACAAAGTGAAATACATGTGCTGGGATTTCGGTGACCGTTACATTAAGGGATTGGTTTAAGTATTACTAAAATGAGAAAAGGGGCGATATATTTGTAACTTCAATTGTAATGTAGATCCTGTTGTGATCATAATTTTAGTTACTTTAAAAGAAAAAAATTTTTTTTCTTTCTTTCTTTTTTTTTTTTTTTTTTTTTTTTTTTTTTTTAACTGGAGAACCAGATAAGTTTATCAATTTGTTACCTAACATCGTCATATTCAATGATATATGATATATTGATATCATATATCTCCCCCGCTGGTTTGGGTTTGAAAAAATTTTGGACCCGGTACGAAAATGTCTCTCTCAGAATTACATACAAAAGTGTAGAATTATGCTGGTTAAATATAATGAATTGATTACATATATTTGAATTTATGCAGTTATACATTATGTCGACATATGCTTATATATCTTCAGAGACTCTCTCTTTTATTTTTATTTTTTTTTTCAATGTTCATTTATTTTGATGTTGTTGTCGTTCCGGAACACATTGGCCTTTTATTGCTTAGAGTTCAGGCCTTATTTGTGCTTTTTCTAGCACTTTGCACACAACAAGACATTCTTCCTGTTTTTTTTTCTAGGTATACCATATATTGTTCCTTTATAAAGGTTATCTTTTTTTTTAATCAAAGATAAGGCGCCAAATGCAAGGAAGATGTTTAATATGTAAAATAGTCATGAAGTTCGTACCATCAATTGTTTATAATATATATACTTATGAAGAATGTTAGCTATAGGTCACGAATAATATAAAAACATAGGTTATGGATAAAATGAAATCTCGAATAAAATATGAAGAATATGAAGTATATAATAAAAGTATGAATTATGTGGTACAAATATGAAAATCTATACTAAAAGAATACGAAATGGATAGTAAAAATATGAAGTGTAGGTTAAAAATATGAAATGGAGGTTAAAAATATGAAATGGAGGTTAAAAATATGAAATGGAGGTTAAAAATATGAAATGGAGGTTAAAAATATGAAATGGAGGTTGCAACCATGTAATAATATGAAAAATAATGAAATGTTATGGATGAAGTGTATTTTGTGACAATTGAGTATGTTTAAAAAAATAAGAAAAAAAAACAAAAAAATTCGTGTATCCACACAGGACAAGCAAAAAAAAGGAAAGCGACACGCGATCCATAAAAAAGGTGCTGCCCTAAATCTTGTCAAATGACAAGGTGATGGCATCGGCTTATGGCCTAGCCCTATGGGAAGTGGGAATATTGGCGAGAGCCCACATTACATGGACCCTCTGCTCCTCCCGAAATCTTTTGCTTTCTCAGAGGAGCGCACGTCGCATTACATAGAAAAACAGGGAGTTTAGGTAAAATTGGTGTGAACTGCACCAATCCGAAATTTCGTTTCTCACCACAATGAAGTTACAGGTCCTTTGGGCGACTTTTGAACGGGCCTTCACTTCGAAGGGGCATAATTAAAAATAAAAAAATAAAACTCTGATACATATGGTATATATATATCTGAAAGGGAATGTCAATCCTAGAGTAGTGAGAAACAGCTTTGTCATAATCGGTTAGAGATTTATTGTGCATCATGATTATGTTTGATATGACTAAAATTTAATGTATGTGCAATGTGATATGTTATTTTTATTATTACTATTATTATTATTATTATTACGTATGAACAACAAAACTACTGAAAGGGAAAAGTAAAAATCTTGGCGACAACCCAGCAAATAAGAGACAACTGTTATGTGGAAGCCCCCTGTGATGGAGAACCTGGACCAGCCATGAACTCCCTCAAAGGAAACTCGAACACAACATGCATATCATTGTGATGTACTGCATTTACTGTAAATCTATGTTAACCTAATATTGTGATGGGCTGTGTTAAAAACGAGATCTTAGGTTGTATTTTATGGAGCTATTTCCTGGGTGACTTATATTTTCCTCATGACGCACAAATAAATGATCATTTCTAGGGGGGGCTATAATTAGCCTGTCAATGTGTACTCTGAATGCCGATTCATCGGGTGAGTGTAAACGCTTAATGGAAACAGAAACTGGCGAATATTTATGTACCACAATAAAAGGTCCGGTGTATTTTGGTTTAAACTTATCAACGGATTTGAGGTACACTATATCCTTTTCTAAGATTACTCTTAGTTTCGCTCGTTTCTGGAAGTGTTGATTTCTCTTTTCTTGTGAATTTTTGATGTTAGTGTATGCTTTTTTGTAAATTGAATTCAAATCATTTAGCAACTGGTAAGTTTCTATCCCCTTATCAAGGATTGGCTGATTAATAGTTTGATCAAAAGTATCAAATAATAAAGATAGTTCTCTTCCAAAGTGTAATAAGTTGGGGGAATATTTAGTGGAAGAATGTGTGGAACCATTGTATAGTGATTTATGTATACGTAGTGCATTTTCAAAAGAATGGCCTTCTTCAAGTAAAGTGGTAATTGAATATTTTATTGATTTATTTACTCTCTCTGAAATTGCATTACTTTGGGGGTGACCTACTGAGGAATGGAGTATTTTTATGCCCAATGTATCGTTGAATCTGTTGTACATGTCAGAAGTCAGTTGCTTACCTAAATCGCTGAGAATAGTGGCAGGTCTGCCAAAGGTAGTTATGTAATCAAATAAACATTTAGCAATTTTGTCAGTTGTTGTTGTATGCAAAGCAAATAGTTCGAGGTGCCGTGAAAAATGATCTGTTACCGTTAAAACTGATTGTCCGTTTTTAAATGGTCCTAGTAAGTCAATCCCAATGGTATGTCCTGGGTGGGTTGGTGTGTAAGTGGGCTGAAGTGGAGCAGGTGGTGTTATGTGATGTTTTGTTTGAATACACTTAGTACAAGATGCTACAAAATTTAACGTGTCGGTATACATTCCTTTCCAAAAATATCTAGCTATTACAAATGCATATGTTTTAGTTAACCCAAAGTGTGACAGATGACAAATTGTTAAAACTTTAGCCTTAAGTGAGTCTGGTACAATAATATGGTACGAAAATGTGTTATTATATACGTTTTCTTTTTTTGTCATGAGAACCTTACTGTCAGGATGTATGAAGTACATCGGAAATTTTTTTGATGATCCATTTCTTAAAATGTCATTGTAAACTTCGGCCAAATTTGGGTCCTTTCTTTGCTCACTGACAAATGTGTCGTTTGATATTTCAAGTAATGGATCCTTGTTTGTATCTCTGCCTGAAATTAAATAATTTACTGAGTTGGGTTTGTTGTTAATGGATTCTTCGATATTGTACGAAATATCATTATCTACAATTGGTAAAGCATGAGGGTCATTAAGGAGTTCATGATTTGATTTAAGATCTTGGGTATTGTTTTCAAATGTACATCTTGATAGATAATCAGCAAGTACATTGGATGATCCCGGTACATGTTCGAAGGAAAAGGTGTATTCAGAAAGTTCAGTTAGCCAACGTGTAGTTAAATCCGCAGGGTTACATGTATTCTTGTATTTTTTTAAGGGAGCACTATCTGACAAAATTACAAATTTCCTGTTGTATAAATAGTACTTAAATGCGATTACTGATTTATAAATGGCCATTAATTCAAGTTTTAAAGCTGGGTAACGTTTTTCTGCATGTTTAAGAGATTTAGAAAAATATGCAATAGGAAGTAATTGTCCTTCATGTTCCTGTAATAATGCACCAGCTATCGCTACCTTAGATGCGTCAGTGTTAACGTAAAAGGTTTTTGACCAATCTGGTAAGCGAACCATAGGTGAACTAAAGAACACTTGTTGCATTTTTTTGAATAATTCTTGGTGTTTTTGTGTCCATTTAAATGTAGCTTTAGGAGTAGTCAAATCAATGAGAGGTTGAATGATTTCCGAAAATGATGGCACCAATGATTTATAAAATGTTACTAAACCAATGAATTTTTTTAATTGTCTCTTAGTTTTTGGTGTGGGAAACGAGTTAATTTTAACAATGTTTGCCTGAATCGGTGCAATAGAGTGGTTTTCAATATGGAACCCTAAGTAGTCAACTGCTGATGTATGAAATGTACATTTGTTTGGAGTCAATGTTAAATTATACTTAGTTAAGATTTTAAGTATTTTATCTAACTTTGAACAAGTTTCCTCAAATGAGTTTGACCCAAATATTAGATCATCTTGATATGAATATACTCCATCAATTTGCAATTCATCAATTAAAGAATCCATTAAATGTTGGAAGAATCCACTTGATGACTTTAGACCAAATACTAGACGTTTATATTTAAAAGTCCCATAGATACATGTAAAGGTTAGTGGGTCTTGAAATTGTTCCGGAAGGTCTATTTGATGATACGCCATTTTGAAGTCTAATGAAGTGAAAAATTTGTATGCGGATAAATTTGAAATTATGGTTTGTATTTTTGGTAGGGGGTATGATGAGCCTTGTAACACGGAATTTAACATACGTAAGTCTAGAGCGAGTCTGTATTTCTGTTTTCCAGACTGATCAGTCTTCTTTTTTACAAGCAAAATGGGACATGCCCACTCAGAACAATTTCGTTCTATAATATCTGCTTCAAGAAGTTGATGAATTTGCTCTTTCATTTCGTTATGTAATGATTGTGGGAGGGGAAATGGTAATGTTTTTATGGGATAGTCATTTATAAACTTTAAATTTGGGACTACCTTGTCTGTGTGGCCTAGTGTTTTTATGGATTTGGAAAATGATGCATAATTATCAAGCAATAATTTTCCTAACCTTTTTGCATTCTCTTCCTGTAAATGATTTAAATTAAAGTCACTAATTTTTAGTTCTTCTTTACGTTGATTTAATGTTTCATTTGATGCCTGAATATAATTACAAATGTAATCCTTTAAGTTATCCTGAGATTTAAGATTAAAATTCGAAACATTTTCACATGAATTCATAATTTGATGAAAATTTGTGTTTTGTGACGGGTCCATAATGTCCATTGTTTCAAATAAAGTTCCTATTCGTGCATTTTTGTTTATGTGTACAGGTTTAGTCGATGAATTTTGTATAAAAACATAAAACTGGAATTTTTGTGGGGATCTAGTTGTGTTTTGAGTTCCTTCCATGTCTGATTCATAACTTTGACCACCTACAATACTATCGTAAGAAATTATATTCTTTTTTGTTTCACATTGAAAATAGTAATGTTTTCTTGGGTCAATTGAATCAGTTTTTATGGAGATCCACCTCTTTTCCTGTGGTTCTAGTTTAAGTTTATTCTCCAATCGAATTTCTTTTGGGAATTTTTCCGATTGATGTATTTCATGTGTTTCAAGATGATGTGTTTCATTCTCACATAAGGCAGAATCAAGTAGTGGTATGCTAAATTCATTTGTTGACATTTTATTCTTATGAATATCTATCACAATTCTATTTTTGTGAATAAAATCAAAGCCTAAAATTCCCTGGAAGTTAGCGGAATTCGATATGTCAACAATGTAGAAATTATGCGAGAATGACTTTTGGTGTATGCGAATAGAAGTTTTAATGCATGCAGTGAACTGAACATCTGAATTAACTGTTTTAATAGTGACGCCTGTTCCTAATCTTTTATATTTTAGTTTGTCTTTAATTTTTTCAAACAAATCTTGTGATATAATTGAAATGGATGAACCAGTATCGAGCAAAAAGTTGGTTTTATGTCTTGCAATGGAGGCCTTTATGAGGGGGAGTGTTGGGGATGAATTATTTACATTGCAAATAACTGCAACTTTGTCATCACATATGTTAACAGTTTGTGAAGCTACTTCATTATTGTTTTCGACTGTTTGTGATGCAGAATTTTTGGACCATTTAACTTCACATTTTGTTTGCGAAGCAACGGATTTAACCCTTCTGTCTGGACAGAGTGTAGGCAGTGTTGGGTCATGAGTCCATGGAAATTCGTCTGAAGTTGCTGATGTGTTAGACTTCTTTTGAGATGTAAAGCCATCAGCTGAAGTACATCTCATTAGTAGTTTAAATTACCATTTCTGTTATCATTTCTTCTATAGTTATTGTCGTATTTATAACTATGTTTATTTCTATTTGAATTTGCTCTACGCCATTTAAAACAATGTTTTGCTGTGTGGCCACGCTTCGCACATAGCTGGCAAGCGGGTGGTGATGTAGATTTATTTTTACGTGTGTTATGTTTAGGTGAAACCGTATGCTTCCTTTTAAAGTCCTTGTTCGCATACTGTTCACGCTGTTTTGAATTTTGTGGGGTTATACTGTGAATTGCGTCTATGTTTTGTTCATTTGGAATGATTGTTAGTGTTAATGCATTGACTCTTTCAGTTAAAATTTTTAACTGATTAGCAATAGAGTCTGCTACAGGATTTGTTGTGTTACGTTTGTAGCACATTCTCATTTTGCATTATATCCTGCAACATTTGTGCCCTGTCAACAGCAGTGTCATAATCGAGAATGTTTTCCTCTTGCAATTTAATTCTCAGTGGGGGTGGAATGCACGAGATTAGTTTTGTGTATTTAATATTGTCTAAGGCTTCTTTATCTTTTATGTTATCATGTACTCGAGTAGTTAGAATATTTATTCTGTGTGCAAGGTTTCTAATCGTTTCTTGAGGCAGCATTATTAAATTGTTAAATTCCACGAGCGCTGTTGTTTTACTAGGGGGGGCAAAGAATTTTTTGAATTCTTTTTCTACAAATTTTAATTTGTCAGCTTTATAAATAGATGGGTTCTGAGTAAAGAAAGTAAGCGCAGGTCCGGATAACTTACTACCTAGAAACTGGATGGTGTCCTGATCCTTCCATCCGTGTGCTTTGGCTAATGTTTTGATTTGGTTGAAGAAAAAGTCAACCAAATTAGCATCGCCATCAAAAGTGATGGTTTTGAAAGTAATCTTAGAATTAGCCATATCAGTTAAATATGTAGCTGATCTAATGCAACAAATACTAAAAAAAAAGGTTTAAAACTATTTGTAAATGTTAATTGGTAGGTGTAGGGCTACTATTTAATTGCACACGTATTCCTTTGACTAAATTCTAAAGATTTCAAAGGTACTCACAAGCATTTAAAGTCAAATAAAATAATAATAAAAACACAAAATATCACTTAAATAATAAAAATAGATACCATAATAAAAATTGTTAAAGCACTTAGTTAAAAATATCTAGCTCGTAAATGAGATAGTATTAGAAATGTCTTACTCTTATATTTTTTTTATCTATTACTGAAAACATCTATTTGTTCTCTCATGACTCTGAACAAAATATCACATTGAAAATTACTTACTTTGTATCAAAAAAAAATTTTATGAAAAAAAATCACCTTTTTTTTTAGATTAAAGAGTAAGAAAATGTATGTATGCATAATAAAAATATAAAGGGTATCTTATTAATGCTTGGATACAGGATTATAATTGAGATGTTTTAATACCGTAAGATAAAGTTTAATCAAATAAGTATTAAAAAGCATTATTACTATTTTTTTTTGAAATGCTCTGAACAAAAAAATGTTATTTAAATAATCATGTATCCAAATAAAACAATAACAATAATAATAGTAAAACATAAATCTAAGTATTGTGGCATTATTGATGTAATAAAATTTCGCTTGAGCACAAATTTAATTTTGATTTTTTTGTGTGTGTGTATGTTTTAGCACCCCTGTCAACAGGGATCAGACGCATATTTCACATTCAAAACTTGTGTGCGTACCATTGATAGATAATTGGCACACACTTTTTTTTTAATATTTTGCGTATTTCTCAATGAAAAATTCTGTATGAGAGATTGATGACTTATTTATCACAAACACTTGATTGCATATTTCACTCTTTTTGTGCTCGACTTGTTGCCACATTAATCGCCACTACTTTTTTTTGGATTTGTTATTTTTTTGTGTATGTTGAAAATTCTGCTGAGACAATAACAATAAAAATAACTTTCGTTTTTATCACATATTTGGATGTCTTCACACATTTATAACACGCATTGCAGCTGATACACGCCACTGAAAGCACGGAGATGAACGGAGCATATATCACACATGATGAATTCGCAAACAATTATGACGAGCACTGCAGTCGAAATTGAAAAGAAAAAAAAAAAAAAAAAAAAAAAAAAAAAAAAAAACTGCCGAAGACACTGAGTTGACCGCAGCACGTCGAAATACGAACGCGATGATGAATGTTGACAGCGGACGGAGCCACGCAGGTCGATCAATCAGGGTCGAAGAAAAAAAAAACTTTTGATTTGACATCACTTTTCCAGCTGGCTAAGGCTTGAGTAACTGTCATACTGGGAGGGACGAGCCTCTTTTGCCGCATCCAACACCCTGCGACCCATAGAAGAAGGAATACGTCTCGAATTCTGTGATGCACCGACGGAGCAATAAATCTTGAGTTGTTCGAAAACACCGCATGCCATGCAGAGAAGATGCGAAACCGCTATAGACAGCAGCGATTTCTCCGGATTCTATGAGCGTCCATACTCCTCTAGTCGGGTTAAGTACGGTCTTATAGCACCAAAGTTTGTAATGATAATCTTGGGTAATTACGGTATCTTGCAGATTTAATATTTGACTATTACAAGTTATCATCAATGCCGTGAAAAGTAGATCGATAAAAAGAGAAGTATGCAGCCAGGTTCTTTAAAGTAAAGTTTTATTTTCACCCTTTCGAGAAAGTAGGACGCTCACCGTAAATTACTGGTGGTTACAGCAGAGCCGGGGCAAGAGAAAAAGTGAAAGTGACCGTTCTTTTAGTCAGAACCAAGATAACATCAGTTGTCAGATATCGCCAAAGGTTACAATGTTTGGCATGTATATGATATTTGGCCAAAATATACGTGCAATATTTTTCTTCTGAGAGAGAGATTTTTGTACTTAGCATATTAACAAGATAATCGCTAATTGGCGAAAAAGAGTTTAAACCTTGATATTGGAATTTGAAAAAAGCAAAGGAATTTTGTGGGATAGGCTTTGGGGCTCATGAAGCGGTCTAACATTTGCGAATGTATACCAAATAAGGAACGGTAGCATGAGAAGGAAATATATGTACGACGCGCAAAACATCTTATGCAGCATTTTTATTGTAGAGCAGCTGGTATAAGAAAACCACATTCGGTTTTCTATGACCATATAAGGTATGGACAAAGTGAAATACATGTGCTGGGATTTCGGTGACCGTTACATTAAGGGATTGGTTTAAGTATTACTAAAATGAGAAAAGGGGCGATATATTTGTAACTTCAATTGTAATGTAGATCCTGTTGTGATCATAATTTTAGTTACTTTAAAAGAAAAGATTTTTTTTTCTTTCTTTCTTTTTTTTTTTTTTTTTTTTTTTTTTTTTTTTAACTGGAGAACCAGATAAGTTTATCAATTTGTTACCTAACATCGTCATATTCAATGATATATGATATATTGATATCATAGGACGGCATGTTCTGGAAGATACTTATGAGTCATTACGTTAAGCACTCAAGAAAAATGTAGATAAAAAAGGATTAATTGTTAATATAAAGCATTAATTATTTCTTAATGTTAGGCAATATATGTGTTCAATCAACTGAAAATTTTAGAATGCTGCTGGAATATATTTCAAAAAAACTATGTAAAAGCTTTAACGTTTTTAAATTTTAAAATGACAAATTTTAGAAAATTTACTGACTATTTCTATTATGATGAAAGCAGATTGAACAACGTGCAATAAAATGGAATTTGTTTAACACCTAACGATTTATCCAAATGGGACACTTTCTTTGAAGTCTTGCAACATCGTGCACATCGGTCAACCAAACATATCAAATACCGAAAAATGTACAGGAAACAGAAGTAAATTCTCAAAATTTAAAGGGAAAATTAATATAATATGTACATTATTACTCTTAAATCTAATTAAGACTGCGTAGTCTGAGAGTGATCACACTCTTCACATTTTTGCCCCGTTCGTTTATAAAAATGATTGCTATGCGTAAAATAATACTAAAAAATTTATTAACTTTTTTCTGATTCTTATCAACTTTCTAAATGTATCTATAAATAAAAATGTCAAGTTCGCAACTTGAGGCATAACGTATTACACTGTCGAAAACAAAATGAATTTTCCCCATCTGTTAATGAAATGTCATTAAAAAGCTCGGGATGCGAATTTGAATTGTCACCCTAAGCCCTTGTCCGTTGGAGTAATAATGAAAATAAATGCGCTTCTAATTATTTTAATAAACAAAATTCGTCTGAAATATAGATTTTCTACCAATAAAAATACAAATAAGAAAAATCATACGTTAAGCATAGATTATGAAGCGCTTTCCAATATTTCTTGAAATCTTTAACAAAATTTCGTTATCCAGGGTACGCATAGGGTACGCAGGGTACGTATTATTCTCCATATCCAAATATGTATTCCAATACTTTTGAAAAGCCCTGTATTTGATCCGTCGGTTAATATATAGACTATATAATGGTAAAATTTAGTTTTGCAAAAAAACGCTAAGGGTTTGAAATTTTCTATTCATCAATTTATACGAAGAGATGGAAAAATACTTGAATACTTTTGCTTATCCCTGTGAAATACATAGTACCATTAATGCCCCAATGTATTTTCTAAAATTTAGTTAAAAAATACTTTAAAGTACTTAAATCAAATTTCCAGATATTATCATCCAAAGGCGACCATTAATCCAGTTCTTTGTGTGACCCTGTATATCATTTTATCTATATTCTACAAACATTTCGTAGTAAACTAAATGTAGTTCAACGTAAAAAGGCAAAACATAGTTAAAATCCAACTTTAAGTATATTACGCTCATATTCAGTAACCTTTCCGACATCTTTTGTGTAAACCTGTATATCTTAATTGTGTAACAATTAGCATTTATATAAATCATATAATATACATACATTTAAGGAAACTTAAAAGCGTATATCATACTTTAAAAAAAATGCATTTCATCCATCTAACAGCTTCCATAATATTAAGGACTTCGATAGATTATATTATTTGAAATCTTTTGTGTATCCCTGTAAATGCTATGCACTACGTATTTTGCATGAAATAACTCATATTATTCCTCAGCAACGTATATTAATTTGACTATATATTAAATCGTTTACCACAATTAAAACATGTCGCAAACAATTCACCCCTTTAATATTATGTATTGGAATACTTTTGTGTGGCCCTGTAAATGAATAATAATTATTATTATCGCTGGATAATTTACAAAATACATATTTTAGTGGACTTCGGAGATGCATATAAATTTGAAGACGTTTGACAGAGTGTAACACATTTAAAATTCATTTGTAACGATTTTCCCACGTAGGCCGTAATGTAATGGAAAAATTTTGACTGTCCCTGTAAAAAAAAACTAATCCTGGCAGAAACTTCATTTTCAATAGGGCTCGTGCTCGGTTAAACTTTATTAACGTCCAAAAATTTCATCACAATCGGAGTATATTTACGAGAGTTAGAGAGCGGCCAGACAAACCGAATGTATAAGCACTTTTGAACTTTGTTGGAAAGTACTAATAAAAAAAGCCTCAAACCAACGAGAATATCTACTGCGTTTATTTTTATTTATACTCCGATACATAAGATCTTCGATCAAGCTCGTGCGACTTTAAACAGTGCATCTCAAGCGAAATATTTTACTTCTAAAATTATTTCCAATTTGGAATTGAAAAAAGAAAAAAGAAATATTCCTCTATCTAGATTAAAGGGAAATTCATTTAACGTGAAATCAAAAGCTAATAGAATAATTCGTAATAATAAGACTTCATTTTTATGTAGTAATTTTTAGAAAATTATTGTTTGTGTGCTTTTACAAACATTAAAATTGACAAGAAAATTTCACATAATCGTTCGTTATTAGCAAATCCTGCCTTTGAAAAACTAGGAAAAATCCAATTAACGCTTAACTACTATCACAAAAATTCTCTCATAACTACTGTGAGCAGTTTGCCAGACCGCTTGATCTAAAGATGAATGAAATGTTAAATTAACTCTCAGAATACTATTTTTGTATAAAACTTCATGTACAGAACAATTATAAATAAAATTCCCCTATTCAAAAATCTCTAGTGATAGTAATAGGATTCCAAACGAAACAAAATTTGACCAGTATCCATAGTTAAACCGAAAATTGCGAGTTAAACTCTGAAACTTGAAAAACTCAGCGGTCTGTGAGACCGCTAACAGCAGTTAAGGGTTAATATCTGGGCTGAACATGTGAAATAATAAAGAACGGAAAGAATCTTATTTAACCAAATATAATATTTTAAATTTGGTATTTGGACCATTACTAAATAAGTTCGTTATTAAAAATCATTAATGGAACAATTAAAATATTCATTTATCAAATATTATATTGTTTCAGTTTTCTTTTATATGTACATGTACATTCACGTTTATGAAATATTTTTGCTACTTCATTTTTCTTTGTTTATATTTTATTCCAAAGAATAGAATTATTGATTTTGAAAGATAAATTCAAAATCGACAGCTATACTTTGAATTTTCTTTTTAGCAAAAGCAGCTGTATCAAACTTTTTTCCACTATTTCCTGCGGATGTGAAGAAATTCGATTTACAAAGAAAGTTTCGAAACATTCTAAAGTTTCTTTATCTTAAAAATTTTAGATGTATGTTATATTATACAATTCTAACATAAAAGAAAGGTAAATGTTTTATAACATGCTAAATTCTTAAAAAAGTAATGAATTTTTTTTTCAATTTATGTTATATTTCCAAAATGTAAATTTAAAAAAGATACGAATTTTGAAATAAAATTTCGTTAACTATTTAGTTAGCAGTGTTTAGTTCCTTGTGAACTTAATTTAAGCCTTTTATGTAAAACCAATTGTGTATCTTCACACATATGCACTTCGCACCAGATTTCTCAAAAATTTTTCATGCGAAATTTCAACAAACTAAGAAATAGAAATTTTCAACAAAAATTCCGGTTCAAATTTTGATAAATATTAAATTGTATAAATAATATGTCACAATATTTCAAGGTGATAAAGAAACAAATGAGAAATAAAACAAGAATGAAAAATCTCTTGTATTGGAAAATCTTACTTATGCTTTCACAGAAATTAACACTTTGTTGATTAGCAATTTTGCGTGAAATCATTTATGTATTACACATTTTTATTACCGCTATTTTCTATTAGTATTCTCTGTTTTATTTAATAACGCACATCTTCAATTAAAAGAGACGAAGATTTTCATTCAAAAATTGTGGCAATAAAAAGAGCACGAATTATGAATTATGCAAAAACGAGTAAACTCCGAACCTGTCTCAAAAGTATTAATATAAATAAGTACTTTTATTCATTTATTTACTTTTATTTTTTCTATTCAAAATCATTTCTGGATTGCATATTTTGATATAACTTCAGAATAATTACCGTATCGTGATACGACTGTTCCTGTAATATTAGTTTACCTACTACATTAGTCCAAGAGCCGACAGCACAAAAATCTAAGGTATTGTGATTGTTAAGGCACCTAATAAATAATGTGCCTGCAATTTTTCATGTAAGTGTTACAGACCTAATCTTGAAGATTTTCTTCAAATTTTGTAATTAAGTTCATTCTAATAATAGATCAGGGAACTGCTACTGATTACACCAGCAACTTCTGCCCGAAAAGGTTCAGCAACATTGATCACTGGATCTCCGCTTGAAAACAAAGTGAAAAATTCCCAGGCGAAGAAAAAAAAAAAAAAAAAAAAAAAAAAAAACCTTTTGACAACTTTTACTTTCGAGGAGAAGGGAAAAAATCCACAAAGTGAAAAGGCCAAACATAAAAAAAACCTAAATTCACTGAAGACGAAAGTGATTCTTCTGTTGAAATTTTTCATGGTGATAATATATGCGATGATGACGACAATGAAGCAGAGTACCCTATTTGTTTGAACCGTTTTTCTTGTGACAAACATGGGGAACAATGGGTTCAGAACTTCAGTGCTGCACATGGGCACAGGAAACATTGCTCAGAAACCAAAAATAATACACAATTTATATGTTCCTCATACTTGGATGGATAATTTTTATGTTATTATTGATGCTATTATTTACTATTAGGATTAATAGTACATTTCTTTGTACCTTAAGTTAAAGTAAATTAACTATTTATTTTGAAATAAATTTTGATTTAATTATAATTTTATCCTTTGTTTTCTGTATTTTTTTCAGAGGGACGAAATTGGAACATTTTTTAATTTTTTTTTTTTTCGTATTGAGATGCTTTTGAAAAAACACTTTTGCGTAGGGGGAACTGAGGCACATTGATACTTGGGGCACATTGATACACCCCCTGTACAGCACAGAGGGTCATTACAGGAAGTTTCACAACAGCTTCAAAAGGTGATACTAGTGAAATTAACTACATACAGAAAGTTTTGGAATGATTCAATAGTTTGATGAAATGGGATGGGTGATTAATAGTTTCTGTAGGTCAAAAGTAAATTTGAGTTGTACAATTGAAATGGTATTATACAACTGTTCCAGTATTTTCAACCGAAAAGAATACACTCCCTGGCAAGTAAAGCTACTCTTTATCAGTTCCTCATTCTTTTTTGTTAGATAAATTATGAAGTGTTGTATTTGCGACTCATTTTATTCAAAATGGCTGTATGGGGCACATTCATACAGTCTTTGTCGGGGCACATTGATACAACCTAAATCCTTTTCTAGTTCATTTTTTCATTACCTTTTATTTTTTATTTTTTACCACGGACTCCTTAATTCAACCATTTTTCTTCAAAAATTTTTACTATTAGTTTTTATTGAAGTGAAATAGCTCTAATTTCTTTATATTAGAACATTTTATAGTATTTTTGCAAACAGAAGACGTACAAACTTACACAATATCTAGTGCTAGTAGAATTAACAAAAGAAATGGACGGCAGTTTGGCAAATCTCAAATTTATATCGATTCTCCACAGAAAAAAGTATTATCGACATGAGAAATGTTAAGTAAGAGAAACAAGCTGCAGAACAGTACAGGATAATTATATTATAAATATAATTTTTAATATAATTATCCTTTATTTTCTGTTTGTAAACCGATTTATAAACAGAAAACCTGGTAATTCTTTCACCTTTCCTAAGAAAAAAGATAATTCTGAGGTTAAAGTACCAGATATGACAAAGTTACCACAGCCAACAAACAAACAAGGAACAGCCAGAAAATCAGGTCATTATGCATTTCATTTTGATTGCTTTAATATCGCTTACAAATAAATTGTGTGGGATTTTAATGTCTATAAATATATATAAAATGGTTTGCTAACTATTTTTCTATGAAAAATATGCATTGGTGTTATTTTGTCTCCATTTTTCCCTGACGTGTCAATGTGTATCAATCTACCCCGGGGATGGGGCACATTGATACAAATTACTTTTTTATATTTTTTTAAAATTACATGCAAAAATAATGTATAAAACAACGATTGTACATTTTTATAACACACTACACAGGTTTTGCTGACATCACATAGAAAAATAACTTGAAATTTCTGCTTTCTAGACACCAAAAAATTTTTTTGAAAAAAGCTGTATCAATGTCCCCCAGTTCCCCCTACTGTTAAATTTTTTGTGCAACATTTGCCCCTGTTTTCATATGTATGAATAGTTAGGCTACACAACATCTAAATTTGTTATGTTTTCACTGAAAATTAAAACGTCCAGGGGCCTAAGAGTAACTGGGGGACGATAATAGGGCACTTTACCTTATGGAATGCATGTACGGCAAACACAATGATAAACCTACGAATAAATCACTGGTGGTAATAAACTTTGGCTTATGCACAACATCACTTCCGGCAGACATGGATCATTAGATTCCCCTATTACTACTCTTCTATAAAATAAAAGTTTTCTTTCTTGTGTTCAATACCTTAGGTTTTTGTGCTGTCGGCTCTTGGACTACGTGGAATTTAGATGTCTTCGTTTAACTAACTTTCATTTTTCATACTTATAAGCACTTAGTCAAAATATAAAACAGAAGTTTTAGACATGATTGCACATTTGCTGGGCAACATTGTAGTGTCCAAAAATGTGTCATAATCTCAATAAAAGCGCAATTCATAGCAATAAAAAAGGATTTCATTACAGACTTTTTTTTTAATTAATCTAATTATTCATAATTATATATTTTTAAACTCACTACCAAATTTTTAAAACAGTTTTCATCGAAAAATAGTTTAAAGAGGACTTATTATTATATAAGTTAATTATATACCTTGAGACATTAATCAAAATATTATTGAAGTATGTCAATTTTTGGATTCATAATTTAGAATATAAACGGTTAAATAAACGCATTTGCGTAATGAACATTTCCTAGGGAGCCTTACCAGATGTAAGTTTTGGATATGGACAAGTGTGGTATCAAAAGAAAGATCTCGTCATGTACGTAAAAATTTGCAATTACCCTATCGTTTTCGAGATATCATTAGTTGAAGTGTGAATGAACAAATAAATAAATTGCAGACAGGTATATAAATTGTTAAAAATTTCTTTGCTTGTTTTTAATCCTTCTGCCAATACCTTTTGCTAAAATATGACAAAATTCTTTAAACCCGCACGTTTTCCATTATTTCCCCTCTTTTAGGCTGGCACTTTGCATTCTCCGAAGATTTCGCTTATGGCTGCATTCCAAGCGTTTTTTGTTTGTTTGTTTTTTACTTCCAGCACTTCGTTTTATGCAATTTTAAGCTATTATATAGCTTCTATCGCGGGCTTTGAGCGCGGCGACCGAATCTAGAAATTCCGTAACGAGAAAAACCTAACACTCCGGTTATAGTCGTTTCAGTTCGGCAAACTTCGGCACGGTATCCTTCTGTAGACTTCGACAAAAATTGACGCGGTATATATATATATATATATATATATATATATATTATTTTTTTATTTTTTTACACGGAACTTTGATAAATACTATTTATAAAATTTGAAACGTATTCGGTGTATAATTTTGGGAAGGTTACCAGGTTACCACCTTCCCCTCTTCGGGAGGGGGGGGGGAGAACTCGTGTGATACATCGTTCTAAAGCCTTGTGACTATTCATGTGAATGCGCCCCCTCCACCCGCTGGCAAATCTTTCAAAATTTTGCCTCATTTGAATTTCTTTAAATGTTGATGACACCCGTCGTGTGCTTAGAAAAAATTGACCATTTATAATTTTTTACGCATTCGATGCGCCCTCCACCTCCCCAGGGGGGTACTTTTCTAAATTCCGTAAATACCCGTCATGTGACATATCTTTAGAAAGGCCTTAAACTGCTTATTCATGTTTTGCATGTCCGGTGCGCCATCCCCCCTCTCTGCCCCTATGGGGGCATTTTCTAAATTTGTATATACACCCATCGTGTGGCATATCGTTTAAAAGAACTTTAACTGCTCATTCCAATTATGCATGTTTGGGGCGCCGCACCCCACTTTGCCCCCCCCCAAAGGGGAACATTTAAAATTTTTATCCACAGCACTCGTGTTGCATATTTTTAGAAAGGTCTGAAACTGCCTTTTCCTATTATGGATGTCTTGTGTGTCCTCCTCCGCTCTGCCCCCGGGGGGGGGGCACATTTTTAATTTCTTTACAATACCAGTCGTGTGACACTTCATTTGAAAGGTCTGCAACTGCTTATTCATATTTTGGATGTCTTGTGTGTTCACCTCCCTACTCTGACCCCCCCAGTGGTTGCACATTTTTAATTTCTTTACAACACCAGTCGTATGACACATCATTTGAAAGCTCTGCAACTGCTTATTCATATTATGGGGGTATTGTGTGTCCCTCCGCACTCTGCCCCCCCAGGGGGACACATTTTTAATTTCTTTACAACACTAGTCGTGTGACACATCATTTGAAAGGTAATTGCTTATTCATATTATGGATGTCGTTTGTGTCAACCCCTACTCTGCCCCCCCAGGGGGGCACATTTTTAATTTCTTTACAACATCATTCGTGTGGCACATCATTTGAAAGGTCTGCAACTGCTTTTTCATATTATGGATGTCTTGTGTGTCATCCCCCACTCTGCCCCCCCCCAGGGGGCACATTTTTAATTTCTTTACAACACTAGTGGTGTGACACATCATTTGAAAGGTCTGCAACTGCTTATTCATATTATGGATGTCTTGTTTATCGCCCCCACTCTGCCCCCAAGGGGGGGGGCATTTTTAATTTCTTTACAACATCAGTCGTGTTGTGGACATTTAATGTTTAAACATTAACGAACTTTATTTCAAGTCATTTTTTAGCAAGTAATACCCAAACTAATAAATCAAAAAAAAAAGAAATTGTAATTTAAGAAATTACCCCAACCATTTGAAAAATGTTTCACTCGATACATTCATCTATCATTTTAAGCTAAATACCAGTTGTTTTATTGTGTATTATCCGTGCCACTGCTATAAATGACTTTATACATGCTGCAATTTGAAGGTACGGTTCGTTTAAGTTATATCACTCTATTGTCGCCAAGCATAAAAGTTGGCGACGAAAGAAACATTTCAAACTATTTAACATTGTTGGTGCAAAAGTAATCATTATTAAAATACAGCTTTGGCATATACTGTTATACTTGTAAGACTTTGGCATATATTGTTTGATTTTACAGAGCAGAATTTTGGTGATGGAGGTTTTAAACCAAAATCGATCGCAGCACATGCATCTGTGAATGGGTCCATCAGACATCGAATCAAAAAAGTTTTTTCCCAGTTTTTCCCAAGCCGATTGCTTTTTAGTTTTCTTTTTAGGTGGTGGAAAATCAAGAGTAATAGCTATAACATTTTCCGGCTTGTTAGAATCACTATTGGCACTCAAATTTTCCTGGTTAGAACCGACCGATAGTAAAACGCCATGGCTAGTGGATTGGTCGCCCTGGCGACATGATGTTTTACAATTAATCGGTTCGGCATTAAATTGCTTCCTTTTTCGTGATCGCCTTTCAACACGTAATTGGTTTTCAGCGGCTCAATAATCTTTTGATTTTATCATTTTCTGCATTGAAAGACGTTTTTGCGCCAAACCAAATACAGTATTACTCAGTTATCCCGTCGACCAATTTCGCCAAATGATACGAATCGCCAAACTAATAAGCAACTTATACATGTTGACTAAATTTTTATTTTAAATAGCAAAAGAAGAAATAAAAATCACTTTATGATTGTTTAAGTACGCGTATTGTGTTTAATATCATTGAATGCGATATTCACGTTCATTCATTTCTTTGGCTTCGGCTTTTTCCGTATCTGTTAATTTCCGTCTACCCATTTTTAAATTTGTTAGTTTTCTCCTTTATTACAATGATTTTAACCATTTTAATTTACTATTCAAATAAAAATTCTTCTAAAAGTAAAGAATTTAATTTAAATTCAAATAAAAATTCTTCTAAAAATAAAGAATTTAATTTAAATTCAAAAGTGGTAACATCATTCAAAAGTGGTAACATCATTCAAAAGTGGTAACATCATCGGGTCCATTCTCCCGAAAACAACAACCATTTTTCAAATGGTTAATAAAAATCACTTTATGATTGTTTAAGTACGCGTATTGTGTTTAATATCATTGAATGCGATATTCACGTTCATTCATTTCTTTGGCTTCGGCTTTTTCCGTATCTGTTAATTTCCGTCTACCCATTTTTAAATTTGTTAGTTTTCTCCTTTATTACAATGATTTTAACCATTTTAATTTACTATTCAAATAAAAATTCTTCTAAAAGTAAAGAATTTAATTTAAATTCAAATAAAAATTCTTCTAAAAATAAAGAATTTAATTTAAATTCAAAAGTGGTAACATCATTCAAAAGTGGTAACATCATTCAAAAGTGGTAACATCATCGGGTCCATTCTCCCGAAAACAACAACCATTTTTCAAATGGTTAATAAAAAATATCCTTACCTATTTAATATTTGTTTCTGAACAGAATATATTTACTCATTTTTAATTTTTTCTTTCCTACTATATTAAGAGAGCTTTATATAAACAAAAAGATTTTTGAAACACTTCAAAATCTTTTTTGACAATTGAAATGAAAAAAGAGTACGCGTGGCACTCGTGGACTGCCGCTGTAAAGCTATTGCATAGCATTTTTTATCAATTTATGCAATTATAATTATTTATTAACCATTTGAAAAATGGTTGTTGTTTTCGGGAGAATGGACCCGATGATGTTACCACTTTTGAATGATGTTACCAGTTTTGAATGATGTTACCACTTTTGAATTTAAATTAAATTCTTTACTTTTAGAAGAATTTTTATTTGAATTTAAATTAAATTCTTTACTTTTAGAAGAATTTTTATTTGAATAGTAAATTAAAATGGTTAAAATCATTGTAATAAAGGAGAAAACTAACAAATTTAAAAATGGGTAGACGGAAATTAACAGATACGGAAAAAGCCGAAGCCAAAGAAATGAATGAACGTGAATATCGCATTCAATGATATTAAACACAGTCAACATGTATAAGTTGCTTATTAGTTTGGCGATTCGTATCATTTGGCGAAATTGGTCGACGGGATAACTGAGTAATACTGTATTTGGTTTGGCGCAAAAACGTCTTTCAATGCAGAAAATGATAAAATCAAAAGATTATTGAGCCGCTGAAAACCAATTACGTGTTGAAAGGCGATCACGAAAAAGGAAGCAATTTAATGCCGAACCGATTAATTGTAAAACATCATGTCGCCAGGGCGACCAATCCACTAGCCATGGCGTTTTACTATCGGTCGGTTCTAACCAGGAAAATTTGAGTGCCAATAGTGATTCTAACAAGCCGGAAAATGTTATAGCTATTACTCTTGATTTTCCACCACCTAAAAAGAAAACTAAAAAGCAATCGGCTTGGGAAAAACTGGGAAAAAACTTTTTTGATTCGATGTCTGATGGACCCATTCACAGATGCATCTGCAGCGATCGATTTTGGTTTAAAACCTCCATCACCAAAATTCTGCTCTGTAAAATCAAACAATATATGCCAAAGTCTTACAAGTATAACAGTATATGCCAAAGCTGTATTTTAATAATGATTACTTTTGCACCAACAATGTTAAATAGTTTGAAATGTTTCTTTCGTCGCCAACTTTTATGCTTGGCGACAATAGAGTGATATAACTTAAACGAACCGTACCTTCAAATTGCAGCATGTATAAAGTCATTTATAGCAGTGGCACGGATAATACACAATAAAACAACTGGTATTTAGCTTAAAATGATAGATGAATGTATCGAGTGAAACATTTTTCAAATGGTTGGGGTAATTTCTTAAATTACAATTATTGTTGTTGTTTTCGATACTTTCAAATAAACTATGACAAATTATCGTTAAATTGCCTGTATTTAATCTCTTTTAAAGTAATCTATCTTTTTTTATTTTTTATTTATACAGTTTTTTTTTTTTTTTTAACCATTTGAAAAATGGTTGTTGTTTTCGGGAGAATGGACCCGATGATGTTACCACTTTTGAATGATGTTACCACTTTTGAATTTAAATTAAATTCTTTATTTTTAGAAGAATTTTTATTTGAATTTAAATTAAATTCTTTACTTTTAGAAGAATTTTTATTTGAATAGTAAATTAAAATGGTTAAAATCATTGTAATAAAGGAGAAAACTAACAAATTTAAAAATGGGTAGACGGAAATTAACAGATACGGAAAAAGCCGAAGCCAAAGAAATGAATGAACGTGAATATCGCATTCAATGATATTAAACACAGTCAACATGTATAAGTTGCTTATTAGTTTGGCGATTCGTATCATTTGGCGAAATTGGTCGACGGGATAACTGAGTAATACTGTATTTGGTTTGGCGCAAAAACGTCTTTCAATGCAGAAAATGATAAAATCAAAAGATTATTGAGCCGCTGAAAACCAATTACGTGTTGAAAGGCGATCACGAAAAAGGAAGCAATTTAATGCCGAACCGATTAATTGTAAAACATCATGTCGCCAGGGCGACCAATCCACTAGCCATGGCGTTTTACTATCGGTCGGTTCTAACCAGGAAAATTTGAGTGCCAATAGTGATTCTAACAAGCCGGAAAATGTTATAGCTATTACTCTTGATTTTCCACCACCTAAAAAGAAAACTAAAAAGCAATCGGCTTGGGAAAAACTGGGAAAAAACTTTTTTGATTCGATGTCTGATGGACCCATTCACAGATGCATGTGCTGCGATCGATTTTGGTTTAAAACCTCCATCACCAAAATTCTGCTCTGTAAAATCAAACAATATATGCCAAAGTCTTACAAGTATAACAGTATATGCCAAAGCTGTATTTTAATAATGATTACTTTTGCACCAACAATGTTAAATAGTTTGAAATGTTTCTTTCGTCGCCAACTTTTATGCTTGGCGACAATAGAGTGATATAACTTAAACGAACCGTACCTTCAAATTGCAGCATGTATAAAGTCATTTATAGCAGTGGCACGGATAATACACAATAAAACAACTGGTATTTAGCTTAAAATGATAGATGAATGTATCGAGTGAAACATTTTTCAAATGGTTGGGGTAATTTCTTAAATAACAATTTTTTTTTTTTTTTTTTTTTTTTTTTTTTTTTTTTGTCTTTGATATTAATTGAAGTTTTTTCTTTTCTTTGATATTAATTCAAGTTACACTTTTTGAGCGTTATGACCGATAAAGAAAAAAGTAGCCCACTGGGCACTCCCATTCTGAAAGAAGCCGGCCATCGATCGAGCAAGGCGGCCCTCTCAACCATTTAAAGTTTGAGAATAGGTTGAGGTCGTTTCGGCCCCAAAGCCTCTAATCATTCGCTTTACCAGATGAGACTGAATCAGTCGAGCGCCAGCTATCCTGAGGGAAACTTCGAAGGGAACCAGCTACTAGATGGTTGGATTAGTCTTTCGCCCCTAGACCCGTATCTGACGATCGATTTGCACGTCAGAACCGCTGCGGACCTCCACCTTTAAAAAATATTACCCCAAGGCAAAGAGGAGGCAGCACACTGGAGTAGCCATGCATGAAAAAGCAGTTACAGACCTTTCCAACAATGTGTCACATGATGGCTGTAGAGAAGAATTTAAATACATACCCCCCAGGGGAGGGGGCAGAGTGAACGGTGAAGCACCAGACATGCATAACAGGAATGAGTAGTTGTCGACTTTTCCAGCGTTGTGTCACACATCTCGTGTGGAAAACAATTTAAAAATGTGCCCCCCTGAGGGGAGCAAATTGGGGGGTAACGCATCAAACATGTATAATTGAGATGAGCACTTGAAGATTTTTCAAATGATGTGTCACACGACTGGTGTTGTAAAGAAATTCAAATTGTGCCCCCTGGGGGGGGGCAAGGTGGGTGTGACATACTAGCCATGCATAATAGGAATAAGCAGTTGAAGACCTTTCAAATGATGTGCCACACGACTGGTGCAGTAAAGAAATTAAAAATGTGCGCCCCCTGGGGGGCAGAGTGGGGTTGACATACTAGACATGCATAAGAGGAATAAGCAGTTGCAGACCTTTCAATTGATATGTCACACGACTGGTGTAGTAAAGAAATTAAAACATTTATTTCTTTTATTGAATAAATGAGAAGTCAGCCTAAGTCTGCCGAAGTTGCCGAAGTCTGCCGAACTGAAACGACGTTAGCCGGAGTGTTAGGTTTTTTTTCTCGTTACGGAATTTCTAGATTCGTTCGCCACGCTGAAAGCCCGCGATAAAAGCTATGCAATAACTTAAAATGCTTTTTATTAAAATAACTGAAAAAAATAAATGAACATGTAGAATTAAAAAAAAAAAAAAAACCAGAAATCGAACAAATTTTCAATAAGGCTATTTATCACATTCTTTGTTACAAGTCAGTAGAATTTGTTATGCCAAAACATCAGAAAAAAGAGCATTTTTGCTCTCTCTCCGTATAAGAAAATAATAATAACCAAAAATTGTTACTTGAAAAATTTTTCATTTGTCAAAAATTTTATTTTTTATTATTTTTCTTTCTTTTTATTTGTTTTAGTAATCCTGAATTTTTAAGTATTTTGAATAAATCTCAGTTTTTTTTCTTTTTTTGTAGCAGCAATAACAAATATCCCAGAGCTATTTATATTTTTAAATTCTTAAGGAAATAAGTTTCACTTTTCGCTATTTAGCAACATTCCAACTTTTAATAAATGTGTAATGAGAATGTAAGATTAAATTCATGTGCATGACATTGAAATGTACGAAATTATTACTATTTTTTAACTATTAGGAAAAGACTTATTTTCCTCGGTAGAGAATTGGGAAATGGGAAGCATATCTGAATCTTTTTATTGGTTGAATTCCGCAACTTTATTCCTCAATTTTATTTTATTCGTTCTCTGGTTGGTAGATGTTTAATGTCAAAAATGGAATACTTCTGTTTTTTTATGTTATCCGTTTTCTGATTGGTTCATGTTTGATGTCGAGAAATGAAATTCTTATGTTGCCACAATGGCAAAAAATGTATTTAAAAACAACAACAAAATTAGTAACTTAAAGAAAATTGAGGTACAGATTTGAAACAAATTGCATTTAAATGTACATTTTTTTCTCTATACGACGATATAAAATTTAAAAATGTGTGATGTTTAGAAATTTAAAAATTTGCAGTACCGACAATTATAAAACTAAAATTTCATTTAAAATTTATACAAGATTGGTACAGGAATATTAATTTTTAATACATGGCGTACGTAATATATGACATTTTTATTACGTAAACCACGTTTTGATCATCATAAAAATGATGTTTATTATTATTATTATCATTATTATTAAACGTAGAATTTATTTACAAGTCTAAAATTTTAGTCTTTGAAATATAATTTTCAAAATAGTCGTTGTAATTTAATTAATTAATTTTTTATTTATTTATTTTTCTTTATTTATATTTCTCATTTTAATAAAGGTGTTTCTTTTCTTTACGATATTTGTATTTTTAAATAAAGTTAATAATATTTATAATTTTAAATTATTTGTTTTACTTTCAAATATTGAAAATATGCATTGATATTTTATCAAATTCGATCATTTACAGATAGATTTTGTGCAATTTTATAAAACTGTTCATGAATGAATAAATACAATGCAAGTTCTTAGAGAAAAAATATATTTTTTTATCTTTAATTATTAGTTTTTATTATTTATTAAATTGAACAATTTATAACATTTTATGTTTATCGGTATATCTGAGGTTCTTTTACCATTTTGTATGCTTCATTTTTAAGCAATAGTTTACAATTCGATTGTTCCAAATCAGTTTAACATATGGAAATTGAAAATTATCTACTTCTTACAAGCAGCCTCAATTATTGTTCATGCGTGAATTAACATTTTTTTTAATTCGTAGAATAACTATTGATACAACCTATCAACTCTTAAAATGCATTTTCTATTTGAAGAAAAATTATCTAAGCAAATAAATAAATAAATAAATAAATAAAATTAAAATTAAAAATTAAAAAAAATTAACAATTAACAATTAAAAATTTAAAAAAAACTACAAAACTTTTAAACACAATTTTTCTAAATATATTACGAAAAATACGCTCTCAGATGATATAGTTGAAATTTTAAATTTTAACAGAGGCACAAAATGTTAAGTTAAAATTATGCCCGGATAAAAGCTTGAAGGAAATTGCACTTTTTTAAATTAAAGTTATTTAGATTAGCCAATACAAAAATATAAAAAAGAAAACACGACCCTACACCTATATTAAATACTCAGTGAATTATACTTTAGATTAGTTCAAATAAATTTTTCGTTTAGCAAAAGTATTATTATACTTACATTTCTTAAAACTGTGAACATTATGAAGTCTTTTCTTCAAGATGAATATCTATTATATTAATTAAGACAAATCCAACGGATTTATTTTTTATTTTAAACTTTACAAAGCAGTTTATAAAATTAATTTTTTGAGGTTGTAAAAGTTAAATCCTTTAAATAAATATTTAATTCGCCTAAAAAAATAAATAAAAAAATTCTAATCAAAAAATCATAAATCGGGCTTCGAGGTGCAAAACTTCATGTATAGAGGTGCCTTCCGTCCAAATTTTGTAACTCTACATGCAGCGGTCTTTTCAGAACAACGCTGACACACACACATACATGTCTCTTTATTATTATAGTTTATTATTATTTTAATTTTGCACCGCTTATACTCCTTGGCTTCAAAGGTCCTCATATAAGTAATTAAGTTTTAGTTCAAAAAAATTTTTTAAGGATTTTAATTACTTTTAAATAATTAAACATAAAGTTTTAAAACATTTGTTTTTCGGAGACTTTAAGAAAGTTTTCTTTTCGTTAAAATGTTTAGAATTAGTTTTAAGTCCCTCAATAGATTTTTTACACATCTTAAGGGGTGGGATTATGATTACACATTTAAAAAATAAAATTGTTTAAATGAAAAAACAAAACAATCATTCACAAATATATATATACTAGCAGCCTTCGCCCGCTACGCTGGTCAGTTTTTTTTTTGTTTGTTTGTTTTTTGTTTGTTTTTTTTTAAGAAACTTTGAATCAAACTAAATTTTTATATCATAGTAATTTTTAGTTTTATATCGTACTTTAGACTGTCTGTCAACGGTGAAAAAACAGTCATCTAAACGGAAAGTTCAATGTTAGTCACCAAAGAATGACGTAGCACTCAACATGTTAACAATTTTATTTCATAAAAAATCATTCAGCGGAACTTTTAAAATAAAGCCAAACTTTTGTAATTGGCTTCATCTGATAAAAAACATTTCCTAAGTATTCAATTAAACAACGTAGAATGTTTCATTTGTTACAAAATTTCCGAAAAATTATTCAACTAACAATGTAAAATCCATTAAAATCTATCTTGTAGAACTTAAGTTACAAGCGGCCGCAATGAAATTTCACTTTGCGTTTTATATATATTGAAATAATTAAATATAGCTTACATAATCATGTTAACCTGATTGTAGAACTCTCTTTCAAAATTATATGTTCGGCAGATTTTTGTGCTGTGATTAACACGAAATCCAGACTTTCTTTTATGTATATAGATAAGGATTCAAAATTTCAGGTTTTTGCGCTGAAAACACAGCCAAATGTGGAAAATGTGAAGTATCTCGCGAACTACTGAACTTAAAAGAATTTGCTTGGTACCATTCGATTCAGCATGAAAAAATACACTAAAATATGTTATCAGTTGAAAAATAACTACAAAAGCCGATTTTTAAGGAATTTTTTAAAAGCTCGTTCCTCTTTTTTTACCCCCTTAGGGGTGGAACTTTCGAAAAGACCTTCTTAGCGGCACTCGATGTTATCAGAAGTATTTTTATCCCAATTTTCAAGATTGTAGGTTCGGCAGATTTTTTTGTGCTGTGATTAATACGAAATCCAGACTTTCTTTTATATATATAGATAAGGATTGAAAATTTCAGGTTTTTGCGCTGAAGACACAGCCAAATGTGGAAAATGTGAAGTATCTCGCGAACTACTGAACTTAAAAGAATTTGCTTGGTACCATTCGATTCAGCATGAAAAAATACGCTAAAATATGTTATCAGTTAAAAAATAACTACAAAAGCCGATTTTTACGGAATTTTTTAAAAGCTCGTTTCTTTTTTTTTACCCCCTTAGGGGTGGAATTTTCGAAAATTCCTTCTTAGCAGCACTCGATGTTATCAGAAGTATTTTTATCCCAATTTTCAAGATTTTAGGTTCGGCAGATTTTTTTGTGCTGTGATTAATACGATATCCAGACTTTCTTTTATATATATAGATAAGGATTGAAAATTTCAGGTTTTTGCGCCGAAGACACCGCCAAATCAGGAAAATGTGAAGTATCTCGCGAACTACTGGACTTAAAAGAATTTGCTTGGTACCATTCGATTCAGCATGAAAAAATACACTTAAATATGATATTAGTTGAAAAATAACTACAAAAGCCGATTTTTAAGGAATTTTTTTAAAGTTCGTTCTTTTTTTTACTCCTCTTAGGGGTGGAATTTTCGAAAATCCCTTCTTTGCGGCACTCGATGTTATCAAAAGTATTTTTACCCCAATTTTCAAGATTGTAGGTTCGGCAGATTTTTTTGTGCTGCGATTAATACGAAATCCAGACTTTCTTATATATATAGATATATATATATCGCATGGTAAGTTAAAACTATCCTTTGAAATTAAATGGTTTTGAACTCCTTTCAAGTTTTAAACTAAATGACATGGTTTATAGCATTATGTAATATTCATCTTTATTTTCGTTAAAAAAAATCGAAGGGAAATATGTGAATTTTAAACATTTTAGTTTTAAATGAAAGTTTTGTATTTTAAAGCAAAATGATGAAATAAAAAGTTTGGCGTTTTATTACCTACGCTCCTTTAATATAAAAATACAGAGGTTTTGATTTTTACTTTCTTCCACCTTCAATAGAAGAAAGTATTGTTATCGAAATTTCTTTCGACTTCTGGTTTTCGACGGATTTACCCGTTTTAGGGGTCAGGGATTCCGAAAAACATGTTTTTACAAAATGTCTGTCTGTTCGTGTGTGTGTGTCTGTGTGTGTATCCGTATGTCGCCATTTTACCATCAAAAAGTGTATGAAGTTATGCATAGAATTGAACCAAATTTTTTTGTGAATGTTTTTGGCTGTGGCAAGCAGATCCTCCTACAGTTTTGAAATATTCCGCCGGAACAGGGCGTTGCAATCGCGGTGTTTGTGCCATTTTCAATATTGTACCGACGAAAAGTATATGAAGTTATGCATAGAATTGAACCAATTTGTTTGTGTGAGTGTATGGCTATGGCTAGTTGGTCCTCCCTGAATTTGAAAAAAATCCGCCTTAAGGGGCCGCTGCAATCGCGGTTTTTGTGCCATTTTCAATATTGTACCGACCAAAAATATGAGAAGTTATGCATCGATTTGAAAAAAAATTTTTGTGTAAGTGTACGGCTATGGCTAGTTCATCATCCCTGAATTTGAAAAAAATCCACCGGAAGGGGGCGCTGCAATAGCGAATTTTATGCCATTTTCAATATTGCACCACATAAAAGTGTATGAAGTTAGTTCTAGAACTGAAATAAGTTTTTTGTATATGATTATTTTTTGGTAAGGAAAGTAGATCCTCCCTGAATTTGAAAAAAAAAAACTGCCTATCATTCTATTGTCCATCGGCTCGTGCAGAGACGGAATTCTTTTTTAGTCCGATTAATTGACTGAAGCAGAAATTTAAGATGAAAATCAAAATTGGTATGGTATTGAATTAATATTATTAAAGCATTAAAATGAGTAACTATTTTTTAAAAATATTAAAATGTACGTATGAGATAAAAGAAAGTGTTGGGATTGGCACATCCAACTAGTTTATCAAAAACTTCCGATTTAGTGAAAGATTGGGCAAGTAAATTAAATTATGAATAAAAGTAATATGCTACATTGTTTAGAATACATTTAAAGAAGAACAAACTAATCGGTTAGTTTTATTAATAATTACACGTAAATAAATTGTAGTTTAAGATTCTTAATATGCATTTTATGCACCTTAACTTCAACATTATCTCTATTAAAGTTGCTTTAAACAATGGATTGTCATCAGCAGTTCCTGATGGTCTATTTCGATTTTTATAAAATCCAGGAGGCCATTTTGATGCTTTAATATTAGCTAGGTACAGGTGATGAATTGCCAAATATTGTTCTTCAGTCATCTTTTTATCTATGTCATAACAGTCAAATTCATGTGGCTGTCATAAACAATTACAGGCTGACTCTTTTTTTTTTCCTATGGAAAATTTTGATTCAGATCTCAAAATTGCATTTTTCGGATAACCTAAAAGTGCCATGATTGCAAAGAATTCATGGTACTTTTATGCTAGCCTAATGAAAACCTCGCCAATAGCATTTTTATCTTACAAATTAATGCTTTTTATCACTACCCGTCATACGTAGTATAGGGTCTATAGTCTTATGTTTAAATATTCTATAGTCTTATGTTTAAGTCTATAGTCTTATGTTTAAGCTATAGTCTTATGTTTAAATATTAAGGAAGTAAAATTATTTTGCTTTAAAAAAAATCCTTGACAAGTTTTACATTTTTTATACAAAATATTCATTTTCAGTTATAAAATAAAATATTTTAACTGTGTTAATTATGAATAAAGATTATGAATAAATAAATTTTAGCACGTTTTTAAACAGAAACATTTTACTTATAATTACATCGTTTTTTAATAACTGTGAAATAAATTTTATAGAACTTTATGAAAAGCATTAAAAATCACATTAGGTGATATTTTTACGATTCTGAATATATTACAAAAATGTTGTTAAAAATAACTTATGAATCATAAAACAATATAAATAAATTAGTACAGATCCTGAAATGTTTTAAAATATACAAAGTTTAATATGACGTTAAAAAATATATAATTTATTCTTTGAAAACACCCTTATTTTCCCCCGTTTCCAGTAAAGATAGATTACAAATAATTAACTTACTCTTTCCTTATTTAATTTCTAATGTCATTAATTTGTATCAAGATAAAATAGAAAAATACATCTAAACTTAATGTAATAGCCTTTGCAATTAAGAATATAGCATCATGATAGTGCATTACAGACCCTTTTTTTATGGAGTGTAATTATTCTTCAATTGGAATCACCGAAAGTTATTTTGAAATCATTAATTATGTTGCTTGGATATTTAGTTAAAAAGTTATAACTTTAAATATTACAGTCTGTAGTAAAAATATTATTTTAGAGGTACATCAATTTTTTTTAGGATTCTTATATAAGTGTATTTGCAGACATAGCAAAAAATTATTATCATGCCGGGTGATTATTACTTAATATCCGAACTTTAGAATGATATTATATATATATATATATATATAAATATATATACAGGGTGTATCTAAACTACTTGGCAAAACTTTAAAGGGGTGATAGTACACATCAAGACAAATAATATTAAATGGGAAACTAAGGGTCCCAATCACCTTCCGAAGGAGTATGCGCCATCAAAGTTTAGGGTCCAAAATTTGAAATGATTATAAAAAACGGAAAAATTGGTCGATTCGTTTGCGGTTTTCACGAAAAATATTCTTTATGTCAGCATTGTCTTGAAAATAAATTATAAAGATAAATTTCAAAAAATGTCGATAGAGGGCGCTTTAGACTTTGGAGTGCGAATAATTATTTTTTACCATCATTTTTTGCATCTAATTAAATTTTTTTAGAAGTTTAGACACAAACTTAAAATTTGAGCTCAAAATCTGTGGTTAAGTAGCGCAAACTGAACTGTGTTCAATGGGAGTGTGTAGGTTCAAATTTCAAATGATTATAAAAAACAGAATAATTGGTCAATTGATTTGTGGTTTTTACTAAAACTATTCTTTATGTCAGTATTGTCTTGAAAATAACTTAAAAACATAAATTTCAAAAAATTTCGATAGAAGGCGCTTTAGACTTCGGAGTAACGCACAACTATTTTTTACCGTTATTTTTTGAATTTCATAAAAAAATTTTTAAGCTTAGACATAAACTTAAATTTTGTGCTGAAAATCTGAATCGTTGAGAGTGGTTATGTAGCGCTAACTGAACTGTGTTCAATAGGGGTGGGAAGGTTCAAATTTCAAATGATTATACAAAAAGGAAAAATTGGTCAATTCGTTTGCGGTTTTCTCTAAAACTATTCTTTATGTCAGTATTTCCTTGAAAATAAATCTTAAAGATAAATTAAAAAAAAATTCCGTTAAAGGGCGCCTTAAACTTTAGAGTAACCAACAAAAATTTTTAACTGTTTTTTTTTTTTTTTTTTTTTTTTTTTTTTTGTATCCAATTAAATGCTTGCGAAAGTTTAGACCTAAATTTTGAGCTCAAATTCTGAATCGTTGGGAGGGATTAAGAAGCGGAAACTGAACTCTGTTCAGGAGTAGAAATGTTACCCTGCCCACCCGACAAGCACAGTTCAATTTTTCGCTACTTAATTACTCACAACGATTCAGATTTTGAGCTGAAAATTTAAGTCTAAGCTTTTAAAACATCTATTTAGATAAAAAAAAAATAACGGTTAAAAATATTGTTGGTTACTCTAAAGTTTAGGAGCCCTCTAACGGAATTTTTTTAAAATTATCTTTAAAATTTATTTAAAATTTATTATTATTTTTTTATTTACTTTAATTTTCAAACCCGATTTAAATCGGTTCTGAAATTGAAATTATCGTAATATAAAAAATGTAGAGTAAAAATCGAAAAGTAAAAACTAGGCCGGATGTAGATCGTCATTAGCTATCCTATGCAAAAACAAATCACGTCAGAATATCAAAATTTGAGCGAGACCGACCTTTCTATTATTGTATTATTCATGGTTAAAGGCATCTAAACACATGACGTAGATATGACTTTTAAATGCAATTCCATTTCACATTCCAGAAAATATATATTTATAAATAACTCATAACCGAAACCTAAATCTCAAGAGACAGGCAAGCAATATGAATCATTCAAAGACAAAGTAAGTGCCTTTTTTGAAAGATAACAATTTTCCCGTTTCTCAACTTCAAAGTTTTTGAAATCACAGTCCAGAAAAATGGTAGAATGAAAGATATTTTGTCTTCGAAACTATTCGCATTTTATCCACTTTACATTTTAAGTGATTAAAATTTCATTGTTTATGCTATAACTTGTACTAATTATAGCTGAATTTCGACACAAGTAAATTCATTTCGATTAAGTTTAAGAAGGGTGGGGCAAAAACTAATCATTTGTCCTAAAATTCACAATTTTTACAATAGTTTTTTAGTTAGGAAACAACAACAACAAATTAGTCAGGTGTAACAATCCCAAAACTTTTTTCTATCTCATGCATTTTAATATGTTTGGAAAAATGAAGCATAGCAGCGTCACCAGTTAGGTGATTTACACCAAAATCTAATTAGCAACAATTTAGATCCTGGTCTAACTAAATGTGAAGTTTGATGAAAGTCCGTGCGTTAGTTCTTGAGGTAGAAGTATAGAAAAATAATTAAAGCATCCAGATAGAAGAGCCACCTGTTGTGCGATTTACTAGAAAAAACTAAAGAGCATTAATTTATATCATGGATTAGTTTAATCTGCGATTCGATAAAAATTCGTCCATTAGTTTTTGAAATAGAGCTATTGCGGAGATTGTGAAAAAAGCTGCATAGATCTGCCACCTGTTGAGCAATTTGCACGAAAAAATAATCAGCACCAGTTTATATCAAGAATTAACTTAATCTAGGGAGTTTTTGATTTCATTATTCTTTAGTGCTTGAGATAGAGCGTCGACAAATTTTTATCACAGACAGACAGAGATTTTGTAAAACATGCTTTTCGGTATTTCTGACCCCTAAAACGCGTAAATCCGTCGAAAATCGAAAGTTTTAAAATTTTCCTAAATCCAATACTTTTTTCGTCTAGGGATTGAAGAAAATATATAAAAAATGAATCACACTGCTTAGCTCTAGCCTAAGAATCCACTCAAAAAGATCCACATGAAAACTTTGTTGACTACTGTAGAAACTTTACTTTCAAACTTATTTACCAATATTTGCAAGATGTGACTAAATCCTCTTAATATAACTTCTACCGCAGTATTTATAACAGCTAGACAATCGAAGATAGTTAACATCCTTGCTAATTTCGGGCATAACTTCCATAAAGTGTGAATTAATTTAAACCAGATTAAATATAATTCCACTCAGAATTTTTTTAAAGAAACGATACAAAAAAGTCCTGTAGTAGCCCTACCAGCTCGTCTTACTGACACAAGCAGATCTCGATGTTAAGTATTAATTTCATCATCAAAGACGAAATTAAGATTAGAGATAAACCCAATTTAAAGATAATCCAATATAAAAAATGTAAGATATTATTCGGAAGATGTATAATAAATTTAATCCAATTTGATATCCTAAGAATTGACGAAGTTATGGATATTTTCCTTTTCCAAGACCTCTCATTTTTGTCTTCGTTTTTATTAGCACTTTCCAACAAAGTTGAAAAGTGCTTATGCTTTCGGTTTGTCTGGCCGCCTGTCCGTCTGTCCGTATGGCCGTCTGGCCGTCTGTCCGCGCTCTAACTCCCGTAAATATACTCGGATTGCTATGAAATTTTTATACGTTATTGAGGTTTACCCAAGCACAAATCCTATTGAAAATGAAGTATCTACCATGATTAGTTTATCTACAGAGAGAATCAAAAGTTTCCCATTACATTACGGCCTATGTGGAAAAATCGTTAATATATTCGGATTGCCATGAAATTTAAGGACGTTATTGACGTTTACCCTAGCACAAGTCCTATCGAAAATGAAGTATCTACCATGATTAGTTTATCTACAGGGCGAATCAAAAGTTTCCCATTACATTACGGCCTACGGGGAAAAATCGTTAATATACTCGGATTGCCATGAAATTTTAGGACGTTATTGACGTTTACCCTAGCACAAGTCCTATCGAAAATGAAGGATCTACCATGATTAGTTTATCTACATTCGAATCAAAAGTTTCCCATTACATTACGGCCTACGCGGAAAAATCGTTAATATATTCGGATTGCCATGAAATTTTAGGACGTTATTGACGTTTACCCTAGCACGAATCCTACTGAAAATGAAAATTCTACCATGATTAGTTTATGTACAGAGATAATCAAAAGTTTCCCATTACTTTACGACCTAAGGGGAAAAATCGTTAATATACTCGGATTGCCATGAAATTTTAAGACGTTATAGACGTTTACCCTAGCACGAATCCTATTGAAAATGAAGTTTCTACCATGATTATTTTATCTACAGGGTGAATCAAAAGTTTTTCATTACATTATGGCCCATGGGGAAAAATCGATAATATACTCGGATTGCCATGAAATTTTAGGACGTTATTGACGTACACCCTAGCACAAGTTCAATCGAAAATGAAGTTTCCACCATAATCAGTTTATCTACAGGGCGAATCAAAAGTTTCCCATTACATTACGGCCTTTGGGGAAAAATCGTTTCAAAGGAATTTTAAAGATGTTATACCCTGTCAAACATATTAAAATCTTCATTCTATCAAATATAAGGTGAAAATGTAGCTATTATTCATTTACAGGGCCACACAAAAGAATTCCATTAGATAAGGGTAAAAGGGGAATTGTGTGTGACACATTTTAAATGTATTAAGCTTTTCATGTATGATAAAATTAATGTATGTCATTGAAGCTTAATATAAATTATACGCTACTGTCTTGCATAATATGAAGTACATAGCATTTACAGGACTATACAAAAGATTTCAAATAGTATATTCTTTCCGAAGTACCGTATATGTGTCCGATGATGGCTGATGGGGGGATGAAATGCATTTTAATTATGATATGCGCGTGTATACAGGGTGTTTCTAAATTCATGGTACAAACTTTAAGGGGTGATAGTACACATCAAGACAAACAATATTAAATAGGAAACTTAGGGTCCCAAACATCTTCCGAAGGAGACGCGCGCCATTAAAGTTTAGGGTCCAAAAATTCAAATAATTATAAAAAACAGAAAAATTGGTCGATTCGTTTGCGGTTTTCACTAAAACTGTTTTTTATGTCAGTATTGTCTTGAAAATAAATTAAAAAGATAAATTTCAAAAAATGCCAATAGAGGGCGCTTTAGAATTTGGAGTAACGAACAACTATTTTTGACTGTTATATTTTGCATTTCATTAATTTTTTTTAGAAGCTTAGCAATAAACTTAAATTTTGAGCTCAAAATCTAAATCGTTGGGAGTGGTTAAGTAGCGCAAACTGAACTGTGGGTGGGGGAAGATTCAAATTTCAAATGATTAAAAAAACGGAAAAATTGGTCAATTGATTTGCGATTTTCACTAAAATTATTCTTTATGCCAGTATTATCGTGAAAATAAATTATAAAGATAAAATTCAAAAAATGCCGATAGAGGATGCTTTAGACTTTGGAGTAACGTACAACTATTTTTTACCATTATTTTTTGCATCTCATAAAATTTTTTTAGAAGCTTAGACATAAACTTAATTAAATTAAATTTCAAATGATTATAAAAAACGGAAAAATTGGTCGATTCGTTTGCCGTTTTCGATAAAACTATTCTTTATGTCAATATTTCCTTGAAAATAAATTTTAAAGATTAATTTCAAAAAATACCGTTAGAGGGCGCCTTAAACTTTAGAGTAACCAACAACTATTTTTAACCGTTATTTTTTGTATCTAATTAAATGCTTGCAAATGCTTGGATTTAAATTTTGAGCTCAAATTCTAAATCGATGGGAGGTGTTAAGAAGCGCAAACTGAACTGTGTTCAGGAGTTAAAATGTTTCCCTCCCCACCCCTCGAACACATTTCAGTTTTCCGCTACTTAATTACTCACAACGATGCAGATTTTGAGCTAAAAATTTAAGTTTGAACTTGTACAAGCATTTAATTTGATACGAAAAATAACGGTTAAAATTAGTTGTTGGTTACTCTAATGTTTAAGGCACTCTCTAACAGTATTTTTTGAAATTAATCTATAAAATTTATTTTCAAGGAAATATTGACATAAAGAATAGTTTTAGTGAAAACGGCAAACGAATCGACCAATTTTTCCGTTTTTTATAATCATTTGAAATTTGAACCTCCCCATCCCCATTGAACACACACTGTTAAAACTAATGGTGACACATTGCACCTTTTAGGGGTGAAAAGCTTGTCTCACTGGTGACACCCCTAGAGGAGCTAAAATGGCACCCTTAACTAGGGTGAAAGGATGGCACCCCTAAACCAGGGAGTTTTTGGGGGTGAAAGGACGGCACCTCAGGGAAGAATAATGGCACCCCTTATCCACAGTGTTCAATAGGGTGAAACGATGGCACCACAGGGGAGAATAATCTCACCCCTTATCCAGGGTGCCCCAGGAGGTGAAAGGATGGCATCTCAGGGGAGAGTAATGGCACCCCTTAACCAGGATGCCCCAGGGGGTGAAAAGAAGGCGCCTTAGGGGAGAGTAATGGCACCCCTTATCCAGGGTGCCCCAGAGGGTGAAAGGATCGCATCTGAGGGGAGAATAATGGCACCCCTCACCCAAGGTACCTTAAGGGGTGAAAGAATGGCATCTCAGGGCAGAATAATGATACTACTTATCCAGGGTGCCCTAGAGGGTTAACGTATGAAACACATAATCCAGTGTGCCCTGTGGCATCCTACAAGAAATAGCACTCACAATCTATGGCCCACAGTTGCAACCTGCCTCCCCCCACCCTGCTTGTCAAGAAATTGTATTGGTTTGAATCATGAAATAGAAAGTGTTTACCCATTTTTAAATTGAATTCTGCAGAGAAAATTATCATGGTCAGTCAATATTTTGAGTCTTTTTTTTTTCTTTTAGATTGATGGAATATTATATTTTAAAATTCATTATCAGGTGTCCAAAGAAAAATTGTAGCATATTTTTGTAACTCAGAGAGGGATAATATGAACTACAAAAATAATCATAGAAAGGCAGAGAATTCAAATTGTACTTTCATTTACATGGAGAGTATTTTAAGAAAAATTCAAAATTTTAACTTTTATACAGTCTTTGCATTTCAAAATCACCAATCATAAGTCATCACTATTGCATTGTTAGTCATACCCAAAAGGTTTTGTTAGAATAAATCGGAAAATTTACACAACCTCTACACCTATTTTCTGCCTCTAAAAATCACTGAGTTAGAGTCAAATATTGTGACTTTGTCATGCAATTTGAAGCCTGATTTTCAATTTTATGTTTTGAAGTTCTTGTAAAAGGAAATAAATCATGATTTTTGACTGTCTCTAACTCATATGTTTGGATCAAACTTTTTGGTTATGTTTAAGAAAGGGCCAGTAACTATTTTTGTGATTGGGCATTTTTAGATGCAAGAACATTATAAAAATTTGATGTTTTTTGACTCCAAAATAAGAGAAAGTACAAATTGAATTATCTATCTTCATATGAATATTTTTATAATTTTCTTATAGTTTCAGAAGTAATAAGTAACCATCTTTTTTGACACATAGTATATTGCATGACATGTATTTTCATTATTTTATATGCAGGTCAACTGAAAAGTATGGGGACACAGAAAAATGCTATATCCTGTAAAATATATGACATAATTTAATAATAAAATGTAAAAAAAATAACAATATTTTAACAAATTGTTCACTGGCTTGATATTTATTTTTTACACAAGTTTGAAAACGAAAGATCACAGAATTGACAGTCCGCTGCAGATAATTCTGATTTAAATCATTCTATGCCTTGATAATTTCGCATCACATACAATGCAAACTGGGGATTTTTTATTTCTAGCTTTTCTACAGAAGTCAAGTGAGTTAAGATCTGATTGTTCGAAGGCAATACACCTGTTATTAAATATCCACGCAGATGGTCAATGTTGTTTTTGCTCCATGTGAAGGCCCCAATACTGGCTGGAAGTTCCATTAAAGTTATTTTGCTTCCATGAGGCGAATACTTCGTTGAACATATTAGTTACTGATCATTTTGACGGTTGTGAACTTTTCGGAGGATTAAGATTTTCATATAGTGGAAGAAATGCTACAAAATTTTAAAATAAACATTTCTCAGATTTTAGTTGTGAAATATCAATGTCAAACAACGCACCAATATTTTTTCAGCTACCCTGCTGTATCTAATTAAAAAATGTAAAACACAAATTAGAAAAGAATATGTAATAAATGCTGTGTAACTTTTAAATTAGTAAGAATACTTCATATTCTTTAAAATTTTTCCAGAAAGTTAGCCATCAAGCTATGAAATGAATTATAGAAAATAAATTCATTTTATAGTTGTGGTAAAATCACAGATGAAATTGAGTAAAAAAAAAATCATTTTTACAATATATGTAGTACTTACCTTTATAGTGAACTTATGGAAATCCATATTTTATAGCATATATCCACACAGGATTAGAAATTAAGAACTGTATGTAAGGTGTCAAAATAATGCCTACAATTTTTTTTCGATGTGCCAACTGCATTTCATATTTTCTTATTTCTTTTCACAACCATGTTAATAGTAATAATATTGCATTGCATATTTAATTTTAATGTATTGAAGGGAAGTGGGGAGGAAACTTTATATATTAAACACTTTTTCTTACTAAGCAAAATAAAAACTGACTTTCCATAAGTATGAAACCTGATTAAACTACAATATTTGGATTCTGGAAAAACTTATTCTTTTTATAAAGCTAATATGCTTACAAAACAGATAATCAAAGCAAATATGTCCACAGAGAGAAAATATGAGCTTTAGATATAACTAGGGATAAGCTAATTTTAAAAAAATCTGAGACTAACAGTACATCAGAAAATAAAAAGTTAGCAAATAAATGAATCTTTGGTTGCTAATTATGGTGTGGCATTTAAAACATTTCCAAATCACACATATTTTTTTTGTTTGTTTGAGGAAGGGAATACAAAAATTTTAAAACAATTTTAATACAGTTTCTTATTTTAGGAACATATAAGGATGCAGAAATATCTCATAATAAAAGAAAATCTTGTTTACAAGGGTGTAATATTCAAGGACCAGTTTTATCAGTCATTGGTAAAAGTGAAGTTAACTTAGAGGTTATTGAAAGGTTCAAAATTCTTAAGACACGTGCTGATGTCATGGTGCAGAGGGGGGGGGGGTGGTGTATGCTAAAATACAAATGAAAGCATTTGCTAAACAAAAATTAAAGTTAAAGAAAGCTAGCTATCAACATTTGACGACTAGGAATAATTTTTCTATAATTTAGTTTCATTTGACGACTAACGACTGCTGATTTCTAGTCCTGTATCCACATCAAAACACTTTCTGCCTAATTGTTTTTGTGTTTTGACTTATTGCATCTGAAATTTTAATCCACTGAGTAAATATAATGAAATGAATAAAACATTGAATTAAAAAAACAACCTTTTAGTTCAAGTAATCTTTTTATTGTAAACACGAAGAATGTATTAAATATTATTAAACAAACACGTAACACTATGTGGAACTGATGCCACTAAGAAAATTTTGAAGACATAAGTATCTAATAAAAATGATAAAAATTGAAATTGGCTTTTACTATAGTTAACGTTAAACAACCAAAACAATGCATACCACAAAGTAACTAAGCTTATAAAATTATCAGTTTTTATAATTAACTGTTTATATAAAATTAATACATAGCATGAGCAATTTAACAAGTTGCTTGAGTTGCGGAGCACAGTAACAGGTTGAAACACAGAAATTTCTGCACCTTCTTCATGATAAAGAGTCGGAAACTTTTCTTGTATCAAGCATGGTAATGTAAGTACTATAAATTTAAGTTCACTATCTGAAAAAATAATAACACATTAAGGAAAACACACAACAAGACAGTCCAATTAAAATCTATCATCAAAGTACAGCAAAAATTGTAGATGAACAAAAAAAGAAAGAATAAAATTTAAATTATAGCTCACAAGGCTATCAAAGCCTGACAGCTAATGTGCCCGCAGGTTCTATATGTAACGTGATAACTCTTTATATAAATATCAGATTTGCTTCAAATTTTATATGTAGGTTCATTCTGATAAGGTTCTTCACTGATTAGCATTGGAGGTTCACTGGTTAAATATGAAGGGGGGAGAAGAGAGTGCTACCCTCCTTAATTTATATAAATATGCAGAAATCATGCAGAATTATCTCATTTTTTTCAGATTTTGTAAATAATTTCACTTTGATAAGGCACTTTCCTGATTAGTTTTAGGGGCTCATTGGTTAAGTATAAAGAGGGATGGCAGTTAATCCACTGTCCAATAACTTACAGTTAGTTGATTTCTTTTATTTTTGGAAGGGCATTATTCTTTGAAATAAGAGTATAATATACAGTTGTATGTATAGCCTGCGAGCTAAATGCCATCTGTTTAACCGGGCACTTTCTTCTTTATTGCCTATTTTCGGACAGCACGAGAAAATTACATGACCAACTTTACTTGTCATTCAGATATTCTTTTCCTGTATTATCATTAAGAGTTACAAACTATTTACATTATTAACTATATTTACAAAACATATCTTGGAACAAAGTGTCTATTCCAGATTAGCAACGAATTTCCCTAACATGTACAGGTATTCCATACCAGTAATAATAATAAAAAAATGAGGAATCTTATTCAAATTTATTAGTAAGCCCCTATTATGTATCCTATATTGACATTAATTAATGAATATATGGATAAAACCCCCCGTGTTTTTCCTTCATTTTGGAAATAACGAATTTCCAACGTATTCTATTGATTATTTTCAAAATTTTCAAGATGTGATTTTGCAACTTTCACAAAAGTTGCTCTATACATTTGGCTAACATAATATGCAAATGAAATTTTGATATCTTTGACGCATGCCAGTGAAAAATTATTTAGTAAACCTACTCAATATTCAAACAATTTTTATTATTTTTTAATTCTGATTACAGGGTATTGTGTGCAATGTTGTTTGTCACATTTTCAGAAAATATTATTATTTTATATTAAGAAGTCTGCAAATTATAAGCAAAAATATTGGAAAAATTTGGGAGTATTTTCATAAAAACCTTCATTTCTCTACGAGTATACATGCTATCGACATAAAAATGAACACAGTTTATAACAATAAGCTACTTAATCATAATCTACTGTTTGAGCGCTTTTGATGCATTAGTTTTGACAGGGTTATCCAAAAGATATTCATATATTTTTTAATTTGTTGGCGGTCCCCTATAAAGTTTCTGGAAGAAATCTTCACGGAAATAGATGACCTGTACTATATTGTTTATACACTGAGAGTTTCAGGATAATTCCTCATGTATTTTTCTAGATATTTTGCAAAATGTCCAAAATCGCAAGTGGACGATAATCAATGGCCAGGTAGTGTATTATATTTATACACTAAGATTTTCAGGATAATTCTACATACATTTTTCTAGATATTTAACAAAATTTCTAAAATCGCAAGTGGACGGTCATCTCTGGCCATATAGTGTATATCAGGAGCTTTGGGAACTGGCTAATTCTTTATTTCCCCTTTTGCTATATGGGGGAAAGTCGGGTGGAATGGGACTGTAGGTTTTTCTCTTTGTGCATTATTCTAAACATTTCATCGATCGCATACAAGATGAAGCAATGGTAATCCTTTCTTCAGTTTACAAAAAAATATTGATATGCATAGACTTGCAAATGTTTGAAAGAATTTTTTTTTTTCAAAAATCCAATTTAAATTTGATTTTTTTGCTCTCAATATATTAAAGGCTTGTTTATGTATAAATGTAATAGTTTCCCTATTTATGGAACACTATACTGTATATTATCCATAATTTAAACTAAGCCTAAAGCAGCACTTTTGTTTGAACAAGAAGTTAAACACAAACAAGGAAGTGGCGAGGAATGGGACATGCCAGAAAAGGGATGAAAGGGACGCGCCCAGTTCCTTTTTTTAATTAATAATAATGCGAATTGCTAACATGCAAATTTTTTAGAGGATAATATATTAATTATAACATTGATAATATATGCATTCATACTTCAAAATGTAAATAAATTGATGATTATTTAAGGCGCAACGCTAGACACAGAAAAAGACCCGGATGATAATGCAAAGTCTATGGGGGCGTTCTATTCAAATATTTCGCCGAAATTTTAATATTTTTACGTGATTGTTTTGCACGAGATTGTTGAGGGCGATCCGCAACCGGCGTAGTTTTTACTTTTTCAGTTTTTATTTCAGATTTTTTTTTTTTTAATTACTTTAACTTACGAAATTGGTTTGAACCGGTTCTGAAAATGAAACTATCGTTATACAAAAAATATAAAAGCAAAATCGAAAAAATAAAAACTAGGCCGGTTATGGATCATCCTCAGCTATCTTGTTCAAAAGAATCATGTAAAAATATTAAAATTTGAGTTAGGTATTTCAAGAGAAAACACCTATAGACTTTTACATTATCATCCGGGTCTCTTTCTGAGCCTAGTGTGGGGCCTTAATGACACCTATGACAGAGAATCCTGAATTTTCATTCCAGTCATGAAGATACTAGAATTTTATATTGTGGCATATACATTATCAACTTACAACCTTTGTTTGATTGTTTATCTTGCCGACACTATAGGTTATTTTGTGCCTTATAGCTTTTTTTTTTATTATTGCTGTCCCATAACTCTTAATGAGCAGGTATGAGACACATTTTGAAGCTTACGTTCTCTTTAAAATAAAATAGTATTTGCACATTATGTTTCTATATTGTTCAGGGGGGATTAAAAAGTGTTTTACCTTGCATGCTATAAATTTATTTTTTTCTTTTTGTGTATATATAAAAAAAAAAAAAAATTCTTACTTTTGTAAAAAAAAAGTCCCACACCACCCCACTCTCCCCTATATAGTTATTATATATTAATACACCAATTACATGAAAATAGAATTTTTATCAATAGTATTTAAATACAGTTTAAGGGCTAACAGTTTATTGTAAAACCTTAAGTTTTTACCACCTTCTCCCCAGGTTTTTACCGGTAAAAAGCCAACCCTGTTTATTGGTCTTGTTTCAGAACGGGTGGAATGAAAAATTGTTAAAAATTATGTCATTAGAAAAATGTTTAGGATTTTTAAATGACAGTGCAAAAATCGCCTTTAAAACACGAGATCTCCATCACCTGCGGAAAATTTTCACATTTGTGTAAAATTACGATATAAGTTTTTATTCATTGATATATTTTTTGAACACACACTATTTCTGTAAACTATTCTGAAAGTTCAGTGGAGTAAATACAGATTGTTTTCTTTTTATAATTTGAATGTTCATGACTACAAATTTGTCATATCGGATGATGTTGATGATTGAGAAAGGGGGGGGGGGGACTGATTACGGTCTAATCAAACTTAAATTACTATTATTGAAAAAAAATATTTTATTTTATTTAACCATAAAATTCTGCTACTAAATAAGGTTTAATGCGAAAGAATACTTTCAAAAAAAAAAAAAAAAAATGGGTGTAAATTTGCATAGCCGATAATCAGATCATAAGGTTTATTCAATGCAATACCCTAACATTTTCTCACCTTTTTGAAAGAAAATGAAACCAAAAGTATGAAAATATGAAGAATTGGGAGTACGAAAACATAATGGTAAACCCAAGATACCGCTAAATTCGGGTTTTTAGGCATTTCCCACCAAGGTATGACTTGGCTGACTAATAACGTTTTAATATGCAAATCGAGGTTTTATCCGTGATTTTTATCCGTAAGTGAGACTAAATGATTGTCCGTGCTACCGCCTCCCGATCTAATCTTATTATGAAGATTATTTTGGAAATAATGGTGGTTAATAAGGAAAATATTAATAATGAAAACCCTGTAAATAAGTTTTGATTACTTTAAGATTTGCAAGTATTCATTTGTCTTAAATGAAAAAGTCCCCCCCCCCCTCTCAAATAAAGACAAATCAGGTATACTGAAACAATATTAGAGAAGTTACGCGAGGCTGCAATATGGTGTGAATTAGCCTTTACAGGAGGGGTTCGGATAGCATCTATCCGACAATATATGCAAAGCTGGCCAGATGCTGTCCGAGATCCCGTGTAAAGGTTAAAATTAAAACTTCGCGAATAAAGTTAATTGCTTTTAACTGTATATAGACGCAAAAATATATTTTAACCTTAACTGCTCTGACAAAAATTGTTACATAACTACTGTGAGCTGTCTGTCAGACCATTTAATCTGAAGATGAATAAAATGTTACATTAATTCTCAGAATACTATTTTATGTATTAAACTTTATGTACAAGAATATTATAAATAAATTCAGCTATTCAAAAGTATTTAGAGGTAGTAATAAGACTCCAAACTAAAAAAATTTGACCAGTATCTATAGTTAAACTAAAAATTACAAGTTAACTGTGAAACTTGAAAAACTCACGGTGTCTGAGACCACTAACAGCAGTTAAGGGTTAAATCTAAACAGCTGAGTTTAAACACAAGGTAAAATGGTCATAGAATATTCCGATTGCAACAAGATTCGTCTATAATAACTGATTTGTAATGAAAAAATATGTAAATATTTTTACAAATATTCATTTCGCTCTTTCTAATTGTGCGCCCTTAGTATTCCCGTGCCTAGAGCAGTTTGCTCCAATTGCTCCTCGGTAGCTAAGGCCTCGATAAATCATTTAAAAATATTGACATGTAAACGAGAAATTGTAAAATAACTACCTCATAGGTTTAACATTAGCAAGCGGGTATTTTGGTGAGAGTGTAGCTTGTAGCTTCACATAATAAACTTAACAATCAATCATACTAACAAAACAATCTAATTTACTGTTTTTATGACATTACTTATAGGGATGTACGATAAATTAACGTTACAATAAAATAAAATAAAATAAAGTTAAATCTTACCTTTAATCAGACTTTGCCCGGTTCACTGGTCGCGCAAATCGGATCGTTAAGTCCTCATTGTTGTTTCATTGTAACTCAGTGGTTAGTCCTCAATTAATATCGCCAATTTACACACTGCCATGTTTTGATTTGCTCACACCCGTAAACTTTACTTGCTGACCCGGAAAGCAGAAAGACACGCGTCATAGCGCATGCGCAAGTTGCCAGTCACCCGATGAGGTGCTTACGAAGTGCATGGCACCTTATTTAGCTCCCATCATCCAGTAACAGATCTGTCGTCACCCCAACCGCATATTCAAGCTCCTATGACACCCTAGGGTTCCAAATAGCACCGCCTTTTCACCTCCGGGTCCCAAATGGCACCGGTTTGTCACCTTTATTTTTAACAGTGCAGTTCAGTTTGCGCTACTTAACCACTCCCAACGATTCAGATTTTCATCTCAGAATTTAAGTTTATGTCTAAGCTACAAAAAAAAAAATTATGAGATGCAAAAAATAACGGTAAAAAATAGTTGTACGTTACCTTAAAGTCTAAAGCGCCCTCTATCGGCATTTTTGAATTTTATCTTTATAATTTATTTTCAAGAAAATACTGACATAAAGAATAATTTTAGTGAAAATCGCAAATCAATTGACCAATTTTTCTGTTTTTAATAATCATTTGGAATTTGAACCTCCTCCGTCAATTCAGTTAGGGCTGCTTAACCACTCCCAATGACTTAGATTTTGAGCTCAAAATTTAAGTTTATGTCTAAGCTTCTAAATGAAATTAATGAGATGCAAAAAATAACGGTAAAAAATAGTTGTTCGTTACTCCAAAGTCTAAAGCGCCCTCTATCGGAATTTTTTGAAATTTATTTTTACAATCTATTTTCAAGACAATACTGACATAAAGAATAGTTTTAGTGAAAACCGCAAACGAATCGACGAATTTTTCTGTTTTTTACAATCATTTGAAATTTTGGACCCTAAACTTTAAAGGAGCCTGTCTCCTTCGGAAGACGTTTGGGACTCTTAGTTTCCTACTTAATATTGTTTGTCTTGATGTGTACTATCCCCCCTTAACGTTTGTACCATGAATTTAAAAACACCCTGTATTTCGCTAAATATATGCACATTATATGGTGTGTATAAATGTTATAGTTGATATACAGGGCTACCCAAAAGAGCTCACCAACGTTACTGAATATGAGAGTAAATTATTTAAACGTGGTTCTTAAATAAGCTATGTATTTTTACGCTGAGCTTCATTCAATTTACTGAGAAATGTTTACAGAATATAGATAAAAGGATAGACAGGGCCACGCAAAGAATTTGGTACATGGACGCCTATGAATGATAATTTATGAGAATGTGATTTCAGTTGTTTTAAAAGTGTTTTAGTTTACAATAAATTTTAGCCTAATGATGACGTGTAATAAAGGTACGATGTAAACTACAGGGCTGAATAAAAGTATTCAAGTATGTTTCCATCTAATAGTAGGGTCATTCCATGTCAATTCAACCAGACCTTGTAACCCGACCCTCAGGGATTTTGATGAAACTTTGTGTGCACACTAATTCTATCATGAAATGATTCCATCAGGAATTTTTCCTTAATAGACCTCATAGTTTGTGAGATATGGGGGGTCCAATTCTTGGGTTTTTCTCAAATCGTACATTTCTGAGTCTTTATTTTGAGATTGCAGTTCCATCTTCAAAAAATTGTTTCTATGGATCTAAAACATGAATCATCCTAAAAATATCACTGTAAGAAGATAAAAAGATGCAGATTTTAATAAAAAATATTTAAAAAATTTACTTGTAATATTTAGGATAAAAACGCCCGCCAAAGTTGAGAGTTATGGTTATTTTTCCAAATTTTTGTGAATTCACGAAAAAGGCTGTACACAAAAAGGCAAATTAAATTTCCAATTTCTTTTTGTTTTAAATAAAAGTTTTCACTTTGGGATTTCTATCTATGAAATAAAAATGATGTGTGTCGCATGGCTTATGCAAATATTTTGGGTACTTTCCAATTAGCCAGATGCATGTTTTATTTTTATATATTACATATGTACACAAAAAATCAAATGAAATTTCCAATTTCTTTTTGTTTAAAATAAAAGTTTACACTTTAAGCTTTCTATCTGTGAAATAAAAATGATGTCTTTCGCATGGCTTATCCAAAAATTTTGGGTACTTTCCAATTAGCCAGATGCGTGTTTTATTTTTACATATGTAGACATGTTTAGATCTATATAAATACAGATGTATTATACGTGTACATATGTATGTATATGTATACAGTATATTGATATATATATGTATTACACTGGTGCCTGCCTAACCGAAAAGTACCAAATTTTGCCTTGTTTTGAAAATCTGCACCAATTAAGAGGGAAAAATCTGACTAAGTTTAGCTGTGGTACTTAAATAATTACTGGAATTTCTATGAGTTATTGAATTTAATGTTATTTGATGCATGCTTTTTTTATTTGCAAAGTAAAGTTTAGGCTTTGTTTTTTCTGATTAAAAAAATATCTGACTGTAATATGTTTCCCCATTAAATTTAGTGAATGGTCCATATATTTCATTTAGTTATTTAATAATGGGCATTTTTGCTAATCTAAAGAATCTCTTACTTTTATTTTCAACAATTAAACTCAAAACAGTTTTTTTTTCTTTTTTTTTTCTTTTGTACAGTATAAAATAAATAATTTTTTCTCCTCACATTTTCATTCTTTGTTTCGAATGCTTTTATTATAATTATTTGTGTTTAAAATTGTTCAAAACCTTGTATTTCCTTTACTTGGTTAATTTTAATCAGTTTAAATATTTATATTGACAAGCTTAAATACACAAATGTTTAACAGAACTTAAATTTGTTTCTATAGTCTAAAAGATTTAATTGCACCTGCCTTGTATAAACACCTTCTGATAAAGGCAGGGTAATGTTCGTAGTGAAAGCAGATGTTTTGAAATCATTTTAATCAAATTATTGTCATTCTGTTGTTTCTTATCATAGAAGAATGATCTAACTTTTACTGTGCTACTAAAAATATACTATTTTGATTGTTGCAAATTTTATAGTTTGTGATATGTATAAATATTTTTTTACTTTATTGTTTTAATATGGAGCCTGATATTAAACCTTCTACTAGTCTTCAGGCTTGCAGTATTGTAATATTAACTGGTTTAGAATGTCACAAAACCAGCTATACAAATAAAAGAGAAATAGACTACATTGATAATCTCTGTTATTCAGAAAAATAACTTTTATTAGTTAAGACTATTGCATTTATAAGACAAAAATTAAGTGAAAACCGTTTGATTAATATATGTGAGCATCACAGAATTTGGCTCTTAATGAAATATGAATTTTATCAATATATAAATGTGCAGATCCATTTAAGCGGCATAAAAAGCAAGTGAAAAAAGCAATTAAGGCAGTTAATAGAGATTTTTATACGGCCGAAAAAATAAACCAAATGTGAAAATTATGATTATTTTTCGGAAATTTTGTGACTTTATGAAAAAATCTCTACACAAAAAGACAAATGAAATTTCCAATTTGATTTTGTATCAAATAACATTATATTCAATAACTCATATAAAGTCCAATAATTATTTAAGTACCACAGCTAAACTTAGTCAGACTTTTTCCCCTTAATTGGTGCAAATTTTCAAAACAAGGCAAAAATTGGTACTTTTCGGTTAGACGCGCACCAGTGTTATGCATATATATATCAATATACTGTATATATATACATACATATGTACATGTATAATACATCTGTATTTATATAGATCTATACATATGTACACATGTAAAAATAAAACACGCATCCGGCTAATTGGAAAGTACCCAAAATTTTTGTATAAGCCATGCGAAAGACATCATTTTTATTTCACAAATAAAAAGCCCAAAGTTTAAACTTGTATATAAATGAAAAAGGAATTGGAAATTTCATTTGCTTTTTGGTGTACATATGTAATATGTAAAAATAAAGCACTTATCCGGCTAATTGGAAAGTACCCAAAATTTTTGCATAAGCCATGCGAAAGACATCATTTTTATTTCATAAATAGAAAGCCCAAAGTGTAAACTTTTATTTAAAACAAAAAGAAATTGGAAATTTCATTTGCTTTTTTGTGTGCATATGTCATATATAAAAATAAAGCACTTATCCGGCTAATTGGAAAGTACCCAAAATTTTTGCATAAGCCATGCGAAACCATCATTTTTATTTCATAGACAGAAAGCCCAAAGTGAAAACTTTTATTTAAAACAAAAAGAAATTGGAAATTTAATTTGCCTTTTTGTGTACAGCCTTTTTCGTGAAGTCACAAAAATTTGGAAAAATAACCATAACTCTCAACTTTGGCGGACTTTTTTTACCCTAAATATTACAAGTAAATTTTTTAAATATTTTTTATTAAAATCTGCATCTTTTTATCTTCGTACAGTGATATTTTTAGGATGATTCATGTTTTAGATCCATAGAAACAATTTTTTGAGGATGGAACTGGAATCTCAAAATACAGACTCAGAAATGAGCGATTTGAGAAAAACCCAAGAATCGGATCCCCCATATCTCACAAACTATGAGGTCTAGGAAGGAAAAATTCCTGATTGAATCATTTCATGATAGAATTAGTGTGCACACAAAGTTTCATCAAAATCCCTGAGGGTCGGGTTACAAATGGGGGAAAAATTGGTTGAATTGACATGGAATGACCCAGTATGAATTGCTGAAAAAGAAATTTCAAGCTACTGGGTATTTTCTTGCTAAACTAAATTTTCCAATTACATCAACTGACATATGAAATACAGGGCTGTTCAAAAGTACTGGAATACATATTTGGGTATATTTGGCTATACACTATTATTTCCTTAAATAACAAAGTTTTGCTAAAGGTTTCGTTAAATGTTGAAAGTGCTTCATAATCTATGCTTAACGCATGATTTTTCTTACTTGTTTATATATTTATTTATTTATTTGCTGTAAGAGTTGTTCCTACCAAAAACTTGACATTTGAATAGTATTTTATACTTCTATTCATTTTAAGTTTATTTATATTTCTGCGTAGATACTGTGAAACCGAAGGGGATTACCATTGAGGAAACCCGGTTATGTCACCAAATGTCGAGTTGTCAACTAAGCGATCAAAATTACTCACCAAAAGTGATGCCAATTTGGCGCTCCGATAATGTGCCAAATTTCCATAGACTCCACTGTAATTCAATAGGATCTATTTTTGATTTAGTTTAATTTATTATTATTATTTCATCAAAAGTTGATTTTATACAAAACTTGTCAATACAAAAGTTATTTAATATTGAGATAATTTATAATGAATTTAATTTGATTTGATACCTTGAGACTCGACGAAGTTATAATTTCTTTTTTATCCCCAAAACCTTATTTTTTGCCCCATTGCCCATTTTTAATTTTATCAAAAATCCGTCATGCATAAATTTTTGGCCCATTTTTTAAAAATAGTAAAAAAAACCTTCAAGCTTGATTTGATATGTATTTTCACTAAGAAATTATGAAATTTCTTCGGTTTTCATGAAAACCATCCCTTAGTCTGATTTTGCCCATTAACGAACTTGAGCGAGATTTTATGCCGCTTTATTTTAATGTAAGAAATTTGAGCAGAATTATCATGTCCATAAAAAAGTGATATATAAGATATATGGATAGGTAGATGATAAAGTTTTTTATTGATGGTAAGTTTAGGGTCTGCAGATTGTGTTCAGTGTAGATCTGCAATTTTATTTTTCAGAAATTCCAACATAGGATAGAACGCAATAGATAATATTTCATAAAAAGAATTCTACCTAAAATTTCTATTTGGATGCTGGAAATTAAACAGCAAATGATTCTTTTAAAATATCGGCCGTTTAAACTGGTTAAAAGTAACCCATATTATGCAGAATGTATGTCCAAAAATGGTAAGTATGACTTAATAATCGTACTGTTACAAAGAATATTTAGATTCAAAAAGACTAAGATACCACCTTCGGGCCTTTTCATTGTATTTAACAACATTTCACTTAGATATTTAAATTGTTATGTGTAAAAATATATGAGTAATATGCCTCATGCTATGAGGAGAACCCATAATTCTGCGCTGTAAACGATTAGCGACCATTTTATTTCGGGCACTAGCATCGGAAACATTTTTTTTGCAAACTTATTAGAGGGCATTAAATTGTCTTAAACAAATCTAAATATTTAGGTTAGAAAATTGTTTTTTGACAAAATATCGGTCATTTGAAGAAATGAGTAATTTTTTCACACTTTCTCTTTGTGCGAGCTCAAAAAAAAAAAAAATTAATCAATGAAAATTACGTTTTTTGTGGTATGAGCTCCAGCAATAATCATTACCTTTTTTAAAAGTAAAAAAAAAAGGAAATAAGTTAATTAGTTACCGAGGAAATGATTGAAAATTTTGGGAAGCATAGTTTTGAGAAAAACGTGTTCAAAGTTCTACAACAGCTTCACGTTCATTGAGCGCGTTACGTTTAGAGAGAATAACATTTTAGGAAATCCTTTTAGATAATAATCTATACATATTGAGCGATGCAAAACCATAAAATAGAAAAAGTAGAACCACAGTTTAAGAGGCACAGTTGATTTTTGCTTCGATCTGTAATGGCAAATATCATGTCTTGTACTATAAACTAGTTCAAGTTATAGAAAGAACGATTTGTTGCCATTCTAGCATCGTGGATTACATTTACGCAAGATTCGTCATTAATCACTATAACTTTCAGCTTTTGCAATACTTGTTGGCATGTACAGTTAAAGTTGTTGTACGTAAATAGGCATGTATGTTTTATGTTTCGTATCATCTCGGAAGATGTATATAAAATATATGCAATTTTGCAATTATATATTCGATGTAAGCATGCATAGAAGAATGGAAGCGAGGAAATACTGCAATAAGCCATTGTAAGCCGTTATTTGTAATGTAGATATGGTACAAAATTTAATAACACGAGATATTTATTTAAAGCAATAAGTAAAGATAGGTTAAAACTGAGTGGGACGTTGTAACAAACGGTAATCAAAAATAGCTCATAGCACTAAAAGACTAAGGACTTCTTTAAAAAAATCGCCAAACTCAAACGATAGCCTGAACGAAATGGCTACACTAAATCTTTACCGGAACCTAAAAAAAATCACTTCAACTCATCAAAGACGTTAGTAGTTATCACTATAAAAGTGATAATTTGTAAGTCACTATAAAGATGTCATTAGTTAGAAAAACCTTCAGATTCCAATAGTAATTTATTTGAAACTGACACCTTATCACGCTTATTAGTTCTCAGCCTATTGATGTACTCAAAACGTCTCAGCTCAGTGGAAAATTTTGCTGACTGCTCAGCACCTGAAAACCTAATAGCAATGAATTTGAAGTCTAAAATAAGACGAAGAGCGAGATGTCACTAAATTAGCTAAATATATCTTCTGTACCGCAGTAATTTACAGCAGCCAGACCACCACAGATGTCTAATAATCTAGCCAAAAACGAAATGGCTACATTAAACAATCTTTGGTGGAACTTAAGAAAACTTCATTTCAACTCAATAGAGAAGTTAATAGTTATCATTATAAAATGCCACTTCCAAATGCGTCAATCTCACTATTAATGAAGACCTTTGAATTCCAGAAGCTCTTTATTCGACATATTGAATCTAATACATTATCACGTTGGTTAGTTCTCAGCCGAACAGACCAAAAGGACTCAGTGGAATACTTCGCTGATAGTCCAAGAGCCGACCGCACAAAACCCTAAGTCATCGAGCACAAGAAAAAATATTTTATTTTATTTAAGAATAGTAATAGAAGAATCTAATGATCCATGTCTACCGGAAACGAAGGGGTGCAAATGCCAAAAATTAATACTACTATTGGTTGACTCGTAGGATTATGATTGTGTTTGCCGTACAATCAAAAGTATGAAAATATGGAAAACTGGATGCAGGAAAACATAATGCTAAACCTATGAATCAACCGCTAGTGATATTAATATTTGGCTTATGTACCATTACGCTTCCGGCATACATGAATCATTAGATTCCCTTATTACTACTATTCCATAAAATAAAGGAATTTTTCTTGTGCTCGATGGCTTAGGGCTTTGTGCGGTCGGCTCTTGGACTATGACTACTCAGCAAGTGGAAATCCTACCTTGAGAAGCAGTAAATTTCAATTCTTATTTACCATCTAAGACGAGATGTGACAAAATATGCTGACTATGACTCGTATATCGCAATACTTACAGCAGCTGAACGACCACAAATACCTAATTATCGTATAGGCTAAAGCAAAATTACTATATTAAACGCCTGTCGAAACCTAAGAAAGTTTCATTTGAACTCACTTGAAACATTACTTTGTTATCTCACCCCAAACTGACTTTGCAGTGTCACAAGAAAGGAAAAACCTTGGATATCCCTTTATTCAAAATAAGGAATCTAATATTTTTTCGTTCAGGTAAATTCCCAGCCGAAGACTCTGCTAAAAAGAACTCACTTTAACCATTTATCTACCGACGGTACTTGTAAGTACCATTAAAATTATTTATTATAAAATTCTTATAATACGTCAATTAATTGTAATACTGTTCAGAATGAGTTACAGATATATTACTTTATCATGTTCCAAAAGCATTATTGGTTACACAAAACAAAAATATTTGTAAAAAAATGATTTCTTTTGCCTTTGCATCTTTTCAGCTTTCTTTGCGCTGAGGAAATGGGATGGGGATTTTTCAATTCGGAAATATTTCAATATTTATGTTGTAAGAACATCATATATGTACATTTCGAAATGATACAAAATACTAAGAAAACAATTTAAAGTAAAAGATTTGAATGAAATTATAAATATTGCGCAAAATACCTGTAAATTCAAATTTAATTAATTCTTCTAAATCCTTAAATCCTTCTAAAATCCCTCAAAAATGTATTAAATGATTATAAAAATCTTTTAATGTAGTTTAAACAATTTACGTAAAATGCTTTAGAATGTAAATTTTTCATGAATCATATTGTGGTAGATAAAATGTTAATGGAACGGAAAAACAACTGTCATTAAAATTTTTTTTTCGTTTTGATTTAATTTTCATAATATTTGAAATAATTCCACAAAAACTTAAAAAAATTATAAATATTAAACTTCAAACCATTTGATTAGGTAGTTTTTGCGCTATTATATGCGAAGAGACGGTCAGGCAGATAGACAGATGGACCAGAAGACGACTCTAGGTTCTATGTATTTATATAATCAAGAACGTACGTAAAAACGTTTACTAATTTTGACCTTTTACTTGCGTAAATAAAATTTGTGGTTAGATTTTATATTATAATTGTTTCTGCTGTTATTATTTGGCTCAAGTTTATTTAGTGCAAATAATAGCATCGAAATGCATGCAAGACATTTAAACATATTTTCAGTTTTATATTAAAATAACGTATAATTCATGGAAGCTACAGAAATGTCTTCTCATTTGTTTACATATAGCCTTCAAAAACAGAATTTTATATCCCTAGTGACAGGCAGGCAATAGGAAGCATTCAGAGACTATTTTCAAAATAAACGTCTTTTTCAAAAAATAACATTCTTCCCATTTCTCAACTTCAAAGGTTTTGAAATCATAGATCAGTAGATGATAAAATGCTAGATTTTTATTTACTGCACAGTTATTTTCGAGGAAGCTTATTCTTTTTCTTGTCCATTTAATAGTTGAATAGTTTCTCGAATCGGTTATTTATCCTACCATCTGTGAAAAATATCTCTTTAGCAAATCGAATTTGAAACTAATTTTGTTTTTAAACTTTTAGATATTTTATTTTTGCGTAGTACACTTTGCATTTTTTTTTTAAATCGAAGAAAGGAGGTTAAAATAATTGAAACATTGATGGTATTTGAATTGAAATTGACAGTCACGAATTTCAAGAAACAGCCGTTTAAAAAACACATTCACCATAACATCATGTCATTGCTTGTATTATATTAAGTAGAATAAATAACTTTTATAAAATTATATAAATTATTTCTGGGTTGGTTTGATCCATGATGTTTAATTAAAGCAGGTGAAATATCGAACTCGATACAACTGTTCCTAAGTAGTTCAAGTCCTTAAGTTTTGGAATCTCATTGCTTTAAGCTGACGTTCCCACCATAATTTTGTTGAAGGATCCAATTTTTACAAAATTAAATAAGTTATTAATGTATCACCAAGTTTATCAACGGTTTGGTTCAATATTTCTAGTGAGAGAATAATTTCATTAACATTGTCAACTAAATTCAGAACAGCAATAGCTGATTCTGTTTGAAGTTTCGGTAAACTCAGAAATCGTTTAATGTACGCAAAAAAATGATCCCTTTTAGTTTAATATATTTCGTCCAGTGAATTCCATACTATCTCAAAATTAGAATCCGAAATTTGAATAGAATGGATGATGTGACATGCTTCACTTTTTAATGAAACTTTCAGATTAAATACTGCAGCTTTTAAACATTTGAGATATTTTTATTGCTATTTATGCAAGCATTGAAAAGATCACTAAATCCTATCCTTTCTTTTGTATTACTCCCGAAAATAAGTAAGGATAATTTTGGCAACTTAACAATTTCAAAAACTTGTTCTGAAACTACACTAGATTTATTTTCACTTTTAGTTAACTCAGCATTTTGCATTTTTAATATTTTTCCCCTTTAAATTTTCGTAAATCGATTTTATCTGAGATTTCCTGACCACTATCTATCTTGCGACAGTATTTCAGCCGTACGACATCTTTCACATCATTCTGTGATAACTTAGGGATTATAATAACATCACACGATGCAAATTTTTGCCAGGATTTTAAATGAATTTCTTCATAAAAATGTATATTTCGAGGTATGAAAAATTATCAGAAACTAATCTGTTATTTATCTGTTAAAAACTGTTTCTTTAATTCATATTTTTAATTACGTTTTGGTCTACATTGAAGACCTACATATAAGACATATTTAATTAATATAATGACAATAACACAAACATTCGAGCGAAGCTTCCACTGAATTGCCATATTGTACAAATATCAGATTCATTATAATATATATAGGGTGTATCTAAACTCTTGGGCAAAACTTTAAGAGGTGATCGTACACATCAAGACAAATAATATTAAATGAGAAACTAAGGGTTCCAAACGTCTTCCGAAGTAGATGTCATTAAAGTTTAATGTCCAAAATTTCAAACATACATAAAAAACAGAAACATTGGTCGATTGATTTGCGGTTTTAGTAAAACTATTCTTTATGTCAGTTTGTCAGTATTTTCTTGAAAATAAATTGTAAAGAAAATTTTTCAAAAAATGCCGATAGAGGGCGCTTTATACTTTAGAGGAACCAACAACTATTTTTTGCCGTTATTTTTTGCAATTCATTAAATGTTTTCCGAAGCCTAGACTTCAACTTAAATTTTGAGCTCAAAATCTGAATAGTTGGGAATGGTTAAGTAGCGCAAATTGAACTGTGTTCAAAGGTTCAAATTTCAAATGATTATTAAAAAAAAAAAAAGCGGGAAAATTTGTCGATTCGTTTGCGGTTTTCGCTAAAACTACTCTTTAAATCAGTATTTTCTTAAAAATAAATTTTAAAGATAAATAATATTCAGCCAAGTTATAGCCTAAATTTATTTTATAAAGATAAAATATTTGCTTCTTAATTACAATAATTAATGTTTGTAATTGCTGTACAATAAACGCATCGCACCTTATCCATTAATTTTAATTTAGAAAAAAGACATTTTCCTTCCAAAATAACCTAATCAATAAAAAAAATGATTTTTTTTATTACAAATAATAGAAAAAAACATATTTCACTCTTCATTGCTTTCGTTATTCGTAAGCAGTAAATTAAATAACGTCTAGATATACTATTTAACTCATGACAACTTTTTTTTGTTACTTGAAGAAAAAGATTTATCTCTGCTGTTTTATTTATCATTATTATTATCATCATTATTCTATTTATTATTATTACGTTATTTTTCTTTTGTTATACAAGATTTTTTTTTATAAAAAAAAATATATATATATATCTTTTCTTTTTTTTTAAATATGGTAAATTGTGGCTTTTTTTCCTTTTTTCTCTCTCTCTCTCTCTTTTTTTTTTTTTTTTTTTTTTTTTTTTTTTTTTTTTTTTTAGTAAATTGTTATACGCAAGCTATGATTTTAAGAAACACTATAAAAAATTTATTTTACAACAAAAAGTGGTGGCACCCCAGCAGCCAACGCACTTGCTGTAATATTGATAGTCTGCTGCCATTATGAGTGCTGTAAAGTTTCTCAAGACTGGGGAAAGTCACGTCGCTATTGCGAGCGGGATGCACGTGACAGGAAGGATTCAATTTTTAAATCACTTGTTCCTAGAATTCACTTTCTGAGCGTCGGTGCTTTAAAAATTGCAACATAAAGTGCAGAAAATATCACTGTCATTTTGCAACAAAACGTGCTGGCAACCTAGACACCAACACACTCTCTGTAAAATTTACAATCTGCTGTCTTTAAAGGGGCTGTAAACCTTCTGAAGCCTGGAAAATGTCTCGTTGCTATTGGCTGTATGGTGCTCATTATACAGAGTCAGCAAAAAAATCTTGACGCTTGCAATTCTACACGTTTTCTTAAATATCTAGAAATATAAATGAGGAATGACTCTGAAACTTCAAATGTATAAACAAAATAGTACAGATTTTTTTCCCAAAATCCCATAGGGGACCATCAACAAATTAAAAAAAAAAAAGAATGAATATCATTTAAATAACCTTGTCAAATCTAATACAGCAAAAACCTTGAAACTGCAAATTATAATTAAATGGCTTATTGTAATCATCTGTGTTCATTTTTATGAATATAGCATGCATACTCGTAGAGAAATTAGGGTTTTTATAAAAACTGTCCCAAATTTTGCCAAGTTTTTTGCTTATAATTTGCAGAGTTCTTAACATAAAACAATATTCTTTTCAGAAAATATGAGAAACAACATTGTACACAAAACTCTGTAATCAAAATTTAAAAATATGAATAATTTTATGAAAAATGAGCAGGGTTACCAAATAAATTTTCACTGCACATACGCCAACTCTATGAAAATTTCATTTGCATATTGTATTAGCTTAATGTATAGAGCAATTTTTATTAAAGTTTCAAAATCATAGCTATAAAATTCTGAAAATTATCGTCAAAAGAATAAGATCAAAATCCATTATTTCCAAATTGAAACAAAAAGATGAGGGTCTGTATCCATGTTCCATTGATTAGTGTCTACATAATATTGCTCGTACTACTGTATTTGGATACAGCTCCTCATATTTTTGCCTCATTTTTGGAATAATGGATTTTGATTTTATTCTATCGACGACACTTTTCAGAATTTCCAAACCATGAATTTGAAACTTTGGTAAAAGTTTTTTTATACATTAACTAACACAATATGCAAATGATATTTTTATAGAATTGGCGCCTGCCCTGTGAAAATTTATTTAGTAAATCTGCTCCTTTTGCATACAAATATTAATATTTTTTAATTTTTATTACAGGGAGTTATGTAGAATATTGACTGTCATATTTTCAGAAAAGAACAATGTTTTTTATTAAGAATTCTGCAAATTATAAGCCAAAAAAAAAAAAAAAAAAAAAAAAACTTGGAAAAATTTTGGACCGTTTTTATATAAATCTTAATTTCTCTACGAGTATACACGCTTCTTTCATAAAAATGAACATATTTTATTACAATGAACCACTTAATCATAATTTTCAGTTTGAAAGGTTTTGCTACATCAGTTTTGACAGGGTTATCCAAAAGATCTTCTCTCTTTTTCAATTTTTGGTGGTCCCCTATGAGATTTAGGAGGAAAATCTTCACGAAAATATATGACCTGTATTATTTTATTTACAAACTTGGAGTTTCAGAATAATTCCTCATCTATGTTTCTAGATATTCAACAAAACGTCTAAAATCGCAAGTGTCGAGATTTTTTTTTCCTTTTTGCTGACACTGTCGAAAGAACTCGATTTTTATTTCACTTGTTGATTAAATGTTTTCGCCACGTTAGTGATTGAATCCAATTGCACAACACTGGTGCAAAAATTACAAGATAAAAGGCAGAAAAAAAAAATCACAATATACTTTTTAGCTGTGAAGATGCAAATTTTAAAGATTTCTATAACAATATTCCCTGTCGGCTTGGACTATGAGAGGAGGTAGATTTCTTTAAGTGCTCATTTCAGCAACAAATGAATGACATTCGGTTCAAAATGCCCGCTTGGACAGCATTTTTTGAAATATATTTTGACTTTATGAAATAGTTGACCAATATGGCCGATTATATAGTTCCTAAATAAGACTGTCCTAAATAAACTGTCATCTGAATGTGTTTGACAGCAAAATTGAATTTAAAAATGAGCCAGAAATAATCAATTTGCTGTTTGAATAAATCCCCAATTCTTCAATCACGTTCGCTTCGGAAAATTCTGTTCAAAATGTCCATTTTGATAGAATTTTTTGAAATATATTCTGCATTTATCATAAATCTTACCAATATGTCACGTAACATAATTCCCTAATAAGAGAACATGTCATTTGAATACGTTTAAAATCAAAAACGAATTTCAGAAAATAAGCAATTTGTTATTAGAATATTTCTTCAACATTTCCATCAGAGCCACGGAATTCAAACCAAAATAAATATAAATTTTTGCCCTTAAAATTGACATAACAGATTTTTCTGTGAGAATAAAGTTTTTCCTTAAGGAGGCTCAGGGGTTGATAGATACGGAAAAACATGTAAACAGAGCTCTCGTTTCGAGTCCATATAAAAACAGAAGCATTCAATGTAATTAATTTAAACTTTCTGATATTTTAAAGGTATGTTTGTAGTTTTATAAAATTATAAAATGAAGTACTTCAATGTAATATAATAAGAAATATAGCAGAATTTATGTAACACAATTTCCGAAAAAAAATTATGTATTACATCACCAACACCAAGATATCATAACGTTGAATTGACACAAGAACCTAATTTTTGCTTTAAAATGATCCGGAAACTTTACTCTATAGAATGAATTAAGGATATAACTATAACTCAAAAACAACATTATTAAAAATCTCTCAAATTTGAAAATTGAAAAAACTCCTAAAAAATACAACTTTCTTTTAAATTAAAAAAAAATACTCAAAATATTAAACGACCTAAACGATATTAATTCATTCTATTGATAATGATGTTATACGCATGCAAAAAAAAAAAAATAATAATAATAATAAAAATACGTGTGGCACTCGGGGACTGCCGCGATAAAGCTATTGCATAGCATTTTTTATCAACTTATGCAATTATAATTACTTATTTATTTTTTATTTATGCAGTTTTTTTTTTGTCTTTGATATTAATTCAAGTTAAACATTTTGAGCGTGATGACCGATAATTTTTTTTTTCTTGTATTGAACAAATGCGAAGTTAATATGTTTAAAATATTTTTATTATCTTACAATACATGTGGGTTAATCAGGAATTTTTATCATTGAAACTATACGTTTATGGTAGCTGAAATAAAAAACATAAGTTAAGAATTGATATTCTCAAAATATCTGAAAAATACCGCGTCAATGTCTGCCGAAGTCTACCGAAAGATAGAGTGCCGAAGTCTGCAAAACTGAAGCGACGTTAGCCGGAGTGTTAGGTTTTTTTTCTCCTTACGGAATTTCTAGACTCTTTCGCCGCGCTCAAAGCCCGCGATCAAAGCTATGCAATACCTTAATAAATTACAAACAAAATTTGGCCGCACTACGAGAATTAGATCGCGAGTTATAAGTATTTTAAATTTTCTGAACTTCACCGTGGGGGCTCTCCTGTCACCAAAAATTAACACTGTCTCATAATAAATTACCAAACAAAATTTGGCCACACTACGAAAATTAGATCGCGAGTTATAGGCATTTTAAATTTTTCGACCCTCACCATGGGGGATCTCCTGTCACCAAAAACTAACACTATCTCATAATAAATTACCAAACAAAATTTGGCCGCACTACGAAAATTAGATCGCGAGTTATAAGCATTTTAAAAATTTCACCATGGGGGATCTCCTGTCACTAAAAATTAACACTGTCTCATAATAAATTGCCAAACAAAATTAGTCCGCGCGACGAAAATTGATCGCGAGTTATAAGCATAGCATTTTAAATTTTTTATCCTCACCGTGGGGGGGGGTCTCCTGTCACCAAAAGTAACACTGTCTCATAGTAAATTACCAAACAAAATTTGGCCGCACTACGAAAATTAGATCGCGAGTTATAAGCATTTTAAAATTTTCGACCCTCACCATGGGGGATCTCCTGTCACACAAAGTAACACTGTCTGATAATAAATTACCAAACAAAATTTGGTCGCGCTACGAAAATTGATCGCGAGTTATAAGAATTTTAAATTTTTGACCCTCACCGTGGGGGGGGGGGGGTCTCCTGTCACCAAAAGTAACACTGTCTCATAATAAATTACCAAACAAAATTTGGCCGCACTACGAAAATTAGATCGCGAGTTATAAGCATTTTAACTTTTTCGACTCTCACCATGGGGGATCTCCTGTCACCAAAAGTAACACTGTCTGATAGTAAATTACCAAACAAAATTTGGCCGCGCTACGAAAATTAGATCGCGAGTTATGAGCATTTTAAATTTTTGATCCTCACAGTGGGGGGTCTTCTGTCACCAAAAGTAACACTGTCTCATAGTAAATTAAAAAACAAAATTTGGCCGCACTACGAAAATTAGATCGCGAGTTATAAGCATTTTAAAATTTTCGACCCTCCCCATGGGGGATCTCCTGTCACTAAAAATTAACACAGTCTCATAATAAATTACCAAACAAAATTTGGCCGCTCTACGAAAATTGATCGCGAGTTATAAGCATTTTAAATTTTTCGACATTCACCGTGGGGGGTCTCCTGTCACCAAAAATTAACACTCTCTTATAATAAATTACCAAACAAAATTTGGCCGCAATACGAAAAGGAGATCGCGAGTTATAAGCATTTTAAATTTTTCGACCCTCACCGTGGGGGGTCTCCTGTCACCAAAAATTAACAGTCTCAGAATAAATCATCAAACAAATTTTGGCCGCGCTACGAAAATTAGATCGCGAGTTATAAACATTTTAACTTTTTCGACCCTCACCGTGGGGGGTCTCCTGTCACCAAAAGTAAGATTGTCTCATAATAAATTACCAAACAAAATTTGGCCGCGCTACGAAAATTGATCGCGAGTTATAAACATTTTAAATTTTACGACCCTCACCGTCGGGGGTCTCCTGTCACCAACAATTAACACTCTCTCATAATAAATTACCAAACAAAGTTTGGCCGCGCTACGAAAATTAGATCGCGAGTTATAAGCATTTTAAATTTTTCGATCCTCACCATTGGGCGGGTCTCCACTCACCAAAAGCTACATTATCCTACCTTGTTTTTATCTTAAAGCGATTCTTTTCTATACACATTCTATCAGGAATTTTTATTATTGAAACTATAGATTTATAGTAACTGAAATAAGATATATAAGTTTGAGACTTGATATCCTCTAAATATCTGAAAAATACCGCGTCAATGTCTGTCGAATCTACCGAAGGATACCATGCCGAAGTCTGCCGAGCTGAAACGACGTTAGCCGAGTGTTAGGTTTTTTCGTTACGTATGTGTTAGGATTTTTCGCGTTACGGAATTTTTGGATTCGGTCGCCGAGCTCAAAGCCCGCGATAAAAGCTATGCAATAGCTTAAAAAATAAAAAAAAAAACTAAGCCATTCCATCAAATTTTTTTTTTTTTTAAATCTTGGTGCTAGTCGTCAAAAATCACGTTTTGAGAAAACGCGACTTAAAGTTGAAATTGTATGGGTGCGGCTATGAAAGTGTTGATATATAAATGCTTACAACTCGGTTAAAAATGCAAATATTTTTATGCGGCTATTTGCATTGAGTTAAGAATTAATTGAGTAATCAAACTAGATCATAAAAAAAATCGATTTTTTGAAAAGTTTTCAACCCCTGAGCTCCCTTAAGAGCCTAACCTTTTGTCAGAATGCTCTTAGAACGATCACTGTTCATGATAACGGCAAATGATATTTATTAATAATAATTAATTAAAGTTATTAATTAATTTAACAAAACATATTTTTATCTTCCGGACTATAAAAGGATTAAGAGGGCTCTGCCCCCTACGAACTATGCCCATCAAGCTCCGTTGAGACTTCAAAGATTCTAAAAGCGCACTAATTCCATCGGATTTTAAAAAGTCGAATAATTATAATATAAATCAACAATGGCGATCTCCCTGTAAGCGGGTTTCCATTTATTTTCTTTTGATTGCAGATTTTTAAGTCCAAATTAGCCACCGTTAAGCAATATAGTTACATAGCACCGTTAAGCGACCGTTTTCATCTCTGATTTAAAAACTAAAACTTAAAAATTTATAATAAGCTAATGTAAAATGAATTAAGCAATCAGAGTCTTTGTCTCTTTTTATTTTTTAAAACGCTACAATAAGTTCTTTTTAAAAATATGTTTAACATTTTAAATCTAATGTAATTTTCATCCAAGCTTTTATTGTCTTTTTAATATTCACGTGAAAATTCTTTTGTTGTTTAAAAGGAAATATTATTTTCGATACTTTAGAATTCACAAGAGTAGTTGAAAATATAATCTCAAAGTATGAAATAAAATTCTCGCGCAAATATTTTTAGATTTAAACTGTTTTGCATTGTTCTTGTTTGTTAATTTCAAATGTGACATAATTTCTCCTATTTATTGTTTTTAACCCGTATTAATGAATTTATTTTTTTTATAATTTTTATTTCTTTTTGTAATAATCAGGAAAAAATGCTTTTCTTGCTAGAAAAATAATTTTTTTGTGTAGTTTTACGATTGGTAATAATAGTTTAAAAGTCTGTCTAAAAATATGAACTGTCACGTATATGTATATTTTTAATTCAAACTGTTGTATCGTTTTAAGGGGGCTCAGGGGTTGAAAACTTTTCAAAAAATAGATGTTTTTTTTATGATCTACTTTGATTATTCAATGAATTCTTAACTCAATGCAAAAAGCCGCATAAAAGTATTTGCATTTTTAATGGAATTATAAGCATTTGTGTATCAACACTTTCATAACCGCACCCATGTAATTTCAACTTTAAGTCGCGTTATCTCAAAGCTTGATTTTTGACGACTAACACCAAGATTTACAAAAAAAAAAAAAAAAAAAAAAAAAAAAAAAAACTATTTAATGAAATGGCTTTTTTTTTTTTTTTTTTTTTTTTTTTTTTTTTTGCATGCGTATAACATTATTATCTATAGAATGAATTAATATTGTTTAGATAGTTTAATATTTTGAGTATTTTTAATGAAAAAAAAGGTGTATTTTTTATTAGTTTTTTCAATTTTCAAATTTGAGAGTTTCTTTTAATAATGTTGTTTTTGAGTTATAGTTATATCCTTAATTCATTCTATAGAGTAAAGTTTCTGGATCATTTTAAAGCAAAAATTAGGTTCTTATGTCAATTCAACGTTAAGATATCTTGATGTTGGTGATATAACACATATTTTTTTTTCAAAAATTGTGTTACATAAATTTTGCTATATTTCTTATTATATTATATTGAAGTACTTCATTTTATAATTTTATAAAACTACAAACATACGCACAAAAATAACAACTCAATAAAAATACAACAAATTGCTCAATGGTGCACAAAACAAGAACTTTAATATGAACTTGTACAATTAAAATAAAATAAAAATATCAATGTTATCTTAACGTTAAATAAAAATATCACCGTTTTCTTAGTATTTAAATCTTATAGTGCAATTGTCCAGTATATTTTCTTGTAGGTCATTTCGAAAATTGAATTCCTGTGAATGGGACACTTTTATCGTATAACTACTTTTGATAATTTCTTTTCCTCACAAAAGTTTAATATAAAATAGTCAATTAATTAAGCTAGTATTTTACTAATGGTTATTCTTTATTTGGGAATTTGCTTTTGTTTGTTTGTTTTTATTTTTTCTATTTTATAATACAATATTGATAATAAGTAAAAAAAAATTTCTTAAAAAAAAGACATGTTTTTATAGACACCGAATGATTTTCTTAAAACATCACACCCAATTTCATGACTGTATTTAATGATTTTCCCAAAATAAATTCTTTTATAACCCATTGATTTGGAAAGAAGTGCCAAATCCAACTATAGAAAATTAACTTTTTTTCTTTTGTGACGTTTGGCAAAAAGTAAAAAGTAGTAAACTTATTTTTAAAAAATCATAAACTTCTGTTTATTTTCTGATTATCGGAATGTTTAAATTAATTACATTGAATACTTCTGTTTTATATGGGCTCAAAGCGAGAGCTCTGTTTACATGTTTTTCCGTATCGATCAACACCTGAGCCCCCTTAAATCTGAAATAATTTTCTCCAAAGTTTTCTCTTTGATGAAAATCACCAAAGTTTTCTATTTGGTGTTTCTTTTTAATATTCACGTGAAAATAATTTTGTTGTTAGAAAGAAAATATTATTTGTTGGACTAATTCAATTCGTATGATATTTTTAACAGTTGGTATAATTTAATTAAAAATAATGAAATATTAACGTATTAGAAAATTTGTGTCCAACAATTTTTAATAAATTTGTCTTATAATTTAGGGGCACCAAAAGACCATTGGCCGAGATCAGTTGTTGGAAAAAAATTAGTGGGCCATGTCACTGTACTTTAATCTGAAAGAAAGTTGAAATACCTACTAACAAGGGCACCACCAAACATGGTGCTCACCGATTTTAATGATTTCTAAGTATGTTGTAGGGGTTATACCACTAATTATTCAGCTGAAAGGATTCTTTCAAATGGGCCTTGGTTTTTGAGAAATTGGGGGGTCAAAGTTTAGCGTTTATTTCAAATACCTGTTAGTATTGCTTTTGGTCAGCAGCTCCGTGGCTCCGAGGTAAAGTGCTGGACTCCACACTCGGAGGTGGCGGGTTCAACTCCAAGCTGGACCGCCTTTTTTATTTTTTTAAATCTTTACATACTTTTTATATTTTAAGCTGAATTTGGAATTCTACAGCTTTGAACTTATTAACATTTTTTTATGTGGGTTGTTTATTTTTGTTACTTTTATTTTTCTTACTTAAAAAAATATGGTTCAAATGATAAACTAATTGCACTTCAAAATTTATAAAATAAATAAAAAATGCTTATATAATTAGAATTTTCAAAAAGCATAAAAAATTTTGAATATTTTAAAATCCCTTTTACTTTAAATATTAATAATTTTGCTCAATTACTTTTTTCAGATTTTCAAATGAATATTACACAATACTGTGCATGGATTTTTAGACAATCTATTATTACATTTAATATACTTACATATATATATATATTTATGTTACTGGTATATGCAATGTAAAAAGATTAAATTTAACACATAACGCATCTTTATACACACTTTTATTTGGAAAAAAATTATAATTATAACCTGAAAACTGATTACATGAGTATATTTATCGCATGTATAATACAGAACCAATATATAAAAAAATAAATCACCATATCAAATACAAAAAAAGGCCTTAGCACTTTAAAACATGAAAGTGAAGAAAAAAACTGTTTAGAATCATCATTTGCGTAGGGAATTGCGCTGAATGTATTAACAAAATTTACAGTATCGCGTGATATATTTGTCGTGTGAATAAAAATAAGTAATTAAATTATTCACAATTTAACAGAATCTTACTTGATATTTAAGAGCAAATATTTATTTTTTGATCAACTTTTATATAAACCTTTTCCTTAAAAACTTAACGTTTATGATTTTTTTTAATTAATAGTTTTTTCAAAACTTATTAAGCTAAACGCAAATTTGAACTAATTCGTGACTGAAATCTCATCTTTTTAAAACTCGTATAAATTTACATAACCTATATTCCTTAACTAGTTCTGCAAAAGAAACTAAATGACAACAGCAAAAAGAATTTCTATTTTTGCGTGATTTTACCGAGAAAATAAAAGCAGACGAATAAAATAAAAGCATATTTTTTTTTTATGTATCGTAAATATTATTTCATTAGCAAAAGATTTTCACAATTTAGTTGATTTTTTATGAATACTGCTTTAATTTGTTAAAATAAAAAATATATGTATTATTTTAAATATAATCCGTCATTTCTTATTTGTGCAAACGATAAATGATATTGAGGATGAACTTTAGAAATAAATGTATTTAAAGATCAGTAAAAATTTGGAAAATATTTTAACACTACTGCAATAATATTTTATTAGACTTTCGAAGGTATGCATTATTTGAATTAACTAATCATATAAATGTCTGAGAAATTGCACCTGAAAATTATTTTGTATAATTTATACAAAAAAAGGATAAATTTTCGTTTAAAAAATTCCACAAAAAAGGCGATAGGAAAGAGAAAAATTATTATTTCAGAATTGTGCTTAATAAAAAAAGAAATTACATAATAATTATCAAAAAAAAAAAAAAAAAAAAAAGGGTTCAAGGCATAAATTAGTTATGCCGTTTTGTCAATAAAAATGTTAGTTTAAAAATTGCAGATAAAAATAAATTTCCATGAAATAAATTCGGAAATATAAATTTACTTTATTAAAAAAATATCAAAAAGTTCAAAGCTGTAGAATTTCCAATACTGCTTAAAATATGTAACGTGTAAAAAGTATGTAAAGATAAAAATAATATGTAATTGTGTAATATTCATTTGAAAATCTGAAAAAAGTAATTGAGCAAAATTATTAATATTTAAAGTAAAAGGGATTTTAAAATATTCAAAATTTTTTATGCTTTTTGAAAATTCTAATTATATAAGCATTTTTTATTTTATAAATTTTGAAGTGCAATTAGTTTATCATTTGAACCATATTTTTTTAAGTAAGAAAAATAAAAGTAAAAAAAAATAAACAATCTACATAAGAAAATGTTAATAAGTTCAAAGCTGTAGAATTCCAAATTCAGCTTAAAATATGTAACATGTAAAAAGTATGTAAAGATAAAAAAAAAAAAAAAAAAAGGTGGTCCAACTTGGAGTTGAACCCGCCACCTCCGAGTGTGGAGTCCAGCACTTTACCTCGGAGCCACGGAGCTGCTGACCAAAAGGAATACTAACAGGTATTTGAAATAAACGCTAAACTTTGACCCCCCAATTTCTCAAAAACCAAGGCCCATTTGAAAGAATCTTTTCAGCTGAATAATTAGTGGTATAACCCCTACAACATACTTAGAAATCATTAAAATCTGTGAGCACCATGTTTGGTGGTGCCCTTGTAAGTGACCATACGTAGGAGAATTGCACCATAAAATACATCAAGTTGTTGAATAGCTGGCAGCAAACGAAATCAAGACTTTCGAAACATTTCGTCAATTTTATCGGAAAAATTGACTGTCAAGGTTATTAATGCGAAAACACATGCTTGGCGCCAAATGAAAGAATATCTCCATAGTTGATGACATTAAGCGGAGGTTTGGTAACATTGGAAATAACATTAAGTTTCAGACTATGAAGGTATTTTTTAGAAATGCCCAAAAGGAACAGAGATACATAATTAAACCAAACAGAGTCTATAAAACATTCTCGAAAACAGAATTCCACTAGTCAGTGTATACAGAAATTGTACAGACATGCTTGGCGCCAAATTAAAAATATTGTTAGAGTTTGGCAATATTTTGCGACATTTTGGCGACATTCAGCGAAAAATATGTCAATAATGTAGTGAGAATTTATTATTACATCGAGTTGAACACAAAACTATTTTTAACCGAGCATAGTTTGGTCTTCCATGCTGCTATAATGTACCAAATAAAAATTTCTGAGAAATATAATTCAGTGATTGGTTCAATTCTGAATAATCTTCTAAAATGACTATTTTTTTTAAGAAAAATTTATCTGTATAAATTTAAATTTAAAAAACATTCAAGATAAAATAAATAGCAGATTAAATGTACGCACTTAAAGTTTTTGGTGCCGCATATGGCATTCATTTTAATACGTTTAATTCGAAAGGTAATTGGGGAACTTCCTGAAGTACCGAAACAAAAGATTTATCATAAAAAAATTATATTTAGATAATTTACACACGTTCATCATTTTAAAACTTGAACTGTATTTCAATTTTATTATTATTATTATTAGGAAAGGTTAATTATAGCATTGAGTTTATAAAGTGAGGATTTTACTAATAATTATTATTCTCTAATGCAAGAACAGCAAAATCATTTTTAAAATCATTATTAGAGATTCAAAAAATGCATTAATTATAATTTCTAAGTAATAAATTATGTTTACACGGTTATCAGTAATGATCGTTCAAATTTTTTGTGGTTCGTTCAAATCATTTGACTGTTCAAACACTTTGTCTGGTCATTTTTGGTCATTGCAAAGCTCTCTATATTCGTCCATATACACTGATGTCCAAAAGTTAAGCATAATTGGTAATAAAGTAATTATTTTTTAAGTAATGAAAGAAATATGAATCGGAATGTGCTGAAACTACAGGTGTGTAAACAAAATAGTACGCGTCACATATTTCGTGAAGAGTTTTCCCCGAAATCGAACAGGGGACCGTCAACAAATTGAAAAAGAACGAAGATCTTTTGGATAACCCTGTTAAAACTAATATAGCAAAAGCGTTAAAACTGCACATTATGATTAATTGGCTTACTGTAATGTACTGTGTTCATTTTTACTAGGCTAGCATGTATACTCGTAGAGAAATTAAGGTTTTTATAAAAACAGTCCTAAGTTTTTTGCCTATAATTTGCAGAGTTCTTAATATAAAATAATGTTCTTTTTTGACAAACATCATTGTACACAATACCCTGTCATCAGAATTAAAAAATGATAAAAATTGTATGACAAATGAGCAGGTTTAATAAATAATTTTTTACTGCGCATGCGTGAACGCTATTAAAATTTCATTTGCATATTATGTTAGTTAAATGTATAGAGCAACTTTTGTGAAAGTCTCAAAAACATAGCTTAAAAATTCTGAAAATAATCTTTGATAGAATGAGATCAAAATCCTTTATTCCCCAAATGAAGCAAAAAGATGAGGGGCTGTATCCATATTCCATTGTTTAGTGCCTACACAATGTTGCACGTACAACTATATTTAGGCAAAACCTCTGATTTTTTTGCTTCCTTTAGGAATAACGGATTTTGAGTTGATTCTATAGGCGACCATTTTCAGAATTTTGAAGCTATGTTTTTGAAACTTTTACAGAAGTTGCTCTATACATTTAGCTAGCACAATATGCAAATGACGTTTTGATATCATTGACGCATACGCAACGAAAAATTATTTAATAAACATACTCATTTTTCATACAATTTTTATTATTTTTAAATTCTGATGACAGGGTATTGTGTACAATGATGTTTGTCATACTTTCAGAAAAGAACATTATTTTATAATAAGAACTCTGCAAAGCAAAAAACGTGGAAAAATTTAGGACTGTTTTTATAAAAACCTTAATTTCTCTACGAGTGTACATGCTATCCTTATAAAAATGAACACAGTACATTACAATAAGCCAATTAATCATAATGTGCAGTTTGAACACTTTTGCTATGTTAGTTTTGACAGGGTGATCCAAAAGATCTTCGTTCTTTTTCAATTTGTTGACGGTCCCCTGTTTGATTTCGGGGAAAACTCTTCGTGAAAATATATGACGCGTACTATTTTGTTTACACACCTGGAGTTTCACCACATTTCGATTTATATTTCTTTCATTACTTAAAAATAATTACTTAATTACCAATTATGCTTAACTTTTGGACACCAGTGTATATTCTAATGGTTGAAAATAGCACAAGAAGATAATTTTACACAGGAAACTATGGGAGCAGGGAACGCATGATGTTGTAGAATACTCTGTGTATCTACAAATTCTGCTCACTGCACAGCTTTCTACGATCTTTCAAATTTATTGTAATGGTAGAAAATAACAAAAGATAATTTAAACAGAAACTATGGGCGCAGGGAACACATGATCTTGTAAAAGGCACCGTATATCTACAATTTCTGACAGCTGCAAATAATCTCTCTACATTGTTTAACAAAAAAAAAAAAAAAATATTTTACAGATACAATGTTGCCGAAATTTGTATGGATACTAACATTTTATCTGCACACTGTACAAGAAAAATATAAGTCTCCAAAATTATAAATACTAATTTTTGTAAAGTTGCAGAAATCTGTAACTTTACAAATGAGTCTATTAAAATCACTGTTATCTTACTAAAATTTTATCTGTAATCTGGGTTGGAGTTGCATGAAAAATTCTTGGAATCCCAGTTTCCTAAAAAATACTCTAAGTAACCTTACAGATTTTTTTCAGCACAAATCTGTACCTGTTACATGCAATTTTGCTGTTGCCGTTACATAAAATGTTCTAGGAATCCCAGTTTCCTAGAAAACTTTTATTAACTTTACGGATTTTTTTTTATTTTTTTATTATTTTTTTAATATTTTTTTAATATTTTTTTACTGTGTATGATCATTCACATTGTTTACATTATAGCTTTTACGGGACCTGCACTTTGAAGAACAAGTCATACATTACTTTTTTCGTTCCTCGTTGACTTTTCACCATTGTTTGATTAGGGGCCATATCCAAAAACTCACTCATACATTCATCTCATCACAAATTATAATTTTAGAAATAATACGATGCTCACCATCGTTAAACACTTTTAGGATTTCTTGACTGACTTTGACATGCTCAGCTTTTTTATGTTCTGATAAATTATGACAAATTAATTTTTCGGTTGGTTGATTTTTGTCGTCCGATTATCTACGCTAATGGGATATAGGACCAGGGGGAGTGCCCTCCGTGGGGGTCTTTTCTAAGGGAACCTAACCCGTATTTACGCAAGGTTCGAAGAAAACCACGGAAAACTCCGAACGGTTAAGCCGACAGCCGCGATTGGGTTCGAACCCAGCACCTGCCGTCTACCAGTTGAGAGGTCCGAACCTTTCGGCCACTGGTGAGGCCCTTAATTTTTCGGTATCCATTTCTTCATAAATACTTTTGTGTGTAGAAGTAGGATGTTAAGTAATTTCACAATGTTAACAGCGCTAGGTTCCTTTATTGTCATTTAGAAAGTAATGTGATTGTTATTAATTAATATTTTTCGTACTTCCAACATATTTTCTTTGATTATATCTGACAAAGATTTTTCTGTTTACTCTTCGTCCGGGAAGAAATTTCAAAATTTTCAAAATATTAAAACATCGGAATGCAGTGAAACTACACTGTAATAAAATCTGTAAAGTTACTAAAAATTTTCTAGAAAACTGGGATTCCTAAAACTTTTTACGTAACGGCAAAAACAAAATTTCATGTAATGGATATAGATTTGCACTGCAAATAAAAAAATCTGTAAAGTTACAAAGATTTTTTTAGGAAACTGGGAATCCAAGAATTTTTTTATGTAACGGCAATTCAGGTGACAGATAAAATTTTTGTAAGATAACTGTAATTTTATTAGATTCGTTTGTAAAGTTACAGATTTCTGTTGTTTTACGAAAATTAGTTTTGTAAATTTACATTTTTTCTTGTACAGTGTACAGATAAAATGTTAGTAATTATACAGATTTCGTAAACTTTACATCTGAAGGATTGCAGATTTTTTTTTTCACAGTGTACATGAAGCTCCATTTCCATATGCTGATTGTAGACACTGAATACATTCCTCGTGATTTAGCACCGCTGTAAAGTCATTGACATTCACATGCTCTCGCGTAAACTCCATTTTGCCTAATTTCAAATTTTATTTTTCTGCGAAAGCTAAATTACAGTTGTTTCCAGAGATTACCGTCTCCAGGCATAAAATAATTAAAATATAAGTGCATATCTTATAGTTTATTTTTGCGTATTATTGATTTGGTCTCAAAAATTTAATTTCAGTAGTGCCTTGAAACCGACAGCCTACTTCACCTACGACAAAATATGCACTCACTAATGTTAATTCTATCGAACATACTTTTACAACATTTCGTTTTACCATTTTTTTTTTAAAGTAAACAGCTGAGCTTAATCTTAACAGTTCCCCTGGATTTAATGTTTTTTTCTTCTTATTGTAGGTTTTTATGGCACTACCACTTTCGAAAATGATTTCAAAATTAAAATTGTTTTGATAAAAAAAATCGGAAAAATAAAAAAGAAATTTTGTAGAGATTAATGAAAAAAAATTAAGTATTGAAATGCAAATGAGATATTTTTAAAAATACATCCCATAGTATTAACATTAGTGAGCATTTGTTTTCGCTCGTGTGTTTAGTAGCACCTTAAGTGGAAAATATTGGGATGGAGGAAATATAGAAACTAAAAATGTGTACTAATCACAAACATACTGGCACGTAAACAAAATTATGTAACAGAGTTATTTTTTTTATATTATTACTATTAAATTTATAGTTTTAGTTAGATTCAATATCTCTAAATTGTGATATATATATTAAATATTTACAACGCTTATAATATTTTTAAAATAACATTGTTCAAGTAATTTTAACGTCTTTAAAAATTCTTTTATTCGTTTACTTTAATATCCTGTTTATGGCGTGTCTCGAAAATATACGACTTGTTCGATCAAGTGTAAACAACAATCTCAAAATTACATCGCGTCAAAACATAATTCACAAAGTGCGTGAATAAGTGACACGGAAACATTCTGATTATCTACTTTTTCCATTTCCTACTTTTTATTGGAAGAAAAGGCTTTTTTTTCACTTTCCTACATAAAACCTTCAATATTGTACGTAAAATTTTTCTCGCTTGATATATTTCAGTTGTTTTGGAATATTTTAGAGTTTGTTGCGATGCATTTATTTTCAAGTAATCTTCTAGAAAATGAAATTTACAAATGAATATGTCATAAATAAACTTATTAAACTGGAAGAATTTCTCTTTAGATTAATTTATTTAAATCAACATTCCGTTTGCATGTAAAGTTAATTTTTCATTCACTTCTTTATAAGCTAAAAGTTCTTCACAAGCTTTCAGTGTAAAAAAAAAAAAAAAAAAAAAAAAAAAAAAATCTGTAAAGTTACTAAAAGTTTTCTAGGAAACTGGGATTCCTAAAACTTTTTAAGCAATGGCAATAGCAAAAATTTCTGTGGACACAGATTTGCACTGAAAAAAAAAAATCTGTAAGATTACTAAGAATTTGTTAGGAAGATTGCGATGCCTAGAATATATTATGTAATTGAAAGCCAGGTTAGAGATAAAATTTTAGTAAGATAATTATAATTGTAATAGATTCCCTTGTAAAGTTACAGATTTCTGTAGCTTTAATAAAATTAGTTTTATAGATTTACATTTTTTCTTGTACATTGTACAGATAGAATGTAAGTAAACATACAGACTTCGGCAACTTTACATCTGTAGGATTACAGATTATTTTACAGTGTAGTACACTGTTTAGAGAAATCTGTTAGTAAAATTTTTCTAAGAAAGTAACTGGGATTTTTCGAACATTTTATGCAACATCAACAACAAACAATCATGTTACAGATATGCGGTTGCACTGTAAATAAAACAAGTTGGGACTTGCACATGAAGCGTAAAAAATGAGGTGCGTTTGTACGATAACGAAATTTTTAAAAAATCACTCTGATATATCAATCTTATAAAATTGTAAATAGTTAATTACAATTAAAATACGCACCAAACAATGTTCTCCCTATACCATTATGCAATGGAATACTTTTGTGTGGCCTTGTAAATCAATAAACAAGTTCTTTGCACCACAGATTATGCAAAATGTAGTTTATAATATGTATTATAATATACATTAAAATGCATTTGAAACATTTTCCCCCATTGACCGTAATGTAACGGAATACTTTTGATTGTCCCTGTAATTAAACTATGCATCCGATTTTGATGAAATTTGAAATAACTTGACAAAATTATGTTATAATTATGTATTTTAAATTTCAAGTGATTAAAATGCATTTGAAGCTTTTTTCACCATTTACCGTAATGTAATGGAATATTTTGATTGTCCCTGTAATTGATCTATGCATCCGATTTTCATAAAATTTGAAATGAGACGAAACAAATATGTAATAACTATATATTTTAAATTTCAAACGATTTGGTTGGGTAGTTTTTGCGTTGTTATATGCGGACGGACGGACGGACAGACGAACGGACTGAACGACAACTATAGGTGCTACGTATTTATATAATTACGAACGCACCTAAAAATCTGAAAGATTTTTAAGAATTATTTTGAAAACTGGGATGTCTAAAACATTTTATGTAACTGCAATCAGGGTTACATATAAAAATACGTAGATTCTTTCGTACAGCTGTTCTGTACGTTTACAAATACCAGTTTTGTATATTTTCATTTTTTTTTTTTTTTTTTTTTTTTTTTTTTGTTAATAGATAAAATATCATTAAACATACAGATTTCCGTATCTTTTCACAAGTAGATATACATATTTATTTTACAATGTACTTGGAAAATATTGTAAACGAGCGAACAATGCAACATTTTAATATTTTTAGAGCCTACACTGTAAAGAAATATGTAAAGTTACTAAAACTTTTCTCGGAAACTGGGATTCCTAGAACATTTTATACAACGGCAGCAGCAAAAAATCATGTAATAGATACAGATTTGCACTGAAAATCAAAAAAATTTGTAAGGTTACTGAAACGAACTGTCGAATGATGCAAGTGTATTCAAAATACGCATTTGGTCGCTGGTTCAATTATTACTACTAATATTACTTAAAATTCTTTATATACAAATTATTTACACACTATATTTACATTTTAAATAAAGAATAATGATCCAGCGAATACACGATAGGTCCGCTATGATCGCCGATAAAAACCAAAACAACAACAGACGATATTCCAATGTTGCCAAAACAACAAACCAAAGTACAGTAGAATGTGCCAAGGACACACGTGACATCCAAGGTTATGGGGAAGCCGTAACAGTTACTAAAAATGCTTTAGGAAGCGTAGGACGCTGAGAATATATTATGTACCGTTATTCCAGGTTAGAGATAAAATTTTAGGATAATTACTGTAATTTTTGGAGATTAGTTTGTAAAGTTACAGATTTCTGTAGCTTTACAAAAATTGGATTTGTAGATTTACATATCTTCTTATACAGCGTATACATAAAATGTTAGTAAGTATACAGATTTCGGCAACATTACATTTGTAGGATTAAAGTTTTTTTTTTTTTTTTACAGTGTAATTATAAGATAATGAATTAATTCTAAGGTATTCCAATAATCGACAGCAAGTAATAATTCTTAAAATATTCTTCACGTCTTGCGTAAACCATCGATTTAATTAATTTGTAAAATCACGTTTGCCAAAGTATAAAAGTGATTGTCAAACTGCAACAATGGAATGCTTTAAACTCTACACTGTTACAAAAAAATTATGTTAAATTACAGAGAATCTACAGGTAATCCATTATATTTTAAGTCTTATGCAAAGTTACAGAGATCAGAAAAACCGACTTTCTGTTAAATAACGGGAAAATTATTCGGTAAATTTACAATAGACTGTAAATTTATGTTTAATGATAATGATTTAATTTAGTTTTTAAAATTAGGTATTAGTCATTTTTCAGTGGGCTTCAAAGAACTGGTGTATCGCTAAACACAATTCGCTTTTAGCCATATTCACTGTAAAAAAAAAAAAAAAAAAAAAAAAAAAAAAAAAAAAAAAAAAAAGAAAAAAAAAAAATCTGTAACTTTACAAATGTAAAGTTTATGTGTTTACTAACATTTTATGTGTACGCTGTACAAGGAAAAATGTAAATCTACAAAATTAATTTTTGTAAAGCTAGAGAAATCTGTAACTTTACAAACTAACCTACTAAAATTATAGTTATCTTACAAAAATCTTATCTGTAATCTGGGTTGCAATTACATAATATATTCTAGGAATCCCAGTTTCCTAGTAAAAATTCTTAGTAGTTTTACAGATTTGTTGATTTTCAGAGCAAATCTGTATCTTTTACATGAATTTTTGCTGTTACTGTTACATAAAAAGTTCTAGGAATCCCAGTTTCCTAGAAAACCTTTAATAACTTTACAGATTTTTTTTTATTTTTTACAGTGTTGAGGTACCTCTTGACAGTGGAAGGACGTTTTATTAATTGAGTTACAGGATATATTATTATTGTGTACAAAATATATATTTTATGATTCAGTGGGACAATATCTCCACTAAATCTTATGAGATCATTTTTCTCATTCAAAATTATTCTAATAAAAAATTTTAAACTAAATTTTCTTCTTTAATTTCTTCATGCCTGAGGAGCACAAATGTGTACTGCCGGTCTTTTCTTCATAAAAATAAACTGTTCGAATTTTTTGCATTTTTACTTTATTTCTATACAGCTGAATGCTTTTTGCTTTAAATTAAAACCAATCAATATCAGCACCGATGAATATTACCTCATAAAACAAATATTATTTTTATGGGAGTTTCGAAAATACCTTCAAGACATCATGGCCAAAAAAGTAAGAAATATTCATGATTACTTATCTTAAATGCTTTACAGTAAAAATTTTTGAGATTTTGATGATCAGGTATTTAAAAACCTTAATTTTGTTATTGTGTTAATTTATATTACTGATAGTTAAACTGATGTTTTAAGGGGATTAGTACTTTTATATCAATATTTGTAAACCTAAATTACCAGTCACCTTGTAACGTTACATGCTTGCTGGGTGTCATTTGTAACGTTAGGTTGGTCGTGGTGCAGGTTAAATGTAGACATACTCAGTGATTAAGATAAAACAACAACGTTTATTGAAACAATAAAGGCTGAAGGGAAGTGGAGCAAGTCTTAATTTTTTACACAACTGAGAAGACTATGAAAAAACCAAACACATACTCACAAGCTTCGGCCTAGCTCAGTCGGGACACCTACTAATACCTTCCGCTATCTCTTGGCTGATCTGCTAGATAAAGCTTAATTAAACAGCCCGTGGCTGTGGGTAATCCTTTATTCACAAACAATCCAAATGAAACTAAGAGGTTTCTTACCCCGGCCAATTCTCAAGTCAACTGTCGGGACTCCTTTCCACTCACTGGAGGCTTCGTTGCTACTTTTCAATCGGCTAGCACTTCGCTGAACAATACTTCACTTCGCTATCTAATACCGGAGATCCTCATACACTGGCTAGAGACCACAGATGCTCACTCACTGGCTAATGCCAGAGACACTCCTCATTCACTCAAACCCAAGCTTTTATATGCTGCAAACTGAGGTACTTCACATTAACATATTACTAATAACCGCAAGCTAACTGTAAAATCCGAAAGAGCACACACACTCTAGAAAGTTAAAGTAAAAGAGAGGATAGATGTCGCTTTTACGCTTACACTTGTTAAATTATTGACGTCACGATCTCAGAAACACTAGAGTGCCTTTATGGAAAGGTCACTCCCTCACAACCTAAGGTACTGATTTTATAAAAATGACTCTTTCTCTCATGTATGATACCATTTCGATTTTGCAAAAGCAACAAACATATATTTGTAGTATTATTTTATGCTCAGGTCTGAAGAGGTTAATATTTTTAATAAAATTTAAAAAAAAATTAAAAATGTATGCTTTAAATTACAAAATTTAACAAAGATAAAATATCTTTAAGTAAAGACAGGACAATTCCATGTTGGAATTTTCCTGTCAGAGAACATATAAGATACGTAAAATGTGTGTGAAATGATGCCAGAGAAACTAGGTCGATTGCATTTAACCGAGAACTAGTCTAAATTTACAGAGAGTCTCGCTTTTTTTCTGTGTTTCTGCCGATTTTTTTAGCAGAATAATAAAGAGTGTTCCATATATATTTTAAATATTTTTATCTTACTTCTCATCTCTTTTCTTTTTTAGCTAGCAGGTTTTGCCCACAGCACGGGTCGATGTCTCCAAACTAACTTTGAATCAAACGATGTAAAATTACTTGGGGCAACAAATTTTAAAAAGGCTGTAAATAATATCTGACGATATATTACTTTTAACCTCACACTTAGCAATATTATTATTATTATTATGGCATACATAAATTTTACAGACGAAAATATCATTTAGATGAAGGGTATAAAAAGCACGGCAGTAAAATATATTAATCTTGTTTATTTATTTTACAACTTTTTATGAAATATCGTCGATTTTTCTCTCTAATATTTAAAAAAATATGGTTGTTAAATTTTGTGCAAATCCATTAACGTGTATTACAAAAAGCATCATTCAACCAAATTCCACGTTTTTCACTGATGTATTTTACTTTGCGCATTTATCACTTTTATGTCACATAATACGAATACATATTCAACTTGTTAAATCAAGCGGAATAACAATCTGAAAATTACATGATTCTATAAAATATCGTTTTCCTAAAGTATAAGGATAAATGACATTTTTGTTTATCTCTTATCTCACTGCAGAAAAAAAAAGTTTCTTTTTTTCTTTGTGAGACGTGACACGTGACAGCTTCATCGCTTGATGTGTTTCAGGAGTTTTATTATATCATTCGGGAAATTTTTTGTTATGAATATATTTTCTTATAATTTGGAAAACAAAAAGGTATTTTGTTTAAATATATCTTTAAGATATTTACAAAATTATGGAAAACTATTTCATATAAACTTGATGTAAGCTTTTGCTTTTAAAACTTCCGTCTTATTTACTTAACAGGAAAATTAATTTTATTAAAAGAACTGTACCTTTACACCATGAAAAATTCAATATTAACGTGGAATATGTCTGTTCTCTCTCTTTTTTTTTTTTTTTTTTTTTTTTACCCAAAATAACACCGACTTCAAAAACTACTGCAAAGTGAAAACTAATTTTTTTACATAATAATGTAAAGAAATTAAATTAAGAGCATAGTATTATCATATTTATGTACATTCATTCGATTTTTTGGAGTCAGTGCCAACCAAGCCAAGTTACATGTAATTTTCGAAAAGACTCGCATCCAAGTACCTGCAAGGTTTTTTTTTTTTTTTTTTTTTTTTTTTTTTTTTTACGATTTAATATTTCGTTAAAAAAATTAACTTTATGATTAAAAAAAATTTCTGATGTTATATATGTGTATTTTCCAGAGAGATTAGCAATTATAATTATGTGTCCTAAATTCGGGATTAATATGAAATTAATGCTTTTAAACAAAATAGTACGTAAAAATATCGTAACCAATCACAGATTTTAAAATGCAGGATGCTGTATGAGTTAACTGGTTCGGAATGGATTTTTTTTTTTTTTCGCAAATCTTTTTCTGAATCTTGTTACGATTTGCATTGGACAGTTACTTTAATTCTGTCTGGTTGACATCAGTCACCTATATTTCATCTCTATACTTCCGTTTTACTCTAAGGATAAACGCAACGCATATAAAGAAACAATTTTGGCATAGAATTTAGGGACGAAAAAGAACAGTTTTGGCGCAAAACAAGAAATGTGGAGAAGATAAAAATGAAAGTTTATTTGCGTATAAAGGCGCTTGGTTAAATACATTCCTTTTCAAAAATACACTAAAATAATTAATAAATACAACCATAACGAAATGCAGATTAATTGTTCCATTCTGTAACGAACGGAATCGTCTGCCGAGAATAAGTTTTATTTGTAGAAGTTGAAGTTCTTTATCTTTAAACAGGTTGAGCTAAATACACTTGACGTAAAAAAGTTGCTACAGACGTAATGGTTACAGTAAGTACACAAAAGTAACACTTGCGGCATCTAGAAAATGATTGGCATACTTTTCATAGATTCCAAGTGTTTCTCTACGTTTGTAGTAACGACTTAAGTCTTGCAATGTGCTTAGAATAAACTGACGTCTCATAGAGGATACATCTGGAACCTTAGAATGAGTTTTAGATTTAATAATTATAGACGCTGCATGTATATTATGATATTGGTGGTGATACATTAGAACCCTTACTGTAAATGTTATGTCAATAAAATATCTTTAAGGCTTTGTTCATCTGACGAAACCCTATTTGTATATGTCTTCTGTCTGTCCGTCCGTTACAGAGTCCATAATAAAAATCTGTATAAGTTGGAGACTTATATTTTGTGTACTTACAATTGAATACCTCGTCTCATACGATAAATCATAAAGTTTTGATAAAGACTGTTATTCTAGTTAAATTATTTTTTTAATATCATCCATTCATTTTTGCAATTTACAGTTTAAAAAAGAACCTTAATTTCAACGCTTTGCATGTAGGGTACCCTTGTTTGGAAGTAAAACATCTCGCTAGAAAACTAAAGATCCTTATTTCAAACCCCGTGGTGGAAAGTGAGATTTTCATATTAATATGGGTTTAATTAAAATTATTGTTTGTATTTTTCGCCAATAAGAATTTATATTATCAAGATTTCGATCATTTGACATTCATAATATCCTCTTGGAATCCAATTTGCGTTCTATTTTGAAAATTATTGCGATTTATTGATGATTCAGCATTTTAAATTTTGTTTAAACAATTTTTTTTTCATAAATTCAAAACTTTATTTATATCACTGCTATTTTTTTATTTCCAATTTTCAAAATATTTGAAATTTTGGATTTTATTTAAATTATTTCATTTGACCATTTTTAATTTGATTAAAATAAATAGTTTCTTTTTATACTTATTTTTAATTTATTGGTGCTACAATCTGTCAAAGAATTTAATAATTTTAAGTTAGCAATTCGGTTTTATTTGTTAAAAGATGAGTTGTTTTGAAAAAAATATTAAACGAAATCCTCTGTGCAATCTGCGATTATACTTACCCACCTGTCTTCATTTCCTCCTTCTTTCTTGCTTGTCTCCAACATTTTTCCTTCCCGATGCCAAATTGCTATTACCTTTCTTTAAAGATTGGCCCAAATATTGGAAACACCCTGTATACGATAGTTTTCATTTTCTACAAAACCTAGCGTTGATATATTTTTTAAAGAACTAATCCATTAATGTTATGTTTAGTTAAAAAATATATATTCAATTAAGATTAAACGTATTACTTAAACCCTTTCGGGTCTGGTGTATTATCAACCTCTTATGTTTTCACATTTAGTAATAACAATAATAATAAAAGTTTACCTAATTCTCTTTGAACCGTTGTTGATTCCTTTATTTTATACTTATATTTCACTCTTTAAATTTAAAATATTGACTACGTTTCTGAACGAATCACGTGCGATGAATCACAAAAAACATTGGAATGTTGAAACGTCAATTAAACATTATTGTAATAAAGCATTTTCTAAATGTCTCCAAAAAGTCTTTCTTAACGTATTATCGTATAAATATGAATTGAATAGTGCACAAAATAAGTACATTCCCTAGATTTCACACAATGGGATATTCTTGAACCTCAGTAAATTTATGTTAACATTAATTTGTGATTATTACTAATTAAGATTAATATTATTAGAGTAAAAGTAAATTTACTCTCAAAATGTAAAAAAAATGAACCCGAAAGGGCTACAGAGAGTTCTTTTCACAATAAATATTTTTTGCATAGCCGAAGTATAACTTTTCGAGTATCCAGAAAAAGGAGAAATTCTGAAGCACACGTTGATGAAATTTTAAATATTCATGTTTCCTATTCTTTACAAGAAAATCAGTTCTATGCCACTTCATTAAGATACTTTTTCTGAAAATAGCTTTAGAGTTTCCGAGAATAAAAGTGTAATGCATTTTTTATTTAGTTCTAGTATGATGTTTAAAGTGATATGCATGCTTCCCCCCCCCCTCAAAAAAAATGGAAATGCACTTTATTATTTTAAAGTTTTTAATTTAACTCTGTGCTCTTAATTTAATTTTTATTTAACTGTCTTTTTAACACTTTCCAACAAAGTTGAAAAGCGTTTATGCATTCGGTTTCTCTGGCCGTCTGTCCGCTCTCCAATTCCAGTAAATATACTCGGATTGCTATGAAATTTTTATGTTATTTATTTTTACCCTAGCATGAACCCTATTGAAAATGAAGTTTCTACTCTTACTAGTTTATTTACAGGGATAGTCAAAAGTTTTCCGATACATTACGGCCTATGGAAAAAAATCGTTTAAAAAGAACTTTAAAGGTGTTACATCAAATCAAACATATTCACATTTATATGGATTCGCAAAGTGCACATATGCATTCTGTAAAATATGCAATTAAAGTAATAGTTACTATTCATTTACAAGGCAACTCAAAAGAATTCCATTACACAATAATAAAGGGGGGGAATTGTTTGCGACACATTTTAATTATGTTAAACGATTTCAAGTATCATAATATTGATATACGCCGCTGATACTGTATATTTAACGCATAATATGAAGGGCATAGCATTTTCTGGGACACACAAAATATTTAAAATCTTATATTGTTATCCGAAGTACAATATATTATCGATGATACACTGTAAAAAAAAATCTGCAAAGGAACTAAACCTTTTCTAGGAAACTGGGATTCCAAGAACTTTTCCTGTAACGGTAACAGCAAAAATTCAAGTTTCAGAATCGATTAAAGGAATTTTTCCTGTTATCGTTACATGAAAAGTTCTTGGAATCCCAGTTTCCTAGAAAATGTTTAGTACCTTCACAGATTTTTTTTACAGTGTAGTTGATGGATGGATGATATACATTTTCAATTATGATATCGTTTTTAATTTTTACTATATGTTTGCAAATTATATGGTATGTATAAATGCTATAGTTGATATACAGGGTTACACAAAAGAGCTCATAAAAGTTATTGAATGTGAGGGCAATCAACATAAATGTGTTTTTTAAATAATTTATGCATTTTTACGCTAAACTGCTTTCAATTTACTAATAAACGTTTGTAGAATGTCGATAAAATGATACACAACGTTACGCAAATAATTAGCTACATAGTCAACCCTTAACGATAATTTCTGGAAATGTGATTTCAGTAGTTTTAAAAGTGTTTTGTATGAATTAGATTTTGACAAAATACCGGCGTGTAATAAAAATACTAGGTAAATTACAGGGCTGAAAAAAGTATACAAATATTTTGTATGTATTAGAATAAAATGCTGAAAAAGAAACTTCAACCAACTAGGCATTTTCTTGCTAAACTAAATTTTCCTATTGTATAGTATATGTATATCAACGGACGGATCAAAAACAGGGCTGTTCAACAGTATTGGAATACTTATTTGGCTATGGACATAAGCATCTTATTTCCCTAAATAACAAAGTTTTTTTTAAAAAAGATTTCAGGAAGTTTTGAAAAGTGTTTCATAATCAATGCTTAACGCATGATTTTTCTTATTTGTTCTATTTAGTTAGCTATTAGATTCAATTTTTTAATATGTATGCGATAGCAGTGACAATAAAAAATTTGCATATATGATTGTATTGCTTTTGATCCTAATAAATCCTACTATTATAGTTAAAATAATCCACATACTTCTAAAAGTATATATACAAAAATAATAAAGGTAAACAGAAAAATTTATTGAATTAAAAAAGGGGGAGGAAAGATCTGCCCTTTCATTTATAAGCTGTAAGTGGTAAGGTATCAGATTTTTTTTTTTTTTTTTTTTTTTTTTTAGTATAGGAATTTTTAAAATCTGTTGTTCAAAAGAAAGAAATTTTGAGTTGTAGGATCAATTCTTAATTAAATTCTGCACTATTCTTAAATTTTTCTGTTTCTGGAAGAATATCAAAATGAGATATTAAGAATCAAAATTCTCATAGCTACCCTCAAAAAAAAAAAAAAAATAATAATAAAAAAAAAATAAAAAAAAATAAAAAATAAAAAAAAATAAAAAATAAAGTGAATGTACTTTTTTTATTTTACAGAGCAATATACACATTATCTGCAATTTTATGATAATGATATTGGGAATCCATCCTTATTTGCATCATTTATCTGATACTTTATTAGTTAGTGGGTGCTAAAATCTTTTAATTTTAAATCTTAATAACATATGATACAGCTGTAAAATTTTACTCTTAAGGTAAACAAAACTGCTTAGCTCCTAATTATTGTTTTTAATAGTTTTCTGTCAAAATATTGGAAAGTTTGATAGAATTGATTGGTTCAAATGAATAAATAATGTATGAGATACAAATTTACATTTGTATATTCCTATATTCTGTTAATAGACTAACTAGGGACAATGTAGAAAAACCCGACTGTCTCATTTGTTTGGTTTAGGAGCTAAAGTGTTTTAGTGTCTTTTACAAATTGCAATCTAAATAAAAGTTAGAATATTTCACTTAAAGATGAAATCTGAAATTCATCAAGAATATTGGAGTATGATATTAGTGTTGAAGGCCAGTCTTCATACGGACATACTCATAATAAGCTGAAAATATTACAAAATGTTCTTCTCATGTGGAAGTTTATAAAACTTTTGGCGGAATCTTCATAAAGCATCTGTAATACAAATATTGAAATTTTCATTTTCTTGGCGAATTATCGCCGGTTGCTTTTGCACAAATATCTGAATATTTATAAAACTAGTTATAATACGATCTCATCTCATTTGCTATCTTTCACATACAATTTCTAAATTGTTATTAACCATTTGGAAAATGATTGCTTTTTTTGGCCAATAATAGACTTCGAGATGTCCGCATTTTACTTTTTTTTACCATATTTAACGATGTGATCCTTCAACTTTTCATCTATTATTGCGACGCTCTAGCGGAATCCAAGTTTAAAGATCCCGATCCATGTCTGAATAGTCGAGTCTCTAGTGGAAGCCAGTTTGGAGGAAAAGAAATTAAAAATTGTAACCGGATAAATTTAAAAGGAAAATTAATTAAATAAAAGACACCAAAAAGTAAGAAGTAAGAAGGGTTGGCTTGGGGCTTTGAAGTAACCGAATGACCACAGCTCCGTAGAGCTTATTGTTATTATTGAACTACCAACAGGCCATTTGCATTGGATAAACTCGAATTTGAAGCCAATAAACTTAAATGAGGTAAACGTTTTTTATACGAATCTGAATGTAACATGTCAAATTGATCAGATCAAGTTATAATATGTTAAATTACAGTTTGTTTATTGCTGTTCATTTTCTTACAAAATAAACAAAACAAAATTTTTGCCTTTTTTTAATAAATTAATATACTTGAACTTTTTGCCAGGCGTAAAAAAAGCAGTGAATTTTTCAAAATCGAGTTAGTTGCTTACGCCTAGTGAACGTATTTTAATGGAATTTTTTGGGAAAAAGGCATACATCGCAATAAAAAGATTAGGTAGTATTTTCAAAGTAACCTCTTAATGTTTATAAAATAATAAGGATTCGTTTATATTATTATTATTATTTTAATTTATATTTATTATCGGTTAAATGTACGGAATCATCATACATTTCAAGAGTGCTTCAATATAAGCCAAAATTTTTTTCGATCAGGCCGGGCCGGATTTTTTTTCTATGGATAGGGCCGAGATCGGCCCTGGAAATTTCCGCCCGTGCAGACCTCTACTATATATGCGGAGTCAACATACATTTTAAAAGTGCTTCAAAATAAGTCAGGAATTAAATTTATGTAAGAGAGGTGTTCCTATCATTAATTTTCCCATAATTTTCCAAAAAGCAAAAATTTTTTAAACATTTATAGTACGATTCCTATTCCCTGCAATTGGTACTTAGAAATACATTCTTCAGATAATGACAATTACAAGAGAAAAACTTGAATTCTTGTATGACCGAAATTCCTCCGTTATGCAAAATTGAATTTATAAAATTGTGAAGCTTTCTGGCACTAAAAACGCGTTTGACTGTTTTTAATACCAAAAAAGTCCGAAAATTCAAAGCATCATAACTCGGTGAGTTTTAGTTATTGATTAATAAAATTCCCAGTGTTTTACTTGCAAAAGCATGAACAAAATTTTCTAAATACTATAATAACTAACAGAACCGCATCGCATTTTTTTATTTTTTATTTTTATTTATTTATTTATTTACTCTTTTATTTTTTACATTACATAATTTAGATTAGGAAAATGTTACATTTCGTTCATGAAAGATTTCTGTAAAATACTCTATTAAACTATTGTAAAAACATCTATTAAACTTCTCAAAAACTTTTCTTTTTTGCAATCAAATTATACCAAATTGTAGTATTTTGAATTGAATGATTTTCTATATTTTGCAGCACTAAAATTGTTGTTTTAATTTTCTAGAGATTTTATTCTAAAACATATTTTTCACTAGTCATCTTGAAATTTAAAATCTCAGGCATATTCAATACTTTCTAAAAACATCCGTTAATCTGATTTCCACAATCAAAACAAGAGAACGTCGTTTATAATAAAGTTCATGAAATGTTTTATTTCATTTTAAGAAAATAAATCGGAAGTTCCCTATTTCTTTCCCTTATTGAACTTTTCAAAAATGGTGATTTATTGCAGAACGAAAAGAATCTATCACCGAATGTCTGCAGTTTCTTATTATTCATCAAAACAAGTCTCGTTGAAGTTATAACTTAAAATATTCTCTCTTTCATAAATTAAGTAAATATTTTCGTATTTCATTGATTGAACCGTTTATTGACAGACTTCAAGAAATAAGGTTATGTCATTCATTTATATGGGATTTTTCCATGTAATGACCATGCATTTTTTCACAAACGGTCTAAGTTCATTTATCAATGTGAAAAATAACACTACAAAGCCTTAATTATGTCCATTAATAACTATATCGTAATATTAATAATATATATTCCACAACGATATATTCAATTTAATTTCAATAATTATTTATTCCAGTTTTTCACGTTCATTATGTTTGTAATTCTATTTTCTATTTGCATTCTGGAGATGACTCGATTAAAAACAGTTGAAGCATGTAAATAAAAATAATATTGCCCAGTAAAACTGATGGCATTGAGCTCACAGGCTACGCATACTAATTGTAATTTACAGCCTTATATTTGGAAGGGTTACTTCCGTTCGAAAAACAAATTAAGGAATGAAAACTGCTCCCCCACTACCCCTTTTTATACTTAATCATTAAATCCCCTAAACTAATCAGAGACATTGTTTATCATATAAAAAATCTATATTCGAAATTCAGGGCAAATCGGAAAAGTCTTAATAAAAACCCATTTATATAATTTAAGAGCAGTTATCCTCCTCTTTTATACTTAATCATTAGACTTCCATAACTATTCAGAGATTTGAACGAAAGCTGATAATTCTGTATGAAAAACCAATTTATATAAACTAAAGGGAGGGGTATAGAACCCCCGTTCCCCCTGTTTATACTTATCTAATGAACGCCTAATATCAATCATGGAAGCGCCTCATCAGAATGATCCTATATCATAAATTTGGAACGAGAACTGATAATTCTGCTTGAAAAACCCATTTATATCTATTAAGGGGAGGGGCACGAACCCCGTTCCCCGTGTTATACATATCGAATGAATTCCAAAAACTAATCAGGGAAGCGCCTTATCAGAATATACCTATATACAAAATTTCAAGTAAATCGGATATTTTTATTATGAGTTATCGCGTTACGCACGTACATACATACAGAACGGAGGGGCACATAAGCTCTCAGGCTATGATAGCCTGGACAAGAAAAAAGATTGCCAGACTCAAATAGAGAAATACGGCGTCTGCGGCGAGGCCTCAGGCAAGAATTTTGTTTACGCTGAGAAAAAGCTAGGCTAAGGTGTCAATCACCTCAAGTAAAGGATAATCAATGGAGGATATTCCATCTACGTTATGATCACGTGGTCCAGGCAAAAATTTCTATTGTAAAGATGAGAAAGCTTCGTTAGACGCAAGGTATATCCCCACCAGCCAATGAAACTGGTCATAGGGAAAGCAGTACCAGCCTCTCTGCTTATCAGTTAGAAGTTCTTTGCGTAAATTACAGGTACCATGTGATCTTTTACAGCCTCGAACGCAGATTTGGAATATCCTCCATTGTACGGCAATCACCACTTCATACATGTTGGCCACGACAAGGGAAGAGGTTCAATATCGTTTGGATATATGCATGCCACATACAAAGCATGAAATCGACTGGTGAAAATCGTGATAAATGTACCTGTAAGTGCATATAAATATTATATTTATCTGATTTTATGATTGAATTTAAAAAATATTGCTTTAAATTCCAGGAGAATTTTTATGGATACACTGTATGATTATAAAACTACATTGTCATTTTTTTCTATTTTATCTTCGAAATGCACTATGCATTATAAATTTATAATAAATCATCCAATAAACTTCATTTAATTCATGATTATTATTCTAGTGAATCCACAAAGAGTAAATTTATAATTCTATCAGAAAAATTTCTGGTCTCTACGTCGACTAATCTCACGTCAGGGATTGCCAAAATTTTTAGAACTTCAATTACCTTTTCCCTTAAGACTCATTCCACAAATAGTGTCATCATTTTGTATTATAATAGTTCACTTTAAATCTTTTTTATATTCCATTCCATTTTTTCATAAAATTTTCCAATTATGATTATTCATCCAATCTCCATACTTTTTTCCATTAATCACTTTGGGATAAATTAGTTTTTTTTTTCTTTTTTTAAAATATAATGAGCCGCTATTTGCTTTTGTTAAAATATTATTACATTTACATTAAAATGAGTCTGATCGTAGGAGAAACCGATGTTCTAAGGATTATTAAATTGTGTATTAAGATTACGGAAATTTTTTAATTAAATAGTATTTCGTTGTTAAAAAAATAACTTTAAGGTATCTATTTTACGCATTGCTCTCTGGTATTAAAATAGGGCAGAAGTATTTTCTCATAAAATGATGAAAAAATATTGCAACTGTTTCTTGCGTAATTTTACAACAAAAAGTATAAAATTTTGAATATTCTTATAAATGGAAAAACAAGCATGTGCCTGCAGCTTATCACAACAACAACCATCGACTGTACTGCAAAGCAGACTTCTTTCCTGGAAGGCAACGAAAAGATGGCCCGAATTCTCGTTAAGCCCCCACACTACTGACTGAAAAAGACCCGGATGATAATGTTAAGTCTATGGGGGCGTTCTTTTCAAATATCTCGCTCAAATTTTAACATTTTGACGTGATTTTGTTTTATATAGGATTGCTGAGGACGATCTACACCTGGGCTTTTATTACTTCTTCAATTTTGGTCATAGATAAAAAAAAAAAAAAAAAAAAAAAAAAAAACTACATTTTACTTACCCATTATACATAGTATAGGGTAAGTCTTGCAATCGTTTTGAAAATCGAAACTTTTTTTTTTGACGAATTTACACATTTTAGATACTGGAGATTCCGAAAAACATATTTTTAGAAAAGAAATTTTGCCGTCCGTTCGTCTGTTTGTCTGTGTGTCTGTCTGTCTGTAACTGCTCTATCTCCCGAACAAATTGAACTTCAAATTTTGTATGTACTTATTATGTAAGGATGAGACGAAGCCTATTTAATATCAGTAACCTCGATTATCCGGATCTATTTTTTTCGGACTCTCGAAAAATTCGTTCTGATGAAAGGTATATAAAAATTTTCGAAAATTTTTATTTTAAGGAATGGGCGTAAAAAGAAATAAAATAACACAAATTTTGCATAAAAAACGAAGTCGATTGGATTATTAGTTGCCGAGATACGTGTTATCCTGTTTTCCAAGACCCAGTATTTCATTCAAATTTCAATTGACAGATATATTTTAATTGGAAATGAGACGCTTAATCCAACGCAGTAAATTTTTAGTTAATAGAATTATTATTTTTGGAGTTATAAGGATGTTTTTTTTTAGGCAATCCGGTACTACTTGAGTATTTTGTCGTTTTATATAATTTGTCGAAATTGGCTCATCAGCACTTCATTAATGAAGCATTATTATGCACATTAAAATTATTTAATTATGAGTTTAAATTTTATTTTGGAATTGCCATAGATAATTTACACGCGTTTTATTTTCATATTTTATATTATGATGGGTAAGTATTACGGTGGCCCCCCAACGACTGGTTTTTTTACAAAATTTTATTACAAAAATTCTACAACCAGGCTGGTTACTTTCGAAACCGGTTAGAACCGGTTTTGCAAGTGAACCTATCATAATATAAAAAATATATAACTAAAATCGAAAAAGTAGAAACTAGCACCGGTTGTAGATCATCCTTAGCTATCCTATATAAAAAAATTCATGAAAAAATATTAATATTTGAGCGAGATATTTGAAAAGAACACCCCCATAGACTTAACATTATCATTCGGCTTTTTTTTCTGCGACTAGAGTTGCGTCTTAAACACAAATAAAAACCTTGAGCGTCTGAAAAACACCGCGACGAAAACCTCAGACTTTCCGTGCAGTAGCCATTAGATGCCTTGGAAACTCTGTTCTGATGAAGGAGCTGAATCAGGAACACAAAGTAGGATGGTCACTCATCTCGCCATTTGCATTATGAGTAGCCGTGTTAGATTACAAAAAAGCCCTGTGAGCTCACCAATGCATGTCAAAACAATGACATTGACCTATTCATGTCGTAGTGAGTGAGAAACAGCAGCAGTTTGTTTCCGAAAGACCCATTAGTCCAAGAGCCAACCGCACAAAACCTTAAGTCATCGACCACAAGAAAAATCCTTTATTTTATAGACGAGTTGTAATAGAGGAATCTAATGATACATGTCTGATGGAAGTGAAGTTTTGCATAAGCCAAAAAAATATTACCACAATTGACTGGGTCGTAGGATTAGCATTGCGTTTGCCATACAATCAAAAGTATGAAAACATGGAAAATTGGGTGCAGGGAAACACAATGCCAAACTTACGAGTCAACAACTAGTGGTATCAATATTTTGCACCACTTCACTTCCAGAAGACATGGTTCATTAGATTCCTTTATTATTACTCTTTCATAAAATAAAGGATATTTTCATATGCTCAATGACATAGGGTTTTATGTGGTCGGCTCTTGGACTATGATGAGCGAGAAACAATAGGAGTTTGCTCCTGAAAGACTTTTCGTCCAGTTGCCTTCCATATTCAAGGTTTTGGATCGAAAGATAGTGGTAAACACGTTTACAAAGTTTCAAGCAATCCTTATCTTCAATTTATAAAAATACGAAAGTGACTAATTAAAAATCCTCCATTATCGTATACACAACATAATTAATCGATTAAATAATATTTTCTTTACATTATCATCTTGTTTTTATCATAAAAGACACTGTGTCTTTTAAGAAATTCATGTTTAACAATTCTATGTATGCATCAACCAGTTTTTAAAATTTCCCATGCAATATTTGCCATCTCTTAAAATCGTGTTTTATCAAATGAAAATCACAGTGAGTAAAGAAAAATCTTCCATAATCCTAACATACAACTTCATAACCGGTAAACGTTTTCTTTCTTTCCATGATCAATGTGTTTTTATCATAAATGACATGGCGTTTTTGAAGCGATTGAAAGAAACCTACGTTTAACAATTTTATGCATACACCAACTATTTCTGAAATTTTGCTATTCAATATAAGCAAGTTTTTAAAGTCATATTCTATCAAATAAAAATTTACTAAATTCTTCCATTAGTATGTACTAAATTCACTGAAATGAGAAGCTATATAATTTCAAAATCCATGTATTTTATCGAACGAAAACTGTAAAAAATAAAAATACATATTCTAAATAGAATTGAATAGAACATGAAATTTCTATTCACCCCTGACTCGAAGTAGTATTTCATAGCAGATTTTTTACTCTAACTAGATTTATGTCTCACATATCTTGAGAAATGTGAAATTTGAATCAGAAAGTATCCAATTTTTCATTTTTCATGCATAACTATACATTTCATTTTCCATATTATCGATGAAATAATGTTTGCTAAGTGGATATGTCTACTGTACTGGCTTCATAATATTAATAGGAATTTTATCGACCTAATTGGCAAGGAAATTTGTCAATTTTTTGTTGTTGTTTATTTGATCAATAGAAAACAATTTCATTTATAAATAATGCTCCGAACTGCAAGAAATTTAAAATTAACTATTTTATTAAAAGCAAAAGTTATAAGTACTGGTAAACACATACTACAATGGGAAGATTTTCGTTAAAGTATTATAAAAAGAAATATAATGACAACGCTTTTCGAAAAAATAAATATGTCTTCTTAAGTCAAAAAAACTATCTTCGTATTTTTGTTAAGATAAACTCTGTTTGAAATACGCTATTTTGAGCTTGCAAAATCCTAATAATATAATCTTAAATAATAGAAATAATATCTTAAATAAACTTAAATAAAATAAATCTTAAAAAATATTTTGCTTTTTAACATTTTATTCGATATTTTCTTTTCTGAAAATACTATATTTTCATATTTTGCTTGCTTTTATTTTATTTTTATTTATTTATTTTTGTCAATGCATTTTTAATCTATTGTATAGCTTTTATCGCGGGCTTTGAGCGCGGCGACCGAATCTGGAAGTTCCGTAACGGGAAAAAAAACCTAACACTCCGGCTAACGTCGTTACAGTTCGGCAGACTTCGGCCTTTCGGCTGACTTTTCATCTATTCAATAAAAGAAAAAAATTGTTTTCTTATCGGTCATCACGCTCGAAAAGTGTAACTTGAATTAATATCAAAGACAAAAAAATTGCATAAATAAAAAATAAAAAAATAACTATAATTGCATAAGTTGATAAAAAATGCTATGCAATAGCTTTACCGCGGCAGTTCCCGAGTGCCACACGTATTTATTTATTTATTTATTTTATTAATCAATTTCTTTTATTATTATTATTATTACTATTATCTCATAATATCTCGATTTATCATACATTCATTAAATTGTATGGTTAAATGAAATTTGTTAATATTCGATTAATGTCAGAAAGTATTTTATATATCCTGATGCATGATTATTTTAATTTTTAACCAACAGCAAAATTGTCGTTTTCGGTCTAGAGATATCTGAGACATATCTGAAATCTCGTGATGTCCGAATTGCATACTTTTTTTTTTTTTTTTTTGAACATGTTTAATGTGTAAAAATGGAATACTACTTTTGCCACAATGTGAAAAGTACTAAAAATTACAAAAAAATTAATAACTCATGAACAAATTGAGATTAAACTTTGAAACAAATGACATTTAAAAGTACTTTTTTTTTTTTTTTTTTTTTTTTGGATGGTGTAAAAATTGAAAATGTTCTGTGTTTACAAGTTTAAAAATGTGCAGTACCGAAAATTGTAAAACTGAAATTTCATTTAAAATTTGTTTAGGATGGCTCCAGGAATATTAATGTTTAATCCATTGCGTATATGGTACTCTGTTATTACGTAAGGCACGCTTTGCTCATCATAAAAATGATGATTACTTTTTTATTTAAAATTTATTTATATGTTTAAAATTTTAGTCTTTGATATATCATTTTTCAAAATGGTCGTTGTGATTTTTTAATTTTTTTTTTTTTTTTTTGCTTTGTTTTGATGTTGTTGTTCATCTTGAGCACAAAACGCATATACAAGGGGTCTTGTGATCCCATTTCCAACAAATTTCATACATTTTGAAATTTAAAAACAACGAGTTGGTGGTCCTAATAAACTTTTTTTAATTGTAATTTAACAAATTACAAAGACTATTTGGAAAATTATATTTTCAGAGAGTAAAATTTTGAAGACTTATAAATAAATTCTATATTTAAAATAAAAATAATAATAAACATCATTTTTATGATTATCCAAACGTGGCTTACGTAATAACAGAGCCTTATATTACGTACGCCGTGGATTAAAAATTAATATTTCTTTGCCAAGCACACACAAATTTTAAATGAAATTTTAGTTTTGCAATTTTCGATACTGCAAATTTCAATTTTTACACCGTTTTATAAAGAAAAAAAATGTACTTTTAAATGCAATTTGTTTGAAAGCCGTATCTTAATTTGTTTTTAATTTATTAATTTTTTTGCAGATTTTTATATATTTTTTTGCATTGTGGCAACAGAAGTATTTCATTTCTGGACATTAATTCAGCATTTTAGCATAAAAAAATAGAAATATTTAAATTAATTGAAAAAAAAACTCAAAATTTTTATTTTTCCAAATTGCTGGATCAAAATTAAAGCAAAATAATCATAAATGACTTGTATCTTGTTTGAAGCTTTTAACTTTAACCGTTCTTGAGTTACAGCAATTTAAATCCGAGAAATTTTGAAAAACCCATCATGAAGAAAAATACATTTTCACAAGAAGTCTTTTCCATGACAACCATTGCTTAAAAGCCAGATTTTAAAAACAAAATAATAATGATAATAATAATATTTCTTTTTTTAATTAAGATAGAAACATGAATTAAGCATGAAAAAAGTAATAAAATAAAAATATTAATGAAATGATTTTTTTTTAATTTTAAGATTTTTGTGTCCCGGACCCCTTTAAAGAATCATAAAAAGGAAATATTTCACTTCCTAAACCTATTTTATTTTCGCAATCTTTTCCGGATATAAAAGTTTAGTTTCACGTTCACTAATTTCGACACCAACTACGTGAAATCTGAAATGTAAGAAGTTTATAATATTTTTTTTTTTTTTTTTTTGTATTCTTTGACAAAAGCTGTGTTTGTAGCTGAAAATACTACGAATTAAAGTAATTCGATATTTATTTATTTATTTATTTATTTATTTATTTATTTATTTATATTTTTGTCATCTCCTAAATATTTTGCACGTAGTGTAATTTTAATTTTTTTTTTTTTTTTTTTTTTTTTTTTTTTAATATTTTATCGCAATTTCTTTTCTTTTATCAATCAAAAATATTTGGAACAGACATCAATATGAAGCCGGATGTTCATTCAAAAGTTCAACAGTAAAAAGATGCTTTAACGAAATTTTCAATAGATTGATATCGCATTATGCGAAATTTATTGTCACGTAACATGTAACTTTGTGTATTTTTGATGGAAAAATTGATTATGCTTCTGGCGCAAGACCTGTTGGGGATTTGCACGAAAAATTAATCAGCCCCATTTTTTATCGGGATGTAACTGAATCTAAAGCTTTGATAAATTTCGCGCAATAGCTCTTGAAACTAATCCCCAACAAAATTTGTGCCACATACAGTCAGACTCACAGATTCTTAAACTCGCAGAAAGACATTTTCTAAAAACAATCAGATTGTATAATATGAACTTTAAATTTTTCGGATTTACTTAAAAAGTGATTAAAATAATCAACTATAGATGTTACTAGTTAATTTTCTTTAGAAACATCTTAGTGCTTTCAAGCTTTTAATCAGGCTCTTCCTCAGTGAATGTTTTCTTTATTTATACAAATACATGATTCCGTTTTGAAAATGAACGAGACTCGTGAATTAGTAGTGTTTTAGGTGAACGGTAAAAAGAAATATTTAATTGTTGTGCCATAAATTTTAATACCTCATTTTCTCAAAACGGAATCATGTATTTGTATAAATAAAGAAAACATTCCCTGAGGAAGAGTCTGATTAAAGGCTTGAAAGTACTAAGATGCTTTTAAATAATAATTAACTATATTTAATTATTTTAATCGCCTTTTAAGTAAATCTGAACATTTTAAAGTTTACATTATATATTTTGTGTTAAAAGCAAGGGGAAAATTTCGCTCCGTCATATATTTTTATATTTATTTACAATCAAATTGTTTTCAGGAATTTCTAAAACGTACAAGTCCATCAAAAACCAAGTCTAATTTTTTCACGAATCTAACACTTTCTTCTTCCAAAGTTAGAAAAAAGTGCAAAAAATGCTTATTTAACATGATATAAAATATATATATATATGAAGATAAGCCTTGCATGTATTCACCAATACTTAATTTTCCTTTGGTAACATTGGTAAATGTGAAGAATTATAAAAATTTAACTTTAGGGCCAGAATTTGGTCAGAATTCCTTTTAGGTCAGAATTGTTTTTCAATTTTTAGAAAAAATTACTTTTCCGTTAATAACATTAACACTTGCTATCGAAATAGATCAATTACAATTTAATAAATATCTTATTTTTTTTTTCAAGTTAAGGAATGTTGTTGTTTTGCGTATTTTTCAATTAATATCCAATTATTCAATTAATATCCAGTAGGCTGATTTTTTGAGATGGTTAGAAAATATTGTATTACTATAAGATTTAACATATATTACAACTTTCTATTACTTTTTACTATTACGCTTTATTACATATGATACTTTCAGGAAAGTAACTTTTATTTTAAATTTAAAGAGTGAAATATGTGTTTAAAATAAAAGAATGGCGAACGGAGAAAAGAGAACTATGCAAATAATGATAATTATTATTATTACTTAATTCCTAAACGGAGATGAAGTCATATAGTAAATGCATGGAAATATACTAACATTACTATGTGTAAATAGTAGCAAAAATTAAAACAAATCAATACTCCATTAAAAAACATGTATTATTAAAAGTACACCAGACCCGAAAAAGTACAGTAGAACCCCGCTAATTCGGACCCCGTTAATCCGGATCTCCGGATAATCCGGAACGGTTTGGTCATTTTTTTTTAAAGTTTGAGAAGCGATTGGCTAATTTCCATAACATTAACACGTTTCATCTTTGTATTCTGAATTTAAAAAACAATCTGAAATGTTTTCAGAAGAATTAAACAAAGTAAACATTTTTACTGACTAAATATTCAATGCGTTTAACATGCATGTGATTTTTGTAAGTATGTTTTATTTCATTTCATTTTTTTCTAATTCTCCGGATAATCTGGATTTTCGATAATCCTGATTTGGTCTGGTCCCAATTAATCCGAATTATCGGGGTTTTACTGTAAAATAATGTATAGGTCGAAAGGAACAAATAAGTGAAAAAATTTGGATTTGGCCGTCAAAGGATTAACTGGAAACACCAAACAAAAAAGCGCTTTTAAAAGATAATTAATAAAATTAACAAGTGTAATTTTATGTGAGTGAATTGTTTTCAAACGTTCTGATTCATTTCACTAGCATATAAAAATAAATAATAATAAAATAATTTTAATACTGGTACATTCAGAAAAGAAAATAATGATATAACTTACATATTAAAAAAAGGCTTTTTTAAGTCAAGCAATAAACACCTCCGAAGAGAAATTACATGACGTGTAAACTTAATTTCCATGTAATACATCGACAAGTGACGCGTTTTTTTTTTTTTTTTTTTTTTTATGTTAGTTTCATTCCCAACAAAAAAAGTTCTACATGCAAAAATATTTTTGAAAGGCATATTATTTTTTATGCTTGACGGGCTGTGAATGTTTTTATCCTATTTTGGTTTGTTGTTACTGAAAGTTATTTTTTTTTTTTGAAAAAAAAAAAAAAAAAAAAAAAAAAGAATCTTTCAGATACGTGACATGTAAAACAGTTGAAAGAATTAATAATTTTTTTTACAATTTGCAAGCTTAACGTAACTTTCAAATGAAAAGAGTTTCCAAAACTTTTCGAGCAAGACTTTAATTGTCATGCTATTAAAGCAAAAATAATTACTGATATATTTTTAAAACTTAATGTAACTTTGGAAATAAAATAATTCTTTTACATTTTACGAGAAAGAAATTTTATTTTTCTATGTTCTATAACAATCAGGTGTGATTTTTTTTAATAATAATATTTCTTTCAAAACTTTATATATAAATTATACTTTTATATTACGAGAAATGATTTTTACATTTCTTCTAAGAAGTTTTGCAATACTTAAAAATTTGCAAATTGTAACACGGTATGATGCATAGAAACCGAAGCTTTCGCAACTACAAGTTATTACTTTCTTCTATTTTTACAAGATGAAAACAGTAGATTCGTGAAAAAAATTCCATTTCCGATTTTCGACGGATATATACATTTTAGAGGGACGTCAAGAAGATTTGATGATTTTTAGATAATGTCTGTGTCACTCCGTTTGCGAGTCTCTCTGTATGTGACAAAAATTTTAAAGGGCGCTCTATCTCATACCTAGATAAAAAAATTATGCTGATTTTTTTTATCTATATCACCCAGCAGCTGGCGCCACACTTCTCGATTTTTCACAATATCAGTAACAGATCTATGTCAAGAATTAACACACGGATTTTCAAACTTCAGATTCAGTCTTCTTCTGAATATTACGTCTTGGTATAAATCGCTCAACATGTAGCGCAGCTATGCTACATATTTACGACTGAAGTAATATTTTTATCTCAAGAATTAATGTACAAATTTTCATCTATGTTCAGATGACACAAGTTGCTGCTGATACTAGGCTTTTATATCAATTGCCCAATAACTAACACTTCTATACTTAGTCCAAGAGCCGACAAAACCCAAAGTCAACGAGCACAAAAAAATTCCTTTATTTTATGGAAGAGTAATAATAGAGGAGTCTAATGACCCATGTCTGCCGGAAGCGAAGTGGTGCATAAGCCAAAAATTAATACCACTAGCGGTTGACTCGTAGGCTTAGCATTATGTTTTCCTGCACCCGGTTTTCCATGTTTTAATACTTTTGCTTTTACGACAAACACAATGCAAAGCCTTCGAGTGAACCATTAGTGGTATCAATTTTTAGCGTATGCACCACTTCACTTCCAGCAGACATGGATCATTACATTCCTCTATTACTACTCTTCCATAAAATAAAAATATTTTTGTTGTGCTCGATGACTTTGGGTTTTGTGCGCCGGCTCTTGGACTAACTGGACTCTATGTCAAAAACTAATGAATTTATATTTATAATACCTCAGATTCAATTAGATTTTAAAATAAGTTGTGACTGATTAAGTTTTGTTGTAAACCATTATTAGGTACATTACTGTGCTGCATTTTGCGTTATTTGCACAATTTTATCCATAGTCATATCTCAAGAACTAATGCACAGAATTTCCTATTTTTTTAATTCTCATGATTAGCATGGATTACCATTTATTTTTGTCACTGTGATAGCAAATTTAGAATTATTAACATTTATGTCATAGAAGAATGTTTTGGGATTGGCACATTTTAGCTTTCTTTAACTTCTTGCATTCTTCCATCTTTATAAAAAAAGGGTATGACTCCGGAAAAATTTCGACTTCTGCTTTTCGACGGATTTAAAGGTTTTAGAAAGACATGAACACGATTCGATGTTATCAATAAATGTCTAACTTTCACTCAATGTGTCTATTTGTATGTAATCTATATGTAACCAAAATTTTGTTAATGGGATATTTTATGTATGGCTACTTATATATAACTACTTTGTTACCCTTTTCTCTAATTATATCAGGAATAAATTTCTTATTTAACTTATTTTTAAAAATGTTTTCATTCTTGACTATTATTGAACTTGTGAGTATTTATAAAAAATAAAAAACATAAAATGTGCATACACTCTCAACGTACGTTTGACAATGCTTTCATGGATACACAGATGTTAGATTAAAACTCATCATAAGCATTTTGAAAAATGTTTTAAATTTTGAGAAATTGTAACGCATCCAACTACATCAATAACTACTTAAAGAGTATTTTCTTTCCACACATAAAACATTTCTTTTGTTCTTAAAATTTTTCTTTTAGGAAGGAAAAAAATACTCAGTTGAATGGAAACCGAACTCCAAAAGTTTATAGAAAAATTTGATCTGTGTACTTCTAGATCTATAAAACTAAGTGATAAGTCACGATTCTACAAAAACGAACACTGTAATCGAACAACAATGAAATTTCACATCTCCTTGAAAAAAATAATTACGTATATTGAGGATGTGTAAAATAATATTAGAATCACGTATTTTCATTAGCTTGCTTTTAATTAAAATCATTTTACATAAATTTGAAAAATTGCGTAGAAGATGAATGCTTTGCATTATACAATATATCTCAGCATTATTGGTAAGCAGAAAAAGATGTTGTAGCAAAACAAACATATTTATTTTATATTATTGAAAATGCTACTTTACAATATTATAGCAAACATTATTTGATATCATACCATGCTGTGAAAATTAAAATGTATATGGCTGAAAATTATTTCTTAAAATAAAAAAAATCGCTTAGCTGAATAATAAATTTCAAGCAAATTCCATATCAAATAGCATTCTTTTTTTTTTCTCTATTCCTTTCGATATATGTAGAACTCATCGAATTTTACAGAACAAAAAATGAATATTTTGCGATATTTAGAAAAGAATATATGTGTGATCAAAATAAAATAGATTTTATAATGTCCGGGGTTATTTTTTAGCCTATGAACCGAAGTTGAAGGATTTCATTGAGATTGTAAGTTATAATTCTATTAGTTCGGTATGGTTTATATTATTCGTTATTTTGTAATAATTTGATCGATATATAGCATGATTTATATCAATATATTAGTCAAATATCACTATATAAAAATACTTGTGTTAATATTAAGAAATCACAAAACCTGCAAACATTCAATGTACATCTCTGTAGTTAAGAAGCACATAGCAAAGATAAATAGAGTGTTTTAAAATATTATTTCAACATGATGCCTAAAATTTGGGAGAAGTAACCCAAATGCAGCTGGTAAAATATCAATAATTATTTAGAAATTATGCATAAAAATTTCTGTTGTTTTGATAATCCTTCTTTTTTTGCTTGAAGTTTCATTTGAATGAAAATCGATTTCAAAAATTTATAGAAAATTTGATCTATGTTCTTCTAGATCTATAAAGCTAAGTCACCCAACAGGTGGTGCCACACTTCTCGATTTTTCCCGATTTTCGCAATAACCCTATGTCAAGCATTAACGCATAGACTTTCATCGAATTTCAGTCATCTATGTTCAGATTCAGATAGACGTTGACACACGTTGCTGCTGATATTAGGATTTTGTATCTATTGCCCAATAAGTAACACTTCTATACTGGACTCTATCTCAAAAACTAATGAATTTATTTTCATAATACCTCAGTTTAAAATAGATTCAATTAGAAAATTTGATATGTGTTCTGCTAGATCTATAAAGCTAAGTCACAATTCCACAAAAACTGACACTATAATCGAATAACAATAAAATGTCACATCTGCTTGAAAAAAATATATAGGCATATTACGAATGAGGAATTTTCACGTTTTATGATTTTATTTTCATACAATAGAAAATTAAAAGACAAAAAGAACTGTATAAATGTTTTAGTTTTTTTTTCTTTGGAGTTGTAATTATTGATTATCGCACTATGTATTGTGTCATGAAAACAATGGTTTTTTCTACGCCGATCTTGTGACGTCATCGTTCATGACAAAAAACCCGCGATTTGTTGTTGACACTGTAAATACTGTGCTTGACTTACCGATTATCATTTCTTTTATACTTTCAACTTCAACTTCAACTTATAATATTTATGTCCACCACTGTACAAAGGAATACTTTTGAGTGACTTTGTAAATGAATAGAAAAATATTCTTTGCACTAAAAATTGTCTTTGAACTACAGATTCTGCAGAATGTATATTTTAGTATATACTTTATGCATGCATATCAGTTTTATTATGTTCGAAGTAGTGTAACACCAATAAAATGCGCTTGAAACATTTTTTTTTCATTGACTGTAATGTAACGGAATATTTTTGATTTCCTCTGTAATTGAACTATTCACCCGATTGTCATAAAATTTGAAATGACTCGAAAAAATAATAAAATGATTGCATATTTTAAATTTCAAATGATAGGGTTTCATAGTTTTTGCGTTGTTATATGTGGGCAAACGGACGGACTAAACTACAAATATAGGTGATACGTATTTACATAATTACGAACGTGCCTAAAACTGACTCTTTGGTAGACATAATAACGAGAAGTGAACACGGGAGATAATTTCCTGCATCTGTTCACGATGATATCACATACATGAATAGAAAGAACTGATTCTTTTTTTAAATTTTTTGGCTAAAAGATTTCTATTAAACTACATGCAGAGGAATTTTATCAAGACTGATTTTTAAAAATGTTTGGAAACTTAGATACACAAACAATCAGTAGGTATGGAAAATTCTTATTCCAGCATCATACAACATCAATAAACTTAAATAATTGTCATTAAAGTATTCTAATATTATAAAACTTGCATTCAAATTCAGAAATCATAACGATAAATTAAATTTTCGTAGCTTTTCCGTCTTTATTTATATTTGAATAACATAAATTTATTCTGAACATACATATTTAATACGGGCATTTATTAAACTCCAGGAACATTTTCGGATTTAGATATCTTTTGTTAACTCGCAGTTGTTTAATTCTCTATCGTGCTGAATTTTCACATAAATCTTATATGAGTTTATCACCCATATTTCCAGAAATATTTTTCAAAATACTCGCTTGCGCGATAATCCCATCTTTTTAGGTTTGCCGCATATATATTCGGAGAATTTTTAGAAGTTAACAATTTGTTTCAAGTTTTAAATCATTGCATATTATTATAAAATGAAATAATTTCGTATTCTATATGTAGAGCGTTTTCGAAAATGTTCAATTATCATTACATTGCAACATAAAGTATTTTAGGAATTAATTCAACATTTGAGCTGAAGTTTAGCTGTATTTTCATATGACAGTTAATGGTAATAAATCGGTTCGTGAACGAAACAATTTATGTGACAAAGTGAAATATATTTTGAAAGACCTTTTTTTATCGAACGATAAAGTGTAAGTTTCGCATAAACTGATTTTTATACTTCAAATTTCGAAATTCCATGTCAACTAGCCGTTCATTACACAATAATATAAACGAAATACAGTTTTCACAATCAGAAAAAAAAGCTACTATTTATTGCAGCCACTCGGTGTAAAGAAATTTCAGAAAATTTAAATATATTTTGATAAACGCTCCCCGAAACCAGATTGTTTAAATACTGATTTTTAAACACAGAGAAAAAAAATTGTACATATTTCTTTGTACATTATATGGCCAAAGGGGAACCGGTGAGTTGCGATTTTAAACTATTTGTTAAATATCTAGAAAAAAAGCATTCTGAAAATCTGAAATTATTCTGAAAATCCAGTTGTCTAAACAGAATAGAACAAGTCATATTTCCGCAAAAAAATTTTCCGGAAATTTCACAGAAGACTGACAACAAATTGAAAAAGAACTATTATCTTTTGGATAACCCTGTCAAAACTAATATTGTAAAACTAACAAAGTGAACCGCAGATTATTATTAAATGGGTTATTGTAATAAATTATTATCATTTTTATGATAAAGGCATGTATACTGATAGAGAAATTAAGGTTAAAAAATAATCCCATATTTTGAGAAGGTTTTTGCTTATATTTTGCAGACTTCTTAATATAAGGAAGATGTTCTTTTGATAAAATATGACTAACAACATTATACAAAATATATTGTAATAAAAATTAAAAAATAATAAAAATTTTATGAAAAATGAGCAGGATTACTAAATAACGTTTAACTGCGCATGCGTGAACGCAATCAAAATATAATTTGCAAGATAACTGTATCGAGTAAGTTTAGTGAAAGTCTGAAAAACCTAGCTTGAAAATTCTGAAAATTATCATCGATAGTACAGCTCAAAATCCGTTATTCCCAAAATTAAACAAAAAAGATGAGGGGGTTATTCATATATCCATTGATTAGCCTCAATATAGCATGCACAATATTGCACGTACTACTAAGTGTGGATGCAATTCCGTCATACTTTTTGCTTTATTTTGAGAATAACGGATTTTGAGCTTATTCTGTCGATGATCATTTTCAAAATTTTCAAGCTATGCTTTTAGACATTTACAAAAGTTGCTCTATACATTCAGATAACACATTATGCAAATTACATTTTGATTGTGGTCACGCAGTGAAACATTTAGAAAACTTGCACATTTCCCTACAATTTTTTATTCTAATTACAGGGTATTATGTACATAATTATTTGTCATATTTTCTGAAAAGAATAATTTTTATATAAAGTACTCTGCAAATTATTAGCAACTTGGAAAAAAATTGAGACTGTTTTTATAAAAACCTTAATTTTTTTGCTTTTCTATATGCTAATCTTAAAAAAAAATGCGCACATTGTATTACAGTAAGCCACTTAATCGTAATCTGCAATTTGATCTCTTTTGCTTTATTAGTTTTGTCAGGGTTATCCAAAAGATCTTCGTCCATTTTAATTCGTTGACGTTTTCTTAAAGGATTTTGGGGGAAAAATCATCGTGGAAACATGTGAACTGTACTATTGTGTTTACACACTTGGGGTTTCAGAATAATGACGCATGTAGTTTTCTAAATATTTAACGGAACGTCTAAAATCGAAAATGGAAGGTCACCTTTGGGCATATAGTGTATCGCGCTTTTGTCGTGCTCACTTTCCTTTTATCCTTTACTCACGACCGAATGCCTTAGACTCTTAATAGAAAAGGGGAAAAAAATAAGCTAAATTGAAACCGGACAAATTTAACGGAAAAATTAAAGAAATTAAAGATATTGAAAGACGCTTAGCGGGTAGGTGGGGCTCTGCAGCTAACGACTTTCCCTGCCTTCATCCCGCACATATATGTCTTGGACGGCGGTTGGGAGTGGGTGGGTGGGTCAACCGGCGGCAAATTTCTGTGAGCGGCCAATTTTCGTCGGCGACCCCTACCTACGACCCGACCCTAACAGCCCTAGTCTCTTGTGCGAAGCGCTATTGCCGACAGGCGACCACGGATAGCGCCAAAATCCTTTACTGACGACCCGGATGCTTTGGACTCTTAATAGAAAATGAAAAAAAATTAAGGGAAATTAAAACCGGAAAAATTTAACAGAAAAATTAGACAAATTAAAGATATTGAATGACGGTTACCGGGTGGGTGGGGCGATTTTCTCTGCCTTCATCCCGAACATATATGTCTCGGACGGCGTTTGGGGGTAGGTGTGTCATATTTATGAACCGATTTGCATGTGATTGACATGTTTTGTCTTGCGATTTGCATGCGTACGGGACATACCAAGGTATCGACCGTGTGTGTTAGCCAGGTTCGTCTACCATATTGTTAAAAAATGGTGGCCATTTAAAAAGAAAAATATTAATTCAAAAATACGTTTAGAAAACAAATATAAAAAAAGATTTTCCTTTTAAATGTTTGCCCGAGTAACAAAAATTTCAGAGCATTTTTTTTTTTTTTTTATTACAATTGTAGGGTGAAACAATCTGATTTCTGTAAAGAAACAACAATGGTATAGTATAACCGATTTTGATGTGACAGAGAATGTGTAACATATCAAGTTTTCAGCCCAGTTCAATGGCTAGTTTTCATATCCCTTCAACCTCCATTTCGTTTCAATATGATGAGAACTTCAAGATATTACCGAATTTGACGGCAAAACCAGATGTGTAAAACGAGGCCAACTTGGTTAAAGACAACTACACTGTCAAAAATATTATCCTAATTTGAACCAAAATTTGGTGCTCAATAGCTGCCACTGTAAGATGGTGAAATTTTGAACCAACATTTGGAGCTCTTGTTGAAGCACAGTTCCAATAGTTGGACCTATATTGGAAGAGGAAGATCCAAATGTTGGTCGAAGATTTCGCCATCTTATGATGGCAGCTACTCAGCACCACAATTTGGGACAAACTAGAATGAAAACTTTTACAGTGAGGTTTGTGAATGTCTCGTTCAATGTCAGTATTGATGAATACTGGGATTGACTCTTCTATAATAGGATTTCACTCATTTTAGATTTGTGTGTTATAAATTAAGCTGCATTTTGAAAGCTACTTTGCCTCCTGCAACTGACGGGAAAGATTTATTCTAAAATAATTTCTTAAACTTTACGTCTTAAATATGAAATTTAAGTTAAAATTTAAAGGATGAAGGTCCGCAAAGCAGGAGTTTGTAACAAAACTTTTACACAAAGGAAAGTTAATATATTTGCATAAAAAATGTAATATTTTTAAACTGAATATTTGTAGATTCATATTTATTAAATATTTTTACTGGATAGACTGGTAATAGCACATATAGAGTGCACTTACCGGGTGCCCCAAAAATGTCTGATGGATTTTAAAATTCAATAACTTGCAAACGGTGACAGCTATTTAAAAAAATTTTGCAGGAGAGTTATGTGTAATGACAGGAGTTTTTTTAACCTTAATTTTTGATTTTTGTTCAAATTTGAAACAATAAATAGCGCTGACGGCATTGAAAGCCAGGTCGACACCGAAACTGACCTCATTCAGCACTGATCATCTGGCCTTCAATCGCCGTCAGCGCCATCTATTGTTTGAAATTCGAACTAAAATAAAAAATTACGGTAAAAAAAACTCCTGACATTATACATAAATCTCCTGCAAAATTTTTTTAAATAGCTGTCACCGTTTGCATGTTATTAAATTTTTAAATCCATCAGTCATTTTTGGGACATCCGGTATGTGTGCTTTCACATATGTATAGTATGCAGACCTGTGTTTTGCTCTATATCTTCTCAATTTCCCCCTTTATAGTTGACTTTAAAACATTTATCACTGGGCATAAACGAAATTAGGAATGTAATAATCATATTTTTATTATACTTTAATAATGAAAAAAAAACAATATATAAAGCATGTATAAAGAAAGCTTACATAATGATAATGCGTAAAAATATATAAGAATAGAAGAATCGTAAAAATAATAAAAATAACATTCGAAAATAATTTATATATCAGGCACAGATAATGGTGTGTAGGATTTTTTGTCATTTTTTTTTTTTTTTTTTTTTTTTTTGAAGTAAACTATAAATTTGATGAAAAATGATTGTTATCTTTTTTCTGTAATGTAAAGATTTAAAATGAACTTAAATAGTGTATTGGTAATTATAGTTCAAAATAATATTCGTTGCCAATTTATGATTATTTTATTTATTTTATTTTTTATTGCAATCAATTATTTTGGAATTCATTTTAATAATTCATTTTAATTTTTTTTTTCATCTGATAGTATTTTCTTGATTTTTTTTTTTTTCATCTGCCAAATTTAGAAATGTTCTTTCACTATTAACCCATTCTGGTTCATCTTCATTTTTAAGAAAAAATTAAATTTACGTTAATAATATTAACACTAGCTATCCAAATAAATTAATTAGTTCAACGAATATTTGACTCCTTTTAAGATAACTAATGTTTTTTTTTCAGTACTATTCAATTAAAATTTATATGACAATAGGCTAAGGAAGAATTTTTGGAGATGTTTAGGAAATATTGTATTACAGTAAAATTTAACTTATGTTACAACTTTATTTATTTATTTATTTATTTTTTGCGCTTTATTACACATTATTTTAGCAGAAAAGTAACTTTTAATTTCAATTTTAAGAGTAAAATATACATTCAAAATAAAAGAATCGCAAAACGCGCAAAGAGAATGAAGCGAATAATAATAATTATTACTATTATTATTACAAAATGCCGAAACATAACTGAAGTCATATACTAAATGTATACACATGTACTAACATTACTACTTATAAATAGTTTCAAAAGTATTTCTTAAAATAAAATATTACTCTATTAAAAGACTTAAACTACGAATAGTAGACCAAACCCGAAAGAGTTAAAATTAAATATTTTAAATTAAAGACATTAATGCTTAGTTAATAAATAAGCGTTAATTAAAAAAAATCCCATTAATATTGTTGACTTCTACACTAAAAACGAGAAATATGTAATTTTTTAATAAATTTTATACTACGTTATTAGAACATATTTAAATATTTCAACTGATAAATCAAAATTTGAATCAAATGTTGGTGCGTGTATTTTTATTTTATAGATTACTGAATATTACATATTATCCAATACAAATGTACAACGATAAACTAATTATGATTACCATTTTGGTATGTTTCACGAATCGAAAATAATTCAAGGAAAATTCCCCCATATGGTTAAAACTGAAATAATTTCCGAATATTTATATTATGAAAAACATTTTATAGACCACTGGATTTAATTTAATTACGATATTACATTATTGAATTTTATCGAGTTATGCTAAAATTAAAATCATATAAAAGTTTATCAAAATAATTTAAAAGCATATTATACCTCATTGGGGTTATTATTATAAGCAATTCAAATTCAAATTCGAATGGTTAAATTTACAATAAATTTACAAAATATTAAGTTCTAATAACTGAAATTCGAAATATTTACCGTTATAAATGCAAAGCTCTACATGAGGTCAAACTTAATACATAAAGTTGTCATCAAGGTAAGTTGTCATATGTTAAAGATGTTAAAGTTAGTAATTTTAATGACCAATATTATACATAGTGATTTATCATTTTCGAATTACCGAAATATTTGATGCTTGATGCTTATGTTATAATATTCCACATGCAAAATAAAAAATGAGTACTTTCTGATATCTTTCGAAAATTCGGATTGAAATTCAGTCAATTGAATTTGAGAACCGAATAATTGTTCATGGCAGTTTCAAAGATTGGCCTCCATGTTTGCCTGATCTGACTCCATTGAAGTTTTTCGTTTGGTGATACATGAAAAAATAAGTGAATTCAACCCCTCCTCAAACATTGCATGTCCTTAAACTATGCAATACGGATACTTGTAAAAAAATGCCACCCTCTATGCTCCAACATGTAAAACGAAAAATTCGAACAAGGATCCTAATGCGCATTACAGCTGACGCTGAAAATTTTGAACGTCTAAATAACGATATATTGTTATAACTAGTTGTTTGTTCTTTTTTAAAATCATTTTATGAAGTCATAATGTAATAGGAATTTGCAAAAAAAACAGATGCGCATTTTAACGATTCTATTCTTCGCATTAATGTGCTCAAGGTGTATTTTAATGCTAAATTGATGATGCTCTACAACATTATAAATCAATTTTTCCCTTATCTCATTCCGTTTTTGAGAATGAATGCTCCGTCATTAGTCTCACAACACGTAGCGTCATAGGCAGTTTCATTCAGTAGCGCTTATCTACTTTATTATACTTAGAAACCATTTTTTTAAATATAATAGCAGATGTTCCGAAGTTAAAATCGCGGCAAAAGATTTTACTGGTTATACTGCATATTTTCTTCTATTGACAATTTTGAATTTGCCTTCATTTGTTAAAACAAAACAAAATGTCTGCTACTATTAGAATGGAATAGTCTCTATCAGTGTGATGTCACAGGCATCTCAATTCCGTATATCAACTGCAAAATGAATGCAAACAAACTCATACAGTTCAAAGTCTACTAGAGATGTACTATTCCATCAAACCATTTGTAATATTAAACCCTAATATTGTTCAAAATAAGACAAGCAAGTAGAACCAAAATTGAATTTATTGCAAAGTTTTCAGAAAAACTTTACAGGAATTAAATTTATTGAAAAGTTTTCAAATCAAGGTTGCAAGTGTTTGGGCTTAATTAGGAATTTTTTAAACTGTTTCATGGTCGCAATTTTAGCTTCATTACGATCTAACACATTTTCTGTCTAACTTTCTCTGAACTCTGTTGTTTGTATAGAACCAATTTGTGGATGAGTTGTCTGTGACGTCATCAATGATAGGGTCTATAAAAAAGTAACTTTTAAAATTAAATAAAAAAACTCGCTTTAGAATCTATGTATATATCTCTCTTAAGTAGCGCAAAAAAAGGGCTTGCTACTTGATAACAACCAAAGCGGCGATTCTTAGCAGTTAATTTACGGACCAGATCTATTCAGTAAATCAAAATCCGGACGCAAACTCTTTTTTAACAAAAAACATTTGAGTGATTTATGAATAACAGTTGTGATTGGTTTGTATTACGGTGACGCGAGGAATTCAACGAATTAACTTTTGGAAGAAGGTTTATTATTTAGATACAACCAAAAACTTTTTTGTTTACAATTCGTTACATAGGTCTTCTTATAGCGTCTTCTTATAGTTTTATGTAATTTTTATGCCATGCTTTTTAATACTACAGGCGAAATGAAAGTATAATCGTGGAAATATTGAAGAAATTTGGCAATTTTGTCATACTCCATATGGAAAGTAAAGGAACTTAAATCTAGTAATAAATACACCAGATGTTGGTCGATGAAAATGTTCAACTCCCAAATCTTTTAGATGTACATGATTTATTAAAAGAACATTTAAGCAAAGATTCATCAGAATATAAAAATTATAATGTATTTTTATTTACATTTACAACAAAAATATTTTTATTTTTATTTACAATTACATTTTTTTTCCATTACTTTTTACACATTGCAAACATTTAAGTAAATATCGCATTTACTTGACATTACGACACACTACTTACGACACAATACTTGACACATGATACAGGTGTTGTTACGTCAGGAAGGGATTTTTATTTAAACATTTTATTTGTATCTTTATTCATGTTTTACTTTGTTATTTAAAATAAAAATATGTAAGTTTGTATAATTTGAAATAATTCGTCCTCGGAATAATCAGTTTGTACCTTACATTTTAAATTAAATAAATGAAATGCGAAAAAATACGATGCGAACATTATTTGGCGATTTATCCCCTAAGTCCAGCTAAGATAAATACACCGAATTCTTGATTTCTCCCCGAGAATTTTCCGATTTAGCATAGGACTGAACAATTTAATTACATTATAAATAAAAGTAACTTCATAAGATTCTTAACATTAAACTTAAGAGCGACCAAACAGGTCGCCAAGGGCGTCCATTTAATAAATAAATAAATAAAATTCAGTAAAAACCGTGAAAAAAATCTGTCTATACAAGTATCCTGTCTTAAGTGGTAAAGTGTGCTGATACATGCAAAATTAATATTATAATAGAATGCATTTACACGTCCTACTTTTTTTAATGTGATTTAATTTAAGAAGAATTCACTGTAAAGCATTTTCCAAAATCTGTAATATGTAGAAAATGGACTAACTATTTTAATGACAAGTAAAACCTTTGCATACAATTAGAAATTGTGAAAAAAATCACAGCCTAGGTCGCTTATTTAAAAATGAAGATTATAAATGTAACAAATAACGGCTAAGATAAGAATTTTTGGTTGGAGCTCTTCATACAAAACAGTTTTTAGCCTGTCGATGTAAAAAAAAAAAAAAAAATTTTTTTGATATTTAGTAAGTCGGGACGGGGTCGAGTTGAGGTTTTAACTTTTTCCCAGGTTGGACAAAACTTTGTGTTCCTCTGGGTCGGTCTGAGTCCGAATATTTCCGCCAGTACAGACACAATTAATGCAGACCTCCAGCATATTTTGAAAGCAAGTTTAATATAAAATCTATATTTTGCTATTTTATGTTCAAAGGAGAGAAACTATCTAAAATCGATTCTTAATAAAGGAGAATTTGTTGATAATTCTTATATCAAATATCGCGCATTTAAACTGCGTCAATAACTCTTCGCTTAGGGCCTAGTTAAATGATGTAAAGCACAAATCCTGAATTTTAATACCTGCGTGAGATTTGTCGATATCGAGATGAATTTTTTTGTGTTCAAGTCAAGAATGTATAAAAAACGTTTTCCTAATTGGAATTTTTACCATTTGGGGAAGAGGGGGGGGGGTATTGAAATTTAATTTACACAATTTTTCAAATAGTTTATCCATAGTTTATCACAAGTCATCAAAATTTTCATATTTTTTTAAGGAACTTTGGAATTGATTCCTTTTTTACAAAAATAGTGTTATAGACAACCTTTTGAAATTGTCTTACTCTATTTATTTATTTATTTATTTTTGGCTAATTAGTTAAAATATTTTTTAATAAGAAATAAGAGAAAAATAAACAGAAAAAATGCAATTTAAAAGGTATTTTTTGTTTTCATTATTTCATGGCGCCAGTGGGATTCGAAACCACAATCTGCTTTCGCAGGCGCTTACCGGTGTGGTGCTCTCACCACGCGGCCACATAGCTCCCCGCACAGTGGAGTGTCTGCGTTTTTCGTTTCTGTTTCCATACGTTTCGTTATTTTCAGGAAATATGGTGGAGTTTTCTGATTTTTAGCGGAGAATGCCCTTTTGTTGTGAAAAGGTACTTCAGAAAATTCAGGAAAAACATATTCGTGAATTTATAAATTGAACAAGAAATTTAGTATGAATAAAAAACTTAAAGCCATTCGTAAAGTCGTATTTTAAATGTAAGTTTTAAGTCAAGTCAAAAACGCACAAAATATCAGTAACTAATGTATAAAGTTTCAAAATCAAGCGTTTCTTCATGTGGAAGATATCAGAAAAAAGGAAAAATATCCTTTTCTGTGATTTCCAAAGGTTTGAAGAATTGTATATAAGATTATATTAGCTGAAATTTAAAAGAAGTAATTAAATTCGTCCAATTTTTATATTTGAAAAACCCATAGTGCACTCAAGAATTCCATTACTTTATATAAGTTAAAGCACGAAAAAGTTTCAAATGGAAAATTTTTTTGTTAAGAATAGCATTTTGAAATTCTTTAAATTTAAATTAATGAAATTGGAATTTTTATAAAGTATATCAGGTAGAAGGCATTAAAGAATTCGCAATGATAATAATTAAGATTTTTTTTTCTTTATGTATCATGTCGCATACTCCGTCAATAATTTTGTTGCATGCATAAAAATGAAAGGAAAATCATGTGCCTAGAGTAAATTATGAAACATTATGTTCAGAATGCCACAGCAAATCTTTAGAGACTATTAAAATAAAAGATCATATTTAATCAAAATTAACTATTTTAAAATTGCATAACATATTTGAATATCAAATGTCTGATATAAATATGAATTTTCAGAAATATATCGGGATATGTGTGTAAACTAAATACTATATAAAAAGATCAAATAAAAGCGTAGTACAATTTAAAATACCTTTTCAAAATTCGGTCAGTAAACGTATCGGTACTTGATATCATTTATGCAAACCTGTAAATGATGTGTAAATTTTATACACACGAATTATTATGCAAGAAAATTGTTATTGTATGTACTCAAGTACAAACCTGTTCATCCATAAACTGTCCCTCCCCCACCCACATTTCGAATGGAAATATAGTTGTGACCCGCATGTAAGCCGACTCTAAAAAAATTCCAATATGTTTTAAGACAAAATTCACAACTTTAATAAAATATTAAACAAGTAAGAAAAATCATGCGTTAAGCATAGATTATGAAGCACTTTCCAACACTTAATGAAATCTTTAACAAAACATTGTTATTTAGGGAAATAATAGTGTATAGCCAAATATACCCAAATATGTATTCCAGTACATTAGAACAGCCCTGAATTTCATATGTCAGTTCATATAATGGGAAAATTTAGCTTAGCAAGAAAATACCCAGTAGCTTGAAATTTTTTTTTCAGCAATTCATACTATTAGATGGAAACATACTTGAATACTTTTGTTCAGCCCTGTAGTTTACATTGTACCTTTATTACACGTCAGCATTAGGCTAAAATTTATTGTAAACTAAAACACTTTTAAAACAACTGAAATCACATTCTCATAAATCATCATTCATAGACGTCCATGTACCGAATTCTTTGCGTGGCCCTGTGTCCCTGTGTTCCCTTTATCTATATTCTGCAAACATTTCTCAGTAAATTGAATGCAGCTCAGCGTAAAAATGCATAGATTATTTAAGAACCACGTTTAAATAATTTACGCTCATATTCAGTAACGTTGGTGAGCTCTTTTGGGTAGCCCTGTATATCAACTATAACATTTATACACACCATATAATGTGCATATATTTAGCGAAATATTAACGCGAATATGATAATTAAAATGCATTTCATCCCTCCATCAGCCATCATCGGACACATATATGGTACTTCGGAAAGAATATACTATTTGAAATCTTTTGTGTGGCCCTGTAAATGCTATGTACTTCATATTATGCAAGACAGTAGTGTATAATTAATATTAAGCTTCAGTGACATATATCAATTTTATTATACATGAAAAAGCTTAATATATTTAAAATATGTCACACACAATTCCCCCTTTTACCATTATCTAATGGAATTCTTTTGTGTGGCCCTGTAAATGAATAATAGCTACATTTTCACCTTATATTTTATAGAATGCATACTTTAATATATTTGACAGGGTATAACATCGTTAAAATTCCTTTGAAACGATTTTTCCCCATAGGCCGTAATGTAATAGGAAACTTTTGATTCGCCCTGTAGATAAACTAATCATGGTAGAAACTTCATTTTTGATAGGACTTGTGCTAGGGTAAATATCAATAACGTCCTAAAATTTCATGGCAATCCGAGTACATTAACGATTTTTCCCAATGGGCCGTAATGTAATGGAAAACTTTTGATTCACCCTGTTGATAAACTAATCATGGTAGATACTTCATTTTCAGTAGGGTTCGTGCTAGGGGAAACTTCAAAAACGTCCTAAAATTTCATGGTAATCCGAGTATATTAACGATTCCCCCCCCCCCCATAGGCCTTAATGTAATGGGAAACTTTTGATTCTCTCTGTAGATAAACTAATTATGGTAGATACTTAATTTTCAATAGGGTTCGTGCTAGGGTAAACCTCAATATCGTATAAAAATTTCATAGCAATCCGAGTATATTTACGGGAGTTAGAGCGCGGACAGACGGACAGACGGCCAGACAAACCGAATGCATAGGCACTTTTCAACTTTGTTGGAAAGTGCTAAAAATAATTAAATATTTACATAGAAAATTAAGAAATATCAAAGAAATCGTTCAAGTTCTGAAACTCTAATCAGTTCTATGAAGTCCCGTCCCTTTACTTCCTCATCATAAAAATCGTAGGGGAGAGGGGGGGTTAGTGTGGACAAGGGGTTAGTGTAGACATTCAAAATAACAATTTAAATAATGTAAAAAAAAAAAATTACTAAAAAATTTACACAAACTGACAACAATGTACTACATACTAAGAAAAAATTTAGTTCCAAAGGGTTAAAAAGTTTTTGAATAGTTGCAAGAAGTTTAATTTCATGCATGAAAAGTAAAAATAAGATTTCTTTTTCATTTTTGCAGCACAAAGAATTTAAATTTAGAATCCAATAAACAAGTTGCTATAAGACAAGTGTGACTTGTCTTCTTTATTTCTATAACCTTCATTAAGATATTAAATTGGTTAAATGAGTATAACTGAAGAATAACTTCACAATGTTAGCATGGGGTTAGTGTAGACACACTACTAGGGGTTAATGCAGACAGCTTATTGCACTGCATAGTTTGTATTTTAAGTACTAAATTTATTATAATGTAAAGATTTACAGAAAGTATGTTAACTTACAAATGTTTTTACTATATTAAACATCAAATAAGATTATTTTCCATAAAAATGAGGTATGTATTGAAATTTTCATCAAAGCTTTTCTAGCAGAAATTTGAAATTTTTTCTTTTGCTATTTTTTTGTTTAAATTCACCAATTTTGCATTTTAGAGAATTAATTTAGCCCCTTTATTTTAAATTATTTCCATAAAATAGACTATACATTTTTTTCTATGTTGGTTAGACGATTGAGAAATATCAACTGTTACATTATTATAAACGAATTCCATCGTCACAAACTCTTAGATGTTACAATATTGTATATTTTGTAGGCAGAGTGGAAAGTGTAAATGGTTTTAGTGTCTATGATGTTGTATTTTTGCAGAAAAAAAAGATCCAGCACATCATTTTACTTTTCTTGATATGAAAAATAATTCCCTAATTAAAAATGGGGAATAATAGAAAAAAAATCACACAACTTGTGATTGTTGGTGTTACTTCTTTCTCCATAAACCCTTTAGATTGTAATTTAAACTTAGAAGTTTAGATAATAAGAAATATTTGTGAAAAAAATTACCTGTCCACACTAGCCCCCAACATATTTTGATATTGTCCACACTAACCCCTACCAGGGGTTAGTGTGGACACATGGATCAATGTTAAAAACTGTCAATTTTCTTATTGTTTAACTGTATTTATCATCATCTTTCCTCTATGTTAATAAACAGTAAGTATCATTCTTCAATTTGAAAGGGTTGCGAAATTTTTAAAATGTTCATAGAATTTTATAAAATAAATTTAAATTTTTTTGTCCACACTAACCCCCTTCTCCCCTACACATGATTTGATGCATTTTTGTCAACAATTCCGTTAATAATATCGTCTTAAATTACATACATATCTAATATGGGATTTTTCAAGTGGTTTCCGAATCATCTCCCCTGTAACTGACAACCAGGTCTTTTCATTCAAACAGCCGGTAATACCCAGTCCCTTTTTTATATATATTTGTTTTTTACACGTCTGGTAACACACATCTAGAAAACCAGATTTTTCGCAAGCTATTTTTAAATAATTTGTTGATCAAACACCAAATCACTTACGCAGGCCTCTGTGGCTCAGAAAATTTCCCCCAAAGTCTAACCTGCTTATACGAATATTCCTCTTTAAAAAAATGTAATTTTTCACGTTACAAAACGACAATTTGGAAAATGATGTTTTCAAAGACTAAAATTTTAGACATCTAAATAAATTCTATTTTCAAATAATAATAATAGTATAGGTAATAATAAAAATGATAATAATAATAATAAACCTTTTTATGCTAATGAAAATCGTGGGTTACATAATAACAAAGTTAGAGATTATGTACGCCATAGATTAAATATTAATATTATTGGACCAATCATAAAAAAAAAAAAAAAAAAAAAAAAAAAAATTTATGAAATTTTGGTTTTACAATTTTTGGTACTGTAAGTTTTTAAACTTCTAAACATCGCTTATTTTCAAATTTTACACCGACCTATAGGGAAAACATCTACTTTTTAATGCAATATGTTTAAAAACTGTATCTGAGTTCGTTTCTGAGTTACTATTATCATTATTATTTTGTAGTTTTTAATACTAGTGTGCTATCGTGGCAACAGAAATATTCCCTTTCTGGACATTTAACACGAAACAATCAGAAAACGAATAAAATACGGACATCACAAGGACTTAGCTATCTCTAGACTGAAAGCAACAAATGTTTTCTAAATACTTAAAAACAAACTCTGCATACCATAGTATATCGTTATAACATATATTAATTTCAAGGCAATTTGGTGATATTTACGTGAGTTAGAGCACGAGCAGACAGACAGATGGAGAAATGGTTTTGTAAACGGACAGACGCACAAAGACGCAGGAAAATCAATTTCATGAACATTTTTCAACTATACAGAAAGAATTAAAAGAGCACAAATTTTCCTATATTATTTTTGATCAAACAATTTAATGATATGATAGAGTATCACGATATTATTCTATGAAATTGTAAGACTGCTGAAGAATTCATGAATTGTTGAAGAGGAAAAAATAATATTCAAATTTTACAACATATATTTAAAACAAACATTAAAGCACTTACTCTACTAATTACAACTTTGAAAACTATTAATTAATTCTTTTTGTGTAATTATTATTATCATTATTATTATTATTATTATTGTAAAAATTTATTTAAATATTTTTGTGTAAGTAAAATAAGAAATGTATTGAAAACGTTTAATATCAGCTGAGGAAAAATGTATGTCATATGTCAATTCAGAATCATCATAAAGTGCATGTATTAGTAGTTTTTAAAATCATTAAGAGAGACTTAAGTCTTTAGAATCTGGTTGTGATATTCAGAGTTTGTTGCTACAAGTAAAAGTATTATCTAAATGGTTAGAAATATGATTGTTGATAAGGGTACCGATACATCTGAAAAGGAACTAAATGTGTTAATGAAATGTTTCTAAAGTGCCATTTTAAATATTCTAATAGGAAAGATTCTCAATAAATAAATTAATTAATTAATAAATAAAACGACAAGAGAAAGTTGTCAGCAGGTGGAAATTTAGAGGTTTTCAACTTATTTTGCAAGAAAAATTTACGATTCGTTCATGACGTTAGAGCAATAAAACGTAACATGTCATAAATTGGAAGAGTTTTTAACTCAAATGTTATGGCCTAAATGAAGAAATCTTTTTCGTCAAGGCCTAAAGGTTTTTTTCTTTCACAAACACATTCCTTTATTGTATTCCGTTTTAATGCAAGAGTTTGTCCTGTCAATAAATTATCAATGCAAAAATTGTAGATAATATTAAAATGATTGTAGCAGTTATCACGGCAGATTATTTCTCGAAAGTTGGTTCGCTTTTATACGATTGCCACTTCTGAATGATGCTCTTGCTGTGCTAAATGTATATTACCTTTTTCTAAAAATACAATAACTAACTGTAACTGTCTTGATTTGTTCCAATGTTTGTAATGCAATGAATAAATATTTGTATTGACAAGGCCTTGCGTGTAGCTTGGCGATTCGTTTACTCTTGTATTTTTAAACGTTTTTTAATTTTTTATTTTTCGTATATAATATTTATTTATTTTTAAAAAATGTATTCAAGTCTCTCTTAGTTTATATCATTCAATCTTTTAATAGTTTTTAAATTCAAACGTGAAATGTATGTGTATTGCAAATATTAAAATGATTTACAATAAGTCTAACCGGATTTCATATCTCGTGAATTAATGAAATTATGATTTTAATGGTCTTAAAAAAGCTCATTGATTTACTTAACAGATGACTAAAATGATAAAAGGCACGTTACAAGTTAAAAATATACACTTTTTTAAAACTTTCATTTAAAGTCTTGAGAAAGTTTGAAAGTTTTAAGACGATTTAAATAAATAAAGTGTACAATTTTAACTTTTAACGTTTCTTTTATTATTTTAGTCACTGTTTAGAAGTACCAGTTAACTATTTAAATTCATATTGCAGAAGGTTTAATCTTTACCTGAAGTAATTTTCAAAAAACTTATTACATAGAACATAGTATATTTATTTTTCTAAGAATGATGGTCATGTTTATTTTTTTTTTCAATTTTAACTAATATTTTTTTCTATTCAAATCATTCATAAAAGTTCTAGAACCCAAAAATATGGTGATAAAAAATTACATTTGTATACAAATTGATGGTATTCTTTTTAAATTTTTCTATAACATGTCTCTAAAGTCTCTAACATGTCTCACCATGTCATTGTTTTTAAAAAAGAAATGTAAAAAAGAGTTAAATTTAGGTGGCAAAAAAAAAAAATTCAATTTTCATTAATCTTTAAATAATCATAATACTGATGTGCAATATGTAATATCTAAATATTGCAGTTACTTCCGTAACAAAACCTACATACTTATTACGCTAACGTATGTGACACAAAAGTCACGATTATTTGTTAATTGTTTAATGGCAACATCCAAATGAAACACATCTTACAGGTTACTATATGAAAGTGTGGTAAGATTTAGACTGTGGTCAATTCGATTAATATATATGCAACACATTGTCGCGTTATTTTTCTGACGCCAATTTGGATAAAACTTCGTTTTCAAATACCAGTTACATATATATATTTTAATTAATTTCTATTATTTTAAAAATAAATAATAATTTTCAAAATGTTTAGTTAATAATTATAAAATAAAACAATTTATATCATTAGAAAAAGAAAATAAAAGCAAACAAACCGTTGATTAATAAATAAATAACAATAGCCGGGTTACCATGTGAGGCACATATAATTGTCATTTTGATGCAATCGCACTAATGTGTTGCATATATGACATCTGTGTCTATTTCTCAAGCAGAATCTTCTAATTTGGCAAAAAAAAAATGAGCAATTAAAATAAATTATGAATAAAAGCAATATGATTTAATGTTCAGTATACATTCAAGGGAGACCAAACTGGTCGCCAAGGGCGGCTAGTAATTTAAATTTCAGTATGTCAAACTAAGCCAGATTGCATTATCTGAATTATTTGCTTTGAAATGCCAATGATGACACTAATTAAGATTTTTGGTAGTCTTCTGTAAACGTTGCCAAGTGAATTTATGCAATAATTGAATTCACTGCAATAACTTATGATTTCCCTGATAATTAAAATGGCATAAAAAAATCTCCCATATTTAATGAAGGATATTTAATGACTGATCAGATGAGATATATCTCTTTATTATTCATGATGTAGAACTCTATATTAATGAATTCCTTGATGGATTCATTAAAATCAAACATACAATACCGCTTTATGCAAACATGCCAATCATTTCCTAAATACGTTTATTAACTCAATATTCTCCACTGCATAATTTTTTGAATTGGGTGGGGAAGTCCGAGGTACATTTTAAAATAACTTTTATTTATTGAGTTAAAATTCGAAATTTTTTAATAATTAACCATGTGATTTCAAAAGCAAATCACATAATAAATTTTCGACTAAATTTTTTTATTTATTAATTAAAAAAAGGTGGAGTAATTTTAAATCATTATAACATTAAATATTGCATTTAGAATTAAGTTTGTTTTCGTTTAAACGAACAGATATATGTAAATTTCAATTTTAACTCAGCATTTTTTTAAATATTAGTTTTAAAAATTTAAAATATTCAAAAAAAAAAAAAAAAAAAAAAAAAAAAAGATATAACGTAAAAAAAAAAAAAAAAAAAAAAAAAAAAAAAAAAAAAAAAAACATATTTTCAAGTGCAAATATTTTTTTTTCAAATTTGCTGAATCAAATTTAAAGTAAAACCATTGTAAAAGACATGTTCCAAGTTTGAGCCATTTATCGTTAACGATTCTTGTCCTATAACATTTTAAACACAAAAAAAAAAATGATAACACAAGTAAGAAAAATCAGGCCTTAAGCATAGATTATGAAGCACTTTCCAACACTTAATGAAATCTTTAACAAAACTTTGTTATTTAGGGAAATAATAGTGTATAGCCAAATGTACTAAAATATGTATTCCAGTACTTTTGAGCAGCCCTGTATTTCATATGTCTGTTGATCAGTGTTCTCGCTGACTTTTGACAAACGTTAGTAATTTGGCTAATTAAAAATAAAAAACATTCGCCAAATGTAAAAAGTATTAGCAAAATAAATTCGCCGTATAGCACAAAAAAAAAAAAAAAAAAAAAAAAAAAAAATCTTTAATCTTTTAATGCACTCCCCCCCCCTTTTTTTTCAATATCGTTTTTATAACTGTGATAGCGATGGTTATTAATATAATTTCAACTATCCGCTACCAATATAAAAAATATGTATACATTAAATATATGTATATATTCATATGTATGAAAAAAGAAAAAAAAAAAAGCAAAGATTGAGCACTAGCAATTTGGCGAATCTAATCGCTTGTTTACTCGCCAAATGAAGAATTTAGTCGCAATTTGGCGCATTGGCGAGCGACAGCGAGAACACTGCTGTTGATATAATGGGAAAATTTTGTTTAGCAAGAAAATACCCAGTAGCTTGAAATTTCTTTTTCAGCAATTCATACTATTAGATGGAAACATACTTGAATACTTTTGTTCAGCCCTGTAGTTTACATTGTACCTTTATTACACGTCAGCATTAGGCTAAAATTTATTGTAAACTAAAACACTTTTAAAACAACTGAAATCACATTCTCATAAATCATCATTCATAAGCGTCCATGTACCGAATTCTTTGCGTGGCCATGTATATCTTTTTATCTATATTCTGCAAACATTTCTCAGTAAATTGAGTGAAGCTCAGCATAAAAATGCATAGCTTATTTAAGAACCACGCTTAAAAAATTTACGCTCATATTCAGTAACGTTGGTGAGCTCTTTTGGGTAGCCCTGTATATCAACTATAACATTTATACACACCATATAATGTGCATATATTTAGCGAAATATTAACGCGAATATCATAATTAAAATGCATTTCATCCCTCCATCAGCCTTCATCGGGCACATATACGGTACTTCGGAAAGAATATACTATTTGAAATCTTTTGTATGGCCCTGTAAATGCTATGTACTTCATATTATGCAAGACAGTAGCGTATAATTTATATTAAGCTTCAGTGACATATATCAATTTTATTATACATGAAAAGCTTAATATATTTAAAACATGTCACACACAATTCCCCCTTTTACCATTATCTAATGGAATTCTTTTGTTTGGCCCTGTAAATGAATAATAGCTACATTTTCACCTTATATTTTATAGAATGCATATTTTAATATGTTTGACAGGGTATAACATCTTTAAAATTCCTTTGAAACGATTTTTCCCCATAGGGCGTAATGTAATGGGAAACTTTTGATTCGCCCTGTAGATAAACTAATCATGGTAGAAACTTCATTTTCGATAGCACTTGTGCTAGAATAAACGTCAATAACGTCCTAAAATTTCATGGCAATCCGAGTATATTAACGATTTTTCCCCATGGGCCATAATGTAATGGAAAACTTTTGATTCGCCCTGTAGATAAACTAATCATGATAGAAACTTCATTTTCAATAAAGTTTGTGCTAGGGTAAACGTTAATAACGTCCTAAAATTTCATGGCAATCCGAGTATATTAACGATTTTTTCCCATAGCCCGTAACCCATATAGCACAAAAGCTCCTCAATACCTTCCCAGGAGCTAAAAGTCATACCATATTCCTCCTAAAACTAAAATGACAAGATCAGGACGTCCTGGGGAAGAGTCTTTTACGGTGTCCCCAGGAATGAGCTCTCAGTAATGACCAACGGAGCAACTTCCCAGGGATGCTACTCCTGAGGAAGTACCTGGGAAATCACTCCTGGGGAAGTACCCGGTTATTGATTCTTGGGGAAGTGCCCAGGAAGTCACAGTTCTGGCGCCATCTTATGAATGATTCTGGAGTACAATACTCAATTGTTTTTTTTTTTTTTTTTTTTTTTTTTTTATCAAAATAGTGAATTCAATGTAATCGGTATCGATTTTAATGAGTTAATTATATTTTATTAATTATTCGATTACTTATTTTTAAGCAAATTAGATAATTGTTATTAAAATTTTATAATTAATAATTACTGCTATAACTTTTAATCTTTTTTAGTTAAAATAAAATTTTAATTTATTATTTCAATTAATTCCTTTTTTATATACTAATTACTATTATGTATCTTCAAAACCAAATTTTGTTCGTTTATCAATATTTTATTAATTATTAATAAATAACCTATTGCGTTTAGGTTTTTTATTATTATTCCTTTTTTATTAATTTATAAATTAATTTAACTTGTTTAAATGAACTAAATAGTAAGTTTCTAAATTTATACTCTAAAATCTTTAAATAGAAGACAATTCTAGTTCATATATTTTTTCTGAAATTCAGAGGTAAAGGTATTTATGGAAAGAAACAAAAGAGAGATTATTAACGTAAGTTTGTTCATAAGTACCCGTTTAAAACTATGTTATGAAAATTATCTAAATCGAGTTCTGATTCATCTTATTATCAGATATAAAATATTTATGTATATATATATGTTTATATATTTATATATATATATATATATATATATAATTAACTAACATACTTACTAAACCCTATTTAAAAAAAAAAAAATAAAAAAAAATAAACAAAATTGTCGCAACGAAACTAGATATTTTTATCCCAACACATAACATCAACTCAAAGATAGTGCTGCAATTCATTTTAAAATGGTATATTTGGATTTCAAATGTATAAATATTGAGCTGTACCCCCCCCCCCCCCCCATTTCCCAAATATATACCTATAGGTGGTTTATTTGAAAAGATTTTCTGTTTAAAATATATAAATTCACGCAACTTAAAAGTTTAATTCAGGTTATTATCAATTACCTACCTAATGTTGACGATATGAAAATGTTAGCTAAATAGAAGCATCAATTTAAATGCCATTTCTGAAGGTTTAGCCTTTAATTTTTTTTTTTTAAATGTAAATTGGATTGATTAACAATTTATTTTTCTAATTTCTTTTATAGATTACCAAACATAATATTATTATTGTTATTTAAATTCTGAAAGATAAAATAAAGTTTTCATTAAAAAAAACTTCTGAAATATCTATAACATTATAGATTTTGAAATTACAGATAAATATTTATCTGTATTTCATAAATAACAAGTAGTTTAACGCAATTTTTAATTAAAGAGTATTTTGCCATCACTTCAAACTTTCATTTAACAAATCGATTTTCTATTCTATATCTTCGGATATCCTTAGTTAGGTGATAATGAATGTATTAATATAAGCAACTGCATAGCAATAGCATACAATACTCGACATAGACAGTCACCGTTCCAGCACTTAGACTCTCAATAGCTAATCACGCCCCTCCAATCAATTTTGACAGCGGAGAAGCAGGCGAACAGCAATTTTCGCGGAAAACACTGATTGCAAGGAAACAAAAAAGTCCTTCCGGCAATGCCGGGAGGAAGAGGTAGCTTTCATATACTTATATATTTATTTATTTATTTTAAAGTAAGTTACATTGTTCAAAAATACTAAGCTCAAATTAGTGGAAATAATCTTATAAAATTAGTGATTTTATAAGATTGAATACTAGTTTTTGTCAAGACTGAATATTAATAGGAATTTTTAGAAATTAGTCATCTTTTATTCAACCTGGTTTTATTTTAAGCGATTTAGAGAGTCACCAAATTCCACGATATCATAAAGTGTATGCCATTTTAAAGCAACATGATGGATCGTTCAGATCAGACCGTTTCAAAATGTCAGCCATAAGCAAAATTCAAAGTGTTATAATTCAATCATTTTTTAAGATATAGACATAATAAAAAGTGTTCTGGAATCGTTGTTTCAAGTTTTAACACGTAAAAGAAAAATATTTTTCAAGTTTTAATTTTTTCGCATTTAATTTTAAATTTTAAATTTTTTAAAAAATTTAAAATGGCTACCATTTTGAAACAAAATGGTGGATGATGCTGGCCAACGAATTCGATCGAGACATTTGTATGTACTATGTACATACCAAGTTTCATTGAAATCGGTTCATAAATACGCGTGTTATCACGTGACGAAATCAGATCATTTCAAAATGTCAGCCATAAGAAAAATTCAAAGTGCTATAACTCAATCATTTTGTAAGATATAGATAAAATAAAAAGTGTTCTGGAATTGTTGTTTTAAGTTCTAATAGGTAAAAGAAAAATAATTTTCAAATTTTGATTTTTTCGCATTTAATTTCAAATTTCAAATTTTTTAAAAAATTTAAAATGACCACCATTTTGAAACAAAATGGCGGATGATGCTGGCCAACGAACTCGGTCGAGACATTTGTATGTACTATGTACATGCCAAGTTTCGATGAAATCGGTTCATAAATACGCGTGTTATTACCTGACAAAAATCAGATCGTTTCAAAATGTCAGCCATAAGAAAAATTCAAAGTGCTATAACTCAATCATTTTTTAAGATATAGACAAAATAAAAAGTGTTCTGGAATCTTTGTTTTAAGTTCTAACACGTAAAAGAAAAATATTTTTCAACTTTTAATTTTTTTCGCATTTAATTTTAAATTTTAAATTTTTTAAAAAATTTAAAATGGCCGCCATTTTGAAACAAAATGGCGGATGATGCTAACCAACGAACTCGGTCGAGACATTTGTATATACTATCTACATACCAAGTTTCATTCAAATCGGTTCACAAATACGTTAGTTATCGCATGACAAAAATCAGATATATATATATATATATATATATATACAGGGTGATTCAGCTCGTCGGTGACAAACTTTAAGGATCGATAGAGCACACCTAGACGAACATTTTTGAATAGGGAATGTAGGGTCCCTGACGCGATGGTAAGGCGCTAGGCGCTTTCGAAAATTTAGGTGCCGAAATTCGAAACGTCATAAAAACTAGGGAAATGGTTAGATTTTCTTGGTTGTTGCGTCGAAATGATTCTGTTTGTTTAGAATTTCTTCAGTACCAATTTGATAAGCGTATCTCTTAAAACATGGATAGGGGGCGCTGCAGACTTTGGAGAGCTAGACAACAACTTTAAGCCCGTTATTTTGATAATTTAACACATGCTCGCCAAAGTTTATACTCTAACTTAAAGTTTGAACCCAAAAGTAGAGCCCTGCAAAAAGCGTAAGAGCCGGAATAAAATGTCAAAGTACAGGGTGGTCGAAACTCGAAGGCTCCTAAGAGATAAACAAACAGATTTCTTGACTTATGGCATGCATTTTCATGATTCTGTTTGCTGGGGCTCTCTGAAACTCAGTTGAACGGTACAAAAAGAAACATCGATAGGGGGCGCTTTGGGCAAAAAACATAATTCGTTGACATTTCGGACGCTAACTGGAAACGGGGCGCTACGATCAGTTAGTAATAATGAAAACACATTTTCTACCTCTGCTCAACACTTCTGAATAAATTTAGACCAAAAACATCAATGATACTGGAAATTTATTTACAAAAAATAACACTACAGAAGATGCTCGAAATTTCGACCTTGGGCCATGATGCAGGCTTCGCACCTCCGTCGCATTGAGGAGTGTGTGTTTCCAACAATGCCAGGAGTATCTCTGATCTGCCCTGCAGCTGCCACAATGCGCGCCACAAGTTCTTCAGCACTGCTGACAGGTGTATGGTATACCTCGGCCTTCAGGTAACCCCAAAGGAAGAAATCCAAGCAGGTGAGGTCTGGTGATCGGGCAGGCCAGTGAACTGGACCCCCACGCCCGATCCACCGCTGGCCATACCTTGCGTTTAGATGGAGACGCACGTCGTTCGTGTAATGGGCCGGAGCTCCATCGTGCTGGAACCACATCTGGCGACGCGAACCTTCGGGTACGTGCGCCTCCTCCAGAAGCTGCGGCAGCACTTGATCCAGGAAAATCAGGTAATTTCCACCTGTCAGCCGTTCAGGTAACAAATAAGGGCCAATGAGGCAATCCCCCAGAATGCCGGCCCACACATTTACTGAGAAACGCTCCTGGGCTGCTCGGCTTCTGGTTTCATGTGGATTTTCATCACACCACACATGACTGCTGTGGGCGTTCCACATTCCCTCCCGGCTGAAGGTGGACTCGTCCGTAAACAAAATGCTGTTTACAAAACGGGGATCCCTGGATCTCATCGCCAAGTACCATCTTGAGAATTCCACTCGAGGGCCAAAATCCTGCTCTCTGAGCAACTGCACCCGCTGGATGTGGTAGGGGTGCAGATTCCGGGAACGTAAGATGCGCCACGCAGTTGCTTGCGAAATGCCAACATGTCTGGCGATATCTCTCGTGCTAAGACCTGGGTTGTCCTCAACCAGGTTAAGCACAGCCTCTTCGTTGTCGGGGGTGCTCACTGATCGCTCCCGTTCAGGCCTGCCTCCGTCGAAAGATCCCGTTGTGGACAACCTCTGGTGTACTCGAGCGAAGAAGGCATGGCAGGAGATTTGCCTGTTGGGGTAACGCTCGGCGTACAACCGCTGAGCGGCTCGTCCATTACAACCAGCAGCGCCATACGCCAAATGCATGTCAGCCAATTCAGAGTTTGTGTACCGTTCCATCCTACTACCGATCTGCAGACAAGTAACCCGAAGCTTAAGTAGGTACCGCACGTTCAAAAGACGTGTCTGCGCATACAACTACGTCATCTCGCGTTGTCGTCTACGCATTACGTATCTTTTGCATATCGATATGGTACGATATCTTTTGCATAAATCAGCAAAAAGCACCTTATGTAAATTTTATTGCGCGCATTGTGCATGATTGAAACCAGCTATGTTTGTTAAAAAAAAAAAAACTGCAGTTTTAATAGCTTCTTATGATAAGTAAATTACTCTCTTGTTTTGTTTCTAACTGATCGTAGCGCCCCGTTTCCAGTTAGCGTCCGAAATGTCAACGAATTATGTTTTTTGCCCAAAGCGCCCCCTATCGATGTTTCTTTTTGTACCGTTCAACTGAGTTTCAGAGAGCCCCAGCAAACAGAATCATGAAAATGCATGCCATAAGTCAAGAAATCTGTTTGTTTATCTCTTAGGAGCCTTCGAGTTTCGACCACCCTGTACTTTGACATTTTATTCCGGCTCTTACGCTTTTTGCAGGGCTCTACTTTTGGGTTCAAACTTTAAGTTAGAGTATAAACTTTGGCGAGCATGTGTTAAATTATCAAAATAACGGGCTTAAAGTTGTTGTCTAGCTCTCCAAAGTCTGCAGCGCCCCCTATCCATGTTTTAAGAGATACGCTTATCAAATTGGTACTGAAGAAAGTCTAAACAAACAGAATCATTTCGACGCAACAAGCAAGAAAATCTAACCATTTCCCTAGTTTTTATGACGTTTCGAATTTCGGCACCCAAATTTTCGAAAGCGCCTAGCGCCTTACCATCGCGTCAGGGACCCTACATTCCCTATTCAAAAATGTTCGTCTAGGTGTGCTCTATCGATCCTTAAAGTTTGTCACCGACGAGCTGAATCACCCTGTATATATATATATGGTTATATATATATATATATATATATGTCAACATTTGAACGGAGGGTGGTTTTGGGGTCTAGGGGTCATGATCGGTGAAAATATACCAAAATTTTCCGGAAGTGCTTTCCTCCGGACGGCTGCAATAGGTAGCTTTTTACTTTTTGTAATGAAAGCTACCTAAAAGGGTGTTATTCCAAGAATAGAAGTGAAACTATTTTTGAGTTAGTAAAACAAATTTGTTTGTAGGTGTAAAAGAAAGTATATGGATACATATATTAGTTAGGGATTTTTTTAAAATAATTAGTTGATAAAAACATCTTATATTTTAAAAAAAGATATCAGTTTTTTCAGGCCTTTTTAAATTGCCTAAAATCTTAGTTACTAAAATTACATTTCAAGTGATTAACAAAAATATTTCCCGTCGTTAATTAAATGAAAGATGGTGCATATTGTATTTTGTATGATCATAAAAATTTCATACAATTTTAAAGACTACTAAATGGAGATTTAACTGTAAATTAATTTTATTTATAACAATAAGAAAATAAAAAGGCTTTGTAACAGATTCAAATTTTATTAATAGTTTCTATTTTATGTCATTCAAATTCAACCAGTGTTTCAGGGTAATGATGGAATTTTACAATTGATTTTCACACCAAATCCCGTAACAATTAAATTATATAAATTTCTACAATGGCGTGTTTTCAATGACAATGCAGAATTTTAATATTTTTACAATGTTATAAAATAATACAGTACTTTTACCGTATTTTTTAATCCCGCGACAAGTGATAAATATCCGAACATCTGCAACTCGTGCCGTCGTGTAAGAATTTCATAAGTAACGGATTTAATTATTCGTTAATAAATACTCGCCAAAACATACCTAATCACTTTAAACGTGTTTGTTGATTGATTGTATTTATGACGGCCAATTATCAACATGAGTAACATATCAAGGGAGGGGGGGAATTGCCCTCAGTAAAGGTCTTTCTAAAGGAACCTAAACCGTATTTACGCAAGGAAATCCAAGATTCGAAGAAAACCCCGGGAAACTCCGGACGATTAGGCCAACGGGTGCGATTCAGCACCTCCTATCTACCAGTTTCGAGAGCAGAATCTCTTGACTGTTAACTATGAAACGAACTAGGAACTAGCCCAATAGGAAAGAAAAGACTACGCAAATATATAAATTTTTTTTCATAAATTCGTTTAATAAGAGCACCTTTTACCAAGCATAAAAAAAATTCGATAAAAATTTCTGTAAAAAAAGTAAGAGCGAGAGAGAGCAAAAAAGTTTCATCTTTGAAAAGGATTTACTTAGATTTTATTTGTCAATCATAAAAAAAACTAAATAAAAATAAATAAAAAATAAAAATCAAGGGACACATTAAGGAGGAGGGTTGCTGCCCTCCGGAGGGTTTTTCTAAAGGAACCTAACCCGTATTTACGCAAGGAAGTTTAAGATTCGAAAAAAACCGTGAAAACTCCGAGCGATTAGGCCGACGGGTGCGATTGGGTACAAACTCAGCACCTCCCATCTACTAGCTTCGAGAGCAGAATCTCTTGGCCGCTGGTGGGGTTCTCTATGAAACTGAAACAATGAAATATTTCAAAGAGTAAAAATTAGGAAAGAAAAGACTAAGCAAATTTATATATATTTTTTCATAAATTCATTTAATAAGAGCACCAAGAGAAAAAAGAAAAAAAATCGATTAAAATTTCTGTTAAAAAAAGTAAGAGAGAGAAAGAGCAAAAAAGTTTTATTTTTGAAAGGATTCACTTTGTCTTCATTTGCCAATCATTAAAAAAAATCATAATTTTAAGGAAACTATGTGTTTTAAATAATATTTTTACTAATTAAATAATATTTTTACTAACTAAAATTAAATTTTATAGGGGATATCATGAGAAACGTTTTGCATCATTCATTGTGTGTCTGTGTGTGTGTGTGTATTTTTGTCGGCCGATTATCTACGCTATGGGATATAGGCCCTATGTGGTGGGTTGCCCTCCGTGGGGGTCTTTCTAAGGGAACCTAACCCGTATTTACGTAAGGTTCGAAGAAAACCACGGAAAACTTCGAACGGTTAGGCCGACGGTCGCGATTGGGATCGAACCCAGCACCTACCGTCTACCAGTTTGGAGGTCAGAGCCTCGCGGCCACTGGTGGGGCTCATTGTGTGTCAAAATATATAGTTCATAATCAATTTTCTAACTACAGAACGATCTTAATGTATTTTATGTATTAAAAGCTAAAATGATATTTTTATCATTTAAAAATACAATTTCATTTTTAAAAAATTTTAAATTCGAAGACATTTATGTTAAAACAAATAATTATTGATAATTTATTTAGAGTTATTAATTTAAATTTATGTCGAATGTATGAAAAAGGCACATAAAATGAGGACATTTCCTAGTTTGAAGTTTCAAAAGCGGAGTAAAAATGCATGTATACCTTAGAAATCTTTATTCTTTACTGGCCCTACAGCATAACGGACAGAGCGCGCGGCTAGAAAACCAAGGTACTCGGGTTCAAATCCAGCAGGAAAAATGAAGGTAAGAAATTTGTTACTGAATAATCTCTGTATGTGTAAATCTGTCTGAATAATAGAAAAAAAACATCGTGTTTTCTTCTAAAAAAATTAAATTAAGTCATAGCTTTAATTAAAAATTTTTTGAACATATTAGTGACCTTGAAGTTTCCCAAAATCCTCCTATATCACTTCCTCAAAACTTCCCCAGAACCTCCCGGGGAGGACCCTGAAGGAGGTCCTGGGGAGCGTGCCAGGATGCTGTAAAGCGGACATTTTCGGTTCCTGAGGACCTCCTGGTGACAATTTTCTGCATCCCCAGGGATGCCTGGGGGATGACGGTCCTGGGATGTGAATCCTCCCCAGGACATCCTGGGGAGGCAAGTGTGCTATATGGGAATGTAATGGGAAACTTTTGATTCTCTCTGGAGATAAATTAATCATGGTAGATACTTCATTTTCAATAGGGTTCGTGCTAGGGTAAACCTCAATAACGTATAAAAATTTCATAGCAATCCGAGTATATTTACGGGTGTTAGAGCGCGGACAGACGGCCAGACAAACCGAATGCATAAGCACTTTTCAACTTTGTTGGAAAGTGCTAAAAAATCTCGTAACAAGAAAAAAAATGCATTTTTACAAGAAGTCATTTTTACAATAACCATTGATTAAAAGTGAGATTTTTAAAACAAATAAAAATGAAAACAATAATTTATCCTGTTTCAATTAAGATAGAAATATGATTTCAGAAAAATCAGAGAAAAATTTAATGCAATAAAAGGTTTCGGAAAATTTGAAGATTATTGTATCCCAGAAACATAATTCCCTTAAAAGTGTTCTTAAATCAAAAATGGAAACTTTGTGACACAAGTTTAAATTAATTTTTGCTCGGAAATGCATGAAACTATCAAGTGTTGTTATTCAGAAACTGTCTCATTGCACTCAGTTTTTTTTTTTTTTTTTTTTTTTTTTTTACGCATGAAACTATCAGGTGTTGTTATTCAGAAACTGTCTCATTGCACTCAGTTTTTTTTTTTTTTTTTTTTTTTTTTTACGCATGAAACTATCAGGTGTTGTTATTCAGAAACTGTCCCATTGTACTCAGTTTTTTTTTTTTTTTTCGCATGAAACTATCAGGTGTTGTTATTCAGAAACTGTCTCATTGCACTCAGTTTTTTTTTTTTTTTTTTTTTTTTTTCTTTTTTTTTTTTTTAACGCATGAAACTATCAGGTGTTGTTATTCAAAAACTGTCTCATTGCACTCAGTTTTTTTTTTTTTTTTTTTTTTTTTTTTTTTTTTTTTTTTTTTTTTTTTTTACAAATGCAATAGATTTTTCATAAGAAGCCTTCAAAGTCGACGTTTTTAAACACATTTCAACATTTACACAAAATAGCGACTCTTAAGCTTAAAAAAAAAAAATAGATTTTTCACAAAAAATATATCTGAAAGTCTGAATATTTCTGCGCATTAAAAAAAAATCATGAAAATATTCCAATTATTTCCAGAGATATGATACAAAACTATGGTGAATTCTATGGTGAATTATTAAATAATTTAACTTTAAAGCCATTTATCTCAAAATGTGTTTTTTTCACCTTGCGCGCAGGATATCTCTGAAACTATTTAATACTTTTTGTGAAATTTTCGCACACTGTGTAACATATTAGATCCTTCAAACTGAACCTAAATTTTTACATCCCCCCCCCTCCCCATTTTTCATGCAGGTCATACTTCAGATTTTATTAAAAAATAATTGCTATTTTAAACTTTTTTTATAAAAATATTTTTTTAGCTTAAATTTGAACAAATTTAAGTTCAGATTAAAGAGAAAGTATTGTAATATGTTATTACAGTTGATTTTTTGTATTACATTAGATATTTTGTTTGAAATCATGCGCGCAAGTGGTTGTATCAGTTTTTTTTAAAAAATACTTACTGTTTAAACCTTTACAAAAAATAAACTTTTTTTTTCCTTTATAAGAATATAAAAAATATCTTTTAAATTGTAAAGCTTCAATTTATAGCCAGTAAAAAATTATGGTCATAGAGCAAATACAATCTGAGAAATTAAATGTTAAACATGATGATTTTTCTTGCCTAATTTTCACTTTTAAAGGTCGTATGTCCCCTTAAATTAAGGTAGCGAACATTATATTTCAGAAATACTGGTACTGTATAGTGGTATTGTAACAAGATATCTGAAATCTTTGGTTCAAATTACGCTTAGATACGAAATTTAAAGAGATTTAAATGATATTTGTTTAATAATAAATATTTGAAATTTAATGCTTTTAATGTTAAATTACATTTTTAAATTTTTATTAATATCCCTTGAAATTATACTTCTAATGTGATAATGTTTTTTACGTAGCTATAATAGTAAAATAACCAAACATAAATATTTTGAATTTGCAATTTTTATAATTATATTAAATGAATTATGAATTATAAAATTAATATTTGGAAAAGTTGTGAATTCCAGCATGATATTTTCTTGATGGATTTAGACTTATTAAGACCTATTTTAAGGGAATCCAATATTTCAAAATTTTCCTCCAGTTAATTTTAAATTTGTGCTTAAACTATGGAATCATCAACAAAATGATGGCTTAAGGGACTGTCTACGATAAAAGTGACTAGATATTTCGAAATTTCATGTGCTATCCTGTGACCAATCCGTCTTCATTTACATCTTCAGTGTCACCTAAGATGCCTTGATCCAGAAGGGATCTCTCTCGGCCACCTATCAAGTACCGAAATTTAATTTGGATACATCCCATAAAATATGCTTGTTTTAACCCTTCGGACTCTGGTGTCTCTTACACGAATTTCATTTGGCCAGCACCACTTTTTTAAAAGAAGTTTTCTTCAAGTACACAATTTCAAAAATGCTATGATTAAATAAGGCGAATTTTATTTTCATTTATTACTGATGACAAAAACGAATTTTGCAAGGAAATATGAGGTCTCCGCAGCGGAGAAAACGGAGGGCCAAGGGTTAAAATAGTTAATTTTTCAGAAATTTATCTTACGTACTGCATCAACATTTGTTTTTATTTGAAGGTTATAGAGTTAATTTACGAAGTCGTAATCATGTACTGTTATTAAAAAAATATCTTTGGGTTCATTTTAATGTGTAGATGGCTACCTAAGAATTCATTCATAATTATAAAATAGACTTTATTTCCAGTCGTTTGGTACCAGTAACTTTCTTCTGCAATCAATAACTTTATTATCCGATTTTTTTTTCAGAGTTAGTAATACTTTTTGTTCCTCGTGACTGTACATAATGTATCTGAAATTGCAAGACCTTCGTCATAGCATTTAAATTGATTGATATCAGAAAAATTATCTTTAAAATCTTTCCTTTTTTTCAAATGTAATGTATAAGAATTTCATACATAAATTTCAAAATTCAAACACTTGTCATAATTAAGTATTTTTTATTATCCGATATCATTCTGGCAAAGTAAATATAAATCCATTTCTAGATTGAAAAAAATATATACAAAATAGTTAGAGAATGAAAGATTGAATATGTATGTAAAAAAAAAGGTACTTCGCTTAAATTAAAAAAAAATTAAAATCATGAGAGAGAAACTGTTTAGTATTCAGCATATTCTTTGACATTCAACAAAAATAGAGTAGATTTTAATTTTTCATAAAGTAATAAAATAATAAGTCAGAATGAAGTATTCCACTTTAATTTCATTACAAAATAAACAATATAAATAAAGTATGAACAATGAAATTGTTCATCGTTTTACTTAGGCGACGAAAATAACAAAATATATGTTATAAATAAAAAAAATACATTTTATTTAAAACTTCTGAGTAAGTTCGGCCTGCAATTCCAGCCACCATCACCAGAGAATATTTTTATAAATAATTGCTTTTCCATTGATGTACATCATAAAAACGAAATGATGTATGATTTGAGTAACCATTAATTATAAAAAAAAATTCCCCTGATAATGGCGACAGAAATTGCAGGCCGAAATAACTAAGAAATATGGATATACATATATATAAGTTGTAGCATCTATTTAATTTTTTTTCGTTGCCTTCTGAGTAAAATGATGACACTTTTAAAATTCATATTGTGTGTATAGTACAACAAAAAGTTTTCTTTAGAATATAGTTTCTTTAGAATGTTTTCTCTAGTTGTATACATGTTAATAATTATTAAATGTGAATTATTTCAGTGTGTCCAAATAGCTTCTGTTATTTCTAAAGATTATATACAAATAAAATAATACACTGTTAGTACTAAAAATTATATGAAAATTAAAATAATACATTGTTATTACTAAAGGTTATATAAAAACTGAAATAACACACTGTTATAATGATTAAATAAAAACTAAAAGAAATACATCGTTATAATTAAAGATTCAATAAAAATTAAAATAATACACTATTATTACTAAATATTATATAAAAATTAAGATATTATATTGTTTTTACTAAAGATTATATAAAAACTAAAAAAATACACCAGTATTTTTATATATTTTGTAAAAATTAAAATAATGAACTATTATTACAAAATATTATATACGAATTTCAATAATGTACTGTTGTTACTAAAGATTATATATAAATTAAAATAGTGCACTATTATTATTAAATATTATGTAAAAAATGAAATAACTCATTGTTATAACTAAAGATTACACAAAAACTAAAATAATACTCATTCATAAAATTTCTTAAACATGGACTACAAATATTTTCGAGCTGAGTTTTAAAATAGCGTAGTACTGTTGAATAAAATGACAACAACAAAAATAAATAAATAAAAACTTAGAAGCAGATTTTCTACATTAATTTCGACAAAAATCGAAATATGACAGTTAGATCTCATTTACTGAATATTTGATATTTTCGAGAAAACGCTGCTTTAAAATATTTCTCGATGGGCAAATATGTTGTAAAATATTTATGAGAGAAATATATCATGTCAGCCGTATATAATTGTAAACTAATACGCATGGAAATCTTAAGAAAATTGCTCCGTGTAATTGTTTTCTAAAAATATGCAGAAGAAAATAAATGTATATCAATTAAGTTGTTTTCGCCTTTTGAAACTTCGAAACAACTTTTCTAATAAATTTTAGCTACACAATTCTTCGCATTTAAAAGAATTTTTGAAAATGAAAACTATTTCATAAACATGTAAGGACATTTACATTTTTATGAAGTAAATTGTATACTTTCGTACATAATTTTGCTTATATGATTTTAAAAAGTTTGTGTAAATATGTTTTGGTATGATTATGAATGAAAATAAAGAAAAAGATAGATGGATAGGTCAAATACTCATCGTAAGAATTATAAACTTTTTAACAACAATAAAATTGAATGTGTAAGTTTGATGGAAGGTCGCACAGAGGGTTTTGTTAGATATTTTTTTCAAACTAACCTATCCTTTAATGAAAAAATCCGCATTGTTGATTTATAATTATTAAATTCTTACATAGATAGTGGCACGAATAAATTTTATTTCAAAATAATTATAAAAAGTAGTTATTTATTTTAATTAAATTTAAAATGTTAAAATAAATTATACAAATAAAATTCAAAATCCCAATTTTTTTGAAAATCCGAAACAAAAACATATTTGCCGAAAAATAAATAAAATTTTTAATTTCTTATAGCGAAAAAATATTTAAAATTAAATTTAAAATTCTAAATCATTAATAAATCGAAACAGTTTTTGATTTATAAAGAAATTGAATTCCACAAATATGTTACGAACGTTAGAAGAAGGAAACTCTAATAATATAAACTCTTTAATTGGCCAAAAATACGAAATGTCTTCTTATTAAATCCCCCAGTTTTTGGAAATTTCAAGTTTCCGCAACGGGGCTTGAACTGAGAATCTTCTGTTTGCGAGCGAAATGCTTTAACTGCAAGCTATGATATCCATGAAGGAATTAGAAATTGAAGTTCCCTTTTGAAATTTAAATCACAAAAATAAACAGGTGACACTGATAAAATAGATTTAATTAAAATGATAGACTTTTTAAAAAATTTATGAATTGTCGTGTGACACGAGGTATTCAGTTGTAGGTATATAAAATTTGAAGTCTCTGATTTGTACAGTTTCTGTGTACGGACCCTGTGACGGAGGGATAGACTGAAGACAGAGGCGAACAGTGTTTCATCAGATGAATGGAACTCTCAAAAGACATTTTATGAATTCATCATAACCCGTACGTGTCTAATATACTGTTAATATGTTTTTTAATAATTATTTTTGTAACTGCCTACCTGGAGTAATGGTAGTATATGTCTATACATTCCTTATTATGACATAATTTATGCTTAGGTATTTGATAATGATTATAATTATAAAGGTTTGCTTAATTCTCTTTTACACCGTCCACAATTTTTTTAACATATATCCCATTGTTTATATTTAAAATATAAACTATATTTTTAAATAACCATATGCAATAAAACAAAAAATAATAAAATATTTAGAAGTTGTAATGCCTGTTAAATCTTACACGAATACGAAATTTCCTAAATGACTCCGAAAACTCTTCCTTTGCCTTTTATCATATGACTCTGAAATGAACAGTGCTGAAAATAACTATATTCGTTAGATTTTAGATAACGGCATATTTGTGAAATTCAAATAATGGTATATTCATTAAAATTCAAAAAATGGCATATTCGTTAAACTTCAGTATATTTGTTTGTTCAGCATTCATGTATATTATTCATTACAGTATTTTTTACTCAAAATAAAAAAAAAGTTGTACATTAAAGAGTTAAATTTTAACAAATGCCAGTTACTTTTGACCCAAACTACATTGCAATGCAAATCACGCAAACGTAAATTAATACATCTTCAAATAAAGGGAGTGCTCATCCGAAATCTGAGGTATATAAAGGATTTATAATTTTGATTTTTTTTAAATTTCTATGCTAATTGATTGGGACATAAAAGTTTTTCTTGGTTTGTAATTTTTTGAGTAAAACATTATTTTTGAGTTCCTCCCTCCTAAAATACTTTTATAAAGAAAATCGTTTATTGTGGGAAGAAAATCAAAGCCTAGCAACTTTCTCGCCAAACACATTGCGCTATGTAACATGATTATAAATCAATAAAGATATTAAAGATGTTAATTTTTTTTTAACTTTTGATAAATTTCTAAAATTACATTTTTATCACATTGCTAGTTGAGCGTAGAATCGTCAGGGTGAAAAATGTCCATGCTGTGGATCGAATTTGGAATTTTTGGAATAGCACTCCAAGTGCTCTACCACTTAAACTACGAGGACGATGCCCAGGTTAGCATATGTCACTGACATATTTTGATAAGGATGCAGCTACAAGCTGGAAACGTCAACATTAGCACACAAACCTGCGGCCTCACATGACACACAAATGAGCCCAGCATCGCTGAGCACATATATCCTTTTTTAACAAATGTTTAAATTAAATTTTTCAGCAGTAAAATTACGCTGCTGGGTTCATTTGTGTCTCATTAAAGACATACTTTCAGTGCTGAAAATCAATTGCAAAATTAATTAAAAATCATACATGTGTTCACTGATCATTTGTGTTTCATGTTACACTGCAGGTCTGTGTGCTCATGTAGACGTTTCTATTTTGCGTTGCAGTTGCAAACTTGCGAACATGTGTAAATGAGAGATGAAAAGCTGGGCATCGTCCCCGTAACTTATATATTGCAGAACTTGGAGCTCTATTCCAACGGTTCCGGTTTTGATCCACGGTTCGGACATTTTTCGCTTTGTTGGTAGCTAGCAATGTGATAATTCACTTATTAAATTAAAAACATTCAATAATTTCAGGCGTAATTTTCTTCCTGAAAATAAATTGAAAAATTAATTAAGAGTTAAAAGGGCAACAAATCTCCATCAAGTTTGTTAATGGGTGAAATCGTTCCAAACCCATAGAAATGGGAAGAAATTTTGTTAAAACAAAAATATCAGCACAACTTCTTAATTATAATGTATACCAAATCAGGTATTTTTACTTCTATTTCATAGAAGGGTACAAAATAATATATTTGACAGATTTTTAAAATCATTAAAATAAGCTCAAGAGCAGAAAATTATGATTTTAAGAAGAAATAAATTAATGACTTCCCTAATTGGTTAATATTAATAATCAAATCTTATTAAATTTATTATAAATCTGTTTGAAATTTTCTAAAACTTTTAGATTTATAAGGTTTTGATAGCACCAATTCTTACAAAAACAAATAAATTACAAACATAAAATGAAAACAAAAAAGGAGAGAACGGGGACGAAGAAAAATATTCATAACTTTGTCAATTCATAAGATATCAAATACTCTAAAAATTATTACAAATCTTCTAAATATTATCAACAATTTTACATAAACAAGCTTTTGGTACAACGAGCTTTTACAGAAAAATAAGGTTTTGAAAATGTATCACTCTATAAATCAATGTTTCTGATATGCATGCATTTATTAAAAATGTTTAAAAGTAATTTAAATAATTCTGAAAACATTTAAATGAATTTAAATGGCTTAGCCATATTATAATTATTATTATTTATCGTTTCTCCTCCAGGTGACATCAGAACTGAGGAGGTCACATGAACTAAATTTTCGCATGAATGTAATAAATGCATCCAAATCAATATACCATATACAAGGCATTATTAAAAATCATAATCATCATTAAACAAGTAAGAAAAATCATGCGTTAAGCATAGATTATGAAGCACTTTCAAACACTTAATGAAATCTTTAACAAAACATTGTTATTTAGGGAAATACTAGTGTATAGTCAAATATACCCAAATATGTATTCCAGTACTTTTGAACAGCCCTGTATTTCATATGCCAGTTGATATAATGGAAAAATTTAGTTTAGCAAGAAAATACCCTGTAGCTTGAAATTTCTTTTTTCAGCAATTCATACTATTAGATGGAAACATACTTGAATACTTTTGTTCAGCCCTGTAGTTTACATTGTACCTTTATTACACGTCCGCATTAGGCTAAAATTTATTGTAAACTAAAACACTTTTAAAACAACTGAAATCACATTCTCATAAATTATCATTCATAGGCGTTCATGCATCGAATTCTTTGCGTGGCCCTATATATCCTTTTATCTATATTCTGCAAACATTTCTCAATAAAATAAATGGAGCTCAGCGTAAAAATGCATAGCTTATTAAAGAACCACGTTTAAATAATTTACGCTCATATTCAATAACGTTGGTAAGCTCTTTTGGGTAGCCCTGTATATCAACTATAACATTTATACACACCATACAATGTGCATACATTTAGCGAAATATAAACGCGGATATCACAATTAAAATGCATTTCATCCCTCCATCAGCCATCATCGGACACATATACGGTACTTCGGAAAGAATATACTATTTGAAATCTTTTGTATGGCCCTGTAAATACTACTTACTTCATATTATACAAGACAGTAGCGTATAATTTATATTAAGCTTCAGTGACATATACCAATTTTATTATACATGAAACAGCTTAATATATTTAAAATATGTCACCCACAATTCCCCCTTTTACCATAATCTAATGGAATTCTTTTGTGTGGCCCTGTAAATGAATAATAGCTACATTTTCACCTTATATTTTATAGAATGCATATTTTAAGATGTTTGACAGGGTATAATATCTTTAAAATGCCTTTGAAACGATTTTTCCCCATAGGCGTAATGTAATCGGAAACTTTTGATTCGCCTTGTAGATAAACTAATCGTGGTAGAAACTTCATTTTCGATAGGACTTGTGCTAGGGTAAACGTCAATAACGTCCTAAAATTTCATGGCAATCCGAGTATATTAACGATTTTTCCCCATGGGCCCTAATGTAATGGAAAACTTTTGATTCGCCCTGTAGATAATCTAATCATGGTAAAACTTCATTTTCAATAGGGTATGTGCAAGGGTAAACATCAATAACGTCCTAAAATTTCATGGCAATCCGAGTATATTAACAATTTTCCCCCATAGGCTGTAATGTAATGGGAAACTTTTGATTCTCTCTGTAGATAAACTAATCATGATAGATTCTTCATTTTCAATAGGTTTCGTGCTAGGGTAAACCTCAATAACGTATAAAAAATTGATAACAATCCGAGTATATTTACGGGAGTTAGAACACGGACAGACGGCCAGATGGCCATCCGGACATACGGCCAGACGGCCAGACAAACCGAATGCATAAGCACTTTTGAACTTTGTTGGAAAGTGCTAAAAATTGGGATAATTTGTAGATAATTTTTTTAATTGGCTTTTCAAATGTGTTATACATTTCTATATGGTTGAATTACACCCAAAATTTTAATTTATTAAAATGTGCAGTTATAAGTTCATTATTCTAAATGACTATTTACAACATTATTCTGAATGTTTTGGGAAAATGTTTCATAATCTATGCTTGACGCATGATTTTATCTTTTTGGTTTTATGATATAACTGGTATTCATTTATTGCCACATATCTTAAAGCCAAAATATAAATAAACAGGAAAAAGTTGAAAATGCACTTTTACTTACAAAAAATCTTTAATTAACGTCTCAGTTTTTAAAAGTTGCAATACGATCTCTCAATAATATACTGATTTAAAAGAATGTATATGGTTTTCTTAAACTTCTTACCAATGTTAACTACTTATTTTGAATAAACGAAATTCTTTTTAGCATCCGATGCTATTTCTTTCAGACAAGCTAAAAATGTCGTGTCATCAGCCCTGAATTTTCTAGTTAACCGATTTTGATAATTATTTTTTTAAATGAAAGCTATTTATTTGTAGTTGTGCCCATTTTAATTATTTTTTAATTTATTTCCATTTTTATATTTTATTTTTAATTTTAAAAGCTTTTTCATGACATTTCTTCAAAATGGTGGCAACACAGTTTAGCTTTTCTCTCGATAATAAAAATTTATTTTCTAAAATGATTGCGTATAATTATGCACTAATTGAGTTAAAAAAATATATATTTACTGAGAAATAATATTAATAACGTAAATAAAATGACAAAAAATAATTTATGATAAAAATTAATGTCTAAATCAAAATAAGAGAAATTTCAAATGAGGAAAATTATGTCATTCAGCAACCAGATAAAAGGGAATTACAATATTATTATGGATGCCTTTTTCATAAACAGTAACTTTTAAAGAACATTTGAAGAGAAAATGACGTCACTATTTAAAACATCGTATTTCTACTCATAACGATATTAGGTACTACTCTGTTATCCCGTCGACCAATTTCGCCAAATTATACAAATCGCCACATTAATAGCCAAATTATACATATTGACATAATTTGTATTTTAAATAACGAAAAAATAAATAATTAGTAGAATATTAATAAAAATATTAATAAAAAGTCGAAATAAAAATCACTTAATGACATTTTAAAGACATGAATCGTATTTAATGTCATTGAATGTGACATTCACGATCATATTGCATTTCCTTTTACTCAGAGTCTATAAAAAAGCGTTTAAACTAAGGAAAAAATCCGTTTTTGACGATTCTATTCAATGAAGAAGTAGCACGTCAAATTGTATCTCTTTATTATTCCGCAATTCCAATGTCTCAGAGAGAAATTGCTATTCAATTGGGTATTTCCCGCCGTTCTGTTTGCTATTATATTGATAAACACAAGAAAAATGAAGTTAGTTCATTGCAATCTAAACGGGGTCGCCCTTCTAAAAAACTTCTATCGATTTTTTTTTTTCTAATCGGAGGCGAAACTGAATTCTGCAATGGTAGAATCTACATTCATCTTGTAGTTTAGTTATTTTTTCTTTCAACTTCGTTATTTTCGTTGCTCTAATTAAAAAGTTTGGATAGTGAATACATTGGTTTATTTTATCATTTTTTATGAAGTTATCATAAAAAAAATCACGTGTGAATTATAACGTTTATTTTACGTTTTTTACCGTGTTCTTGAATAAACTTCTTAAATCTTAATTAACAATTAGCATCTTCGCTCACTTGATCACATTTGATATTTTTCTAAATTCCTAGAAATTATTCATTAGTGAAAATCACAAGAAAATGTTTAAAAATTAGAATGTGTCATACAGATTTTTTTATTAGAATAAATACCTTATGTAAATTTTGAAACATATTTTTAAAGTTTATATTCTTTTACATTTATTTCCATCTTATCCATTTGCTTTTAATAATTTTATGCATTAATTGAGCTTTTAAAGCATTAATAGTTAGGAATCTTCGTCTTTTAGAGGCATTATATTTGACACTAACATTAAAAGACAGCAGCTTGTAGGCTACATGAGCAAAGGGGTAAAAAACGTGAATTTTAAATTTTTAACTCAATTAAAATAAGTTTAAAATAGTTAGTAAGAAATTAAATATGTAAAGTAAAATTAATGAACTAACCTACTTAACCTACTAACCTGCTAACCCTATAATTGTATTAATAAATCCCAGTTCGTTATCTCAAAGCATATTCAAGAAGGTTAAATAAAAAAAATAACTAAATAAAATAATAAAATAAAATACTAAATTTAAAAGAAATCGACAAACCGAAAGAAAAAATTAGAAAAAAATAATAGAAAAAAATACAGTCGGTTATCTTCAAAGATTTAGAAATGTTATATAGTTACTTGCTATAATACGAATAAGAACAATTAAACGGGTGTATAAAAATTTTCTTAAACAAGTCACTTGTTAGAAAACTATTTATTTATATAAATTTAAAAATAAGCTTAAAAAATTAAGTGTATTATTTATTTTAAAAAAATATTAGAAAAATCTAATTTTAAAATTATTTTAACATGTACGTTTTAAAGCATCAAACTATAATTTAAAAGAATAAAGAAATTATAAAAGCAGCGATTATGCTTTCTGTTTAAACTATCAGTTTCGACGAATTAGACTCCAATAAAAGCATGATTTAAGAAATAGAATGTTGAATAACATGCGACCACAGCAGATGAATTCGAGCTCACATTCATTCACCGTCGGAACACGACGATTTTAAATCCGAGCATGGAACATTTTTTGTCACAGATCCCGAACCCAATATTTAAAACAAAAGGAAAAATTAAAAAATATATAATGCTTACAATTTAAAAAAGTTGTTTTAATTTCTTAACAGCTCCTTTCATGAAAACAACTGATAATTCCTAACATATAACTATGTTTTTAACATTTACATCCAGTCTTATCAAAACAGAACTTTGGTATGAAATAAAAGTATACTGCACTAGAAAGCTTTTCATGTTTTTCCCTTGCAACAAGCAAATCTGACAGACATATTAACAAAGCGCAGTTTTTGTACAAATAAATTGAACTTTCACAAATTTCTATTTTTATGATGTAGAATAAAATAACGATTTCTATTTTATATAGAAAAACGTAGTTTTATATTTTGTATAGATATTGTAGATTTCATTATAGAAGCTTTCTTATAAGCGTAAACCTTTGCTATTACTTAATATAGCCTAAATTCTAAAAGTTAAATTAACTTACAATAAAAAATTATTCGAATTCATAATTTTCTTTCCTATTTTAAATAAAACGCATGTGCTTAGTAAAAATTTTACATTTTTCAAAAAAAGTGCCCGGAAGGTAGGCCCATACCGAAATGGGCACCCCACAAAAATAGGGAATTTCATTGAAATGCACGATTGACAGAGTTCCTAATTATTCTTATTTTAAAACATGGATTAAACTCTGTTTTACAGTTAAAAAAGTAAATAAATCAAGAATCTTCTCTCTATCATTTCACTGATGATATTGTTACGATTTCATTTTTTAATCTTGGTATAATAAACTGAAATAAAAAAAAATATTTTTCAAAATACAGTGCTATCTTTGTCTAACAAAGAAATTTTATATCTAAAAATATCCTCTATTTCAATGCGAGAAAAGAATTTCAATTTACTTTAAAGAAGTTCAGATCTACATCATGTTTCGAAAAGTTGGGCTATTTTTCAAAATACCACATAAGATGAAAATTGTGTTATTGATTTTGAAAGAAGGGTGTATTTATTTTCTTTTTTTAGTACATTTGTAATTTTGTAAAACACATATTTCATTTTTATACGTAAAATCCTGTATTATATTTTTCACAAGTAAACGCTGAATGTCTTAGTAATTAGCTGATATTTAAAATTTTTAATATTTAGTTGAATAAAATTTACTCCTTATAAAGTACGAAATGAAAGTGAAAATCAGTTGTTAGTTGTATTCTGTTTCCGCATATATGAAAGCTTATATTGTATCAAAATATAAATACCGGAAATCCTTCATTTATATAAATAAGAAATAAGTATTTGACAAGAAGTGCTTATATGCGGGTATACAAACGTGTCGGGTATATAAGTCTGCGCCTCTCTCTGGCTTTGTCCAGCTTTGCTTTTTCTAGTATGGTGTATCTCGCACTGATGAAGAATCTCAGTATTAGATTCGAAACGTCTGTTTAATATTTTCTCATGCATTATTTGTGTATTTATCAATGCTGTGTTTTCATCTTTATACATTTTTGCACACAGACTTTATTTAGTAATTTAATATTAAACTAATAATATCAAATGAATGACATATTTACATAAAGCAGCATTGTGAGTTTCATTTAAAATTAAAATCAGACTTTCAAAACTGTTACATGTAAATATTAAAATCAAACTTACGAAGCTGCTACAGATAAATATACCGCTGACGGACAGGTTCTGATTTACGCAGGAGCATGCGGGTCAAATGCCCGGGAACCACAACATTGAGAGGGCATCAAAGGGCACATATAAGTTTTTCATTAATCATTGTTTTTGATAAAAAAAATTAATAAAGTGATTGTTTTATCACACAATTAATAACAATGTAACAACAGGTGTTCCAACAGTTATACAAAAAGGTTATATGTAGTACAACATATGTTACTCATTTCCGTCTGAAATGCTGGAAAATTTTCATCTATACATTTACCGGCAGGGTATCAACTACTGCCGAAATTACACTATTTAGTTACTAGACTAAATCAGGTTACTAGTGATTTACAATAAATGTTTGTTTTATGTTGTTTAATTATTTAACTCTTTTCTAAGTTAAATTAAATCGAACATAGGGAGAGGGGGTCCGAGACACAAAAATCTTAAAATTTTCTAATACATAAATATATATTTGTTGCACTATATTTTTAACACTTAAAATAACATAAAAATCATGTTTCTATATTAATTAGAAGAGGAAATATCATTTTTTTTGTTCTGTTTTGTTTACTTGTTTTCAAAATTTTGCTTACAAGCAGTGGTTGTCATGAAACGTCTTCTTGTGAAAATGCGCTTTTTTTCATGATGGGTTTTTGCACCATTTCTTGGAATTAGATTGTTATAACTCAAGAACCGCTAAAGATGAATGCTTCAACTTGGAATATATCTTTTTGGATTGCGTTACTTTTATTCTGATTTAGCAAATTTGGAATATATATATATATATATATATATATATATGTATGCATATATATATGTATGTATATGTTGTAATTCGTTTATTTTTGATTTATTTATTTTTATTTATTTACTATTATTAGTTTATTTGTTACATTAAATAATTTCAAAATTATGCTAAATTAACTGAATCCCATAACTCTCATAATTAACTATAATCTTAAAAGCAAATCTCCTTCTTGTAAACAAAATTCAAATTCATGCTCATTGCGTTGTGTCTAATGATGCTCCAAAAATATTTTCAATTACATTAAGATAAATGTCTCTTAGTAAGGAAAATAATCAAGACTCTTGGAATTAAAGAAACCAACTCTTAGATTACTAACATAATAGATTTATTTATAAAATTTAACAATTAGTATTTATTTGATTTAGATATATTAAAACACAATTAGTCATATTAATACAAGACTTCTTAGAGCAAATTAAAAATTACAATTAAATATAATCCAACTCGTGCAAATGATATGAATTTCCTTGGGATAGAATTTATAGTACAAATTGATATAGGCATTCCCCAAAACATAATAAACCACACTTACCCAGTTTCTCATACCCAACCCACTTTTCTGTCTATATAAGCTCCAGCAGAATTACCGTCAGGAATCTCAGAACTGAGCAGATCCTCCATAAGAAACCTTCATGGTCGATTCCAAACATTGCGGCTAGAACAGCGACTCCGGCAAATCTCTCCCAAACGAACATCCCGTAGAAGAAACGAAGAGAGCTATCCTCCCTGGCCCGTGACCGCTCATAGGTTGACAATCTATTCCATCCGTATACCTGTCCTCGCCATTAGAAGATGCTCCAGACCGCTTTCAAAATATGCGCTCTCATCTCTAGTGCGCACCATATAAAAATACAGGATCATTGGCTTCCCGCAAAATCGTCTAACTCCCGTCGGAACCTCCGACAAGAAACATCATAGCCTCCCACACCTAAGAGGCTTATTCGTACGGAATAGCGGAACAAAAGGGCAAGAGCCGTGAGAGCTTCCAAGCCAAAAGAGAATTATAAAAATTCCGGCATCAGAGCTTTCTTTCGCACGGAGGTGCGAGATAAAAAAAGAAGTGCAAGTGCTAAGGCCGGTAGTCAGCAAGAGAGTGAGTCAGACTTTCTTTAAAATCGCAACCCCCTCTTTCCATTTTTTTTTCTTTAATTAACCGACGGGAGGTTCCTTTAAACACCCCCAAACTTTCATTGGCCAAAATGGTCAACGCCTTTCCTGACGCAGTGAATTTTAAAACAACGCTGACCCCTTTTAACCTCCGCAATCCGGGAGAGTTAAAGCCGGCACCTAAAAGAAAATAACCGTCCCCAAATTCCACCTGCGCGGGATACTTTACGTCAAAACCATATCCCGTCTTCAACTTTATAGATCCCCAAGTCAAAAGTCACATCGGCAAAATCTTTGAAAATGAATTCCTCTTCCGCGCCATTTCCGCGCCGCCTCTTAAGCGGCAAAACCCTCAACCTCCCCTAGGAAAATAAGAAGCGATAATTTTAACCATCCCCTTTAATGATAAAAAAAGAGAAAATTTCAGCAGTCCCTACTTTCTAAAAACACGGATAGCCTTGAGTTTAACTTAATATTTTTAATATTATTCTGTTCCTAAAAACCAGTATAAACATACTATAACAATATCCCCCCTTTTTACTGAAAATTTTTACGCGGAAAAAATTTTCTCTCACAAAAACAAACAAAAAAAATTTTTACTATACCCTAAATCTATTGAAAAGTCAAATTTTGCCACCAATCGTCTTCGGTTGTGTCTCGTCAACTAATACCCCATATTCTTATCCGAAACAAAACACCTGCCCCATATAAGAAAATGAAATCATAGCATCAAAAACACAGTACTCACTTTGTGCACCTAAGAGATTACCCCCCAAAACGAGTACCATTCTAGAAATTATACTTAAATTTAGCTATTACCAGAATTTATAAAAAGAAAAAGAAAGAAAAAAAAAGAAAAGAAAAGAAATACTAGGGAAGAAAAAAAAACTTAAACGGCCTACCCCACAAGAAAGTAATTGCTCAACCAAAACATACTAAGTTATACCTAAATTTAATTATTGTTGCTACTTACAATTCAAACCATCTACACGAGCTTTTACAATAAGTTATCGTTCGTTCAGTATAATTCTACAAAAACACTGACAATTCAATAATATATTGTACACTAACACATAAATATATACCTTAATAGATCCTCAAAAGATAACAGTAAAGTATTTCTAAACCAATACAATAAATTCAGTATCCTGCATCTCACTCTCATACACTAAAAGTAGCTTAGGACGATACAATTTCTTGATGAGGTAAATAAAGTAATAAACACATAAAATAAATTCACTGAAAACATTAATATATGTAAGTAATTAAAACAAATAATATAAGCTATTATTTGAAATTAATATATTAAAGTCCAATGTTTGTTTCTCTTCAGTGATGCATCATCCTGAATACCGTACTTAAATATACATATACATGGTAACCCACAGTAATGCTTGACCAATATCATAATTAAAAAATAATAACAATAATAATAATAATAAATAATGCCTCTCGGCCACCATACGACGGTAATAGCTACGATCGTATACAAACTCCTCTGCCTTACACCACATTCCTAAATTCTGCTAAAATAAGATACTCCCTGTAAAACCCCTTATTTTAAAGCACTACCACCACTCCCAAAATTAATTTCAAAACCAGCCAAAGGCAATTCGAATCCACAGATAAAGAAAATAAAATTTTAAAGCTCTATCAAGCATCAAAACCTAGCGTACTGGCATCAAATGCAGCATTGGTCAAACATACTTTACAAAGTCTCCCACTAATATACTCTGCCGACAAATCAATTATTATTGTATCAATGCAAGTTAATAATAACAACAATAAAAAATAATCTTCTAACACTTTTTTTTACCATTATTATTAAACGTACAGCAAATCTCACATCATAATACTACTTTGCATTGTCTTATTTTTGCTCCAACACCATGAATCAAATAGTAATAAAAAAATCTTTTCTCGAAATTTTACTTTTATTTACAAGAAAGAGCATCACTGTACTCTTAAAATTTCAGTAAAATTAGACAATGCCACCGAAAAATAACCTCTAACCTTATACAAATTATTTCTTCAAAACTCATATCTATGAAAACGAAAACTGTATGCGTTTACCTTTTGATGGCTATATCAATAACATCAAATGCACAAAAGAACATATAAACAGCTTAATAAAATGTAACTGAAAATGATTACACATGATTCATTACAAAATATATATATATATATATAGTATAAAAATGCACATTCACACACACAAAAAAAACTTTAGAGCAAAATAAATGTAATAGCCCTAAAAACAGAATTGAAAAGTACTCCTATAATTTCTATTACAAATACATATTCTCTGCTACCACAGAAGAGAAAAAATAAAATAAAAAAAAATATATTTACACCAGCTCAAAAACAAACAAACAAACAAACAAACAAAAAACTATATACAAGCTAAGACCGTTTCCGTAAACGGTACGAATGAGTTGCAATCTGACCACTTTTTACACAAGGAGTTCGTTGAACTCCCCCCTTTTTTCTCTCTCTTACTTTTTTTTTATTCTTCTCGGGCTTCCGTTAACTCCTAAAGGAGGGAGGGGTGAAATTATTCTTCCATTTAGTGAACCATTCTGAGTATTGGTATCTGATACCTCTCCGGTCACTAAATTCTGAATATTTACCTGAGTACTCATTCCTGGATTTACATGTATATTTTCAAATAAATATCTTTTAGAACTTCGTGAAAATATCCTTGTGGGATATACTTTGACTTCACGGTCAATATTAGCAAATTGTTCTATTGGCTGGAAATTTTTGTTTTCTGGTGCTTCTGGTGCATCAATTTTATATTGTAATGCAGGAAAAATTGGCTTAACTCCAATTTTTCTAAGTTGATTCACATGAACCGTCTTAGTCTTTGCGGGATCCGACACCAACTGAATTTTATAATTTACTTTTCCTAATTTTTCTATGACCCTGTAAGGCCCAGTATTAAGTTTAGCAAATTTTCGAGATAAACCAATCTTAATTGCAGGGCAATACCATAAGACTAAGTCCCCAATTATAATTTTTTTATCGACCGCCGTTTTATTTTTAAATCTCTCCTGATTTTCCGCTGCCTTTTCCAAATTACCTCTGATTTGATTAAAAACAGCTTGCAAAGAAGGGATTAAAGTTTCACAATAGGAACGGCAATCAGAGTACGAGAATTGAATTTCCTGCGCTAATAAATTATACGGAAGTAACATATCTCTTCCTGTTAGCACAAAATGATGAGATTTATTCGTAGCAACATGTGTTGCTGATCGCAAAGCTAGGAGGGCAAATTTTAGCTGCCTGTCCCAGTCAGTATGAGTGGTATTTACGAGATGCGCTAAATGAGCAGCTAATGACGCATGGTATCTCTCCACTTTTGCATTGGTTTGTGGTCTATAGGGAGACGTAGTACGGTGATCAATTTCCAATTCTTTGTACACCTTTTTTATAGCATCACTCACTAACTGGCGACCAAGGTCAGTTATTAACGTTTTAGGCACCCCGTATCGGCAAATAAATTCGCCTAAAATGTCTGCAATTGTATCCGAATCAATTGTAGAAACAGGCCACGCGTCCGGCCACTTAGAAAATGCACAAATAAATGATACTATGTATTTATAACCCTGAGATGTTTGCGTGTAGGGACCCGAAATATCGAGATGCACAATTTGCATGACGTGAGTAGCGATGGGTAATCTTTGTAACTCCGCGTCCTTTTTCGGTTCATGACCGCGGTATTCCAAACACGAGTGACAAGCGCCTATTAATTTCTTAATATGAGCATACATTTTTGGCCAGAAATAAAATTGCTTGACTCTCTCTAATGTTTTATAAATCCCCGCATGACACGCCACTACTGAGTTATGTGCTAAGTTAAATATTTTTGGGACTAAAGACAAAGGTAAAACGAATTTGCTTTGTATATCCCTTCTATTTCTGCTACGCGTATCCTTACACTTCAAAATATCGTCCTCTAAAAAAAATAAAATATGATCCGGTTTTGTAGAAACTTTATCAGACAGTTTCTGAATGATTGACAAACAAAATTTATTGTTCCCTTGTTCTAATTTAAGTTCGTTAAGAAAGTGCGAAGGGTCATAACTATGCATAAAAGGAGTACTAACAAGGCTATTTACAAGATGCACATTATCCTTCTCTACAGTCTTAACTTCTGTAATATCACTTTTATCAATGTTTTCAATTTCATGATCTACAAACCGAGATAAGAAATCCGCGACCGAATTGCATTTTCCTTTAATAAATCTTGTCTCAAAATTATAATCTGCGAGCGAACACAACCAACGAGCTATTCTCGAAGTAGGATCCTTTAATTTTAGAGCGTATGTAAGAGCAGCGTGATCTGTATATACTATGAATTTACGATTGAAAAGGTAGCATTTAAAATAGTTGACCGCCCATACTACAGCTAAAAGTTCGCGTTCGGTTGTAGAATAACGTGTTTCGACTTCTTTAAGTTTCCGACTTGCAAAAGCTATAGGCGCAGGAAAATTGTTTTCGTCAAACTGAGCTAAAACTGCACCCAATGCAAAATTTGAAGCGTCAAAAATACTACAAAATCTTTGTTAAAATCTGGTAAATTTAATGTCGGAAGATCTGCTAAAGCGTTTTTCAAATCTTCGAATTCTTCTTGTGCCTTATCTGTCCAAATAAATTTAGATTTTCCTTTTAATAAGTTACTTAAATTAATAGCTCTTTTTGAAAAATCACCCAGAAATTTTCATTAAAAGTTTATCGTCCCACAAAATTGGCGCAATTGTTTCTTACTATTAGGCACTTTAAATTGTTTAATTACTTCCACATTCTTTGTAGTGGGCGATATTTTTCCGTCCTTTACCGTAAATCCCAAAAAGGTAATTTCGGATTTGAAAAAAATGGCATTTTGAGGGTTTTAATCTTAGATTGTGTTGCCGCAATCTATCAAAAACTAAAGATAATTTTTCAAAGTGAGATTGTATGTCTTTAGAAGCCACACATATGTCATCAATGTAAATTAAAATATTGAGGTCCGCCACATCTCCGAAAATAAAATTCATTAATCTCTGAAATGCGGGAGGCGAACTGGAACAGCCAAATGGGCTTCTTGTATACATAAATAGACCTTTAAGCATGGTAACTGAAGTATATGTTTGATCCTCCTCTTTAATTAGCTGTTGATAAAAACCCGAAGTCAAATCCATAGTTGAAAAATATTTGGAACCCCCCAAAGAATCTTTAGTTTCGGTTATGTTTGGCAATGGGTAACTATCTTTTATTAATTGATCATTTAACTTTCGAAAATCCACCGCAAGTCTATATCCGCCATCCGCATTCTTAACCAACATTACAGGGCTAGCGAACTCACTGTTTGACGGTACTAATATACCCGCTTCCAGTAACATATCCAATTGCCTCTCCATTTCCCCTCGTAAGTTATACGGGACTCGATAAGGTTTACATTTAACCGGCTTCTCGTCTTTCAGTCGAATTTCGTGTTTCACCGTATCGCACCCTGGTAGGTCAAGAATTGATGAGGCGAAGATATCTGAGTTTTCGTTAAGAAAGTCGCGTACCTCTGACCTTAGGGGTTCATTTAAATGATCTAAATCAATGTTACTGTCCCAGTTTAAATCAGCATGATCCATGGATCCGATATTTTCGGCGTCAATATAACCCGTAAACTCATCCTGCTTATGGGGATAATTTGATATCACTGGCAGTAACATTCCTAACCTAGTTCCTTTATTTACATGGATTACGTTATCACTTAAGTTAGCTATTTTAATAAATAATCTATTTGTATCATTTTCACAAATCGAGGTCCCTACTACTAAATCCCTCCTAAGCGGAGCAATACATGGTGTAATTAAAACATCTTTTGAATGTATAAAATTTGTTTTTCTAATTTTAACTTTAATAATTCTTTCCGAATTCGGAGGAATGCATTCTTTATGCTTAGAAAAAACTGGCAATGGTTCAGGTTTTATTTCGATTGAATTAACATTAATACTTGGGCCCTTTAATAATGAAAAACCTGTATTATCGTAAAATATTGTATTGTTTTTTAAATCAATAAGTAAATCAAATTTCTTTATAAAAGGTACGCCTAGAATAATATGGAAATGCGAAGATAATGAACCGTTAGTTACATAAAAATTATCTTCAAAATCCTGATTCTCAATTTGAAAAGTTAAATCAACAGAATTGTTTATTTTAAACTCTCCCCCCAAAACTGTATTCATAGAAATAGAAGTTTTTTTTTAATTTATTTAGTTCTAATAAGTTTACAACTTGTTGTGTCACAAGATTACAACTGGAACCTGAATCAATTAATGCTTTAAATATTTTTCCTTGAATATTAACTTCGATTAGTGGTAATTTAGTTTCGATGTTTTCATTAAAAAAAACATTAAAATTATGACACCTTGTATTGTCTGATACCGACTCTGTATTACTCAAAGAGGAATTATTCGCCGGCTTATAATCCCCCCTCAATAGTTTAAATTATTATCTCTAGATCTCTGGTTTGCAAATTGTCCGTGAGATTGAAATCCCCTGCCCCGATTACTTGAATAAAATGTGCGGCCAGTACCCCTTCCTCGGAAATCCCGTGAATTTTGAAATTCCCGTATGTCTCCCCTATCCTCCAATGTATTATCGCGACTCTCATTTCTGAGTCTAGAGTTATTTTCGGTCGACTCATCATTAATTCTTTGCCGGGTATGCAGAAATTGAGGGCAAAATCGTTGTATATGACCGGGTAAATTACACCGGAAACAAACAATATCATCTTGTTTCTTTTTTTGCGAATCTTTTTCGAGTTTAGAAATCTTATCTGATAAAATTTGTGACTGATCTTTCAGTTCCCTAGCGAAATCACGAAAATAGTCAGCTTCTGATTGATTATTTCTATTAATAGTAACCGCACAAGCTAAATTAGAATTATCTATTTGCAAAGCCGTATCGACAGGCATTGATTTATACGCGCGTTCTTCCAATAACGCTATTTCTTCTAATTCTTTTAAATTTTTCGGATTTCTGGCATTTACACCCTTTCTAATCTGGGGAAGTAAATTTTTTTGCAACATGGAAACCAACCATTCCTGTTTTGTTTTTTCCTCACTATCTTTCGGTAAATTATGTGCCGAAATTGCTGCAGTAGCCTTAACATTAGCTTTTGCAATAAATTCTGCTACCGAATGGTCCTGCTGTTGTTTAAATGTCCAGAAATCATTTAAAAGATCCCCTTGATCCCTTTTAGCACCAAATTTTTCCTGCAATACCTCAAATAAGTCCTCCACAGTTTTAATGTTATGCTTAAAATTTGAGAAAGTTTGCAAAGCCAATGCAGCTAATCGCTGTTGAATGGCAAATAATTGATCTTCTTTCGGCCAAAGCAAGAAATCTGCTACTGCCGAAAATTTCGTTTTAAATTGCTCTAAGGACCATGTTATATCCTGCCCCGTAAAAATAGGAATGATATTTAAAGAGTCTAAAATTAATGCGCGCCTTTTCATTGTAGCTTCTATTTCAGCCATCGTTGTGGCGTCCTGAGTGTGTGTTTCGGGCATTTTGAATCACACTCCAATAAAATAATGAGAATTTCGAAAGTAGATTAAATATTGCAAAATACTTGCTAATGTTAAACCAAAGTTAATATATTTCAGACTCCAAGAAATTCACATAAAAATATATAAAACAGACAACATACAATTTCACTATGCAATTCAAATATATTGAAAAATATTTAAAACACAAACACTTTATGGCAGAGGTGGGAGAAATATTTATGACACATAGCAAAAAATTTTAATTCCAATATTGCACTCCCATAATAATAATTATGAAAGTTGATACATAATATATAATCGAATGGCACTTTTATTTACACCTTTTTTTTTATAAAGCTTCCCGATATTAATATTTTACGTAATATCAAGAAAAAATGTAAAGTTAAATTTAATTATAAATTTCGAAAATAAATTGAATTGGAGCACCAAAACCCAGTAAAGGTCAAACTCTAAACAGAATTTATTTGTTACTTAACGGCACCAGTGTTGTAATTCGTTTATTTTTGATTTATTTATTTTTATTTATTTACTATTATTAGTTTATTTGTTACATTAAATAATTTCAAAATTATGCTAAATTAACTGAATCCCATAACTCTCATAATTAACTATAATCTTAAAAGCAAATCTCCTTCTTGTAAACAAAATTCAAATTCATGCTCATTGCGTTGTGTCTAATGATGCTCCAAAAATATTTTCAATTGCATTAAGATAAATGTCTCTTAGTAAGGAAAATAATCAAGACTCTTGGAATTAAAGAAACCAACTCTTAGATTACTAACATATTAGATTTATTTATAAAATTTAACAATTAGTATTTATTTGATTTAGATATATTAAAACACAATTAGTCATATTAATACAAGACTTCTTAGAGCAAATTAAAAATTACAATTAAATATAATCCAACTCGTGCAAATGATATGAATTTCCTTGGGATAGAATTTATAGTACAAATTGATATAGGCATTCCCCAAAACATAATAAACCACACTTACCCAGTTTCTCATACCCAACCCACTTTTCTGTCTATATAAGCTCCAGCAGAATTACCGTCAGGAATCTCAGAACTGAGCAGATCCTCCATAAGAAACCTTCATGGTCGATTCCAAACATTGCGGCTAGAACAGCGACTCCGGCAAATCTCTCCCAAACGAACATCCCGTAGAAGAAACGAAGAGAGCTATCCTCCCTGGCCCGTGACCGCTCATAGGTTGACAATCTATTCCATCCGTATACCTGTCCTCGCCATTAGAAGATGCTCCAGACCGCTTTCAAAATATACGCTCTCATCTCTAGTGCGCACCATATAAAAATACAGGATCATTGGCTTCCCGCAAAATCGTCTAACTCCCGTCGGAACCTCCGACAAGAAACATCATAGCCTCCCACACCTAAGAGGCTTATTCGTACGGAATAGCGGAACAAAAGGGCAAGAGCCGTGAGAGCTTCCAAGCCAAAAGAGAATTATAAAAATTCCGGCATCAGAGCTTTCTTTCGCACGGAGGTGCGAGATAAAAAAAGAAGTGCAAGTGCTAAGGCCGGTAGTCAGTGTTGGGCAGAATCTAATTACAAAGTAATGAAATTACAGATTAAAATACATTATAATCTCCTCGCAGTGTAATGAATTAACAGGGAAGAATTACAAAGTAATTTCAAATACGCTGTTGAAATACATAATCTGATTATCGTGTAATGGAATTACAATTCAATTCTCTGTTAATCATTTAAAATGTAATTAGATTAATTTGTATTTAGATTACAAGACGATTCAGATTACATTCTTAATTATATAATTAAATTAACCTTAAATGGATTACGAGATGATTCAGATTATATTTTTAATTATGTAATCCAATTAACCTGTATTTGATTACAAAACAATTCAGATTATATTTTTAATTGTGTTGTGCACTTAATGTGTAATTGATTATTAGAAATTCTAATTACAGCTTTAAAAATATAATTTAGAATAAATTCTAATGTATTACAAATAAATGTAAATTACGTTTGTACAGAATAAAATTTTTACACGCGTAATTTAATTAAGTAAATCTAAATTAAATTATATCAGATGTATTTAAATTAAATTGCAATTAATTACGAGTTCATTGTAACTGCTTTTTGTAAATTGATATAAAAGTTACTTGTAATTCATTGCAAGTTAAACCGAATTACGTATAAGAGTGTAACTAAATTTATAAGTTACTAATTATATTTTAGTAAGTATTGATTTATAATGTTATTAAAACGTAATGGAATTTTTTAATGGAATTGTATATTTACGATTTATCTGGCTGGGGGATTTTGGGGAAATTTTGGTATTATGTATGTGTTAGGGTATAGATGTAAATCTCAGCGTAGTAATTTATAGATATAATATGCAATTTCTTATTGTTAGTTGTGACAAATGTGACAGTAAAAAATGTGTTGCATATTTTGAAAACTTTGTGTAAGGCTAGGACAACGGGGTAAAATATTTTCTCAGTTTCAGTTGGAAGGAATATTAGATTATTTTTATAAGAATGTTGGAAATACAGCAAGGAACTTTAACAAATTTCAATTTTGAGAGTGACATAGGAGTAAAGTAGAGGGGGGGATATGTGTTCTGAAAACCATTTTTTAAATGATACAATCAGTTAAGAATGATTTTTTGAACTGATCCGTGATTGAAATAACAGTAAAATACTTTTATTTTTATTTACATTTTTCTTAAGAAATTGCGTAGCTGTTATCGCGGGCTTTGAGCGCGGTGACCGAACCTAGAAATTCCGTAACGAGAAAAACCTAACACTCCAGCTAACGTCCTTTGCATATAACTCGCGCATACAATGCATATAACTCGCGATCTCATTTTCGTAGCGCGGCCAAATTTTGTTTGGTAATTTATTATGAGACAGTGTTACTTTTGGTGACAGGAGACCAACCACGGTGAGGGTCCAAAAATTTAAAATGCTTATAACACGCGATCCAATTTTCGTAGCGCGGCCAAATTTTGTTTGGTAATTTATCATGAGACAGTATTACTTTTGGTGACAGGAGACCCTCCCACGGTGAGGTGCGAAAAATTTAAAATGCTTATAACTCGCGATCTAATTTTCGTAGCGCGGCCAAATTTTGTTTCGTAATTTATTATGAGACAGTGTTATTTTTTGGTGACAGGAGACCCCCCACGGTGAGGGTCGAAAAATTTAAAATGGTTATAACTCGCAATCTAATTTTCGTAGCGCGGCCAAATTTTGTTCGCTAATTTATTATGAGATAGAGTTGATTTTTGCTGACTGGAAATCCCCCACGGTGAGGGTCGAAAAATTTAAAATGCTTATAACTTGCGGTCAAATTTTCATAGCGCGGCAAAATTTTGTTTGGTAACTTATTATGAGACAGTGTTAATTTTTGCTGACAGGAGACCCCTCCCCCCCACGGTGAGGGTCGAAAAATTTAAAATGCTTATAACTGGCGATCTAATTTTCGTAGCGCGGCCAAATTTTGTTTGGTAATTTATTATGAGACAGTGTTGATTTTTGATGACAGGAGACCCCCTCCCCACGGTGAGGGTCGAAAAATTAAAAATGCTTATAATTCGGGATCTAATTTTCGTAGCGTGGCCAAATTTTGTTTGGTAATTTATTATGAGACAGTGTTTATTTTTGGTGACAGGAGACCCCCCACGGTGAGGGTCGAAAAATTAAAAATGCTTATAATTCGCAATCTAATTTTCGTAGCGTGGCCAAATTTTGTTTGGTAATTTATTATGAGACAGTGTTTATTTTTGGTGACAGGAGACCCCCCACGGTGAGGGTCGAAAAATTTAAAATGCTTATAACTCGCGATCTAATTTTCGTAGTGCGGCCAAACTTTGTTTGGTAATTTATTATGAGACAGTGTTAGTTTTTGGTGACAGGAGACCCCCCACGCTGAGGGTCGAAAAATTAAAAATGTTTATAACTCGCGATCTAATTTTCGCAGCGCGGCGAAATTTTGTTCGCTAATTTATTATGAGATAGTGTTGATTTTTACTGACTGGAGATCCCCCACGGTGAGGGTTTTAAAATGTAAAGTGCAGTAAAAAGAATTAAAAATGCTTATAATTCACGATCTAATTTTCGTAACGCGGCCAAATTTTGTTGCATAATTTATTATGCGACAGCGTTAATTTTTGGTGACAGGAGACCCCCCCCCCCCGGTAAGGGTCGAAAAATTTAAAATGCTTATAACTCGCAATCTAATTTTCGTAGCGCGGCCAAATTTTGTTTGGTAATTTATTATGAGACAGTGTTAATTTTTGATGACAGGAGACCCCCCACGTAGAGGGTCGAAAAATTTAAAATGCTTATAACTCGCGATCTAATTTTCGTAGCGCGGCCAAATTGTGTTTGGTAATTTATTATGAGACAGTGTTAACTTTTGGTGACAGGAGACCCCCACGCTGAGGGTCGAAAAATTTAAAATGTTTATAACTCGCGATCTAATTTTCGTAGCGCGGCCAAATTTTGTTCGGTAAATTATTATGAGACAGTGTTGATTTTTGCTGACAGGAGACCCCCACGGTGAGGGTCGAAAAATTTAAAATGCCTATAACTGGCGATCTAATTTTCGTAGCGCTTCCAAATTTCGTTTGGTAATTTATTAAACTATTGCATAGCTTTTATCGCGGGCTTTGAGCGCGGCGACCGAATCTAGAAATTCCGTAGCTAGAAAAAAAACCTAACATTTTGGCTAACTCGCTTCAATTCGGCAGACTTGGGCACGGTATCCTTCGGTAGACTTCGGCAGACATTGACGCGGTATTTTTCAGATATTTAGAGGATATCAAGTCTCAAACTTATGTTTCTTATTTCATTTACCATAAACCTATAGTTTCAATGATAAAAATTCCTGATTCACCTATTGTATTGTGAGCTGTACCTGTATTGTAAGATAATAAAAATATTTTAAACTATATTAACTTCTCATTTATTCAATAAAAGAAAAAAAATTGTTTTCTTATCGGTCATCACGCTGAAAACGTGTAAATTTGAATTAATATCAAAGAGATAAAAAACTGCATAAATAAAAATATATAAATAATTATAATTGCATAAGTTGATAAAAAATGCTACGGAATAGCTTTACCGCGGCAGTATCCGAGTGCCACATGTATTTTTCATTAAGATATGGTTGTAACTGTAATGCAGAAGGTTACGATTTTCATTGGTTTGCGGTAATACTATAGCTGTGAAATTTTAATTACAAATACATTTTATGCGAATTTTATTTTAATTCTGGGTCGTGCCTGACGTAGCCTGGCGTTCTTATAGAGGTCTGTATGGACCAAAATATCCAAGCCCAGGCTCTGCAATCCAATTTTTATCTTAACCAAGGTCGCTAAAAGATAAAAAACATATGATCCAATAACGATAACCTGACCCAAAACAGATCAACAACCTTCCCCCCAAAAAGAAAGAAAAGAAAACAATCCATATCTGAAGGTGGTTACAGAAAGTATCCCATATAAATATACAAATATTTTACATTTTTGTTTAAGTAGAAAACACATACATAATGTATACTCGGCAATATTCAAACATATAGTACTTCATATGAAAAATAGTCTGACCTTTTGAAAAATTTAGTCAGCAACCAGTCCATAAGAATCGAACGAGTCAAAACTCAAAATAAAAAAGTCCGTATCCGAAACATTTAAAGTAAACCCGATCCACAACCGATAAAACCAATTCGAACCCAAAAATTACATTTGAAGTCAAACCGAGACCTTACCGAACTCGGCACAAACATTTTTTGTTGACCAGAAATTGAAATGAAAGAAAATGAATTCATATATTTTAATGGAATTATAAAGTGTAGTTTGTAAATATATCTTTAAATCAATGTTATCTTTTATATAGAAAAATAAATATCTAATATATACTCCTTAGTGCAGAACCTTTTAACTAATAGTCTATTCGGGACATCTAAATTTTTTTCTTCTTTGGAAACGTTCTGTTTTCAAAGGAAAAATAATGCCGATTGAAAAGAATTCACTAAATAGAAGCGTCCATTATTCAGGAGTATTCGCATAAAGAGTTTACAGTACTTTTGAATACCGAACGAATTTCATGCTTTTGACATGTTCGGTATTCAGGAGTTCTATTATATAAATAAAAGTTTTCGCTATTTGCAGACGTCCGTCATAGATCTTTCACTATATATAATGTTTTTCTGGAAAAATATTTAGACTTTTTTTCTGAAAAATTGAATCAACCCCAGAGGTGTCGCGATGGGGGATTATCGGGGGAGTCTCCCCCCCCCCCCAATTTATCTGAAATTAGGAAATTATAGATTTTTGAAAAAAAAATCCTATTTAAAATAGTAAAAAAATATGTTTTTTAATGTTTTGCTAACTACATTATAATCACTACATATCACACGTTGTATATATCATTTCACTTGGTAAACAGAGTAATTTGTTCCCAGTTGGGAAAATTTTGAATCCTCCCCCCCCCCCCCCCCCCGAAAAAATATCTGTAGTTACGTCCTTGATTAACCCGAATTCGACTCTCAAGTGTTAAATCCAATCCGGAACAAATCCGAACTCGAAACCTACCTGGCCCAGTAAGTCAACCTGGCCCAAACCGACCGCAGTATAACGTATAAATCTACCCGACCCACAGCAAAAAAGTTCAAATAAACCCGATCCGCAGTAAAAAAAATTCTTTTTAAAAATTGCAAAAAAGTATGAAATTTTTATTGTTTTGCTGACTACATTATAATCACTATATATCACACTTTGCATATAGCATTTCACTTTAAAATCGGATAATTTGTTTCAAGTTGGGAAAATTTTGAATCCTCCCTCCCCCACCCCCCCGCTAAAAATATCTGTAGTTACGTCTTTGAATAACCCGAATCTGACACTCAAGTGTTAAACCCAATCCGGAACAATTCCGAACTCGAAATAATGTAAGTCAACCTGGCCCAAACCCGCCCGCAGCAAAAAGTATAAATCTATCCGACCTACAGGAAAAAAATTCAAATAAACCCAATCCGCAGTAAAAGATACCTCCCCCTATCCGAAATTTCAATTCAATCCGAATGATGATCTCTGATGTCTCAGATGGGAAACCAAATCCGAACTTGAAATAATGTAAGTCAACCTGATTCAAACCAGACCCACAGCATAAAAAAAATCAACACGCCACGAATTACAGCAAAAAAAAAAAAAAAAAAAAAAAAAAAAATAGAAATAAATTGAACCCGCAATAAAAAACATTACCTCCGACCCGAGTCTCCAAATTTTTACATCAATCTCCCTTGAGGTTTCGCTAGATTAGCCCTTGATGTAAATAGTATCAGAGAAAAGAACCGTTAAGAGTATCTAACTGCTGTTTCTAAGAACAGCACTTAAAAAATTTCATTTTTCAAATATCCGTCGAAAAATTTTGGTTTGACCCCTAAGCGTATAGTATTGTTCTGACCCGAACCTGAAAATTTCATCGGAAGCTAAGCCAAAACCCGTCCAAAAATTTTTCGTTGACCTTCGTCGAAACCGAAATGAAGAAAAAATAATCCACATTTTAATGGAACTACATAAAATATAGTCGAGATTTATACCTTTAATAGCAATTTTATCTTTTATATAGAAAAAGTAAAAGTCTAATGTAAACTATTTAATATTCAAGTAATTGTAGATTCTCTAAATAAAGGAAATAGCTGAATGGGGTGTCTAAATTGTGGGAAAGTGTTCGCTAAATATAGGTGTCTACGATTCGAGAGAATCCGCATGAAGATTTTAATGTAAACACTTTCTCTTACGAATAGCAATTTTCAATGTAAAAGCTTAAAAATATTCATAATTAATTATTTGGAATGTCTCTCATGGCTCTTTAACTGTATATAGTTTTTATGGAGCAAAATATTTAGACTTTCATTTAAAAAACAGGGACAATTTCTTGCAAAACTGAAAACCTAATCTGAAACCGATCAATACTTGAAATAATTTAAATATATTTGACCCGAAACCAACGCGTAGCTAAAAAATCCCTTTCGGCATGGCCTATAGGCGGAGGTAGATTTCGAAAAGTTTTCATCCCAACAAAAAAGAAAAAAAATGATTAGAGGTAAACCCTGTCTAACTACTTTATTCAGCCTCTTTTAAAAAATTTTTAATTTCATTTTTCTGTAAGAAGTGGTTTTATCAAAATCGTCTTAAACGAAATTCTACTCAAATGACAATTTTGGCAACATATTTTGAATTATATTCTTACTTTATTTAAAAAATTTACCAATATGCTCATTATATAGTTCCTAAATAACAAAAAACTGTTAATTAAACTCGTTTGACAGCAAAATTGAATTTAAAAATGAGTCATAAGTCATAAAATAATCAATTTATTATTTTAATACATCCACAATTCTTTAATCAAGATCGCTTTGAGAAATTTTATGCGAAGTGCCCACTTTGACAGATTTTTTAAAAATATATATTTAGCCTTTATCAAAAATCTGACCAATACGGCACATCACACAGTTCCTAAATAACAAATAACTGCCAATTGAATGCGTTTGAGAGCAAAATTGAATTTAAAAATGAGTCATAAAATAAACAATTTGTTATTTGAAGACAACCTCAATTCTTTTATCATGATCGCTTTGAAAACATTTTTTGCGAAGCGCTTACTTTGACAGCTTTTAAAAAATATATATTCACCCTTTATCAAAAAATCGACGAATACGCACATTATATAGTTCCTAAGTAACGAAAAAACTGTCAATTGAATGCGTTTCAGAGCAAAATTGGATTTAAAAATGAATCATAAAATAACCAATTTGTTATTTGAATATCCACAGTTCATTAATCATGATCGCTTTGGGAAATTTTGTGCGAAGTGCCCATTTTGGCAGCCTTTTTTGAAATATATTCTGCCTTTATCAAAAAGCTGGCTACTCCGTCACATTATATAGTTCCTAAATAAGAGAACCTGTAAATTGGATGCGTTTGAGAACAAAAAAAAAAAGATTTAAAAATGACTCGGTAAAAACGCAATTTCTTAAATTTCCTCAAATTTCAATCACTATAACTTCGTGAAATTCTGTTCAAAATACCCTTTTTGGCAGCCTTTTTAAAAATATATTCTGCCTTTATCAAAAAACTGGCCAATACGTCAAGTTATATAGTTCCTAAATAATAGGACCTGTAAATTTGATGGGTTTGAGAACAAAAATGAATTTAAAAATGACTCAGAAAAAACGCAATTTTTTATACTTAATCAATATTTTAATGACGATAACTTCGGGAAATCTGTTCAAAATACCTTTTTTCGCAGCCTTTTTAAAAATATATTTTACCTTTATCAAAAAATTGGTCAATACGTCGCATTATATAGTTCCTAAATAAGAGGATCTGTCATTTAGATGCGTTTAAAATCAAAAATGAATTTTAAAATGAGTCAGAATATAAGCAGTTTGGATTTGAGGTTTTTTCTCCAACTCCTATTTTTGTTTAATTTATATTTGCTATAAGAATTGGTTCTATGAAAAACTTGTCAATATAAAAGTTGTAGATATTATTGTGAAGATGTAAAATAAATTTAATTAGATTTGATTGCTTAAGAATTGAGTAAGTTATGGGTTTTTTTCTTTTTTCTCCCCCCTTTTTCTTTTCGTTTTTAATTTTTTTCATCGATAAAAATTGGTCCTATCAAAAACTTGTAAATACAAAAGTTTTAGATAATATTGAGTACATTTATATAAAATTTAGTTGGATTTGATATCTTGAGAATTGACGAAGTTATGAATTTTTTTCTCCCAAAAACCATGTTTTTTTCGCCCCTTGAGCCCATTTTTAACTTTATCAAAAATCTGTCATGCATAAACTTTTGGCCCATTCTTTAGAAGTAATATAAACTTTAAACTGATTCTATATCTATTTTAATTTAGAAGTTATCGCGTTTTTTCTGTTTTCACAAAACCCCTCCTAACTTCCACCCCCTTTGTCCGATTTTGCCCATTAACGAACTCGACCGAGATTTTAAGCTCCTTGATTTTATGTAAAAGTTTGAAGAAGATCTGAGCATAATTATGAAAGTTATCGTGTCTATAAGAAAGTGATATACACCGATAGATAGATAGATAGATAGATAGATAGATATATATATATATAAACTTTTTTACTGATGGTAGTTTTAGGGTCTAGGAGTCATGATTCGTGTAGATCCGCAAAAATTTTTCAGAAATTCCAACATGGGAGAGAATGCAATAGGTAGTATTTCATACGAAATCTACCTAAAAGTAGAACTCCACTCGAGTCGCAACAAATTTGCAAAAATCTTTCCGACCCCTAGCAAAAAATAGAAATCAACTGGACTCAAAACCAACCAGCAGTAATAAAATAGTAGTCAACTAGACCCCCAAAAAAAGTAGAAGTCAACAAAACCCAAACCGACCCGCAGCAACAGAGTAGAAGTGAACTGGACCCAAACCCGACCCACAGCGAAAAAAATTAACCTCGACCCAAGCCAAATTGAAAAAAAAAATATTCCACGTCTGAGCCGCGGGTCCGATTGGATCCTCCAAATTTCTGATATCACCCTCTCTCCTTTGAGGACCCTCCAGATCTGCCCTTGATTAAAATAAAATATGTTACACAAGATTTCCCCTTTTTTGCGACTGTAAACAGTGTATTCTTTCCCTTTAAAGTAATAAATATTTAAAAAAATTCTTTAAAATTCCAAACAAGTTGATCAACAATTTTAAAGTTACTAATCTTTAAAACTTTCTAACTTTAAGTTCTCCTTTTTTATGATAAAAACTCTTTTTCGAACTTAAAACTCTTAATTGTCAGATATTTTTCGCATGTATAACAAAAGGGGATCCATCACAGTCTCCTGACCAGGCTATAAACATGTACTAGCAAATTTTTATTTACAATTTTATTATTTGTTTGCTATTTTAACTGAAAAATATGTAAAAAGAACGCATTTACTTTTTTTTTTACTGTTTTGCTTAAAAAAACAGGAACAACAAAACAAACAAACAAACAAACCAATGAACCAACCAATAAACAAACCAACCAACCAACAAACCAACAAACAAACCAACCAACAAAATAACAATCAAAACAACCAACTAACCAACAAACAAACAAACAAACGCATTCCCCCCCCCTTTTTAAATTTTGAATTTTTAAGGAGCTAAAGATCATTTACATTTTATTAGTAATTACCATGCTAAATTTCATGTTTTTAGCCCCTTCAGTAACACAAAAATCGCATTTTTGGAACGCTTTTTGCTCCTGCACTCCCTTTGGATTTGTGGCATCCACATAAGATACAACCTATGTTTGTTTCCGGGCGAACACAATGATTTTGGTACCATTACTTTTGAAACAAATTAGGTAGTTCTGGAGATTATCCCTTATAAACAAACAAACAAACTTTTTCTCTTTATAATATGGCTATAGACTAAAATATGATGGGCTTCTATAGAAAATCGAGATACGCCCTCCCCATTGATACGATTGCGTTTACTATACGAAATTTGTCTAGTTTGACAATTTATATCCGAGTTCACTTTTGGGTTGTTAAAAACTTTTATTTGCTCTATACTAAAATTTACCGGTCTTCGGCAACTTCCCTCTTTTCATAAATTTTGCCTTTATCATACAAAGTATGAGTGTCTTACGATAAATAAAGTTTTAGTTATAAGTTTTTAAGTTACCAGCTCTTTATATTTACGATACACTAAAATATTTGGGAGGACGGCGAGGGCAGAGTATCAGTAAAAAATTAGTGGGTTATCCAGTTTAAAATTCTCAGTTATAAAATTAAAATAGTCACTGTAATATTTAACACCAGATATCATCCACATTATAATATCATTGTAACCCAGATTTCTTAGTTATCATTGAAAGAATATAATCATAAATAAGTCTGAAGTACAAATGGAATAAAACCTAATTAGAAAATTTTCTGTTTCCATTGCACATTAATTGTAACTAAAATTTCTAGTTACCATTACAACAACGTAACGGTAATAATAACCATAAACACATCTAAAATCAAATATATAAATCTAAAATAACATTCGCATTAAAAGTATTTGTAATTAAAATTTCACAGTTACAGCGTTACCGCAAAGCAATGAAAATCGTAACCTTCTGCATTACAGCTACAACCATATCTTAATAAAAAATATGCGTGGCACTCGGGAACTGCCGTGGCAAAGCTATTGCATAGCATTTTTTATCAAATATTTTTATGCAATTATAATTATTATTATATTTTTTATTTATGCAGTTTTTGATATTAATTCAAGTTTTTTCTTTTTCTTTGATATTAATTCAAGTTACACTTTTTGAGCGTGATGACCGATAAGAAAACAATTTTTTTTATTTATTGAATAAATGAGAAGTTAATATCGTTTAAAATATTTTTATTATCTTACATTACATGTATGTTAATCAGGAATTTTTATAATTAAAACTATAAGTTTATGGTAACTGAAATAAGAAACATAAGTTTCAGATTTAATATCCTCTAAATACATGAAAAATACCGCGTCAATGTCTGCCGAAGTCTACCGAAGGATACCGTGCCAGAGCCTGCCGAACTGAAACAACGTTAGCCGGAGCATTAGGTTTTTTTTTCTGTTACGGAATTGATAGATTAGGTCGCCGCGCTCAAAGCCCGCGATAAAAGCTATGCAATAGCTTAATAAATTACCAAACAAAATTTGGAAGCGCTACGAAAATTAGATCGCGAGTTATAAGCATTTCAAATTTTTCGACCCTCAGCGTAGAGGGGGTCTCCTGTCACCAAAAATTTACACTGTCTTATAATAAATTACCAAACAAAATTTGGCCGCGCTACGAAAATTAGATCGCGAGTTATAAGCATTTTAAATTTTTCGACCCTCACCGTTGGGGGAGGTCTCCTGTCACCAAAAATTAACACATCTCATAATAAATTACTAAACAAAATTTGGCCGCGCTACGAAAATTACATCGCGAGTTGTAAGAATTTTAATTTTTTCGACCCTCTCCGTGGGTGTCCTCCTGTCACCAATAGTAAATCTGTCTCATAATAAATTACCAAACAAAATTTGGTCGCGCTACGAAAATTAGATCGCGAGTTATAAGCATTTTAAATTTTTCGACCCTCACCGTGGGGGGTCTCCTGTCACCAAAAATTAACACTGTCTCAAAATAAATTACCAAACAAAATTTGGCCGCGCTACGAAAATTACATCGCGAGTTGTAAGAATTTTAATTTTTTCGACCCTCTCCGTGGGTGTCCTCCTGTCACCAATAGTAAATCTGTCTCATAATAAATTACCAAAAAAATTTGGTCGCGCTACGAAAATTAGATCGCGAGTTATAAGCATTTTAAATTTTTCGACCCTCACCGTTGGGGGGAGGTCTCCTGTCACAAAAAATTAACACGTCTCATAACAAATTACCAAACAAAATTTGGCCACGCTACGAAAATTACATCGCGAGTTGCAAGCATTTTAATTTTTTCGACCCTCTCCGTGGGTGTCCTCCTGTCACCAAAAGTAAATCTGTCTCATAATAAATTACCAAACAAAATTTGGTCGCGCTACAAAAATTAGATCGCGAGTTATAAGCATTTCAAATTTTTCGACCTTCAGCGTAGGGGGGGGGGTCTCCTGTCACCAAAAATTAACACTGTCTCATAGTAAATTACCAAACAAAATTTGGCCGCGCTACGAAAATTAGGTCGCGAGTTATAAGCATTTTTAATTTTTCGACTCTCACCGTTGGGGGGGGGGGGTCTCCTGTCACGAAAAATTAACACGTGTCATAATAAATTACAAAACAAAATTTGGCCGCGCAACGAAAATTACATCGCGATTTGTAAGCATTTTAATTTTTTCGACCTTCTCCGTGTGTGTCCTCCTGTCACCAAAAGTAAATATATCATAATAAATTACCAAACAAAATTTGGTCGCGCTACGAAAATTAGATCGCGAGTTATAAGCATTTTAAATTTTACGACCCTCACCGTGGGGATCTCCTGTCATAAAAAATTACCATTATCTCATAATAAATTACCAAAAAAATTTGGCCGCGCTACGAAAATTAGATCGCGAGTTATAAGCATTTTAAATTTTTCGACCCTCATCGTGGGGGGTCTCCTATCACCAAAAGTTAACACAGTCTCGTAATAAATTACGAAACAAAATTTGCCCGCGCTCTGAAAATTAGATCGCGAATTATAAACATTTTAAATTTTTCGACCCTCACCGTGGGGGGTCTCCTGTCACCAAAAATTAACACTGTCCCATAATAAATTACCAAACATAATTTGGCCGCGCTACGAAATTTGGATCGCGAGTTATAAGCATTTTATTTTTTTCGACCCTCACCTTGGGGGGGGGGGTCTCCCGTCACCAAAAATTAACACTGTCTAATAATAAATTACCAGACAAAATTTGCCCGTGCTGTGAAAATTAGATCGCGAGTTAAATGCATTTTAAATTTTTCGACCCTCTCCGTGGGGGGTCTCCTATCACCAAAAATTAACACTATCTCATAATAAATTACTAAAAAAATTTAGCCGCCCTACGAAAATTAGATTGCGAGCTATAGGCATTTTAAATTTTTCGACCCTCACCGTGGGGGTCTTCTGTCACCAATAATTAACACTGTCTCATAATAAATTATCAAACAAAATTTGGTCGCGCTACTAAAATTAGATCGCGAGTTATAAGCATTTTATTTTTTTCTACCCTCACCGTGGGGGGGGGGGGTCTCCTCTCACCAAAAATCCACACTGTGTTATAATAAGTTACCAAACAAAATTTGGCCGCGCTACAAAAATTAAATCGCGAATTATAAGCATTTTAAATTTTTCGACCCTATCTGTGGGAGGTCTCCGGTCACCAAAAATTAACACTGTCTCATAATAAATTACCAAACAAAATTTTTCCGCGCTACGAAATTTAGATCCCGAGTTATAAGCTTTTTTAATTTTTCGACCCTCACCTTGGGGGGTGTCTCCTGCCACCAAAAATTAACACTGTCTAATAATAAATTACCAAACAAAATTTGCCCGTGCTCTGAAAATTAGATCGCGAGTTATAAGCATTTAAAATTTTTCGACCCTCTTCGTGGGGGGTCTTCTATCACCATAAATTAAAACTGTCTCATAATAAATTACTAAAAATATTTGGCCGCGCTACGAAAATTAGATTGCGAGTTATAAGCTTTTTAAATTTTTCGACCCTCACCGTAGGGGGTCTCCTGTCACCAAAAATTAACACTGTCTCATAATAAATTACCAAATAAAATTTGGCCGCGCTACGAAAATTAGATCGCGAGTTATAAGCATTTTAATTTTTTCGACCCTCACCGTGAGGGGTCTCCTGTCACCAAAAATCCACACCGTTTCATAATAAGTTTCTGAACAAAATTTGGCAGCGCTATGAAAATTAGATCGCGAGTTATAAGCATTTTAAATTTTTCGACCCTCACCGTGGGGGGTCTCCTGTCACCAAAAATTAACACTGTCTCATAATAAATTACCAAACAAAATTTGGCCGCGCTACGAAAATTAGATCGCGAGTTATAAGCATTTTAATTTTTTCGACTCTCACCGTAGGGGGTCACTTGTCACCAAAAATCCACACTGTCTTATAATAAATTACCAAACAAATTTCGGCGGCGCTATGAAAATTATATCGCGAGTTATAAGCATTTTAAATTTTTCGACCCTCACCGTGGGGGGTCTCCTGTCACCAAAAGTAACAATTTTTTCTCGTTACGGAATTTCTAGATTCGGTCACCGCGCTCAATGCCCGCGATAAAAGCTATACAATAGCTTAAAAAAATACCATTGGAATTGTCCGTAATTGTAATTATAGTTATGAATACATCGTTAATTGTATTTAAAATTCAGAATACAATTACGCATAAACGTAATTATAATTTTCTGAAATATAATTACAATTGTATATTAGTAATTATAGCTTTTATAGTTATGATTACAATGTTAACTGAATTTCAAAGTCAAATTATATTTGCATTTAATCGTAATTAGAATTATTTCCCATTATAATTACAATTATATATAGATAATCATACCATATATAGTTACGATTACAATGCTAATTTAATTTCAAATTCAGATTATAATTGCATTTAATCGTAATTAGAATTTTTTTCCTTTATAATTACAATTATATAAAGATAATCATAGCATTTATAATTACGATTACAATTCTAATTTAATTTCAAATTCAAATTATAATTGCATTTTATCGTAATTAGAATTTTTTCCATTATAATTACAATTATATAAAGATAAACATAGCATTTATAGTTACAATTACAATTCTAATTTAATTTCAATTTCAAATTATAAATACATGTAACTAAAATTGTAATCCCTTGCGTGCCGTTTCATTGTAATTAAGTTATAAAGTAATTAGATTACGAATTTGCCCAACTCTGCCGGTAGTCAGCAAGAGAGTGAGTCAGACTTTCTTTAAAATCGCAACCCCCTCTTTCCATTTTTTTTTCTTTAATTAACCGACGGGAGGTTCCTTTAAACACCCCCAAACTTTCATTGGCCAAAATGGTCAACGCCTTTCCTGACGCAGTGAATTTTAAAACAACGCTGACCCCTTTTAACCTCCGCAATCCGGGAGAGTTAAAGCCGGCACCTAAAAGAAAATAACCGTCCCCAAATTCCACCTGCGCGGGATACTTTACGTCAAAACCATATCCCGTCTTCAACTTTATAGATCCCCAAGTCAAGAGTCACATCGGCAAAATCTTTCAAAATGAATTCCTCTTCCGCGCCATTTCCGCGCCGCCTCTTAAGCGGCAAAACCCTCAACCTGCCCTAGGAAAATATGAAGCGATAATTTTAACCATCCCCTTTAATGATAAAAAAAAGAGAAAATTTCAGCAGTCCCTACTTTCTAAAAACACGGATAGCCTTGAGTTTAACTTAATATTTTTAATATTATTCTGTTCCTAAAAACCAGTATAAACATACTATAACATATATATACTTTTGAATTCAAATTTTTATTTTAAATATTTTTTAAATTTTTACTGAAATTAATATTTTTTCAAATGCTGAATCATAATTAAAATATAGATATTTCTATTTTAATTTATAACGATTTCAAATTACCCCAATTTTTTATTATATTTTCAATTTAAAATATCTTTTTATATGAGAAATTTTATCATGTGATTTTTTTGTAAATGTCAAGTTTACCCATCCAAAAAAAAAAAAAAAAACCTAATATGTAAAAAATATTTTAAATGTGTCCCACACTCTCACAAATCTATAATTAATCCGAACGCCAACAGTTAGCATACTTCATTAACTTAAAAAAACATGTTAAATAAAACAGTAAAAACGTTTCATTGAAAATATGTCTATATATTTAGTGTTTATCGAAGCCATTGCTAAAACAAATGAAAATATCCTGTTGATACACGATCTATAAAACAATGAGTTAATAAGCCATTATAGGCCAGTCAAATTGTCATAAATAGATGCAAAAATTCTGCTAGAAGATTTTATGTTTTTAAACTGTTTATGGAGATGCTAGTAACAAGAATTAATGGTTTTCCAACAAAATATCTCGAGGTTAAATTTTGTGGAGCCAAAAAACCACAAAATTTTCGGATGTTTTTCAGTTTTTTTGTCTATAACTCAAAAATTATAAAGTTTTTGCGTACTATACTCAGTTACAAAAATAAAGAACATTAAATTCTCTACAAATTTCATTATAAAACTGTTTTTTTAAATCCATTATTAAGCGCGCTACAGCTTTCTGAAATTGACCCTTTTTTTCTAACTTAGTGAAAAAATTGCAAAAACGAAAATTTAACACAATTTTTCATTTTTTTATCTTCTTTAATGTAACCTTTTTAAATTATAGGTAGTTGCATGATAACAATCATGATGAATTACAACGGTAACGTTGTAAAAAAATTAAGAACATTGTAATTTTTTGTGTATATAGAGCTTTAGTGGAGAACATTAATATTAGGTATTTAACTGAATGTAAGTCAAAAGTACTTACGGTGACATTTTTACATCTCCTCCTTCTGGATAAATATTGTCGTCGACATTTTCATAGTTGATCCCATTACATTTTTTACAAATTACCGAGCATTTCAGTCTTAATTCATGAAAAGAACATGCTTTGCTGCACACGTTTTTAAAACTACATGACACAACACGTAGCAAGGATTCTGATGCCGTGTCTTAGCACATTTGAACTGGCTGAAAGAGATCGTCCATCCCCATTCTTCAGGAGGGATGTTGTTTCCTAGCCTAGCTTGTACCTGATGATAACATCGGAGAAAAAGATGCTGCGCAGCCTCTTGTGTTGGTGGTAGTCTTGCAAAATGAACTTTGCTTTTTGTGGCAGATTTACCAAATAACTGGAACATTAAGGTATTCAATTTTTGTGTGGTATTTATGCATCCAATGTATAGTGCAATATGGAATTTTTCTCCAATCAGGATGATTTCTTGACGGGTAGAATTTAATTTATTGAACACGCCGGCTTTTTCTCCAAGCTGATTATGTTATTTCAAAGTGTTACACAACTTTAACTTTCTTTGTCCAAAAAGAGCGGATGTTGTATCTCACGCGCTGATTACATGAGTGAAAAGAACATTGTTGTAATTGTATTGAACGATAGGGTTAAAAACCACTTGGTTTCAATGTTACCTCTTCCTGGCTTTTGGAAAAACAGATTTTTGGGCTGATAGCCTAATCTCATCATGATCACGAAAAGATCAATGTCTTTTACGACAATTATGACGCTTTCAAAAGACTCTGCTCTTGAAAAATGGCTGAGATAACTATCATGACACCAGCTTCTTCTTTTACCTGCTCAACTTAAATTCTGTTTTTTTTTGAAATTTTTAATTTGTTTTAAGCAATGAAGTGAAGCGGCTCTTGTTTCTGACATTGGCTTCGTAAACTGATGCTGCGGGTCGACGCCCTCTTTTCTCTCCACTTGTTACAGATTGATTTAGTTTTACGCGACAAAAACTATGATACTGCATCTGCAAGTCAGGTTCACGCTGAATACGTTCAATTATTTTTTTCAATAAATTTCGTTTATTTCCTATGTTTTTCTGCAGCTTTCAAAAATATAATTTTCGCTTCTAACTTCGTTACGTTGTGAAACAAATATATCTTTGAGTAGGGCTTTTTTATTGTTTTTCGTTAAAGTCACCGGGATTGCCTTCTTCACACAAGAAGCAATTATGTTGAAACTTGAAAGAAGTGCTCGATCTGTGGGATAAACTATAGTCAGTGTAGAAGCTTCACCCCCGACGAACATATGCTGCTAACATTCTCTAACTCTCGCATATGTTTTTCGGCAATCATTCTGTATTCTAACTTCCTTGCTAATTAAAAAAAAAAAAAAAAAAAAAAAAAAAAAAACAGATGAATATTACTTTTGATGAATATTACTTTGACGCTGAACGCTATGTTCAAAAAGCTTGGCAAGTTATTTCTGGTTCACAACGCGAGTATCACTATTTGAAGCCGTTTGACAAATTAAACAGAATTTTGGATCGAGCTCACTCATTTTTCATTACGGCACGAGAAGAGATGCAATAAACTGAATAGCAACATATTAGAAATTTAAAAAAAAAATTGCATCTGAACAAAAGTGGCTCGGGAACGTAACATGGCCAAAATCTTCCACCTGCATTCATTTTTTTTTTTTTTTTTTTTTTTTTTTTTTTTTTTTTATCCCCGGCCCTCCCTCCCTTTGTAATTGTTTTTTTTCTTTTTGGATTTGTAGAATTTGTGCTTCTTTTGTCCGTTTTTCTAAAAACTTTTATGTCTCGTCCATCAATAGGTGTATTTAATTTTCAGTGTTAGTGATGAAAAAAAGTTTTTTGGGATAGGAGGCGAAAAATAGGTCACTTTCTGTAAAGTTTTAAAAGAAGTGACATTTACAAAAAATCATAGCGCGCTGAATAATGGGTTTAGAAAAACGTTTATGCAATAAAATTTATAGAGAATTTAATGTTCTTTCTTTCTGTAATGAAGTATGTTATGCATAAAGCTTATAATTATCGAGTTACAAGCAAAAAACTGAAAAAAGTCCGAAAATTTTGAGGTTTTTTGGCTCCACAGAGTTTAGCCTCGTGATATTTTGCTGGAAAACTATTAACCCTTTAACGTTCATCGGTTTCTCTACGAAACCACAAAATTTTAATTCCGATATGCAACAACGACACCGGAATTTCAATCTAAAAAAATCCATTTTATTAGGTATGCGAAAAATCACTTTTTCTTATTTACGAATATATTTGTTCACAATTACCGGTGTCATTTATTTATTTCAACATCTTAGCAATGAAAATTCTTTGATCGTTAAAGAGTTAATGCTTGTTACTAGCATCTCCATAAACATTTTAAAAACATAAAATCTTCTAGCAGAATTTTTGCATCTATCGGCCCTGTTTTCTGACAATTTGACTAGCCTATTAATCACGTTTGATACACATAAAAACAGAGAGAAAAGAAAATAGATTTTAACTCCGATCAATGTAACTTATGCATCGTAAGGAAAATAATAGAAATCATAACACGGGTAATTTAATATGAAACGATCCATCAAAATTATGGGTTGAATAATCTTCATGTTTTTAGGTATGGAAATAAACCTGAAAATTAAAATAAAACAAAATAGCGTGAGTTATTGAAAAGAGAATGTAAATAATAAGAAAATATCTCTGTTAAGCTGATAGCATTGAGCTCAAAAGCTGCGCATAGTATTTCTATATTACAGCCTTATATTTTCAAGGGTCTAAAGAAAATTAAGGAGGGAAACAGCTCCACCCATTTCCATTTTCATACTTATTCATTGAACTTTCTAAACTAATCATGGATATGTTTTATTATATAAAAAATCTATATCCAAAATTCAGAGCTAATCGAATAATTCTTAATAAAAAACATTTATATGATTTAAAAGGTGTTATCCCCCTCCATTGTACTTTACGTTTAAACTTCCAAAACTAGTCGGAGACTCGCCTTATCAAAAAGAACTTACATCCAAAATTTAGAGCAAATCGGATAATTCTGCATTAAAACCTATTTATCAAATTTATGGCGGTAATCGCCCGTACCCCCTTTATACTTAACAAAAGAGCCCCACAGCTAATTAAAGAAGCATGTTATCATTATGAACCTGTATCCAAAAACAAACAAATCGGTTAATTCTGCAAGAAAAATTATTTACCTAAATTAAGAGGGGCAGTTACACCGATCCCCTATTTATACTTATCAAATGAATAACCAAAACAAATTAGACAAATTAGAGAAGTACCTTATCAGTATGAATTTAGCAACAAAATATGAAGCAAATCTTTAATTTCAACGTGAAAATCCTTGTAACCTAAATTAAGGGAGCGTTACTTCCCATTTCTCCAATGAACTCGCAAAATTAATCATGGAGATGTCCTGATAAATTTTGTATGAAAAACAAATATATATAAATTAAAGGAGAGGGGCATTAGCCAACCAGCGTTTCTCCTCTTAATACTTATCCAAAGAACACTTAATACTAATCACGGAGGCGCCTCATCCGAATGATACCATATCTAAATTTTGAACGAAAACTGATAATTCTACAAGAAAAACCCATTTGTATATAAATTAAGGTCAGAAGCATTAGCGCCGAACCCTCTAATCCTTTATCGAAGGAACTCCCATTTCTAATCAAGGAAGCGCGTTATAAGAGTATACTTGTATCCAAAATTTCAAGTGAATCGGATATGTTTATCATGAGTTATCGCGTTATGTACGTGCGCACATTCATAGTGAATGGGCGGGCACATAAGCTCTCAGGCTTTGTTAAGGCTCCTATATAAGAGGCTCCTATATAAGAGGTTCCTATATAAGTTATAGGAGTCCTAGCTTTGATAGCCTGTGAGCTAAAAAAAAGAGAATGTTTGCGGATTAATTCACTAAATTTTAAATCATGTCTAAACTGCCTTGAAAATATCTTCGTTAAAACCGAAATATATAGACCGCGGTTCTATTGTTAAACAAATGGATGATAAACAAATCCTCAAAATGTTTTATTGTAATAGATTTAAGTTAAATAACTATGAAAATTTCAGATTTACTTGGCCACATACCTTGAAGTTGTTTTATAAATTTAAAAGGGAAAAAAAACACCGACTTTATGAGGAAATTATCTTAGATGTTACCATTTATTGGTTTACTTTCAAAGCAAAAATAAATAAATAAATAAATAAATAAATAAATAAAATAAAATAAAATAAAATAAATAAATAAATAAATAAATAAATAAAATAAAATACAAAATTCAGCTATTAAGAAGTAAAATCAAAATGTATATATATATATATATATATATATATATATATATATATATATATATATATATATATATATATATGTGACATTTTAAAGTTAGGAGCCAGAAACATCATCGCCAGGGTCCCCGTTCTTTGCACAGAAGTCATGGCCAGCGAGGGAAAAAATAAAAAATAAATAAATGTAGAATATCCAATAAATCACTCATTGGTGGCTGTAAGTTTATTTATTCAACTGTAGTCATTATAGAGGGAAAAACTCCTTTTTGCAAACGATCTTTTACCGAAATGTCCAAAAAATATTCCATCATTTACTTCAACCAGCCGTACTCATCGACGAAAGAACTCCAAAATCTCTCTCTTTCTCATCTCGAGACTTCCACCTTTTAAAACTAAAAAGAAAATTCTAGAACTTTCTGTAATCTCAAACCATCATCCTTTTATGTAAACAGAATTCTTGTCCAGATACGAGACTATTTTACATAGACGATAAATTTATTTAAAAAAAATATTATTTAACCAATTTATAATCGACTCATAATTTCTTAGGCAGACGATTTTTATAAATGATTAATTTTAAGAGAAAAAGAAAAGAAATGAATTTATTAATGCACACATCAAAGGCTGACGGCGGAAAAATAAATAAATAGATAAAATAAAATAATGATATTTTTTGAAAGGTATGGTTTTGGAATAAATTTAACAAGATTTTCTTAAAAAGGGTTGATAAAAACATAGAAGAAATCAGTTTTATTTGGAATATTAAGAAATAAAGTTTTAATTAAGAATATTTTTAATTTAGAGCCATCTTTTTAAATTTACGCATACTGGAATAATGTTTTTTAAGGTAAATTAAGAATTTATATCGTCTGCATACAGATTAACAGATTAGATCTAGAAACAAGATTTTAATTTAATAATTTGAGGTAAGTACGGAACATTATTATAAGAAAATTAAGGTAGTATAAAGGTTAGTTTTGGCGAAAAAATTTTAAATTTGTAATATATATATATATATATATATATATATATATATATGTGTGTATATATATATATATATATATATATATATATATATATATATATATATATATATATATATAAACCTTTAGTTTTTTGAGGAAGGAAATAGATGTCCACATAGATGTCCACATAGTTGGAGCCAGGTTGCGTAGAGGTTAATATTCATAGCATGCAATTTATGATTGATTCAAAGTGGAGTATAGCATTTCGTCGTACGGTTCCATGTCTCATATGATCCAAATTAGTTTTTAAAATATTATGAGCTTTAAAAATTAATCAACAGTTGCATTGAACATATTTCATAAAAAGTAATTAAAAAATTTATTCTATATGGTTAATATTAATTTTAAAAATAATATGAGTACAATGAATTTTAAAATTATTTTAACCTCTTAAGACCCCGGGATTTATTTTTACACTATTATTAAATTTCGGTTTTGGACGTATATTAAAAACTAACATCTAAGATAGATAAAACAGCGAAAAAAATTAAATTATATTTACGTACATTAAATTTTATGATACACAGGGACTTATATTTTTGGCAATATTTTGGGTATTTTTTATTTTACATTTTTGCATTGCAAAAACCTTGAAAAATATAAAATAAACACATATTTAATATTTTTTATTACTAACGACCTTTACAAATAGTTTCTTAACGCAGTGTAAAATAATTTACGTTTCGATTTTTGCAAATTTCGTAAGCCCCTATTATATAACAGGTAGATCACTATAAAAATCCCTATAAGAAAATAATATTTTAGTTTAGTTCTGCTATCTATGAGGTTCCATTCACACAAATTTTGATAAAAAAAAAGGGGGTTATTGATATGCGAAAAAATATTGCAAAGATCGTTGCTTAAATTCTTCGTAGTAGAAATAAAAAACAATTAATAAAAATATCCTGTAGAACACATCAGCTCGGAAGAGGCTGATATTTATATAGAGCATAATGTAATAATCAGGTTACTTGTAAGAAAGTTTATCTTTGTGGAGCAGTCTATTTACATTTCGTATCACATAACTACGAATTTTAGACTTGTTATCCGAATCAGGTAAAGATTTTTTGATAGTTAGTTAACTGGAAGATTCACTAATCAGGGCCTGATTACCACACAGGTCAACAAGGCCGTAGCCTTGGACCTACTACGGAAAGCTGCCAATTGCCAAAATTTTATAAAATGATTCGGAAAAAATTTTCTGTTTATTCTTTTAAAGCTCCTGCAGTTATTTTCTCAAAATACAAAAATAATTTTCGTTAACTCGGCAACTGCATGGCAATCTAATCCATGAGAATACTCACACGTGGGAAAAAGTCTAGCTACTATTTTGGGATGAAAGAGACCCAAAAGGTGCTCCTGGGCCTTGGGCCCCCTTCAATCTTAATCAAGCTCTGCCACTAATGTTGCAACCCCTAGACTTGGGGACAAGAATAAATATTTTTCGTCCTGGGAGTGAGCATGCCCATAGCAAAAGTTGATTGGTTTAAAAGAATGCATTTTTATTAATTGTTTTTCATTTCTACTACGAGGAATTTAAACAACCCAGAAATAATAAAGAAAATGCATTTTCGTATTTTGTCGATTTTAATCACATTTTCTTTAATACCTTATTATTTCTCTCTGTTAAAACACTTTTAAACAAAAATATAATGTAAAATAAATAAATAAATATATAAATGTTTTAAGATATAATAAACGTTTTCTTTTTTTAAAAAAATAGCTATATTTTTTTTTCATTCCCTTATATAAAAATATATTACGATCAAATATCATTTTTTTAATCGTTGAAAAAGATATAAAAAAATTAAAATAAATCACTCAATGTAAATTTAGTTTTAAGCACTTACTAAGATTTTTATTTCATTTCTCAGAAAGATTTTTTTTTCTAAAGTTTTCGAGATTATTAAAAACGGAGAATTACCATAGAAAAGAATTTAATGTGATTCCATATTCCTACATTTCTTCTTTTTCCCCTGTCTAACATACAATTATTTCGTCATAAATCATCTTTCTACTACATTTTAAAAGTACGAGGAAGCTCGATTTGAACGATTAAATGTATATTTTTCATTTTCCCACTTTAGAATGGCAGATAAAAATGCATTTCAAAAGTTTAGCAACTTGTCCGTTATTTTCTTTTTCTGGAGTAGTTTTTTCCATTAACGTTAATATTATGTAATATAATTTCATTAGTTGATTTCAAAATTTAGAATATGGAGATAAAAAGTTAGTAAAAAAAACGTATTTTTATACAGATTGTTTTTTCTTTATGCTTACATCCTATATTTGATGTCAGCAACTATATGGCGAAAAAAAATAGTATATTGCATATTTATTTACTTAGTTCAAATTAATTATCTATAATCTTTTTTTTTTAAGGGAAAAGGGCACTCTGTCATTTGTCAGTTTTATAAAACGATAAATACACAGTTAAAACTTGAAAATGAATTCCCACTTTTAAAAATAAATTTAAAGATCTATTTCCATCTAAAAATCGCCTAATATACATAAAGAATATGTATAAATTTACTTGTTTTCATATGTTCAGAATTTTATTATTTTTACAATTAAATTTTATGGTTGGAAATTAACATTTTCATTTTTAAAAGATAAGAAAAACCTTATATTAGGTAGGCCTTAAGTAGGAGTGATGTTTTACACAAACTGTTTTCGCTTACAGCTTTAGAATAAGCGAAATTGTTTAACTTGTACTTACTAGTTAGTTCCTCTATTTACTTACCCATCATACGTAGTATAGGGTAAATCTTGCAATCGTTTTGAAATTCGAAAAAGATTTTTTGACGGATTTATACGTTTTAGATAGTGGAGATTCCGAAAAACATATTTTTAGAAAAAAAAAATTGCCGTCCGTCTGTCTGTCTGTGTGTCTGTAAACGCTCTATCTCCTGAACAAATTGAGACAGAGACTTAAAATTTTGTATAAACTTAGTATGTAAGAATGGAACGAAGCCTATTTAATATCAATAACCTCGATTATCCGGAACTATTTTTTCGGACTCTCGAAAAATTCGTTCTGATGAAAGGTATATAAAAATTTTCGATTTTTTTTATTTTACGGAGTGGACATAAACGACAATAAAATAACACAAATTTTGCATAAAGAACGAAGTCGATCGGATTATTACTTGGCGAGATATTTGTAATCCTGTTTTCCACATTCTTCGATTTTTCGTGACCCTGTGTTTCATTCAAATTTCAATTCAGAGATATAATTTAATTGGAAATGAGACGCTTAATCCGACGCAGTAAACTGTTAGTTAATATGAGTATTATTTTTTGAGTTATAAGGATGTTTCTTTTACGCACTTCGGTACTTACTTGAGTAGTTTGGCGTTTTATGTAATTTGTCGCAATTCATTAATAGAGCATTACTATGTATATTAACAATACATATGTATACAAAATATTTAAATATACAATTAAATTTTGTTATGGAATTGCAATGCACTGTATCAAATTAGACTAATTGCCTGAATTAAATACTTATATAAATGAGTAATTAATTTTCGTAATAGACAAATAACGAAGTTTAATTATTTATAAAAATCATAACATCTCCATACTCAACGATCGTTAAAATATTTTCGATGATCTATCACAAAAAGGGAAAAAACATTCTTTTGTATACATATACTAATATTAGCCGCGTCCTTATAAAAAATATCCGATAAATGTTGGAGTTGCTGACAAAAGTGAGAAATACCACCTGCGGTCTTAATAGATTGTCAGTAAAGATGTGTTATCATTTAATTGATACACATTTATAACATTTTTCGCTGTGCTATACAAAGTGTACACAAAACTTTATTAGATTTTACTATTTAACTTTGCCTTCTGTAAATAAATCTATTTTCAGGCTGTTAAGTTGTCTGTCTATCTTCGTATGGTATTTTCTTTTAATATTTGAAAATCTATAATGAGCAAGAACTTATTTAAAAGCACAATTAGTTTATTTCAAAATGCTGTGCACAATTTAATATCTGCAATAACAAATAACTTTATGAGGCCGTTGAGAAAATAAACCATTCCATAATAAGTATGATACCGTTTTGTTTAAGTTTGATAACAATTGTTGCTTCAAATTTGAGAAAGCATAATGTTATTTTTTTATTCAAATATACTCAATTCGATATGAGTACATCGAAATACTCATTTTACCTAATTTTTTTATGTGAACCAGACACATGGAAATCATAAACATTATTTAACTATTTCCGAAAGTTTTAAAAATGACATATGAATTTAGAATTCCATTCAATTCAATACATTTAAAAATTAAAGCATGTTTTGTTTATACTTCAAGCAAGAAAACATCGAAAGATTCAAAGCAAACAAAAATAATATTTTCTTCCAATCCACAAGAGAAAACTTCAATTCCATTTCTGAATTTTCAGAAAACCACATGCTAGAAAATCCAATAAAATTTAATTAGTTCAGATCAAAATTTCAGAATTTGTAACTTTGAATGAAATTACTTTCAATGTTTTTAAAGAAAGCATGGTAGTAGTGAAATACGAAAGGCAATTTCTTTACAGGTTGTTACGTATTGAATTTTGAGTCTCAATTTCTGTGTAGTTTCTTTAACTATTTTTTTTTTATTTAAAGTTCTTGTTTACGATAAAGTCATCAAAAAATTCTATTCTATAAGTTTTACAGAAAAAGGACTTTCAATTCAGTGTATATCATGTATGTGCTCCACGGAGAAATAAAAATAATTATTTAAAAGATATTTTACAGTGAAAATCAAATATTTTAAATGTCATAATGCTTTATTCCCTTTATTAAGCTATTTTAATATCTACACATAAAAAATCACATTTGATTTATTCATTAAATATTTATTGAAGCATATTATTTAACAACGTTTTTTTTTTCGTTTTCGGAGAAGAAATGTTTGATAATTATTAATAAAATTATAAAAGTTTTGCTTTTGTTGTGGTCTTGAAAGAAATTAATTTGCGGCAATGCTGATCATGAATATGAATTAGATATAATTTGTTTCGATCCAAAAACAAAAATGAAGCAATTCATGGCCCAAAAATTTCGAGTCATAAGTTAAATACCTTTAGCGATAAAACTATGTTTTCTGCTACATACAGCTGCATTTGGCATTTAAGGCATTTGAGTCGTTGCTTGAGGGTTCTTTTTCAGATTAATTTATCAGTTTCTTTTTGATAGTTTATAATACAAAGTTTTGTGAAACTTTTATTGTACGTGTATGTTCATAAGCATGAAATATGAACACGTATTTCCGTATTGGATCCACTTGGATATATTTTGAAATTTTCTTTGAAATTTTTCTTTCAAAAATTCTTCAGAACATGGTATTTACTTTAAAAAACATCTTTGTCACAAAGTCGCTTTTGTAACAGTTTCGTCATAATGCTAATGTCAAAGTAGTCACAAATGACAAATTTTTCACAAAATTTTCATACCGTGACTTCACAAAGTGGTCACAATGTGATGTCACAAAGAGTTCTAAAACGGCCATAACGACTTCACATTTTAGTGACTGTGACTTCACATCGACGTCGCGTGACGTCATACCGACAATCGATGGTACAAAGTCACAGTGACTTCACAACGACGTCGCAGTTGCGCCATCATGCCTTACGGGTATTTGTTCATGGGAAGTGAGTCTAAATTTCTAGTTTTAAATGTATGAATATGCTTATATTTTGTAAATTCTATTAAATAAAGCACTGCTAGTTATTAGGTCTATACCCGTAAAGAATGGTGACGTCACTGCAACGTCGTTGTGAAGTCACATTGTGACTTTGTGACCATCGACTGCCGATGTGACGTCACGTGATGTCGATGTGGAGTCACAGTGACTAAAATGTGACATCGTTATGGCCGTTTTAGAGCTCTTTTGTGACGTTTCACAAAGTGGTCACAATGTGACAAATTTGTAAAAAATGCGTCATTTGTGACTAATTTGACATTAATATTGTGACGAAACTGTGCCAAAGCGACGATATTTAAATTGCAAGAAACATGTTTTTAAAAATAAATAACATGTTTTGTAGGATATTTATAAATTTCTAAAGATTTTTAAGAAAGTCACATCTCAGTCACAATGTGACGTCACTGAGTGGTGGCATTTTGGTCACAGATGTTGTAGCGGAGATTATCGCTACATATCTTTTCCCCTTCATAAATGCAATAATTATTTCCCTTTAATAAATTCTTTGTTCTATTTTATTTTCTCTTTTCACTATTAAGCCCATTAGTTAAATTAATCCCACATTTAATAGTTAAGTTCTAACTTTCATACTCCCACTAATAGAAGTTAATCTTTTCATCTTTTGGAGCTCTCTGTAGAAAATTAATAATAGAACTTCCTTTCTCACAAATTTTCTGTTGTGTCTGGAAAAACATCTGCCCATAGATACCGCACTTATTAACAAAATAAAGAAAGCTCTGGGCTTTGTTCATCATAATCTTTTATCCGTTACATTTTATTAATATCTGCCTTCCACACCCTGTTTTCATTCTCACAATTAATGCTTAAAACTAGAAATACTTTTATCTCTGTTTATCCTGACTGTGCTTTCTTTCTGTTCAATTGCGCATCTGGGTAATATAATTGTGGTCAGCAAAAACTCCAATTTAAGTAACGGCCTGCTTTGCCCTTGTCTACTTCCCAAGCTTAAAATATTTCTGTAACCCTATAAAATATTCGCACATGTGAAAATAATCCGTGGGTTCCCAGACCGCAAATGTAGTCACTGATACTGAACGTGTGGTTTATCAAATGTCGCCAAAATTCTTTGTATGAAAGACTTCTGATGCCTTTTGGCGATAAGGGCTGTGATGTTGTATCAGGACTCCACTGATTGCCATCATACAGACAAGATGTAGCTCACTAGAGCTCTGAGAATTCCCCCCCCTTATGGGGAACCTACTGTCTGTTAATGCTTGCAAAATAAATGCGTCCTAAAATGTAACTCTCTTTTCGGAGTTTTTTTTGTGTGTGCTTCTTTTTGGCAATTCACCTGGGCCTATGAACGAACACCTCTACATAATATCTGGTGCATCTGGCCTTTTTTTTCTCCGGTCAAAAAAAAAAAAAAAACGCACACACACAGAGACTTTAAAAAAATCATACTTAAAAATCTTCGACGAAAACACGTATGCACCGACGTACGTCAACGGGTCAAGACTACGCAAAAAAAGGGGCAGCATTCCCCGAAGTTTCAAGGCTGTCTGTACTTCACTGTGTGACGTGTTTCCCTCCCCGAAACCTGCAGTATTCAATTATGTTTTCTCCTGCACTCAAGAAAGATTGCATATCTCCGTTTTTCTCTCCCTGGGTCTTCAAAAAAACGCGTCGCACCTGCTGTTTTCGCCCTTTTTAAGAAAAGTGCCACTTTCGTTTTCGATGCGTCAGAAATTGACTGGGTCAAGTGTTTCGCTCGCAACGCCAGCTGTTCGTATTACTATATTTCTCTGCAAAAAATGTTTCATCACTCTTCAGCGGTTCCGTTCTGTGTGTAACTAGAGGTATGTTACCGTTCGTATACAGTACATCTATGATGCTAATCTACAGAACTACAGAAATGTTTTGTGAAGTGCTCATCGATGTGGAACCCTATTTTGCTGTTTACATGTGTAAATCTACTTTTTGTGTGAAATATGCAACGCGTGTAATAAACGCATCTCTGATGAAGCTAAAAGTATGTGAAATTTGTGTGGCTGGTGTTTACCAAAAAATGTAGATATCAAATTTATGCGTTACGGGTCGTCGAACCTGTATGTACTTTTATTTTATCTTAAATCGTTGTCAACAACAAAATTACAGTGATAAAGTACTTTCAGTACATTTAGTGTGTGTTTGTGCTGCTCTCGTTCTCTGAAGGTTCAGCCACTGCGTCAAAATTACTGATTTACATAGTTAGATCTACAACGGCAGTCTACTAATGCTAAGGTTTGCTAGTAAAATGGGTCGTCGCACCCAGTCTTACATATGTTGTAAATGCATAGCAATTCTAGCAAAAAAAAAAGTGACAGAAACATGTTTCAGTACTAGAAGTTTCTATTTAAAAAAAAAATAATAATAATTACTCAACATAACATAGAAATAAATTTTCTTTGTGCTTACAGATAATTCATAATGAAAATAGTTTGTGTTCTTTTTATCAGCTTGAACAGAGAAGATTTTTTTAATTTAAATATAGTGCATTTTTGAAATTTTATGTGTATTAACGTAAACAATATACATTTTAAATTTTAGTATTTAACTTGCACTTTTGAAAGCATTCTTCTCTTTTCATGCTCACTTTTCAAAAGTATTATTAGTTTCAATGCATGTTGTTTTAGTATTTATGTGTTGCATAATTAAATATTACAGTTTTTATTATTTTATGTGTCCGCGCTTTAAGGGTTTACTGACTTAACTTGTTATTAAGTAATTGCAATTTGAGATTTCTTTTCTCGTTTTTACTAAATTTTTGCCATTAAGTTTGCCGGTACCTCCTTAAACAAGCCTTTTGAAACTGTTTAGTTTCTGTTTGTCAGGTAAAAAAAAAGGGGGAATTGTGGTATTGTTTTTTTTGAAGGGTTAAATGTTTTATTTTAAATGCAGTAAATGGTTTAAAAAGTTGGGTTTGCATGTTTTTGTTTGAAAAAAGGTAGTATTCAGTGTCTGCATTTTTGTTGTTTTCTTTCTGTGCTCACAGATTGTATACCCCCCCCCCCCTCATTAAATGTGTCTAGATTATTTCGTAATTTGGCAGCGTTTGCTCTCTGACTAATGCAAAATTTAATTGTTGGTTTGGACTTGCAGTTTAGGTTATTTCTCCCAAATTATTAATTTTAATACTGTCGGTTAACAGTCTGTTTTGTTTTGGTGCACCTAGTTTATTTATAAATCTTTCTTTTGATTTATATTAGTGCATTTTCCTTTTGGTAAACATCTATGGCTGATATTGAGCTAAAACAAGCTTCAGCTACTTCCCAAACAATGTCAGAGAGAGATAATAAATTTGGGTCTACTTTTGGACAATCACAAGTTTCAGTATCCCCTTTACTTGAATTTTATGAGGAAAATTTAACAAGGTTTTCAGACACAATTATCGCTGAAGCCACAGCATTTCAAAATCAAATAAAACATCAAAGCAACACTGATATACTTTACTCTAATTTTGCAGAACTCAAATTCACAATTCAATGGGATCTAAACATTTTGAAAGAGACCTTTCAAGTACTCAAAGATGAATATGCTAAGGTAAAACACGAAAAAGAAAATTTATTTTTGGTAAATAACAAACTTTTGGAACGTGTACGTGACTTGTCTCAGGAACTAGAAAGTAAAACTAAACCTCACATATCAAATACTCAAAAAGGTATCACTCCTTCGGTTAGTACTGCTTGTTTAAAATCTGTTCAGAATATGTCCACACAGACAGATAACAACCTCATTATCAAATCTCCACACACTACAATACATGAAGGTTGTAATACAAATCCCTCTTTCTCTAGTAATCAACAGGTTAATGAGTTATGTGACAGTAACAATTTTCATCCCAGTATTTTCAGTACCCCTAAGAAAGATAGTACCAATTTTATCCCTGTTGTAATCATGCGTTTGCCTGAAAATTTTAGCATACCTGACATTATTTTGGCTATTTCAAATCTAACTGGTAATTCTTCGCCTCCCATTCAATTTCAAAACAAAATAAAAATAAAGCATTGTAATTTATTTAACTGGATTTTTCTAATGCCATCCCACTTTGCTGAAGTTTTGCTTGCACATAAACATATCATTATTCAGGCCACAATGTTTACTCTTAAAAGGTACATAGATATAAAAAGATGTTTTACATGTCAGAGTCTTTTTCATTTAAGTAAATTCTGCCCTAATGACATAATATGCCCTGTCTGTGCTATGTCACATAAAGACCCTAATTGTGTAAACACACCAAAATGCATTAATTGCATGAGGTGCAATGAATCAAGTAATACCCATTTTGACATTCAACATACAGCTTTTTCTCATAACTGCCCAGCTGTCAAGAGATATATAAACATACAAAGACATTCGCTTCATACAACTGAGTCTATTTCAAATGAGAAATAATGTTTTTTCTTTAATTTTCCTGGTCACACATTACATACTAAAGGATGAATTCACTATACTTTTTAAGCATTTTTAGACATGTTGACAGATTTGTTTTTCATTTTTTTATAAAACATTTAGTAATTTCTTCCCTCACATTTCCTGTTACACTTTAAATTTTAACAAATTGTCTACACATTAATCTTGTGTACAAAGGTATTGTATTTTTCTTTATTCGGCTATCAAGCGCGCAGATGGTTGAGTAATAGAAAGAAGGCATGTAAGAGTGAAAATTTTGATGCGGGTCGTCAATTTTGTTTTTCACTTGGTTTTGGTTGGTTCGTGTTGGTGTACACAATCATTTTAAACATATTTACTCAATCAAACACACTTTCTTCTCCCTTTAATGTTTTGTTTTGCAGTAACAGGAATGCAGTTAACAGTAACAATATTTCAACTCTATTGTTATACAGGCTACATTTTCCACATTTAATACATTTTTCATGGTGTAGATATTTTTGGGGTTCTCAATCAAATTTTAACTTTAAAAGGATTTTTGACAGTACAATTACATTTTTACTTTCCTCAACTTTGAGTTATATATTTTTTTTCTTTCAACAAGGTCATGTGTTTCTCTCTCGGTCAAGGTATATCAGATACCAGGTCATGTGATTTCTTTTACACTCTTTTTCTCTTTCATGTGTTTTTACACAAGGTCATGTGTTTTTCTCCAGGTCAAGGTATATTAGATACCAGGTCATGTGATTTCTTTTACACACTTTTTTTTCTTTCATGTGTTTTTACACAAGGTCATGTGTTTTTCTCCAGGTCAAGGTATATTAGATACCAGGTCATGTGATTTCTTTTACACACTTTTTTTTTCTTTCATGTGTTTTTACACAAGGTCATGTGTTTTTCTCTAGGTCAAGGTATATTAGATACCCGGTCATGTGATTTCTTTTACACACAATTTTTTCATGTGTTTTTGCACAAGGTTATGCGATTTCTTACACTATCACATTGTTTTTGTTTTTTTTCTATATACACTCAGTCATGTGCAATACACTAGGTCATGTGGTTCTTACATTTTTCTCTTATTTCTCGGGTTGAGGATTGTACATCAATTTCACTTATTTTCTCCAAGCTCGTTCATGATAACACACAACACAGTCATGTCATGTGTTTACATTTTTACACTTTTGTCATGTGATATGAATCCTTCCCTTATTAAATATACAAATTACTGTGTATTAGGTAGTTGAAACCCTCATTCACACAAATATCTTGAATATTTTTTTCTTTTAACACACTTACCGTTAAATTCTCTTCGGTTCATTTTTTGTTTTCTTTTCGTTAAAAGGCTCATTCTAACACAAAAAACAATTGACATTTTTTTACAGTTTGTCATGCTCACACTTAACCATTTCATCTCAATTGTTCAAAGTTTTATTTATTCCCTTTACATATTACAGTGATTCAATCGACACTTAGTTCATTTTTGTTTGGCACATTTACATTGCAGGTTATTTGATTTTTTTTCACACTACATGTAAATTCCCTTGTTACACTTACCTCTTTTTATGTAGTGGCAGTACATGAAAAGAAGGTCACTTACTTCACTAATAATTAATTTTCATTACATGCATTTTATCTCAACATTGTAGTTCAACAATAATTACAAATTATTTTGGACAGTCGAATAGTACCATGCAAAAAAAAACAAAACAAAAAAAAACCTTGTATCATTCTTATTTTTGAAATATTCCAGTTGTAGTAGCACCTAATCCTGACTATTTGTTTATCTTACCCGGACTGACTGTTTCAATTTATGTGATGGATTACATTTCATCTTATATTTTATTTTATTTTTCTAATTTATCCCCCAAAAGTCGTGAACCGTTCAAAATTGTGCCCTAAGGTTTCACGCCACACCTGTCTTGCGACACATTTCATTTTCACCTTGAATTGGCCTACCAATTCTTTTAGGTTAAATTTTTTATGTGACTTCCAAGCGCGCTCCTTTCGTAGATCAGTGCGATTTTACTGAGGAGCGGGGCGGACTTATATTGTACGCAATATGGGTTCGTCCACTACTCCCTCTTCCCCTAGGGCCGACGTCTTAAACCGAAGCCATAATACTTGTACTTTTTGTACAAGATTAAGGGCTACAACCTTTTTATGGGCATGCCAGTGGCATCTCTTTTTTTTTTAGTAGTCCTGTGCCTTATGCACAAATTTTCATTTTCAATTTTTTTTAACAACATACATTATTTTTAGAACATATTATTTTAGTTAGTTTTCTTTTATTTTATTTTAAATATATACTATTTCTGTTTTGTGTTTTATAAATATATATTTTTGCTTGCAATTATACCATTTTGATCTCAAAAAAGATCAATTTAAAGAGAAGTTATCAAATACTAAGCTAGCAGGTGATCACAAATAAATAAATAAATAAATACTTCTCTCAATTTTCGTTCATGACATAACAAATTATACAGCTGGTACCAGCGCCACAACAAAGAAATTGTATAAAGGATCCGATATGAAGTAAATATTTTGTGGCAATTTTTTTGAACTATTAAGGAGCTCCCTGTCATGATAATTATAAAGATAGATATGGCCATTGTTTTTATTTACATATGCTGCAAGCAAAATAGTACAATCAATCATTTTTGTAGTACTTATATATATATACTTCTATGTTTTTGATATGTGTTTTTGTATATATTTTGGTAGACGGCACTTTCAGTATCTTCAAAATTATGACAATAATAGTATAAAAAAAAACTTTAATACAAGTATAAAGTTTTTTTTTTGTGGTGGCTGGGGTGAGTTATGTAGCGGAGATTATCGCTACATATCTTTTCCCCTTCATAAATGCAATAATTATTTCCCTTTAATAAATTCTTTGTTCTATTTTATTTTCTCTTTTCACTATTAAGCCCATTAGTTAAATTAATCCCACATTTAATAGTTAAGTTCTAACTTTCATACTCCCACTAATAGAAGTTAATCTTTTCATCTTTTGGAGCTCTCTGTAGAAAATTAATAATAGAACTTCCTTTCTCACAAATTTTCTGTTGTGTCTGGAAAAACATCTGCCCATAGATACCGCACTTATTAACAAAATAAAGAAAGCTCTGGGCTTTGTTCATCATAATCTTTTATCCGTTACATTTTATTAACATCTGCCTTCCACGCCCTGTTTTCATTCTCACAATTAATGCTTAAAACTAGAAATACTTTTATCTCTGTTTATCCTGACTGCGCTTTCTTTCTGTTCAATTGCGCATCTGGGTAATATAATTGTGGTCAGCAAAAACTCCAATTTAAGTAACGGCCTGCTTTGCCCTTGTCTACTTCCCAAGCTTAAAATATTTCTGTAACCCTATAAAATATTCGCACATGTGAAAATAATCCGTGGGTTCCCAGACCGCAAATGTAGTCACTGATACTGAACGTGTGGTTTATCAAATGTCGCCAAAATTCTTTGTATGAAAGACTTCTGATGCCTTTTGGCGATAAGGGCTGTGATGTTGTATCAGGACTCCACTGATTGCCATCATACAGACAAGATGTAGCTCACTAGAGCTCTGAGAATTCCCCCCCCCCTTATGGGGAACCTACTGTCTGTTAATGCTTGCAAAATAAATGCGTCCTAAAATGTAACTCTCTTTTCGGAGTTTTTTTTGTGTGTGCTTCTTTTTGGCAATTCACCTGGGCCTATGAACTAACACCTTTACAGATGTGATGACACCAAAGTGACTCACAGTGACGTCACTGTGACCATGCATGCTATTAGGGTAAGTTAACATATCTCAGCACTATACCTTAGTATATTAAAAATTCATTTCTTAAGAATTATAGAGAAAGAAACTTTCGTCATATTTTTTTTTTTCTTTCTGTTTCGTAACTTTGTTCTCTTTTGAATGCATAATTTTTTCCTGCATATTAGAAAAATAAAAATTTGCAGAGGAGTAAAATAGATTTAAATATCTGTCCGTTTCAAGTTTTCCCCCCATTTTCATATAACTGCTTTTAAGGCTGATTTTATTTTATTTTATTATTATTTTTTTTCACATTTTTTTTCGCATCAATCTTAGAATAAAATTTAAAAAATCAAATAAAATCTAATTGTGTTTACTTTAAACAAACTTTGTCTTTTACAGTTTTATGTGGTTTTGGTAAATGTAAAAATAAGGGGAAACAGCTTAAAACATTTCGATAAAATTTTTAATAACAATTATATTTTTAAAGAGTCGTTACTTTAATATTGTTTATTTTTGATCTAATAATACCTATCCATGAAAATTAGCTTAATATTTCTTAAAACTGCCTTAAAAAAAGCGGTGTCAATGATATGCAATAAATGTTGAATTGATAATAGACGGAAGCGTAACAATATACAGGGTGAGTCATAAATATCGAAACAATAGGCTATCTCCTTAAATATTGCTCCTAGACCCATACTTCCAATTGCAAAAATTCATAAAAAAAGATGAATTTTTTGATAAGATAAGTTGCAACTCCATGGGGGGTCTGTTTTAAAAAATACGAAAATTAAATTTTTATACGGCCCCCAGAGAATAAAACTTCCAATTAGAAAAAATTTCTTTATCCCTTCCTGAATTGAACAAAAAAAATTTCATCTCGATATCTGCAAATCCCTGAAAGATATTAATATCCAAAATTTTCCAAAATTCCTGACTTACACCACTTAAGCATGCATCTGAGAGCAGCAAAATCAGTTCATTTGAAGTACAATTAAGGGATCGACCATAAATTTACGTATTGTTAAATGTCGATCCAAGACAACACTTAAACTTTTAGATATAAAATAAAAGCGTATAGGTTTGTGCTTTAAACTTCGATAAATATACTAGATGTCTGCAATATTTCGACCTTGCAGCCACCTTCGTAACTGGCACGACTCATTGAACGGACCATTAAAACGGACCATTATTAAACATTCATTAAAAGTGTTATCAAATTAAGTAATATTAATTAAACTCTCATCAAAAGTGTCTTAAAAACTTATTGGCGCAGGCAATAAGTTTAGTAAATATAGTGATAGCGAAAATGACTCTTCTATTAGCGGAATCAATGGAAATATATTTTAATAAATTACACAGAAATATTTTAAAAAATCTACTTTATACTACAGTTAAACCGCTAGAACGGACACTCCCGAATAGCAGACACCTCTGTTTAACGGACTATTGTCCAATCCCCATTCTGAAAACCTAAATTTGTGCTTGTTTAACCTCTAAATAACGAACATTCCAAATAGTGGACACTATTTAAGGCGATAAAGGATGAAAAAGTATTTTTTTAAGGACAAAAAAATAAAAAAAAGTAAACAGGCCTCTAAATTTATCAGGGAATTTTGTGATAAATGAGCTGGGGAAAATCCCCCCCCCCCTCACGTTCAGAGTTGAATTGAAGGGGTTGCCAAGGAGGGAAATCTTCCAGAGCATTGAAATATCCCCTCGGAAAATTGAGATTTTATGCTTTTAACAGCAAAAAGTGCAATCCCCCTCCCCGACCGGAACTCTATAATGTCCAATAATGTCACTTTGGAAAACAAATTACATGTAATCGCAAGCAAAAGTTAACTTTTGTAACAGGGTTTTTTCATAAGCATGTAATGAACAGTGACTGAAGGTGTGTACAGTTTTATTTAGCCCCATTGCTTAAAAAATAATTTTAATTTCTGATTAATCATATAAAAGAGGTTTTAGGACACATAAAAGTCAATTAATAAAATGTCAAACGTTTCTTAGCACTTTTTGAATATCTTTGTTTTTCCCAATAGCGGACACCTCCGAATAGCGGACAATTTCTGCGTTCCTGATTTGTCCGTTATTTAGAGGTTTTACTGTATTCAGTTTCAAAATTTATGAAGGTTTTAAAGCTATTTTTTGCTTTCTTCTATTTTTACAAGAAGAAAGTATTGGATTCATGAAAATTTTGAATTCCGGTTTTCGATGGATTCACACGGTTTAGGGCTCAAAGATACCGAAAAACATGTTTTTATGAAATGTCTGTCTGTGAGTCACAGCACAATGAAAAAATTTGAAATCGACGTGATAAAAAAATAAAGTTTAAATCAACTGACGCATTTAAACAGTAATTAAAGAAGGTGAAAATGGCAAAACTTAAACAAAATTTGAAATCGAAACTATACAGCATTTAAACGTTAGGAGCCCATCTTTGCCCATCTTAAAACTAAATGCACTTTACTGCATCAAATTGTTTGTATTTCAGTATTTCTCATTTTTAAACTGACATACGTCAATAACCGTCGGTAACGGTAACTTTTCAGCTCAGAAAATTTACTTTTAAAAATGTGATTTGTTTACAAAAATTACCTTTTTTTTAATGTTGCTATTTTAAATACTTTTATTTTTTTTAAATACATAGTATTTAAAATGCTAAATTAAAATTGAAAATTAGACATTTTCGTTTAATCAAAAGAAAAAAATTCAACGCGACAAATAATATTTTGAGTTATAACAATTTTAATTTACTCAATTTTTTTTTTTTTTTTTTTTTTTTTTTTTTAAATATTAAGAAGTCTTATGATGTGATAATGCTTACAAATTATATGGTTAACCATCACAAAATATTCAAAATTCCAACTTTATAAATAAATAAATAAAATGTTTCCTGGCCCCATTACAGCAACATTGTTTCTTCAATTACACGCATTTCAATTTGTGTCTGATCCCTTGAAACTTCACGATTTATTAAAATTGTCATAACTTTCTGAGTTTTGAAGATATCAAGATGAAATTTTTTTTGTTCAGTCCAGGAATGAATAAGGAAAATTTTTCTAATTGGATGTTTTATCCTCTGGGGGCCGTATAAAAATTTAATTTTCGCATTTTTTAAAATATACCCCCCATGGAGTTGCAACTTATCTTATCAAAAAATTCACCTTTTTTTATGAAAATTTGCAATTGGAAGTATGGGTCTAGGGGCAATATTTAAGGAGATAGCCTATTGTTTCGATATTTATGACTCACCCTGTATGTTTCTGAATTCTGTTCTGAATTAGATTGGGCTTATGTTAAAATGTAAAAGACATAAGCATAAATTTGTATTATTCTATATACGATTTTAAAATTAAAAATTCGAGAAAAAAACATTAATATTTAGTAATAAAAATACTCGTAAAAAGATATTATTATTTCCATTTTTCACGAAAAGTCTTTTTATTGTAAAGAAAATCAGTTCTGTTTTCTGAACCCTTTGAAAATTTTACTGAATTTAAATGTAAAGGTTTTACAACCCGAGTAAAAATTGTATAAATAAATACTCCCATATTGCTCAGTTCATTCCTCAGGATATCCCCAGGAGGATTTACAATAAAACACCATCATCCCCCAAACATCCCCCAAGCACCCCCCAGCAGGATGCAGAAAATTATCACGAAGACATACCATGGAACAGAAAATGTCTGCTTTACAGCATCTTAGGGAGCTTCCCAGACTCTCCTTCAGGAGGCTGTGGAGAACATTTCAGGTTTGGTTTGGTTTATTTTATGACGGCCAATTATGAACATATGGAATATAAACTCGAAAGGGGTGGGGTGCCCTCCGTGGGGGTCTTTCTAAAGGAACCTAACCCGTTTTTAAGCAAGGAAATCCAAGGCTCGAAGAAAACCACGGAAAACATCGAACAGTTAGGATGACGGCCGCGATTGGGTTCGAACCCAACACCTGCCGTGAACCAGTTGAGAGGTCAGAACCTCTCCCTCTCATTCACGGGAACATTTTTAGAAGTGATATTGGAAGACTTTGGAAAACTTCAATATCACTATTGTGTTCAAAAAAAAAAAAAAAAAAAAGCTATGATCTAATTTAATTATTTTTTTTGGAAGAAAATGCGCACTATTTTCTTTACCTATTACTCAGGCGGATTCACATATAACAGAGAGCATTCGGGAACAAATTTCTTACCTTCATTCTTCCTTTCTGATTTGAACTGGAGTACTTCGGTATACTGGACGCGCGTTCTATCCGATACGCTGTAGATTCGGTAAAGTAAAAATGTTTAAGTTATTCATGCATGTTTTCTCTCCTTTTGAAATTAAAAACTAGAAAACGTCTCCATTTTTTTGTGCCTTCGTTATCTAACTTTTACTGCAGATCAAAATGCATAGCCTTTTGTTTACATTCGATATAAATGTAAATTTAAATTAATAATTCAAAATAAATTATCAATAAGTATTTGCTATAACAAATAATATTTCTTTGAATCTTAAAATTTTTACATGAAATTATATTTTTAAAAGATAAGAATATCCTTTTAGCTTTTAATATTTAAAAGCTATTAAAATTATTCTGTAGTTAGAAAATTGATTATGCACTATATTATACCACCCAATTAATTATGCTAAACGTTTCTGATGATAACCTCCTATAAAATTTCCTTTTAGTTAATAAAAATATTATTTCTAGAGATTAAAAAGACAAAATGCAGATAGTTTCATTAAAATATGGATTATATTTATGACTAAAAAAACAAAGCGCGTTTTGACCGCTGTATTTTCCACTTACTGTAAAAATGTAGGTGCCTTGTAAAGCTACAGAAATCTGCAGCTTTACAGAAGAATCTGTTTATATTAATGTTATCAATACAGTACTTAAAACCTGCATTTGTTTTTTCCCGATTTCTTACACTGTGACGTGATAAAATAATCTAAGAATGAAAAAAACAACAACAATTACTTTTAATCGCACTTTTATGCCTTTGTATGAGACAAATGCGCGTTTTGACTGCTCTAATCTCCGCTTACTGTAAAAGTATAGGTGTTTTGTAAAGCTACAGAAATCTGAAGCTTTACAGAAGAATCTGTTTATATTAATGTTATCAATTGATAATTAAAATATGCATTTGTTTTAGTCCGATTTCTTATACTGTGACGTGATAAAATAATTTGAGAATGAAAAAACAACAACAATTAGTTTTAATAGTACATTTATGCCTTTGTATGAGAAATATTGTTTTGTATGCGATGATCAAACTTCTCACCATCAGCTGGAATGCAGATTTGGATGCACATTTGTCCGAAAGATAATTATTTCCTTTTCCGTTGAAGTTTTATGGTGCCATAATTTAGGAAATTGTGAAAAAAAATTGGGTTTTGACCGCTGTGTTCCTCTGCACTGTGAAAATGTGTTTTTTAAAGCTACAGAAATCTGAAGCTTTACAGAAGAATATACTAAAATTATTTTTTTTTTCACTAAACTTTTATCTGTAACCAGGCTTGCTGTATAACATAAAAGTTATAGCATCCCAGTTTCCAAAAAAAAAAAAATCTTAGTAACCTTGCAGATTTTTTGATTTTGTATTACAAACATTCATCTGTTACATGAATTTTCGCAGTTGCCGTTACATACAATGTTTGTTATAAGAGGCTAAGTTTTCTAAAAAAAATTTACTAAACTTACATTTTTTATAATATTTACATTGTGTTGATTTCTACAAAGGGCTTCTTCATGTTAAATTGATGACGGTGTGCAGCATTGTTAATAATTTTTTTCTTCTATCTTTTTCCGTTTGCAATATAGGAATGCTAACTCAGCAGACTACCACTAGATGGCGCAGTAGGCGGTTTCATTTCGTAGCGCATGGAAACTTTACTATACCTAGACTCCACGTTTATGACTACAGCTCTTGACATTAAAACCCTCTCACTGACAAGCCCGTCTATAGACGCTCCCTAAGCTCCAGGTTTCACTGCAAAGCAAGCAATAATTAAAATGATATAACTCAGCTGATTTAATGGATTTTTAATACATTGTGCAATGATTAACACACTCAAGGATAACATTCATATTCGTAAATAAGATTTTTCTATAATTTTGAAAGAATAATATTTTTTTAGAAATTAAAACAAAATGCAGAGAAAACAACATTACAATTTTGCCCTTTTGCAAGACTGTCAGAGGGTAAAAAATTATTGGGCTCCAATAACATAATGGTAATTTCTTCTCAAAAGTTTAATGATATTAATTATTTTTGAAAATGATCCGTGTATAATTATGTTAAAGACTGCATAGTTATTTCAGCTAAGTGTATTTAACACGTACTTTTATTTAACTCCGGGATATGCATATATTTAGATAAGTTTAAGTATCGCGCTTTTGTTTACCATATGTAATATTCTTATCTATCTTACATAATGATAATTTTTATCTCATATATTATTTATATTATTTCTTACTTCTTATATATTATCACTTTATCTTATATATTAAATTATTTAGTTACTTAATATAACATCTTTTATAGTATTATGTAACTGGAATAATGTGGTTACAAAAAATAAAAATATATAATATAATTGCAGTTTAAAAGCAAAACTATTATGATTATCTTAGAAGCTCATTCAAATATATTTCAGTTTAACAATGTATATCTATTCCAGGACAAGCATATTAATTACCTGCTTTCATTTAACTCCGGTGTATACACGTCTTTAGATAGATTTAGATATCTCGTTTTTCTTTACATTTCTCATAGGAATTTCCCCGTAAATCTAATCTACATCTCCAAAATTTTCAGCTGTATTTTTCAATTAACAATATTTTGTTGATAATCTTATATCGATAAACTTACCATGGCTATGTTTCCTAAATTTATAGAATTTAACGATTCGTAATAGCATTCAGTGCATTTCATATGAATAGAAAATGAAATGTTGTCACGACTTGAAATGAAGTATATATGTGATATTAGTTAAATCATGAAATATAACATGAAATAACATGCTCTTGGAAATACTATATGTAAACAAACAATCTGCTAAAAACAGCCAAGTTTGACTTCACCTATATAAATACATGATACCTCGGCCATTTTCAACATGGTGTCAAGTCTGTTACCGCACGGTTTTTTAATGATTACCATTTCTTCACCATTCTACTCTTATTTGTTATTCAACTAAGAAACAAACATGCAATTTCCTTCAAATTTAATAATTTACATGAATATATATTGTAATTATTAGAAAAAGTTCTTGTATAATTTTTATGCGATCAAAATCTTGTCAGTAAAATTGTCTCTCATTTCAATTTAATTTAAGCATTATTGATAAATGTCATGTTTTGAAATTTAGGGACATAAGTCACTTTAAAGTAAATTGATTTTATGAAATTTAATAAATTTAAAGCTGAGTATTTTCAGTAATTTTGTATGGTAATGGACTTGACAATTAGTCTTACAAGCCAACTTTAAATAGCATTTACATATTATGTTATAGGGCAAAGTGCACAACCATTTTTTTCATGTACCTTAAACATTTACTTTAACGCCTGTCTCCATTTTAAAAAGAAATTATTAAGCTTGAAAATTAAAAATAAAATTCTGAAATGTAAGCGAATGGTGAAAATGGCCCACCTAAAACAAACTGACGGTTTTCAAAATAAATTAAAATTCAATAAGCAAGAAGATAAAGATATTAAAAAAAAACATTAAACATATTTTTACATAGGGTTAATAAATGGAATAAAAAAGGTCTTGAGTACTCTTTCTTAGTTTAGTACCAAGTATTATCAAAGAACGGCTCTGCACCGATTTAAAGTGTTAAAATGCTCAGAAGTACCTTATAGCTTTAATAGCGATTCAAGGGCTTCATGGAACAAGACCTCAGCAATTTTTGTTATATATTTATGAATTAATTTGAGTTGCAGCACCCTCTGTTATTGACTTTGTTTTTACTTAAAGAAGGAAGATTTTTATAGAAATCCCCGATTTCCCTAGCCACCGACGATAATTGTTTAAACGCTGTTGCATTAAATTATTATCATTTTGCATAAATGTTATACTTTTTACTATAAATTATTAAAATTGTACATTATAAAACATAAGACTTTATAGTATTCTTCAAATATATTTGTGTTCAACTATTTTTAATTATGTCAGAATTATTTAGCCAACCGTGTGAATTTCATATATATATACATATATAGAATTGCCAAGATATAATAAATGAACAATACAGTTGTTAGGAAAAATGAATTGCTGCAATTAGTATAATTTGGCGCTATGCTCGGCCCAGTTATGACTGATCTAGCCCAGTTATTAAGTAAGTAGGAAAAAGTTTAACATTAAATAATTTAAAACTCAACTTTTTAAATTCCATTCTTGTTACATATTTTCAAAAATTAATATTTGATTCTTAAACTTTTTAATTTACTGCGTATTTTAAGTTCACTGGAGGGCTAATGTGTGAACACATCGATTTTTCATGTCTGCCTGTTTCTCGATATATTCTGCAAATACCATAAACTAAATGTAATATTTTATATCGGGTACCGAAAGCCATTATACACATATACATATTTTAAATGTAACTTAAAAAGTCGATTTGAATAAAATCGTTATGATATTTTGAAAATAATGACATAATATAAATTTTACAAGCTTATCTGTACATATTTATTTCAGCAATGTGAAATTATTTCAAGCGAGCATATTTAACGTATATTCAAATATCGAAATATTTTCGGATTTAGATATCTTTCGTTATCTCACAATTGTTTAATTCTCTACGACAAAATTTGCATATAAATCGAATGTATAAGCTTTATCAACAATGTTTGCTGGAATATTTCTGAAATTCAGAGTAATTTTGCAATAATCCTATTTAGTTAACATTAAAATTATTATACTTCATAAATGTCTAGAATTTATTGACTTCTAACATGCTTTGAATCACTGCATATGGCTCTTGATTGAGATTTTCATTTAATACGTGCAACATTCCAAAATACGTAACTATTAAAGAGAGATTTAAAATCTGATAATTAATACATTTTAAATAAATGCCATTAATAACACATATTAAAATCAGTTGCTGTAAACGTTTGAATATAAATATATAGGTATTATTTTTTATTATAGATAGAGCATATACTATAAATGATTCAAATATGTGATACTAATTTGTGTTTTTTATATTTTCTTAAATATTTTTTTCATTGTGAAATTCTGATTCTGACGTAATATGTTTTTGCATTTTAAAATGTTCAAATATGCTCAGACTGTTGTGACATGAGACACATTGAGGCACATGTTATGCTAACTAATTTTCTGCGTAACTATTGTGTACACTTGATTATTAAAAAAAATTTTTAGGAACGAATAAATTATTTAATTTAGTCTTACAAAACAATTTAAAAGGATTTTTTCATTTTTTTAAATAATATGAAGTAATATACTGAATTTACTGCTAAAATATGTCATAATTTTTAATAATTTTAAATTTTTTAACACGTTTTGAAAGGCTGTATAGTTGTAAAAGCCCGCATGTATTAGTAAAAAAAAAATCTATAATAAATTATACTTTATTAGAAGATTATTATTAAAAGGTATGTAGTATATGTATAGTGGTATATGTAGTAGTATGTGTATGTTATCTGTGGCTTCCAGTAATAATCAGGTAAGGCACATTTTTAATATTTTGCGTAATTAACGTTTAAAGTTTTTAAATGTTTTTTATCATTACTTTTATAAAATAGATTAGAACTTAATAATTTTCATTACATTTAATTAGGATATAAGAGCTTCTCTTTTTTTGCCAAAATAGTTATATAAAAATATTTTTTATTAATTGAGAACCAATTAAAAAAATTTCAATTTTTAAATGAAAATTTATAGTCGCACTATGACGGGAAGTATTAAATTTTTTTTTCAGTAATATAGCTGATTAAAGCACTCTTTTAAAGCTACATTTTCCCAAATTATGTCAATTTTTTCAAAAATGTGCCATACCTGGTTATTACTGGAAGCCACAGATACATCAGATACACAGATAGATGTATAGTAGCAAGATATGCATTACAATTATTACAAGATATGTATAATATTTTTGCGCAATACATAGCTTTAGGTAAAAAAATCATTTAAGTTGTTTAAATTGATATAACTTTTAAACAATAAATAGTTTTATTTTTGTAAAACAAAATTGGTTTTATTTGTTTAAAAAATTACATTTTTACTCAATTGCGACCTGATGTACCCATATGGGTACATAAATTTTAACTATTTAAAAATTTTAAAAATAAAAAACTAATTTTATTTTCTTTTTTTCTAAGCCTAAAAGCACCATAATTTGCTAATAAAATAATTTTTCTATGCAGCAGATTTTTTCCGGGACTGAAGAGGTTAAGGTCCCACAGTAGGAACTGAAAAAGACCCGGATGATAACGTAAAGTCTATAGGAGCGTTCTTTTCAAATATCTCGCCCAAATTTTAATTTTTTACATGATTTTTTTCTGCATAAAATAGCTGAGGAAGATCTACAACCGGCCTAGTTTTTACTTTTTCGATTTCACTTATATAATTATTTATATTATGATAGTTTTAATTTTAGAGATTGTCTAAACCGGTTTTGAAATTTAATGTATTATTTTTTTAAATCTGAAACCAAAATTGAAAAAGTAAATATTAGGCCGGTTGTGGATCGTCCTCAGCTACCCTATGAAAAACATGCATCGTGAAAATTCACGTATTAAATATTCTAGATGTTCAAGCGTAATTACACTGATGAAAATTAATTGAGAAATTGATTAATATTAAATCTGTATAAAATAATATTTTTTTTCTGAAATTCTATTAAAATTTAAAATGCGGGACAAACATTAGTAGTTGTAATAAAAATTGTTGTGTTGTATATTCTATTGTGTGTTTATCTCTGCAGAGCGAAGCAGTTTTGTAACCAATCAAAATTTGCAACCAAGTAATATATTTTAAAGCAATTTGTCTTAGATATCTATTTACATCAAATAACTTTTGTTTAAATTTTGTTATAAATCTACAGTTCACGCATTGAAAACTTCATGTGCCCTTCATTGTAATTTTCGTCCATAAACAAAATATTTTCAACCAAATTCATGTTTTCGTTAAATATTAAATCTTGGCTAATCATGTTATTTATAGAACTAAATACAATTTGGTTGACTTTGATAAATTAAAAATGATGTTCAGATTAAAAAAAAAAATAGATTTAGTAATTCATAAGCAATTCTAGAACCCGTGAGGCTACGTAAGTGCAGACTATTTAAATTGGAAAGAAAAGTTAATAGCCCAAACTATTTAATGGTATAAAAAGTGAGTTTTATTGTGTTTTATATTAAGAAGCACCATATCTTGGTAAAAAACAGATAAAAACTTCATTTTAGCGGACTCGTAGGATTTCCATAGTGTTTTCCTGCTCCCAATCCTCCATGTTTACATAACTTTGTGTGGTGGAACACATAATGGTAAAATCGAGCTAAAGGCGACTTTTTAGATGTTTTCCAACAAGACTTGGCATGCCGATTGTTTTTATAATATGCGAATCGAGGTTTAACTAATTCTGGAATTCCAATTGTGAACTCGATGAGTTTATTATATCTACTGCTTCCTTACGATCTATTATTTCCCTGTACTCAAAATCTGTATTACTGAAAGCTGGTCAATCAATTTAAAAATTGAATACCATCAATGGAATAACAAAACTAAAGTATTAAAAAAATACTCTCCCCCCACCTACAGAAATGTAATCATTTGAAAGTCGCAGTATGAAGCAGTTCTTCACCAAAGATTTTTTTGTATGATTCTCAAACTTACTTTCGAAAAATATATTTCTTTATGGGCAGTATGCAAATTTGATTTTTATGAGAACTTTGAAAATCGGTGTATCGTAGTATCCTAAACGTTTTGCTTTAATTCAATTCGTCATGTCGCATTTACCTTATATCAATGCATTATTTCTTTATCATTTGAAATGAGTGAAAATGTTTTGATGTAGGCGTTGCCAATGCTGGAGTGTATTGAAGGTGAAAAAAATATTTCGATAATTATCAATAAACTAACAATAAAGCGTTTATTTATGAGCAAGAGAATCAATACCGAAAATGCAAAAAAATATTATTGATTCTTTATTTTTTCTACTAGCGGAGATTGTCCACTCTGGTAGTTTTTATTTTCTAAAAGAACCTGGACTGTTCGGGCAGGTTGACTCGGGTGTGAACGAACACTTGGGGGGAAAACTATGCTTAGCTCCCGTTACAAACCAAACGATCCTTAAGGTCCCACAGTAGGAACTGAAAAAGACCCGGATGATAATGTAAAGTCTATAGGAGCGTTCTTTGCAAATATCTCGCCCAAACTTTAATTTTTTTACATGATTTTTTTTCTGCATAAAATAGCTGAGGAAGATCTACAACCGGCCTAGTTTTTACTTTTTCGATTTTAGTTATATATTTATTTATATTATGATAGTTTCAATTTTAGAGATTGTTTAAACCGGTTTTGAAATTTAATGTATTATTTTTTTAAATCTGAAACCAAAATTGAAAAAGTAAAAATTAGGCCGGTTGTGGATCGTCCTCAGCTACCCTATGAAAAACAAATCATGTAAAAATATTAAAATTTGACGATATATTTGAAAATAACGGTCACATAGACTATATATTATCATCCGTTTTTTTTTTCTGCGACTAGTGTTGCGTCTTAAATTAGTGTAATTCTGTGACCTTGTATTATTGTGACTTTTGTGCGACCTAGATTAAATTCATATTCTAGGCATCACAACCGATTTCGTATTCTTCTAACTTCAATTTAATTATGGCTGCTACGGAATGTACTATGGAAATTATATATATATAAAAAAAAGATGATTTGAAAGATCAAAAACGCAAAAATTAAAAAAATCACACCTGACAAAAATAAATATGTTAGGTTAAACGATTGAAACAAGATAATATTAATGAATGTCAAAAATCATAGCAAAATGCGAAACAAGCACTTAAAAAATTTGATAAAACATAAAAACATTTTTATGAATTTTGAATAAACATTACTGAAAAAAAAAGACAAAATGTAGATCAAATGAAGAAAAATTATTTGAGTTTACTATTGATGTTGAAAAATCATTGCGGAACACAAGAACACATTAGAAATTGAATCTGTAATGATAAAATGCAGTTCCGCTCTGTGTGACTGTGTCATACAAATTTACGGTTCATTTAAGTTCAAAAGAATACCGAACGTATCTGAGAAAGAATGTGTACAACAAAACGTTTAGTAGGATCTTTCACTTGTTAAATTTCTTGGATATGATATATACAATTTTGATTTTACATAACTCCAGAACCAGAAATCAATAAAAATGAGAGCCCTGCACACGCAATTCTTCTGTTAAGGCCCCACAATAGTCACTAAAAAAGACCCGGATGATAATGTAAAATCTATGGGAGCGTTCCTTTCAAATATCTCGCTCAAATTTTAATATTTTTGCATGTTTTTTTTGCATAGGATAGCGGAGAATGATTAACAACCGAACTAGTTTTTACATTTTTAAATTTTCGTTAGATATTTTTTTATATTATGATAGCTTCAATTTCTTAACCGGTTAGTATTTTTTTTTTAAATCTGAAACCAAAATTGAAGAAGTAAAAACTAGCCCAGTTGAAGATCTTCCACAGCTATCCTATGAAAAAAAAAATCGTTTTTTTTTTATTTTTTTTTCATTGACTAGTGTGGGGCCTTAAAACATAAAAATTTGTGCAGTGGCATGTTCAGGTGTTTCCCAACTACAGAAAATTACATCTCTCATTAACCCCCTGACCGTCGAGCTAAAGGGCAAATTTGTAATGTTTTTTTTTCTCTGCAATTTATTGTAAATGTTGATAAAAGACGGATTTTCTATCATGGTGTAATTTTTTTGTTAGTATATGCTTAAAAGCCTTGAAATTATCAGTCATAATTTATCTTCTTAAAACTGTATTATATTTGTCGAATTATATTAATTTAAATAACGCTTCAACTGCAGTGAAACATGTAACCTAGTGAACTGATATATCCGGTCTTTGCAGTGGAAAGATTAAAATTATAAATGTTTGAATTAATAAGCACATAATTTAAACTTATGATCATTAAAATGTTCATTATTTTTTACATACTTAAAAATTAATAATACAAATGAGAAATGCAGTTATTTTATAGTTATAATGTTTTATTGATTTATAAATATATACTATAAGATTTATAAATATATACTACATTATAAAAACAGAAACTGTCTAAATTTTATTATTTATTGCGTTTTTAACACCCCTTATAATTTTCACCAAGTCATTTTTATATTTATTCTTTTTTTAATGAAATTTGGAAATAGACGACGTGACCGAAAAATCTTAACATTTAATGGGAAAATTCGCCTTGGATTAACGGTTTTCTCTTTTGGTTTTGATAAGAATTTTCGAAAATAATTTCTGCATTTGGATCCTGATTAGTATACGGCCAGAATTGATATTCTCTAATTTGTGTTGGCGAATCCAAAATTTAAATTTTATAAATAAATGTACTAATTTCACTTTATTTTGTTTGTGATTGTCATTTTTAAAAAAATAAACATTGCTGGGTTGGGCTAGTTAAGCTCAAACCAACACTGGTAGGCCACCATACCTGGCTGAATCTAAATCTAAATCTGTAATCCTCACAAAGTTTTTTTTCTTTTTAGCTCATAGGCTATCGAAGTCTGGGAGCTAATGTTCTTGCAAATTGTGTATGTACATACTACATATGCATGTGTGTACGTAACACGATAACTCTTGATAGAAATGTCCGATTTGGTTCAAATTTTGGATAGAGGTCATTCTGATAAGCATTTCCCTGACTAGTTTTAAGGGATTATTGGTTAATTAAAAAGGTGGATCGTTAGTGGGGAGGTAATCCTTCAATTAACTTAGAAAAATGAATTTTTTGTGCAGAATTATCCGATTTGTTCCAAATTTTGATTATAGGTTTATTTTGATAATTCACTTTACTGATTAGATTTGGAGTCTCACTGGTTAAACATGCTGGAAGGAACGAGAAGCTAACACTCCAATAAATCTAGCTAAATGAGTTTTCGTGTACAATTATCCATTGAACTTCACATTTGGTATACCTGGTATATTTTGTTTATTCTAATAAGGTACTTCCCTGATTAGATCTAGCACATTCATTGGTTAAGTGTAAAAGGAAGAATGTGGAAAGCTAATGCCCTTCCTCTTAATTTAACGTTTTTTTTTCGTTTTGAGGGGCATTATTGTGTGAAATAAGAGTACAATATACAATTATAATGAATAGCCTGTGAGTTCATCGGAATCAGTTTTACTGGGAATTTTTCTTTTTTATTTGTTATCTAATAAATATAATAATTTTGAAAATTCGACATTATCCATTTTAAAATAGTTGTAGTGCAAAATATGCCTCTCAATCCATTTAATAATAATTTGTGCCTGAGCAGGTTAACATTTTTATTTGTACCTGACGGGGTTACATATGCAAATACAAATTACAATCAATATATAATGTGTGTGACTAATGCCTGCATATTTCAACCAAAGGAAAATTATATTTTCGGTATTAACGTAATTGGATCATCTGAGCAAAAATCTATGCACGACTGATTTTATGTCATGTGGAAATGGCATTTTAATGTGATATTTATTTAGCATATGTAATTTCAAATGAAATAATGTTTTAAAAAAGTAGCATATTTAAATTTAAGTCAATGCATTGTCGTATTTATTTTAGCATGTCGCTAAAAATAACAATTTTCCTCATATATAATAAGACGGCGTATCGGCATGTAAATTGTGTTATTTCATAGATAAAAAATCAACAGAATTATAAATTGACAAATTGCTTTTGCTTGGCATTAATGACGATATCAGGATGAGGTAACAAGAATCTGATGCTTTATTCTTCTGATAGTATTTATGACTTGCAAATTTCTCAATATCCATTTTAGTTTTCAACAATGATAATAATTGTTTCTCGTGCATAAGATAAATTAAATATTAAAGAAAAAAACCCAGTTCGACCACTAAAAAGTATTAATCATCCTAATAACATCAATGAATGGCGTTATTGTCTCAGTATTTACTTTGCGCAGCTTAATTTAAACTACAAGCTATCTTGCGAACGCATCCAAATCTTCCAGAAGATTTTGAAAGTGCATGAAATACGCTTCAAATTTATGCAACAAACAAAATATTTCCAATTAAATACACAGTTTTAACATCACAAAACTTACTTAGCAAATTTTAAATAGGATGTTGACTTTTACGTTGTTATTCCAGCGATAAGGTCTACAAATGTAACAAATCAACTTTTAGCTGTTGTTTGTGATCCAGAATACTGAGAGTCTTTTAGCTCAGAACACGTAGTGCCGTTTTTCAGGATTTCTTCTTAACTAAGCGTAATGTCAGACATAGGTTATTACCTCCCTCATAGTATTATCCAGGACACTTCATTGAAATACATAAAATCTGGTGTAGTTTCTCTAAAACTAAACATCATTAATAATTAGACTTTATTTCCAATTTTCTTCTGACATTAATGTTTTCTTTAGAGTATTTGCTGCGCAATTACAACCATGGAAGTTTATATTTACCTTCAGGTAAATATGTACGGCTCAATTGATGAATAATTCAGAAAGACATAAATTTTATTTTTATAAAAAATATGTAAAAGTTTCATATAAGGAGAATCAGAATGCAGTAAATAACTAAAATTCGATTTCGTTTTGCTATTTAAAATAAGGATATTTCATTTAATTAAATATTCTAAAAAATATTTTCTTACTACATGTGAAATATATGACACATGATTTTTCGTAGCAAATGAAAGTATAGCTTAACAAAAGAACCAACATACTAAGAAAATAAAGAAATACAGACTTTTTACAAAATCAATAACACAATTTTCATCTTACGTAGTATTTTGAAAAAATAGCAGAACTTTTCGAAACATGATACAGATCTGAACTTCCTTGAACTAAATTGAAATTCTTTGTACCCGTAAGAAATAATGAATGTTTTGAAATAAAATGTTCTATTATTCAAAATATGTAATTGTGCGATATTCAGGATTTTCACTTTATCGTCTTTATGTTAATAAATGAAAGCGTGCCAAGGAGAGGAAGTGAAATGATAATAATGTAAACATATCATAAAATATACAAATAAATACTTAAAAGGTGTTGCAAAAATAGATATTATTTATTTATTATTTACTATAGATCTTTTGGATGCCCTCGCATCCATTTTCAAAGGAATACAGAAGAAGATAATTGATTAGAAATAGAAAATGTAAAAAGAAAACAAAAACAAAAACATTCCACGTGTACAAACAAAATTAAATCAAACAATCAAACCAACAAATCATAGAAACACCAAGAATATTATACCAGAGTGCAGGAATATTATAAGAAATGACGTCATTACAAATAGTATCATTCCTAAGCAAAATTTCAATGGTTTCACGGATAACTGAAGAGTAATGGTTCGATGTTGAAAAGATTATTTTAGCTTTGTCGAAATTTATCAAATTATTTTCTTTTGTTGCAGTCTAGATTAGGCTGTACTTGGCTTGTCATATTGTATAACCGAAATTGTACATCAGGATCTAAGGTAAATAATAAATAAATAATATCTGTTTTTTCAACACCTTTTAAGTATTTATTTTTATATTTTAAGATTAATAACAAGGTGTAAAATTCCATCAAGTCACCTGTATTAATACAGTGATTTGACGCAATGAATGTAAACATAGCATGAAAAATATTTCAATATGTGCTCTCGATAAGCCTGATGAAATTTTTATAATTTAAAAATATTATAAATGATAATTGTTACTTTCTTTAAAAAATCACATTTTGATGATTTTCTTTTGAGAAAAATGTACGAGAAAACTTGTTATAACGAAGTCATTCTGTGACAGAATTCTACATTGAATGCAGATTTTAATGATGAAGTAAAAAAAGAAAATGCCAGGAAATTATACCACATGTTAAAATGAAATAAGTCGATGACAGAATTCTACATTAAACACAGGTTTTAGTGACCCCCCCAAAAAAAAGAAAAAAAAAACAATGCAACACAATTATATTACATGCTATAATGAAATCATTTCATTACTGATTTCTAAAGTAAACGCAGAATTTACTGACTAAATACAAGACATGCAACACAAATGCACTGCATCATATAATGAATTTTTTTTATTATTATCATTAAGAAACACAATTATTTCACTTGCTATGATATAATCAGTCTATGACAGAATTCTAAATTATACTCAGTTTTCATTGTCCAAGTAAAACAAATGCAACACATTTATGCCACATGCTGTTATGAACTGAGTCGATGACAAAAATAATACGTTAAATACAAATTTTACCGAAAAAGTAAAAGAATTTCAATAAAATTATACCAAAAGGAATAATGAAATTAATCGGTTCTACATTAAATTCTACATTAAATGCAAGTTTTAAAGATCAAGTAAAAGAAATAAAAAGCAATCATACCTCATTCTATATTGAAATCAGTTGATGACAAAATTCTACCTTAACTCTACATTAGGCTCATGGTTGACATGGTTATGAAATTTCAGAAATTTGAAAAGTTTGTAATTTTCATTCCCTTTGTCGGAATTGTATTGTTCGTAAACAGTTGTAACTTTTATGTAAATTTTGAATGTGTATTTTGTTGTTTTAGAATGTTGGTTTCTTACTACTTTTTTAAAAAGTTTCAAAAACAGCATATTGAAAATTGGTGACATACATCCCCCGCGCGACAAAATGCATAACAAAAATTCGCGCGAATAATGCAGAGTTAAACGTAGGTTTTATAGACCAAGTAAAAGAAATTACACTCAATAATACCATACCTTATCATGAAATCAGTCGATGTCAGAATTCTATATTAAACTGACATTTTATTGAACAACAAAAGAAAAGCAAGACAATTATAGCACATGTTGTAGTAAAAAAATGTCTAAAAATTAGTTATTCTCTGCTCTTTGTTATTTTCCCTCTTCACAGAATTTACTTTGTTTTTAAACTTTTATTTCTATTAGCTTCAAATGTTTATTCTATAACATTGTGATTATACTATCTTCTTGGTAACCCAATGTGTTAAGTGTACACTCCTCACTGGTGGAGTTTTTCCGTTTTGGTGAGGGAAATAATAAACCAAAGTTATTGTACATTTAAAAATACTAACTACGTCCATTACTATTACAATAACTGACTACATACTAACTACATACTAACTACATACTAACATATAGACTACATACTAATTACATACTAACTACATACTAACATACTAACATAACAGAAACTAACATACTAACTACCTCAATTTATTTAAATAGTAAATTTGGTGCAAGAAGTCATATTTACGCTAAACAAAACTTCCAAAGTTTACATGCAAAATTTACATTTCGCTGAAAAAACAATTCTTACTGAGGAACTAGACAGTTATTTTAAGAACCAGTTTCCAATTTTGGAACTGTAGAAATTAAAAAGATGTCGCTTTGATAAGTTTAGAAAAAAATACTTTAGTTATCAATATAATGTAAATTCTTCACACCATAAAAATGCCAGTTTTACCCAATAGATCGTATTAAAGTTATTATTTACCTTGTAGTAAAAACTCGTCAATATACAGTAAATAATTCCGCATTTTTAGACAAGTAATCTCCGTTTTCTAGAAAATTTGTTTTATACGTGAATTCGTCTCAAAACTATGAAAAAAAGGGAGAAATTCTATTTATGTCAAACAAATACGCTCTATCTACATTATAAATGGGACACCATACGCATACCTGTGCGTAACGCATACGTCATTTTGCGAATGGCAACACTTTGAAAATTAAAATGAAATTTCGGTTTTCAGAATTTTCGCTACCGCAAATTGTCAAACTTCTATAAATCGCACATTTTCAATTTTTGCCCCGTCGTGTAAGGAAAAAAATGTACTTTCAATGCAGTTTTTTTGAAACTGTATCGTAGTTTATTGTTAAATTATTAATTTTTTAGTTTTAATGAAATTCTTGTAATCGTGCCAACAGAGGTACTCCATTTCTGTTAAAAGTAAAAGTAAAAAATGCCAGGCAGACATCTGTATCTTTTTCTTGCATTGTTTTCATAAAAAGTGAAAAAAGTTTAATTTAAAATACTTGCTACGTCAATAATATCGTCTGTTTCGAAACCCGATGAATTTTGGTTTTATTTCGTTTTTATTTATCAATTAAAATAATTTTAGTTTATAACAAACTTTTTTATACCCAATACAACACTTTCTCATTACAAAATTGTATTTTACACATCAGTTATGTGACTATATCTTCTTCGCTTCCGCAAAGAATTCACCGTTTCATTTAAAAAGAATTCAGTTCTACAACATAATTTGAAAAATTTCTCTACCTTTCAAAAGTTTAAGAGGATAATTGTGCTATTGGTTTTAAAGAGGAAGGGGGGGGGGAATAGTATTTCTTTTTGTATGTGAGTGGTTTCGTGAGTTATGAGTTGTTTCGAGAATACTTTTTAATAATTAAATAACAATTTAAATAATTCTCCGTAAACATTTTTCTTTTTTTTATTTAGCAAAATGTTTCTTGTTTTTTCAGAGATTCTACTCGTAAAAAAAAGTACAACAGTTTCATCTATAGATTATATATATAGGAAAAATACTCTATTATCTATTTCAAAGAAAGATTCTTTATAACAAAAAATATTCTTTATTTCTTTTGGATGCAAATAACTCCAATTTACTTTCATAAGTTCATATTTATATCATGTTTTGAAAATTTCCACAGTATTTGAAAAATTTTAGATGAAAATTCTTGTCATTATTTTGAAAATGAAGGATATTTCTTTTCGTATATTGGCTATTTTATAAATTAAAATTTTCTTTTTGATACAGAAAATCAGTTTTCGGTAAAAATGCTACATTTGGTCTTATAAATTGTCTCAAGTAATAATTGAAAAACAATACATTAAAACTCATAATTATCTTTTTCTATATTGCCAGCGTGCGAATTAAACAAAATCTGATTTTGGTAACGATAATCCTTCAATTACTTCTCTTGTTTATAAGATAAAGTATAAATATAAATTCTAATACTTAGAAATAAACAGAAGACATGTAACTTAAAATACTTTAAAAACAATAAATAAAACTTTAAAGGACGACATTATTTAGTTTTGTCGTCTAACAGCATTTCGTAAAATTTTAAACTTAAAAAACATTTTTTTTTATTTTTTTATTTTTTTTTCAAATTTAATGTTTAACTCATAGTTAATGTACCAATTTTATCACAAAACAATCAATTACATTTAGAGCTGTGATGAAATATTTGTGACTCTTCCTTTTAATTGAGCTTCAGTTATAGGAAAATCATGCTGACAAAATTATAATGTTTCAAAATTAAGATTTAAAATTAATAGCATCCAATTTTTTCTTTATCTGGAAAAAAGTTTATTTAATTTAAAGAAATCCCATTTTATGTCTGTTTTGGACATAAATTTATGTATTATTCACTCAATATTACACCATAAACGTTCTTCAAAAAATACCCTTCTTGTTCTTCCACAGCTTCTACTGGGAAGAATAGAGTATGCTTTCAATTTTAGATCAAGGGATGATAAACTGGAAATAAGAAATATTACTCTATTATTTTCGTCATATAAAGAAATTTTATAACTAAAAATATTCTTTAATACTTATGGATGCAAAAATTTTCAATTTACTTCAAAGAAATTCAGATCTATATCATGTTTTGAAAAGTTCCACTATTGTTGAAATTAATAAGATGAAAATTACGTTATTGATTTTTAATTTTGTAAATTTTTTTGTAGCATGTTTGTTGCTTTGTGAATTAAAAGTTTCATTTTCATATTAAATAATATTCATTAAAAAATACACCATAAATGTTCCTTAAGAAATTGTCATCTTGTTCTTCCATAGCTTCTACTTGGAAAATAGAGTATGCTTTTATTTATAGATCAATGGATGATAAACATATTTCTTTATTGTCAACGCCTTACAACGAACTTTGATAACGAAAAATATTCTTTATTTCTCATGGATACACAAAGTTTCTATTTACTTCAAGTAAATGCTGATCTATATCATGTTTTGAAAAACTCCTGTATCGTTGAAAATGTTAAGATGAAAATAGAAATATTGATTTTAAAGAATTTTATTTTAGTATGTTGTTTGTTTTGTGAATTAAAAGTTTCATTTTGATAATTAAATAATATTCATTAAAGTATTCTATATACATTTTTAAGAAATCGACATCTCGTATTTAGTATAAAAAATTGCTTTCATTTATTGATTTAGGTATGACAAATGGTAAATGAGAAATTTTGTTCTATTATCTGCCTCCCACAAAAATACATAATTACTAAAATTTCTTTTATTTCTTATCTAAACAAGGAATTTCAATTAAGTGCAAAGAATTCATAGCAAAGATTCATAATATCATGTTTAGAAGAATTCCGCTATCTTTGAAAATGTTGAAATGAAAATTGTGCTATTGATTTTAAAGAAGGGGCAATTTTTTTGTATATTGGTTGTTTCGTGAATCAAGAATTTTAAAAATTAACTAGTATTAATTCAAAAGTACACCATAAATATTTTTATGAAACATATTTTAGATTATAAAAAGATTGAATAATGTAAACTAAGACAGATTTGAATACATTTTTTAAAAACAAATAAAATTTATATACAAAAAATAAAACAATAATAAACATTTAAAATTACAAGAGTAAACAAGTTTTGCTTATAATTTGCAGAGTTCTTAATATAAGATAATCTTCTTTTCCAAAAACATGACAAACAACTTTATACATAATACCTTTGTAATCAAAATTAAAAAATAATAAAAAGTGAATGCAAAAAGAGCAGGTTTACTAAATAATTTTGCATTGAGCATACGTCAACACTTTCAAAATTTCATTTGCCTATTGTATTACCTAATTGCATAAAGCAACTTTTGTAAAAGTCTCAAAGGCACAGCTTGAAATTTCTGAAAGTAATCGTCGATTGAATCAGCTCAAAATCCGGTGTTTCCAAAAAAAAGCAAAAAGTGAGGGATTATATTTATTTATTTATTTATTTATGCCTAAGTGGAACAAGATCACCAGATCACTAGGATCCGGTGTAGATCCTATTTGTCCCCCCCCCCCCCGGTAAGTTCCCCGGCATCTGGGAATTCATTAGAATAATTTCCATTCCTCAAAAAAAAAAAAAAAAAAAAAAAAAAACATAATATACAGGCCACTAGATTACAAAGCTCTTTCGCGACAGACAGCGGTGAGCTGAAGGTGGAAACTTGACTTTTGATTGAAGGTAAGTCTATTGATTAAAGGAAAGTCTATTGATTGAAAAGTCAATCGGCTGAAGAAGAAAACTTGATCTGTACAACCTCACCACAGTGGTATGCGCGCCGGAGACCTGCTCCATCGCGACAAGGGGTGCTACGACTGCCAAAAGCTCGACAAAGGCTCTAACGCGACAGTGGGCAATCTTAGGAGTGCAAATACAAAACGGTTAAATGGTAAGATTGGCGAGACCCATAAGGAAGTGATACATTTGTGCCAATTGACGAAGTAGTTTAGGGCGGGTTAAGATATTTATGAGCCAGGTATCTGGTGGGAATATGGGTACTTAAAATGCCAGGCCTCTGTGACTGTGCAGAAGAAATAGTAGTGGTCTGGAGACCCAAAGGCCCCACACTCGCAGAGATCCGTATCTGAGTGTTTAAAATAATTTAGGTATGTCCTGAATGGACCATGACCGGAGAGGAATGCTGGTGTGGGAGGGGAGAAAGCTGAGAGATTCTATGAGACTTTTGGGATAAGGGAATAGGTGTGCCTGCCTTTTCATGAGGCATCCCAGTAGAGTTGCCACTCTGAAAGAATGTTCCTTTTGAGAAAGTGGCGAACATGAGACGGGGGAACATGAAACGAGATATCTATGCTTGGACGTGAGGTGGCCTCCTTGGCCAGTGCATCAGATAGCTCATTGCCAGCTATGCCAATATGAGCGGTGACATGGCCGAGAGTTTTTAAAGTGACTTTTATCTTAAGCACTATAGCGTGTTTAGTTCTATGGGCGAATATTTCTTGTAGGCTTGAAAGGCTGTCACTATAAAGGTGATAAAAAGTAGGATGAGGGTAGAGAACAATCCATTCCAAGGCCCACAGGATTGGGAAGAGTTCCGCTTGGAACACTGAATTGTTATCTCCAATCCTGCAGGCCCACCGATGAATAACAACACTGTCTTTGAAAACACAGAAGGATGATGCTACTCCCCTCTAAGTGCGTGACCCATCGGTGAAAATGGCTGGATTTTTCGAGGGACTAAGAATGCTTATTAATATTAACTTGAAGATAGGATGTCTCATCCGCCAGATGCATAGTCCAGCTGTGGACTTTCCTTTGTAAAAGCAAATCAGTGAATAGTGCTGACTGTGTTGGTTCGTGTTCTAAGTGTAGTATTCTGTTTTTCTGAAATTCGTAAGTAAGTGTTAAGTGTATGGGAGGAATACCAGTAAGTACTGTGAGTTCATCCTTTGTGATAGTTCTATAATCTCTAACCATTTGCAGAAGGAATATGCGCTGGATAGAGGCAAGTTTTTGCTTAGCCAGTTTGGTTAGCGAGCCTCCGCAGACACCCACGCAGTAAAAGATAATGCGTCCAATGAATGTATGGTACCATGTTTTTAACATATTGGGCTTGATTCCCCATGTTTTTTATGTTAATTTACAGGAATTATGGTAGTAATTTAAAAGTTTAATTTTTAGTGCTTTGATACGTGGAATCCAGCTCTGGTGTTCATCAATAATTAAACCTAATAATTTAAGAGTATGAACATGGTGGACGCTAACCCCATTGACTCGCATCACGGGCTTACGTTTGAGTGCTCTTGGTTTAATGAAGGTTAAAGCTTGGGATTTTCCTTGTGCGAGCTGGAAATGAAGGCGAGCCAACAGATAGCAAAAAGCAGGGAAAGCTCTTGCGCCTATAGCTCAAAATCCAGTCGACGACGGCCCGAGAAAACAAAGTTAAAATCATCTGCGAAGTAGTAAAGATTGAAATCTTATTCCTCCAATTCTTTTAGCAAGATATTGGTAATAAGCAGCCAAAGGATTGGGTCCAAGCACGAACCTTGGGGGCAACCCTTTTCTAACGTGTGAACTGAAGTTCCTGAACCCCAGTTGTTAGGAATGCTACGAAATTTAAGATAAGTTGCGATGGTTCCATCTATGTTGCTCAGGCAGCCGATTTCACGTAATTGTAATACGATGTCCCGCCACTCTTCATTGTCGAAAGCACCTTTAATATCTAAGGAGACAAGAGTTGTGTAATTTCCTTCAGCTATGCTAAGAGCACAGGTGGTAAGAATTGCAAACAAAGCCTTTTCACATGTTCTGCCTTCTCTGAATCCGTATTGTCTGTGATGAAGTAAGTTATTAGACTCAAGAAAGTGGTTAAGCCGAAAAACGAGTAATTTTTCTAATAATTTGCCTAAGGATGGTAGGAGGCAAATTGGGATGTAAGAAGATGATTCAGAGGAGTTCTTCCCTTGCTTCAGAAAATATACGAATTCCCCTTGTCTCAGAGTGAGCGGGAAGTAATGGAGAGTGAGACAGAGATTAGCAGATTAGCCCAAAGAGTGAAAATTTTGGGAATTACATGGAAAGTTAATTTCAGAATTTTAAAGTCGATACAGTCCGGACCTGGGGCTTTCTTGTCATTAAACGTTCGTAGCGAGATTGCTAGCTCAGCTTTTGAAAAAGGTTTGTCGGGGGGTGCATGAAAAGTAATGTCAGAATTATCTCCTGCTGGATATGAAGAGAGACCAAAAAAGTCGTTTCATGAGATGCTCCATGTTTTCCTGTCTGGAGGATCGGCTGGGTGGCAGTTCGAGCCTAATTTCATCAGGAGTGAAATTTTTTCCTGTGAAAAAAATTTGAGCTGTTCCATACGGGTCTGTTTGATTTGTGCAGAACTTTTCTTAGGCACCATTTCTCGCATCCAGAACACTGCGCTTATATTTAGCGGAGAGAAGACGATAATTAGCACTGAGATTGTGACAGTAAACCGTGTTAACATCTTCTGTTAGTCTGAGTCTTTTTAGCTTTCTCCTCAGTGCCGTGAGGTGATTACGCTTAGTCTTAAGATCGTCCAAAACGAGATTGACTGTTTCCTCCGAGTGTTCATTAATCTAAAGGACGCTTTGGCTGCTATTTTCATTTTTTCTAATAAATTAATGGTAAAGTTGTTTAATTGAGGTGTATTTCTAACGTCCTTTAAGTGTTAATTTAGGAGTGTTTTGTGTATTTTAATAATATGTGAGAATTTACGGAAGTTACCTCTTGTAGTATTGAATCTTCTTTGTGAAGTGTATAAGGGTGTTGTTTCGAAAGAAAATCTTATATAATTATGATCTGAGTCATTGTGGACATCTACAACTTGTCATTGCCGAATTTTCTGTAGTGTTGGGGGTTAATCAGAGTGTGGTCTGGAAAACCCTCAGCTATTTTCTCTCCTTTGCTGTTATATTTTTGAAATGGCGTAGGCATAGCGTTGTCGATGTTCGCAATGACAAGATTTTGAGCAACATGATTTTCGATGAGGCATTCTACACGGGCGTTTTTGTAGTCATATCCCCAGAGTGGAGGTGTAGCATTAAAATCACCAAAGCAAATGAAGAAATGCCTCTCTGTAATGAGGTGTTGCCACTCATCGAGAGTTTCCTCGAAATCTGATTTTGGTGCTGCATAAGTCGAGCCAATTATGAGTTTTCCCTCCTTAGCAGTAACTGTGACAAATGTGCAATGTGTGCCTGTGTAAAAATTGAGAATAAATAAGATTAGTGTTCTGAATGACAAGATGGGCACTCTTTGATGTGGACGGGAAGACCACCCAGGAAATAGGAATGTCCGTGAGTGTGCCCTTTTGCAATATGCGTCTTGCAGAAGAGCTATGACAATGTTTTCATTGATAAGATAGTCTCTCCGGGTTGAATTTGCTGCTTTGCGATGATTTAAGTTAGCTTGGAGAATTTTGATGTGACCGAATGGTGGGCAATCCTTTTTAGGAATCATTAAGGGCGAATGAGCTTGTGCTATTTTCAATGATTTTTCTCTGGAAAAAAGGCTAGAGGATTCACTTTTAGTGCCTTTATCGGTAACGGAAAGGCAGAGCCTCCCAATTCTACTTGAAGTCTTCTTTGAATTTCCTCGATTTTTCGGGAAAAGTTTTCTATAATTCTGACACTACGAATTTCATTGCTCGTTTTAAGAGAAGGATAGTCATGATCATATAGATCTTTTTCACTGGGACAATCGCTGTTGTTTGATAAAATGTGACTTGTGAGTTGTCTGCTTCTTTTAGTTCTATTTTTAGTTGAAGAGATAGACATTTTACCTATTGAAATAGTGTAGTAATTTCGCAATTTATTATTTTTAAGATGTTTGTATAATGGACAATCTTGAGATTAGGCTTTGTGATCACAACATTCAAAGCCTTCGCGTAAGCAATTGATACATTGTACTGTAGATTCTGGGCATTCGGAAGTGTGATGCTCTTTCACGCAGTTTGCACATTCTAATTTCCATTTACAGTTTGTTGCTACGTGGCTATCTAAAGCTTGACAGTTAGAGCATCGCATAATTCGAAGATGATGGACTACTTTTACTAATTCTGTGAATATGTTTAACTTGCCTTTACTATTTATTTAACGGCAAATATTTGTATTACCTTGGAATATCCAGTTATTATAATGCCTTTGTTTCGATGAAAAATGTTTTAATATTTCAAATGGCGTGTCTCTGAAGTAGTTTCTCTGGGTCAGTTCGTTCTTTAAATCATCTTGAGTGATATCATCTGGAATTCTTAGTAAGAGGATTCTCAGTCTTTTATTTTCTGGTTCTAAAATTCTTGAGCGAGACATAAGATCTTCCGATGAAGTTAGTGCTTTTTTCAGGATTTCTATATCTGTTTATGTGGTTTTAATTTCTATATTATTGTTCAGTGTTTTTCTGACTGATTTAACTGCTGCTCGTATTTCGGGTTTTTTAATCTCCGTTCTTACGCATTTTGTTACTTGGGATGATTGATTAGCTTCATTAGGAATGATAATTATTTTCTTCAAGTGTTTTCTAATCTGTGATTCTTCTTCTCCTTGAGAGTTTTGCATAGAATGTTCTTTATTTGGTGCCACAGTTGGGATTGTTTTAAGATAATATTTCAGTATATCTTGTATATTATCTGTTAATTTATCTGTAAGATTTTTCGGATTGACTTGTAGATATGAATTCATTTCATCGTACAAACCTTTTGAGATATTTTCCAATAAATCTAGTTTCTCTTGTATTAGGACATGATGCTCATTTATTAATGTTTGAAGAGGCAAAGACTTTACTTTTGAATTTTTAAGTGTTTCCAGTTCTGTTTTTAGACATATGTACAGGTCTCCATATGTAGAGTTCAATGCGTGTATTTCCTGTTGTAATGAATAGACTGAAGAAGTTAGTTTTATTCTACTATCAAAAGTGTTCTATGCATCTGTTAAATGCTTTAGATGATTTATTTCCTGTTTTTTCTAAATTAGTAGTTTCATGTAGCTGATTACTGTTTTATTGTTCCACTGCTTCCTTACAAAGTTCAGGAAATGTTTTTCAAGCAATTTATACACTGTAAAAAAAAATTCTGTAAAGGTACTAAACTTTTTGTAGGAAACTGGGATTCCTAGAACTTTTCCTGTAACGGTAACAGCAACAATTCAAGTTTCAGAATCAGTTACATGGATTTTTCCTGTTATCGTTATATGAAAAGTTCTTGGAATCCCAGTTTCCAAGAAAATGTTTAGTACCTTTACAGAATTTTTTTTACAGTGTAACCCATGAGATATTGGTTTTTCTCTTCTTTTGCAGATTGCGTTTGCGTGTTCAAGTTTTTAAGTGTTTCGAAGATATTCTTTCTCTCAATTGGTTATAATGGAGTAAATGAATCGCCTGGATCAGAATCATCTGTCCACTTATGCAATGAGTCTGAGTCTTGAAAAATGTGTACTGAGTCGCTTACATCAATATTATTTACTAACTTCTCCGTGGTTTCATTTCTAAATTGCGCTAACTCTTTATTTGCATCTTCAAAACTATGTTGCAATTCTTCAATTTCTTTCTTAAGTAAGTTTTTGTCTTCTGCTTTCCGAAGTAAGCGCTGGAAGTTTAGACATTTTTCTTCTAATTCCTCTATTTCTTCTTCTTGTTTATTGTATAATGTCTGTTTTCTGCATGAGTGATAACGAGTTTTTCCATTGAAGTCTCCTTCACTTGCAGCTTGCGAGCGCCTTGTTGTGCGTCTAAGTTTAAAGGTGCTTTTGAATGGTCTTGAAGTTAATCTTTGATCTATATCCGAGATAGATGAACCTCCATTGTCACTTTTTTCTCTGTCTAATTTAATATTGTTATATATTATGTAATATTCCAGTTCAAAATCTAATGATCTTAAATGGGCTTGTATTTCATTTTTCAGTTCTTCAGTATTTTCAGACACATTTTTAGTATGCTTTTTTAAGCATGTTTGCAGTTGATTTAACTTTTTGATCAATTTTGTATCATCTTCTTGGATATCGGATGTATTTGTTGATGAGTGCTCTTAAATTAAGAGAATCGTTCGTGTTCTCTTTTTGTCTATAATTTCTGAGCTCAAATTCTATTTCTGAGCTCATTTATTAATGTTTGAAGAGGCAAAGACTTTACTTTTGAATTTTTAAGTGTTTCCAGTTCTGTTTTTAGACATATGTACAGGTCTCCATATGTAGAGTTCAATGCGTGTATTTCCTGTTGTAATGAATAGACTGAAGAAGTTAGTTTTATTCTACTATCAAAAGTGTTCTATGCATCTGTTAAATGCTTTAGATGATTTATTTCCTGTTTTTTCTAAATTAGTAGTTTCATGTAGCTGATTACTGTTTTATTGTTCCACTGCTTCCTTACAAAGTTCAGGAAATGTTTTTCAAGCAATTTATACACTGTAAAAAAAAATTCTGTAAAGGTACTAAACTTTTTGTAGGAAACTGGGATTCCTAGAACTTTTCCTGTAACGGTAACAGCAACAATTCAAGTTTCAGAATCAGTTACATGGATTTTTCCTGTTATCGTTATATGAAAAGTTCTTGGAATCCCAGTTTCCAAGAAAATGTTTAGTACCTTTACAGAATTTTTTTTACAGTGTAACCCATGAGATATTGGTTTTTCTCTTCTTTTGCAGATTGCGTTTGCGTGTTCAAGTTTTTAAGTGTTTCGAAGATATTCTTTCTCTCAATTGGTTATAATGGAGTAAATGAATCGCCTGGATCAGAATCATCTGTCCACTTATGCAATGAGTCTGAGTCTTGAAAAATGTGTACTGAGTCGCTTACATCAATATTATTTACTAACTTCTCCGTGGTTTCATTTCTAAATTGCGCTAACTCTTTATTTGCATCTTCAAAACTATGTTGCAATTCTTCAATTTCTTTCTTAAGTAAGTTTTTGTCTTCTGCTTTCCGAAGTAAGCGCTGGAAGTTTAGACATTTTTCTTCTAATTCCTCTATTTCTTCTTCTTGTTTATTGTATAATGTCTGTTTTCTGCATGAGTGATAACGAGTTTTTCCATTGAAGTCTCCTTCACTTGCAGCTTGCGAGCGCCTTGTTGTGCGTCTAAGTTTAAAGGTGCTTTTGAATGGTCTTGAAGTTAATCTTTGATCTATATCCGAGATAGATGAACCTCCATTGTCACTTTTTTCTCTGTCTAATTTAATATTGTTATATATTATGTAATATTCCAGTTCAAAATCTAATGATCTTAAATGGGCTTGTATTTCATTTTTCAGTTCTTCAGTATTTTCAGACACATTTTTAGTATGCTTTTTTAAGCATGTTTGCAGTTGATTTAACTTTTTGATCAATTTTGTATCATCTTCTTGGATATCGGATGTATTTGTTGATGAGTGCTCTTAAATTAAGAGAATCGTTCGTGTTCTCTTTTTGTCTATAATTTCTGAGCTCAAATTCTATGGATTTAACCTTATGAATAAGAGCTTCTTGAAATAAATCACCTTCATCGTTATGTCCGTCAGAATGCATTTTGTAAAGACGAAACGTCTGGTCGAAAAGCAATTGTGTGCTAAGATCATATTTGCATACTACTTGATATTCCCATAATTTAAGTCTTTGAAGTGGGGTAATTTCACTCTTTGCCGTTTTGGCAATTACTTTTGACAGTGGTTGATATTAACAATTTAATAATAATAGCTTTCTTATTTATAAATCTAGATTATAGATCAATAAATTGGAGAATAAGGCATTGCCACACCCAATCCATACATCAATGAAAGAAAGGAGAAAAGGACAGTGAAAAGCAAAAACCAATAGCCTAGGCTACTGAAAATAACTAAGATAAAAAAAGAGAAAAACTTTGAGGGAAAAACAATTTGAAATTTAAAGAAAAAAAAAGATAGTAATAGAAATTAAATTAGATCAGAGGACTGACTAGTGTGAGAATATTACTGTGCACTAGAAGCTTATGTACCAAAATATGAACACATTAAACCAATTTGTGATAGATTTACACTGATATTATTGATAATAAACTGCGTTTTAACAACTTTAAATCCTTGAAAAGCTTTGCACATATATACATAAGTTCACGTTTCCAAGTTCAAAAACGTAAAAGGACTGATTATGGCACATAAATCAGTAAATTATTAAGATTACATAGCAGAAAAATAGTAAAGGATGCCTGATTGCAAATTTGCCAGTCAAACAAAGTGCACACTTACCTGTAGTTAAACAACGCACGTGCTGCACTTGAGAGTTGTTGTATTCCTGGAACACTTGAAAGATGAGAATATTATCCAAAGCATCAAAATAATGAATAATCTTTCAAGATGATACCTTATAGCATGTAAGTTGCAATAAAACTAAAAATACGTAATTTGAATGGGCGAGATGCTTAAATGAGAAATGTTTTGCAATGGGAATCTATTTAAATATGGATTCAAATAGAATAAAAATAATGTTGAATTATTGAATTACCTTAATTCATAAAAAAGTGTATAAGATTGAAGGTAGGATAAGATGGAGGGATGGTAAATTGTGAAGAGCATATTATTAATGCTGATTTAAAAGAATTTTAATTGAAACTGTTTATGTAGCGCCATTTTTACAAAAGTATAAAAATTTAGGGAATTGAAATACAAAATCAAATGTTCTAAAAGAAAATTAACATCCTAACAGGCTAAAATCAAAAGCACCAGTGGGATACGTCCAACATATAGTTAAAACTTGATTAAGTAAATAAATTGTAACAGTAAGGAGGTCCCAATCAACTACCACTTGTGGGGCAGCAGAGAGAAGTTCAAGAAATAAGATTGAAAACTGTAAGAGGACAATTTAGAAGTTTGCAACCTTATCAAATAAAATTGAGTTTTTCGAAAAAACTTAATAAACAAGAAAGCACCAAAAGTTAAGAAAAATTAATAGAAAAAGGTGGTGTGATAAAAAAAATGATAAAAAAAATTCTGGACAAGCTAAACTCAAAGTTTTATACCAAATGAACTTAAAAACACGTTGGAAGTATTATTAGAATAGAAGAGTCAAAAGTTAAGACAATGAAGGGGGGGGGGTACTAAATCAAAGGTTAATTTGGTAAGATTTAGCAATACTGGTGTTAGAAAATAACAAAATGAATGAGAAAACTAATATTTTAATAATAATAATAAAAATAGGTGCTCGAAATAGCCCCCTGGCCCCCCCGTATAGAAAAAAAAACTTAAACGAAGGGATCCAACGGAGGCAGGAGGAAAAGTACTCCTAAAGTATGCAAGGTGGACGTCGGAAAATTTTCAGAGACGTGCGGCACATAGAAAAGAACAAAACCTCAAGTGAGGAGAACATTTAGTTAAAACTTGATTAAGTAAATAAATTGTAATAGTAAGGGGCCCCCAATCGTCCCCCACTGGTGGGACAGCAGAGAGGAATTGAAGAAATAACAATAAAAATTGTAAAAGGACAATTTAGAAGTTTAAAACCGTATCAAATAAAGTTGAGATCGTTGAAATAACTTATTAAACAGAAAAAAGTACTGTGTGATGCGGCGATGCGTATTAACTTAATTAATAAATTGACATGCTTTAGTAGACTGTCATCCTTTATTTTAAGACATAGCGAAAGCGTTGCTTACTCTTAGCAAATCAAAACAACAACAAACAAACAAAGGATTTGCGTTTCTATAGTTACACTTATGTGATGCCACATTTCAAAGATAAATTACAAATAACTCTAACATACCCCCCGACATTGAAGGGTCAACTTCAATAAATTATACAGTACAAAATATTAACATTACAAATGCGTAAGTAATATGATACAATACAACAATTTTCTTTTAACAATGAAAAGTACAATTATGAACATACAATAATAGGAAAACTAAAAATAAAAATACATAACAAAACTTTTTTTTTTACATTTCATAATTAATTTTCCGAGACTTGTTGTGGCAATAACGCAATTTTTGAAATACTTCTTTTAAGTATTCCCCAAGCGGTTTTAATTTCGACGACCCTAATCTTACCATCTGCACCAGGGAAAATATTTATAATGCGTCCTAGTAAGTATTTATTTGTAGGGAGGTCATCTTCCTTTATCAACACTAGGGTTCCTATGCTAACATTATTTTTTTCAAATTGCCACTTGGAGCGTTGTTGGAGCGTGTTTAAATATTCTTTATTCCAACGATTCCATATCAATTGAATGTATTTTGAAATTCTATGCCATCTAGATAGTCTATTTTCGTTAACATTAATTAATTCTGGTTCAACGATGGCTGTCATAGGCCTTCCGATTAAGAAGTGGCCTGGTGTTAAGGCCTCCAAGTCATTCACGTCTGAAGACAATGGAGTGATTGGCCGTGAATTTAATATAGACTCTATTTGAGCAATTACAGTTAATAACTCTTCGAACGTTAGACTTGCATTACCTACCGTTCGCTTTAGATGATATTTCACCGATTTTATTCCTGCCTCCCACAACCCGCCAAAATTAGGTGCTCTGGGTGGAATAAATTTCCAAATAATATTCTCGTCTGACAAATAATTCGCTAACTTCTCCTCAGGATGTCTTAGTAAATTATGGAGCTTCTGTATCTCGGCGTTAGCACCAACAAAATTTTTTGCATTATCCAAAAAGATTACTGCGCACCTTCCGTGCCTAGCAATGAATCTTTTTAAGGAGGCAATGAATGCATCCGTAGTCAATTCTGACACCAGTTCGAGATGCACTGCTTTAGTTACAAAGCAAACAAAGACTGCCAAATACACTTTATTAAGAATTCCCTTTCTCTGACCCTTATATTTTATGAAAAAGGGACCACCAAAATCTGTTCCCACGTAATTAAATGGTGCGCTGGGACGTACTCTCTCTCTGGGTAGGGAACCCATGATTTCTTGTATTGTTATGGGGTTGCTTTTACTACAAGTTACACACTCATGCGTTATTTTTCTAGCAAAATTTCTTCCCCGTAGCGGCCAGTATTTTTGCCTCAAGTAGCATAACAATGCTTCTGCACCTATATGAAGATATTTTTTATGATAGTAAATTGCAATTAGGCTACACAATTTACCCTTAGCTGGCAGAATATATTGATGTTTTTGAGCAAACCTTAGGTCTGCATTATCTAAACGCCCTCCTACTCTTAGCACATTATCTGCATCTAAAAAGGGGTTTAAAAATCGCAATTTACTTTTTTTAGAAATTTGCTTACCTTCTAACAATGCAGTATATTCTGCCTTAAATTCAAGTTTTTGGATTTTCCGAATTAAAAATATTTCTGCTCGTGATAATTCTTCCATACTTACGTGTCCCTTTCTTTTTTCATCTAATTTTCTTGTGTTATCTAAGAACCTGAAAATATAACTTAAAACACGTAATATTTTAGTATAATTATTGCTGATACTTAAAATTTCATTTACAAATTCACTAGAATTTAAACTTAATAATACTGTACTGTTTTTCAATTTTAATTCTGATGAAAAGTCTATATTGTTTTTCACTTGTTCTAAATCAATGCTGTGTTTGGATTCACTGTCTCTTTCTCTCAAGAAGTGAGGGCCATGCCACCAAAGTTCATAATCAATTAATTTGTCAAAGGATAGTCCTCGAAACACAAGGTCTGCTGGGTGTTTGATGGTATTTACAGCATTCATTGGGTACATTAATTGAGTAGTATAGGCAAATCCTGGAGAAGCAGAATCAGCTTTGAAAAGAGCAGAATTTGAACCTTCTATATCAACCTGTGGCTCCCCAGAATTTTGCAACTGTCTTGTTAAGGGTGTCTTGAGATTCGAATCCATTGGTGATGGTGTTTTTGGATTCGGAGGAGTCGGTACTTTGAATTCAGGTTGAGAATTTTTCGGAGAAGATATCACAGGCGAATGCGAAATTTTGTTGGCTTGAATGCATACTGGAGATTTTTTACTAATATTGCCTTTATTTTGAAAATCGTTGGTTTGAATATGTTGAATTTTTTCTCCATGAGCGATCATTTTCTTAGGCGTGATAATTTCAGTATTCTTTCCAGAATCAATATTCGATACAGCTGCTGCTTGTAGGATGTTTGTATTGAGAAGATTATGTAATTCATGTTGTTTACTTGCATCACCCACTGTATAATTATCAAAAGGCTCAACCTTACCGTCAATAAACATTTTATTATCATCAACCTGATGTTGAACTGGTGCTTCTCTTTGTATTTCACCGGAATTTGAATTCAGATACTTATGGTCAATTTTCTTTTCATTTAATGTATGTGTAAAAGTACTTGCTTCATTACTTCTTAAAGGTGATTTATTTTCCGTTAAACGATTTGCTCTCAACAATGATCTGTCCATATTTGTATTTTGATACTGGATAGTTTTCTTTTCATTTAAAACAAAGGAATAAATATTCTGTTCATTTCGTTCTAAAGATAATATGATTTCCGCTTCAGGATTTGTTTGTGGTAATGAACTATTCACGTTCATATTTTGAAACTTATCGATAGTTTTCTTGTTATTTGATTCAAATGAATAGAGACTTTTTCCATTTCGGTCTATAGATTGAGCAATTTTCTTTTCACGATTTGTTTGCAACAGCAAACTACCCATTTCAGAATTTTCCACAATTACTTCTTCATCATCTCTTCTATCCCTTCTAGTATGTGTACGCAGGAAATGTTCCTCACAATACTGCTCTTCTTTAATTTTTATTGGTTTTTTATCATGAACCGCTTCAATTTCCCAAAATTTTTGCATAGTGTTGGATAAATCATCCACAGATCGAACAAGACCACAATAATTATTAAAATTTTGTTGCGGAATAGACGTAGAACCACTGGCAACATAGCCAAAAACAGTTTCTTGAAAAACCAGATTTTGCATATTTATTTTATTTTGTCCGATTAATTTAAAAAATACTTCGTTTGATAATAAAACATGTATTGAACCTGGTTTATCAAATTGTGGATCAGCTAACTGAAAAGTTTGTAAATGCTTAATAGGCATGATGTTTAGATATGTAGCTGGTGTTATGCGCGTAATTTTAGGAACAACTAAAAATTGCAATGTTTCATTAAAACTCCTGTTTTTATTTGCTATGGTTGTTATAATACTTTCCTTTATATTCATAACGGAACCATTTAGCCCTGAAACTGATGCGTTTATTTTCCTTCCTTTCAAGAACAATAACTCAGAACATTCCTTCGTTATAAAGTTATTTTGCGATCCTGAATCTAACAATGCTCTAAGAGGAACTAATTCTCGTCTAGCGTTTTGTACATATATTATCGCAGTTGAAAGCAGTACTTGTTTACTAGAAGAAGATGTCATACCCATTACAGTATTGTTAATAGTTGAATGCGTGTTATCAAATGAATGTGTATTTTCACCCAAAGCGGTAACAGACATCGGATTATTTGTGTAACTATGAGGAGTAAATGCGTTTGCGGTTGGTGATAGATTACTACTAATAGTATTTTCATCTTGAATTGCTATTGTCTGATTAGTATCAATATTTTCCTCACCGCGTTCCAGGTGGATCAGTGTGTGGTGACGTTTGTTGCATTTTCTGCACGTGCTTAAACTTTTGCACTGGCTAATGTTATGAACTGATGATAAACAGTTGAAGCATAATTTTTTCATTTTAACAATATTAAACCTTTTTTTTGCAGGTAAATTTAAGAATTGGGAACATCTCATTAAAATGTGATTGCCTTTACACATTGAACAAATGTGTGGACTTTCTGCTAACAAAGTCAATGACTTGGAATTAAATGAACGTTTCTGATCCTTACTGAAAGGTTTAACAGACGTGACTGTATGAATATTTTCCAAATATTGAGATCGTTTTTCTAAAAATAAAAGTAATTCATCTAACTTCGAACTTCTTTTGAACTTATCGTCATTTCATAATTTTTTCGGGTATCTCTATCTAACTTTTGGAGAATGATGTTCAATATTAAAACATCTGAAAGATTATTTCTATTATAATTCAAAATCTTCAAGGCGCGAATGCTTTTTTTTACATTATCGACTAGATTTCGAAGATCTTTAGCGGAAGGCTGTGTAAGTTTATCTGCGTTTAAGAGTGAATTGATGTGTATTTCTGTTACTATTCTATTATTTTCCTATCTGTCTTTTAATGCTTGAAATAAAGATGAAAAAGTGTCTTCGGTGCTAATCAAAGCTCTTGCATCACTTATTAATGCCGCTGATAAATAATGCAACTTTTGCGCATCTGATAGTTGCTCATTTGAAGTTATTAAGTTGTTAAATTGTAATTTAAATAGACCCCATTCTTCTGGTTTTCCGGAGAATTTCGGAAGAGATATATCGGGTAATTTAATATTTATCGCGTTGTTTATTTGAGTAGAATTTGGTTGAATTTCATTGGAAACTTTACTTTGTTCTAAATGTTTAAGTTGCTTTTTAATTTGAAATTTGGCCTTTATAATTTTTTCCTGGTATTCTTCGCTAGCACTATTGTCAATTTCATATTCTTTTTCTAAACTAATACCAGATTCTATTTCTTTATTTAGGTTTTTTAGAGTTTGTTCTCTGTCATTTAATTGTTCCGAAATTTCTAAATAACTGTCAATATCATTATTTTTATCGTTTATCAAGGCTTCTAATTTACTAATTGAAGTGCGTAATGTTGCACGCTTCTTTTTTAATTTATCAATATTTTCCATGTTCAAAAACGTATAGTAACAGCAAAAGGAATAATAAATTATTCATTACCTTGATTGCTGCGGCAGACGATTTTCTTTCTTTCTTTTTTTCACCAGTCCAGCTTGTGGAATAATGTTCTAATAAAATTCAATGATGAAAACAGGTCATTATTTTCGAACTTTTCTTTTCGAAGTGAAGAAAAAAAATATATAGACTTTGGCTCGACGTAACCAGATGTGTGATGCGGCGATGCGTATTAACTTAATTAATAAATTGACATGCTTTAGTAGACTGTCATCCTTTATTTTAAGACATAGCGAAAGCGTTGCTTACTCTTAGCAAATCAAAACAACAACAAACACACAAAGGATTTGCGTTTCTATAGTTACACTTATGTGATGCCACATTTCAAAGATAAATTACAAATAACTCTAACAAATACCAAAAGTTAAGTAAAATTATTAGAAAATGCTGATGTGAAAAAATTAAATGTTGGGACGAGCTAAGATTGATTTTTTTTTTTTTGAATGAATGAACTTTAAATCACGTTGATAGCACCATTAGAAAAGAAGAGTCAAAAGTTAAGACATTGGATGGGGGGTGGGGGACAAAATCAAAGATAAACTTGGTAAGTTTTAGCAATGCAGGGAAAAAAATTAATAATAACAAAATGAGCCACACACACATGCCACATTGTGTATTCTATATTGAAACTAATCAATGGATAAATTAATACAGCCCCTCATCTTAATTTTGGGAATAACGGACTTTGAAAATATTCTATCAACGGACACAATTTTCAAGCTATGTTTCCGAGACTTTTGCAAAACTTGCTCTATACATTTAGCTAACAAAATAAGCAAATGAAAAGTTGATAGCGTTGACGCATGCGTAATGAAAAATTATTTAGTAAACTTGCTCATTATTCATACAATTTTTATTATTTTTAATTCTGATGACAGGGTTTTGCGTAAAATATTTTTTGTCAAATTGTCGGAAAAGAACATTAATTTATGTAGAGAATTTCCCAGATAATAAGCAAATAACTTGGAAAAATTTGAGACTGTTTTTATAAAAACCTTAATTTCTCTACGAGTATACATGTTATCCGCATAAAAGTGAACACATTTTATTACAATAAGTCATTTAATCATAATCTACAGTTTGAAACAGTTTTTTTATATAACACTTGTGAGGGAGTGACCTTTGTAATAAAGGCACTCTAGTATTTCTGAGATCGTGACGTCAATAATTTAACATGTGTAAGCGTGAAAGCGACATCTATCCTCTCTTTTACTTTAATTTTCTAGAGCGTGTGTGTCTCTTTCGGATTCTGCAGTTATGTCGCGGTTAGTAGTAATATGTAAATTTGAAGTATCTCAGTTTGCAACATATAAAAGTTTGGAGTTTGAGTGTGTGTGGAGTGTCTCTGGCGACGTTAGCCAGCAGAGTGTCTAGCGATATTAGCCAGCGAAGTGTGTCTCTGGCGGCGTTGGCCGACTGAGTGTGTCTATAGCGGCGATTTCCCGCTGGTGTCTAGCAGAGTGTGTCTAGCTGCGTTGATTGATCCAGAGCAAGCGATATCGAGTTTTAGCGAGCCTCCAGTGAGTTGCTAAGGAGTTTTGGAATTCGACTCGAGAAGTTGGCCGGTGGTAAGAATTTAATAGTAATTGCGTTGATTATCTCAAAGTTAATAAAGAAATATATACAGCCACGGGCTGTCTAATAAGATTTTATCTAGCAGCTTAGCCGAAAGATAGCTGAGAAGTAGTATGAAGTGCCCCGGTTGAGCTAGTTCCGGAGCTGTGAGTATGAGTTTAATCTTTTAGTAGTATTCTCAGTTGTGAAAATTACAGACTTGCTCCACTCCCCTTGAGCCCTTATCGTTTTTAATAAACTGTTTTTATCTTATGTACTAAGTTATGTCTGCATTTAACACCCAGTACGAGCACCCAACCGTTACACTAGAGGTCTGCACGGGCCGAAATTTCCAGGCCCGGGCCCGGCCCGGCCCGAACGAAAGAAATATTGGCTCGACCCGGCCCGGCCCGAAAATTAAAATTTCGGCCCGAGCCCGGCCCGAACGATAAAAATAATGGCCCGACCCAGCCCGGCCCGAAAGTTAAAATTTCGGCCCGAGCTCGGCCCGGTCCTGAAAAAAGTTTAAAATTCGGCCCGAACCCGGCCCGGCTCGAGTGAATTTCTACAGAACATTGATCTTTAATCTTATGGAAGAGTTCTGACCCAAAAAAAAATTATATTAGTCTTTTTTTTCCATGTTTATAATCTCCATTTATACAGAAGTGCTGTAGGCAACGATATTTATGCTTTTAAATGAATCTTTGTTTGTTGTATGCAAATGTTTCAGTTATCACTAGTATTATTAATCCATATTCCCTGTAATGGAGACAAAAAATCGAAAAAGTGGTATATGGTAAAATTTCCAAAGACGAAATCGCTTTGGAACGAAAAAAAAATGCATTCCCTTCTTAACAGATGTAAATGTTTAAGATATTTTTTTCTCCCGTACTGTTGTATTCATTTTGCATGGATGAACATTTTAAAAGAAGCTTTCAGTTTTCAGCTTAAAAAAAAAATTCCGTCATAATCATGTTTTCTTTTCTTTTTTTGTGTGTGTGTGCGTGTGTGTTCAATTCTATTTTAAAACGCCTAGTAATCTGCGATTCTTTAAAAGGAATAAATTCTAATGTTTAATTGTAGAATAATGACGGCTTAAAAGTATATGCTTTTTTTTGCAGAAATTTTTGGACAAAAAGTTAGGCCCGGCCCGAAAGGATTAGTGACTAGGCCCGACCCGGCCCGGCCCGAGTCTTCAGAAGTAAGGCCCGGCCCGAATGCCATTATTGGAAATCGGCCCGAGCCCATAATCGGGCTTCGGGCCGAGGCCCGGCCCGTGCAGACCTCTACGTTACACACTTATCAAAAATGATAAATATTTGAAACCGATCCCTGTTTTTAAAGTGAAATTTTGTGCTTTTATAAGCAGTCTTTAAATATACATATAAAATCCATGTTAACCCCGTGTAAGAAAATTGTGTTTTCATGGCAAAATGATATAAGGAAAAAATGTAGAAGAAATCCATAAGAAAAGCAGCTGTTTTTGTCCGAAAGTTTCAGGTTTTCTTTTTAAACTTTCCAATATACTTGAAAATTGCTCATCCACTCCGTTAGTTTGACCGTCTGGCTGACCGTGCTGCAATTCACTTAAATATAGCCTGATTGTCATAAAATTGACATATATTATTGGATATCAGTATGGTATATTTGCTATTAAAAATAAAGTGAGTAGAATTTCTGGTTTGTCTACAATGACGCCAAAGAATTCTTTACTGAGAAAAAATCGTCTGCACTGTGTTTTAATAATATTACACCTGTTTTAAACATATTGAAATGGGTATTTATTACTGATTTGAACTACATAATTCTTACTGTCGAGCATGGTGAATGTAGAATTTATCGTTCATTTACAGGTACACCTAAAAGATTTTGTCTACAGAAGAAAATGAAACATAAATAAACTATTGAAGTCTAAGAACAATAGTTGTTGGAAGTTCATTTACAGTTGTGATATGTGTTTCACATTTAATATTTTTAGAATGCTATTTGCGTTTGTAAATTTAATAATTTTTAAATACTATTTGGTGTACATAAATTTAATATTTTTGAAATTTATATTTGGTATGTGTAAATTTAATATTTAAAAAAATATTATTTGGTTTTTGTAAATTTAATATATTTAAATACTGTTTGATGTTTGTACATTTAATATTTTTTAAATACTATTTGCCGTATGAAAATTTAATATGTATTAAATACTATTTGGCATTGGTAAATTAAATATATATATATATTTTAAATACTATTTGGCGTTTGTAAATTTAATTTTTTAAGTGTTGTTTGGCGTTTGTAAATTCAATATTTTTAAAAACCTATTTAGCGTTGTAAATTAATATATTTGAAATACTTTTTGGTATTTGTAAATTTATTATATCTTAAATAATGTTTGTGTTTGTAAATTTAATATTTTTAAATATTATTTGACATTTGAAAATTTACTATTTTATAAATATTTCTTGGTGCTTAAATTTTGTAAATCCTGCACAGCACTTCAACAAAATGCGTTTGGTTTAGAAAATCTTTGAAAGGAAATTTTAAACCGTGCTATGCGCTTAAAAGTACTAACTATTAGCATACTTTTTGGTGTTCCTTGCACCTAGCTGTGAGACCTGGTAAAATTTAAAACAATAAATTATGAAGTTTTGAGTGAAACAAAAAATTTAAAGTCATATTTTTTGATTTTGAAGCAGCATGATTTCTGAAAATGTTGTTATCAAAACCACTTATAGTTTTTTTTTTTTTTTTTTTTTTTTTTTTTTTTTTGAAGAAAAGCTTTTAAAATATAAAGTTTTTAACAATAAATATAAAAAAATGGAAAATTTTTAAAATTCCTTCAAAAACCTACGAAATTGGTTTTGAAAAATTGTTATATTGATTGAAAATTGCTATTATTTAACTTTTTTGTCGAGGGAAAAAGTTGGGGGTATTTTCAAAAGTAGAGTTTTCCAGCAATCCTAGCTGAATGCCATAACCTCATAATAAAACAAGGGAAAATTCGTGGTGCAATATTTGGATATTCAACTCACTTTTTGGTGCGAAATGAACAAATAAAAAATTAATTAAAAAAATTCAAGCATAAAAAATCGAATAAAATAGATTTTAACAAAGAATTTTTATCAGTTCTCTAACTTCTATGTACATGGCTATAAAAACACCAGGTCTCAATGGTAAATGCAAAAATGTCTCCCTTTCATGTAGTATGCATACATATCCATAGATCATATATAAGGCTGCGCAAAAAATTGTATTTTTTGCTGACTATTCGGGGTAATAGCAGAAATTTGGAATTCAAATTCATTGTACTTCTTCCAATTTTCTTCATTTAGACATTATCTTACACTTTAGTACATTGTGAACTTTTTTAGTGTTCTGAATGTGTTGGAAGGGGTTTCATATTCCATGCCATACACATGATTTTTTGTTCTCGTTTTTCAGGTCTTTTTTCAACGTCCGCTAATTTGTTCATTGATGCAAATCTCGGGAGAGGCTATTTATTCAAGTGTCTAATAATGTTTCGGATTAATAGTATTAGTCTCCTTCTTTATCTTTAATCAATGTTATTTTTATGAATTTTTTATTATAATATATATCCCTATTTTTGAACAATAATAGTCCTGTAATTAAGTAAACTGATTATTAGTTCCGGAAACTATGATATATATTTCAATGATCAAAAACTTCCGCTAGGTTTGAAACGTTAATAATTCTCAAATAAATTCATATCTGTGTCTATGAGTTTTCGTCTTAAAGAACATTTTTTACCTCAACGGACCAAACATTATCGGGTATAATGAGGAGTCGCGTCTTTAGTATATTTCATAATCCATTTTTTATGCCTAATTTTTTCATATTTCATAGGAATCATGGGAATTAAGAAACACATAAAAGTATTTTAAACACTGTAAAAAAAAAAGGGTCGATCTACTAAAAAAACTTTAGTAATCCTTGTAATTACTAAAAAATTCTTAGTAATCTTACTCGGTTACAAAAAAATCTGTAAGAATTACTAGAAAAAAGTTAGCAACGAATAGAGTTAATAGTTTTATATTTTTAATAGCTCTTACTAAAACTCACTTGGTGTGGCCTTGATAGCATAGTGGTTATAGTAACGGACTCCAGGCTAAAAGGTCCCGGGTTCGAAATTTGCCACCGCCAAATACACCCCGAATGTATGTAGTGACTCGTTAATAAAGGGATTATGAAAATCCTGTCGGAGCGGGTAGGAATGTTTGTTGCTGCCATCTATTGCGGTTTTGCCGAAAATCTTCGGCTTCAGAAGTCTGGATGCAGCTCGAGGGAAGCTCCTGCCTTTCGAGCGCACGTAATGGTTATTAAAATTAATTTTGGAGCTATTACTAAAATTTGCTTGGTGGCTCAAACTAAAAAATTTTAAGTTAGTTATACAAAAAATTCTTTTGTTCAGTTTACAAAAGAAATGCTTGTTTCACTTGCGAAAAAAAGTTTGTAATGATTACTAAAAAATTCTGTGGAATACAAATTTACTAAGAAATTTTTAGTAACCTCTTGAATTTTTTTTTACAGTGTAGAAAATGTTCAATGGTCTATTTAAAATTCTGCAAACAGTTTTGTTTCTACGCATTCATAATCACTGCTGAAAGTAAATATTGTAATTATATAAACATTTTGACGTACAAAAACATCCAAATTACTACATACAACTAGACATTTTGTTTCATGTTTTAGAAACATTTTTCATTTATAAAAATTATTTAAAACGCGAAGTGAAAACAACTTAATTGTTAAACATTTATTTCCTTCTGCATATTTTGCGAAAACAATTACATTAAGCAGTTTTGTTTAACAATTACTTGCCGCTGCAATGATATATTTCTCTCATAAATCTTTCGAAAGATATACTTCCATTGCAAACATTTTCAACTTCCTTTCTCAAAACTGACAATGGGAGTAAATGGGACTATATATGACTAAATGGGAATTATACATCATATTTGAAATTTTCGGTTAAACTGAACAGTTGAATGTCCGCTTCTTCAATTTTGTTTAATTGGTATCTTTGAAATTTTAATTAACTAAATGGTAATTTTCAAGTATCATTTTGTATACGTTTTTACTCGCGTTCTAAAAATTTTGAGAATGTTTATTACATTACTCTATACATAATCATTGATAATCACAGGAAATATAATAACTAGAAAAATAATACACGCTTAATCAAGGTTAACGTATAAAAATAATACATATTTATTCTTTGCTAACGTGTTATACACTGTAAAAAAATCAAGAGGTTACTAAAAATTTTTTAGTAAATTTGTATTCCACAGAATTTTTTAGTAACCATTACAAACATTTTTTTTGCAAGTGAAACAAACATTTCTTTTGTAAACTGAACAACAGAATTTTTTGTATAACTAACTTAAAACTTTTTAGTATGAGCCACCAAGCAAATTTTAGCAATAGCTCCAAAATTATTTTTAATAACCATTACGTGTGCCCGAAGGGCAAGAGCTTCCTTCGAGGTGCATCCAGTGGGTAAAAAGACAGACTTCGGAAACGGAAGATTTTCGGTAAAACCGCAATAGATGGCAGCACCAAACATTGCTACCTGCTCTATTTTGATTTGTTTCTAAAGGGGAGGGAAAGTTCAGAAATCATTACCCATGATAACTGCTACGACAGGATTTTCATAATCCCTTTATTTAACAAGTACTTACATTGCATACATTCGGTGCATATTTGGTGGCGTCCAGCATCGAACCCAGGTACTTTCAGCCTTGAGTTCGGTGCTATGACCACTAAGCTATCTCGGCCACACCAAGTGAGTTTTAGTAATAGCTATTAAAAATGTAAAACTATTAACTCTATTCGTTGCTAGCTTTTTTCTAGTAATTCTTACACATTCCTTGTAACCGAGTAAGATTACTAAAAATTGTTTAGTAATTACAATGATCACAAAAAAGTTTTTAGTAGATCGACCCTTTTTCTTACAATGTACATACACTATATGTAGTAATTGACCAGGAACATTCAATTTTAGACATTTTGTAAAATATTTAAAAATATATTTGTCTTATATTTTTTTGGAACTTCAGAATTATAAAGTTTATGCATGATCTCTACTTCATCAACGTCCATCTGATAAGAGGTATTATTAGGGGAGCAAAAATCATAAAAAAGTAATAATATTTGGGAGCAACCTGCACATTAAAATGTACTGAATCATCTATTGCTGTAGAATACCAATCTGTGGAAAATGCACAATAAATCAACTGATTTTTGTAAGAATAGCACGTGTATTCATTGAGATATAGCTATTTTTTTTATTCAAAAAAATTCTAACATGAAAATAGCAAATAAAGCCTTTGTGCAAAAATGTTTCAAGATAGAAAACCAACGATTACAAATGCAAAAATAAAGTAAGAAAAGGGGAGCAAACAGCTGTTTCGAATCTACTAACGGAATTCTTCTTCAGTGCAAAAACTCAGCGAGCTAGACAAAGCAAAACTGAGCACAGAGACAGAGAGACGTTGGCTTATATACCCGCTACGAAAACGATCCCGCCTAAAGGAAAGCAACCAATGAGAAGAAAGCAGCCGGAACAACTGGGTGGACAAGTAGCGACATCTACCGGAGAACAAACAAAACAAAAACTAAAAAGCGAGGGGAAAAAAGATAAAAGGAGAGAATTAAATTAAAGATTTCCAAATGCTAGGAAAATAAGGAGTACTTGATAAGTCATTAACTAAGGAGTGAGAATTTTTAATGATGTGGTAAGCTTCCTAAAAATCAAAATCAAGAATAAAAGAACACTTATAGATGATGGTGGCTGAAGAAAAGTTAAATCATGTTGTGAAGACCAACAATGTTGAGCAATAGAAGAGCGTTTAAGCTCTTGATTTTAGACATACCTTTTATGTTCAGTTAAACAAAATCTTAGAGCACGTTTAGTCTGGCCGATATAAGAAAGACCACATTAGCAAGAAATTTGGCAAATACCCCAGTTATCTAAGCGATCAAAGGGGTGCTTAAGATTTGAAAAAGCAATTTTGTTAACAGGAGAAAAAATAACATTGAAAACGAACCTTTTTATAATTTTAGCAACTTGCTGACTAATTTTGGGGGAAAAGGGCAAAACAACCAAAGTATTGGAGTTAGAATTAAAGTTTTTTCTTTCACATTGGGTGGAATTTGTCAATTTTCTATGAATTGAATCTAAAATATTAGGGGAATAACCACGATCAACAGCAATAGCTTTTAGATAATTAAGTTCATCACTGCGTAACTGAGGAGTTGAACAAATATTGGAAGCCCGGAAAACAAAAGTTTTAAAAGCCGCAACTTTCTGGTTAGGAGGATGAGAAGAATGTCTGTGAGGTGGAAGACTGACCGCAAAAAGTTTGCGAAAAACAGTAGTCTGAAAATTATCTTCCTTACGAATAACAAGAACATCCAGAAAAGAAAGGCAATTGTTCGATTCAACTTTAAAAGTAAATTGAATACAAGAATCAATAGAATTCATGACAGAGAGAATATGATTTATATCTGAATTTACTTCAATTAAAGCATAGATATCATCTACGTAACGAACATAAAACTGAAATTTTAAGACTTCAAACAATTTTATTTCAAAATAGTGCATGTACAAATCGCATAAAATCGGACTAAGAGGATCACCCATAACCAAACCGTCAGTCATACGAAAGAAATTCCCGTTAAATACGAAAGTATTTTGAGATAAGCAAGCACGAGTGAGATGAATGAGCTCCTCGATTTCGAAAAAAGAAAAATGAAATTCACAGAGCCTTTTTTTTCAAGCAATCTAAAGCCCTTTTGAATGGAACATTCTTAAATAATGGTGAAACATCAAAAGAAACCATCATGTGGCTTTGTGGCTTAAAACTGTGAAGTTTCTTAACAAAATGTTGAATTTGTTAAGACTATAGAGTTGACTATAAAATTATGTCAAAAGATCGTTACTATCATTCAGGCATGCGCAGATAAAAAAATATTTCATGCAACTACTTATGTATTATGAATATTTAATGTAATTCTATTCCAATTGTACTACGTTATGATTACTTTATTTTGACATTTTTCTGAAACTGGCGTTAAATCTGATTGAAAACCCTGCATGATATAAGCAAAAAACATGCATTTGTTTAAAACTTTTGAAATAAATCGTTATATTTCCATGAATATATATTCCATTCTTACAAAAATCAGTGTACATGGTGTACAGAATCCACATATTTTGTATTCTGCAATGATAGATTCTTTCATGTATTTTAAAATACAGGGTGATCCCAAATATCAATTTTTTTCTTTGATTTTGACATTGATGAATTGGAAGTCAAACATAATCTATATTATTTTGAAGTTCCAGAAGAATGTGATAAATACATTTTTTTAACTTTGACAAAATATCTAAAATTGCAAATATCCGGTCGTTAATGGCCATGTAGTATATCGATCTAAAGAGTTATTTTTTAGTATTGCATCGAAAAAAAAACAATAAATGAGAACTGTTAACATTTTGAATTATTGGGTTGAACTGAACAATAAAAATTCACTGACACAATTTTGTTTAATTTTTATCTGTAAAATTTTAGTTATTTAGAAGAATCAATTCGAAAATGTTCTATTCTAATCCCGATACGAAAGAGTCCCAAAATAAATACGAAACAATAAAAGCTAGATCCGCAAAAATAAATAAATAAATAAATAAATAAAAAGATGAAATAAAAGCTAAACAGTAACAGCCTTCATAGCATGCATTGTCACATTGACGTCACAATGACGTTACTGTGAGTCATTTTGGTCACATCATATCTGTGACCAAAAGCAACCACTCAGTGACGTCACATTGTGACTGAGATGTGACTTTCTTAAAAATCTTTAGAAAATTACAAATATTCTTCAAAACATGTTATTTACTTTAAAAAACATGTTTCTGGCAATTTAAATATCATCGCTTTTTTCACAGTTTCGTCACAATATTAATGTCAAAGTAGTCACAAATGACACATTTTTCACAAATTTGTCACACCGTGACCAAAGTGGTCACAATGTGACGTCACAAACGAGCTCTAAAACGACCATAAAGACTTCACATTTTAGTCACTGTGACTTCACATCGACGTTCCATCGATGGTCACAAAGTCACAATGTGATGTCACAACGACGTCGCAGAGACGTCACCATGCCTTACGGGAGGTATATAAAGATTCGACCTGACCTGAGCCGAATAGAGGGTCTGGTAAGATTCAGTTAGAAGCGAGTTACCCGACCCGATGCAGAACTTTAAATGGATAGCGAAATGACAAGAGTTAAAATGAACAATATTTTCAAACACAAGAACTTTGTATTCATAATATGATAGGAATTATCATTTTTACACTTACATATTGAATCAACTCATACAACAAAAATTGCTAAAGCTATTTTTTTATAAAAGTTTCTGTATTATTAGAGGTAATTTTTTATGCTCCTCTTTTCCTTATTTGTAATTATATCATTTTTATATTCGTTATATAGTTCACATGCGTTTAATTTTTTGTATTAAAATTGCGCATTATATGCAGGATTTTAAGGTATAAATTTATAGTATTTAAATGAAAATAATTGAAATTTTCTTTGAGGGACATACTTCAACAGATTAAAGACAAAAGTGTCAAGTTGTCTATACATATTCAAACATTGGCCTGATTTAAAATATTAAATTAATAAAAATAATTAATTTCGATTTTTTTTCTATTCAATTCAAGGCATTAACTCGTATCTACAAAAATGTTTTATATACTGCGATATACACAGGTTATTTCCATAAATATAGAGACGTAACACTTAAAAAAATACATACTAGACGTAACATTTACAAATCATTTAAAAAATTCATCCCAATAACGTTTTTATCCCACCTGGAAAGTTTTTAGTTGTCTGAGTAAAAGGTATTTCTTTTTTCCTTTTACTGTTACACTGTTAAAGGTGACAAACCAGTTGCATTTTGCGCCCAGGGGTGAAAAGGTGTTACAATTTGACACCCGCGGGCTTGAAAATGTATTTGGGGTGCCGTTTGATCCCTCACTGGGTGATTCAGGCTAACTAAGGTGCTGCGTAATACCGTTGGAAGATTTTTACCCCTTAATCGTTTGCGCATGCTGTCTGATGTGTGTCCTTCCCTTCAACTCAAAGTCACTGGTGGATCAAAACAGTAATTTCTCCCTACGAAGAATATCACCGCTCATGCACAGCCCAATTTCGTTTCGAACTTTGGATGGCTAATTTTTGGCGAGCTTTTCATATAAAGCAACCTTTGAATTTCAGGACATTTGAACAAGGGAGACTTTGAAGTTGAGCTCGATGGCCGAACGGTTAGTGTTGAGCTTGCAACTAGACGTTGTGCGTTCGAATCCTTCACGGGCCAAAAGTGGCTTCATAATTTATTTTTATTATTTCGTACTCTGGATTAGGGGTGCCATCTTTTCACCCTAATTAAGGGTGCCATTCTGGCTCCCGTAGCGGTGTCACCAGTGACACAAGACTTTCACCCCTAAAAGGTGCATTGTGTCACCTGTAGTTTTAACAGTGTATCTCAAGGCTAGGCTATTCCACAGTTTCTGCCTTTTGCTCTTTAAGCATTTCCATTCATCAAAAGTTTATAAGTACATAAGTCGTATTTTTACATGGTTTCGTTTTCGAAGTACTAATCTCCATAGCTTTACGTATTAAAGTATAATTATAGACATTAGTAGGATGAAAATACTTAACACGTCGGGTGCTGCGTCACTCACTGGTGCCAGCCATTGAACTTTCTGTCTAATTCGTCTCATAATTTATGGTATAATCTTATAATAAATAAAAGTTAAGTAAATTTTAAATAAATTTTCAATAATGATGTAAAAAATACATATGTATTTAGTTTATATCATATTTTACACTTTCATACACCGGTGACAGGCACGGGCAAAACAGAAAATTCAGTATCAGTCACCGATGGCCTACAACATGTTAAACTAGTCGTTGGGGGCCACCGTAATACTAACCCATCATGGATATGTATATGAAAATAAAACATGTGAAACTATTTATACAATGCATTGCAATTCATAAACAAAATTTAAATATTGTTAATATACATAGTAATGCTATCAATAAATATAAAAACTTTGTTAAATCACCATAAAAGAAAAATTATACAGGACGCGTTTCGAGCTGCAAAATTACCGCTCGTCTGCAGCTGGTCCAAATTGGATGAACATCAGAGATACATTAAAAATCAGGAATTATCTAGGTCTTGCATTGCTTCTCACTGTTGGTCTTCCGGTCATTTTTTCAATTTTTCCATGGCCAGAATTATTTCTAATCCTGCCTCTCCTTCTCATTTAGATACTCACGAAGCTTATTTTATTTATAAAAATTGTAATACTCTTGTCAACGATCTCTCTTCATCCCCCTCCCTTTCTCCTGCATGGAAATTACTTTTGTAGTTTATTATTATTACTATAATTATTTTTAGTTTTTATTTAATTAACTTTTTTTTAAATTTAACTTTATTTTATTTTGATTTTTATTTATTTATTTATTTTTATTTTATTTTATTTTATTTTTATTTATTTATTTATTTTTATTTTATTTTATTTTATTTTTATTTATTTATTTATTTTTATTTTATTTTATTTTATTTTATTTTATTTATTTTTCAATTGTTTTCTTTATCTTTCATTAGTTTTTCTCTGCCACCTGGTTTTTTAGCCAGCGCCACCTGGGGCACTCTTTGTAATCTCCTCCCTCCTTCTTTGAGTTTATCTTTACTTTTCTCTTTCTCCTTGGCTCTGACAAGCAGCGCCACCTGTCGCACTCTGTGTAATCTCCTCCCTCTTTATTTCACTGTTATTTCCACTCTGTCCGTTGTGACACGTGTTTGGACCAGCTGAAGACGAGCGGTAATTTTGCAGCTCGAAACGCGTCCTGTATAATTTTTCTTTTATGGTGATTTAACAAAGTTTTTATATTTATTGATATATATTTATCGCCAGTTTTTTCGGTGTTTCTCAATAGTAATGCTAGATTAAAGAACTGCTGATGTACCAATTTCGACAAATTATATGAAACGCCAAACTACTCAAGTAGTACCGAACTGCGTAAAAGAAACATCCTTAAAACTCCAAAAATAACAATTCTATTATCTAACAATTAACTGCGTCGGATTAAGCGTCTCATTTCCAATTAAAATATACTTCTGAATTGAAATTTGAATGAAATACAGGGTCATGAAAAATCAAAGAATGTGGAAAACAAGATTACAAATAACTCGGCAACTAATAATCCGATCGACTTCGTTCTATATGCAAAATGTGTGTTATTTTATTGCCTTTTACGTCCATTCCTTAGAACAAAAAAAGTCGAAAATTTTTATGTACCTTTCATCAGAACGAATTTTTCGAGAGTCCAAAAAAAATAGTTCCGGATAATCGAGGTTGCTGATATTAAATAGGGTTCGTCCCATTCTTACATACTAACTACATACAAAATTTCAAGTCTCTATCTCAATTTGTTCGGGAGATAGAGCGTTTACAGACAGACAGACGGACGGACGGCAAAATTTTTTTTCTAAAAATATGTTTTTCGGAATCTCCACTATCTAAAACGTGTAAATCCGTCAAAAATTTTTTTTCGATTTTCAAAACGATTGCAAGACTTACCCTATGCTACGTATGATGGGTAATTAAAAGGAGCAAATTGTAAATTTTTCGTCAAACGTAGCAAATGAGATACTTCTTACTATAACAAAGTTTTTAAAATATTCAGATCTTGGTGTTATAGTATATAGTACATCGAATACAGTATAGTGGCCAAGTTATTGTGTGTCCCTATAAATGCTATCTGCTTTCTTTTGTAAAGGAAGTAACTTATAGTAAATATCAGTAACTTATATCAATTTCATAAAATGTGAAATAGTTTAATACTATTAAAACGCTCTCCAAATATTTTTTCTCCCTATATCAGTGTGTAATCGAATTCGTTTTTGTGACCTTGAACCACAGATTGTAAATAATGTATTTTTCAATATATACTTCACAGATGATTATCAATTCAATTATGTTCGAAAGAGTGTAAGATTATGTATTAAAATGCATTTGAAACTATTTTTCCCATTGACTGTAATGTAACGGAATTATTTTGATTGCCCCTGTAACTAAACTATGCATCCGATTTTCATAAAATTTTAAATAACTCGACAAAATTATGCAATAATTATGTATTTTCAATTTTAACCGATTCGGTTGGGTAGTTTTTGCTCTGTTATATGAGACAGACGGTCGGACGGAGTGAACGACGAACTACATATTTATGTAATTACGAACGCACCAAAAAAAGGGGAAAAAAGAAGAAAAAAGTGTAACGGTTGTGTGTACAGACTGGGTGTCATTTGTACCGGTAGGGTGGTTATGTAGACGAAATGAAGACATAATTCTAGATATAAGTTAAAAACCACAGTTTATTTAAACTGCTAGGACTCAAGGAAAGTGGAGCGTCAGTTCGATAATTTCAACAACTAGTCACAATACTAAAATATTAAACTCATAACTAGACTCACAGCTCCGGAACTAGACTCAGTCGAGGCACTTCAAACCAACTTCTCGCTCAGACTTCAGCTAGACGCTAGATCAAATCTTTGTAAGACAGCCCGTGGCTGTAAACACTCTTTATTGTTTAAAATACTCAACGTAATTAAACTATCTCTTACCTCTGGCAATCTCCCTGGATAGCTCCGCTCTGAATAAACTGTCTCGGCAAACACTGCTGGCTGGCTCACTCTTAAAACATCACCTTATTCACTGGAGGCTAATAATCTAACTCACTATAGCGCAATCCAATACACCTGGCTGGCTTCCGCCATCTTCTCCTCACACCCGCACACTCCACCTCGCCACCGCACACTTCTCCTCACCACCACACACTGCACACACTCCAACTCAAAGGTTTTATACGTTGCAAACTGAAGACGGCATTACGAATTTGCATATTACTCCTAACCGCGAACTAACTGTAGAATCGAGGACGATACACACGCTCTGGAAAGTTAAAGTTGAATAAAAGATAGAGGTCGCTTTCACGCTACACATGTTAAAACATTGACTTCACGATCTCACTAAAATGCTAGAGTGCCTTTATCACAAAGGACACTCCTTCACAAAAGGAATCACCTGATCTTGAGATAAAAAAAAGAAAACAGAAAAACATTTCAGTCAGTTGAAGACGTTCCTATCGCAAGAAAATCATTGTTAGAAATGAATTTTTTTATTTTTTTTATTATTATTTTTAAATGCTACGTTTAAATTTTAAGTATTCTTTTAAGCGTTACATTTCTATATTTATGGAAGTAACCTGCATATATAGGAACAATTTTTTTTTACGATATAAAATAGACATGAATTTTTATGAAAAAAAAATTATAAGTGTAGGCACTGTGCTTTCAAATGTAGTTGACTACAGTTCTTTGATATAATTTCAAAATTTTTAGAGAAAACTTAAAATATGAAAGATGTTTGTATTATATTTATATACGCGTATATTGATTTATTCAGATTCTATGCATTTAATTTTTTTATCTTATTATATAGTTTTCTATTAAAAATGTTACTTTAGAAAATCTACTTTTTATAATTTCAAATTTTCAAGTTATTGAAAAAATACTTTGTAAACGAATCGATGAATAGTATTTTCATTTTATTCGATCTAACTTCGTTAAGAAAAAATAAATCGATTGAAAAGATTAAATATTTTGAATGTTCCCTTTTAACACGACCAAAACATGTGTTCGTGATTGATTTTGTGTTGCATTCATAAGAAAAACTAAACCACGTAGACATTAAAGTTTGAAAGGCTTTTAATTTTTCAGTTGGAGATCTTTTGAAATACATTTTTCATACAAAGTAACTTTCTTCGATTCTTTCACACAAATGTCTTCTTGAGTATGAATAGGTTATTTTGTGTACTTAATATAAAGTACAAAATATTTAATGCATAAAAATGTTATTGGTAAAAGTTTTAAATATTTTACTATAAGCCATTTTTAATATTAAAAAAGGAATGTATAATCATATTAATTTATTTAGGATAAAGATTTATAAATATGTCTCTGAACTTTCAGTATAATTTAGAAGAGTTATTTAAAGCAGTTCACATTAGAAAAAAAGTTTATAATTTAAACACGTCAGATGTGGCAATACCAAAACTTTCTTGAATCGTATGCATGTTAATATGTCCTGAAAAATGTGTCATAGCAGCGCCAACGGTCAGGTTGTTTAAACGAAAATCTGTAGTCAGCAACATCTTATAACTGAATCGGAAGTTAGATAAAAATCTGTGCATCGGTTTTTGATATAGAGCTATTGCAAAGCGCCAGATTTTGGATGATGTACGCCAGAATCTAATCAGGATCAATTTTTTATCAGGTACAAACTGAATCTGAATTTTGATAAAAATTATTGCATGCATTAGTTCTTGATATACATTTATTGCGATATCATGAAAAACGTAGCATAACAACGCCATCTCTAGGGCGAATTACACAAAAAAGTAAACTACACTAATCTATATCAGGAACTTACTGAATCTACAGTTTTAGAACATTTCGTGCACTAGATCTTGAGATAGAGCTATTGCGATAATTATTTGTATAATGCACCATGGAAGCACCACCTGTCGAGTGATTTGCACCAAAACATAATCAGCACCATGTTATATCAAGTACTAACAAAAAATAAAATTTTATGAAAATCAATGTCCTACTACTTGAGATATGGCCATTGTGACAAAAGTGAATAGTGCAGTGTAGCAGCGCAACCTATTGAGCGTGCACCAAAAACTAGTCATATCTAGTTTATATCAAGTACTAACAGAATATAAAGTTTTGCAAAATTCCGCGCATTAGCTCTTGAGATAGAGTGCCCAGACGATTTTTGTCGGATACAGATAGACAAACAGACAGGCTGACTGACATACAGATAGACTCAAAGACTCACAGGAAGACATTTTGTAAAAACGTGTTTTCCGCGTTCTCTGACCCCTAAAACGTGTATATCCACTAAAAACCGTGTTTCGAAAATTTTCACGAATCCAATACTTTCTTCCTGTAAATATAGAAGAAAGTAAAAATACGTTCTATCTGATATGTAATGTTTACTTTGTGATGTGTTAGTTGACTCACCTAAGAAAACAAACAATTTTCCCATCTCTGTGAGTGATTACTATAATCCTCTGTATAATGGAAGTGGAATGGAATGTCAAAGGGGACTATCCATTGTGGATCAGGAGTTGCTTGCAGAGAGGAAAGAGCTAAGTTTTCTGAGAAATGGAAGGGGTCGATCAGAACAGGTGCAGAGAAGAAAAGATATGACATTTCCTGGGTAGTCTTCTGAGAGAAGAGGTTGACCATTCCATGTGTAGCCTTCGGAGGAGAAGGTTGATATTTTTAGGTTGCCGATGATTGAATCGTAACAACGTGTATGAGTGAAATATACCTCACTTATAAATGTGACGTTGACTGTATTTTTTATTTATTTTTTTTTGTAATTAACAGTTCTAATAAAGAACTTAGGAATTAAAATTAATAAAATGAGTTATTTCTTTTATATATATGGCAAAAGGGTGGGAACAACGGTCACGACACCACAGCTAAATATATAAAATCCACCTTCCCCAAAAGAGATTGCCACAGGAAATATTCTGGTATCATATTCAGAGAATAAGCCCAATTACTTCATTTCCAGAGGTCAAACATGCAATTATTTTGAATATTACAATACAATAGAAAAAATAATTATACTAGGAAGACCCTATTTAAACCCAAGCTTACACACCTTCAGTTTCAAAGGACATATCAAGAGCATGATATTTTTTTTAATTTTCAACAACATTCATTTATGCCCAATAAAAAATTTGCAAAAAATGCCCTAAGTACCAAAATATTCAATTTAAATCAGAGATATGCTATATGTTCCAATATATGATACCATTTCAAAATTTAATTAATGCAATATTACAATTTTATCAAATAAAAAATACATAAAACACAAAAATTATTATTATTATCATTATTATTATTAATAAAAAAATGAATTTTGTCAATAGAATCTCAAGAAGAGAATCTACATTTTTCTACTTAGATCGTCTGCATTTCCGTGCAGTTTTCCCGGTTTATGAGTAACATCAAAGTTTAATTGCTGCAAAAACAGAGCCCAACGTGTCAAACGAGAGTTTGTTCCAACCATTTTCTTCAAATATACTAATGGATTATGATCCGTTTGTATCTCAAATTTTTGCCCATCTAAGTAATAATTTAACCTTCTTAAACCACGCACTATAGCAGCTAATTCTCTTTCTATCGTGCTATAATTTTGCTCAGCACGTGAAAATTTCTTGCTAAGGTATAAAATTGGATGCCCTTCATCCCCAATAATTTGAGATAAAACAATCCCTGCACCATACAAACTCGCATCTGTTTGCACGATAAATTTTTGCTTAAAATCAGGCGCATATAATATTGGACTTTGCATTAATTTTAACTTTAATTCTTCAAATGCTTTATTACAATTCTCATCCCAAACTATTTTCTCTTTTTTTATTTTACCTTTTAATGCATCTATTAACGGAACTGCTATTGTAGCATAGTTCTTTATATATCTCGCATAATATCCTACCATTCCCAGATACGCTCTAAGCTGGGTCTTAGTAGTCGGAATAGGGTATACATAGGGTATATAATGGTAAACATTTGCATTCATTATCAAGAGGTTGATGTACCCAGGTTACATCTCCTGTAAAATCCTCTGTTTTAACCCAATTTCTATCAGAAAAGTCTATTCCCGCACCCGTATCTCTTAAATAGTTTCTTTCGACACCATTTATTAGAGCTTTTTTAAGATAAGGTTTGAAACACTCTCCTAAATTAATATCTTTACCTAAATGATTAACAACATCGTATTGATTTTTTTTTCTTTAACCATTCTTCACATTCCGGTTTTATATGACCAGATTGACCGCAAAAATAACATTTAATTTGTCTTTTCTTTTCGAAAGCTAGATCATGTTTAAACTTATCATTTTTCAAATTATCTTTTTTATTTTCTAACTCTGATTTAGAGTTTAATTCACCCTTAGTTTTTTAATTCAAGTTACTCTTTTAAAGGTCTGAATAAGGTTTCCTTTCCCAAGATTTTTTTCCGACTTCCTAAAATTACTCCTAATATTATCATATTTATCACATTTATCAGCGAGTTTTGAAGCCACTTTCATTTAATCCCATTCATCCCTAAATTTTTCTTTTATCTCAAAGAGGAAACTTCTTTTTATCTGCTCCTTGAGCAAGAGTTCTTTCAAAGACTCAAAATCTTTTATTTCTAGCGACTCCAACCAATTATCCGAATAACCCATTAATTCATATACTAAATCTGTCCACAATGCTCCAGGTTTTCTTTGATGATTTTCAAATTTATGTATTAAAGCACCTGTACTTAATCTAAACCGATTCAACAAAATTTTCTTTACATGTTTAAAATCATCGCATAATTCTGCTGGTTGCTTTACGATTATTTCCGCAATATCAGATGGCAATAAAGGAATTAGTTGGCTAACCAAATCTTCCTGAGAAATTTTAACTTTTTCCGCTTGTTTTTCAGAGATGATAAAAGAAAAGCGTTATGTCAATTAATTTTGGATCAAAACGTGGAACTAAATCTTTTAAGTTAATTTTAGGACTCTTATGCAACTCTATATTTGAATCACCAGATGAAAGACTTACAGTTTCCGTAGAGTTTTGAAGCTTTAATTTATCTAACTCAAATTGTCTTTCTAAAGCTAATTTTTCTCGTTCTTTTTGTTTTGCTTCCTATTTAAGAAAACATTCCAAATTTGCTTTAGCAATAGCCTCATTATAATCAGATGCCTCTATAATATTCTGAATTATAGATTTCTTTTTATCTGTTACCGACACGTTGGTGTCAAATTCCTTTGCTAATAAAAGCAATACACTTTTAGTATATTTTGCTCAAAATTCACCCATGATTTTACCTCAAAATACAGCTAGCGCAAATTGAAATCTATCTTGACTTTCCAATAATAATATTAAAAAGAATAATATAAAAAATAGAATTTTATCTCAAGGCATAAAATTGCAAGGCATAAAACAATATTAAACTTTTCTTCCCGAAAATTTTTATACATGTGTTATATCTTTTAAAACTGAGTATATCTTCAAAATAATTTTTAATACCCAACTGTACAATACAAATACAATTTACTTTTTTAAACATTAATGATAATTTTCCTACAGCATACCCATAAAATTTCAAATAACTTTATTACTGCAATAAACAAAATAGTATATTTTCCAACTTTACATCTAAGAGTTATATACACAAATATGATTCAAATTTTCCTGATTAATACTTTTATTAATCAACAATCATTTACTATCCTAAGTAAATTTCCAAATAAAGTAAATTACCAAATACATAATTATTTAATTTATATAACCCAATAATTTATCCTAGAGACACCAAAAAAACAATTTTACATAAAAATTCTATCTAAAATATTCAATTCCAAAATCTTAGCTTCTTTAGAATTTTTATCCTTTAATTATTCTTTTTTTTTCAAAATTTTAAAAGAAAGCACAGTACTAATAAATATAGCTGTACGCTCCACACTTCCGTAAGGTTTTCTGTCACTTTTATTTTTCTCAGGCATTGCTTTCCTAAATTTCAGCTCTAATTACGTTGGGGCTTTTCAAGGTAAACTGTTTCTGCACTTGACTTTTGAAAGCGACATATACGAATTCTTCCATTCACCGCACTGAATGATCGCCGAAGAATTTCACGTACTTATCCGCCGAGTCTTTTTTCAAAGAGTCCTTGTTACACACAGCTAACTTAGTCTACAAAATCGATTTTTACAGTTCTTAATTTACTAGTAACTCGAAAAAAACGAATGTAACACCAACTGTTCTTTTTTCACCCTCTGGCTTTCCGTCTGTACATCAGGATTACGTGGGCACTGTCAAATTTATTCTAGACATAATGTCGTAGGCTGCCACCATTTTATATATTTAGCTGTGGTGTCGTGACCGTTGTTCCCACCCTTTTGCCATATATATAAAAAAATAACTCATTATATTAATTTTAATTCCTAAGTTCTTTATTAGAACTGTTAATTACAAAAAAAATAAAAAATACAGTCAACGTCACATTCATAAATGAGGTATATTTCATTCATACACGTTGTTACGATTCAATCATCGCCAACCTAAAAATATCAAGCTTCTCCTCCGAAGGCTACACATGGAATGGTCAACCTCTTCTCTCAGAAGACTACCCAGGGAATATCATCTCTTTTCTTCTCTGCACCTGTTCTGATCGACCCCTTCCATTTCTCAGAAAACTTAGCTCTTTCCTCTCTGCAAGCAACTCCTGATCCACAATGGACAGTCCCCATTGACATTCCATTCCACTTTCATTATACAGAGGATTATAGTAATCACTCACAGAGATGGAAAAACTTTGTTTTTTCAGGTGAGTCAGCTAAGACATCACAACTTTATATTGTTTGCTATTTATTTGAAATATTGTAAATGACAGTTACACGACTTCGCCGGTCTGAAATCCTGTTTCTAGTATGCCACTGGGGATCTCCTGTCACCAAAAATTAACACTGTCTCATAATAAATTACCAAACAAAATTTTGTCAAGCTACGAAAATTAGATCGCGAGTTATAAGCATTTTAAATTTTCGATCCTCACCATGGGGCGGGTCTCCAATCACCAAAAGCTACATTATCCATCGTTGTTTTATCGTAAGACGATTCTTTTCTATACACATTCTACAAATTTGGAAAAAAATGTAATTATTTATATATTTTTTATTTATTCTTTTTTTTGTCTTTGATATTAATTCAAGTTTTCTCTTTTTCTTTGATATTAATTCAAGCTACACTTTTGGAGCGTGATGACCCATAAGGAAACAATTTTTTTTCTATTTTTCAATAAATGAGAAGTCTGCCGAAATCTGCCGAACAGAAACAACGTTAGCCGGAGTGTTAGGTTTTGTCTCGTTACGGAATTTCTAGATTCAGTCGCCGCGCTCAAAACCCGCGATAAAAGCTATGCAATAGCTTAATAATTCCACACATTAATTAATTTTCGAGAACTTATTAACCTTTTAAATATTTTTGAACAATATGTTACTTTGGAGCACTTTTCAAAAATACTGTTAAATAGATCACCTTAAAATTCTATGTGGTACAAGAAAACATACTATTTGAGAATAATACAATACAATTTTTGTTTTGTATTATACTAAAAAACTTTAAAAACTAAAAAGAAATAGCACCATATTTTTTTATTATTTAAAAAAATGTTCTCTTCTAGATTAGATATTTTAAAAAATCAAGCTAGTTACGCAATTTTGAAAAGTTTCAACTATTCACATAAAGTAGAATTTTACTAGACTTTACCAAAGTGTAAATATATATGTAATATTCCTCTCGAATCCATATTATTTAAATACTCCATCAAAGAGTTCGCAATCGTGCCGCATCAACGTAGCAAGGCAAAGAGACAAATTCCTAAGGGATATTTCCCTCTTAAATCAGACAGAAGCACTGTACATGTTTTAAGCACCTTTAATAGACTTCCACATCAAGCAAAACTATACTAGTCCAGGCATTAGGTGCTCAAAAAGGACAAATAAATGCAAGTTTTGGTGTAGTTTTGGTTTTTGGTTCCCTTTATGTTTTTTGGGTCGCTGAACACGAATCTGGCATTATCCAACAAAATTTCTCCCCGGAAACATGTTTTTTTGGCAAAAAACGTGCAAAAAACGTGGCTTTTTTTCGTTTTTTCTAAATAACCTCAAAATTATGCATTTTACATAAAAGCCGTCAATACATAAATTAAAGAGCACAAAATTTCCTACATTTTATGTAATAAAAGTTTTTTTCTCTGATAAAGGGTTTAGCCGTGAGAGAGCCGCAAAAATGAGTGTGAAAAGCAAAAAATTCTGAAAAACGTGAATTACAGCACCGTACGTCGATGAAACATGAAAAACAGTCATTTTACGCAAATTTTCCCCACTTAATAATACTAAATATATTATTATTGACTATATTTTATTAATCTGATGTTCATTGTTTCTTTCATAACTAAAACATAAATAAAAATGAGCATATCTGTGATCAAAATCTTCATTTGCAACGACAAAATAATAATAGTAATAATTTCTTAATTTGACGTTTAAATAATGTAAATAAAATAACTAAAACAGGCTTTAACATATAAAAGTTGACACGAATTCCAATTCTTAAAGTTCTCGAAGTTCAAAATGTGGGTGTGAAAATAAAAAAAATCCGGAAAATAGGAATTATGGCACTGTACATAGATTTAACATGAAAACTGACCATTTTTCGCAAAGATTGACTTTAAATGATACTGAAGATATTATGATCGATTATATTTTACAATGAAGTTGCTAACAATAAAAACGACGACTCATTATGAATTATTATTTAATTATAAATAATTATGTACATTAGTAAGTACATTTACTTAAAAAACAGAGTACTATTTCCGCTTTCTTTTATTTGAAGCTCCCTGCTTTTCACCGACATCTACAAAATAGAAAATAGACGAATGGAATTAATGGGTGTTTTTATAACTATCAATATTATAAATAAAAAATTTTTTAATAGTAAATATTTCATACCTTGCGGCATGACCATTTCCCCTTCCATTGGGTCCTCTGATTCATTGTGTGGGCAATTCATTTCCAGATCGACTTCAAAGTCTAGCTCATCCTCTTCGTCTTAACACACAACTGCAATGTTGTTGCAGTTTCCCGAAGCAAAATTTCTATCTGATATCTTCGTAAATAATTTTTGCTGCTGCTTCAACCACTCGCAGCCTCTCATCTGGATCAGATTTGCATGTTTGCTGATATCATGCTTTAGTCAGTATCTTCCCTCCTATATTCTTGAAACACACAATGGACTTTTTTTTCTGATTCTTTGTGATCAGTATGTCGTCTCATATCTCTCAATAAAGTTAAACTTTACAGTTCTCAAATCAGATTGATAACTCCCTGTAACCTGTTTCATTAGCTCTTCCATGGAGAATTGACACTCGTCATCATGATTTTCAAGGTAATCGTATATACTTTGCATTGTTCTGTCGATTGCCTCGGCAAATGGACCACGTTTCTTCTGTTCTTGGACCTTCGGCCTCCCATAAATATATTTAAAACATTTGATGTGGTATTGAGCATCTGCTGCTATCAAATCATTCACTGGTTCGATGCGCTGAATTATAGCCTGCCCATAATCATCATTGCGAGCTCTTGCTGCTTTCAGGATTGTAATTTTGAATCCCATGTGTCGCATACTGTATACAGTATTGCGTTCGCTTGGTGGATTTTTTGCTTGTGTTGCAATGAACTCTTCCGAAATGTCCAGTCCACATATAAAACAATCAGTTCGAAAATTAAACTGAGGAGTTGATGATTTTAAAATTTGAGAAGTGCTAGCACTCTTTTCCTCAACCTTCTTCATATAAGCAGTAATCATCCGTTCATTTACGTATGCTTTTCTACACTTAACATGCACATCTACTGAGGTTTTCCCCTTTAGGAAAACTGCCTTTCCATCCTTTCTTTCTGTACTTACCTTGACTAACGCTGCAATACCTCGAATAACTTTCACTGACGAGCCCTCTTCTAAAGAGAGTCACAAATAAAACACAGCGACATCGCGCAAAATCATTTTAGATGTTCACTACATTCACGAAGGCACAAACAGTGAATTACTAATTTAGAATTAAGCAGTTGCATATGGAAACTGAGAGGAATGTATCCTCCTGATAAGCTAGTGATATGTGCGACGCATATTTCAAACAGAGGCGAAACTTGTAAGGAAGAGAGGGGGGGGGGTTAGTATTCTACTGAACGTGGACATGGGTTGCGGGGTTGGGCGCTTGACCAACGTTATTTCACACTTGCACCTTTTCATTCAAGGGGGAAAATGCAGATTGGATCAGTAAAAGCCTGTTTTAGTTATTTTATTTACATTATTCAAAAGTCAAATTAAGAAATTATTACTATTATTATTTTGTAATTGCAAATGAAGATTTTGATCACAGATATGCTCATTTTTATTTATTTTTTAGTTATGAAAGAAACAATGAACATCAGATTAATAAAATATAGTCAATAATAATATATTTAGTATTATTAAGTGGGGAAAATTTGCGTAAAATGTTTGTTTTTCATGTTTCATCGACGTACGGTGCTGAAATTCACGTTTTTCAGAATTTTTTGCTTTTCACACCTATTTTTGCGGCTCTCTCACGGCTAAACCATTAATCAGAGAAAAAAACTTTTATTACATAAAATGTAGGAAAATTTGTGCTCTTTAATTTATGTATTGACGGCTTTTATGTAAAATGCATAATTTTGAGGTTATTTAGAAAAAACGAAAAAAAGCCACGTTTTTTGCACGTTTTTTGCCAAAAAAAAACGTGTTTTCGGGGAGAAATTTTGTTGGATAATGCCAGATTCGTGTTCAGCGACCCGAAAAACATAAAGTGAACCAAAAATCAAAACTACACCAAAACTTGCATTTATTTTTTACCAAATGCCTGGACTATACCACTAATGACGAATTTAAAAATTATAAGGTAAAAAAAAAAAAAAAAAAAAAAAAAAAAAAACCATTTGTGTTGGTGTTTTAGACATTCGCCCTTTGCGTCATCCTTCAGCAGGTGCAAAAAACATAAAAACACACAACGAAACTAAAACTGATTCTGATTCTAAAGCAATGTAATCCGCCTTATATAGCTTAATTGCGCGGGAATAGTAGGATTTAACAACAAACTTGTAATCTGCTAATCAAATTTTGAGAACTCACCTTCTACGAATGAAATTTTACCCGACGACACAAAACTCAGTTTTCTAAGATGGCCGAATATGGTGCAGCTAAAATCCCTTGTTCAAATAAAAACCGCAGGAGATGTTGGGATATTGAACATTTGAGAGAACAAATAAGGAAATATGATGAAACAGATACAATGAATACAGTAATGGGATTTTCCTTTTAAGAAAAGAATTGTTTTGAAAGAATAATGTTTTTTAGAATAAAATGAAATAAAAAGGGTTGACTTAAAGGTATGGAATTAAAAAAAATATGTTAAAATATTATAAAAATAAAGGGAAAAAATTCAATGTTAAAAGAATTTGGAAGTAATTAACTTAGAATTATGGCGAAATTTTTTTATTATTACACACATATACAGGGTGTCCCAAAAGGTCGTTTACAAACTTAACATGCTGGTCTGTCATATCATGATGAACAAGATTTACTAGGAACTTGTGTCCGAAAATTCAAACTGCAACCGCTAGAGGGTGATAAGTGCACGAAAACGGTAAATTGGGAAAAACGATCGATTCAGGCGTGGACGTTAGAGGAGAAGGATGAATGAGTTTAGTAACGCAGAAATGGCCGACATGCATTACGTGTATGGCGCCGCTGATTAAAATGGACGAGCCGCGGCACGGATGTACCTTGAGCGCTTCTCAAACAGACATCAGCCGAATTATGTTTTGTTGACAATCGCACCGCAGAATGCGTGAATCAGGAGCTTTCCAAGTACGTAGCCACATCGGTCGAGAACGTACTACACACACGTCTGTCGTAGAGAACACCGTGCTACAGGAATTTGCCATCAACATGCAAACAAGTCTCCGAGAAGGCGAACGTGTCTTGGGTGTAGGTCGTTCCACCATAATGCGCATACTGCACGAGGATATGCAACACCCTTACCATTCCAAAAAGTACAGGCATTGTGCGTTGACGATTATCCAAAACGCATTGCATTCTCACGCTGGTATTTGCAACAGCGTGGCGCACAGCAAGATTTTTCTTTCTTTTTTTGTTTTCTGATGAATTGTGCTTTACACAGCATGGTGTCCTGAACCTGCGTATGGGCGCATGAAAACCTAAGATGTACACGTGCCAATGCACATCAAAAACGTTTCACCGTAAACGTTTGAGCTGGTATTATCAGTGACATGTTGATTGGCCTTTACCTTCTACCTGAACGCCCCGACGGAAATTCCTATTGCATCTTTTAGAAAGAGTTTTGCCGGTTCTGATGGTTGACGATCTAGCTGCTACAAGCCGAAACATCTGGTTTCAGCATGATGGGGCACCTGCTCACTTTAGCTACGCTGTTCGAGTATACCTCGACAGGACTTACCCTAATCGCTGGATCGGTAGAGGCGGACCAGTCCAATTGCTGCCTCGATCCCCCGACCTGACTCCCCTGGATTTCTACCTGTGGGGACACATGAAGTCCAGGTGTACGAGATACCCGTAACATCTGACATGGATCTTATTGCCAGGATCGCGGAAGCGACGGCACGTGTCCGTGACACTCCTGTCGAATTTGAACGGGTGCGTGAATCCATGCGTCGACGTTGTGAAACGTGTATTGTGGCGAATGGAAAGAATTTTGAACATTTTCTGTAATGTAATGATGTTTTGTAATAAAAATCATATTAACACCGCTGTCGATATAATTTTTTTCCTCATTCAAACCTGCACTTATCGCTCTCTAGCGGACGCAGTTTGAATTTTCAGACACAAGTTCCTATGTAAATATTGTTCATCATGATATGACAGACCAGCATGTTAAATTTGTAAACGACCTTTTGGGACACCCTGTATACACAAATCCCTGTACCGCTTAAAATATATTATTTTTAAATCTCCCAGAATTAAACTGTTTTAGGCGCAAAATCATTTAGCTGCACAATCTACTAACTCTGTGTTTTAGGTCGATAATTAAAATCTCAAGAATGTTAACTACTTTATGTTCCATGTGCCCGGAATAAAATCACTCGTTGTATACACTGCAAATTCGCGAAACCCTTTTATGACACATTCAGAACATCATATTTAATATTTCTATCTAAAATTGTTTTTGATTGATTGTTGGTGAATGTTGTTGCGGATGCTTTGTGTCAAGAAAAATAAAATTCAAAAAAAAGTCTTCTTAAAAATTGCACATTTTTTTTTTTTTTTTTTCATAAAAGCAGTTATTGATATTTCTTGGCAAAATTCGTGAACTCAACCAGTAATTTCTAGCATTTTTTCCCCATAAAGCAAACTGTTTCTTATTTCTTTTTTTTTATGATTATGCAATTTTAAAAGTAACATGTATAAAGTGTTTTACATGTGTTGTTTTATAGTGCTCTAAATTGTGTGGTGTTTACAATATGTTGTTAATTTGGTGACAAAATGATGTGCAGAACAACATTATTGTGAAAAAAATATTTTTATCAACTTTGTTTAATAGTTTCAACGCATTTAACAATACTTATTTTAAAACACATTTCTAGATAGAATTTTGCAACGTATTCAGAACACATTTCTAGATAGCAACAGTTGTGCAACATATAACACAATCACAACATAAATATCGTTATGTATGTGAAGACATCCGGTGGGTGCACCTATTTCTATCTGAATTTGTAGAACTTTCTACTGGTTTCATAAAGTATAGAAAATCGGTTGTGGAACGAAAAATATATTTTGAATTTTAAGCAAGTCATCATCTTAACCCATTTTCGGCCAAGGGTTCGTATACGAAACATTTCGATAAATATTTTTTTTTAATACTCTGACACATTTTTTTCAAGAATTTTATTTTTCTTCTATTTTTTAAGGCTTTTGAAGACATCCATAAAATATTAGTAATTCAATTGGAGTAAACACTTTCTTTTAAAAAATTTTCAAAATACGCTAGAATTTTAATTTGAAACGCCTTTGACAAATTCGACTTTTTTAAAATATATTATTATTCCAATTGAAATGAATTATATGTTTTTAAAATAGATTAAAGTTGCAAATTCTGTATATGAAATAAGAATAAAACAAAAGTCATAAAAATATTATTCATATTCATATTATTCATTATAAGAAATAATATTTTATATTATTATATAAAATATTATTTCTTATATAAAATATTATTTTTCATGCACGAATCTTTTTTTGTGTCTTAATGTATGTAATTTAAGCATATTTCAATAAAAATAATGCTACATTTTATAAAATTTCTGTGCTTGGCCTAAAATGGGTTAATCAAATGCATTGTTTATTTCATCATTTTATCAGTTGCCTTTATTTGTTGCATTGTTATCAATTGCATTGTTTATCTGAGCGTTCAGTGAAAATTGAATCTGTATTCTTTAAACACTGAAATTAGATAATTGCAAGTAGACAAAATAATATATTTTAAAAAAATAGCACAAACAAAATCTTGATATTTATGTTATAGACGAAGTATTCGCATCTAAAGTTACATAAAAAAATAAATTAGGGAAGAAATTTGCAGCTGCGTGTTCATTCGCACAATCTTTAACTTTTTTGCAAACTTTGGAATTCTTTATTATCGACGAATATTTTTGCTTCGAGTGGAGAGTATTTAATAATTATCCTTTTATACAGAAAATTATAATGAAAGTATCACTTCATACATAAATTAATTTTTATAATCAAATAATACATACATTCACACATGAAAATGCACCATAATCAGGATTGTAGTGAAGATTCACCTGTAACAGTAGGGATTTTGACATTAATATAGTTTAATGTATATGAGAACAGTTATATCGCAACCAGGAAACAGCAATTTCTTCAAAATAAGCGGGATTACAGTAATTATTGAATTATCATGTGACCAATTTCAATTGTAAATTGGCGAATTTTCGCAGTGCCGCCACCTGTGTCTTTTGGTCCCTTACGAAAATGTCTACGAAATAGAATTATGGCCCGTTTTTTTATAAGCTTATTTAAACGCTATAGAAATATTTGTAGAAGTTCAATAGAAATTTCTGTTGAGAGAAAGTGTTTAATAGAAAATTAATAGAAATTTCTGTCCTACAGACATTTCTATTGAACTTCTACAGATATTTCTATAGCTTTGAAATTAGCTTATAGAAAAACGGGTCATAATTCTATAGGATTCTACAAAAAAAATTCTATAGAATTCAAAAAGCCATTTTCGTATAGGGTGGATCTAATTTATATCAAGTTTTTACTAATTAACTTAGAACTAACTACATTTTTAAGTACTAATTGATTATCCCATCGACCACAAAACAATTGCCAAATTATAAAATTAAATGCCAATAATGGATGATAGTGAATGTCACATTCAATGATATTAAATGCGATACATGTGTTTAAAATGCCATTGAGAGATTTTTATTTCTACTTTTAATTTTAATTTTTATTAATATTATACTAATTATTTGTTTTTTCGTTATTTTAAACAAAAATTATGTCAATATGTTTAATTTGGCTATCAGTTTGGCGATTTGAATAATTTGGCGAAATTGGTCGACGGTATAACCAAGTAGTACCCTTTTTTATCCTCTTCAGACCTGAGGTACACAAATGTGTACCTCCATTCATTTCTTCATAAAAACTAAACTGCTCAATTTTTTTGCATTTTTACTTTACATCTATACAGCTGAATGTTTTTTGCTTTAAAATAAAGCCAATTAATGCCAGCACTCATGAATATTACCTCATCAAATAAATATTATTTTCATCCCAGTTTCAAAAATATCCTCAAGATATTGTGTCCAAGAAAGTAAGAAATGTTCATAATTTTTTAACTTAAATGCTTTACAATAAAAATTTTTGAGGGTTTGCTGATCATTCCCTTGTTTAAAGACCTTAATTTTTTATTGCGTAAATTTATATTACTGATAATTAAACTGATGTTTTAAGGAGATCAGTACCTTTATATCTATATTTGTAAACCTAAATAACCAGTCCCCTAAAGTAGTTATTTAATAAAAATGAATCTTTCTGTCATCTACGGTGTCATTCCGATTATGCAAAAGCAATAAATATATATTTGTAGAGTTATTTTATGCTCAGGTCTGAAGAGCATAAATAAAAAAGTAGTTACTTGTTTCTTTTCAGATAGAAATCATGCGAACATGGATTAAGCAATTCATTATACAAAATATAATTATATAAACATAAATGGACATGCTCAGATTTACGTGTAAATGTATGCCGTGTAGGCTGAAAAGTTAAAAATATACATAACCAAATTCAATTTGCGGCACGTTCACTTAAATAAATCTTGTCACTAGTCTGAGAACCCGATTATTAAAATTTGCATCTACAAACATAAATTCATATGAATGCATACGTATATATATTATGTGAAAATTTTCTTCATTTCTTTGGGGAATACCTGTTTGTATTTGGCCAATACGAAAGTATCGAAAGCCTACTTGTTGTAAACAAAAATAAAAAAGTGATTTTTAAATCAAAACAACTTCGATTTGGAAGTTATGAAGAACTTAAAGTTACAATGTAGATGTAGCAATACCATAGATTAAACATATATAAATAAAAATATTACCATTCATTCAGAATTGAATAGATATTTAGAAATTTTAAAATTGGATAATAATAATTAGAATTAAATATTATTCAATTATTAGACAATATTAATTATAATTAAATATTATTCAATTATTAGACAATTAAATACATTTCTCTCTACGTACAATTTTTCCTACATAAGCTCAATCTAAAACATTGCTGTTACTGATACCAGCTACCGTAGAAATTATAATCTATTCGATTTCAATTGAAGTGATGCTTTTAAATATATGGAATATCAATTAATGAAAATATACTTTGACGATGACTTCGGGATTACATTCCGAATAATTAGGAAATTCAAGCGAAATGTATATTTTTAACACTTGTAACATCTACATCTACATTATTATTATTATTATTATTATTATTATTATTATTATTATTATTATTAGTAGTAGTAGTAGTAGTAGTAGTAGTAGTAGTAGTAGTAGTAGTAGTAGTAGTAGTAGTAGTAGTAGCAGCAGCAGTAGTAGTAGTAGTAATAGTAGTAGTAGTAGTAGTAGTAGTAGTAGTAGTATGGTCACCTTTTAAATTCATAAGATTTTTTAAAGTTCATATTGTCTATGTTCTAAAATACAAATTTTAGAAAATATAGAAACAAATTAATTAGATACAAAAAATTCTGCAGTTTTTTTTTTTTTTTTTTTTTTTTTTTTTTTTTTTTTTTTTTTTTTTGGCTGTTTTTTTTTCAGTGTTCACATTTTGGAGCATGATTATGATTGACAAACTATGCCAATATAACAAATTATTTTCTGCTTTATGCTACTGTATTACGTTCTTGAGTATTTTCTCAAATTCCAAAAACATTTAGATTCCTAGTGGTAAAATGTAAGTAAGATAGAGAAAACGATAAAACCAAATAATATATTTTTATGCAAATTAATGAATTTACGTTTTCCTTATACCTGTGATTAATGCTTAAACAAAAATAATTTTTTCTTTCAAAAGTTGAAAGTAACCTTATATTTTATAGGAAAAATAAGGACACCGTTATTATGTTAGAAAATATGTGTTTTGTATTACAAATAATGCAATTATTTGTTGGGAAAACCCCATTTGGGAAAATTAGCATTTAAACGGTTAAAAAGGCAAAAATAACTGCCGTTTTAGAACACGACTTTTGAAAGTTTCACAGATCAAATATTTCAACAATTAATTGTTCCATTTACAATTTCCACATTTTAATTTAAATGCGAAACATAGTCTGGAATAAAAATTCCATCTTTCGATGAAATTACTTTTTATTTTTATTTTTAAAGCTTAATTGTCCAAATAAACTAATTCAAAGTTCGTTTTTCTTTTGTTGCATAAATATAAGCAAATTATTTTAATGAATGCATTCATTCACTATTTACCACATCACTAACTTTCCTTTGAAATGCCAATTGAATTGGAAATAAGGGAGACGCGTGATAAATTCGATGAAACGTAAATGATATTTTTGCTAGATTTAAATAAAGCCCACAAGAATGTTCTGAAATTTGCAGCAATAATGATTAAATAATTGTATTTTGAATCCGTTGCTGAGAAATAATAGAAGAAATTGCTTGTTTTCAATAATTCTAAAAAGGAAAAAGAAATTTATTAGATTATATTCTGATAGCACTTTAACGATTATTACAGTATTTTCAACAGTAATAACCCATTATCCGAATCCCGGTTATCTGAAATTCGGCTTAATCGAAAGCCCTTAAAATTACTTAAAATCCTTTTTAAACTTTAAAAATTTTATTGTCAACATTATTTTTCCGAAGTGAAACGATACCTTTCAACATATTTTAATTTATGATTTAAATTTTATTTGTAAACTTTAAATCAAAATGATTTCATATCATTTTTAATACATTGAAGAATTGTTTTGTGACATATAACACAACATAAATGCAAAAAAAAAAAAAAAAAAAAAAAAAAAAAAACCAGAACGCAACAAAAGTTTATTCCAAAAATACATAAAAGCAACCACAATACCTACATTAAAAAATTTATCATCAAAAAAGGTCTCCGAAAAAAGTTGGGGGGGGGGGGGGACAGGATATGCAACTCTTCCCAAATTATGAATAAAAGTAATATACTATGTATACCAATGTATGTCAATAATATACAAAGTAATATACAAAAGTATGTAAAAATATGATACAGTGCTTAGCATGCATTTAATGGAGACCAAAGTGGTCACCAGGGGCGGCTAGCATTTCTGAATTTGATCTTGAATTTTAAAGAAATATAAACCAACATCTATAATGTATTCCTCATTGCTAAAAACCATGTTAATACCTTTGCATTATAATATTTTCTAATTCATTGGACAAAACTTGAGCTCTTAAGAACCAACGTTTTTAGTCGAGTTTAGTAGGGCAATGGGGCTGTTATGACAACATTAAATGAAATGCTCTGTAATTCCCACAATGCTAAATTTGAAAGTATGACAATAATTGCACGGATTGACCACTTCACCTAAATAATGTTCGGATCATTCATTCGCATTTCTTAGTTGTTGAGCTTCGTACCTCTCTGCTTGGTCTATGTACGGTTCTGGTAGCTGATATGTAATCTCACTGTATGTTACATTATATTTCGTAATATAAGTCCTCTTTTTGCACGGCTACTGTCATTTACCATTGTTTATTTAAAAAATAATAAATTATTTATTTGCACACAAGGAACTGTAATTAATCTTCGCATATAAATAAAATAGAAGAGAGAGTTATTGGTATTTTGAAGCTAAATTCTTTGAATAACATTTTTTAAACATCAGAGGAGTTCGCTGCTAATCATACCAAAACAAAATTAGATCTAAATAGCGTTATGAACAGGAAAGTTGTGTAGTCAACAAAACAAAGAAGTAAAATAAAATAATTATTATAAATTTCAAACAAAGTCACATTTCTGGAATGATTAAATATTAATTGTTTTATCTAATGTAACATACACACACACAAAAAAAATCCTATATTGGTAAAATAATTTGCTGGCATGAGCCCTTTCGGTATCAACAGTGAACAATGACGAGAATCAAATAACACAAAATTAGGTATGCAAGCCGTATTACGCGTTATGATAACTTTAGAAAATAACAAATGCATTTCTACTAAATCCTTTAAATTACAAAGAAAATCTAGAGAAGTAAAACAAAATACTTATTATAAATTTTATACAAAGTTACATTTCTTGAATGATTAAATATTAATTTTATTTTTTAATCTGATGTAACAATAAAAAAAAGATAAAGAACATAATAATAAAAAAATTAATATGCAAGAAAATAATGAACATAAAATGATTAGCAGGAAAGAAAATATACATAACATAAAATATATCAATAACATCTATTGATTATATAACTAAACAATGAATAAATAATTATAAAAGTTTCTTTGCGATTTACCGTCTGTTTCATTAAGATGTGTTGAAGTGAACATGCATTTAATTTTATAAAAGTAATTTACACTGATATAAAATCAATTTAACTAAGATTAAGTATCCGTAAGTAATAAATATTCCTTATGCATTGTTTTTGGAATGAATGCTGTAAAACCATGCAAAATAATAATGTTTAATTTTCTATATAAAATACAATTTCATAAATTATTCGTGTCAAAATTATTTTATGATCTTTATTAGGTAATTGTTAAATATGAAATAGAAAACCGAATAGAAGTTTAAATAAAAGAAAGGGAACATAAAAATTAAATTCAAACGATTTAATGTATAAATTATGTAAAATAATTTTTTAAGTCTCTGTTCAATTTGCTATTTTTCATTTTGACATAGTTGAGCAAACGTAATTTTCTGTATATCATTAATGTTTTTTGTTTAACATGATGTAAAATCAATTTTCCATTAGTGAGCAATCATAAGTAATAACATTTTTAATTACATAAAAGCTTTTAATTTTAAAGAAAAATGATCAAAAGAAGTCAAATAATATTTTTTGGAATTTCAAATTTCAACGAAATCGTCTTCAGCAAAAGATAAATATTAATATCTATATATGCATCGGTATATGCATACATATTTAGCAGTATAAATTTTATTGTTTATTTTCTTTGCAAAGTTATTAGATATACATTAAATATGAAAAGAAACTTTATAAATACTAATAGCATATATAAATTAAATGCTGTCGATTACATATATAATTATTGGAGAAATAATCATTGACGATTATGCTTAATTTGGAATGTTTAATTTCGATATTCTTCTTTAAATATACATTTTCTTTTGAGATCATTTCATCTAAAACTAATCGTAGTTTAATATCAAACTAAGAGATTCAATATTCGTGTCGAGTAATTAATCTCTTCAAATTTGAATGTTAATTTAGTGCATCGCTAAATGTGACAAGTATATCTTAGTCTACGTACATTAAATGTCTTCACTGTTTAGTCTTAAAGTAATATAATTGATAAATACTAATTTTTTTTCTTTTTCATTTTTGACTTTAGAGAAAAAATTTAATATAGTTGCATTTGTTTTAAACTTTGCCATTCAAGTATATCAGTTTGAGATAGAAATTCCAATTATGTTCGTGAATCATTAAATAATTCGCGAAAGATACACATATGTGGGTCTAGTAAGTGAATAATATAACTATGAACACTAATATATTGTATAACATTCTTTGAATTGCACACCATTAAAAATCACGCACTTTACCATAGAAAATTCAGAAGCAAAAATTTTAAAGATGTAAAGAAACAGTTATAAAAACAAAGTTTCTTTTCTTTCACTGATATTTAAAAACTTTCGAATAGACTGGGAGGTGGTTAAACAAACCATAATCTCATCTCGTTGAAAGATAAAATTCCGCTATTAGTTAACAATTCATTCACATATTAAAATGCAACTGGTCTGCGAAGTCGTACCTTGGTGGAAAACACATGCGAAGTCGATTTTAAGGGTTGACTAATAGGATCTCTATTGTATTTTCCTGCTCTCAGTCCTTCATATTTTCATACTTTTAGGTGCAGGAAAACACAATAATTGATAAATTTGTCGATCAATAACATTAATTGGGCGATTTCCAGCACGATATAGCTTGACAGATTTGTTACATTTTAATATGCTAATCGAGACTTGTCTAATTCTGGAATTTCAAACGCTAGATTGATGAGGTGATGATTTGTATACCTGAATCCAGATCTAGGATTAGTTTTAAGATAATTAATGTTTTCCAAACAATAATGTCGGTGTTAGAATTCTAACAACACTCATTGCAATCAAATTCAGCTGTTTTAATAAATTTATAAAAGCAAGCTAAAAAGCAAGCACTAATTAAATAATATTCAATTTAATGATAACTTTAAATATGTTGATTTATCATTTATGTCTATAAAACATGTTCGTTCAACATTAAAATATTTACTTCAGAATTGATGACATTCTAAAAGAAAAAAAAATGTTTCAGAAAACTGAATAATACATTATAAAAGTTACTCTGAAATATTTCAAAAAATCAGTAGCAGAAAAATATTTTTTATAAAGGCAAATTAATATGTAGAATTAATATGTAGAATATGTAGAGGCTAATTAATATGTATTTGTTTCTCAGGCTTTATAAGGGTGAAAAATCATTTTCGTTAATACGGATAACTTACAGGAAAATATTGTGCATTTTCATTCGTCAATATTAGTTTCCTCGAATACTAAACTGTTGCTTTTTAAACTGTGTGGAATGAAGTTGAACTTCGGTTTTGAAATTTTATGTATTAAACATACTATGAGAAAAAAAAAACTGAAAAGATGAACAAAAATTAATTTTAAATATCCGCAATTCAATCACAAATTATTATAAAATAAACCTTATAAAGTTTTAAATAAATTGCGATTTACCCATTCTTAAGCTTTTTTTTAAACATCATCTAATGCTAAACTGATCTAAATATTAAAATTTGAGAAAAATAAATTAAAATGGAAATGTGGTGCGATTAATTTTTGATAATAAATGGTTTACAATCCTAGTTTTCTAAATGAAAGTTCTACCTTGTACCGTGCTTTATCATTTCTTAGACTTAACGCTTTCGCTGCCGATCTCGAACAACTCGTTATATAGTGTCAACGCTAATAAACCAATCAAGCTCTACAGCGTGGTGCGGATTAATGTCAAAGTAGCCAGTTACACATTCGCACAATTTGAGCTGCTGCATCTCAAATTTATTCTCCGCTTCAATCAGCATTATATATTAGGTGTGTCTGCTCGTTCTTACGTAAAGTGCATGTGCCCCTGTGTGCTACGTCTGATGTAGTGTCGGATTGCATCCATATCTTTCAATAGACTCTTCCCAACACTAAGTGCCTATGATCTTTCTATTTTAAGATAGCACTCCTGCATCGCCTAATATTTGTCTAATTAGTTTTTAGCTCACCTGCTATCAAAGCCTGACAGCTTATGTGCCCGCCCGTTATGTATGTATGTATGTATGTACGTACGTGCGTAATGCGATAACTCATGATAAAAATATCCGATTCACTAGAAATTTTGGATATAGACTTATTATGGTAAGTCGATTCTCCAATTAGTTTTCAGGGATTATTCCATTAGTATAAGAAAGGGGACAATGGCTATTGCCCCTCCCCCTATTTTATATAAATAAGTTTTTCATGCAGAGTTATCAGATTTCGTTCAAATCTTAAGTATAGGATCATTCTGAAGAGGCACCTCCGTGATTAGTATTAGGTGTTCGTTGGATATGTATTAAGAAGAAAAAAGGGGGATAATGTCCCTCCTCTTAATTTTTGTAAATGGGTTTTTCATGCAGAATTATCAGATTTTGTTCAATGTTAGTGATAGCATCATACTGATGAGGCTCCTCCGTAATTGGATGTTCATTGGATAAGCATTAAGAAGGGGAACGGAGGGTAATGTTACTCCCTTTAAATATATGTAAATGGGTTTTTCGTGCAGATTTTTCAGATTTCTTTGAAATCTTAGTGATAGGATCTTACTGATGAGCCACCTCCGTGATTAGTATTGGGTATTCATTTTATAAGTATTAAGAAGTGGAACGGGGGTTGATTCCCTCCCCTTTATTTATGAAATAGGTTTTTCATGAAAATTATCAGATATCGTTCAAATCTTAAATATAGGATCATTCTGAGGACGCGACTCCATAATTAGTATTGGTTGCTCATTGGATGAGCAATAAGAATCGGAACGGAGGCTATAGCGCTTCCGCTTAATTTATATAAATGGGTTTTTCATGCAGAATTATCAGATTTCGTTCAAATCTTTGATGTAGGATCCTTCTGATGAGGTGCTTCCGTGATTAGTATTAGATGTTCGAAGAGGATAAGTTAGAAGAGGGGGAATGGGGGGTAATACCAACCGACTCAATTTAGGTTAATGGATTTTTCACACAAAATTTACCGATTTGCATCAAATTTTGGATATAGGTTCATTCTGAAAAGGCGCTTCCCTGATTTGTTTTTGGGATTCATTGGCTAAGTATAAAAGGGGCATGGGGGATCTACCCCTCATAATTTCGGTAAATGGTTTTTCATGCAGAATTAACCGGTTTGTTTCAATTTTTAATACAGGTTCATAGTAGTAAGAAGCTTCCCTCATTAGTTGTTGTGTTCTTTTGTTATGTATAAAGGGGGTTCCGTGCAATTACATCCCCCTTAATTTAGCTAAATCGAACTTTATGCAGAGTTATCCGATTTGTTTTGAATTTTGGATTTAGGTTCTTTTTCATAACTTGAATTTCTGAACAGTTTTGGAGAATTAATGATTAAGTATAAAGGATGGAACAAAGGACAACGCTTCTTAAATTACATAAATGAATTTTTATGCAGAATTATTCGACTGGCTTTGAATTTTGGATGCAGGTTTATTATACAATAAGCCGTATCCTTCATTTACTTTAACAGGCATATTACATATCCTATGTTTTTAAAAAACCTACAGAATCGCCGATGACGGAATTTTTTTGTATTTTTTATGGGCTAAATATTAAACATTTAGTCCAAGCACAAACTGTATAAATTTCGTTAAAAAAGTCACTATTTACTTAAATGCTGAGAAATAATAATTATACAGATGTTGCAGGTTTTAAAGTATGCATTCTATTGAAAATTGCGAGTAGATTTAGTTGGCAATCTAACTCCATCGTCTGGGAATACTTTTATTAATTGCCGTTCCAAGCATTCAAATACATATACATTTATACACATTTTATATAAGTCCAAAATTAAGAAGAAATTGTCTATGAAACAAAAATCATAAATTTAACGTAGACGTACATTAAATTCCATTACTGACGCATTTTTGTAAATAAAAAATGAAACGCATGTAATTTCCGAAGAAGAAATAAATCATGGAGTTGATAATTACTGATAGAATCATGATTAATTAAATAAATAAAAAATAACCCCACCAAATCTCTTTTACACATCAAAAGAATTATATTATGATTTTTTTGTCAAGTGGCAACAAAAGAACTAGAAAAAAATAAAATTAATATTTTGTAAAATTTTACTTCGAAAACATTTTTATTTATAACAGTATTATATAATAAATTAAAAAATACCAGGAATTTCTAAGTTATTTCACTTAACTTATTATTTTATCACTTTGTTTCATTTCTGAAATTAAAATCGTAAAAATATAAAATAAAGTTTTTGCTTAACAAAAGTGCAAAAATAATGTAAAAAATTGTTACTTTCAAATATTTATCACATGAAATAAGACTTCATGAATCCATTGAAAGCATGGCTCTTGCTAGTTAAAAAAAAAAAAAATCATTGAAAATTCTGTGTTATTTGAAATTTGTTTCACTCATTATATTTGAACAATTCAATCCTTATATTAACAAATTTAATTTAGTTTTATGATGATAATTTCTGCTTAGATATACCTTGGTGTAAAATCAATATGACTAAGATTAAATGTTCTCGTCAAATAGTTAATCTCTTAAAATTTCAAAGCAAATTCGGTGGAACGAAGCCAAATTATAATTTTCACATTTCATACATGATATACTGAGTCGGTATATGCTGCATTATAAATTAATCATTGTATATTTAAAATAACTGACAGATACGTCTTTTAATTAATGATTATTTGTTAATGAACATACCTGAATATCTAATAAAATAACAGAATTTAAATAAAGTTAATGGAAAGGGAAATATATTACTGCTTTTTTGTGACTTTTTTTTTCATGAATCTATGATGATTTATAATATAAATTTTTTCAACAGAAGAAGAATAAAAATGCATGACAAACTCTCAAACATAAAACATTTAATTCATAACTAAGAAGAAATTTTTGAAAAAAAAACTGCATACCTATTAAATAATATACTTTTTACAAAGTAGTAGAAATCTTATTTGAATACAATTGTAATAATGAAATTTCGCAATGTCACAACCAAATTTACAATTACGCAAAAAGTAACGAATCTTAAATTCGTATTTTTATTTTAAACTAAAAAAAGGTTAAAGTTAAATAATATTTGTATAAATATTTTTAATTCAAATTTAATCATTTTATTATTTATTTTTCTTAAATATATGGTTGTGACTTCTGGAATCTTCCTTATAAAATGCCTAGAAAAGCTAATGCTGCACAATTCATTTTAAATTTCTTTGTAAATTTACTTATGTATTCAAAAAAAAGAATGTTGTCCGAAGAAGTAAAATTTATAAAATATACAAGGAAAGGAAAACTTGCTATGAAAGCAAACTTTAAAAATATTGTATCAAATTTGTCAGCGCTCTAGTAAATTTTTTTCCCGACTATATATGTTATATTATGTTACATATGTTATGGCCATCTTCTATTTCTGTACTCAAAAAAAAATGATAATAAGGCGAGATTGCTCCAAAAAACAAACGTCAACAGAAATAAAACGTGAATTGAACTTAGAATGCAATGCTCGAACTGTTCGATGTGTTTTACAGAAAGAAAAAAAGGTTTGCTATGATAAATATATGTCACGACCACCTCTTACAAAGGTTTATAAGAGAATAAGAATGGAGGTGCCAAAAAACGCATTACTAAAAAGTGGGAAAAAAAGTGGGATGATTTTGTCTTTTACGATGAGAAAAAGTTTAATTTAAATGAGCCAGGTGGTTTTTGCCACTCCTGGTATGATATTCGTAGAGAAAAAAAAATATCTCAAAGTGTGTTTTGGGGGTGGCTCAGTAATGGTCTGGGGTGGTTTCTCAACTGAAGGAACTATTCCAATAGTTTTTGTGCAGAGTATAATGACTTCTGAGAGTTATGTTGCTGTATTGGGTGATAATCATTTACCAGAAACACCGTTAAGAACGAGTGGAGGCTATTTTTTTCCAGCAGGACAATGCCTCAGTACGTGTTTCCCAAACGTCAAAATCGTGGTTTGATGCTAATTTTATGAAATTACTTGATTGGACGGCCAGAAGCTCTGAACTGTATTCAATGAAAAATCTGTGGGGTATTCTGGCACACGAAATACACAAAAATGGTATGCAATATAAAAACAAGCAAGAGCTCATGTCCTCCAACGAAAACGCCTTATCAAAAATTTCGAAGAACGTTCTTAAGGAATTGTCTAACTCCATGACGTCAAGACTTTTAAAAGTAATTGAGAAGGAGCAAGTGATTATTAATTATTAGTGTGTTTCAAGCATAAAACATTCACTGTTCTTATAATTTTGTCCAACTTTTACAATGATATATTTTATTAATTATGGAAAAACATTCATATTTTGCATTTTTCAATGTTTTGCATTATACAATGATTTTTAGCATAAAAAAATATTTTATGTATAAATTTCACTTTATTTTATTCATAAATAATTTTTTTTCTGTAAGAATTTCAATTGTTCTTATAACTCTGACCACCACTGTATTTGCGTGCAAATATACATACAAATTTTATCCCGTAAACTAAAAACGATTTTTTTTTAAATTTCTCCTAAAAATGAAATTTTTACGTTTTGCTGAATCGGTAAATGAAATGCCTGTCATTTTTATTTGATTTATTCAGCTGTAGGAAAAACGTAATCAATACTTTACTAATTCTGTATCTAATTATAATAGAAGAAAGTTACTAGTGTCAAATGATCGTAAATAAAGTCTACTTTTATATGAATATATATAATGTTTGCTTAGGGGGCATTATGCAAATCATAACCAGACCCCCTTTTTTTTTTTTTTTTTTTTTTTTTTTTCAGTGGTTGCAATGGTTTCAGCTGTCTCAAATTTAACAATAACTACATTTTAATCTTTGAGCTCAAAATATACCTAGAAACAAGATTTCGAATCTATTGGATGATAAATTTCTAAATTATAAATCCAAAAATTTAGAGTTATCAATGTAAATTACGTTTTCGTATTTTTATTAAAAATTCCTGAAATTTTAAGTTTAATGTGATAATATTTTGTAAGATTATAACACTAAAAAAAACAAGACAATAATACACACAGATTTTCTAACTAAAAAAATTATGATATGGATTATGAAATTGTTATTCAAAAATAAATATGAATTGCAACCAACACATTTGTAGAATTTCAATTTTTCCGTTTAAATAAACAGAATAAAATAAGATTTAATCTTGATTCATCATTTTTAAAAATATTAATTTCTATGAAAATTAAAAATATTTAAAGTAAAAAAATAAATCAACTTTATTTAAAAGTATTATATTATGATATTTCTTTTTCAATTTTTGTAATCAAAGTTAAACATTTGAAAAAAAAATACATTCTAAGTTTGAACCTTTTATCTCTTACGGGTTTTGACTTATAATAATTTAAATAGGCAAAATGCTGAAGAAAATAACGTTTTATCACAAGAAGTTGTTTCTATGGCAATCATTGCTTGATAGCTAGATTTTGAAAACAAATCAAAAAGAAAATTAGCAGAAAAAAATAATGCAACAAAATTTGTTTTGAAGCTTTGTAGATTTTTGTGTAAAATCTAAATATTCTTAGAGATTGTCGTTAGTAAACTGGATCCTGTGGAATGTAATACTAGTTCTTCAAAGATTTAGATTAAAAAAATTCACCTAGAATAAAATATTTCCGAGTTTCAATTTATATCTTTCAAGTTTTATGTTAAGAAGAAACTATCAAAATAAATTTCGCTGGAAGTAATTCAGAATTATAAGAGAAACAACACCAATTGCAACGCATAAAACTGCAACGTGTAATGATGATGAATAAGTTAGTTTAATAAATTATGGCTTTCGTTACTCCATAGTAACGAATAAGTAATAAATCGCCGAGTAAAATTAAATAAAAATGTGTGTAGTCTAAAAGAAAATGTGAAAAACTGTATGTTGGATTTTCAAACTATTGCATCAAAGAACGTCCATTTTTTTAATTATTCAGCTCCAGCAAATGTTAAACAAATATAAAATTCAAAGTTACCATAAATAATATTATTTTTAGCACAATCAAACAGATTGGTAAAGTTATCATACGAATTGATTATTTCCAGCTGAGCGAAAAATTGCCCAGGCCGGGAATCGAACCCGGATACTTGGCTTACAAATAATAAGTAAATTTTGAAGTTGTATTTGTGAAAGATGAATAGCAATATTTAAAAAGTTTCGATGTAAAACAAGGAAAGTAAATAAACGGTCAAGTGCGAGTGTTATTCGCGCTCAGTGGTTTCCGTATAATATACATAAGAATTATTAACCCCTTAGGGACGAGCGACTGGTATAGGCGCCACATAAAATTCTCAGAATACTTCATTATTTCAACCAGTTAAAATTTATTGTAAAGTTTACTAAATTGAAGTTTTATAAAAAATTAAAGTTTATTTAATTGAGGCGTTTTTGTGATTCAAGTACAGAAAACTTTCTGTTTTAAAAAACCGGTGGTTAAAGGTTGAAAAAAAAAAAGGGTTCTTATCGCTAAGGAGTTAACTGTATTATTAAACGAAAATCTTTGCTGAAAGAATAATAAGACTTTGTAAAAAAAGTATACAAAGTAGGATTAGTTATAGCTATATATACTCGAAAGAACTGTGCAAATTATAAGCAAAAACTTGAAACAATTTGGGACTGTTGTTATAAAAACCTTACTATCTCTACGAGTATCATGCTATCCGCACAAAAGTGAAAACAGTTAATTAAAATTAGCTACTTAATCATAATCTACATTTTGAACGCTTTTGCTACATTAGTTTTGACAGGGTTGTCCAAAAGATTTTCGTTCTTTTTCAATTTGTTTACGGTCCCCTATTGAGTTTCGGGAGAAAGTCTTCACGGAAATATATGACGTGTACTATTATGTTTATAAACTTAAAGTTTTCTGTATAATTCCTCAAGTATTTTTCTAGTTATTTATCAAAATGTCAAAAGTCGCAAGTGGACGGTCATCTGTGTCCATGTTAGTGTACTTATGTAGAACTTAACTTGATACTGTAAATAAAAGGAAGTCCATATTTAAGTTTCATTTGGCATTTCACAAGACTAAATTCAGCCTAGTATAGCCTTTTCTTTTTTCAGTGTATTTAACAGAAAACCCTTCCTCAATGTTTAAACTTGGCATTGTACTAAAGAAGCTTGTGTAGAAAGGAGCTCGCAAATTTGCAAAGTCGCTTTAGTCCGTGACGCGTTTTTCAATGAACGTTTTTTAATTAACTTTTTAATTCAAAAGAATCGTCATGAGAAACTCACACTATACAAACTAGTCACGAACCCATAGTATTTATTCGAAGGGTTCGAAAGTGCACGGATTTTTTTTTAAATAGACATTTTAATGCCGAAAATTTCGCTACGTAGTGGCCGCTATATCCGAAGTAAGAAACATTTTGCATTAAATAAGGCAAATCATAATTTAAAAAAATCCTGGTTCTAAAATGGATAGTTTTAAAAATCATTTTTAAGGGTACGAACCCTGATTTATGTGATTAGTTTTAATTAAAATGGTATGTTTGTAACAGTATAAAGTTTATTGCTTTTATACTGCAACCAGGTATTGTATTACACAAATATATTACTAAAAGTTATTATCTAGGCTTTAAAAGCCGATGGTATGCAGAGTATACAACCACGGTCATTAGAATTGTCCAAACCGTCCTTGTCTTTAAGGATTGATATGACGAATAAGCTAATTACCGTCGAATGTATTCAAAAATCGTTATCAACAATACTTTAATAAGGTAATTGTACCCTATATGGACAGTGCTCTCAATATGGACACCCCTAGTATTTTAAAATATAACAATTTTGATAGAGACATCGTGCTACATATCCGTGTAAAAAAGCAGTCGAAAAGATAATTAAGCCTGGAAAGTACAAAAAAGTGCGCTGTTCGCCATTTAGAAGGAGATTGTTGTTTCGTGGTGCGCTGATCGTAATTACAGGCAACTTTGAATTCTTATTAGATATTGTAAAATTGCTTTTAATATTGAAAATTGGGGTGTTTTAGAAAGCTTTTAAAACATATTTTCGATTGCTATTGCGTATATTTCTTTTAAAAGTTTTCTTTATTTATTTGTTACAAGACCTAATAAAACTACTCCCGATTCCCAATATGGACACCTTGTGTCCACATTGGAAGTACAGCAGGTGAGTCTTCAGATTAACAAAAACTGAAAGCTTAGGAAAACCAACTTCATTATTTCATAATATTTTGTAGTAACTGAGGTACTTTGCATCGGTTTTCGAAGAGCCACAACCGAAAATGACACCCCGCCCTAAAGTGCATGTTTTGAAGATATTTACTGTACTCTCCCTCGCAATACTTTAAGATATATTTTTTGTATCCCCTATTCTCTAAAATTCCATGGAAGAGTGGCTCTTCCGTACGCCCTGTGTAGTAGGTCAATAAGGAGGCACCTGTCCATAATAGGGACTGATGGTTCCTTATATGGACATTTGTTAACATTTTTTGTTTTTATCATTTAAATAAAACCGGAATAGTTACAAGGTCGCAATTTTAATAATGATAGTCAACAGTCCAGGGAACATGGTCATATATTTTTGGAGTCCTATCACGTGTACATGGGGGTAAAAAAAAATAAATTTTCCTTAGGTTGTCCATATTAGGCACAGGTACCTTACTTCTACTGCGATAGGTACCGCCAAATCTCTCAACATCTTTGCTCAATGCCTAAAATCGATATTAGTGTGCAACAGAGTAACACACTTTTCTCAAATAATATGCAATCTAGAGTAATCACTATAGTTTTCTTGCATTTTTAAAGTAAAATCTATAACCACATTTTTTTCATATTTTTAGATTCAGTAGATTTGGAATTAGATGGGAGGGTAGTATATTTTCGCACTATATTTCCAATGATATATTTGAAAATATAATACCTAAAATTAAAAGAAATATATTTTTGAGATCAGCATAATGAAAGCTTTCACTAGATACCCCACACGATACCCCACAGAGGATTTTTTTTTTCTTCAAGTAACTTAATTAGCCACCTACCGTCCTTCTAAATATATTTGTAAATTTTTAATAATCTGTAAACATGTGAGTCAATATACTTTATTACTTCCCTGAATTTAAGGTTTCAACGTTTCAAAGTTTATAAGGCAAACGGCTTTGACAGATGGACAGACAGACACGGGGAGTGACCTTATAATGGTTCCATTTTCTCTTTTTCGGTACGGAATCCTAAAGAGTTTCGTAATATTAAAGATTCGAATTTGATAAAGAAAACTGAAAACAAAAATATTGTATTTATTTGACCTAAAATAATTGGTTTATGAAGATCCGACCGTTAGTAAACTTATGAGCAATATTCTTTAGTCTGGTAAATTTTATTTTGTTAGACTTATGCGGAAGAAAATTCCTTTATTGAAATTCATACCTAAAGTCTATCTTTGATTATTAAGGCAATCAATAAAGGAAAAAAATCCTTCTATTTTAAAAACATTGTCAGGTGCAGTTAAATACTGAAAAGAAATGGCCAATAACCTTGTTTTACACTCAAAGCTTTTATTTTTTAAACCCTATCATTTTTATTTACAATCTGACCAATATTCTAATCCTCATAACTTGCAGATCTGTTTTGAATATCAAGAGAAACAAAATGGAAATGATTCAAATCATTTTTTGGAAACTCCGATTATGGAAAATAACGTAATACATACCCAGTCAACCAGAAGTACCTTACAGAGCAAGAAATACAGCATGATACAACTTATTATGTAGAAGTATAAGATTCTTTGATTTGACCTAGAACATTGAAATGTACACGAAAAAATGTATCACGTGTAAAGGGAAAATCTGAAAACAATTAATTTATAAATGTATGCCAGTTTATTATTTGCAAACCTATGAGTTTCGATTTAATGTACTAACGCCAAATTGTAAGGGAAAGGTAATATAATTTACCATCAGAATGTGCATTTTTCGTCATTTTTGCAATTCATCCACATTAATTATTATTTATTATCATGGATGGTTAAAATCTGCATCGGACATTTTTATTACTCAAGTGTAAAGTGTGAATGAATCTTAATTTTAACATTTACTTTTTACATTCTGTACTTTTCATTAATTCGTGGCACACATTTTTCGGCAAGATGTTGTTTTGTCGGAAGCAATTATTTACCTAACACTTTAGAAGAAACCATTTTGTTCCTTTCTTCTCCCTTCCGTTTTCTATCATTAATTACCAAGGAAGAAATGCATTGTAAGTGAAAAAAACTAAACAAATTATAAGATATGGTCCTATAGGTCATCAATTCCATTTATAAGTGTATCCATTAAAATACGTGAACGGTATTCACAATTTCCTTTCTGTAATTGTAATTTAATAATCCAAGGGGTAGCATCACATTTTTACAACCAATTTTGGTGTCGATGATTTTGAAATATGTTACAGAAATAGTACACTTCAGATACTTTCGCGAATCTCTTTTAATAAAGATCTACACTGAATCACTAACATAAAGCAAAGAACTTGAGAGAGGTTGGCAACCACCAGAATCTCAGCTTGTAAATATCTTTCTCAATATAATAATAAATATTTTTATTATGTTGCAACCAGTGCATATGTGATAATAAGACCACAGAGAAATACTTAAAAAAGAAAACAACACAAATAAATAAATAAACCTACTGAAAATTTAAAATATTTTAAGTCACATATAAATAATCTAAAATTTGCTTATAATTCTATATAAATATATTTCTTTAATCGTAAACTCTTTGGGCCTTTCTTTCGAATTCTCTTTGTCGACATAGTAAAAAGCTACTTCGTTATTCTGCATTAGATAAATAGCGTAATGTATTCTGAAAGTATACATAAAATCATACGCAAAAAAAAGATTAAAAATGCTGAATACACGAAAAAAATAAACCAATATTCAAGTAAAGATTTTGACGAAGAATTGTTAAAATCATTTATAAATAAATTATTTTTGTGTTCAAGGATTTCTGAGAATTTTCAGAAAAGATTCAATAAAGAAATCTGTTTCACTATTTGTATTCATTTTATCTCTAGGGAAGTTAGAATTACACTGTCAGAATTAAAAATATAGATGTACAAATAACCTGATGCGTCCAAACTGAAAACACAAAAATTTATTTTATTCAATTTGTTTAGAAACATTCTGCATGTATTTCCAAAGAAGTTGTCCATTAATATATGTTACGTATTATGTAAAACTCTTAACTCTTTTGGAACGAAAATAAATGTCACATCAAAATTCATTTCGTCCGACGAGATTTAAATGAAAATTGTTTTCGAGGAAAATTCAGTATGCAGAACATAATTTTGAAAAATATCTGTCAAATTATTCTAAAACGTGAAACATTTCCTCTTTAACAGCATAAGTATAATAATGTGAGTATGCATAATATCTTCTAAAATTCATGTTAAATTCCCAAAAGACAACTGATACAAAAATAAATGGAATAAAATTTAGGGAAAATGTTCGAAGTATATAAATAAAGGAACGAGTGAAAATAATTGCATTAATTGAATATTTCATCCTAGAGCTATTTTCAGAAACAAAAACAATAGTGCAACACAGAATAATTTTTTTTTCAGCAATGCTAGTTTTCCATGTAACATTAAATCTAATTATATTTGAGGAAAAAAAAAAAAAAAAAAAAAAAAAAAAAAAAACATAGATTTTTTGTTTATAGACATTCCGGTTTAATTTCGCCAAGATATTTTTTTAGAAAAATTTTCATATTTTGGTAAATATTTAATATTATTAAAATATACATGGATACATAGTAAAAATATTAATTAATATTTATTTAATGATAACAATTTTGTAGTAGGAAAGATCAAGTAATGTTTTAACAATGCAGAAAATATATTTTTAGGCATGTGAATACTTTAGAGAGAGAAACTGGAATATTTAATAAAAAAATCATTTGTTAATTATTAGTGATTTCTAGTTTATCTATAGTACATATTTAAAGCAGCCATTACAGAATATTTTACACATACTATTTTTAATCATTTTATCTAACAAAACTTAAAAATACTTCAAATGCTGTCATTTATATTTAAGTTTGATTTGCATGAACTCGAACAAAAAGTTTCTAATTTCCATACATGTATAGATTTAAAAATGTATGCATCATGTATTTTTGCCTTATTATTTTAGTAACAGATTTATATTCTTTGCAGTGGTATAATATTGAGAAAGAGTTCCGTATCCTATTACGACAGGCACGATTGGCGAAGGAATTTAAAATGGCGCCAGTGGATTAAACATCTGAAATTCGCATCTGACCAAATTTTTCAAGATGACGAAAAAAACAACGTTTTAAACGTTCATAAACATATTTCTTTTTTAATTATAAACGGTACATATGTGAATTTTTTTACGAGTGTTATGTATGAAAATATCCATATGTCATAAGTAGGTTTAGAGATATAAATAAATATTACACATTAGATTAACCGGAAAATTCTGCCGCATAATGTCATTTCACGAATACTTTCTTTAACCCTTTCGGATCCGATTTTTTTTCTTCAATTTTTAGAAAAAATTACTTTTTTGTTCATAACATTAACACCAGCTATCGAAACAGATTCATTAGATTTTAACGAATACTTCATTGTCTGAAACATAACAAATGTTGATGTTCAGCGTACTATTGAATTCATATTCATGTGACAATAGGCTAAGGAAAAATTTTTCAGATGTTTAGAAAATATTATAGTACAACAAGATTTAATTTATGTTACAAATTTCTAATACTTTTTGCGCTTTATTACACAAGATTCATTTATGAAAGTAACAATTGTTTTAAATTTAAAAGATGAAATATATATGTTTAAAATGAAAGAATTTTAAACATAACGGTGCAAAGATAATTCAGAAAATATTTATTATTATTATTATTACTAAACGCCTAAGGATAAATTATGCCGTATAATAAATGCATAGGAGTATACTAACATTACTACATGTAAATATTAACAAAATTATCTGTTAAAATAAAATAATACTCGTTTAAAAGAGATGTACTATTAATAAAACACCAGACCCGAAAGCGTTAAATTCAAATTTCTTCTTTGTCACCACTTTCTTGAAAAGGTAAAATTCTCTTAGTTTTCACGTTCACATTAAGTTGAAAACAATGGGACAATTTAAAAAAAAAGTTTAGCGAATAAAAAATTCTGAATAAAAAAAAAAAAGGCGTGAAATAACATTATACAACAGAACATCCCGGCTGACCTAATACTTATACATATTTTATAATTTCATAATTTATTTATTTATTATATACGCAAAATAAAAACATGGTATTATAAATTTAACATTACAATATGTGTGAAACATTTAAATGATGACATAAATATTTAAAAAGACGTTAAATTGCTTTAATTCTTCGTACTTTCAGCTATAAACACATCCTTCATCAGAGAAATAAAATGTTGTGCTTATGGTATACTTACACTGTCAGATTTAACAATCTAGATGTATGGAAAACTTGGTGATATCAAACTAAAAATAAACAAAAAGTTTATTTTATTTTACCTGTTTAAAAACATATTGCATATATTTGAATCAATTTAAGCTGTCCATTAACATTTGTTTGATATTATATAAAACTCTTAACACTTTTCGAATGAAAATAAATGCCACATAAGAATTCTATTCGTCTGGAGGGATTTAAATGAAAATTGAATTTTGTGAAAATTCAGTATACAGAATATAATTTTGAAAAATATCTATGTCAAGCTGTTCTAAATAGTGAAAGATATTTTCTCTTTAACAGCATGACTATAATAATGTGAGTATATATAATAATTTTCAAAATTTATGTCAAACTCCTAACTTTACCAAATGTCAAATCTGTTACTTTACGGTTCTTTAATGATTATCATTTTTTCACCATTCTACTTTTATTTTTTTATTCAACTAACAAATAAACACGCAATTTTTTAAAATTTAATAATTTACATGAATATGTACTGTAATTATTAGAAAAAAGTTCTTGTATAATTTCTATGCGATCAAAATCTTGTGGCTAAAACTGACTCTCATTTCAAATTAATTTAAGTATTATTGATGAATAAAATGTTTTGAAATTTAAGGACATGAGTTATTTCAAAGTAAGTTGATTTTAGGAAATAATGAAAAAAAAAAAATCTGTGTATTTTCAGTAATTTTGTATAACAGACTTGACATTTTGCCTTACAAGCCAACTTTAAATAGATTTACATATTATATTGTAGGTAAAAGTGCACAACCGTTTTCTTTTTTATGTACTCCAAACATTTACTTTAATTCCTTAACTGGTTAATTCTTTTCCGTTCAATAAATTAAAAATAGCGAGCTCACACCACTATTATTTAAATAAAATATTCCTAAAATTTAATCTAAACATTTCCGCCTTTCGATAGTATGAAAATTTTCTTAAAAATAATAGTGGTGTCAAAAAGCTTTAAATGATGAAATAGGCAAATTCGTCTGGCCCGAACGCCGTTCGGGCAAACCAGTTAAAGGGTTAACACCTATCTCCATTTTTAAAAAAATTGTTAAGTTTGAAAAAAAAAATCTGAAATGTGAGTGAATGATGAAAATGGCCCGCGTAATAATAATACCTGGTGTTATTCACCCACGATATTTTAACCCTTTCGGGTCTGGTGTACTATTAATAGTACATGTCTTTTGATGGAGTATTAATTTGTTTTAAGAAATACTTTTAATAATATTTACATCTAGTTATGTTAGTATATGACTATGCATTTATTATATGACTCCATTTCAGTTTAGGCATTTAGAAATAATAATATTAATTATTATTTGTTTCATTCTCTTTGCGCAGCTAGAGATTCTTTTATTTTAAACTTATATTTCACTCTTTAAATTTAAAATAAAAGTTACTTTCCTAAAAGAATCATTTGTAATAAAGCATAAAACGTATTAGAAAGTTGTAATATAAGTTAAACCTTATTGTAATACCATATTTTCTAAACATCTCTAAAAATTCTTCATTAACATATTGACATATGAATATTAATATTTGAATAGTACGCAAAATAGAAACATTCATTATTCTTCAGACAATGAAATATTCGTTAAACATTAATTAATCAATTTGGGCAGTTGGTGTTAATGTTATTAGCATAAAAGTAATTTTTTTCTAAAAATTGAAAAAAAAAAATCGGACCTGAAAGGGTCAATATTTAATGTCACGCCTGTATATATCCTCATTTGTGCAATATATTATTAAATAATTAATTTTTATAGTGTATCTAACATAGAGAAACATAGTTGACGATATTTTAAGATGCATTAATTTTTTCAATATATACGGACTTGACTTAGTTTACTAAACTGAACGCTTTCTTTCAGCAAATTTTTTATAACTTCAAAATTTTATAGCATTTATGAAGAGTTTTGTTATTGTAGTACTTCAAGAATTTTTTATAAAAAAAAAAAAAAAAAAAAACTTTAAAAATTACCAAACAATACACAGTTAATTGCTGCCTACGCATCTCCCATAATGTAAATGCAATAAATTGGGTTGTTCCTTACCGTTAATAGCTTTTTACAAATACAGTTGCTCTCGCTAATTCGACCTCGTCGGAACCACAAGTTCGAATTATCCAGAGTTTGAATTATGGAAAGTATAAGAAGAAAACATGTTTAAAGGGGTAGTATTACAAAGAAATTAATACATTATAGTATTTTTTGAAATGTATTTTGGCTTTTATCATCAGAGTATAACTTAATATTAAATTTAAAGTTATAAATATATAAACTAATTAATGGATTAAGTAACAAGCACAAACGAAGATGGGGTGGAGGTGTCATTGATATACAGACGACTCACGAAAAAAGCGGATATCAAATGCAGTATATGTATACTTGTTTAGAACAATTCTGACAAAAACAAACGAAATAAAGTTATTTCAAGAATCTGGAATCCGGGAGAAAGTATGAAAAAAGGAAAAATCGGAATCCCGTTAGTTCGAATTAAACAATGCCTAGAGAAAATGAGTTCGAATAACTGAAAATTTTCAATATTATTCTGCTTAAAAATTTCGAGACTTCATGTTTAGTTCGAATTAAGCGAAGATTCGATTTATCCGATTTCAAATTAACGAGAGTTGACTGTATTTCTCTAAGCTTAGAAAGGGTTTCTGACACACTTTGTATTTATCATTTTACGTTAGGGATTTTGCTGTTCTCCACTTAAAGCAAAAACAAAAAATACAAGAAGAAACATCTGTGCCATATAAAAAATTTAAGCTACAATTCCTTAAATAATATGGTGAATTGCACAGATAGATTACTACTATAATGCTCAGATCGAGTAACAAAATGGATTGTTCGCATTGTTTTGCGGCATTAAATGGCCAGTGATTTTGAAAATTAAACATTCTCATTTACTTCTCTGATGAATACATGTAATGTGAATTCTATACTGATGTAAGACCAGACGCTATATAAGGTAACTCTGGAATGAAGCTCGCATTGTTTTGCGACGTTAAGTGGAAAGTGATTTAGAAAATTAAGCGTTCTTCATTTGCTGCTTTGACGAATATATATATATATATATATTAATTGGATTAGAATATATGAACCATTGTATTTAATAACTAATAGCACATTGAACATGGAGGGAAAAAAATAATTAAAATGAATACAAATGGAATTTGTAGAACCAAAGCAGAATCTCCAGGCCCCAAATACTTTGGAACTACAAATGAAGTGTGTGGTTTCATCTTCGGATTTGCCATGATAAAGCAAAATAGTACAAATTTTGGGCTACCAATACACATAAAACCAAACTTAAACGAAGAAAATCATTATGAACAAGACACAACAAAATTACTAAGTTGGAAAGAAAAATGAAAAATGAAAAAATAAAAATTATTATCGTCAACATGATAATAATAAATAAAAAAAAAACGGAGTAATGTGATAACAAAAAATAAATAAATAAATAAATAAATAAACCATACACCATAGTTTACCCAATTAAGATTTAAAACAATAATTTAATTTGACTATGCCAAGCTAAGCTCAATATCTTAATATAAGATGATTTAAGATTTAAAAATAACTAATTAATATATTTATCCTATACACCTAGAAATAGTATTATAGGTCTCCAATTTATTAAAGTTAGGTACAATTTAATCACATAAATCAATTAAATTATATTAATAAAATTAATTGATGTAATTTTACAATTATCCATACATTAGTGTCAATTAACATCCATTGTAATATGTTTTTAAATTTAACAAACGCATTTCTCACTCTCAATTATTTTAATAATAATTAACCATTGCGTATTATCCAGACAACACCGCCTTCCACCGTACTCTAACACCTACTCTTATATATGTATATATATATATATATATATATATATATATATATATATATATATATATATATATGTATATACATATATATGGGTAGTAAATTCTAAAATTATGTATTATACGATTTGATGTTATTTTATGTGTTACATCTGAAATGGCAATATCAATTTTCATCTGCAATTTTGGGGGTTCCTTGAAAGAAATTCTGTTTTCAAAATTAGTAGAAATTGATTTGCGTAAAATTACAGAAAAATCTATTTCCAGTCAGAATCAATCAGATTTTTTTTCTAAAAATATACAATGTCATTAAAAAAAAAGTTTGTGACAGATGCCTCTAACTGATACAATAATTAGTAATGTTTCTTTTTTTATTTCTACAATTGTGATAGTTGGTTTTAATATTATGTCTCTTTAAAAAAATTATCAGACCTGGCTAAGTCTTTACCAGTCTTTTTGAACAAATTTTTTGTTCTAGTACTCTTGCATGTGGTAAATCGCCCTTGTCATTTTTAGGATATAGATTCTTTGTCTGGATTCTTGCCTGAGGTTTTACAACTTACCGCAGCATTTTGTTCAAATAAAGTCAAAACTAGCAGGAGTGACCGAGCTAAGCTCGGTCAAAATTAACTCTGTGCTCAACTGGATATAGTATTATCACTGTATCATTCACTCTGTAATATAACTGTAAAACATGTTATTTATAATAGTAGTATTTTCAAAAACAGTCAATAAGAAAACTATGTTTGTATGCACATGTTCATAAATTTTACTTTATTTTAAAATTTACAAAGAAAGGATATCGATCCAAATCATTTTTTTAACTCGACTCTGATTGGTTTAACCATGCATTTCGAATCCTAATTAAGAATGTATAAAAAATTTCTTCACATTCTGAAAGAAAATATTTTTTTGCCAGATATAGCCAAACTTGAAGAATTTTTTTAATTTGGCGACAAACACGTGTTTTAGCTTTCGTTATCTTAATAGTCGATTTTTCGGCAAAATGTCGCCAATATTTTGTCAAATATCTTTATCATATTGACTGTTGCCATATTCTCGTAACTCTAACACGTATTACCCAAAATGACCCACGAATCAAATTTGATCAAACATGAAACTTAGCTCAATGGTCTTCAGGTTTTAGCTTTCGTTATCTTAATAGTCGATTTTTCGGCAAAATGTCGCCAATATTTTGTCAAATATCTTTATCATATTGACTGTTGCCATATTCTCGTAACTCTAACACGTATTACCCAAAATGACCCACGAATCAAATTTGATCAAACATGAAACTTAGCTCAATGGTCTTCAGGTTTTAGCTTTCGTTATCTTAATAGTCGATTTTTCGGCAAAATGTCGCCAATATTTTGTCAAATATCTTTATCATATTGACTGTTGCCATATTCTCGTAACTCTAACACGTATTACCCAAAATGACCCACGAATCAAATTTGATCAAACATGAAACTTAGCTCAATGGTCTTCAGGTTTTAGCTTTCGTTATCTTAATAGTCGATTTTTCGGCAAAATGTCGCCAATATTTTGTCAAATATCTTTATCATATTGACTGTTGCCATGTTCTCGTAACTCTAACACGTATTACCCAAAATGACCCACGAATCAAATTTGATCAAACATGAAACTTAGCTCAATGGTCTTCAGGTAATTAAAAAAAATTGAATGTAAAATTGAATCAAAATCGTTAAGCCATTTCTTAGGTAAAATTAGCTTGACAGCATTCAGCAATAAAGCGAAATGACACACTAATATAATTTTGTTTAACGTGCGACTCAGCCCAATAGTCTTTTCGTGACAAAAAAAAAAAAAAAAAAAAAAAAAAAAAAAAAAAAAAACGTTTCGTTACAAAATTTAGGTAAAATTGAGTTGTTATTATATATAATTAGAATGACCCTACCCCATTATGACCCAGAATGACCCACTAATCGAATTTTCGCGAGCATGTGTCTATGCCCAATGGTTTTCTCTTTCCCGAAAATGATATAATACCAAGTATAGTCAAAATGGTACGAGCCATTTTATACATAAAATTAGCATGACCCATCATGACCACAAATTACCCTTATAATCGAAATCTCTCGAACATGTGACTCAGCTGATGAGTTTTCTCGTGTCTAAAAATTGTTACATACAAAATTTCGTTAAAATCGATCCAGCCGTTCTTTAAATATAAATAGCTTGATTCAGACCCAATGATTTTCTCGTGCCAAAAAATGGTATATACAAAATTTCGTTAAAATCGATCCACGTATTCTTTAGATACAGCTTGACATGATCCATTATGACCCATCATGACTCACAAATGACCCTTATAATCGAAATCTCTCAAACATGTGATCCCATTAGTTTTCTCATGTCAAAAAACTGTTACATACAAAATTTCGTTAAAATCGATCACGCCGTTCTTTAAATATAAATAGCTTGACCCAGACACTTACTGACCCAATATGACCCATTAATTTTTTCTCGCACATGTAAGCTAGCCTATGTTAGCACATTAGTTTTCTTGTGTCTAAAAAATGTTACATACAAAATTTCTTTAAAATCGATCCACCCGTTCTTTAAATATAAATAGCTTGACCCAGACCCTTTATGACCCATTAATCGAAATTTCTCGAACGTGTGACCTAGACCAATGATTTTCCCGTGCAAAAAAAACGTCATATACAAAATTTCGTTAAAATCGATCCACCTGTTCTTTAGATATAGCTTGACATGATCCATTATGACCCATCATGACTCACAAATGACCCTTATAGTCGAAATCTCTCAAACATGTGATTTAGACCATTAGTTTTCTCATGTCGAAAAACTGTTACGTACAAAATTTCGTTATAATCGATTACGCCGTTCTTTAAACATAAATAGCTTGACACAGACATTTAATGACCCAATATGACCCATTAATATTTTTTCTCGAACATGTAACCTAGCCCAAAGTTATTCTCGTGTCCGAAAACCATAGAATGCATTTTTTTTTTTAATTGCGCCAGAAAATCTCTAGATAAAAATAGCATGACCCATAATAACCCCAAAATGACACACTAACCGAATTTTCTCGATCATGTTACCTAACCCAATGGTCTTGTAATCCAAAACGATAAAATATAAAATTTGGTCAAAATCTTTAGAGCCGTTTTTTAGATAAAAATGGCTTGACCCATAATGACCCAAAAATGACCCACTAATCGAAATTTTTCGAACATGTGACCCAGCCCAATGGTCTTCTCATGCCTGAAAATGGTAAAGCCGAAATTTTTGCGAAAATCGTTAGAGCCGTTTTTGAGATAAAATTTACACACAGACACACACACACACACACACACACAATTTTTGCTCGCATTATAGTATAAGATGCGGCAGTTATTCAACGATTCTACGCACATGACGTGGATTATGTGCATAAGAATATTTTTTTTTTGAGAAAAGATTTTAAAAACACTCTCTTTTCAAACCACTACCAGAACTAAAAAAATAAAGGTAGAACTCTAAATCGTGTTAATTTGCAAGAGCCATCACTCCACGTAGCCACTAATGATAGAATTTCTCATCCACCTCTTCTATGTAAATTTAGAAAAAAAAAGTAATATTAAATATTTGAACACAATGCGAGTTTGGCTTAAATTTTAAGATTTTTTTGCTAGGACTGTAATATTAATAAAGGTAACTGTTAAAAAAATTCAAATGGCTTGAAAAAGACCAGACTAAGATTCGATCCAAGGATGTTCATTTATCCGACGCACTGTCACAACATCTGGTCTGATATCTGAATCACCAAACAGAATTTTATTTATGGAACTGCAGTGGACTCTCCATGTGTAATTACATAAGATTAATTTTTAAGACACTTATTGTAGGTTATTATGATATCTATACTAATCAGTATGAATGAATTAAAAAAAGGTGTATCTGCGTTGTTATCGTTATATACATTTCCATACTTTGTGACATACGCTACTGTGTTATCTAATTTACACACCACATACTATTGCTAAAATATTGCTTGAGTAATTTAAGTCTTATTTTCGTTCCACGTAGCTCCTTTAGAAAAATAATGAAAGTTTAACCCATTCGGATACGATTTTTTTTTCAATTTTTTTGAAAACATTACTTTTACATTGATGACATTAACATTAGCTATCCAAAATAGATTAATTAATGTTTAACAAATATTTAACTGACTGAAATATAATGAATGTTGTTGTTTTCCGATCTAGTCCATTCATATTCCTGTGACAATAGGCTAAGGAAGATTTTTTGGAGATTTAAAAAAATATTATATTACCACAAGATTTAACAGTTTCTAATAATTTCTTTCGTCTTATTAGTCGTGATTCTTCCAGGATAGTAACTTTTATTTAAAATTTAAAGAGTTAAATATATGTTTAAAATAAAAGAATCGCAAACAGTGCAAAGATAATTCAGCATTTCTTCTTATTATTATTACTAAATACTTAAACATTAACGAAGTAATTTAGTAAATTCATCTACACATATTAACATTACTACATGTGAACAATAACAAAAATATTTGTTCATTCAAAATAATGCTCAATTAAAATTCTTGTATCCTTAATAGAGAACCAGATCCGAAAGGTTTAAGACTAAATTTCTTAGCTTGATTCTTTTCCCAGATACTTTTTTAGCTTTGTGTGAAAACTTACCATGTGTATTAAAACATGGTTTATTTTATTTTGCTAACTCCTCATCAATGATCAAATCTAATAAATGATTAAACAATTCATCTGTTTTTAAAAAAATATAACAGTTAATCAAAACAAGCAGTTCTGTAAAAATTTAGTATGTAGTTTAAGAGCACGATAATATTTTCCTACATGCGATGAGAGCTGTTTATAGATTTATCTGACGAAACTCTATTCATCTCTGCCCCCTGTTTATATATGCGTCACAGAATCTGTACTCAAAAACTGTACAAGTCAGAGACTTCAAATTTTGTGTATTTACAGCTGAATACCTCGTGTCGCACGACAAATTATAAAATTTTGAAAAAGTCTATTATTTAAATTTTTTTTCAATGTCATCCGTTCATTTTTGCGAGTAAAATTTTTTAAAGAATACATTAATTTCAACGTTTCTCAAGAATGCATTATAGCTTGGAAGTAAAATATTTCGCTTAGAGAGAGAAGGATCTTAGATCGAATCCGAATACTGGAATGTAAAATTTGCATGTTAAGATGGGTTTAATAAGAAGAAATTTCGTATTTTTGGCCAATTTAATGTTTTATATTATTAGGGTTTCGTTCATCGGATATTTATAATATTTGTGGAATTCAATTTTCTTTCTATTTAAAAAAAAATTCGCGATTTATTACTAGTTCAGAAAATTAAATTTAATTTTAAACAATATGTTCCGTTTTTAGAAATTTAAAATTTTATCTCCGCTAAATTTTTGTAATTTTAGATTTTGGATGTTATTTAAATAACTGGATTTTAATATTTTTAATTTGATTAAAATGAAAAACTTCCTTTTATGATTATTTTAAAATTAAGTTTATTGGTGCTACCATCTATGTAAGCATTTAATAAATGGAAATTAACAATTTAGATTTATTACTTAAAGGATAAGTTCTTTTGTAAGAAATATTGAATGAAACTCTCTGTGAGATCTGCTATTCTACTTACTTATTTGTTTTCAAATAAAGAGATGTTAGATTTAAATTTCTGCTAAATCTTGTTCACAAGGTATTTGTTGTAGCTAATAAAGTTAATTCGGTTCGTTTACTGATTCTATTATTAAAATTTCTTCTCCAATGGCCTTTTTTTAAGAAAAATGAAAATAAATCGATGATTTGTTTTTAGGTGCAGAAATGTATAAATAAATAAAATGAATTTACTTTTAGATGAATTTATCTAACACAAGAACAGATTTGTCAACATTTCATAAATAAACGTAACGGCGACTATTCCGTTGAAATAATAGAAGGTTTTGATTAATTTGGATGTTGGGATAAAAAAAAGTTCTTTTATTTTCCAACCAAATTTGTTAGAATATGTTTGTTATTATTTTCTCCAATCAAATATAGTTTATTAAATTTTCTAATGTGAAAAAGCTAAATAAATTGTTATTATTGTTATTATTATTATTATTATCAGTGTAATTTGTTGAATCAGTTATTTTCTCCGGAAATTTTAAGTTATTAATTTCGTGTCTTGGTTTTCTTTTAATGAAACTCGATACGTCTGATTGCTTTCAAAGTGCAAACACATTTCGCGAAATTAATATTATTTGAAATATTTTCAGCCGTAAATTAAGAATCATATCTGTTAGAAATTGTTTGTAGATTTAGTCACATTTTGCCTAAAATTGGCAAATTTGCAACATACAGTAGGGCCACGTTAATCCGAATTAAATGGGACCGGTGTCTGTTTCTGTTGTAAAAAAAAAAAAAAAAAAAAAAAAAAAAAAAAAAAATCGGATTACTTAATTTTACAATAAAATTAAAAAAAGAAGAGTTTTTTTTAAAAATAAATAACACAGATAATTACTTAGTGGAACGTAAATAACTTCTAATCCTGCATCCTAATGTCCAGCATGTTGGGCAATCTTCAGCATTTTCGAAAAATATATAGTTTTTCTTGTTTAATCACACCTGATGTTTGGATCAATCCGATGACACTTCAAAATGAGAAAAGTAACAGCTCATAAGAAACAGTTCAAAATCAAGAACCTGTAAATAGTTTAATCACCATGTCGAAGAGGATACCGGAAAACAAAAACTTTCTGTAGAAAATTTATAAAAATAGAACCGTAAAAATAAAATAACTTGAATTAAATATCTTTTGAGTTTTAAAAAAGAATTTCTTAAATGTTCGCAGACAAACTGATATTCTAGATTTTTTTATATATTGGCTTCTAGAAGTAGGCCAACAGTGCATGTTTTCCTTCTATATCCAAATCCATATATTTTATTTTTACATCATTCAGTATTATTTATTTATTTTTATTTTATTATTATTATCTTTGCTGTATTCTATCTGTTTCAAGAATAAAAAACATGCTTAACTGCTATTTTTTTTTTTCATTATTAAGTTCCACACGTTATTTCTGGCATTCATCCTCTAACTCAAAAAATTTCATCAATTAAAATTTTGAACTGCTCAAGTGTAACTTTTTAAATAAAATCGATTCATATTAACCCTGAAATTCGGTGTAGTGGGGTTCTTCTGTTTATCTGTTTATATTTACTTCTACTTCCTTCTTCTATATATGAAACCATATCTACCAAACTCCAAAATGTTTTTGCGATGATCTTTTAATTTGAACTTCCAATGCCTTAAATTTCGATTAGAATAAGGAGTGAGGAATCCAAAAATATTACCTAACAATATTACACAAGACTATGAGTTCCATAAATGTTTAATGCAATTCGGCGACATAGGTACGGTTTTGTTAATTTTTCGTCCATGTCTGGCATTTATATGCTTCAATTTCTACAAATTGATTGACAAAGGCATTCTTAATTCGCTTAAAAACACCAGCTTTATAATGTTAATCTTATGGGTAGGTTGTTTTCGAATTGGAATATTTTGAAACAATTTTTTTTGCATAGGACAGCTGCAGTCGATCTTTAGTATAGCTATTTTTTTACTTTCGATTTGGATTGTAGCATTTTTTATCAAAGGTCCTTTCAGTTTCGAAACCGGTTCCGTAGTGAAAGTAGCTTTATCTAATCTTTTAATCAATCTGTAACCAAAATAAAAAAATAACAGTCATATTAAAGATTGACCTGAGCAATCCTATGCATAAAAATATGGATGAAAAAAAATGAAAAAGTAATTATGGATGGGATGTTTTGTGTCATCCCCCATATTCACCAGACCTTGTCCTTTCAAATTTTCAACTTTTCACGTCACTTCAAATTTTCCTGAACGGCCGAGTGTCCATATTTTAGAAGCTTTCAAACACTACATTAGGAATTTCTTTACGAATAAACCTATTGATTTTTTTAAATTCAGTTTTCCATCTTTCGAAACGATGGCAAAAGAATCACAAAGCAAAATGGTGCTTATCTTATTCAGTAAATTTTACTAATTTTTTGTACCTCTTTTTTTAAATGTATGAAGAAAAAAAAACGCAGAACTTTTTGGATGACTCAGTATTAACTTCACAGAGGTAAAAACTAAAGTTCAAAAGGTTATTAAATATAAAATTAATACACGTAAATACCTAAAAGTTATCTTTAATTTCACATAAATTATAACATGCATATTGTAATAGATCGTGATTGATATTTTCTATTTTGTTCATAATTAGAAATTTTTAATTAAAAATTTTTTTTAGTGCTAAAATATGTTAATTTATGCCCGTTTGTTTGATAATAATCGATAAAATTTGTTTTATTATATATATATTTTTTTTTATTTATCATTTTTGCCACTATACTGATGCATATTTTTCAGGGCAGTTAAGTTTAACTATCTCAAAAATATTCACATAGCAAAATAAAACTTCTGACAATATGGGATTAAGTTTTCATTTAATACATATCCTTACAAAACTATGCCCCACATATAATCATTTGAATAATTCAATATATATCACGAGACGTTGGATTTCAGAAATTTACAGAACATCCGATGAGATCGTTATTTATTGGATTACCAAGAAAATAGTAGAAATTGGAGAAACAGGAATGCAAATTTTACTGATAAATAGATACTAGATTTATGCATAAATCAGTCTGAAATTGTTTTAAACAAATTATAAAGTAATCAGTTTATTGATTTACGAAATATTTGAACTGTTCAATCAAGCTTATATTCAATATTTGATTATCCGGTAAAAATACTTTTACATTGTGCATAGCGCATACACCGATGTGCAAAAATTAAAGACGAGATGTTTTTAAGGTGCGTTCGTAATTATGTAAATACATAGCACATACAGTCGTTGTTCCGTCTTTCTTTCCGTCTGCACGTTTGTCTGTCCATCCTGTGCGAATATAACAGAGCAAAACCTGCACAACTAACCAGTAGAAATTTCAAATGTATAATTGCTTCATAATTTTGTCAAATCATTTGAAATTTTATGAAATTCGGATGTATAATTTAATTACAGAGAAAACCTAAAGAATTCCGTTACATTACAGCCAATGGAAAAAAATAGTTTGAAGTGCATTTTTGTGATCTTTCAAAAATAATAAAAATAATATGCATATATGAAGTACATAATAATCTGTACAGTATATAATAAAAATATACATTCCGTACAATGTGTGGTACAAAGAATATTATTTATTAATTTACAGGGCCTCACAAAAGTATTCCATCGCATAATAGTATAGGGGGAATGTGTTTCGGGCTCTTTTTAATTATATTAAACATGCCATTATTAAAAAATTGATATACGTTGCTAAAGTTTACTACAAGTTGCTTTTTGTATAATAAAAAACAGCTACTATATGCAGGGACGCGCATAAGATGCTGTACCCGAAGTACTGCATACTATTAGACCAAGATATAATTTTTTTAAATTTTCATTATAGTACGAACGCACCTCATTTGCCACACTTGATGTGAAACTTCCGACTTGTTTAAATTCATCATCTGGCATAAGTTTTCAACAACGACCCAATTAACATAAGATATCGAAGATGTGAAAATATGGGACAAATTATCAAAAAAATTTTATCAATCCGTTCTGTTGTCTTGGATCGATTTAAATATACCTGCTTCGTCCTTAATTTTTGCCCACCTTGTATTTATTACTATCAGACTATATTATTATTATGTTTTAACATATGCATTAAAATTTTTATTCATAATCTATAGTTTAACAAAGAAATATTTTATAATTGTATTCACATAGAATTAACCTTTCACTGCACGATTTTTTTTCTTTATGAAAAAATTGTTTTGATTTCTTTAGGTTGTCACAAATACAGGAAAAATAATTATAAAATTCTGATTTCATATATATTTTTTTAAATACGGATTTTTGTGGTATGTGCCATATGTGTCCCAATGTACACAATTAGATATTTACATTTTTGCACTAAATATGGCATGAAACTCTTAATACTTGTGTATTATATATAAAAAAGTATAATATGTATTACAATTTTATAGTAGATATTTAACTCTTTGAAAGACAAGCAATTGTGGCTCTGCAATGAGGAATTCGCACCGGAATATTAGAAAATATTTATTTTAAAATAAGGAAATCAATTTTGAAAAAATTTCCCTCCAAAGTAGTTTGAAATATAAAATTTAATTACAAGTTTCTTCAGTGAATCTTCATTCAAATTAGGTGGTATATAATGTATACCACTGTCTCTCAAAGGGTTAAAATCGACAAAAAAATAAAAATTAATACCTTTTTAAAATTTCAAAATACAGATTAGAAAAATACATAAAAGAAAAAAATATATAGAAAATTATTTTACAATCTAATAACGAATTATCAGAAAAGAAATCAAAAGAAAAAAGAGCTTTAACCTCAGAACAGTTTTATTTTTTTGACACAATAAACTAAAAGAAGAAAAAACACTCTTTTTATTATTTTATAAAAACATAAAATTGTACAATTGAAAAATGTCTAGCCAATTATTAAATAAAAAAATGTAGATAAAAATTAGTGGTTTCCAAACGCTTTTAGTAACGAATTAATCCTCTCATGCATAAATTATGTTTCATTATTCACACAAAGTATTGTTTTGTGATAAATGATAAACCATTATTAGGAAATAATTTTATTATCGTGCTGCAAGATATACATTTATCGGTCTACAAATCAGATCTCCATAAATGAATGCTCTTTTTTTTTTTTTTTTTGCTTAATAATGCAATAATTATCTGTCTTTATATGATGCCCGTTTGCATGAGTGGGTTAAACAAACTCTGCTTGACTAAGCGGCATTCGTATAAAGCTGTAAAGAGGTTCAGAGCAAAAAACTCCAAATGTACATTTCTGATAAAATTTAGAGTAACTGTTTCTATCACTATTTATACATAAGATTATTCCACATTTTTAACACTTTATGAAAGTTTTACGTGCACAGTTTGAAAACTTGCATCGTTATCTGCTTTCCATAAAAACCGGCCAATGCCATATTCCATCCAATTTTATATCTGATTAGCATTGCTGACGAATGACCTATATGTTTCTTGGCTATAATCTCCTTTTCATTTCAAATATTTTTGGGCGTCCTCTTTCAGCATTCGGTGTTTCGCTTCCAATTTTACAAAGGCAGATTGCAACTTCTTCCCTGAACGAAAATACTTCTTTAGCAAAAATGTCTTTGACTAAAGACATTTTTGCTAAGGAATTATTTTCGTTGACTTTTTAAAATAAGATACATGAATTTATCACAATAACATCCAGTAGATGGTAGAACACTCGAAAGTAATACTTTTTAGATCTCATTTCATTTCTACATCTTCCTAATGGTCATAATTTCAGCACTTAAGGAGTTCCTTTCTTTATATTTTGTTTGCACTTCAGGAATTTTCAGATTTTCATTCTTCCAAATTAGTTTTTTATATTTGTCTTTCCCTTGCCACTGTTTTCTATCAACATGATTTAGTCCAGCACGGATATCTACTGCATCATAAAGAATAAGCAATCTTTCTCTAAAATGATACTTCTAAATTTATATATTCAGTGCTGAATTCAGAGTGGCCGAGGGGAGGGGGGGGGGAAGACATTCGTCAAGAACATTTTTATGTACTCCACAGATTATTTGGCAATTTGTATTGTTTAGGAATTCAATTTTCCCTTCCCATACACACACACTCCCAGCTTATAACAATGTCTCTCCTGCGGAAAAACGTCTGAATTCAACATGTTGAATTTCACTTGTTGTTTTTAACTTTTATATAATACTTTTAGTAACATTTAAAATTATTTTAATATATATGTGAAAACTTACTTCCTGTTCAATTTCTTGGGTCAATCCACGATCAATTTGTTTTTATCGTGCAGTTAATGTCTGATTCAGATGAAGAAATAGCATTTTCAGTTTTATTTTTATGTTCATTATATATTGAATCTTCACAACTATCATCAGAAAACCCAAAAGACTCATCATCAGTATCAAATGCAAATAAATTGCATTCATGTCATCTTACATTAGTTTTTTGTGCGTCATTTTTCATTCGAATGTTTTATTAGCTTTGTGCTTCATGTTCCATATCTGGTACAAAAAGAAAAAAATTTTTTCAAGCTAGTATACTGAAATATTTTAGCTTTAAACAGCCTTAATAATAAATAGATGATATACTCGAAGGTCTTAAATTTTACTTTGCGATACTTTCTATATTTTTGGGTGAAAAAGTTAAATCAAATTCTATTGCTGTATGTGATGCAGATTTAAAATTGTTTTTTGAAATGAAAATTTAATAAACAGTTCAGTACTGCGCGATTTAGTGAGAAGAACAGGTATAAAACTCTTTATTTAAATAGTCTAGATATGGCACAAAGCTCAGATAATCCCAAATTTGAGATTTTTAGGAAAACAGAAGGGTTTTATTGGTATGATCCATATATGACACACCGTGCAGTAAAAGGGTTAATATAAATTTCTTCTGAGGTTCAAAAGAAGTAAGGATATAGAAGAAGGAAGTGTAAAAATATGCATATGCATACAGGAAATTCCAAAACTTCGCGCAGAATATCTTAGAGGAATTAGTGTATACCGATAGAAACAGTGCTAATATCTAAACACACGTTCGGAAATGTAACCAGTAGGAGATAAAAACATGCAAAAATAGAGCAAGTAGACAAGATAATAAGGTGAGGAATATAATTCTTTCTTTATAACTCTCTTGAACTCATTTTTTGTTTGGTATATCAGCTAAAAATTGCTCTTGAGGGTTCTCTCGATTAAATATTTAAATCCATTTCAATACGCGTACATAACTGTTATATGCTCACAAGTGAACTTATTTCAGGCACCTATTCTAGAACTTTGTATTTACTCTTCGGTAAAAAAATCGTCTGCAGACGATTAAAATTTTTTAATGCGCATGATCGTTTATTCGATTTTACTTACAACAGATTTGGAACTTATATATACAATAACTTTATAAAAGTGTCTCGAGCTAAACTTTTTTATTTCAGGAATTTGGAAATTTAATTTATCACTTATTTTTGTCAATTTCAAAACAATACAAGTCAAAAATAATTCATAATAGGTTTTCTTTTTTTGTTAAAAAATATTCACCATTAGAGTTTATAAGATAAAACATCATTTACATTTTTAAAATATGTAAAGGTAAATTTAGGTAATAACAATAATAAAGGTAATAATAAAAAAGTGTTATTAGAGAATAAAAAGTTTTTCTTTGTCAATCTGTAATTTTTTCACATTAATTATCTGTAGAAAAAATATCTTGTAATATATATATATATACATATGCATATATATACATATGCATATATATATATATATATATATATATATATATGTATATATATATATATATATATATATATATATATATATATATATATATATATATATATATATATATATATATATACATATATATATACAGTGGTGGTCAAAATTATAAGGACAAGGCAAAAATTGCCATATCTTGGTTATATTTGGTGAGAGACTTATGCAAATTTAATGGCTGAAAACCAATGAAAAATGAAGATTATTTTTGTATGTTTTTACGGAAATATGTGGTAAATTCATATTCATAAAATGCATTATAAATTTATACAGCCATTGGTTTTGGACAAAATTATAAGAACAACTGTATTTGTGTGTTCTAAAAAGTAAAATTTGCATGTTTTTTTGCTCAACACATGGAATTTCCAGACGATGTAAATGCGTAGTAAACGTTTGGGATCGTATTATTCTGTTTTTTAATCATGCCGCAAGGTGCAAAGCCTTTGGAGTTTCAGAAAGGAAAAATTGATGCATTTCAAAATTCAGGACTTTCTCTAAGCTAAATTGCTACAAAGTTTAATAGATCAAGAACGGTTATTTACAATTATCTTTAAAATACCGGTAAATATGGACTGCAAAGACATACAAGCAGGCTATCTTTTGTTTCTGTATGGGGAAAAAGAATGATAATGAGGCGAGTTTGCTCCAAAAAACGGAAAAAAACCGTGAATGGAACTTAGAATTTAAGTGCTCGAACTGTTCCTCGTGTTTTATAAAAAGAAAGAAAACGGTTTGCTATAGTAAACACGTGTGAAGACCGCGACTTACAAAAGTTCATGAGAGACTGAGGATGGAGTTTTCCAAAAACTGCAATATTATGGGGGGGAAAGTGGGATTCTGTATTTTCCGATGAGAAAAAGATTAATTTGGATAGACTAGATTGTTTTTGCAACTTCTAGCATGATCTCCGTAGAGAAAAAACGATTTTCTCAAAGCATGTATTTGGAAGTGATTCAGTAACGGTCTGGGGAGGTTTCACAACTGGTAGAACTACACCATTAGTTTTTGTGCAGGGTAGGAGGAATTCTGAGAGTTACATTGATGTATTGGGTGATACTCGTTTATCAGAAGCACCGTTAATAGCGATTGGAGGCTATTTTTTCCAGCAGGACAATGTTTCGGCTCATGTTTCCCAAACTTCAAACACGTGGTATAATGCTAATTCCGTGAAACTACTTGATTGGCCGGCCTGAAGTCCTGATCTGAATACTTTAGAAAAATCTGTTGGGTATTCCAGCACACAATGTATGCAAAAATGGTATATAATCTCAAAAAAAGCAAGAACTCATGTCTTCCATCGAAAAAGATCGCTCAAAATCTTCCAAGAACGTTCTTAAGGAATTGTCAAACTCTATGACGTCAAGAGTGATAAGAGTGATTGAGAAGAAGTGGGGAGATTATTACTTATCAGTGTATTTCAGAGAAAAACATTCATTGTCCTTTAATTTTGTCCAATTTTTTACAATGACATATTTTGTTACTTGTGACAAAGTATTCATATTTTGCATTTTCCAATGCTTTGCATTCTACAATGATTTCTAGCATAGAAAAGCATTTAGTGTATAAATTTCACTTTATTTACCTCAGAAATAAATTTTTTCTGCGCAATTTTCAATTGTTCTTATAATTGTGACCACCACTGTATATATATATATATATATATATATATATAGTGTATATATGTATATATATATATATATATATATATATATATATATATATATATTAAGCGATAATTTTCACGCGAATATTCAACAGGAAGTAATATAATTCAAATAATTACTATCCCTGCATAACAGCTAGTCCATATAACATCTTATTCAGGTCACACAGGGTCACAAGAGTCACAGTCACTATGGCAAAGCAAAAAATAGGAAATTCCATGCTTCTATATTATGAGTCTCAAATGACTACTATATGTAACTCCACTGTCAAGTCACTGCGACTGCTGCTTTGTGACGCGTCACCAGGTGACTTTACAGTGTCATTTTATGGAGACTCTCATGTGACTGTCATTTGAAGGCCCAATTTCAAAGTCATTGTGAATGTTGCATTATCATAATTAACCAAATAATGACACATTAAAGTCACATAGTGACTTTCTGTTACAAGACTTTGTCAAATGGTAACAGAGACCCTACTGTGAAGTAAACACTGTGAAAAGTGGTGAAAACTCACCATGTGACTTTAATTGGACATTGTTTGATGATTTATCATAATGCAACATTCACAATGACTTTGAAATTGAGCCTTCAAATGACAGTCACACGAGAGTTTCAATAAAACGACACTGTAAAGTCACCTGGTGACTCGTCACAAAGCAGCAGTTGCAGGGACCTGACAGTGGAGTCATATATATTAGTCATTTGAGGCTCATAAAAGAGATGTATGAAATTTCCTATTTTTTTGTTTCACCGTAGTGACTGTGACTCTTATGACCATGTGTGACCTGAATGAGAGGTTATATGGACTAGCTGTTATGCAGGGATAGTAGTTATTCGAATATTATTACTTCCTTTTGAATATTCGAGTGAAAATTATCGCTTGAAAATCCCTTGAAAATAGGCATTTTGGGACTCCGTCCTTAAATTTTGCGCACCAGTGTATATATATATATATATATATATATATATATATATATATATATTTGGAAATTTTGATTTTGTTTTAAAAGTCTGAATGAATTAGATTTTTTTTTTTAAAATAGTTACTTTAAGTAGTTAAGCATTAACGACACATGATTTGAATGTAAATTATAAAACAAAATATAGTTATACGAATAAACACTGAAAATGCCTTCTACGTGCACATTAAAATCTTCAAATAGAAAATTTTAGCTTGAAAATGCAGACGTGCTTCAAATACTGTTTAGGAAAGTTCTAGTATAACAAATTATGATATATCAAAATGATTATAAAAGATAAATCAAGGTACGTATACCTAAAATATATTTTACTGAAATAAAATTCGTATCATTAAAAACAATTGCGGCTAATTAATTTATTACATTTTATGTCGTGTGAAAATAAAAAGTTTTGGTCTGAGTCACAGAGTCACCTTGAATTAAAGTTATAATTAATTAATAATTTTATATACCTATGTATCAGTTAATTAATCAAAACAATTTTTGGAAATTTTCGTTTTCGAGGAAAAACAGGAATGTTACCATAATTCGATTTTGGTTTAAAAAACCTTTTTCACTCGATTCTTACTAATAATTACGCGTAACACGTCCCTTCGTGTAAATCCATACATTTATTCCTATATTTACACACTTGTCTGAGTTTGTCAAGGATAACAAATTGCACATGCGATTTTATATGTTAAATCCACATCAATGAATTAAGATTTAAAATTACTTAAACAGTTATGAAATAGAAAAACTTTTATGTAATATATAATTGTATAGTTTAATGACATTTCACAGAAAAATTTGTACTTTGTTTTTTCACTTAAAGTTTCGCATATTTGGAATGGAAAATATATTATTGTCCTTGCGTTAAGTGAATCTTCGTAGTTTTCGTTATCACTAAAATTTTTAACAAAAACATTCTTAAAATTATTTCTTCGAAATATAAATTATTAAATTATTAAATATAACTTAATTTGCAAAATACGCACAAAATCAATCCGATCCAATCTTTCAAATACATTTAGACAGCCTGTTTAAAGAATTGTTTAAAATATTTCTGCCTATATATAGCATTTTCAAAAGTTTTTCAAGTTCATGTTTTTGTCACATTGCGATTTTAAAATGTGGTGATATTTTGTTACATATTTGTGATAAACGTTACATAAAATGGCATTACAATAACTTTTTTTTTTTTTTTTTTTTTTTTTAACAAAACAAAACATTACTTTACAGCAAATATCATGTTTTAGAGAATTTTTGTAACTATTTTAAATTTTCAAAGAAGTTCACATCTAATTTACAATGCGACGTCAAAGAGTGGTGGCATTTCGATCACAGATGTGATGTGACCACACTGATTTGTAGTGACGTCACTGTGACCATGCATGCTATGAGGGTATTTGTAAATATCAATTTTCTTTTATTTCCATGTTTCATAAACTCTATTGCATGAATTGCTTTAAACATGTTTCAGCGAAATTTTGTCAGTAGACTTTCCGTATTTATCCCTATTTTGTTTACTAGAATATAAGCTTTGTGTAATACTTTATGGGTACTCGAATGTAAAAATCGTAATTTAATTTTTTTTTAATATTTCAATTAATTTTGAAGATATTTCAAAATTATGTTGTTGTTCCAAAGGAAGTGAAACATATAAGTTAAATTCAGTGCAAACTGTCTGGATAAAGCATGAAATTTTACTAAAGAAATTACAAAACTCCCAATTTTTTTTAAAGTTTACGAACATATTCTTTGGATTTCATGTCTTTTCATCATTTTATATTACAGCTGAACTAATGATTTCAGCATTTAATCAATGTTATACATTAAAACTAAAAAGGTAAGAATATGTAGGCAGTCCCTAAAGTAAATAGCAATGGATCGAAAAGATTTTTATAATTTGTTAAACAAGAAAATATCACAAAAATCATTCTCCATGTAATTGATAACTGATTATTTTTTTACATGCGGATACTTTTATTCTGCATTTTGAATAAAAATGCATGGATGTACGCATACATGTAATTATGAAAATGTACGGAAATGGAACTACATGAAAATGTATGGAGACATTTATTTATTAATCAGTAAACACACATAGTTGTAAAACTGCGCTTTAACAATAAGAAATAGCTTTGGAAAGGTTTAACATAACATTACATTATCTTCTTTTAATGAATAATATGTTTTATCTTCTTAGAGAAATAATGTATTTAAATTTCGATAATTTTTCCATTACGTGTGAAAAAATAAACTAACATCAAAGCGTTTTTTCATGAAATGAAATAATTTCTGAAACAGAACAAACAGGTGCATTCAAGTCATAAAATGATAGAACCAAATTTCATTTAGTTACTCAAATTTTCAATAAAAATGTCATTAGATATTAAACAAAAATTGCAACAGCTTATCGGATGTTTTATTTTTCATTAAAAAGTTCATTGGATATTTAAAAAATAATAATAGTTTCTCCATGGTTTTATTTTCATTAATGTATTTTGGCTCATCATTAATTATCAATTTTGAAGGAAGAGATTTAGTTAATGATATTAAATTCGTTTAATCTATTATGCGTTCTTTTATCTAAACATTAAAGATAAATCAAATTTTTATTGAAATGTAGAAAACATCTTTTACAGTAATACTTGCTGTATGCAGATTTATATACATTATACGGTTGAATAATTTTCATTAATTCGTTTGGGGCCTATCGTAAGGTCTCGCGTACAATTAATTGAGCATCACTTTTAATCTGGTTTTACACTGTGTTAAATACCGCTTTCGTTTTCACCTATTTGTAGAAATGATATTATTAGTCAATATATTTATTATTTATTACGTCCTTTATGCTTCACCATTTATAAATAATACAATTAATAATAATGATATATTTTTACTTAAATTTATTTATATGGTATGCGAACACCTCTATTTTTCTATTCTCAACATCTGCAGAATTATACATTTTTAACTGTGAAAAGCGAAATTTTCCGAAAAGCGGATATATTCCCCATTCCAAAGTGTCCATTACTCAGAAAATTTACTGCAAAGACTCTTTTGTCCAAAAATGCAACTAATTTACAAACACCAAATGTGCGCTTATTTTATATAAATAAAGTGAACAGTTTTTGAAAACTTAATATATGAATTTATTGGTATGCATATAAAATGTATATTAATTAAAAAAATGTTTGCTTTTAAAATATTCAAAAATATTTACTTCTTATGCATATATGAATAAGAAGAATATTTACTTCTTATGCATGTATACAATTCTTGACTTTATCAAAAAAAAGTCAAATTTTTTGTAATTGGGAACATGTGATGCAGCATACCTGTTAAGTTAATTTACGCCGTATTTCAGGTTAATGTAGAACATATTTCAGTTCAAGAAGAAAAATAAATTTAAACTATTCAATAGTTTCATTGACTAACATAAAAATAAAATTACCTGAGTGAAATAAAATATTTGACAATACAAGATGATTAATACTAAATGATTTTTTTAAATTTACTTTTTACATGTTTTTATAAATAACGGTAAAAAATTAAGAAGATAAAAAAAAGATGATTAATTCAATTACTTTTCAAAAGATTCATTTTAATCTCCATGGATTTCTTACCTTACAAATTAAAAATGCTTATTTGGATGTTTTCAAATAATTTCAAGTTTGGTTTGTGTTTATTTTTTGTAAGAAAACCATTAAAAATTATTTTTCAGATAATTTTCTTCACTTTAAACCATTAGATTCCCATTAAGTGTTCCAGAGAAATGTTTAGAATTAATTCTATACCTGTTTTTTTTATTATTATTCAGTGTTCAATTTAAATTCCGAAAGAGTAGACATTAAAAAAAAACTTTATTTGGCAAAAAACAATTATATTCTTTTTCTTAAGCTAATCAATGTATTTTTGGAATTCATTTTAGTAATTGGCTAATTACACTGATTAAATATGAGATAAATATAACTAAACAAATCATGAAAATCTATAATTTCTTTTTTATAGATAGATTTTTCATATCTTTTGGCTTTCGAAAAATAAGTAAAATTTAATAGGTTTTAAATAACATTGACAGTATATATATATATATATGTATGTATATATTCATATATATATATATGTTTTCATTACATTTAAACATGAGATGGGAAGCGAATATTTGACGTTATTTAAAAAATTAGACATAAAAGATTTTTCGATATTGGTTATTAACCCTGCCCGTAACTATAGCGCGAATTACATTATTTACATCAATCCTGATAATTTGATAATCATATAGTTTATTTATTTATTTTAGTTTATAGTTTATAACATGTAGTATTGGTTATTTATTTATTATAGTACTTTATTACAGTTTGTTTATTTTATTTTTCATTTTTACCCTATTTTACAATGATCCATGTTTAATAACTTTAAATTTTGTTTTTAACTTAAACATGATAGGTCGTTTATAACCATTTCTGAAGTCCGCACTTTTGGCACCGATTAGTACTCATTTTTGTTTGACTGTCAGGAAAGTTCTGTGGTTTTTTAATAAAGGTAGGCTTCTTCAGAGTTTTTTTTTTTTTTTTTTTTGGCTATTATTGATAAGGCATAACCTTAAATGACCTAGACACGTACATTCAGTCTGTTCTGCTAGCGCTAAATAATTCTGGCTTGTATTGTCACATAATTTTTGCTTTAGTGCAGCGCTAAGAATGAAAATTAAAAAGATTATTTTGTCATATATGCTTTTTTATTTCAAAAAAGGTAAACCTTCTTGTCTGATTATTTATAAAAGATGTACTATATGTGGACAAAGTGTTGTTGCAGATGACACAGTTCGAAAGCGGTTTGGAAAATTGTCCACAAATTTCAGATTGGAGGATGATGCTCGCTTTGGACGACCATTATCTGCAAAGGAGGAACTCTTAAAATAAGCTATGGCTGAAAATCTACATTGTTCGGTATGTAAAATGCTATGATGTAAAATTACCCCATACATTAACGCAGCAGAATATGCTTGATCGAGTTTCGGCAGTGTTGCATATCTGCTGTACTGAAAAAAAATGGTATTTTTGCGTGTTTGCATTCGCCTACTTTTGCTCATTTTAAGATAATTTTAATAATTGTATGTCACTTTTGCATTGGCATTCAGCTAAATCATCAATGTTCAATATACAAACGTGTTGTAGTGTCTTATTAGGAGTTCTGTGTGAGTAGCCGTTTTATGGATCCAAGCATGATAAGGGAAATATAACGTATCGCAGAATTCCTGCAGTGGAAGTGCGTAAAGTAGGGGACAGTGCTTCGATAAGCTCAAGAGCTGTTGGAAGTGTGTTGAGACTAAATCATTTTCTTGCCTAGCAATGTACATGAAAATTATTTCGGCAGGCTCCACATGGGTGTAACGATGCATGTTATCCGAAAGCCATGAGGGAATGACGATTCAAAAACTAAATTTAACAGAACCTTCTACTGCCACAGTGCTACATTTCTGCACTTTCTGGAGCACATCCTTCGAAATCTGCTCACATTAGATCCTCCAGAACTTGCAGCGTCCTTATTTTTTCTGAATCTTCTTAATATTCGTGTAAGATTATTTTAATGTGTACAATAGAAGACTATAATAAATATTATCGTTTTAAATTAGTGGTACCAACGAGTGAAAAATTTAGGAACGGTGCGAGCCTTAGACCCCTATACCACCTTTACATGTTGAACATGTAGTTCTGAACAACCATGTTTAGGTGTTTAAGTGTGTGACATATTTAATTCGTGACTGTTTACACTGTTAAAAATTACTAATAATATAACAACAATTCTAAGCAAGCTTCTTTTTTCGACGAACAGAATTTTTCTCAAAAGAAACTGATAAGTTACATTTTCTATTACATTTTTAAGCAAATGTAATTTATCCTAATTCATTCTCATACTTTTAATGTATTAATGATTAATACATTTACATGGTATCATTTTAAATTTATTAATGGCAATAATTGCTTTTTTAAACTATTAAATTTTTTCTGTTTACTATTTCACTTTTATAAAAACCAATTTACAAAATTTAAAACAAATATTTCCTGCTTAAATTATTTTTGAAATATACTTTTAGTGTGGTTTTCTTACATTTTTTCCCTCATTCTCAAATATAAGTGAAAAACATTTCATACTAACATTGGAAATATGATAAAGCGCCGGAATCTCATCTAGAATTCAAAACACGTTTTGTCGAAAACCTTTTCTACTGTAAGAAAATTACTTTCGATGAAAACTGACAAGAAAAAAGAAACAATCTTAAATGTCTGAAACTCGTATTTCAACAAAGCTAAGCTTTAAATGTATATAATTTTGAATTTGTTTTGTTTGATGTAGAAATGCACGGAATTTTATTCGTCACATGCCATAAAATATATTTGAAATTTAAACTGAAATCATAAGAACGAAATTGAATTCGTGAACGATGTTTTAGGTCCTTTGGATAACGCTTTTAAAAGAAAATTTGGATTTAGAAAAATCAAAATTTTTGTGTCTTTGCAAATAATGTATGAGAAAGGGATTAATAGAATAAATACAAATCACTGAATTTTGAATAGGATAAAGAAAAGTTAAAATAGAACAATCTTAGCATGCTTAGTTACATGCAAAAAAATACTCTCTTAAAAAAATCCAGAGTTTTTAACTCCGACGGAGCTATTTTTCGCTCCTTTCCGGTTTTGAAGATGCACTTATCCTATAGGAGTGAATTTCATTCATCTTGCGGAGTGTTTAATTTCATTCTTTTTTGATGAGCGATTTCACTCCTTTTTGATAAGCTATTTTCAGTCTTTTTTGGACTAAATTAATCGACAGAAGGAGTAATTGTACTCCTTTTTGAGAAGCTATCCTTTTTGACTAAATCACAATTACCAAAGGAGTGTTTCACTATTATTTTTAGAAATTAGTACTTTTTATTTTATTTTTTAATATATTCAATACCAAAAAAGGAATTGTTTTCTTTAATAACCCTTTTTTTAATAAATAATTTTTTTTTTTAGTTTTAGATAGTTTTTTATTGGAATTAGTTTTAGATATTTCATTGGTTTTTTTTTTTTAATTTCAAGTTAATTTTTAGTTTTTTCTATTTATATACGTATAAATGTAACAATTGGAGAGAAATTTTAGAAACGACTTCATCCATTGAGATATAACATATATATGATACTACTAAAATTCATATTTAATGGTAAAAATTTTTAAATTTTCTGTTTTACATATTAGTTTATAAAAGCTAAAACTTACTTATATCATGTCAGATACTATGTTATAGCAGATCACTGTTTCTATTAAACTTCACCCAAATCCACATTTTTGCCCCCACCCTCTTCCCACCCTGCACGCGTACACAACTGTTTTTCAAAACCCTTCATTTTTTTAAAATCTAATCATAATGCAGATTTTTTTTTTTTTTTTTTTTTTTTTTTTTTTTTTTTTTTTTTTTTTTTTAATGATAAACTGGAAAACAAAATCTTCAAATAAAGACAAGATTTTTATCAAACTTAGAATCATAAGATGCATTGTTTTTCTGTTACCTTTTCTATAATGAGATATTTTGTTGTATTTAAACATTATATATATAATTTTAGCGTTACTTGGCGTTATTACTTTTAATATAAAAATAATAATTTCTTGTATGTTTCTTATATCGTTTTATGTTTCTTATATTATTATGTGTTACTTTATTTCACTTTATGATACTGAAAAATATTTGTGGAATGTAGAATATATAAAAATAAAAACTTTTTATTGTTATTATTTATTTAGGATATATGTTTTACGTTTATTAAAATATTCAAACCATACAAGTATTTAATAGCTTATGTTCATTTAGATATATACAAAGATGCATATCTATAATTTATTTTTAAATAAAGTTTACCACTGTCAGAAGAATGTGATTATTTTCTATTTAAACGAACATTTGCAAATGCTTAAATGTAGAATTCAGCTTTTAGTGCACATCTAGGTGAATATAATTTAATAAGTACTTGTATACTTAGAAATTTAATGTTAATTTATAGTTAATTTTAGTTAATTTATAGTTATTTATAGTTAATTTAATTACCTATTTAATGAAATATTTTTACAAAAATAGAGTGCATATCCGATTAAAATAAATAAATAAATAAATAATAAAAATTATTATGGATCTATGTTCCACAAATATTTCTCTGTATGATTAGCAAAATACCTTAATAAATAATAATGTAAATGCTTAACTTTATGTAAAAATTTGTTTACATAAAGTAAATTTCAACATAATTATGCAGCTTGAATTTAAGAAAATAATATTTTCAGGAGTATTTTATAGATCACTGTAAATTGTTCCGAATTTTCCAAAAGTAATTATACTAAAACAAAATGTGAAATTTAGAAAATATTTTAGAATGCATTTATATAAAAAAAAGAAAAAAAATCATAGTGATTAACATTTTCTGTTTAAAAATAATAAAATTAACGCCAAAATAATATATACAATGTAAAAGTCTAATATAACAAAATTACCTCGGAATCGTATGCTCGGGAATCTCTGAAAATACCGCAGGAAAAAAATCCTCATTTTCTAAAACCGGTCATCTTCCATCTTGTTTTCTGCCATTTGGCTTGTATTATCGTGTGAAAGGATAAACTCTCCTTATTATTGTTATTATTATTATTTGCGGGTAAAGTATGATCATTTCTATTCTTTATGGATGCAAGATTTGGATCCTTTTGGCCATTAATATATGCAGCTAGAATTAACGTCAAAGCGTCAAACATCTCATTCACTTTTTAAAACATGGCAATAACGAAGGCCAAGCCAAACAATGTATCACGTGACCCGGTTACAACCAATGACATTCATCTCAGGTTGTGTTGCTTGGAATTCTCTCAAAAAGGAGTTTTTCTGCGTGTGCTCCCATAATGATGGTGTATCAGGCGAGTTTTTTCTGCAAAACACCCCTTTTCGATAGCGTTTCTCTCAAGAAGGAGTGAAAGTCTTGATAAAATATTTCGCTCCTTCATTGAGTGCGAAATTCGTTCTTTTGAATTAAGAGTGTATATTTGAATTTCAAACTAAATTCAAAACAACGAAATTGAAATCATGAATGATGTTAAATTTGGATAACGCTTTTAAAAGAAAAAATTCTTATGTACAGAAATAAAATTTTTTGGGTCTTTGAATATGAAGTATGAGAAAGGGATTAGTTAAATAAATTCAAATCACCAATTTTTAAAACTGTTTTTCAAGTTTGATACAGAGAAGATTGATATCATAAATATAATTTTTGTATTATTCGTAAAAAGGACTGAGATCAATGCTATAAAGTTTCAATATAATTATTATTGGCATAAAATAAATCTGCTTTATTTAAGGATGTTACATTCTGTTAAGGATGTTATTATTATTATTATTATTATTATTATTATTATTATTATTATTATTATTATTATTATTGTAATAGTGCCGGCATTGTGATTTATCAAAATTTTATTTTACAGTTCATTTATCCAGATTATACTGATTTTTTTTAATAAATTATAACTGTACGATTTTAAGAATTCAAGGCAATTTAATGAATAAAACATACTTAATAAATATAACAAAGAATGGCATAGAGTAAACAAAAATTCAAACGCTACTGTTCTTTATTTATTTTTTTTCTTATTTGTAAATACAGTTTAAACTATTTTGTCGCCTAAAACTATATCTGCCGAAAAGAGAACAAATACATCAAGCACATATCATTGAAATTTGTTTGAATGTTGATTAAAATTTATTTGATTTTTTTTCTGAAATTTATTTTGCGACTCTAAAAATATTTACACCAAAATTATAAGTTTGCGGACTATATACACCAAATAAATTATTTTTACATATAAGAAAGATACATGTGTACTCATGTTCTATTCTGAACTGTAAATTTCCGAGTTATATCATTTTACACATTTGAGCCACTTAATGGGCTGTTAAAGTATACAGGAAATTGTGAAATTTGAAATTGACATACTAAGGCGCTTATTTAGTATTTTACGCCGCTTTTTACGCATAAAGATAAATCGATTTTGTATCATTAGTTTACATTTCAATGTGTAAATTTACGCATTTTTTAAAGGGTTGGATTGATTGGACGATTATCTTCATAGGAAAAATCATTCTTCATATGACATATAAATTATAATGGTATTTTTAGTCAATATTTTTTATATTTATTATTATTATAGTAAAACAAAATCGTTCAAAAAGGGAAAAAAATCCTCCAAGAATTTAGTTTGCTTCCAGAATACTTTACCACAGTGAAAATATATTTCAACATTTTTAAATTCTTAAGATATTAAAACCAACACTAATCACACACCACATCATACACTATTCTCAAACAGATTTTTACAATATTGTGAGTGCTTTCAAGAAAAGTAAATTAAATGTTGCCTCATACATTTTACAGGATTACATAACATTTCTTTGTTCAACTCAATAATTTTTATATTCTAATTCAAAATATTACTTGGGCTAAAATAAACTAATAGCAGAAATAAAAAATATACTATTTTTTAAATGTGCAATTTTATCGATAATGTAAAATAATTTAAAAAATCGGAGCTTTCCTTAACCTACAAAAAGTTGATAGAAATATTGAATCCATCAACATTTTTCGTTATACATATTTTTTTCTCATTAAGGAAAAAAAAGGTAAGAGTAAAATGTACGATACGTAAAATATATACTTTTAGCTATAATTTTAAAACTGTAAGTGCTTACCTTGATGCTCAAACTAGTAATATAAATATTGCATCTTTTCCATGATTTTTTTTTCTTATTACGGAATAACAATACAATTACTAACGTACGGAAATCTTTTACGTATTATTCATTCTTAATTATACATAATTTTCATTATTGTATTTTGTTTCCGAAGACTAATAATAAAACTTGAAGTTTCAAGCTTATCTTATCAGAACCTCTATTTTGTATAAATTTTTAATGTAAAATTTAATATTTAAATAAACAATCTTTAAATCTATTACGGCATATATACCCATAAATAGGTATAATGTACTTACTATACGATAATTTTTATTAAAATATGTGACGTGATTGCCACAGCTAATTTCCCCACTTTGTATCGAATGATCCAGATAGAACAATATAAAATAAAGTTCTCATTAATGTAGAATGAACATATTTGTATAAAAATTAAAAAGTCTTAATAAACGGACTGGAACTTAAATACATAAAAAAATGTCCCCTCATAAAAATAATGTTTTTTTTTTTTTGATCATATGCACGATATGCACTGAACTGAACACCATTTTCTTTTAAACATATCTAGTAGGGTTCTACAATAATTAAACTAGTTTGCCGTAATCTAGAATTTTAAAAGAAAAGAAAAATCTTAAATAAGCAACATACAGAAATTGGGATTCAAAATTCAATACGTAACAACCGGTAAAGAATTTGTCTTTCCTGTTTCATTATTCCTGTTTTCTGTTTCAAAACTTTCAAAGTAATTTCATTCAAAATTACAAATTCTGAATCCTTGAACTAAACTAATTAAATTTTATTGGATTTTCTGGCATGTGGTTTTCTAATAATTCAGAAATGGAAATTAGATTTTCTTTTATGTACTGTAGGCAAAAAGTTATTATTATTATATTTTACATTGAAAACATCCAACTTCTTATTATTAACTGAAAACAAAACAGGTATAAGAATGCAAATATAATGAATAAGATGGTATTATATATTCATTAATCTTTTTTAATATTTCCCAAAATATTTATTTGTATCAACATGTAATGTTAACATCTCAAAATTTAAGAAAACAGAAAAACAGAATGTTGCTAGATAGTTACGAATTGAAAATTTTGCGCTACTAGATCAAAGCCTCAATAAATAACTTCATAATTCCTTATCTTAATTACATGCTACTGACTATTTATAGGACTCATGTTTGATTTTCCAATAATTTCAAAAGTTTAAATTAACTTTATTTATAAATAATTTTAATTTTATGAGTTGGACCAGCCAATATAAAATTGATTATTTAAATGTAATTTCAATCCAGAAAATTTTTTAACATCTTCATTCGTCAAATTTGACGGGTTCCTACATACAAAACTTTAATATATCTAAGAAAATTGTTTTCATTACGAAAATATCTTTGTAAGATATATAATACAATTTTTAAATGGTGAATTATGCTTGAGAAGTACTAAATATAGATTTCGTGAATTTTAATTCGCATTTTTAACAATGCGTGTATTCAAGAGTGTGAAAATTTATTCAGACCAGGTTTCGAACCTGGTTCTTTGGTTGAGCGCACCTACGTTCCGCCAGCTGAGCTACGAAGATATGACTGGCATGGCATTTCTCAATCCTTGTTGATACATGAGATGCTGGATTAATTTAATCCATATGTGTTTAAGTCTATATGTGTGATCCTGCTTTCTTTCCAGTTCATATAATGGCAGTCGAACGTAATTGTAATTTCAAGCTCAGAGTGACAAGCTTAGATGTCTAAGATTAACGATATTTCAACATTGTGAAATCTATTGCTTTAAAATCAAGTTAATTAAGAAACATTTCAGAAATAATGAATAATATTGCAGTAATATACAATAGAGAAGAAATTAAATTATGTCTAATCGCTTAAATATACTTAACTAGGTATGTTTTTATTATTTTTCAAGCATAACGGAGTATGCAATGGAGACAGGTTACCAACTGTTAAAATAAATATATAATAAATATTTAAAAGAAAACATCTGAAAATAATCCTCATTTTTTACACTTTCCAACAAATTTGAAACGAGTTTATGTATTCGATTTGTCTGTTTTCTGGGTGTCTGTCCGTTTGTCTGCGCTCTAACTCCCGCAAATGTACTCGGATTTTTATACAATTGATATAGCTTATTTAGATTCACTAAAGTATGTTTGATTTTGCATATGATGTACAGTGGCGGTCAAAAGTTTCCGGGAAGCAAAAATTTTTCAGTTAATATGTAAATATACCCATATGAAGAAGAATCTCAAAATGATATTTATACATATTTTTGACATAATAGTTAGGAACTCAATTATAGAAGGACATGTAAATATCAATAAATTTAACTAACAAAATTAAGTATAAAGGAAAACGCATGTTCTCAAAAGTTTCCGGCCACCTTCACAAGTTTGTAGAAAAGTGGTATTGTAATAGAAAATTACAGTGATCAACAACATTTACGATTAGTATTTTATCGTATTACTATTTTATTAGCTTTAGTAATAAGTACTGCGGCGCAGCAACGTGACATTCATGCAATCAACGATTAAAGATTGTCTATGGTACGTTTTTCCCACATTTCTTTCAATTTTGGTGAAATTTCGGCTGAGTTGGAATATTTATAGTTCCGCAGACTTTTGTCAACTTCTTTTCAAAGATTTTCTATTGGATTCATGTTGGGCGCTTGGGCCGATCATTTCAAAAACAAAATTTTTTGTGCGAAAACCACTGCTTATGGAGGTTTGCACACAATATTTATCTCGTTATTATGTTAAAAAAAATAGTTGCGACCAAATTTTTTTCTGTAATAAGGCAGACAATAGTCTTACAAGATATCCTTATATAATGTATCATTTACCTGGCTGTGGATTTCAAATAATGGACCGACAATTTTTGAAGAAAATACTCCCCACGGCATAACGTGTCCTCCGCCATGCTTCATTGTAGGAATAACATAGGTCGAATCATATCTTTTGTTGTTAGGTCATCGGACGTTGAGTCTGCCATCACTTCCAAAACTGTTTCGAATTCGATTGATGGAAAAACAAAACTTTTTTTCCAGTTTTCACTCGTTTACAGTCGATTTTCCGATCGATAACTTTGCCGCAATATCTCGAGAAGATTGGTCTTTTAACGACAAACTAATCGCTCATTTACGAATAATAATTGTTGAACTTTTCAAATTTGACTTAAAACTATGCTATACACGTTGATTCATTCATAAACACAACCAAAAAACACTTTACGGATAGTAAAAATCTAAAGAATGATAAGTGGCCGGAACCTTTTGAGAACATGCGTTTTCTTTTATACTTAATTTTGTCAATTAAATTTATTGATATTTACACGTTCTTCTATAAATAAGTTCCTAACTAATGTGTCAATAAAATGTATAAGTATCGCTTTGAGATTCCTCTTCATATGGGTATATTTACAAATTGACTGACAAATTTTTGCTGGCCGGAAACATATGACCGCCACTGTATGTATATTTAATGGTTCATTTACAGAAAACACTCAAAACAATTCGATATTATTGTGGTATATAGGGAAAATTGTTTGGAGAGTATTATAATAACACTACGCTATTTCAAATTCTTTAAATTGATATAAATAATTTAATGTCACTACAGCCATGTTAAAACAAAACATTCGTAGCATTTTTTATTAATTTACAGCGACACATAAAACAAATCTGTTACAGTATGTTCTTTAAATATTAATTTCTGTTTATTAATTTCTAAATTTTAACATTCGGTATGCAATTTTAAATTTAATTAGATTTTCGCATATCATTCTTCATATATAAATTCTATACAGTGCTCAGCAAAAGTTTAGACAATGATCGATTACGCTTCTATATTCAGATGTATGTACCGAATGTTTGTAATTCATCTGTCATACATTACTTGTGACTTATCCTTTATTCACAAACAATAAATTTTGAGTTTTATCTTTTACATAAAATATATTGACAAAAAATGAAATTAACATTGTGGCAAAAGTATAGACAATTTGTATATTTACAGAAAAAGAAATAAAAATTAAAATGAAGTTGCACCCACATTGTTTGCAGTTAGTGCAAGAATGTGACTTTTCATTGAAGAAACTAAATCCTGCATCACTTGGGGGGGTCTATTTTGTACCAAGCATGTTCAACAGCAGCTCGAAGCTCATTTAAATAAAAGTATTGCAAAAATTTGGATAAACATTACGACATATGATGTTACAAAGGTTTTCGATTGTGTCCGAATCAGAACTACACGCCGGCCAGTTGAGATCAGTAGTATTTTTAGAGTTAAAGAAGTTCTTCTTTTGTATGCAACATGAATAGACACATTATCTTGCTAAAATCCATACTTTAAATCAGCTAAAAGTTCCCCAAATGTCTAAAATTTAATCTCCAACGTATGTACGTAGTCTTGTGTTACTTGGCAATCAATGAATAACTCCACAGATACTCGAGCATTAAAGCAAAGTGAGGACCAAATAATTAAAAGGTCACCTTCTTGTTGTCGACTTAAGAAAGTACCAGGCTCTTTACGCAAGTCGTGCCAATAGTATGCCCACCCATTTGGGCCATTCAAATTCCACTCTTTTTTTCGTTACCGAATATCAGAGATTACCATTTGGGTCCATATGAAGTATGTTTGCAAATTCATTACATTCTCGCCAATTTGCAGCGAGAATTTAAAATTGATTGTTTTATCATTTTCATGTAAATTGATTTACCTGTTTCTTTAATTCATCTACGAATAATGTCCGTCGACACAGAAAGTCATAACTTACTTGTAATGTGATTAGCAATCATTATTTGTGTAAATGTCAGTTTCTGGATAATTTTGTCATCTCATTTTCTCGTCACACAACCGGATTATGTTTTGTTTTGAAGGAGTCATCCTTAGACTATACTTCATAGACAGACCACTTTAGACGATTCAATACTGCCGAAATTTCTGAAACAGTCTTCTCTTTCCAATTCAGCTTTCCTACTTCTATTACCTCATCTAACTGAAATTTTTTAGCTCGTAGCATCTTCACTAATTGATGCTATATCGAGTATAATTAAGTACTTCAGACATGTGACGTCATAACTTGGAAATTTGCATTTTTCATTTGAACAATTGGCTAAAAATCAAAAAAGTGTCTAAATTTTTGGAATATGCAAATTCTATCTTTTTCAGTTAAATTAAATATTATCTGATGTTATAACCATTATTTTTATTCTACATTGTTTAAAATGCATTTGAAAATAAGTATAGCCATTTGTAAAACTCATGTGTTCGTATTTTTTATTTAAAGGTTAAAAAACACCAGTATCTAAACTTTTGCTGAGCACTGTACCTCATATACAGGACCCCGTAAAAGTATTCACATGCGATTCCCCTTGTTAGAGAAAACTGCTGAAGGGGATTTTCAACTAAAACTTATGGTCTCTTAAATAAACTAAATTTTGGAATGCATGTTGTTAATAGATACAAATCTCTTAATGTTATATAGTGCTGCTAAAAAAAAGCAGGCAATTTTCGGATTGCAGATGTGAAAAACTGAAATTTAGTTTTGAAATGCGTTATACATTTCCATATGGTGAAATGAGACGTAATATTTTAATTTTTTAAATGATGCCGTTTTTTTACATTATTCTGGATACATTAGAAAATGCTTTATAATATATGCTTGACGCAAGCTTTTTTTATTTCTTGTTTTAAAACGTATGGAAATGAGAAACACAAATCATCTGTAGGTACGGAAAATTTTCTTCTAACATCATACTACAACAGTAAACTTAAAATTTCTCGTTAAACTATAGTAATATTACAATAATCATATTGAAATTCTGAAATCATAAATTTAAAGTGAACTTTCGAAGCTTTTCAGTGCTTATTAATATTTGAATAACTGAAATTTATTCCAAAAGTGAATATTTAATACAGGATTATATTAAACTCAAGGAAAATTTTCTGATTTAGATATATTTTGTTATCTTGTTGTTGTTTAATTCCCCATCGTACTGATTTTTCCCATAAACTTTATATGAGCTTATCAACTTAATTTTCTGAAGTATTTCTCGAAATTCTCACAAATGGGCGATTATCTTTTTAACTTTACCGTAGATATATTTCCAGAATTTTTAGAAGATAACAGTTTGCTACGGGTTTTAAATCGTTGCATTTCATTATAATATGAAATATTTTCCTATTCGAAAGTTAATTATATGTAAAGTATTTTTGAAAATGTTCAAATAGCTTTACATTTCGACGTAATATTTTAACTTTAGTGCAGTTTTGTTACATTATTCTGAATGCGCTAGAAATTGCTCCATAATATACGCTTGAAGCATGATTATTTTTCTTTGTTGCATATTTGCGTAGCCAACTCGGTGAAAAACAAATCTGTAAAAATTTAATTCAATAAAAAATGAACTTATTACACGGAAAATAGATATTTGGCCTGATAGGAATGAAAGCATGGAAAGTTGTTTGCTTTTTTTGATAGCATGGCTATATAAATAGCAGTCAGTAGATGAGGACAAAATTCCTATTATATTTTGCTATTGAAAATCAAGTGTTCCGTCCTGTAAATATTTCCCACCTGATGATTACTTGTATTTAAGAGCCCATACTACAGACTAAAAAAGATCCGGATGGTAAAGTTAAGTCTATGGGGGCGTTCTTTTCAAATATCTCGCTCAAATTTTAATATTTTTACATGCGTTTTTTGCATAAGATAGCTGAGGACGGTCCACAACCGGGCTAGTTTTTACTTTTTCGACTTTATTATATAATTTTTATATCATGATAGTTTCAATTTCCGAATTAATCGGTTTCGAAAACTAAAGTAATTTTTCTAAAAAAATCTAAAATCAAAATTGAAAAAGAAAAATCTAGTCCGGTTATAGATCGTCCTTAGCTATCCTATGCAAAAAAAGTCGTGTAAAAATATAAAAATTTGAGCGAGATTTTTGAAAAGAACGCTCCCATAGACTTGACATTATCATCGGGGTATTTTTCAGTCAGTAGTGTGGGTTCTTAAGATATATCTAGATCCTGTTTTAATAAGGATTTTCAAGACTAAAAATTCAAATAACAAAAAAGATTATTTTTTTCTCGTTTAAACACCATTCATCTTTATTGACAATATGGAAAATCATTTCCACTTTAACATATAATGACTGAAACATTTCGTAGTACTTACGAGATCGAATTAACGAAAACCGGCTTTATGTTAAAAAGAGAGCAAAAAATAATTACTCGAGGTATTATGGTAATTTTAGACCGATAGGATAAAAATTTGATTCGAGAATTATACAATATTTATCGTTAAATTTACTGATAATTCATCATTAAGTTAGCATGATGTGCATTATTCTTGCATGTGCATTGCAAATGCGATTGTTATAAATATATAATTTTTGCAATATAACTGCTAATTGGATTCAAAATTAATATGTGTAACATTATTAGTAGTGTTGTGTATTTATATATGAGAGAAATCATTCATAATTTTTTAATAGTAAATCTAATGTACAGGATGATCCTAAAAAAAAAAACTTTGCCGGTATATGGAGCTCTAGCGGCCAGTCTGTTCAACCGATCGAGAGAAAATTTCAGATATAGCTATTCAGAGGTATGAGCTCGAGATTCTCAGAACCACAACAAAATGGTGTTCACGGTTACGGTTATGGTTACGGAAACTCGAATTTTTCCAATGGCAACACCCATTTTTATCCTCGCAAAATGCTCAGCGCATGCGAAAACCCTAAAGAGCATTGGAACAGTACGTGTATAGCAAGAAACGGACACGTTATGCACGCATAAAAAACTGTTCTGCGAATCCATACCCCCATAAAAAACACGATTGGGGCGCAAAGAGTAAACTTGCATATGACACAGAGTCAGTACACTAATCACTGATTACAATACAGATAAGTGAAAACTTTTATTTTGATTACACATTTTCCACATGGGTGCCATCACAGGCAATTACACATTGCAAGGTGGCGACTGTGGACAATATAGCCGAACGTTACATCGCATGATGGATGTTTGCAATCTCACGTTTGATAAATTTTTTCAAATCCGGCAAAGTTTGCGTATTGCACATGTACACTTTAAATTTTAGCTATCCCCAGAACCGGAAATCTATAGGAATGAGGTCGGGGGATTGCGGAGGCCATTGACGCTACCAGTTAAGGTGAAATGTGCCTCGTCCGTTCATAATATGTGAAGAAGTCAATCGTTATCTCCATCATATTGGATAAGAAATTCATTAACAAAGTCTATATATTGTTGATGATCTCTCACTTCCAACATCTAGGCGCGCTTGTACCGCTAAAGAAACATGTGGATTACAGAGCGCAGTAACTTTAAGACCATTGATTTTGGTATATCAAATACACGAGATGCACCTTTTGTAGTTTGTATGCATCCTCTGGTCGCTATGTGATGTATTTCCATAACAATATCCTCAGGAACAGTTGGTCGTCAGGATCGCAGACTAGCACAGGTGCAGCCAATTTCTTCGAATTTCATTACTAAATCCCGAAGAGCTTGTGAAATGCACATATAATTGAAAACTTTGCTTTAAAATTGAAATGTAAGTGATTTTAGATTTTTTTTAATGAATTACACTGAAAATACATTATATATGTAAATAAACATTAAAATGATAAAACGAAAACTATGCAAACGAAAATTAATAGACAATGAAACTATTAGTAACAGTAATTATGTTTTTTTTTTTTCACATTTATGTATTTCTATGTGTTTACATTCTATTTATTATATGCTTTCATTGTTATATATTGTAAAGATTATTAATGCTAAGGAGGTATTTTAATGAAACATCACATCACCTTGACTAATATAAGTTTGTAGTTACAATGATTAATATGAAATTGTCTAAAATAGTTACGATGAATTCTGTGGCGCGAAGCCAACTAAAGATTTTCAAAGTTCAAACTTAATTCATTGTCATTAAAACCAGTACAGTGATGTATTAGATTTTGAACTATACTTAAAAATTCTTTAAGATTAAAATTTATTAGTAAATATACCACTAACGTGAATAATGAGTATATAATAAACATTATCTAAATAGCCTTTGCAACTTTTCTACACAAATATATTTATATCAGTATGCAAATTTTTTAACAATGATGCTTAATTTTAAGTTATTAAGCTAAAACATATGCATAGTTTTAATTTTATTTGAGATGATTACATTATAAAACGTAGTAGTACATCTCTACAATAACATCAGATTAATTTCAAATAATTAAATTTTGAACAAAAAAGTAATTCCCATTGTAAATAGTCAATTATTATTACGCCATTGAGATGGCAGACGCTAATAAATTATATAAACATAAAAAAATATAAAAAAGGAAAAAACACTTTAAAGTGTTTTCTCAAACTTCATACAATAATAGAACAATATTCGTACATAATCTTATATATTGAAAATTTTACAATAAGCATCAGTCAGAAGCTTCAAAAAATTACAGTATAGAAAATTTTACCATTATAAGTCATCTCGCCTTTATCTGCGGCACTTTGACTTTTTCAACTCAGAAACTGTTTTATAAACTTCAGAAATCCATTTGCTAAAGGCGTTTATGTCCTATTTATAAACTGTTTCAGAAAGCAAATAAAAGATTTTAAGAATCGTACGTAATTAAAATTTTATATTCGAAGTTCTTGCTATATTTTGAAACGTTTCTGAGCTTCTTTATAGATTTTTTTAATAATATAAAAACAGAAATGCCGAATTGAGAAAAGAAATTGAAAAAAAAATATGTTTAAATATGAAAATTATTATTATGACGTTGTTGTATTTTTTTTAAAATACAGAATCTAACTTGCATAATAGTATCAGCTGTAGGGCTAAGGAATGTCTGATTTCCAATAAAAAATAAGAACCTTTATTTAAGAAGTTGTATTTTGAAATAATTCAAAAACGCTTTACAAATTAACCCCGATTATATGTATCCTAATATCAAAAAGCACTAAAACACTATTATACAAAAACACTATTAGTTAAATATTTACAAAAAAAAATTATAATAATATTACTAAAAGTTAAAAAAATGTAAACATTAAAATCCAAGTTAAAATATCCATAACACTGTAACATGTAGTAAATGAACTTTATATAAAATAAAATCCCTTATACTTTTTTTTGTTGTTGTTGAAAAGAACTTTGAGTTATTTAGGTAAATATTTTAGGAATTGTGTTTTACAGAGTTTTAAAAATGTTACAAATTTTCTTTTAAAAATATTTTGCTATTGGAAATTATGAAACTTTTCATGCTTCTCTATAAATGTCGCCAGTAGCGTCTTATTCCCACTGTTAAAAAAATAACTTTTAAAATTTTCAAATATGCAAAAATTGTTTCTCGAGTTAAAATTTCCGAATAAAAAATGTACTTTTAGAAGAAGAGTTTTGATATTATGTTTTACGTTTTGATATATTTTACGTTTGAAATAGAAATTTCTTATTATTTTAAACTTTTGCTATCTTAAATTACAATCATGAGACGATTTCAACTTTAATAATTTGAAAGTCTAGATCGCATTTTATCCATGTGCAGATTTCTAAAATTTTTAAGACATCTATTTTTATTTTATACTGTTAAGTAAATAAATGTAACAAATCTTAATATAATATTAGTTAATCTGACACCTTATTAAATTAAATACTTTATTAGTTCTTTTTTTAACTTTCTACTATAATTGAAAACTGTTTATCAGTTTGGATAATCAGTCTCTCCTTACATTAATAACATGCCCTATCTTACAAATATACTAGAAAATAATCACGTCATTAATATGTAGGTAATTAAGCAGGAAATATTTGATTACGAAAACGGCAAGATTACCAAAGGATTAAATTTCCGCCAGGTAAAAACAAGTCACATATTGTAATATCATGTTACTTTCGACATCACATATCTCCTTGTTAAAATATAAACGAAATATTCTCCATGCATGTGTCAATCCAAAAATTTTCATTCATCTCATACGTGTTACTATTTCCTAAAAAATGCAGCATAGCAGGTCAACAGTTGGGTAACTCATACAGAAAATTTAGACAGCAACAGCTTATGTCAACATCTAACTGAATCTGCAGTTTGACGAAAATCCGTGCATTTGTTTCTGAAATACAGCTATTGCAGCAATCTTAGAAAATTCTGCATAACAGTAGCAGTTGTTGGGTGCTGTACACCCAATTAGCTTTTATTAGCAACTGAATGATTCTGTAGTTTGGTGAAAATCCATGCATTAGTTATTGAGACACAGCTATTGTGAAATTGTGAAAAAAAAGGACCATAGAAACACCACATTTTGGTCTATTTACACCAAAAATCAAACAACTCTAAGCTATATTAGGGAAAAACGGAATCTGAAGTTTCATGAAAAGCCATGCTTTATTTCTTGAGATTGAATTATTATGATAATCCTGAATAATGATTATAATAGCACCTATAGTGCTTATATATAAATATATAGAGTGCTTATATATAATAGTGCTTATATAATTTATAGAAAAATATAATAAACATCAAATAATATTAAAGACTAACTGAATCTAAAGTTTTGTGAAAATATATGCAGTAGTTCTTATGATAGAGTTATTTGTAGAAATTGTTAACAATAAAGCACAGCAGTTCCCCTGCTGAGCTTTATGCATTGAAAATTAATCTACTCCAATTATATCAAGATCTGATTGAATCTAAAGTTTTGTGAAATTCCGTGCATTAGTTATTAAAATAAAGCACCCGCAAAACTTTTGTCCCATATAGATTCACAGAGTGAAAGAGAGACTCACAGACAGACATTTTTCACAAAACTATCAAATTGAGTTCAGGAAATTCTAAATCGTATAAACTCATCGAAAACCTGAAACGGAAATTTTCCACGAATCCAATACTTTCTACTTTTTAAAGATGAAAAGTAAAAATAGAAATTGTTGTCTATTGAAGCAACGTGCAGTAATGTTCTTTAAAATTATTAGTATACGGTATTTATATAAGATGAAAATTTTTATTAAATGTTATTTTAGAAGTTTGTCCCATTGTTTATCTGATTCTTTTGCATTTCAACGTTGCATACCACACACGATTAGTGCAACGGTAACAATTCCATTTCGGTTTAAAAATTTATATTGTTTTAATTATTTGTTTAGAAAGCATAATCCTGTAATACATAAATGTTAATTAAATTGCAATTAAATTTTCTGTAATTACTTAAAAATATATAAAGTTTTAAATATTATGTCACATTTTAGATTGTCAGTCAACGGTGAATGACGCCGCTTAAACGGAAAATTCACTATCAATAGTCAGTGAATAACGTGGCACTCAACATGTTAATGATATAATTGCCAATAAATTATTACATAACTCTTCAAAATTCAATATAAACAATGCATCAACACATAATTGAATATAAATCATGTTCATCTTTGATTCCATTCAAACGAAATCGAAGTAAATTTTAGATTTTTTTTCCAAATTGAAATTGCAAATATATGTACTGCAGATTTTGTATACTATTTACAATAGGTGTAAACAAAATTTTAAGGCACACCTATATTAGAAGCCTTAAAAGTCTACGATTTGTTTCAATTTCATTTTTTGAACGTTTTTTAGAGTGTTTAAGTATCATATTTTTTAAAATTTTATATGCATTTTTACTTTCTTCTATCTTCAATAGAAGAAAGTATTGTAATCGAAAATTTTTTCGACTTCCGGTTTTCTACGGATTTACACGTTTTAGGAGTCAGAAATTCTAAAAAACATGTTTTTACAAAATGTCTGTCTGTCCGTGTGTCTGTGTGTGTGTCTGTATGTGTGTGTGTCTGTGTGTGTGTCTGTGTGTCTGTATGTCGCCATTCTACCATCAAAAAATGTATGAAGTTATGCATAGAATTGAACCAAATTTTTTGTGAATGTTTTTAGCTGTGGCAAGCAGGTCCTCCTTCAGTCTTGAAATATTCCGCCGGAAGGAGGCACTGTGCAATCGCGATTTTTGTGCCATTTTCAATATTGTACCGACCAAAAGTATATGAAGTTGTGCATCGAATTGAACCAAATTTTTTGTGTAAGTGTATGACTATGGCTAGTTGGTCCCCCCTGAATTTGAGAAAAATCCGCCGGAAGGGGGCGCTGCAATAGCGATTTTTGTGCCATTTTCAATATTGTACCGACCAAAAGTATATGAAGTTATGCATCGAATTGAACCAAATTTTTTGTGTAAGTGTACGACTATGGCTAGTTGGTTCCCCCTGAATTTGAGAAAAATCCGCCGGAAGGAGGCGTTGCAATAGCGATTTTTGTGCCATTTTCAATATTGTACTGACCAAAAGTATATGAATTTATGCATCGAATTGAACCAAATTTTTTGTGTAAGAGTATGACTATAGCTAGTTGGTCCTCCCTGAATTTGAAAAAAATCTGCCAGAAGGAGGCGCTGCAATCACGATGTTTGTGCCATTTTCAGTATTGTACCGACCAAAAGTACATGAAGTTATGCATCGAATTGAATCAAATTTTTTGTGTAAGTGTATGACTATGGCTAGTTGGTCCTCCCTGAATTTGAAAAAAATCCGCTTGAAGGGGGCGCTGCAATCGCGATTTATGTGCCATTTTCAATATTGTACCGACCAAAAGTATATGAAATTATGTATCGAATTGAACCATTTTTTTTTTTTTTTTTTGTATCTGTATGACTATGTCTAGTTGGTCCTCCCTGAATTTCAAAAAAATCCGTCGGGAGGGGGCGCTGCAATCGCGATTTTTGTGCCATTTTCAATATTGTACCGACCAAAAGTACATGAATTTATGCATCGAATTGAACGAAATGTTTTGTGTAAGTATATGGCTATGGCTAGTTGGATCGCCCTCAATCTGAAAAAAAATCCGCCGGAAGTGGGCGCTACAATACCGAATTTTTTGCCATTTTCAATATTGCACCACATAAAAGTGTATGAAGTTATTTCTAGAACTGAACTAAACATTTTGTACATGATTATTTTTTGGTAAGGCAAGTAGGTCCTCCCTGAATTTGAAAAAAAAATCTGCTTATCATTCTATTGTCCATCGGCTCGTGCAGAGACGGAAATTCGTTTTTACTCCGATTAATTGATTGAAGCAGAAATTTAAGATGAAAATCAAAGTTGGTAAGGTATAGAACTAAAATTATTAAAACATTAAAATGAGTAACTATTTTTTTAATATTAAAATGTATGTATGAGATAGAAGAAAGTTTTGGGATTGGCACATCCAACTAGTTTAATATTCAATTGGATTATCTTATTTGTTACAATAACTTAATGTTGAATGTAGAACTAACTGAGTGAAATATCATTATATCTATCCCTTCTCGTGCCTAAATAATGTAGAAAAAAAATATGTTTTAATTTATTCTGAAAATTTAATTTTTTGTTTAATCTTATCATAACTCCGCGACACGACGTTTGGATCAACTTGATTTTAATATAGATTATGTACAAAATATTCATACAGTGTCCTTTTTTTTTTTAACTAGTTGTTGGGGACCACCACTTACCCATCATGGATATGAATAATGTAATATATGAAAATAAAAGATGTGAAAACTATTTATACAATGCATTGCAATTCCGAAACAAAATTTAAACGTATATTTAAATGTTGTTAATATAAATAGTAATGCTCTATTAATGAATTACTGATTAATCAATTCCGACAAATTATATAAAATGCCAATCTACTCATGTAGTACCGAACTGGTTAAAAGAAACATCCTTATAACTCCAAAAATAATAATCATATTAATTAACAGTTTACTGCGTCGTATTGAGCGTCTCATTTCCAATTAAAATATATCTTTGCTTGAAATTTAAATGAAATACAGGGTCATGAAAAGTCGAAGAATAGGAAAAACAGGATTTCAAATATTTTAGCAACTAATTATCCGATCGACTTCGTTCTTTATGAAAAATTTGTATGATTTTATTGCCTTTTATGTCCACTCCTTAAAATAAAAAAATTATAAGTTTTTATGTACCTATTATCAGAATGATTTTTTCGAGAGTCCAAAACAGTTGTTCCGGATAATCGAGGTTACTAATATTAATTTGGCTTCGTCCCATACTTACATTCTAAGTATATATAAAATTTAAAGTCTCTATCTTAATTTGTTCGAGAGATAGAGCGTTTACAGACAGACAGACACACAAACGGACGGATGGCATTTTTTTTTTTTTCTAAAAAAATGTTGTTCGGAATCTTCAGTACCTGAAACGTGTAAATCCGTCGAAAATTTTTTCGTTTTTCAAAACGATTGCAAGACTTATCATATACTACGTATGATGGGTAAGTAAGAAAGGTAGACAAAATTTTCATTTTGTTTAATGGGATTATCTACTGTTATTTAGTTTGATTTACATTTTCTCAATATAAAATATGAAAAATTTCCTGAGTAAATTCATCAAGAATTATTAAATTTTAGCAGTATTATTCAAACTTCTGCATAAAATTAAGTGAAGCGCATTCAATTTGTATTGGGGACTAAATATCTGAGACCTCTTTTAAATATTTTAATGTTAGAGGTAATAGAAACGATGAGAATTTTTTGAAAAGACAATAGTTATTGACGCTTAGAGACTTTGAAATTCAATAAAATTGCATTATTTTGTGAAACTTTTTAAATAAAAACAATAAAATAAGTAAACATTTACGCTTTATATATATTTTCTAATATATGTGTAAATTTATTTTCAAATATTCAGTTAATTAGTAAAGAATCTTGTTTATTTTTAAAATGGGTGAGGTATTCAAAAACTCATATGCGCGTTTTCTGCACTTTAAAATATTTACTTTTTTTTGGCGATTACATAAGAAATAATTATAATGTCTGAGTTGACGAAGAAACTACAAGACAACAATGAGACTGCTTTTTATTTATTTATTTTTTATCCATAAACAACATGATTGCTGTTGTGTAAAAAAAAAATATTCCTGTTGGTAACATTTATTACTCTATTATTTACCCAATGAGCGAGGATATGACTTGTTTTATCTAGGGGTGTTTGACGCAATAGGGATGTTAACGCATTTTATTATTAATCACCTTTTATCTATTCTATGTGTTGTTTTTTGAAAGACTTTATAAATAGTACCATGCAAATGCATTAAGTGTTAGAAATCAAATTAATTTTTTAACAAAAATGACAACACATACATACTCACATAGAAGTAAAAACTAATAGCTTTTTTTAACAAGTATGGAAGCGGATTACAAGTATCCATTATTTGTGTTCTTCATGACACCAAAAATTAAAAAATAAAAATAATTAACTAGAAAATATCTAAAAGTAGAAAGTAATTATTTATTTTAAGTGCTTCAAATAAGAATACTTTTGCCAAATAAATAAACGAAATGAAAATAATTGCTAAAACTTCATTAACTATCTTTAGAAACTTCCATAATTAAAACTGTGATACATTAAAAAACAATAACTCATGATCAAGTACATTTAACTAAAAAAATATATTTAGCTTATTGAAACTCTTATGCATAAAAAAATATCTAAACAATATCTATTACATTTAGTCTTTAATTAGTTTGTTTATTCATAAGAAAGAACGTGAAATTGTAATATTTTTCTTCATAAATGAAATGACACACACATACAAACAAGTAAGAAAAATCATGCGTTAAGCATAGATTATGAAGCACTTTCCAACACTTAATGAAATCTTTAACAAAACTTTGTTATTCAAGGAAATAATAGTGTATAACCAAATATATCCAAATATGTATTCCAGTACATTAGAACAGCCCTGTATTTCATATGTCAGTTCATATAATGGGAAAATTTAGCTTAGCAAGAAAATACCCAGTAGCTTGAAATTTCTTTTTCAGCAATTCATACTATTAGATGTAAACATACTTGAATACTTTTGTTCAGCCCTGTAGTTTACATTGTACCTTTATCACACGTCAGCATTAGGCTAAAATTTATTGTAAACTAAAACACTTTTAAAACAACTGAAATCACATTCTCATAAATCATCATTCATAGACGTCCATGTACCAAATTCTTTGTGCGGCCCTGTATATCCCTTTATCTATATTCTGCAACTATTTCTCAGTAAATTGAAGGCACCTCAGCGTAAAAATGCATAGCTTATTTAAGAACCACGCTTAAATAATTTACGCTCATATTCAGTAACGTTGGTTAGCTCTTTTGGGTAGCCCTGTATATCAATTATAACATTTATACACACCATATAATGTGCATATATTTAGCGAAATATAAACGCGAATATCATAATTAAAATGCATTTCATCCCTCCATCAGACATCATCGGACACATGTACGGTACTTCGGAAAGAATATACTATTTGAAATCTTTTGTATAGCCCTGTAAATGCTATGTACTTCAGATTATGCAAAACAGTAGCGTATAATTTATATTAAGCTTCAGTGACATATATCAATTTTATTATACATGAAAAAGCTTAATATATTTAAAGTATGTCACACACAATTCCCCCCTTTTACCATTATCTAATGGAATTCTTTTATGTGGCCCTGTAAATGAATAATAGCTACATTTTCACCTTATATTTTATAGAATGCATATTTTAATATGTTTGACAGAGTATAACATGTTTAAAATTCCTTTGAAATGGTTTTTCCCCATAGGCCATAATGTAATAGGAAACTTTTGATTCGCCCTGTAGATAAACTAATCATGGTAGAAACTTCATTTTCAGAATTTGTGCTAGGGTAAACGTCAATAACGTCCTAAAATTTCATGGCAATCCGAGTATATTAACGATTTTTCCCCATAGGCCGTAATGTAATGGGAAACTTTTGATTCTCTCTGTAGATAAACTAATCATGGTAGAAACTTCATTTTCAATAGGACTTGTGCTAGGGAAAACGTCAATAACGTCCTAAAATTTCATGGCAATCCGAGTATATTAACGATTTTTCCCCATAGGCCGTAATGTAATGGGAAACTTTTGATTCTCTCTGTAGATAAACTAATCATGGTAGATACTTCATTTTCAATAGGGTTCGTACTAGGGTAAACCTCAATAACATATAAAAATTTCATAGCAATCCGAGTATATTTACGGGAGTTAGAGCGCGGACAGACGGACAGACGGACAGACGGACAGACGGCCAGACAAACCGAATGCATAAGCACTTTTCAACTTTGTTGGAAAGTGCTAAAAATGGATAAAAGTCACATTAAATATTCTTATATTAAAGACTCATTAATCTTTGCCACTGATAAATAATGAAGCTTAATGTTTTTATACGGAAAATAACATCCCTTGTGTCAGTGCTCTTGGAAATATTTTACATGATGCAATTTGGATACACATAATGATGTAACCCATGTTCTTATAAGAAATTCTCAGATAAATGTTGAGTACTCATAGAAAATAATAAGTGCCACCTGCGGTCTAATGCGATAAACACTAGAAATATGTGATCATTTAATTTGATACACGTTTAGAAGTTTTTTTTTATTTTTTTAAATATAAAATTATAAATTTATTTAATTCGTCTATTAATAAAGGTATGGGGATTTCGGCAGTAATTGCTGAAATAAAGTCAGTGGAAAGATTATGATATTTCCTTCTGTTTGAGTTTTAGAATGAAATTGCCATGATTGCCATAACCCTTAATTAATGTCTTATAGTGGGCAAAAAGTATACTTTTTAAAATTAAATAGCAATAAAATTATAAATAAATAGTTTTTTAATTACCATTTTTCCAGTAGTATATCAAACGGTGAAATCAATCAACAATATAAAAATTAATCTTTAAAATCAAACTCCTGGGCTGTGATTAACAATAAAACTTATAAATCTATTATTTAAAACAAACAAGTAGGCAAGCAAAAACATGAAAGTAGATTATTTTATCTTATCATAAATGGCTTCAACTAATCAATAACTAAAAATATACACTTTCTATTCATAAAATTTCATAAAATGGTTTCTTTTACACCAAACAGCTGACAACAGTGGGAAAACGATGCTCAAATAGAAATATTATGATTAGTGCCACGCATAAAATTCCTTTTATACCTTTGAATATCTCATAATTTACGTACGCAATCCTTAAAAAAATTAATTAATTACTGGAAGGTTATGAACTACTGGCGGGGTCGTTTATAAGGTATTTCTCATATAAAATACTTTTCTGTATCACATTTTGAAAACACAGCGAAGCAGTCGAAACTAAATATTTTTAAATATGGTTAATTCCCAAACCATTTACATGCATTTAGTTTTTCCCCATTTAAAATATTTACGCGAAAAAAATTATGCTTCAAAACACTTCTTGGTTAAAAATGGGATCACAATATATTTAATTACATGGTTAGTTTAGATTTCTGAGGTTCCTTGCAGTTTTTTTCTTGTTATTTAATTTAATTAATCTTGTAAATAGTTTTAAATTTTACACTAGTTGCCGATTTATTAAGTCAGTGTAAATTAAAATCTATGTAAAAATCAAACTGTTATCGCATAAGTTGTTCTGGATATCTTCAGACATTAACGAAGGTAATTATTGAAGAGGAGCAAATTTGTCATTTTTAATTCTTAACTTAATGGTTAGTGCCTTTTTTTAAGATGCTGTATAACTTTACAACTATGACCACATTGTTGAATTATTTAAAATTGAATTTTTTGAGAAATTAATCGGCTTGAGTAGCATTTATACACGTTAGCGTTTAAACTGCTTTTTTTTGTGAACCGTACGAATTGTACAGTGTTAATGCTTTTAAAATAGCATTTCCTGAAAAGTAAATAAATAAATAAATAGTAAGATTGTGTTTCGACTAATAAGGTGGACTTTATATTAATGCCAAATTCTATAGATAAAATGTTTTTATTAATTATTATTAAATGAGTATAGTTTTTAGAAAAAAAAAGCAGTTAACTACATTTTGTAATATTTACCTTATTTATATAACTGTTTCTGATATAAAACTACTTACACTGGAAAGAAAGCGAAATAGCAGGTTTCAAGATGAAACGAAATATTATAAAATGATATAAAGAAATGATGTGATACAAAATAGCATAATAAAAGGACATATTATGGGACAATAAAATGAAATAACGTACTAATAAAATATACAAAGGTATGCCATAATAAACGTCTTATCTTTTAGATTCTTAAGTAAATTACATTACAAATAAAATAATCTTGTTTAAGTTTTCTTATAGCAAAAATAGGAACTTACGTTTGCCAATTGAAAAATTAACATTTTTTGTGTGGAAAGGGAATTGTAAAATAAAAATTTTTAATTATCTTTTAAATCGCCACATAAGGCTGATAAACAGCATTAATAAGTAAAAATATTACGGTGTGTTTTCATATTCTACTTATTAAAAAAACAATTAAATGAAAATCAATTTAATGTAACTTGTCAAATTTTTTACACAAGTCATAATAAATTCTATTTTCAAGAGATGTCTGTTAAAATCTTCTATTTATTTCATCTCATACATTTATGTATCTGAAAATTTACGAAACGATGTATAATGTTTACGTTTAAGTCATAATTGTTTTTTTTATCATGGTAAACTGCAAAGAATAAAAACCTAGTTGCGTATCTCAAATTGTACATAAAGTCTGCTATGTCAATAAAATTGCAATAAACGTAGCATAGTTCTCTTCATTTGTGATAATTGTGAAAATTGCATAATTCCCTTCTTGTAAGACAAAAGGCATATAGCGGGAAACAGCAGCACAAACAGTCACCATCAAGTTCATGACCGAAATTCCAAAATTTGTTAAAACTCAATGAGCATATTAAAATGCAACAAGATTGCCATGTCATATCTTGGTGGAAAATACCTCAAAATATTATTTCAGCTTTCACTCATGAGTTTACTATTGTGATTTCCTGCTCTCAGTCTTCTATGTTTTCAAAATTTTTGGTGCAGGACAACACAATAGTAAACCTACGAGTCGGGTTTTCAAGAATTTTACACTAAGATATGACTTGAAATACGGATCACTGTTTAATATGCGAATCAAATTTTAACTAATTCTGAAATTTCGGACATGAACGCGATGAGATGATTGTCTGTGCTGCAGCTTGTCGGTTTATTATGAACTGATTAACCGTCGGTTCAACGTTCGATGTACTGAATTGAATAATGATCGAATTATGAATAATTGAATAATAATCGAACCAAATTATGAATCATTTTCTCCCCGTAGTTTCATTTAGTTTGTTGGATATCTTAAGTTAATAGAACAACTCAGTATAATATTTACACATTAAGACAATAGAATAGTTTTTACATTTGTAAGGTACAATGTTTCATTGATCTGTAAAAAGGATCCATGAACTACATGTTTTTATATTTGTGTTTGTAAATGTGCTATTTTATAAGTCAAAATGAAATCATTATCTAATTTTTCGATCCACTGTGATCTGCCATCACTAAACATAATGATAATTTAAAACAATGGAAACAAAAGCTACATTTATAAAACGGCTGACATTTTTTTATGCAAAGTTACACAAGAATCCATATTTTTACCTGCGTATTTATCATTCCTAAAGTAAAATTTGGTATTTAAGGCGTTACTACTTTATGTAGCAAATCGAATGAAGCATTTTATTTAATTGGTTTTAAATACTATAATAGATGAAACTGGGATAGTAAGACCCTAACAGATAAATGAGAATAAATATAACAATCCATTTTTCGTATTAATAAGAGCATTCTACAAAAATACATTAAAATTTACAATTCCAATCAAGGCTTTACAAGAATTTCAAAATTTGAAAGTGGATTTTTGTTGTTTTATTATTTTCTTGTAATTTTATCCAAATATATTTTTGTTATTATTTCCTGTTAATTATAAAGAAGTGGTCTGAAAGCATTATTTAAAACACTATGTTAAACTCAGTTGAGATAAAGAAGAAAAATTAATAAAAATAATCCATTTTTGAATACCCAAAGCAAATATGTAAATTACAAAATTAGGTAATGAAACTTCTTTAATTGTTCTAGACGTTAATATACGTTCTTCATTTAGAATTTATACAAAATCTAAATTTTCATAATTTAATCCTAGAGTGAAATAAAAAACAATACTTAAAAAATTAAAGATAGATTTAAAGTAGCAATTAGAAACGAATGTTTATTATTTTCTAGGTAAAGTAAAAAATCGTGATAATTAAAAGATAATGCGAAAAGTATGTACCTAAGATATATTTTTCAAATTTACACAATTTAATAGGAATTAAAACCTTAGAATTAAAAACTAACATATTAAACTTATATATAACTAAACATAGTTATAACTAAAATTTTAATTTACTGCGGACGTGACTTTTTTTTTAAAAATCATTAATTTTATAAAAGCAGTTTGAACGTCTTTTTACTCAAGACAAATATTTTCTTAATATCTTCACAACTATTTATTGCGTACATAACAATAATTTAAAAATTAAATCTATATTTTCAACATTTTCTTTAGATATTTTAAACATGCATATAGCATTTTTTCTTTCCACATCATACTCTTATTTTTAATCTGCAATTTCTCTTTTAAAAAAATATATATTCCGAGCTGCCATAACATACTCCATAAACGGAGGAAAATTAACTTTTTAAATAAAAATAACCTTTAAATGGAGCAAACTATTCTAGAATTTAACACACAGTTGACACAGAGGGCCATCTTTCTTTCATGTTATGAAAACACTTTTATAAACTTAGAAGTTAAGAAATGTGAAGAATTTAATCTTTTGAAAAAGCAAATATTTATCTTAACTATAGTTATAGAAAATTTTTATCAAATCTCTTGTCTGTTAAAAGATGTTTTTTTTTATTATTATTTTATTACTTTTTGAAATCCGTAAGTTTGAAAATGATTTTTTCTTTTATCATAAAAAACCCCTTTTAAATTTTTTTTCGATAAACTTGAAAAAATACAGATAAATTTCTATCATACATACTGATTTTCATTCACTTCAACCAAATATTTCGCGATGAAATTAGAGTAATTAAGGGTTAAAATACTCCCTTATCTTATAATAGTAAACTTTATATCAAATCTATTTTCTAATAAAAAGTATGTGATTCCTTCAATTATGTTATGTTTTAAATTCTGTATGCTTAAAATTAATTTATTCTTTTATCAGTAAAAATGTGTGTAAATGGTTTTTTTTATTTCTGTGTAACCTGAAAAATAAAGATAGTATATCTTAAATTTCCTTGAAAAATATTGATTTTCATTTGCTTCAAACATCTATTTCGCGATGCATCTAGTGTTATTACTATGGCTGTATGGAAACAACAAAAATAGGTTAAGCACGGAACATTTGCATAGTCATAGATGTTACATGATTCAATCAATATTTTATAAATATTAATACCTTAAGCTTTATCAGTGAGAACAGATAATGCGCTATTATATTTTAATGTTAAGGAGGAAATTACTTTTTTAATGAAATAATAATAAAAAAACACTGCTTTTAAAACAATGTTAACAACATATCTTTTTCTTTTTGAAAGGCATATATCATTACTTTTTTTTAAGTAAAAATGAAAGAAATCCTTAATATGGTAAAAAAAAAGATATGTATAAAAAATAAAATAAAGTAAAATAAAATAAAATTTCTTGTAATAAAATTCCACGGAAGATGAAATTTAGTTCGAGAGAAAAATCAAAAATGAGATTACAGCACTAGTCATTAATGAGAATTAATGATTAAAAATCACAGTTATTTCAAAAAATATTCTTAATGCGCTTCAATGTTCCTGAACATCTTAAATTTAGCGGAGGCTTAGATAAAATCTAAAATTTCTAAAAAAGAAAAAAAAGGAACGAATTTAAAATGCTAAAATTTCTCTAGAATTTTATGGATGTTCAAACAAAATTAAATACTTCAAATTTTCTCAATTCAAAACAAATTGATTAAATACAATTGATTTTTTTAATTCACCGAAAATTTAAAAATTCACAATTTCTAAAAAAAGAGAATTTTCGAATAAAAAAAATCTTTCAACAAATTTTAGTTGTAAAATGAAATAAAAAAATCTGTAGATTTGATTATATTAGAATATGAAATCTTTTCCTGGGAAATACTTTCATATCCCAACGTCTTTCTTCAAACCAGGTCCCATTTGAATATCAAACAAATCCACTACCCCTTGGCCATCAATGGTGAGCGAAACAATAAAAACTTGTTCGGTTTCACAATTCAAATCACAGAAATTGATTATTGACATTAATTCCCTTAATTAAAATAATTTAATATATTTGTATGATTTGTCATATAATTGGTGATATTCAGCTATAAGTATACAAAATTTAACGTCCCTAACTCATACAATTTCCATGGAAGAACTTTGTTATAGACAGAGGTTTGAGGCAAATGCTGTTCTGACTGATGAATGAAACACTAATGAAAATGGTCGATAAATAATGAAACTTGAAATTACCATTTATTGAAATTAAAAATACAATGTTTGGTATATGCAATTGTGTTAGATGATAGAATTAATTTATTCGAAAATATGCTAAAAATATTTTTTATATTATAAAAAGAATCGATAGAAAAAAAGAAGATGAAGGAGAAATTTAAAAGAGGAAGATTATCTCTTTAAAAAAATGGATTTTTTTTTTTTTTTTTTTTTTTTTTTTTTTTTTTTTTTGTGGTATTTAGTTACACTTTGCAGTATTCCCGTAACCAGTGTTGTAGTGCGGAAATTAACTGTCACAGCTAGATCGCGTATAGGCAGATTCACAAACTCTTTGTTTCATTAATATAGATTATATGATTAAAACTTTTAGGGCCTCATAGAAATTTAGTACTTAGGGCAAAGAACCCACATTTTCATGCCGTAATCAGAAATTGTTATTTTATTATATGAAATAAGGGTATTTATTTCAATATTTGAAAGGTTTTAGACCTTTTAAAGCATTAACATTTTCGAAATTTAAATCTTTTAAATGTTAAACTCTTTTTTTTACTCAGAATACTTTACTGTAATTGCTTCCTTAAAATTCATATCGAAACAGAAGTTATGATTTTTAGAATTACATCCCCTTGGTTGACGAGCTACCGCTATACATGCCACATGAAGCGCTGATACTTCTTTTTAATTCTTGCCAGTAAAATTTCTCTTATTTACTCAGGGCATTTCCTCGACTCAATAAAGCATAAAGTTTCTATTTTTAAAAATCGGTGAGAAAGGATTAAAAATTCAATTATTAAAATAAAACGTTTAAATACACAATAATTAAAAATTCTGCACATACGTATACGTTTCACGAGTACTGGGGGCTCACTTCCTCAGTGTTAAAACGCTGAAATAAAAAATCCCTTAATACCAGCAAATCTTGAAACCCAAATGATAGCAAACACAGAACTAAAAATACCGCCAAGCTTCAGCCAAGATTATCCAAAAATGAACTACTCCGATTGATTAGGACTTTTTTGAAGCACTCTATATCAATAAATTTAAAAACTCCCTGGTAATGATTTATCTAGCGTGCCATACATCTCAATTTTCTGGTTAAATTTGTTATGTCACGATACTTCATTTTCGGTTTAATTCTATTGGTTGCTGAACTTGATGGTATTTTTGTTCAATATTTGCTATCATTTTGGTTTCTGACTTGCTGGCAGTTGGGGTGGGGGGGGGGGTGATTTTTTACACTTTACCGTTTTAACACTGAGGAAGCGAGTCCCCAGTACTCACAAAACGTATACGTATGTGCAGAATTTTTAATTATTGTGTGTTTAAACATTGTGTTTTAATAATTGAATTTTCCACACAAGGTTTTTATTCATTAAAAATTCGTAAATTGCTCCAGTCGCGAAGAGGTTAATAGCAGAAGCAGTGTTTCAGAAACTTTATATTCATTTTCTTTCAAATGATGATATACGGGATAGCACGATATCTCAAATACTTCTGCATTTTTTCCATGAGAATTTCAAAGCAAAAGTGTTATGTTTGTCTGCATAAATGACACAAAAATGTCTCTTTTATTGTTGAAAAATTTATTTTTTAGAAGATTATATTGTGGAAAGTTTCTAAATTTTATAACTAAAAATAGCTAAATTCAACTATGAAATTAAAATACAAAAAAGCTTTAAGCACAAGTTTATTTAGGTTCAGGGTAATTATTACAATCTGTAATATAAGTAGGCAACAAATCTTGCATCTTATATGCAAAATTGAGTTTGTAATCCTGCGGGTAATCTGTACGACAATTTTCTGCTTGTCAAATGTCTGACAATTTGGAGCCCCGTGTAAATGACAAATACTACTTCACGAAATTTTATAAACATATGAAATGTAAGAACACACTTATATCTTTCATTCCAATAAAAAATGAGACTTAAAATCCAATAATATTAAACATTGAAAATGTTTTGTATTTCACCTTTTCCAATTTTAAGAGTCTAAGACCCCTTAAAGAATAGTAAACCTATGATGTCACATTTTTATAAATGTTAGTTTTAATTACGAAGAAAAAATATATCTTCAACGGCTAGTTTCTTTTTTAAATGCAAATTTTATAAATTTTTAAACATATATCTTTTATATAATCCATATAAATCCACATAAAACCACTTATTTATTTGTAAAAGTGTCTTTAAAGATGAATATTTGTTTTCGTTTCCCATTTCGTAGAACTTGGAATTTTGTGGCTATATTTCTGCTGACCGTAACGATCTTTTCCCATATGTTTCCATAGATACTTTGGAAAATATTTTTTCAATTCTTAGATAAATATATAATAAATCCTCTTATCAAAATACATCAAAACGAAGATCTGTTTTTTATACCATGAAATATATTTTCGGTATACTGATCTCTAGCTTTCTTTTACAAATATTCAATGTTTGCCACCCATTTAAAAGGAAAGATATTGGAATATAAAATGGAATTTATACTTTAATATAAATCACTATTATAAATAAAGATTTTTCTTTCTTTCTTTGCTGTTACACCTCAATTTTTCTTATCCATTTTTTAAAAGTCATTTCTAATCCTCAAGCCACCCCTAAGTACACTATCAGTGTACTTAAATGAAAAAAATTGTTTGGTTCAGAAAAAGATAGCGAATTCGTATTCATGAGAAATTTATTATGTCTTTTTTTATTTCTATTTTTAATACACAGCTCTGTACAACGCAGATGTTTAATGATTAATTTTTTAATGTTTTTCCTTGTTTTATTATCAAAACACGGTTATGTTTTCAGGTTTCGGACGCTAATGTGGAGTTACCTATTTGTATATTTGTTCCTACATGTATAGCTTTCTTTGTACCGCAATTTCTGATGTAGAATCCGCGAATCAAACAATCATTTTTCGACTCAGAAATCTTTTAAAAAGAAATATGACCTTTTTAATCACTGTAAATATTTGTCTTCAATCATTAAATAAAATTTCTAGCTCCAAAAAGAAAAAAAAAATGTGTGATCCACGGATTATATGCCGCAAATTACGGTACTTAAAGTGTAAAATTATATATTCCTTTATCATGACGTTGAACCCAGATTTTTTTTTAATTAAATAGTGCATATGACAAAGTTTTAGGTATCAATACACTCCCAGGCCTACTGAAAATGCATATCAGTTACAAAGCAAACAAAAGAATTTCCCTCACTATCTAGGAAGATATTGAATCCTATGGAAAGGGGAAGAATTTTAGATCAGATCGATCCCATAAGATGCTTTTTGGGATAACGAGTGCTGGAAAAGAAACACCAGTTCTGGCGTAGATACCAATATGTGCAGTCGACCTTTCCCGTCTATAGTTTTCGGACGCTAAGTGTATTGAGGTGGGTACAAGAGAGTAAGCTCTGTCGTGTAGAGCCAGTATAACAATAAGATCAAGAGCAATCTCAGGATAAATCTATCTTAATTTACTCAGTGTGAGAGAGCGATACAAAGTATTTTAACAATTGGACCGACTGTACAGAAAGTATTTAGTGTATGTAACTTAATATCGGACCGGATCGTCTATATCCGAGCTCTTAAATGTAAATATTGTTTTGTTATATGTAAATAATGTGTAAAAAAATTGGCCATTAACTTTAATTGAATAAGTTTAACATTTATTTTATACAATCCTGCTCATAACGTGCCCAATATCACGTAGTTATATCGGTGGTGGCAGCATACCAACATAAAAGAACATTCTTCGTAGTCGGCTAGACTAAGAGTGTTACAAATGCGAAGGTAAAACTAAGCTTTAGTTTTTATCATAACAAAACATTTCCATGGTAATATGTAACAAAAAACACCTTATAACTCTAGTCTCAGTTTTGGTAAGAAAGCTTAAATAAACAAATAATCATTTTAAATAAATATTCTAATCTTTTTTAATTTAACTTATCAAAACTGTGAAACGAAGTACTTAGTGGTTTCGAAAATAGAATTAAACATCCGAGTAAAATAAAAAATTAACACGCCTTACATGAAAAACTGAATGTTGGCGTTTCACTTCATTGTATTATACACCGTGCAATTTCTTAATATCATTATTTACTTGTAAAGAAAGTGACTTGGAAAAAGTTGAAACACGTCAGCAGTTATATAAAACTATTTTAGTGGTTTTAACATTTTAATATTGCATCTCTTTAGCAATTAGAAATATTGTATTTCCATGGGAATTATATACATGGAAACCTTACTTGAGCTACCTTTGTGAGTATTTTTCTAATACCCGCTTTACATTATTTTATTTCCATAAAACCAATGAATAAGATTCATATTATAGTCAGTGATTCTTCTACTAGGCAAAAATACATAACATTCACTTATTAAGTAATTTACTTTTCAAATACTAAGTTTAAAATCAGCTTTTGAAATTTTGTTTTTTGTTCTACACGAGAACAATTTTTGTCATATATTTCCAACACCTGAATCTGAAAAAAACATGGAGCAACTCAATTCTTTTTTCTTAACATACACACATATACAGGGTGGTTCTAAATTCATCGCACAAATTTTAAGGGTTAATATCGGACATTGTTGTAATCATTTAATATATAGGAATGTATTGCCGTGGAGGTAAAACTCCAGAGAGCTAATACGGCCCTTATTTTTATTTCAAAATGTTCCATTTATATCGGAAAATTCCTATACTATTATTTTCTTTATTTAAGACAGACGTTTCAAGATTATGTAAATAAAAAAAATCCTTTTTGAAAATTTCGGGTAGTAAATTTTTGAAAAAAAAAATCTTCTATTTTTTTCATATATTTGCTGTGTTGGACAGTTTTGCAAGTTTTGCATTTTTTAAAACAAAAATTTCAGTTTTCAAACCGGAAAATTTCAAATAATTTTTTTTTTCATGTGTTCATGATATTTATGTCTTAAATAAAGAAAAAAAAAACTATAGGAATTTTCTGGTATGGTTAGGGATTATGAAATAAAATTACGGGCTGCTCTGATGTTTGTACCTCAATGCGCCATTTGCGCCACTTTCCTGTACTATAAATGAATTTTACATTGTCTTGTAACAACCCTTAAATTTTGTACCATCAATTTAGAATCACCCTATATAATACGCATATTTAGGTAAATTTTGAATAATGGGGGGATTCGAACACTGGACTCGCCAATTTTTAACTGGAGACATTACTTCTGCACTTCTAATGCTTTATGATAATCGTTGCAATTTAAGCCAGTGTTCAATATTATGGAGACTGTATAGAACTTTTCGGGAACAAAACTTTAAAAGTCATTTAAAAGTACTACTACTTACTACTTGGTTATCCCGTCAACCAAAAATGTACCGCCAAACTATAAGATTAAGTGCCAATAATGGATAATCGTAAATGTCAAATACATTTGACATTAAGCACAATGTGCATGTTTATTACACCATCAAGTGATTTTTAAATCGATTTTTTATTCCTACTTTTATTAATGTTCTATTAATTTATTTGATTTTTCTTTATTTAAACAAAACAATACATTAATTTGTATAGTTTGGCGAAATTGGTCAACGGGATAACAAAGTAGTGCCAAATTATGTATCACTAAAAAAACAACTTAATCAATAATACGATATATTAAAGTACGTACTTTAAAAGTAAAAGTATTTTATCAAACGTTATTGCAAAGTAATCAGAAAATGCAATATCTTGGTATGTTATCTGTTGTTGCTTTTTACTTACCCATCATACGTTGCATAGGGTAAATTTTGCAATTGTTTTGAAAAAAAAAAACTATATTTTTTATTTTAAAGAATCTAAATTCAAATATCGCCTTTTGAAATCCATGCACCCAAAAATTCAAAAATGTAATTTTTTAAAAAATAAAATAAATTTACTTTTTGTTAGTTTTAAAAAAGTATTGAAACTACTGAATTTCTGTACTGGTGTTCAGTTTTCCGATTTTCTGAAATAGAATAACCTGAAATTCCATTAAATTTAATTAGTCTTGTCAAAGTTTTCAAATACGTAACTTCGAATGATATAACTTTCAAAGTTTTGGAATTAAATTCAAATTCTGAAATTCGGATTTGAAAGAACAATTTCCTATGCATGGTATTTCAAAATGTCGATTTTTCTAGATATTTCCAATATGTTATACCTTTTGTCCATATGAGAAATTTTCAAGTTGATATATTGCGTTACATAGAAATTTGAACAAAACTAGCAGTAAAGTTTCGCATTTAATGGAATTTAGATGCAATATATTTTTAATATACTATTTAATATTATATATAATTTAATATACTACACTTCAGTTTTGAATGTATATTCCTAATAATGTATTTTTACTCAAGTAGTTTTCTTTCGTTGAGATCAGAACTGAGTAATTATTAGTAAAAAGCATATAAAAACTGATTGACTGACTTTATAAAAAATAACTACAATAATTAATTGATGGAATTGACTGGGAATTGATATTCGCCAGTCTAACTCTAAAAACAAATATTATTTTTAAATAAGTTTTAAGTTCAACATTATAAATTATTAAAAAACTTCATTTTATTCGTACAGGTAACCAGTAACATGCACATAAAATAGCGAAGTAATTCATTTATTAAATGAGTCTTTGAACTTTGGCATTACGCAATGGAAATTTAACGAAACTTGCGACAATATAGCACAATTATAATTTTTTTTCAACGAAATCTAAAAATAACATCTTTACCACCATATCAAAATTTATTTAGCAAATAAATATTTATGTTCATATTCACTACATAAAATTTTTTAAACTGCGATAGATTGTTGCCGAAACGTCAGTGAAGGCTTATTTGGAGACACGAAATTTTTTTGTTTCTGTCTGTCAGTCTGTCAGTCTGTCTGTTCCGCGATAACTAACGTAAAAAGCATTCGATTGACTTGAAATTAAGTGGGTATGTTAGTGAGGCACTGGGATAAAGCTGTATAGTTTTTTGTTAGGTTTGATTCATTCGTTCGGAAAATATAGAATATTTTATTTTCCGCAATAATGCTTTTCTATGGCAAATCCAATGATTTTCAATTTATTTTTTTTTTCTTGAGAGAAAATGACACATTTGATTAATGGAATTCAATGATAAATGGATACTGAAATTTACCGGTTAATTTATTCGCATTGTTTTGAAATTTTGTCTACGCATTTGTCAGATTTTTTAAATTATTACTGTAATTTTTTTAGATTTTTTATAAATGTGTTTCTATAATATAGACTAATTTGTTTTAGAGATTTACTTATTTCAAATGTATTTATTTCATTTTCTTTATTTTCTCATATTGGTTGCTAAGCAACCATTCATCCTAATTCTTATCCATAATTTGAAAGCGTGTACGAAAATTTAAACGAAATCAACATCAAAACTGATGAATTAATTAATGTCTTTGTATCTTTGCGTATAAATATACCATAGCCCAGAAAAGAACATAGGTTATGTTTTATTAATTTTATTCAAATATTTTCCTTAATAATTTAAATTTCATTCTTTTTCATACACAATCAATAGAGACATTTTAGATACAATTTAACCAATTTCCTTTATCGTTGCCAAAAAAATTAAAATCTGGAATAATTATTTTTCAACGGCAATAAGTTTCAATTGAGAAATTTCCATTCGAGAAATTAAACTAAGAAAAAATAAATAAATATGACGTCAGAATTAAAATAAAAATAGATATAGTACTTTTTGTTAAATATTAAACACGGATATATTTTGGTTAAGTTAATAAGAATTTTTCTGACAAAAATAAAGACATAGTTAGAAGTAAAAGAAATAAAAAAGACTTATATTTTTAACAAACAATTCACTTGGAACAATATGACGTCATAATTGAAATAAAATAGATATTTTTTAGTAGTTGTTAAAAATACAAGAAACATGGATATCAATAACTCATGCATAATGACGGCATTGTCCAAACTTCAGTGAAGGCTTACTTTGGTGACTGGAAATTTATTGTTCATGAAATTGTTCGAAATTTATTATTTATTCCATCTGTCAGTCTGTTCCGCGATAACTGCTGCAAAATGCAATCAAACTTTTGTTTTCGGGAAACAATTAAAACTCTAGATTACTAATTTTACACTTTAAAAAGTTCCTTATACATCAGATTCAGGTGTTTGTGGTTGGCAGGCATGTAGAAGTGTGACGTTAATGAAAAATGCTTGTCCAAACTGTTATTTATCCTTATAAATCAAAATGTATAAAGAAATCCAAGATATACGATAACTATTAGCACAATTAATAGAAAGTTTAAAATTTAAATTTAATGAGACTACGGGAGGTTCAAGGGGGCGGAGCCCCCCTGAAAAGATTTACTGTGTTATAATAAAAAAACAAAAATAATAGATCATGAAAATTTTAGAATTTCCTAACTAAAATTTTATACTAATTTTATACTATAACTAAAATTTTAATTTAACGGATTTGATGGCTGAAAACTCCTTATTCTTATTTTATTCTTATAAATAATTATGTAATTTGAAAATTTTAAATTACAGTTTCCAGAAAGTTGAATTTTGCGTAAAGTGTGTTAAAAAAAATGATGTGCAAAGCTGACGTTGAGGTTCCTGATCTGCAGATTTACTAGTTATTAATAAATATATTCCCAAGTTTGATGTCACATCTTCCAGTTATTTTATTGCACATAAAATTTCTTAATCTTGAGTTGAAATTCTAATCTGATCTCCGGTGAAAAACAGGAATTTATCTCTCTTTAGACGCATTCATAATAAAATATTTAGTTTCATCAAATTAAATACTCATTTAATTTTTACATTGACGTCTTTTTCACCCAGCTTTTTGAGATTAGTTTCTCAATCTCACTATCATCAAAATGAGAAAATAATTAAATAGTAACAGCTTTATGAGTAAAAATGCGTTATTTCATAGTGACGTCGTTGTCTTCTCATTATTAAAATAATATTATTAATAATTTTAATTATAATACGAATATGGAATACTTAATAATGCGGTAATGCCCAGTTTTTCTTGTCTCTTTTCAACAATGAAAATAATACGATTGCTACGAATGTGAATAAATTTCATAATAGATTTTAAAATTAAAATTAAAAGAAAAAATAGAATTATTCCCAGAATTAGCGAGTGGACTATTTTTTACGCATAAAAATAATTATCGAAACCGGTTTAGTAGAACGTTCCCAACAGCTGGTTAAAAAATTGGCTTGTGTATTAAGTATAGAGATAATAATACTTCAAATGAAAGGAATTATTAATAGTATTTCAATATATGAAGTTATTATTTATTTATAATTGTATAAAGATTCCATAAATAAGATAAATTACATACTTTGTTCTTAATGCATAATTCAACCAAATTTTCTACAATTTGTAAAATAAATAAACAACAATCTTTATGTTTGTTGTGAAATTTTACACCGGCTTTTAATGAAAACAGCACATTTTTATATTTGTTCTATAAGCAGACAAAACACCAGTTTTTATTAATAGCGTGAGAAAGTTAGCAGATGTAAAAGAAAGAAGTAATATCTATTTTTCTTTCTTTTGTGTGATGATTTATTTTATTCATACATATGGCGATGACAAAATGTTCACATTCAGAACAAAATGAGATTATTTTGCTGCTAAGAAAAAATAATTATGAAAGTTATTTTCATCTTCGTTAAAATATGTTATCGCTATTCATCAAAATAATAGATGGAGGAATTGTGTTGTATAAATAATTTTCGTTTATGTTTTCTTTTATCTTGATTTTTGGAATATTAAATTTTTCTTTTGGTTACAAATTTAAATGCACGTTTTATCACGATGAGTAATATCTTTTATCAATCTATAACGTCATTTAATGCATAAACATTTTTGAATATATCTTCTATAGTTTTAGGTTTGCTTTTACTCGATTAATATTTACAAATACAGGCAATTTCTAAATAAATATAGCGATTACAAACGGATGTAACTATTTAATCAAAAGAAATTTATCGATACATATTACGCATAATTTAAAAGAAAGTTCAAAATTTAGCTAACATACTTTATAAATTTCTTATGTGATTCCCTGTGGTCCCATAGACAACATGTACGCTAATGGCGCCTGGTGCATGTAAAATCCGTGGTGGATGCAAAGTCCTCCGAGTTACCTGTGAATTATATCTCTGGAGATGTCTTTCCAGGTGAAGGTCTCGTCATCAGGTCAAGGTTCTAAATTAAGAGACGAACTTAAGTAGCCAATTGCAGTTTAAACATCAGGATGTAACGTTAAGTAACAGGCGAAACAAATTATGCTGGAACGTGAAGCAAGTACTGCAGAAATGATGTATGCGAAGCGAAGAAATCAGGTTTATTGTTGCTACGCGGCAATTATGCGGTCACTCGCCCCGATACCACGTATCTAACCCGTTAAGCTGAAATAACTCGACAAGTAGGGGCCTGGTCATCAGTTAGAGAAAAAAAAAGACGACATCAAATTATACTTTTTCTTCATACATCCGATACCATATGTGTATGTAATAAGGTTTGGAGGTGCTTTACTGTATCGCTGACGAAATCGTCACAATTCTTTTCAGCTAATGACCGAAACGATAACTGTGAAATTCTAACACGCAGGATGCTCCAAAATGCCAAAAACCCATACATATGGCGTCTGATGTTTGAACGGAAAGAATGTTTAGATGTTGTCCATATGACCTAGAAAAATTATATAGAATGTTTATAAAATAAGTAAACAAAATTTTGAACTTCATTTTGCATTTTGTGTAATTCTTATTCATAAATTATTTTCCATTAAACAGTTAACACGTTCGCTGCCGCTTACTTGAAGATGCGATGATAGTTAATGCCGCACTGTAGAAGTAGGGTTTTCCTAGAAGCCGATTTACTATTTATAACACAGAATTTTATAACAAAGAATCACTGAAAGATTTTCCCGAGCCAGCGCGTGACTGGCTATTGGACATCTCCCCACTTCACGCGCTGGCTCGTGAGTGGCCCCTTAACATTGGAGCCATATCACGCGATGGCGCGTGAGTGACAGCGAATGAGTTAATGGCGTTTGTAATCGTTATTTTCATTTTGATTTACCCTGTAATTTGAAATAACTGCTTGATTAGCATTTTCAATTTTAATAGTCAATCTTCATAAAAGTTGTAACGTTGGAAATTGTTAATGTTATTTCATTTAATTTTCTCAATTTATAATTTATCAGAATGGATGTATCTATATCGCCATTTGATGCATAAATTTTTTGGAATATTAACTTCCGTACATATAGATCTCTTATGTGAGTTGAGATATAAAAATATTTTGATGGGAACTGCTTCCTAAATACATTTAGATAAAAATATTTCTGCAGTTATTGATTTGAATATATGAATTATTATGATGTAATTTATGTCTATTTCATTATTCATTCAATACATAAGCTTTTACAATTATAACTTGTCTGCCTATAAGTATATTTTCCCGATGTTAATCTGTATGCATTTATTGTGGCAACTATTTCATATGATTTATAATTACATTGTAGGAAAAAAATTAACGGTCCCCCCCCCTTAAATTACATTGTCATGTAATTTAACCCGGGAGAACGAGCGCTTATCTAGGGTATGAATGGCTTTAACTTTGCCACCAATAAAATCAAATTAAAACCGTTGCTTTATTTAGACAGAGAAAATTCTTATAAATTTTGCGATAAAATAAGTTGAAGATTACTTTTAAAAAATTAATGGTTGCAACTGTAAAAAACATACGCACTCCGGGTCTTTTAGACCCTGCGCGCGTCCTCCCTGGTTAATGGGGGACATGAGCTTTAAACATTCAAAAAATCCGTTTTCAGTTTTTGTTGTATTCTAAATTTTATGCATTTTTTAAACAATACTGAAAAATTTCCATTCAAAAATCTCCACTATGTTTTGAATAGCAATCAATTTTGGACTGTGAGTACAATGGAAGGCCTATGCAGACTCAAAATAGAAAGTACTTTTTTAGATTAGTAAATTTGGAATTTGGGAGCACTGTTACTTTCTAATTATGTAATCTACAGCTTTAAAAGAAAAACATGTGTTTCTTTATTGTCTACATTCTAAATAAAATAATCGGTACTACTTAGTTATCCCGTCGACCAAATTACTGTCGTCAAGGTCAAAGATTAATGTTAATAATAGTGATCGCAAATGCCACATTTACTTGACATTAAACATGATATATGTGTTTGCTCCGTCATCAAGTGATTTTTTATTTGATTTTTATTTATTTTTATAAATGTTCGATTAAAATAATTGTTTTTTTTATTTTTTTAAATGCAACAATTTGGCTAATAGTTTGGCGATTTGTATAATTTGGCGAAATTGGTCGACCGGATAACCAATTAGTACCGAAAAAATCATGTACTATTAAAAAAAAAAAAAAAAAAAAAAAAAAAAAAAAAAAAAATCATTTTACTACTTTTTGTATGGTAAAAAAATCTTAATGGATAAATTAATTTATTGTTTTTTATCGGTGCGTAGAGGATCTTTGTTATAAAACCGTCTGCTATGTGTTATTAGATCCCAGTTTTGAATTTTCTCTTTGTCATTCCTATATAAAATTGCATCGTTCCATCTTCTTTGGAGAAAGGTATTTCATATATTCTTGGAAATTAATTTGGTTCTATTGGATCTTTTTCATCTTATTATTTTTTAATTTTAAAAGACGATTTTGCCCTAAAGGAGACATTATATTATTTACTTTATATTTCAATCTTTCGGCACCTGGAATTTCGTACATTGAAGTTAATTTTCTTTCTAATTCTTCATGCTCATAATTAAACGATTTACAATGCTTCTTGATAGACACTATTATTTGCGATATCACATATTTTATTTATTTCGTTCTTCTATTTCAAATATAACTTAATATAAACTTCCTAAACTATGCATAATGTATGGTGAAAAAAAATATTTACTTTGATAAAAAAGAAATTGAAGTGTTATGAATCTATCAATGCACAGAAAAAATATACTTTGCCTTTAAATTCAATTACACATTTCTCAATCTTCTTCAAGTTTTCCGAGATATAGGAATTTCAAAAACATGATATAGATCTTCATTTCTTTAAAGGCATTGCATTTCGTTGTATCTTTTCAGATAAAGTAAACTTTTTTTGTATCTAGATTTTCCTTGTGACTTACATAACAAAAAGTTTTTTATTCTTATTTTATCTTATCTTGCAAATCACCCTTAATAATTTTCCCATTCATATTAACTACTAAAAAAAAAATATAAAAATACGATATATTGAATAATAAACTTGAGGAAATCAATCATAATAATTTGTTGTAATACTTAACAGTACTTTAAAAAATAGTTATTAATTTAACTTGACCATAATTGTGCAGTTGAATGAATTATGAATAGTTTTATGTATCTATATTTTGTTTTTTTATTTTTTTTATTCCACGAGTAAATATAAAAGTTATATGAATCTGTTATGTTATGAGAGTTGGACAGGCTAATTCAGCGCTTTGACAACAGTTACTTTTTTTTCTCTCATCTGCAGTTGCGCAGCTGATTCATTCGTAAAAGGATTCTGGCTTGATGGATGCGTAAAATTTAGGAGTTTATTCTTCTAACAAAGTTTAGTCTATATTCTATTTGGATTCAAAACTGAAGTTTATTCTGTATTTATAATTTATTCGGAGCTAAAGACTTCTGGTTGGAAGTGCGTGGACAATTCATTCTTTTTACTGATCTATTACATTCGCAGTATTTCTATTCGAAGAAAAGATTCTGGCTTGTGATGGGTGCGTAATTCTGTTTACAAAAACGAATTTTACATTCTATTAAATTCAAATATGCTAAATTCTTTCTGTAAAGTTAGTCCTGTAACGTTAGGTTCTGTCAAGTTAGTCCGTTGAGTAATCCTGTGATTACTCAACGTGTGATGTTACATGTAAATAAATATGGTGTTTTATAGTAGATCAAACCAACTATTTCTTCCCTTGTTTGTTTTATTGGGAGATGTGGTAAGTACCTTTAAAAGCATCTAATTTTCTATTCGTCCAATTCGGTTAAAATTTTAAATTCTGATATTCTTGTTTTAAACTCGACAATTCTTAACTATATCAGTTTTATTCTTATTCGCACATTTTAACCTATTTATAACTCTTATATATCTGTGATTAGAAGCATAGGAAAGTGAAGTACTTAAAGAACTTCCAAACCTATGAAACTAACCTGAAAACTATAAAATAAAGAAACTTTTAAAATTGTATGCCGTCTCATTGTAAATTATTTTCTGCCTTATATTGTTGATAAAACATCACTGTAAATATTAATTACAATTATCTGTAGTAAATCTAGAGATTAGAGGTGTCACATCTGCCTGCAAGTAGTTTTTTTTTTTTTTTTTTTTCAGAAAAGCTCCGTTGAAAAAATGCAGGTTCAGTTATATCGGCCGTAAATGCTCAGTGATTAGCAGCGTTGTACGCTGTGGTCCCATATTCGATTCTTGGCTCTGGCTTATTTCTCACTTCTATTGGGTTTATTGTATTTATTGTATATATGGTTTTGTAACATTTGTATTTACCTTTAAAAGCTCCTTTTATTTAAAATTTTAAACTTAAATAACATTTTCTTTAGTTTCCTCTTCGTACAAGGAGAATTCTAAGTAATCTTAGATATTAATTTCTTAAGAATTGTAAAATGAAGTACTGTTAATTAAACTGATATTTCTAAAACTCTATGTTTTCCGTGTAAGCTTTTTATCATGCAAGGTGTCTTTGCCAGTCTTTTCACTCACCGTTTACATATAGTTTCAGAATTGTAGTCTCTTAAATTTTCTGTGAATTAAATCTTAAATTAAAAAATGATTTTGTGATAATGCAATCATTAATTTATTTGATTCATTAAACCTTTTCATAAATATTTCTTTACTTATGTGTAATCACAATCCCTCAATTTATTTAAAAGAGGTTATCTGATATCTTCCAAAAATGGCTGGTGCTTCTAAAATAATTTGGCAATCTATGACATGCATCCAGCTAATTTAAAAGTACCAAAACCCCTTTTAAGAGCAACTCTATGGAACTTTGCACAATAAAACTGAGTACCTTTAAAAATTTCAATAAATGAAAACAATTCTTTCCATTAAATCCATTATGTAAAATAATGTAAACAATAATGTGAAGTACAAAATGTCTATATCAAACCAAATTCGTTAGCAATCGTGTTTACAAATTCATTTTTAAAACATGTTGCAAAACGCGTTCAATTCACAGACTCTATCCTATGAAAAAAATGCGTAAATTTACGCATTAAAACAAGCATAACGATAAAACAAAATTGATTTCGGTGTATGTGTGAAAAGGTGGGTAAATTGCACCCTGGTGTGTCAATTTTAAAATACACATTTTCATGTATAGAGCATTAAGCGGTATAAGTGTGTAAAATGCTATAACTAAGAAATACACATTTTAATCTGCGAATTGCGCATGAGTACTCATAATTCTTGTGCCATATAAAAAAAAAGTTGAAATTTGTGAACATAGTACATAACCTTGTAGTTTGAGACATAAATTTGAGCTAATTATTTTTATGGTGGAAAAACAAATTTGCATGAAGAACAAACACATTTGTTTTGTGTGATTTTTCTTCTTAGTAGATTTGGTTTTTACACCACAATATTTTATAACTTTAAATGAAAGGAAAAAAGATCGTTTGAAATTATATTTACTATATGTTATTTTTCTTTAAAGTAGCTTTGAAGCCCTAAAATAGTATAGTCATAAATTATTGATATAATATGAATAAATACACTGAAAAATATATCTATATTACAAAGGCCAAAGGTATATGTGTAACGCATAAGTCATTTTGCGAATGGCAAGACTTTCCCCTGCAATTTCGGTTTTAAAATTTTCGCTACGGTAAATTAATTGAACACCTCTAAACCTTGCAAATTTTAATTTTTTACATCGCCGTATATAGAAAAAAATGTACTTTTAAATGCAACTTGTTTGAAAACTGTATCTCAATTTATTTTTGAGATATTAATTTTTTAATAGTTTTTAATACCAATTTTGTAATTGTGGCAACAAAATCACTCCATTATCTCTTAAAATTGAAAAAAAAAATAGAAATTAAAACGTGCAACACTTTTCCACGCAATTTCGATTTTGCAATTTTCGGTATTGCAAATTTTACACTTTTAAACATCGTACATTTAAATTTTTTACACCGTTGTATATGAGAAAAAAATGTACTTTTAAATGCAATTTGTTTAAAAGCTGTATCTCAATTTATTTTTGATATATTATTTTTTTTATATAATTTTTAGTACCAATTTTGTAATTGTGGAAACAGAATCGCCCCATTTTCTCTCAAAATTGAAAAAAATAAAGAAAAAAAAATAGAAATTAAAATGTATACGTTATAAAATCCGGTGAATTTCGGTTTTGTTTCGTTTAATATTTAAATAATCGAGTCTTATAGTATTTTGTTAATTTTAGCTTAAAATAATATTTGCTTGAGAGTTAAACTGACCAATATAAGATGTATTTTTTACTGTAACAAATTTTGCAGATTTAATATAAATAAATAAAACAATTCTTTTTTAAAGATTTTCTTTCGTCGAATTTCGACGGTTTCCACCTCGTTTTTATAAATATGAAAATCGTGCTGCTGATAATATTTCTGTAGATTATTTTCCCCCATCAATTTCAGTCACAGATTTTCAAAAATACATCTACAACAAGAAGAGAAATTTATTATTTAATTAAGTCTTCAGTTAATAAGCAACATGTACTGAAACAGGATTTGAATTCACTACCTTCGACTTAAGCCATTAACTTAACCACCTAGCAATCATGCACAGGTCAAGATTGCAAATATCTCTATTTATTGTGTTCACATATGTACACATATTTCTGTGTAATATTGTTACTCATAAGCCTGTGTAATATTCTGTTATTATACATATAGCTGCGTAAAATATGTGCACTACGTTTGTCGAACATTTTTTTTTTTTTTTTTTTTTTTTTTTTTTTTGCATATATATTTTTAATATTCTTACGCGTATTTCGGTGTAATATGTAAAATATACGGACATTTGTGTGATAGCCTAAACTTGTATATTATTTAACACACACCAATTCGGGTAATTCTGCAATATTATTACACATGTACATTCTTATTTCAGGTTTTGAAAGACTCACAAATTACTCACCACCATTAAACCAATAAACACATACAAAAAAGGTAAATTTTAACAACAACTGTGTAAACTTTCTGTGTAACTTTACAAATTTGCACACATACGTATATAAACGAGAAATATATACATATTTAATTTTCAAATTGTATATATTGTCTAAAAAATAAAAATTTCTTAAAATTTAAAAGAAATAACTAAATAATTTTTAACAAACAAATAATTTTTAAGAAAAATGTCTGACAGATTTCAAGAGATTTTCCCAAAATTATGCGTCATGCACTAATTAATCAAATAGCATGCACTGATTTTAGGATTTCATTCATTTGAGTAAATTTTCGTCTCTGTACTCTATGTGTCTGTCATAGAGTCCGTACACAAAAACTCTATAAGTCAGAAACTTCAGATTTTTTATACTTACAGCAGAATACTTCGTGTCACATGACAAAATTTTCAAAAATATTATTATTTTAATTGTTTAATTTTTTTCAATGACATCCGTTCATTTTTGCGTTTTAAAAAGTGAAGCTTAATTTTAATATTTTGTGTGTAGACATCATGGTCTGAGGAAAAAAAAAAAAAAAAAAAAAAAAAAAAAAAACTTCTCGCTAGCAAACTGAAGTTTCTTTGTTCGATCCACAATGCAGAAACTTGAGATTTTCATCTTAATCTTCCGTTGTAAATAGTACAACATTCGCTTTCTTTTTTCTTTAAAACAAAACTCACGCCATTTTTATGTTATAACAAAATAAACATTATGTTATAAAAAAATAAATCTAAGTGTATTACACGGAATACTTTCATAAATTGTGAGCAGAGAAAAGTTATATGATGTTAGTATTAAATTATTTGTTAAAGTATGTTAAATTATTTGTAAGATTAAAACAAAACAGCAATAATTGAATGTTTTCCTCATGTTGTTCAATTTACAACGCGAGTCTGCTCATGTGATGAAAATTTGCACGCCCGGCGAAAGGTTAAGATGGATTTAATAAGAGGAAATTTCGTATTTTGGTCCAATTTAAGGTTTTATAATATTAGGTTTCGTTCATCTGACATTTATAATATTATTTGAAATTCAATTTTCTTTCTATTTGAAAAAGTTTTCAAATTTATCAATATGCAATCCTGAATTTATCAGTACATTAATTTAAATTTATTTATTTATTTTTTTTTTTTTGGCTTGTAGAAAAAGAAATATTTATATATCCGCTAATTTACTTTAATTCCGGATTTTCAAAAAAAATTAGAATTTTCGATTTTATTTCAATAATTTATTTGAACATTTTTAATTTGATTAAAATAAATAACTCTCTTTTATATTTATTTTTAAATTAAATTTATTGGTGCTGTCATGTATGTAAGAATTATTAATTATAAAATAGTTATTTGAATTTATCAATTCAAGGAAAAAGTGTTTTAAAGAAATATCACGCGAAACCCTTTGTGCGATCTGTGATCCCACTTCCACTCTTGTTTGATTATTGTACACAAGATGTCATATTTTAGAGAGGAAGAATTGATACATTATGTGTATTGTTTGCATTTTATTTAAATTTTAAATATTTCCGTTAGTATTTCGACAAGTTTAAAGTACTAAATATTCTTAAGTTTTCTTATTGTAAATTATCGTTCTCATGTATCTTGTCTATTTTATTTTTAAATTAATAAGCTTTTATATATTTCATATTGAAAAAATAGAAAAAAATTAAAGCAATATATACGCTCTTGCTTTAAATAAGTAAAGTTATAATCCATAATCTTGCAAAACTGCAATTTACAAACTGGTAAAAAAAAAAAAAAAAAAAAAGAGTTTTTTGTAATTGCATCGTGTAAATAATTTCATATGAGAATTCTAAAAAAAAGATATTTCATTACTCATTGTAGATAAGAAATGACTAACGAATATAACCATTCCTGATATATATTTAGAAATTGAAATTTTGATAAATATAGAATTTTTAAAATATAATATCAATCAAATCACGTAGTTTTATTATTAGTTATATAAAAAAAGACGGACAATGAAACTGTCTTCTGAGCAGAAGTCGTTTTTACCAATGAATATGGTATACATGATATATTATGATTAATATATATGATATATTAATAACATAACGATATGCACAAAATATGTTCAATACATTTCCACATATGCACAGCAGTTGCTTAAATCTGATTTTCAAATATATTATCTTTTATTTCAATAGTTTTTTTTTTTTTTTTTTTTTTTTTTTTTTTTTTTTTTTTTTTTTATAATATCGGTCTATTTTTAAATGTTGAAATTCCAGTACAGTTTTCTACAGCTTCTGGACATTTTTCATAACTTATGCTTGAAGAAGGATTTTTTTCTTTTTTAATCTAATTCTAAGGTGGTCTGGTGTAATAACGCCAAGTGCTAATATTACGCATAATTATGAAATAATCTGGTAAATGACACCCATGTGCTCTGCGCAGTAGGGTTTTGAGTCATATAAATCGCAAAAACAGCTTAAAGTTATCCTAAAGTGTCCTATTTGTAGGCCTTATTGGTTTTACAAGCAACTAAAATTAACGCTTGATCTAAAATTTGCGATTTACGTTTTGTGATGTGAAGACTATTTTTTTTATCCGGAAATACTTTGTTTATTACATAAATTTGTAGTGCATTTCATGTACTTTCAAAATGTTGTAGACTTTTTTGGATATATTCTCAAGATAATTTGTAGTTTAAAATGTACTGTGCAATAAATATACCGGGGTAATAACGCCAATACTTGGCATTAATACCTCGGTTGATTCCTAACAGTGGCCGAACTACATCCTAAATATTGATTTTGATAAACACAGTTAAAAACGTGAACTGTTTCTAAAAATTCTGTTTAAACGGTCCTTTAAAGAAAAAAGTAGCTTAGAATCTGATATTCTGTTGCCCCCCCCCCCCCACACACACACACACCACACCTTTATTTTTCTAACACATTCACAAAAAATTGACCATTTTAAATAGCTTAGGATACAGTTTGTCAATTTCTATAGCTGTAGAGTTTGAGTTTTTAGAATTGGGCAATCTACATCCCATTATTCCATCTTATTTTATAGTTTTGTTTGCATGGCGTTATTACTCACATAGGTGGGTAATAACGCCAAATAGCATTGGTCAAGAAATCCCACCATTACATTTTATGAATACATATCTGATAAATTATATTTTTTATATAGATAGTCAATGAGTTGCTGTATCAAATCCTATAGTTATTTAAAAAATACAATCTAAAATTAAGCCATGAAAATTGGTAGAACCTTAACGTGGCGTTATTACCCCAGGACACCTTACTTCATTAAATCTGATAATGATTTGATTATATTTAACCAATGTGTGTCTGTCTGCATTTTACACAACTGAAAATGCAGAATTAATAATTGATCACTATAACATCTTGGTAATTTTTTAAGCACAATATATTATTCATATTTGTAATTATTGTATAATTACACAAATTGAAAATACATTAAAAGAAGTTTTATAATAGAAGCAGAATACTAGAAACTCTAAAGTAAAATTAAATCTTATGCATCCGCCAGAATGCTTTATAAATGGAATGAAATTGGTTCATTAAATATTTCATTTCATCATCTAGCAATAACAAAATACAGCATTAATAGTAACATACCATTTAAAAACACAAACGACACATTTAATAATGAAAGAATTTTCAAATCTTACGGTCATAAGATTGAAACTAAAGATAAGGTTTTCAAGAAATTTTGAAAACTAGAAAATGAATATTAATCAAAGAGAAACGAAGAAATAAGACATCAGCGGGCCCTGATTATGGAACAGGCGCGAGAAACAAATCTTTTCCAAAAAAGTCTTGAAGGCACCAGGAATTCAGAAAGCAGAGAGCCCCAAATTTTATATTGAATTTATTCATTCCAAAATTCTAATTTATTTTTGATTATCATCAAAATATAAATATCATTAAAATGTATGTTTTAGAAATATCTTTCATTCCATATTAATGATCGCATAAAATAAAATATAAAAAATATCATCGAAAATTTTCAGTTTATCCAACAAACCAAGGCCGTTATTTTATCTGGCAATACTATCAAATAAACAATTAAAATAAAAAAAATCAATAATATAATATTTGTCGTAGTAATTCAATTAATATTTGTAGCACTGTTGAATTTTTGGATACGTCAAATGTAGGAAAATCTTCTCAAATGATAGAGGCGCCGTGTTTAATCGAGCTCCGGCCATAGGCATATAATCGAATGATCTTGTAACAACCTATATAAATAAATAAGTCACTGTGACTAAGAAAATGAAATATTTAATCGTATAGTAATTCTTAAAGTAATATTATAAAAAAAAAATTAAGGTATGCATTACTTAAACAGCATTTCCTCTCATTCATTAATTTTAATCAAAAAATTTATGACATATAATAATAATAAATAATAAAAATAAAAGCTAACAGCTTCCCTTTTTTACATAATATTTCATGTAAAAATAAATCACTTCACGCTGTTTTTCTTTCGTTGGATAATAAATCTTGAGATACTTTATAAATCATGAGCGGGATTTTTTTTATGTTGGATGTATTTTTTCTGAATATTTATTTATTTCCACAATAATGGTCTCTTGTGAGATGCGATTATTTATTGCCTCGCGTAAAAAATTCTCCTTTGCCTTATTTATTTATTTATTTATTTATTTTTAATTTTGTCACAGGTATGGATCAGTTCATGTATTTTATTTTATGTTGTGGATCCAACTAGCTTTATTTTTCTTTCATTCTTTTATGGCTGTCTACCTGTCATCTTTATCAAATCAAAGCACATTTCATAAATAAGAATTCAAACAATCTCCTTAAAATTCTGAAAATCCAAAAAGTATATTTTTAAATTGACAAAATATCTGTAACTGACAGTATCCGGTTATTAATGCCTAAATAATCTACTTGAATGCTCATTTACGTTTGTATCAAACTTTAAACTAAAGAAAGAGGACCTATAAAGATAATCAGTTGACAAATAATGCAAGGATAAATTGCATGCCAAAAAGCATGGAGTATATAAATAGGTCATGTTAGATGAGAGAGAGGTTAACATCAGGAATTATACTTAATTCATTTAATTATGCATACAATTTTGAATTTATTAGTTTTTTTCCTGTTAATGACAAGTTAAATAACCAAGCGTCACTAAATAAACAGACGGTATTGGGAGTAAAGTATTAGGTCATAATGGGGGGAGGTGGTAACACTGTAAATACTTTGTTTTATGCGGTTTTAAGTATTTTTTTTCAGTTTATCCACTTTCTTTTATTATATCTGTCTGGCATATTGGTAAGTATCATGTAAGTATTAACTAACATAAAATCATGTAATATTACTTTTCTTTAAATTAATAAAAGCAAATAATTCTATAAATTAAAAAATTCTCCATTGAAATACTACTATTGTACTTTTATTTTTTCAATTTAAATGTTTCAAGGAATATATTCTTTCTAATTTTAGTTAAGAAAAATCATATAAATGTAAACGTAACAACAATATATATACATACATATAAATTTCTTTTGATGTGCAAATTATTCGAAGATTTTCATCGAGTCACATGAACGAATTACTCTTTTCTCCTTTCATTTTATATTCTGTATTATGCAATGTCACGAGTCTTGTTAAACCTAGCGGAATAACGATATCAAAGTTACATGATATTGCAATCTAATATCATATTATACATATATATGACATATAATTTTCTCTTACCTGCTTTTCTTGATCATAAATGTTTATTTTCATCGTGTTTTTAATCATGTTTTTTTTTTTAAATTAAGAAATAAAAAATATTTCCATGAATTTATTTTATAAAAGGAAGCATTAATCCAAAAAATCAATAAAAAAAATATGTTTATCATTTAATATTTTATTTAGACTAATTTTATGTTAATAATGCATTTAATCTATTAATATAACTCATAATGTTACTGTAAAGAAGTGAAGCTTAAAAACATAAAACAATAATTGTTATACCTTCATTTAAGGAATTATAAAGTGAAAAAAAAAAAAACATTGATTTAAAAATCAATGATTTTTACTCACATTCGTATACGATAACTATGCGCTTTTGATCAGAAATTAAAAAATCGTTTAGCGTGTCTCCTTTTCCTTTAAATTCAAAAGGTATATTTACTGTACTGTAAAAAATAGTATTATGACTGAACTTTTGGACGCGACAGTAATGGCACATAAAAGCATAATCGTCACATAAAAGCATTTGAATATAGTTTGAACTGCAATACATTTATTGAAAAGTGAAAAATGCTATTTAATTTCATATAATTCCCATGACTACCAATTTTATGATTTTTTGCATTAGACTGAATCAAATAAGCAAGAATATTTTGCGATGTTGAGCATGGGTAAATATGTTTTTTTAGAACAGGTTAAATGCATTTTTCCGTTTAGACAGTTTTCATTGTCTAATTTTTTCAGTAAAAATGGACATTTTTGTTAAGATATTCAATTCGAAATTTTTTGTATATATAGAGTAACTCTTTCTACGACATAATCGCGAAAAACCACAATAAAATTCCACTTTCGCATGTTGTATTCATTTATTTATCATTATATTCTGATACCTTACACTTTTCTGCAGATTTCCATTAGAGAAATGCTTCGTGTACAAAATCCATTATGGGTGTATATAGCGGTAACGAATCCTTGCAAGGACTTTGCTTACGGTATATAATTATATTTGCTGCTGTCATGTGACCATATAATTCGAATGTAGTAATTCTGAAGCTCACTTTCCGAAGATAACTTTATAAAATGTTAAATCAGTATAAGCATCCAACATTTTATCTTTTATTTTAAGAAAAAATGAAAACTAATTATAACCGAAAAAACTAAAAAAAAATTACAAAATACAAAAAATATATGAGTATTAGTTCGTTCGTTAATATTTAATATTCGTTTTCTAAAGAGTGATGAAAATAACAAGAACAAATGCTTTCTAAAGGTGTTCGTTAAAGTCTGTAAACAGGCAAAATATACATACAGGATATTTTAATTACTTAAAAAAAAAATTGACAAAATAATTAAGTTAAATAGTTTCAAATAAAACTTCTCATGTAAAACACTTTTTTGAAAACATGACGAAAAAAGCTTGTGGTTCTAATGACAAATAAAACTCTCAAAGCATTAAGTTAGCTCTTTAAAGTATTTGCAAAACACATTTTTTTTTATCTATAGATTTTGGAATAGAGTAATAACAAACTGTATATTTTATAAATATCTTAGAATAAATATTGGCATCATAGAATGACGCTGAAAAAAATTATAATATACAGTGAAATCTGTCTAAGACGGAAGCATTTCAAAGTCCCACATTTTTAAACATAGAAATTACCGGGAAATCTGTCTAAGACGGAAAGAATCTGTGTAACGCGGAACCGGACATTCATTTTGGGTCCTTGGTAGCCAGTTTATTCTTTAAGATAGCATCCGCAAACGTAAAAGGAAAGTTGAAAACGAAGATATCGATAAACTAACATTGGAATGTCTTTCCAATGCCAGAGCAAAAAAAAATTCTCATATCAGGATTTTTACTTCGGAAAAAGGCAAAAGAAATCGCTGAAGAAATTGGGAAAAAAGATTTTAAAGCATCAAATGGCTGGATGATAAGCTTCAGAGCTCGAAATAATCTGTCACTGAAAAAAAATTGTGGCGAATCAAAAGATATTCTGGATTCTGATGTTGAAAAATGGATGAATAGAATTTCTACATTAATAGATAGTTATACACTAAGGGATATTTTTAATTGTGATGAAACTGTACTATGTTTTCGGGAATTGACGACGAAAAATCTGAAGCTTCAAGACCTGATGAATGACATAAGTGGTATCATTCCAGATGGGCAAGGACATACAAATGTTACAGAATACCTACATGACGATGATAAACTTATCACAAGTAATTATAATGATTCAGTGGATTTTCTCATAGCGCAAAAGCTAGAGGACAACAGTGGGGAGCACTGATGAATATGATCTCGAAGACGAAGTCACAAGCATTAGGTCATATCGAGAAGCTCTTAAAAATCTAAAGCTTTTACTGAATTTTTACATAGAGCGAAACAATTATGAAATGATACCAATGTTAACTAAAATAAAATGAGCTACGGAAAAAGAAGACATTAAGAAAAAAAAATAAAATAACAACATTCAATTTTTTTATAAATAAGTTTAAGACAACATAATTATAAGAGATTTATTAAGGTAAATAAATATTTTATTTTCTTTATAATCTGTAATTTTGATTGAAACTAGTATGTATGTGTACTTTCAATTTGTAGTGTAAATTATTATTACTATAAATATATAAAAATATGTAAAGATTTCATTTTTTCTGTTTCATTAAAAAAAATTAAAGATACGTTAGTTTTAACTTTTAGTCAAAGAAATGTTTCATACAGTGTAAACGGGATGTCAATAATTTTTTTTTCTGTCTAAGCCGGAAGTCTCTCTAAGGCGGAATTTTATTTCAGTCCCAAGCGATTCCGCCTTAGACAGATTTCACTGTATTATATTAAATATATATCTAGTGAAATATTTCTTTCTGACTCAACATTACACTTTCACCGCTCTTGCAACAAATTTTTTTTTTTAGTACTTAGAAAAAAAAAAAATACAGTCAATCGTTTTCAATTGTACACGTAATTTTCTAGTGAACATAAAGAAAATGTTTAACACTAGAACCGCGGCGACGGGTCATTTTGAACCGTATCATGCGCAGAGATGTCAATTCGAACCAGAAAACTGTTTATAAAATAAGCTAAATATAAGCTGATCAAAAAATTTCAATAAATTACTTAAACAGCCTTAAATAAAAATTCCGGTGAGAAATATTTTTATAAAACTTGAATGAATTTTCATGCGGTTCTAGTGTTAAGGAAACATGAGGGAGAATTTTAATGAAAATTTAAATATTCATGCTTCTATTCTTTGCCAAAATATCGATTCTGCAGTTTTCAATTAAAGTCGGATCACTATATCAAAGCCTGAAACACATATTTTCCATGATACAGAATTAAAATTTTCAGTTTTATTTTTCTACTTACGGTAAAACCCCTATATTTCGGATTAATTAGGACCAGACCCAGGAGAATTAGAAAAAAAAATGAAATAAAATAAAACATACTTGCAAAAAACTTATCTTTATGTTTAATTTATTGATTATTTACAGACAGTAAAAATGTTTACTTTGTAATAAAAAAGTTTGTAGTTTTTTGCTGTGCCAGTTTTCTATACCTTTTGCGAGCGGTACGCTCATGCATCCGCTTGAGCATAAGTAATTCGTTGGGTGTAGTTTAAATAAGAAAGCTTAAGGTATTCTTCGGAAAAGATATCCGAAAAAAGTTTATTTTATTTTATTCAGAATACAACGATGAAACAAGTTAATGTTATGGAAATTAGCCAAATAGCTTCTCAAAGTTGAAAAATAATTGACCCATCCAATCCGGATTATCTGGAGATCCGAATGTCCGAATTTGGGGGGCTCTACTGTATTTAACTTTTTCTAATTAAACTGTCGATACCAATTTCAGCTTGTAGACATTTCTAATAATTATAAGGTATTATTAATTTATTAGTTTAAGGTATTTGCACAAAATTACATTTTAAAATTTCTCATGAAGTTAAAACTTTGTTTTTTAATTCTTTAGATGGTTAACCATATAATTTGGAAACAAAATTAATCCTAAAACTTCTTATAACGTTTATAAACATTTTAAATGATTATTATTATTTTTAGCGAGATAATTTGAAATCTTTATAACTCGAAAGATTATTCATCGGATCTTCTTTTTCATTTAATTATGGCAGAGATTGTTATTTTAGTTTTGTCTCAGTTTTTTTTTTTAATATTAAAAATATTTATTTAAAAATGATGTTACTCTAGAAAAGAAAAAAAAAAATGTTTTGGGAAAAAATAGTTTTTTTTTTTTTTAATTTACCGAAATAAAATTAATGTAAAATAATCAAAAAATATATACTTCATGTTTGTATTTTTTCTTTAATGATTTTAGATTTTTAATAATTTAAAGGCAAAAAAATGGCGAAAAAACTATCATGTAGAAAAACACATTTAAAGTAGGGATGCACAACCGGTGGCCCGCGGGCCACAATGACACCGGTATTTAAATACAGAATAATTTTTCTTATAATAAAGAAAGAATCTTTGCTATTGAATAAAACAAGCGTCACTTTTCAAATATTCTGGTGGCAAACCATTTTCTGACAAAAAGGTTGTGCATCACTAATTTAAAGTATTTAACAAAAATTCATCATTGTGCGCGCGGCAGCGCGCTACAGTAATATGATTGAGCGGTAATGCTTAAGCATAGGAAAGCGCAAAAACACGGATTTTTCAATTTTTCTTTTTGCAATAACTAATTAAATACTTATCCAATTTTGATGATTTTTTTTAAAATGTTCGTCTGACCACACTGTCAGAAAAATTCGTCAATATACACTAAGTTATCGTTATTTTTTCACAAATAATTTCTGTTCTCCCAGAAAACGTATTTGTTCTGTGAGTTCATTCCGAGCGTCGAAAAATGAGGAAAAGTTTCCGTTTATATCCAGCACGTATGCGCATTGGGTCTGTTAGTAATAAGTTCGAATTTATTTTTAAAATGAAAAACAAAAATATTCTATTGATTAAAATGTCTAATTTAGTTTTAAAAGACAAAAATGTTTTCGAATTTAAAAATAAATAACAATTACTTTCTTTATTAGTTCAAAAATTCTCACAAATAGAACATCCATGTTTTTTCTCTAACATTCTACGTAATATATTTAAAATTCACATTTTTATACTATATTAATACTAAACGTAAAAAAAACCCAGCCACAGTTTCATTAAAGATGAAATCTTTCCGAGATTAACTGCATAATTAAAAGCTTTTTAACGAAATACACCAACCCACACCATATGAAATGAAGGGTTCTATTTTAACGCACAATCATCATGAGCAGCCGTAGCGCCGTGGATTAGCGTTGGTCTGGTAATCCTGGGATCCTTGGTTCGATCCCCGCCTCTTCCGCATTGATTTTTTCCAAACTTTTTTCAAGTGACGGATATTTTTCCTCTTTTGACAGAGAAAAAAATAAACAGAAAATCGTCAATATACAGACAATTTCTGGCAGCAGTGCTGCCAGTGCATTTTCTGTGAAAAGACGGAAGTTTTTTTGAGAGTGCAAGAAGCACAACATAGCATAAAAATTATTATTATTATTATTATTTTATGGCATACTGTAGGTGTACTGTAGAGTATTCTGAAAATCGGACAAAAATTTTGTGTCACAGCACTTTTCTCGAAAACTACTAAAGATAAAAACTTAATTTTTTTTTTTAACAAAAGACAAACTTTTTATCCCGGGGTAGTCATCGAGAAAACGTTATTTCGCTGGGCGGTTTTTCTGAAATTGCGTATTTTCCAAACTTGGTCATAAATGGGTATATCTAACGTTCTATTGCAGATAGAATGTTGCGGTAAAGTTTATTTTAAAGATTTTGATAATTAATCCTGCAAAAATTCATAGCTTTACGTTAAACAGTTTTTTTTACAAGATGAAATAAAAGAATGGCAGTCATCAATCTAAGGTACTTGTGATCATAGGAGAGAAAAACCAGTTACACCATTCGATTAAGCATAAAAAAATACAGAATGCTTTTTTTCTCTTATTTTTAACTTAATTATTTAACGAATTATGAATTTTTTTGAAATTTTTGACATGCTGATTTTTGTCATTTTTTAATGAATCATTTACTGAATAATTATGCACGGTGTCTAGCCCTGGTGGCTGTTAAATTTGATTTTTAATTTTAAATTAGGCAATTTTTTGCACCATACCAAATTTATATTTTAACCTTTTTTTTCATTTATTTATATTTTGTTTTTAGCACAATGGCATCAATGGCAAAAATGCCTGGCATACCTGTCAAATATTGGGGCCCTGTACTTTAACAAAGTGTATTTACTATAAGTATATACCGTATTTATTCTAATAGAATGCGCCCTCTAATAGAGCGTGTCTTCTAATAAAGTGCGCACCTTGGTGCTAATTGAAGAAATAAATATACGGAAACGATATAGTAGATAAGTAGAAAACGATTACTTAAATGCATTATCGAGGATTCTCATCGATCAAAATAGAGATATTCTATCAAAGCGATGGAGTGGCGATGCAACAAAAGTTTCAAATTTTGAACAATGTACCACTCCTGTAAACTATAGCGCCAAGGATATGCACATTGTTAAAAATCTGCTGCATTTTGCTGCAACGCACTCCCCTGCTTGTATAGAAAACGGTTACTTGGCCGTGAAATGGCGCTTTCTCATTGGTTAGAATCATTGTAAACGCGGCAGCGAGCAACAATAATATGATTGAGCGATAATGCTTAAGCATAGGAAACCGCAAAAACACGGATTTTTCAATTTTTCTTTTTGCAATAACTAACTAAATACTTATCCAATTTTGATGATTTTTTTTAAAATGTTCATCTGACCAAGAAGCACAACATAGCGCAAAAATTATTTTTTTTTTATGGCATACTGTAGGTGTACTGTAGAGTATTCTGAAAATCGGACAAAAATTTTGTGTCACAGCACTTTTCTCGAAAACTACTAAAGATAAAAACTTAATTTTTTTTTAAACAAAAGACAAACTTTTTATCCCGGGAACATTTTTATTTCTATATATAAAATACAAAACAAGTTGTGCAGTATCCCAGTGGAATATGGAAAAATAGAAGAAGGACTAGTGAAAAATGCTCCAAGGAGCAGTGCAAAAGCAGAATATGATTTTAATTGAGCATTAAAAAGTAATGGACAAGTGCTTCTGTTAATTACTGAGCATGAGGAAGGATAAGGGATCCCTTCTTGGCTACAACTCACTTCAATGCCAACTTTGAAAAAATCATATTTGCGCTTTTTCCGTGAAAACAAATCAGTCGCAGTTACTATAAAAATGTATAGTGTAAAGACGTAACCAGTAAAGATGCAGCTTAATTAGACATAAATGTAAAGGAAGGCGACATAATGCCAGATACCTAGTTCCTGCAGGTATCACATTCATGCACTGCCACCAAGCATACCCTAAGTGTATAATTGCACAGAAAATTGATTTGTAGAATAGTGCAGAGTGAACAGTGCAGTTAACATCAGAGATGTAGTACAGGCTATACGCCGTACACCTTCTGGACTTTTTAATAGAACACCATATACCCTCTGTTTTTCAAGAAAGCTTATAGTATACACATTCTAGAATATCCCTCTGCTTAGAGCATATATCTTATGTTATTTTTATGACTACACCCCTGGTTAACATCTAAAGCACGGTGGAAAATTCTACTAAAGAACCGCAAATTTCTTTTGTATGGAAAAAGCGCAAATATGATTTTTTCATAGTTGGCATTGAAGTGAGTTGTAGCCAAGAAAGGATCCCTTATCCTTCCTCATGCTCAGTAATTAACAGAAGCACTTGTCCATTACTTTTTAATGCTCAATTAAAATCATATTCTGCTTTTGCACTGCTCCTTGGCGCATTTTTCACTAGTTTTAATAACATGTTTAAGTGCTTTAAAGAAATGCAAGTATAAAGAAAATATTTCTGTAGCTTCAACTTCCGATTCTATTTTACTTTTGTTCTTTTCACCATCTTTCTGTACTATGAAATCATCCGTCAGCAGTTTAAAAGAGTGTTTTTTTTTAACATGTGGATTAAAAGCTTTTTCATAATTTTAGTTCTCACAGCTCTAGTCTTTTTTTTCGTCCCGGCGCAACCAGGCTGTTAAAAAAAAAAGGTCTATATTCTGGTGCCAGGCTACGGACGTTACTTTTTTCTGAAGACTCGGCGAGACCGGGTCTAACATATATATATATATATATATACTCTTTTTTTACCATACCGGGATTGATTTTCTTCTTCCTAGATCTGCACGGGAGGAAATTTTTAGTTCCGGTCTCGAAACAATCCGCATTAAAATCATTTTCCCTGTCTGACCTAAATTGTCCATAAAATAAGTAAAATTTAGTTCAGCAAAAAACAATTTTACAAAAATCCCATACACTATTAAATTGCCTTTATTTTACAAAAAAAAATTTGAAAAGCCTTTTTAAAAAATAGAAGATTTAAAGGCAAAAATATTAAAATACAATAAAATAAATGAAAGAAAAACTGCGTATGACGGAATGCAGTCTCAAGTGGAAAAAATGTGTTGATCCATGCAAAATGAATATACGAATACCTGAAAGAAAACTGGACTAGATTTACACCTCCTAAGAAGGGAAGTTGTCTATCATGCATTTTTTAATTTCTTAGGTGTTTGCGTCTTTAAAAGTTTTAATGTATAGTGTTTTTGAAAGCCTTCAAAACATGGAATACGGACTAACGATATTAAAAGATAAATGAAACATTTCCATATAAATATTCATTAATAAAATAAATATTGCCCAGCTTTTGGTTGTACTTTAATAATGAAAATTATAAAAAGGAAAAACAAAAATTAATAGTAAATATTTTTGGTCAGAACTTTTTCATACGAAACACTTTTTAACTCCTCGAATTAAAGAACTATGTAGAAATCCATGGTTAATTTTAACGTTTATCCAGACTGAGCGAACTCCCCCCCCCCCCCCCTTTGGGTCGGTTCGAGACAGGACCTAGATATTTCGCCCCTCTAGTACAGACCACCAGCATATTTTAAAAGTTGGTTTAATGTAAATTCCATACATTTATATTTTACATCTATAAGAAACGCACTGTTTCAAATCGACTTTTAGTAACGTACAATTCGTGGTTGATCCCTGTCATGCATTCTATAAGAGTTAAAAATTCATGACTCAGAGGCGGAGATAAGTAGTGTAAATCAGGAATTTTGATGAATTTCGGAATTTAATATCTTTGTGATATTTGTCGATATTTATAAGATGTTGTTGTTGTTTTCAATTCAGGAATGGACAAGAAAATATTACCCAATTAGAGATTTTACACTACGGGGGCCGTATAAAAAATTAATTTTTGTATTTTCTCAAATAGACCCCCATGAGTTGCAACTTGTCTCTTCAGATTTTGCATTTGTTAATGAAACTTTGCATTCGGAAGTATGTGCCTAGGGGCAATTATTAAGGCGATAGCCTATTGTTTCAATATTAAGGAATCACCCTGCATACAATAACGTGTTCAAGATTTACCCATGACCTTGAAAAACGTTCTTCATTTTAAAAAACTATGAAAACAATCATATTTTCAAGATTTCAATGAACATTTATAAAAATACCTATTATGATTCAGGCATTGACATTAAAAAAACGTTTCTGAGGTTTTTTTTTTTTTTTTTTTTTTTTTACAATGCACAAATCACTTTTCTCAATCGATGATATTCATATTTAAGATGCTATTAAGTCTTAATTACTCATTTTCAAGTTGCTTGAATTTATATACGTAAAAATGAAATAAAGTAATATTAATTTTACTTTAAATACCAATACTTTTAATTTATTTTATTTGTCTGTGAAAAATATTTATTAACCATAGAAATGTTTTCTTTAGAAATTATAACAGCCCAATATTTCGAATGAAATATGTTTGACAAATAAGCTAGAAAAACTATTCGGAAAATTATTCGGAAATTCCTGACTGGAATAAAATTTAATTCTGTAAATTCTTCTTCATATTGCTCAAATATATAAATTTTTGAGATTTCTACTGATAAAGGAAGTTCTCGGAATCGTGTTAACTCTGAATCAATAAATGTAAGTTAAATTGAGAACCTGAGATAGAGGCAGCTTTAATAACTTCTATTTAGATACGGTAGATAATATAAAATATTGTCATTCCAATATATTTTGATTAACAAGTTAAAAAGGCAAATTCTGTGTATAATGTTTTATGTAAGAAGTTATAGTTTTTCTTTCATCCTGATGAAAGAAATTAATCCAAACTTGAATAATAAAGTGTGTAGATATTATATATATATATACTAGGTGCCATCAAATGAAAAGGTACGAAACGCCCTAACTACCAAACCGGTTGAAATTTGAATATGCCGCTTTGGAATAAAGTAGTGAGACATAGAGAAATGCGATTGGAGTATCCAGCGTAGTTGAGAACATGTGTAGGCGCTGTCTGATCAAAGTCTGACGCAGTGAGAAATCTGATAACACCTCGCTGCTTTTTAATCACCGGATTTTGCAATGGGAAAGCCATGATGGCCTGATAGGCACTGCCGCGTCAATTGGACGGAACTCACTTGCTGTCTGCTTCTTTCCCCCTACTTGCACAAGCATATTCACAACTACGCTGGGATACTTCAATCGCATCCTCTTGATGTCTCTCTACTTTATTCCAAAACGGCATACTCAAATTTCAACCGGTTTAGAAGTTAGGGCGTTTCGTACCTTTTCATTTAATCGCCCTAATACATATATATATATATCATAATAATAAAAAAATTTCGGCATTTTCTCGTTTCGATTTCGTTCTAAATTCTTATAAGAACATACATTCATTATTATTTTCCATAATCGACTAATGATTAATTATCGGCTAAAGTTCCTTTTTTTTCTTTAATTCAGCATAATGTATTATTTATTTTCCTAAAAAGAACTAAACTGTTTTACTCAAATGTCATTATCTTATTTCGAAATATGAAAACCATTCCATTAATCCATTTCCCCTTTTTAGAATAAAAAACATTTATCAAAAGCTTTAATTTTCTTTTATTTATTTTTATTAAATTGTCGTCTGCCGGCAAGTCCAAATCAGTCAGCACTTTGGGCTGTTCATCCCTGTGTATGTTTGCATATTACGCCGGTGGATAAAACGTACCAGCACTAAGTTCCGCCTATAATTCAATGGAAGTGCTAGAAATGTTATACACCTACCTTCGAATGAACATTATTGGGCTTTAGTTATGTGCGTCAGCCGGAAAACGGAGGCAGTTTCTCTGAGAATTTTCGGAGCGTCAGTTTTCGCTGAGAGAAGCTTCAGAATTGACTGACCTACCAATTGCTAAGCACGTACGGTGGCTTCCCATATTAATTTGAGAACGTTTTGCAGGAGTGGTGGTATTTTTGAAGAAATGGATTTGCACCGAGCCTCTTTTTTGTTCTTTTATTATTTTCGGTGACATTGGCTTGAATAGTCGGGAAGTCTAATTGTGATGAAGGAGTTTAGTATCTGAATAGTAAGATAAAGAACGTTTTTGTATTTTGTCCTCGGACGATTTTTTGATTTATCCTTTTTTCATGAATGCACTGCTGATGGAAATTGAATGTGGAGTAGCAATAAAATTGAACAATAATAAAGTGTGATATTCACTGATTTTCGTATAATTTTAATTGTTTGAAGTAACAAAACTTTTCATCGAGTTCCATCTGCCAACATACTTCAGCCTCGAATCTATTGGATGTAATGTGGTTGATGATTACAGATCGACCGTCGACATTGTTCAAGCCATCATTTTATCATCATCGGATCGTTATGTTTTTGCGGGATCACCTCCTAAAATATCATCACACACACACACACACATATATATATATACATATAAATTACCGATGGAATTTCGGAAGGTTGCTCATTGAGCAAAACATTTACCTTGTTATTGGTGATATATTTTGGAACACATATTAATATATGCGCAAATAACAATAGATACCAAAAGAATGCAGATGAGCGTAATTTTTTAACAAATTAATAAATCATATTTTGCAAAACCCTTTTTCTAAGCTTGAGTTAAATATAAGCCTTCGACATACGGATTTGTACATATCCGCGATAGTGGATGCGGAAAATTTGCTGGGTAGTGTCTTATCCCCTACTCTTCAGCAAATGACAAATACTTTCTAAATTTAAACTATTAGGCAAGTACTTCAGACTCCGATTGCTAGTATAAACGTGTGTATTCTTTACACAATGAATTATTTTTTTTTACGTAACTGTGCTCAGCATGGATTGTAAATTTCCTTCGGCTTCTCTGTATGACGTCATCTTATTTAATACGGCAACATCTTGACATCATTGCTTATGGTGGAGGTGTTTTGGCTTTATAATATAGAAAGCGAATAATTGATATCCAATTTAATATAAACAATTTAATTAGCAGCTATAAAATGCGATTGAATTTATATCAGAAACAAATGATATCTCGAAATTCATTCATCTCCATAAATTTCATGTCTGTTACGGTCTTTTACATGTCTCATATTTACGATACTTTACAAATATATTGATAACGCTGGAATTAAAATGGAATTATTATGAAATGATTAATTTATCTGCAAAATTTGTAGATAAGTGAAAGTTTGATTTATTCTAAAATTTTGCAAACGAGTGCTAAGCAATTCTGAGATAACAAGATTATTCCTAATATGAAATATTTTGACATTTCAATAAATATACGCATGAAATATTTAACTATATTCTTCAAGTAACTTCACATGCTTAATAATATGTACAAGAGTATACGAAAACTTAAGTTATAAAAAATTCCGTTAAAGATATTTATGAATTAACTGAGATTTGAGAAATTTAATTTTATAAAACTAACGACATAATAATTCAAAAAAATGTTTTTTTGTTGAAAACATATTCGAAGCACCCAACAATACATTTGCAAAAACTCAGAATAACTCAATGTTTATTTTAGTTATTTGTCAGTAACAAAATATACTCAAGCGCCAAAACATTATGATCTCTTCATATTTTGAAATGAACTTGCCTAGATGGCGTAGAAAGCATATAAGCCGTTGGGAATGGTATTTATAGGGCTTCTATAACCTTCTAATACAGCAGACTAAGGTATTTGTACTTACTAATTTACCGATTGAATAATCATGTTTAAAAATTAATCTAATGTAATTTCGTATGCAGCGATTTTCTGCAGTTCCCTATATTGACCTTCGATTTATTCTGTGGAGCTGATCCAGAGTATCAGACCAGATAAAGTGATCGTTGAGGTTAATTGGGTGAAATAGTCGTCCAGTGTTCGTGTCCGGGATAGCTCAGTTGGTAGAGCACTGTCGGCTTCAGCCAATACATCCCTGGTTCGAATCCTGGCCCAGACTTTTTTCTTCAAAAATTGAAAAATTACATCTCTTATAATTAATTTACCGATTGAATAATCGTGTTTAAAAATTAATCTAATGTAATTTCGTATGCAGCAATTTCCTGCAGTTCCATATATTGACCTTCGATTTATTCTGTGGAGCTGATCCAGAGTATCAGACCAGATAAAGTGATTGTTGAGGTTAATTGGGTGAAATAGTCCTCCAGTGTTCGTGTCCGGGATAGCTCAGTTGGTAGAGCACTGTCGGCTTCAGCCAATATATCCCTGGTTCGAATCCTGGCCCGGACTTTTTTCACCAAAAATTAAAAATGGAAAAATTACATCTGTTATAATTAATTTACCGATTAAATAATCGTGTTTAAAAATTAATCTAAAATAAACTTCTTTGTTTACACATCCATCACAGGCGAGTTTCTTTTCTAATGAATTCAGATGGGCAACGGCAGAAGAGACAACCAAAAGCTGTTGTCAAGTCCGTTGTCATGATAATCTCGCTTCGATTATTATTTTGTCCAGGTATCGAATTTTTCTCTAATTCTATTTTTTAACCCTATCACAAACAGTTACATGTCAACTTCCTAGTGATATTGCAAATACCCAATCTCCATTGTCTCAATCTTCACAAGTAATGTGAAACGGCACAAAGACTGTCTACATTGTAAAATAAGAGAACTGATTCTGGATCTAGCAACAGCTTATAAAAATACAATATCACATCTTCTTTTTATTTTGAAAACAGTTTTTCCTCTGAACCATATTCCAAAACGTAACATATTGCCTTCCTAGTTATACTGCAATCTTTGTTGATTTCAATAGCTTCTTTATAGGACTGAGGTGGTGAGGGAGATTATAGAGTTGTTGGGCTATTGACACTACGTTTTTTGACCTAAGAAACACAAAATCTCAAACCAACAGAAGGACATCCAATCTATTGATAATGTTCTAGAAATATACTGTAACTATTTTGTTCATGAACATTCGAAATGCTAATACACAAAGTTTATTCCTGAAATAGAGTTAGCTACAAAATTTTTGTGATCTCACTTGAAAAAAAAAAATGAAAATTGTTTAAACAGTCCAAGCTAAAACATAATGCCTATCTTTAAAAAGAAGATTTTATAATAAAAATTAAAAGATTTTTCTTGTTTGGTACTCTCTTAAAAAGTCAGCCACAAAATAGCTCAAGTTGAGCTGAAATCCACTCATCCCAATGTTGAAAGGCAGCTTCTCACAAAAGAGTTGAAATAACTCGAGTTTTAACCAATTTAAATGAAGTCGAGCTATTTAAATAACCAATTTAGATCAAGAAGATTTAGTCGTTTGAAAAACAACTCTTTTATGATCAAAAAAATTACAGCTCTTTCATGAGAAGCCAAATTAGCTCTTTCGTTTTAAGAGTGTATTTTTTGCGAACATATAATAGATGAGTAAGGTAAAGCTAAAATATTATTTTTTCAATCTATTTATAAATATTTTATTTATTAGTAATACAGTTTTACCTGTTATACACTCTAAAAAATAAATGTGTAAATTTATCAGTTTTACCTACATATGTGTGTAAATTTCAAAAATTACACATTTTTCTTAAGATTTACACATTTTCTTGCAAAAATTAACCTATTTATATGTGTTTTTAGCTGATGAAACGAAGTGTGTATTATCTTATCACTGGAAAAACTCATAGAAATGTGTAAAAGTAGAAAAATGACTAAATTTACACGAATAAGTGCGTTATTATTATTTACACATAATTATGTATACACAGATAAATGTATAAATTTCTACAATCACCCACTTTTCATAAAAATGACACATTTTGTATGAAACTTTACCTGTTTTTATGAGTATTTAATTTTTGGCATTAAGTCTGTGAGTTATTATCGGTTAATAAACCCAGACAAGTGTGTAAATGAGGAAAAGTATCTGGATTTAAACGAATTGGAGTGTAATGTATGTAAGTATATGTGTAAATCTTAAAGTGTGGAATTAAAAAAAGAGATGAGGAAAGATAATACGATTCAGGGGTACAGTTTTAGCTGGCAGATTATAAAAGCCTGAGAGCTAATATGCCCACCGATTCTGTATGTACATACGTATATAAGTAACGCAATAACCCTTGATAGACATATCCGATATACTTGAAATTTGTATTCTAGGTTCATTAAGATAAAGCGCTTCCCTGATAAGTTTTGGGGGCTCGTTTTTTTAAAGTAAAAAGGGGGGGGACAAGGACTACCCCCCCTATAATTTAGATAAATGTTTTTTTTTTTTTTCCGTAAAGATATATTTGATTTGCTTCAAATTTTATAATTGTTTATTCTGATAAGGAACTTTCGTGATTAGATTTGGAGATTCACAGATGAAGTATAAAAGGGGTAAAGGGGGTCAAGTTCCTCCCCCTTAATTCTGACAAAAGTGTTTTTCACTCTAAATTATTCGATTTCCTTCAATTTGGTATACCAGTTTATTATGTTAAGGAAATTTTTTGATTAGATTTGGAGGTTTATTGGTTATGTATAAAAAGGGAAAAGGGGAAAAAGTCCCCCCCCCAAATTAATTTAGATAAAGGGATTTTCATACAAAATTATTTAATTTGCTTCATTTTTTTTTCAGGTTCATTATGATAAAGAGATTTCCTGATTAAATTTGGAGGCTCGTATGTTAAGTATAAAGAGGGGGAGGTTGAAGTAGCTAATCCCAACCCTTAATTTAGTGAAATTCGTTTTCATGCAAAATTTTTGGATTTACTTCAAATTCGGTATACATGTTTATTCCGAAGAGATGCGTCCGTGATTAGGTTTCGAGATTCATTGGTTAAATATAAAGGGAGAAAACAGGGGCTAATCCCCCTTCATTTAATCTTTGTGAGGCATTACTCTCTGAAATAACTGCATAATATACAAATAGTATGAACAATCTGTGAGTGCAGTGTCATCAGTTTAGAGGACATTTTTCATTTTTAGGTGTGTTCGTAATTTTGTAAATAAGAAGCACCTATAGTCGTCGTTCAATACGTCTGTCTGTCCGCATATAACAACGCAAAAACTACCCAAATGCTTTAAAATTCTAAATGTATAATTATTGCAAAAATTTTTCGAGTCATTTTAAATTTTGTGAAAATGGAATGCATAGCTTAATTACAGGGATGCTCAAGTTTTCCTTTACATTACAGCCAATGGGGATAAATGTTTTAAGTGCATTCTAATGGTGTTACAGCTTTTCAAACAGAATGAATTTATAGAAGTTTATTAAAATATACTCTGTGTTACAATATGCGGCGCAAAAATGTTTATTATTCATTTACAGGGCCACAGTACAGTAATCCATCAAATGGATGGTTTTAAATTGAATTTACGTAATTCTTAGAAATTTTTTTGAGTTATTTCAAATTTTAAGAAAATCGGATCAGAACTTAAAAAGATAATAAAAGCTTTCTCCATTCTACTAAATCCTATCATACGTATTGATTATAATCAATTCAATGATATCCTGTAATAGGTAATGATTCCAGTTTTGCCATATTGATTGCATACTATTTAAGATGAAGTATTATTATTTTCGTATTACTGAATTTAAGATACATAATCGTACCATATTTTAAAAGTATATTTCGTTTAATCATTTATACATTTATTTAACAAATAAAAACATTTTTACCATAATCTATTTTTTAAAAAGCATTCTAAAATAAGCATGATATTAACATAAAAATAATAATTTTTTTACCTTTAGGAAAAAAAAAAAAAAAAAAAAAAAAAAAACAGAATAGTTCTTGTATTTTTATGAGCAACAAGGTCTAATTTTGTACTTTACACTTACTCTAATGGGGAAAATACAGAGAAGCAATTCAAATGTTTGTTTTTTTGCTCGAACCACATCCGTCCAAAACCAATCACCTGCCCTTTTTTTATCTGTTCAATTAATCGTCTGCTTTAACATGAACATTTTAGTTTTATTCCACGAAATTATTTGTAAGCTGTGCGTGTCTAGGATGAAATACACTAAAATTTGTATTTATTGAATATAGTTTTCAAGGCCACTAGCTGACTTAATGATAAGTGATATTCAATATCTGTGTGCAGTCAATACGTGATCTTAATTATAAGTGATTTAAGTGACATTCTTGGATTATATTGATCATACGAATCATATGCAGAAATGGATTACTTATCAAGTTGAAGTACGTACTAACTATGATAATATTAATTAATATGAAACAATTTACTTTTTTAAATACTTTTATACGTCATTAAATTTAAGAATTACATTGTATTTATGCCGCTATTAAGTTAACCCTTTATTTACGAAAATATTCAACAAAATATTGCTTCACCCCAATAATTATTTTCTTAATATCTGAAGATGTACTGCATTTCTTAAATAATAATATTGGTAAATTTATATTAATATGTATATATATATTATTAAAATGGATTAATAAATCGCTGGTTATAACTTTTTTGTAAAATATTTAAAAAATAATATTATTATTTAAACAAAATTCCTCTTATAGAAATATCACATTTCATATGAAAGCAATGTATTTTAATGCATCACGGTCCTCTCTGTGAATTGAAAGGCTTTTGCAGTTAAAAATATTTCTCTAACTTAAAACAAAATCTATATCTAAATAGATATTTAAGACAATTAACATTTTTTGAAAATATTTAGCTTATACTGTTTGTTTCTCTACACATTCTGAATTTCATCGAGCAGAGCATATTGTGTGTAACAATAAATAAACATTCATTAATAGACAGAGTAAATGATTTTTATGTTACACTTTTTTCAATAGTGTTTAAAAGTGGCGTCAATGCATAAAGGGTTAAATAAAATATTTTACGTATTTATGATATATTATTTTCAAACAGTAAATTAACAAGTATAAACTCCGATTTCTTCATTCTGCATTTAATATATTCATATATTTTCTTGCAAGTTTTGGATACTTTTATATAAATAGTAATAGAAAACTTTGATGATTATTTACAAAATTTCTTTTACTTTTAAGTTTTTAAGACCCGTATCTATTACTAGAAAACTTAATTAGTCTATTTCCAATAATTGACACCCCATGTAGACATTGCTAAAAATGCAATTTTTGTAATGTTCATAGTGCATAATATATTTTGACTTATCTGAGAACCTTAATAATCAAATATTAATTTTAAAATTGTACTTATCTGAATGCAATAACACCAAAATTTTTGTAAATAGCTAGATTGAAATTAATTTCGATGGTTGATTGGATTTTTTCGAACGGTTCAATATTTTAAGGAAACTACTTTTTTATTATTCTGTCTTGCATATTTTAGAATCTGGCAACGAATAAAACAAATCTGGAAGCACAAAATTTTGTTTAATTACAGGAAGAAAAAAAAAAGCTCATAGGGTTCAGTTCCTCCCTTTTTAAATAAAAACATGTAGGCTAGAAAATATTAGATTTTAACAATTTCTATATTTTATATTTTGTTAATTCATCATATACCAAAAAAAGTATTCTAATACTTTATATAGTAGTAATTTGTAGTAGCATTGATTGTAGTACATCTGTAGATCAGTGGTTTCAAATATCAAATTTTGAGATTATTTTATGCATTTAACCCTCAATATCATTTTTTCACGTTTATAATACTAATTACTATAGGTAATATATCACTTAGTTTCGGGGAGTTTACTGGTAAAAATGCAAACTAGTGGGAAATGCCCTAATATTTCATTTTCCCCATTTTCTAAACACCTAACTGTCTCAGTATTTTAATAGCTGTAATTCCATGATATTTAATACGTTAAATCATCTCTGCAAAATATCTACCTTGAAATACTGATCTTTTGATATCTACAAAAATTAAACGATGAATAATTCTTGCAAATGTTTGAATAATTATTGGTATTCAAATTGTCAATTTTTTTTAAAGTACTTTTTTGTTTCATTAATATATTTTAATAAATTCTGGTTCTAAATAGAGTAAAAATTTATATGTATTAATTTATATGAGATGTCCCTCTACTAGAACAAAGAATGAACATAAATGATTTTTGAGTGTTTTGAAATATTTTATAAATTTTTATTCTTATTCGGAAATGAGGTTTAGTTAAAAACTGCTAACATACTAATATAATATTGAAAAATCTGGCATAAAGCAATTATAGCTATTAATATAAAAAAAAAATTTAAAGAAATTTCTTATGCTGTCCATTACTGGCAACCTTATATAGGGTAAAACGATAAAATGTAACACATCTTCTTACTTGTATTTAAAAAAAAAATAAATAACAAAAAACATGAAGACTGATTTCATGTGCAGATTTATCACATATATAATATAGAACATATGCAAAAAAGTTATGTCTAGTCTCAAATACACAAAAAAAGACCTTTATATTTTTTTAAAACAGGAAAGTGGAAAAAAATTGGAACATGGGGGAAAAGACATTTAAAGTATTAATTTGTGCGGGTATTTGCAATAGGTGTTAACAAAATCTAGAGAAATAACTGTCTCATAGATAAAAACGAGGCTTCAAAATGTTCACAGTTAATCAGGCTGTCATTTAGTATTTAAAAAACAAACAATCGATTTTTGGATGTTACAAACTTTACACTTGGACTGAAAGATCAACATTTTCTGCATTATTTAAAACCTACTTAACGTAATTTTCGACGTATAATCCGCGGATCAAACAATCATTTTTGACCCAGAAATTTTTAAAAATAAAATGTTACTTTTTAAATCGCTGTAAGTATTTGGCTTCAATAACTAAATAAAATTTTGGGGTACAAAAACAATTGTTTGATCCGCGGATTATACGCCGGAAATTACGGTACTTAAATTTATATTTATGACTATGAAAAGGAAAATAGCTAAATGTGATTAAAAAATGCGTCATTCTCATTCTAAGGAATGATTGAAAAAAAATTCAGATAGTTTATCTCAAAAAGCTAAAAATGTTCTTTAGCATATACATATAATATTATTTCGCAAAAGATTGCAATAAAATTAGATTATAATTTTACATGCAATCTTCAAAAATTCACACATTACTTATGTATTATGTATCTTAAAATTGAACCTTAATTTATGTATTCTTTAGCGAAATTTCTATTTTAAAAGTAAGAGTAAAATCATTATATTATTTATAATTTCATTTTATTTATTTATTATTTACTTTTTTTGGAGTATGGAAGAGGAGCATTAGCCATAATTTTTCTACTGGTTTTGTTGTTTGGCGGTTGGCTATATGTTTTTATTTGTTTATAAAATTATGAAAAAAAAGCTTAAACAGGTATATTGATGATATTAAAACTATTTGTTTACATGTGTAAAATGGAGTGTAAATGGCCAAAATACATTGTAAGTATACATCTTTGTGGTCGAGGCTGTTTTCAAATTTAAGATCTTTACATTCTCTCATTTTTTTTTTTTAATTCATTTTAGTCAAAAAATTTTTTAATTGGCATGAGTTCTTAATCAGGAACTAGGTAATCGTACAACGTTTTCCCTTCTTTTTATATAAAAGCACAAAACCTCTCCGAAAATACCGCCAAAGTAACCGAATATTTTAAGTGGAAGCAGGAGAAAGAGGAAATATTTGTCGCCACGTGACAAGAATCTCTTGTAACTTGATAATATTTTTATTTCTCACAAAATATAAAAGGTTTTTCTATTCCAAATTGCTTAAATAACCAGATCTGCTAATTTTAAGACTTAACGTTTAAAAATTATCCAAAAACTTTTATGTTGCTGAGGAGAGAATTTAAGAATCAACTTAAAACAAACCAGCTAGAAAGACCAAACACACCAACATATGAGTTATCCGTCCATGAAATTCTGTTTTGAGATCATAAAAATAATTAGCTCACTGTTTATTTATACTAAAGCAGGCCTGTCCAACCTTTTATTAAGCAGGGGTGCATTTCAACTTTTGGCAACCCGTGAAGGGCGCCATTATTAACATGGCTCAAAACACGCAACAAAATTACCTAAGGGTACTAATGTGATACATATATGCAAATTTGTTTCGCTATAGAAGACATAAGGCCCCTAAGGATCTGAAATACTACCATGTAGAAAATCTCTTCAAAATAACTATAAATCGTTGTAAATTTCGAATTATATGGCCCCACCAGTGGCCGAGAGGTTCGGACCTCTCAACTGGTAGACGGCAGGTGCTGGGTTCGAACCCAATCGCGGCTGTCGGCCTAACCGTTCGGAGTTTTCCGTGGTTTTCTTCGAACCTTGCGTAAATACGGGTTAGGTTCCCTTAGAAAGACCCCCACGGAGGGCACTCCCCCTGGTCCTATATCCCATTAGCGTAGATAATCGGACGACAAAAACCAACCAACCAACCATCGAATTATATGTTTTTTTCAGTGGGGTATATATAAAAAAAATATTGGAAGGAGCCAGAAAACTAAATCTTGCCTATTCGTTAAGTTAATAATCGTATATTAAAATAAAATGGTAATCAGCGATATTGTTAGATTTTGTTGGGGACACAAAAATATAGACTTATTTTGAAGGTGTAAATTTCTCGGTATGAAAAGCACAGAAACAAAAATGGGCATGGTATAGTGATCAATCTATGGGAGGTTCTAAAGAGATCCTGGAAGAGAATTTCGCATGATTTTATAGATAAAAAGAAAATTATCTAAAATTTCAAAGTTCTGAGAAAGGAAATGGCAAGCCCTTTCACGTCTTTAAAACAGATAATGGATCAGCGAAACAACATAAATTTTTTATGCGTGAAATACATTTGAAACGGTTTTAAAAATATCTCAAGCAAATATAAAGGATTTTAAATAAAGCTTGTTTTAAAAAAAGAATTTTATTCTTAAAAAATGTGGTAACGTGTAATCTTCAAAAGGGCGCCAAGAAAACTTGCAAAGGGCGCCGCGTTGGACAGCCCTGTAGTAAAGTATAAAAATAAAACTGTGTATTTTGAATATTATACACAAAAATATGTGTTTCGCATTTTACACAGAAATCGGTGTAAGAATAAAATTTTACACAATTATCTGTGTATTGTGTAAATAGCACAAAATACTGTGTTGTTTACATATTACACAAATATATGTGTAAGAGAAGAACATTACACAGTCATACGTGTAAAAATGTTACACAGACATATGTGTATTTTTGTGAAATTTACACATTAATTTAAGAGTGATAAGATAACTTTTACACATTTAGTCTTATCATCAGAATACACACTTAGATGTGTTTTTTTTTAAATTTACACATTAGGCGTGTATTTTGGCAATTTACACACCAATTTACACGCGTAGACATGTCGTTTTTGTATCATCGATATACCTGTTTTTATGTGTAAATTTACACATTTATTTTTTAGAGTGTACTATTTTATGTAATTTTATAATAGTTTTGATCGTCACTTTCATTTACTATCGGCTTCAGAAACTTTTTAAAACTATCGTATCATTCTATTTCATCCGATATGGGACGGACCAAACGCAGATTTTATGCTTATGTTAAGATAATATATAAATATAAAATATTAAAAAAGAAGAAAATATTATGATAAAAGAGCGATTTTTGCTTCCGCTGAGCAAATATTTTCCCAAAGCCTCCGAGAATAGGGTGTTTAAACGAATCTCATGTTCCTATCTCGGATGGTAAAACGCTAAAAATTCCGAAAAAGGTAAATACGTTTTTGGCATTGTGTTAGTATTAAATATGTAACATAATTTTCTAAGAAAATATTTATTTAAAGCACCAGAAAAAAAGGTGTAAATACAAGTTGCAATTTAGTGTACATTGTTATTTGTTTACAAGTTAATGGAGATAAAGCTTTTGCAGAGAGATTTTCTTAAAATTCATCCTAAGACATATTGATGCATATAATATGCATTTCATATTGTTGCTATACATTTTGTCAAACATTTTTAAAATGTATATATAGGGATTAACAAAGTGGTATAAATTTCATTCTCACTCTAAAAGTTTTTACAGAGATTTTTGAATTTGGAAATCGTTGGTGGCTTTAAGTAAAGAAGACAGTGAATTTAATGATTTTTAAGTTATAGCATTACTTATATAAGGCTTAATATTTGAAAACTATATAGTACTTTAACATTGGAACGTACAAATTTCATATAGACTCCCAACAAATAGTAGACTGATAGTTTTTCCCAAACTAGGTAAGTAAGTAGTTTACTAAATGCGACATTCCATTAAAACTATCCCATGAAAATGACTGCGTTTGGTGCAGAAAGATCTCAGAAGTAATCTGTACTGTTTCTTTACATGTATTTTTTACGTCAATTTTTTAAACTTTTTAAAACCAGTTCCTTTTGTAACGGAAAATGTTAATACATATATATATATATATATATTGCACCTTGTAAAAAAAATATTTTTAATTTCTTCTATCTTTACAAGAAAAGAGTAATAGTTAGTCATGGACATGAGTTCATGTTACTTACAGTTTGTTGTAAATTGCTCAAAATGTGGCGCGGCTATTCTGTATTTTTTTACGATTCCCAAAAGTGTTCTCTCTCAAGCCTTATCTAGTTTCCTTTCAGATTGAAGTCTGTAGATTAAAATATTACACAGATTTTAATGAAACTTTGGAATTAGTAAATCCTTGATATGAACTAGCTCTTTTTCTATTTTGGTGTCAGTCGCCAACAGGCGGCGCTTCAATGCTCAGTTTTTCAGATTCCTGTAATAACTATAGAACTAATGCACGAATTTTTTCATCAAACTTTAGATTCAGGTATAGCTTGATAAATATTAGTAATGTTTATGTTTTGGTAAAAATCGTCCAACAAGTGGCACTTCAATGATGCATTTTTCCCAATATCCGCAATACTCCTAATTTAAGAATTAATACACGGAATTTCCTGCCTTTAGAATCATCACGATCAGCATAGATTATCATTTAAATTTTGCACTGTGTTAGTGACTTGTGATGTATTAACATGCATGAGATAGAAGAAGTCTTGGGATTCTTACATCCGAATAGTTGTTTTTAGTTGTTACAAAGCAAGAAGAATCATTTTACTCTGAATTTATTTTGAGGATTAATTTTTTCCATTTTCTGAATATGTTTTGGATTTCTCTTTTGTCTTCAACAAAGACAGTGATCCATTGTATTCCATACATTGTTTAGATGTATTCGTATCGGAATGGTTACACTGCATATGATAAATGGAAACCAATAATTAAGATTTTTGACATCCAACCAAACATCAACCATTTTTTGGAAGACTCCAAAACCAGTTCAGAAAGTAAAAGTCACTTCATAGAAAATACCTCTACTCAAATTAGAAAAAGTAATCAAGGAGCGATCTTGAGAGGAACCTAAGCTATCCAATGCAAAAATAAATAAATAAATAAATAAGATAAAACAAAAAAATAAAAAATAAAAATGTCAAAATGCGAAAGAATTATTAGAAAAATGCCTCCCCATAGGAATAGCATAAACTAGTGAGTGTCTTCGAAGACAGGGACAGGACCCTTAATTACATTTACATGTATGAGTACTCTCCCTACGTTTTTCATTTGTCGAGAAACACGAACTACCGAAGCGTTGCTCTCATTCTGATTAAAAAATAAAAATAAAACTTAAAAAAATGCGATCAATGCATAGTTTTTCTTGACAGTAGCATGTTCATAGCAGACGATTAGTTTCCTTGAACATCATATCCTTTTTATAATTAAATTATATTATTTTTTGCTTATGACATTAGCAAATCAGCGTCTTTTACTGCCAAAATTTCATACAGTTAACTTTTTTTCAAAAGCTTGAACGCATGATCTTCACAACATAGATTTAAAGTTTCATTTGTAACCGTTCTGTGCAACTGAAATTTTGAGTGTCTCATAAATTCAGTCTAACTCTTTAGCTACCGACGGTACTTATAAATAGCATTAAAAATACTTAAAAAATTCTTTTAATAAGTCAATTAGTTGTAATACTGTTTAGAAAGAGTTACAGACACATTACTTTATTTTGTTCCAAAAGCATTATTGGTTACACAAAACAAAAGTATTTTTAAAAGTATATATACAAAAATATTGTGCTTTTGCCTTTCAATCATTTCAGCTTTCTTGGCAATGATGGAGGGGGATGGGGATTTTTCAATTCGGAAATATTTCTATATTTATACTATCAGAACATCATATTTGTGTATTTTATAATCCTACAAAATACTTAGAAAAAAAAAAATAAAATAAAAAATTTGAGTGGGGTTATAAAAATTGCACAAAATCCCTGTAAATTCAAATTTAATTGAAAATCTTTTAATTTAGTTAATACAATTTGCGGAATATGCTGTAGAATGTAAAATTTTCATGAATTCATAATTCGATATATAAAGGGTTAATTCAACAATCCTGTATGATTTATACGGTTAAAATAAATTTAAAACGAAAATTATATTTAATACCTGAAGCAACATATACCCCGAATTGTTTATAAATTTTTATTTATATATGCTATATCTTTTATATAATGTTTCTTATTTATAATGTATCTTTTTCCGTGCATTTACTTCTCTATTGCAGAAATTCCTAAACACTTGTGACAGGATTTAAAGCGTAACAAAGTCCATTTTCTTCTATAGTCTTTTTTTCTACGCAATGTATACCACTTATTCACTAAATTATTTGACTTTTATCTTTATTGCTTTTGCACAAATACTCAGAAACTAACACTTTTATGTGAAATATGTTCCTCTACTAGAAAGTAGAACAGAATTATCTAACAAGTATGGAGTTCTGTTGAGTTGTTTGTTGGAGTATCCGTTGAAACAGACTTTTTAAATTAGAAGAAAATGATAGAATTTGGCTGCATAATTTATTTATATTTCACCTACGGTATGCTTATTCTTTTAAAGTTATAAATATGTTAATGCAACCTAAACAATATAAAGATCAAAATACGAATGAAAAAAAAAAATGAGTGTTTGTGCTTTGCACATCAGACAGAGGTTTCGTTTAGTATTTCTTTCCAAACAACTTTTCATTAAATTAATAAATCCAAATTATTAATAATTAAATGTTAAATTCGCACATAGATGACAACACCTTCAAATTTAATTACTAATTATAAAAAGAAGTTATTTATTTTAATAGAATTTAAAATGTTTAAATCAAATTATTTAAATAAAATCGAAAATTCCATATATATATTTTCAAAATACAAAATGAAAAAAAAAATAGTTCGCATATAAATAAAATTTTAAATTTCTAAAAACGAAAAGAATTATTTAAACGAAATTTAAAGTACTGAATCATAAAGAAAATTAAATTCCAAAAAATAATATGACTGTCAGTGATAAAAAAAATATAAAATAAACTCTTAAATTGGAAAAAAATTACCAAATTTATTTTAACCCTTTAATTCCTATTCTAGAACACGTTCTAGAAATTATGTAGTTGAGAAAATTAAATTCCAAAAAATAATATGACTGTCAGTGATAAAAAAAAATATAAAATAAACTCTTAAATTGGAAAAAAAATACCAAATTTATTTTAACCCTTTAATTCCTATTCTAGAACACGTTCTAGAAATTATGTAGTTGAGAAAATTAAATTCCAAAAAATAATATGACTGTCAGTGATAAAAAAAAATATATAAAATAAACTCTTAAATTGGAAAAAAAATACCAAATTTATTTTAACCCTTTAATTCCTATTCTAGAACACGTTCTAGAAATTATGTAGTTGAGAAAATTAAATTCCAAAAAATAATATGACTGTCAGTGATAAAAAAAAATATATAAAATAAACTCTTAAATTGGAAAAAAAATACCAAATTTATTTTAACCCTTTAATTCCTATTCTAGAACACGTTCTAGAAATTATGTAGTTGAGAAAATTAAATTCCAAAAAATAATATGACTGTCAGTGATAAAAAAAAAAAAATAAAATAAACTCTTAAATTGGAAAAAAAAATACCAAATTTATTTTAACCCTTTAATTCCTATTCTAGAACACGTTCTAGAAAATATGTAGTTGAGAAAATTAAATTCCAAAAAATAATATGACTGTCAGTGATTAAAAAAAAAATATAAAATAAACTCTTAAATTGGAAAAAAAATACCAAATTTATTTTAACCCTTTAATTCCTATTCTAGAACACGTTCTAGAAATTATGTAGTTGAGAAAATTAAATTCCAAAAAATAATATGACTGTCAGTGATAAAAAAAATATATAAAATAAACTCTTAAATTGGAAAAAAAAATACCAAATTTATTTTAACCCTTTAATTCCTATTCTAGAACACGTTCTAGAAATTATGTAGTTGAGAAAATTAAATTCCAAAAAATAATATGACTGTCAGTGATAAAAAAAAATATAAAATAAACTCTTAAATTGGAAAAAAAATACCAAATTTATTTTAACCCTTTAATTCCTATTCTAGAACACGTTCTAGAAATTATGTAGTTGAGAAAATTAAATTCCGAAAAATAATATGACTGTCAGTGATAAAAAAAATATATAAAATAAACTCTTAAATTGGAAAAAAAATACCAAATTTATTTTAACCCTTTAATTCCTATTCTAGAACACGTTCTAGAAATTATGTAGTTGAGAAAATTAAATTCCAAAAAATAATATGACTGTCAGTGATAAAAAAAAAATTATAAAATAAACTCTTAAATTGGAAAAAAAAATACCAAATTTATTTTAACCCTTTAATTCCTATTCTAGAACACGTTCTAGAAATTATGTAGTTGAGAAAATTAAATTCCAAAAAATAATATGACTGTCAGTGATAAAAAAAAAAAAATATAAAATAAACTCTTAAATTGGAAAAAAAAATACCAAATTTATTTTAACCCTTTAATTCCTATTCTAGAACACGTTCTAGAAATTATGTAGTTGAGAAAATTTGACTCAACGCCAGAAAGTCTCAATGGCTAATTCCAATTTATTTAAATCCGGAATGTCTGTTATTAAGTAAAGCAAACGTTGCTATTTTAATTTTCTGGTGGGAATTAGGATATACGAATTAAAATATCTCAAAATATATCGGGTGTTGTCGGGCGGTTTGGGATCAAGAGGGTTAATTAAATCAATCTTCATAAGAAAATTTCAATTTCAAGGCTCAAGATTCGAAGTAATGTTCTTCTATTTATTATCGGGACGTTTATCTTCAATCTATGATGTCTATACGTAAAACGTTGAGATTTAAGTTCTATTTTGAAATGTAATTCGCAAAAGGAAACGGATGACATTGGTAAAATTGATTTAACCATTTATCTACCGAATTATAAATTCGTGAAAATGTTACACTCTAAAGCAGTTTACATATGTTGTTTAAACTAAATTATAGAATTTACATAATCATTTAGTAAATTTTGAAGGATTTTAGAAGGATTGAAGGATTTAGATGGATTAATTAAATTTGATTTTACAGGGATTCTGTGCAATATTTATAACCGCACTCAATTTTTTTTAATTGTTTTCTTGGTATTTTATAGAATCATGAAATGTACAAATATGATGTTTTTACAATATAAATGTGGAAATGTTTCCAAATTAAAAAACCCCATCCCCCATCCTCAGCGAAAGCTGAAAAGATGCAAAGGAGAAAGGAATCATCCTTTTAAAAATATTTTTGTTTTGTGTAACCAATAATGCTTTTGGAATAAAATAAAGTATTGTATGTTTAATTCATTCTAAGCAGTATCACAACTAATTGATGTATTAAAAGAATTTTGTAATAAGTAATTTTAATGGTCCGTCAGTAGATAAAGGATTAATTATACTAATGTATTTTTTTTTTAATTTCATGATTTGTCGAGTGACATGAGACATTTAGCTGTAAGTACACAACATTTGAAGAATCTGACTGATGCAATTTTTGTGCACGACTCTGTGATGGACGAACAAACAGAGGAAAAATAAGATTTCTTCAGATGAAAACTGAGACTTACGGTACTCTGTGTGCTTTTCAGTAAATTTTATGCTAAAGTTTTTATGCTTGTTGTGAAATTAGTAATTTTTAAAATGGTCAAAATGTTTAAAATGGTCCAAATATACAATAATTACGTAAAAACATAAAAAAATTAAAAAAAATTACGAAAATTATACCTTTAAATTTTATTTGTAGTAGTCGTAGATTGCATACATCTTTTTCTTCACCGCACATTCTGATTGTGCCCGCATTTAACATCGATAAAACATCGCACAGATGTTTCTCATCTAGTGGCAGCACAGAAAAAATATTGGTAGTTGCTTCCATTCAGACTTAATGAAAATTACCATTTTTCAGTGAAGTCTCCTTCCAGTCTTATTCTAGATAATATTACCAGAAATTTTGATAATAAAATAACATTTTGCTAATCTATGCATATTTTATTCCGAGGTTTTAAACGCAGATGTAAAATTTAAAATGACCAAAATAATCTTTCCTATTAAAAGAATGCTAAATATAAACAACATTTCGATTTTTTTAAAAAACAGTCTTCAGGATTGATTTTCTATAATACAAAATGCAAAAACTATTCGCAATTGTACATTACCGAAACACTATTGAGCTAATATATATATATATATATATATATATATAATGATAATAATAAAATTAACAAAGAAAAACATTTAAAATAACCTCAGTGTTCCATGATGCTAAACAGAAATGTAAAAAAAAAAAAAAAAAAAAAAAAAAAAAAAATCACTATTTTTATTCTATTTATTAATATTTATTTATTATCATTTATTTTTATTTTTCTGATTATTTTTTCCTGACATGTTGAGACCATTGAACACGTGACATTAGTAGAAAATAAAACAGCTCCAGTTACAAGCTTGGCTGGAATCAACATTTATATTCAAGGAAGCATTTCCCGAGGTGTTTCTATATTTTTAACCAAACCCTGTGCATATAGTATAAAAATACATATGCAAATATGTAAAAGTTGAAAAAGTATATAAATATGTAGAAAAGACTAATGTATAACTTAATAAAATTACAAAGTGCGGTCATTAATTTTCTGGAATGATTTAATTACTCCAGAAAATATTATATCAAATGCATATGCATTTAATATTACTTCAAAATAACTCCTGCCTGCCATAATGCACGCTATTAAAATTTTCTGAAATTCACGAATATTTTTTCCTGACTTTCACAGAAAAAATCCCTTTTCACAACAAAAGGACATTTTCCGTATAAAAACATTTCATATTTATTTACTTAGAAGGTGTCACAAATAAAAATTAAATTAAAGAGTTGACATGTTTCGGTTCATTAATAAGAACTGTATTCATAACATATAAAATCAGTAGAAAATTAAATGACACTGGATATAAATATAATTTAAAAATCAAAACAAAACATTGCGCCCGCTTTGTTTTAGTTTTTGAAAAAACGAAAGCTAACAACAGTTTTAACATAGGACATTTTCCGTTATAAATCAGAAAACTAAAACATATTTTCTGAAAATAACAAAACAGATGGAAATAGAAACTAAAAACGAAGACATTCCGTTATGTGGGGGTGTCCGTAGCCCGGTGGTCAAGGCACCATACCGCTAATTGCCTGCAAGCGCAGATTGTAGGTTTGAATGCTACTGGCGCCATGAAATAATGAAAACATAAAAAATCCCTTTTAAATTACATTTTTTCGGTTTATTTTTCTCTTATTCCTTATTAAAAAACCTTTTAACTAATTAGCCAAAAAAGGAAAAATAAATAAATAAATGGTGTACGACAATTTCAAAAAATTGTCTACAACATTATTTTTGTAAAAAATGAATAATTTTTTTTTCATTCGTTCATTCAATAAAATAAAATAAAATAAAATAAAATAAAATAAAATAAAAAACAGGGATTTTAAACAGTGACTTTTTTTAATTTTAAACTAGCTAAAAAATTAAAATTGATTAAAAAAAATAATAAGTATTATACATGAGTCTAAAATAAAATAAAATAAACCGTTTATAAATATTCTAACGAATATATACCCAATCGCGACCGTCGGCCTAACCGTTCGAAGTTTTCCGTGGTTTTCTTCGAACCTTGCGTAAATACGGGTTAGGTTCCCTTAGAAAGACCCCCACGAAGGGCATCCCACCCCATAGGGCCTATATCCCATAGCGTAGATAATTGGCCGACATACAAACAAACAAACTAACTAACTAACTAACGAATATATTTGAAAGGAAATCTTTAAAAAGCACAACAAATTTCCCTCTAACTCATAAAAGACACACTCTTTTACAAACCGGTATCAGCAGCTTTGTCTCAGTCAGTAAGGAATTGTTCCGCTATCAAAAAGTCTCGAGTTCGATCCTCAGGACAGCTTAAAGTAAATTATATAAAATAAATAAATTAAGTAAGTAAGTAAGTAAAATAATATAGCAGCTTAAAACCCTCGAAATAATCGAACTCTTTGACAATTAATTGATTCCTTAATTTAAAAAATATATATTATACTAGTAAATCTGCAGATCAGGAGTCCCAACGTCAGCTCTGTAATTTCTTCTATTTTAATATGATTTTATATAATATTCAACCTGCAACAATCTGCATTTTTTAACACATAAGTATTTATAAGTACAACTCTTAGATGTTTTCAATTGAAATCAATAATAGAAGAAAATATCCAAATAGAATACTATTTCAACTCAATCTCTTATAAATTTAATTATATCTAAATTATAATAGTAGTTTTAAAAATTTTATTTTGGAAAAACAGTTTTTATGTTTATAGACTCATAACTCAAAGAAAAACACACTGCCGTCAATTATTGTTCATAGGTCCAATTATTGTTCATTTTCTTCTATAGACAAATTCTTTTCTGTGTCACTCTAAGTGAAAATTATGTTCCTTGCGTACTATATTCTAATGAAAGAACCTTGTAATAAACTTATGCGATGTACATCAACTTCAGATTGTTTAAAATATCATTAAAAAACACAGAAAACGATTTTCCCCGGTAGATCATACGGGAAGGAATACTTCTGAGCAGCCATGTATATGAACCGATAATGCTTTACACTTTGATTTCAATATCGAATATTCCACAGTTAACCACAATAATATATATCAATTTCATAGCAATCGGATTGAATTTACGTGAGATAGTGTTCGAATACATAGACTTACGAACAAACTGAATTTATAAGCACTTTTCAAATATGTTGGAAAGTTTTGAAAACGTAATATTATTAACATTGTTTATATTTGACGCAAAGCTATATTATACAGTATATCATTAAAAATTAATTAACCTTTTATTTCTCTCTTGGAGACTTTCTGCTTAATTTTGCGTAATTGGAATTATTTAAAACATTTATTTTTTATCAGCTTTGAAATGCGTTGCTAAGGAACCGACGAGATGAAAAAAAAAAAGTGGACTATGTATCTCGTCAAATACGCAAAAGAATGATAAACAAAATGATTCTTTTATTAGAAAACATGTCTAAACTTCTACAAAAATTTTGAGAAATATATTGACAAAATTTCAAATGAATGTGAATAATTTAAAGACTTATTTGAAACTTTTAACATTCACAATTTACCATTTTTACTCTAATCAAATGTGCTATTCCCTTTCAACAAATGGAAATTTGAAAATAGCCTGAATTGCCATTGAAAAGCATTATGGTGAAAAATAAAATGTTCTGTATTTTTCGAATGAATGAATCAAACATAATAAAAAACTATACAGCCAAATCCGGGTATCTTATGAACATACTTAATTTCAAGGAAATCGGATGTTTTTTATGACAGTTATCGTGAAACAGACAGACAGGCAGACAGACAGATGGACAGACAGACGGAAACCAAAAATTTCGTGTCTCCAAAGTAAGCCTTCACTGACGTTTCGGCAATTATTATCTTTAAAATTCAAACCTTGTAACAGAAAGTTACTGCTTGTTTACCTTTCTTTTATTTCCCAAAAAGGAAAATCTACTACCGGAAAGGTGAAAGTTCGGCTACTTTGCTGCCAGTAGTTTCACCGTGAATTCACAGATTTATTTTTAACAGTGCACTTCTGTGCTCAGCTATAAAACTTTCGGAAATGACTTTTAAAATCCTCTTTAGTAATGCTGCTTAATTTGGAGGCCACCATTTTCTTGATAGTTTCAATATCCAAATCTTCCTCGAATAGGTCTTGTATCACAATTTGGCCAAGCATTTTCTTGGAAATGTCCAGTTCATTGGCAATTACTCGAATATTCAATCGGCGATCCCAAGTCACATGTACTCCAAAACTTTCTCAGTTGTTTTTGGCAGCACACAGTTACGGTTAGTCAGTGTGCGCTTCACCATCCACACATTTACGGCAGTCCTGAAAACGACTAAATTATTCAAAAGTGCGTAAACGGGACAATGCTTCTATTTATACACTTGTTTTAACATTTCATGGGGTTTGTAGCGTTTTTCCCAATCTGAAGCAAAATATAATGTTTATTCTCTTCTGCATACTGACTTCGACAATCAACATTTAACAGTTACATTTTAGTGTGTGTTTAAATGTCAATCACTTACTTTTGAAGGGCTCCGACGTTTCTAGACATGCGTAGATAAACGACCTTTAAAATACGAGCAGTACCGCCATCTAACGATTCCCGGTTCTCGTACAGTTATGCCAGCCCTAGAAATTAATAGCCTCATCTTGTATATTGTCTTGTAAGCATTTTTTATCCAAAATACATTAGACTTATAATGAGGTAATAATTTTATTTTATGTTTCATGAGTTTTTATACTCATAATATAAACGTAAGTGTGAGAATGAGTACAGTAAAGTAAAAAAATAAAATTAATTAAAATTTAACCTTATACAATTAACAAAAATATATATGAAAAGCACCATTCTCTTTTTATGGAATATTTAAATCAAATCTTAGGAAATAGTAAAAATATAATAAATGATTATGCATGCGTATTAAATATGATCTGTTTAGCAATTAAAGGATTGCATAAATATTAAAAATATAAATAAATTTTAATATTTTTGTCAAAAATATTACATAACTTTAATTAGATGTAATGACAAATTTGGGGGATCAATATAAAAATTTGAAAAAAGAAATCATGTCTTAAGCATAGATGATGAAACTATCAAGCTTTTCCTGAAATATTTAATAAAACTTCGTTATTTAGGGAAAATAAAATAAACTAGTAAATCTGCAGATCAGGAGCCTCAACGTCAGCTTTGTTCATATTTTTTTAAAACACACTTTGGGTAATATTCAACTCCCTGGAAACTGTAATTTAAAATTTTCAAATTGCGTAATTATTTATAAGAATAAAATAGGAATTAGAAATTTTCAGCCATCAAAAGAGGTAAATTAAAAATTTAGTTATGTTAGGATATTCTGAAATTTTCATGATCTATTATTTTTGTTTTCTTTATTATAACATAGTAGATTTCTTCAGGGGGGCGGAGCCCCCCTGAACTCCCCGAGCCTCACTTAATTTAAATTTGTCACTTTCTAGTAATTGTGCTAATGATTATTGTATATTTTGCATTTCTTTATACATTTTGATTTATAAGAATAAGTAACAGTTTGGGCAAATATTTTTCTTTATCTTCATACTTCTACATGCCTGCCAGCCACAAACACCTAAACCTGATGCATCAGGAAGTTTTGTAATTTTTAACTCAGTAATCTAGAGTTTTACAATTTTGTTTCCGAAAAAAAATTTTTTTGATTGCATTTTGCTGCAGTTATAGCGGAACAGACAGACATACAGAAGTAGAGACTGACATATGAAAAAAATAAATTTCGTGTCTCCAAAGTAAGCCTTCACTGAAGTTTCGGCAATGACGTCATTATTCATGAGTTATTGATATTCATGTTTCTTGTATTTTTAACGACTACTATAAAATACCTGTTTTTGTTCACCTATGACGTCATATTTTACTAAGTGAAACATTTATTAAAAATATAATTCTTGTTTATTTCTTTTACTTCTAATTATGTCCCCATTTTTGTCAGAAAAATTCCTATTAACGAAACGAATATCCGTGTTTAATATTTAATAAAAAGTATTATATCTATAGTTATTTTAATTCTGACGTCATATTTTTTTTTTCATAGTTTAATTTTTCGAATGGAAATTGCTCAATTGAAACTTATTGCTGTTAAAAAAATTATTATTCCAAATTTTGATTTTTTTTTGGCAACGATAAAGAAATTGCTTAAATTTTATTTAAAAAATCCCTATTGATTCTGTATGAAAAAGAAGGAAATTTTGAATTATTAAGGAAAATATTTGAATAAAATTAATAAAACATAGCCTATGTTTTTTTTTTCTGGGCTATGCTATATTTATACGCAAAAATGCAAAGAAATTAATTAATTCATAAGTTTTGATGTTGACTTCCTTTAAATTTTTCACACGCTTTCAAATTTATAGCATTATAAAAGTGCTATTACACGCACATTCGAGGCGTCAAAAAAACGCCGCGTCAAACTCCTCGCACTAGATTTGAAAGCATGGAGCTAAGAAGGTATACCTTCTTAGCTCCATGGTTGGAAGCGAGGTTTGCCAGAAACGAGAGCGGAACCCGTTCCACATTCATATATTCATCGCTCTAAACAGGAAGCCAAGCGATTGGCCGTGCCAAGACGATTGAGTATTTTCTTTTAACCAGATTTACGGCAAAATTGTTATCGTGCACTGTGTAAAACGGACATTTCGTCGAGTTTTATAATAAATAATATAAGCTTAAGATAATAAGCTTAAAGATATGATTTTGAAGTCTGCTGGTTTGGCTTAAAGTAGAAAATACTAATATATACACGAAATTAGAAGATGCAATTTAAACACCTTTTAAAACGGAAATTTTTTTGCGCTTTTTCGTGGTAAATTTTCACATTTATAAAAGGAGTCAAAAAAAAAAAAAAAAAAAAAAAAAAAAAAAGCTTAATTAGCGCAGTATAAAAAAAAATTCTTTTTTAAAAAAAAGTTTAATCGGAATTCTTAGTGATTTTCGAATTTTTCGATTGATATTTATTTTTTTAAGCAGAAATTTTTAGACTTTGTAAAAAGAATCCAGTTTCAAGGTTTTGTCTCAGTATAATAATTTTTTTTTTCCTTTGCAATTTTTCAATTTTTAGCTATACTGGGAGATTTGGATTACAAAATTTGTACTATATATAAACACCAATTTCTATATACAATATAAATAGCTCTATAAATTAAATTTAATAAATAGGATTTTTAAACAAAACTAACTGCTTTGTTTCCACAAAGCAGTTGGGGATATAATTTTGTAGTATTTTCCTAAATCAATAAACAAAAATCCATTTAAAGAAGCATATATAGCATTAATATAATATAATAAATCTGAATCAGAAAGAAACTGGTTGCCTTCTTTTCCCCCTGTAATTTGAAAATGAAAATACTTTGTTATAGGGACTAGAATATCTAATTGAAATTGCTTTATTTCTCTTTAGTTACTTTCATAACTTAGACATTTTCACTTGTTACCAAAGTCCAACATGAATAACCTCTTGAAATTGAGATCACAAATATCCATATATATAACAGATGTAAATTTTTCAATTTTGGGTGGAAAAAGTCCGGGCCAGGATTCGAACCAGGGATGTATTGGCTGAAGCCGCCAATGCTCTACCAACTGAGCCATCCCGGACACGAACACTGGAGGACTATTTTACCCAATTAACCTCAACAATCACAGAATCTGGTGTGATACTCTGGATCAGCTCAACAGAATAAATCGAAGGTTTTTCACCCAAATTTGGAAAATTTACATCTGTTATAATTAATTTACCGATTGAATTACTGTGCTTAAATTTAATCTAATCCTTATATATGTATAACACTGACATCCGTCTAACCGAAAAGTATCCTAATATATTATTGCTACTAGTAAAAAAGGAAAAAAAAAGTAAAAAATGAATAATTGTTATTACTTTGAGAGCCTTTGTAAGTAAAAGAATTTGTTGATATTGCACAAAAAAGAAACCAGAAAGCTGAGTTGGTCACTCCTTCAATTCCAATTTATACGAACATAATTATTCTTACAACAATACAACTAATGGAAATTTTCACAAAATAACTTGTGCAACATACGCCTAGTATGTTGTAACAAGATTGATATAATCTCTGATAAAATTAACTCAACACTTTAAAGAAAATATTCTAAATAATTTATGTGATTTAAATAATACATAAAATGCATGTCAGATTCCCAAGTAGTGCAATGGTGCAACTATTTCTTTTTAAAAATGATGAAAATTATTCTACAAGAAAATTAATTCAATACTTATCATTAGAAAAAAAATTATCACAGTAAAATTCATATGTTTTACTTATGATCATTTTAACTTTAAATTTAATCAAACTAAGCTTCTTATAAAAACAGTTTATCAGAAGTTATTTACAACAGTACGGAATATTTCATTTCACTCACCACTAGTAAATGGATTTTCCATCAAGCTAAGTGATTTTTTAGAAGTTATTTATTTTTTTTTAATTTAAATTTCTTAATCACATTTTACGACTCTATATTATTATTGCTAATATCTATCCTATACAAGCCCCCCCCCCCAGTTTCAGGGAGGTACACTATTTTGCCTTACCTTGATTTAAAAATAAGTATCTTTCTCTCCGTAAATCAAAAAATTATGCCCACATACTTTTTGTATTTAAAAAAAAAAAAAAAAAAAAAAAAAAAAAAAAAAAAAAAAAAAAAACTGCTTGCATAGTTGAAGAGTCCTGATTTTTAGTTATTAAAAGTAAATGTAAGAATCTAAAGAGTATTCCTCAAACTTTGAAATGCTCAGCTAAAAATCTAAAAGGCATATTTTGAATTTCAGCTATACCCTGTTCTTTAAATCTGGGAGAAACTGTGCTGTACCAAACCGTCTTCTGTTTTATATAACTTTTATTTTTATGGGGAAAAAATACAAAAATGCATTGTGCCAATGATATTGAATTATATTTAATCATGTAAGTTTTGTCACAATTTTCAATTGCACGCTGAATTTTGCTGGTTGTTAAGATTTTCTAGAAATACCCCACTCTTGAATATTTAAATATGTACAGTGGTGATCTGCGGTTCCAAACACTCTTACTACCACACTTCACCTAGGTAGTTAAAAAAAAAATAAAGATGTATAAATCACTTTCCACTGTAGCTTGCAAATCCTACTGCATAAAAAGTGAATCACTATTTACATGAGGTCAAATTAAATAAAGAATACTGCCCAGTTAAACTGAAGGCATTGAGCTCACAGGCTACAAATACTAATTGCACATTAAAGCTTTATATTTTCAAGGGTTAATTCCGTTCGAAAAAAAAATTAAGAAGGGGAAACAGCTCTCCCCTTTTCTCTTTTTTTATACTTAATCATTGAACCTCCTATACTACCAAAGACATGCTTTATCATATAAAAAATCTATATCCAAAATTCAGAGCAAATTAGATAATTCTTAATAAAAACCCATTTAGCATTTATATAATTTACAAAGAGTTATCCCCCTCTGTTATACTTAACCATTAAACTTCCAAAACTATTCAGAGATTTGAACGAAATCTGACAATTCTGCTTGAAAAACCCATTTATATAAATTAAGGGGGGGGGACATTAGAACCCCTGTTCCCCTTATTTATACTTATTCAATGAACACCTAATAACAGTCACGGAATCGCCTCATCAGAATGATCCTAATCTAAATTTTGAACGAAAATTAATTCTGCATGAAAATCCCATTTATATCAACTAACGGGGGGGGGCATTAGAGCCCCTGTTCCCCTTATTTATACTTATTCAATGAACACCTAATAACAGTCACGGAATCGCCTCATCAGAATGATCCTAATCTAAATTTTGAACGAAAACTTAATTCTGCATGAAAATCCCATTTATATCAACTAACGGGGGGGGGCATTAGAACCCCTGTTCCCCCTATTTATACTTATTCAATGAACACCTAATAACAGTCACGGAATCGCCTCATCAGAATGATCCTAATCTAAATTTTGAACGAAAACTTAATTCTGCATTAAAATCCCATTTATATCAACTAACGGGGGTGGGGGGGGGCATTAGAACCCCTGTTCTTCTTATTTATACTTATTCAATGAACAACTAATAACAGTCACTGAATCGCCTCATCAGAATGATCCTAATCTAAATTTTGAACGAAAACTTAATTCTGCATGAAAATTCCATTTATATCAACTAACGGGGGGGGGGGGCATTAGAACCCCTGTTCCCCCTACTTGTACTTATTCAATGAACACCTAATAACAGTCACGGAATCGCCTCATCAGAATGATCCTAATCTAAATTTTGAAAACTTAATTCTGCATGAAAATCCCATTTATATCAACTAACAGGGGGGGGGGCATTAGAACCCCTGTTCCCCCTATTTATACTTAATCAATGAACACCTAATAACAGTCACGGAATCGCCTCATCAGAATGATCCTAATCTAAATTTTGAAAACTTAATTCTGCATGAAAATCCCATCTATATCAACTAACGGGGGGCATGAGCCCCCCGTTCCCCCTCTTATACATATCGAATGAACTCCAAAAACTAATCAGGGAAGCGCCTTGTCAGGATATACCTACATACAAAATTTCAAGTGGATCGGATATTTTTATCATGAGTTATCGCGTTACGTACGAACATACATACAGAACGGACGGGCACATAAGCTCTCAGGCTATGATAGCCTGTGAGCTAAAAAGCAATTGTAAATGTAAAATTGTAAATTGTTCATGTTTAATATATGGGGGGGTGAGGGGCAGGGAATAAAATTAATAACAAGCATCATATCTATCCCCCCTCCCCTTGCCCTGTGGGATGTACAATTAATGTTTGGAACCACTGCTTTGAAGAATAGTTATGGAATAATCCAGATTCTTTTAAATTCATTTAACATTCTGAATGTCGGAATATTAAATATACCATAGAATGACATGACATAGTGATGCAAAATGCAATTATTGCAGAAGAAAGGTATGCACTGAACCTATAATTTATTCTTTAACACAATCAACTTATTAATGAATAAATGATAAAAGTAATATTTTTTCCAACTGAGTGAAAATGTATTTGGTTTGTCATTTGAGCCAAGAGTCCTAGAGCTTTGATTGCAAAAGCTCTTTCGATTGAGCTATTTGGATAATATCCGAAACAACAAAACAACTACTACTTATAACAATTATTCACTAATCAGTTGATCATATTAAAAAATAAAGAGTGATTATGCATCAACAGTTTAATGGAGTTTCCCTTTTTTGTATTTAATTTTGTGCAGTATTTTCAAATAACGGACCAGATATAACTAATGGCTGTCCTGACCAATATTGGTATAGGTTCTATTGTTATCCAAGTAGCACAATTGGAAAAGCATTTGCAGTTAAAATCAAAGGTACTTGAATAGAGTAGTAGACTGGACAAATCTTCAGTCAGTTTGAAAAATTGCTTCACATAAATCTACAGTTTCTTGCAACATACATTTATATGGATGTCTATATAGTTAAAATGTCAAATTTATCTAAAAATTCTCTTTGTTCATAATTATAAAAAAGAAAAAAAGTAATTATGTTTTAAACTTGAGAATTTATCTCAAATGCCCTTTCTATTAGAATTATGTAAATTGAAATAACTATCCTAAATAATAATAAACACAATATATCTGTTTTAGCTAAATTGCTCATATAATGATTAATTTCAAAGAAAGAAACTTATGCTTTTTTAAAGTATATATTCACCTTTTATAGCCATTTATTTTTATGCAGATAATTGATGATCATGTATTCAAGTATATTTACCATTTGTAGTCATTACAGATATACGTGGCTATTTTCAAAGAAAGAAGCTTATGCTTTTTTAAGAAAATATATTCATCTTTTGCAGTCATTTACTTTATTTTTAAGTAGACAATTGATGATAATGCATTCAAACATTTTACATATTCATGTGTTAAAAATTGTACATGATGAGGCAGCAAATTATACACTTTCAGACTTTATGCATTTGCATCATATTCATTAATTGGGTAATGTACAATCGAATATAACTCCTCAGAACCGAATATATTGCCATTGGTTCTATGTTATTTTCCCCCGCTTAAACCGAATATTTTTCGCGAACCTCCCCGCATACTCGAATAACATATGGTGACCAATGTTTGAAAACAGGCTCAAAAAACACATTTAATCTTGAAGTTTTCCCCACCTTTTGTCATTTTTGGTTCATTTATACTGAAAACAATTTTTCAATTATTCCTGCAATGATTACCGGCAGGTGTGTAATGGACAGGTCAAATGATCTCCCTTTCTTTTCCTGCAAATGGGTGAAATAAGTTGGCCAATATGGATTATTTTTACATTTTGTAAGTTTAGACGCTCTTCTGTTAGGAAAATGGCGTTGCTGTAAATTCTTCTAAATTTAAAGCTTTAAACCTTTCTGAAAAACTGCACTTTTGTTAAATATGAAAACAAAAGTCAGGTAAATAAAGGTTTGAAATATCGCAGACGAAAGTTTCCAATATGAAACACGATGCAGAAAAAATCCAAAGTGAACAGAGATAAAATGGAAATTAGGATCGAAAGAGGGGACATAATTCAAATTTTGATAACATTGGTCAACGTACGTTGGAATGGGTTTAGCGAAAAGAGCAAAAGTTTCGTTAATAAATGACGTTATGTTTATTCAAAAAGCATGTACTAACACACAAAAAACGTTTATGCGTTTTTTGCATAATTCCAATAAACGCGTAAATTCTTCGCAAACAAATAACTTTAAACAACATTTTTTAGTCTGTGTTTATAACGTAAATTACAAGTAGCCAACTTTTAACCAAATTCCAACGAAGTACATGAAATGTAATGTAAATCATACAGATGTAAGAATTGATATTAAATTATTACGTACTTTATATTAGTATTTGTATTTATTTAACTAATTTACGCTATTATATTAACAATTTTACGATGCTGTCAATTATGGAGTAGGTGGTTGTTTTAATTTTTTTATTATGTATTACACATTATTATGTTTCCCCGTTTAATAAAATACCCCGCCTAATCGAATATTACTTCTGGAGCCACCAATATTCATTTAAGCAGGGACAACTGTATAAATAAAAATATAAAAAGAAAAAAATCCATAGTATCTCTAGAAGTACTTGCAAGCGCATGCAGACGTTTCACAAATTTCCTATTGGGTAACCATTTTTCTCCAGTTACAAGCATGTTGCACAAAATTGGTCACCAATTTATGAAACGGCATTACATTCTCTGGACCATACACCAACATTTAATTTTAAAAACGGATGTTATTGAAACATTTTTTTAAAAATCTTTTGAAAGTTATAAAAAATGAAAATTACACTTCTGGGGGTAAAGTTTCCAGCAAAAAACATATTTCTATAAATTATATAATGGAAGAAATTTACTGAATAACTGTGGAGGAAAGTGATTGCCCAGTTTGAAAAACATGGTTTCAAAGACAATACGTTTTAAGTTTTACAACACATTTGTGTTTAACAAGCAAAAAAGATTATTTAGAATTGAAATATCATAAAACTACTCCATGGTAAAAATCTATTCTTAAAAAATCAAAAAAAAAAAAAAAAAAAAAAAAAAAAAAAAGAAAAAGAAAGTTTTGTTTTAAAGCTTTATCTTAAAAGAAATTTTGTTACGATTGCCTAGTTTGATGACAGCGTGGAAATATAATCAAGGAAAGAAAACACAGTATTTCATAAAACTTACAATAAGATCCAACAACAAATGAGAGCCGTATATTTTCACACACAAATAAAAATAAATTTAATATATAAATATATAGTGGGTATGTTAAAAGTTATTCGAAAATTCTATGTATGAGGCATTCAGAATCAAAATGGATCAGGTCTATAAAACCTAATCTAGAGACATTTGTAGGTAAAATTTGCTAATTGTAAATTTAATTCAAAACTGTAGAAGACAAACAACATTTGCTGCACGCATTTTAAAACGACTACTCGTTTTACAATGGAATTTATGAAATTATGGTCTACAGAACAGGAATCAGTGTTTAATGAAAAAATGGACTTGATATTTTTTGGTTCTGAATAACTTATATTCAACAAATTAGGCTTTTGTGCATACATTACTGCACTCTATTCACTACATAGTTTTATAAAAAAAAAGGGGGGATATCAGAATGATACAACATAAAACAAGCGTTTACAATAAAGTGTATTTCTTATATATTAAATAACACAAACAGAAGTTAATTAAAACACGATAGTAGGATTAAAAATAATTTTATTAGATTTTGGTTAAAATGAATTGCAATATGATTTGCAAACAGTAATAACAATTTCTCTAATATATATATATATATATTTCACATTGTTGTTTTATATTTATATAGTTATATAAAATAATTATTAAAATATATTTAGCAGCTCTGTTTTCTTGTCTGCATTTTTGAGTATACAATACAAGTCGTTACTTCTTTCTTGGCCGTCTCCCAGGATTATTATCACTGACTGAGTTTTCTTGGGTCTAAAATGAAAATGATTTATGAGTAGATAGAAATATCAATATTAAATCAAGTAAATGTTATCACCATTGTTCATAATAAACATGGAATAATGAGAAACATATTAAGCTTTATGCAGCAGCGATTGTTTGGTAGCTTCAGAGCTTCAAGCTTGCCCTTTTCGCTTATTGATGTCTTAAATTTAATCTATTTCCTTTTAAAATTTGTTCAGTTTCATTCATTTTTCTTTTCCTTTTTCAACTTGGCTTCCACTAAACTCTTTTACATATGGTGTGGACCTGGCTTCCGCTAAAGAGTTTTAATAGTAGCTAGCTGAAGAGCGAAAGGACCGCAGAAGGAATGTGCAGTGCACATTTCATTTGCAGTTCTTTAGTTTTTCTTCTATCATTTCAACAACTCTTTAATGGAAGCCAGGTTGACAGGTCCACACTAATATCTGAAATATAAAAAATTCAAGCAGAAGCCAAGTTAAAAAAAACAAATAATAAAAAATGAATGAAACGGGTAAATTTAAAAGGGAAATTGATTGAATGTTAGGCATTGATAAGTGAAAAGGACAGGCTCACAGCTCTGAAGCAACCAAACATCCGGTGCTGCATTGTGTTTAATATTAGTGTCGATCGGCAGTGGAAGGATGGGGCAACTGCCACAGAATATGCAGAGTGTTGCACACAGGTTTTGTATAGGACCCTTTCGCATTTCTTCTAAAATGCCATATACAAAACTAGAGATGAAGAAGTTAATTGGGAAAATCTGTCAGCAAAAGTTATACATGCATACTTACTGATAAAAACAGATTTTATGATGGTCAGACATTATAAGTGTAACTTCATTTTAAAATAATTTAAATTTAGTAATTACAGTACATTTATTATGTAAAAAATTTAAAAAATTCATTTTTTAATTTAAATAGTTTTAGCAAACAGTCTTATGTTCAAAGAATTAACTGTTCTACACAGTGAACCATTGATGATCTGAAAATCTTTTGATTACTAATAATTAACATTTAGATGTAATTTGATAAATATTTTTTTCCACAGTTATTAAAGTAACAAATTTCAAATACTTCTTAGTAATTTATTTTTTTGCTTGGCAATTTGAAGTCAACATTTTTATTTGATAAATTCAGTAGATGAAAGAGGGTAAAAAATTATTAAAATGCTGTAACTAGCAACCAGTCTTGGAATACTTCAAGATAATCTTCCCAATCATTGTTATGTTATTAAGTGCATTAAATAATCTACATTATTAAAAAAAAATTAAATGTTTTTTACTAAATATTGAATCTATTTTACATTTGATCAATTCACATGTCTGAAGTTTTTCCTTTCGAGCAATAGATATGTTCACCAATGTGTACTGATTTTAATCCTATGCATAAAAAAAATTACCTAAACCCACTACATCTAATGCTTATTGCTGAAATAAAGGGTTAAAAGTAGAAATTATTTATATCCAATTATCTGAAACATGTAAATTATAAAGTAAAAAGAGAAAATGTCATTATATTTCTTCTAAAAAGCAATTTTTTTTTTCTCTGGAGAAAAAAAATCTATTGGTTTGATCCTATGTATAAAACAATTACCTAAACCCACTATCTCTAATGTTTATTACTGAAATAAATTGTTAAAAGCAGAAATTTTAATATCCAAAAATCAAACACAAATTATAAAGAAAAAAAATTTCTTCCAAAGAGATTTTTTTTTTGTTTTTTTTTTTTTTTTTTTTTTTTTTTTTAAGGAAAAAGAAAAGGGTTTAAATCATGCTACAAACACAATTTAAAATATGCTTATTTATTATCGCAGCTTTATAATCAGTCAGATTTCTGGTGCAGGTGTTTACCAACAAGGATATGTATATCAGGATTATAACCTTAATTTAAACCTTAAGTTTAACAGTTAATTTAAACCTTAAGTCACTTTCTAAATGCAGTTTGTTTCTAATCTGTTTTTCAAAAACAGCAAAGTAGAAAAGGATGTTGACACAAGTAATGTTGTGCTGAATCCAGACAGGGATATCAAAAGCTGTGTTTGATATTTCTGGATATTCTGAATATATATTCATCCTTAAAATATTATTTTCTATTGAAATTTGTTGCACATTTTAAACACATGAAACAAAAAATGGTACTACTAGGCTATCCCGTCGACCAAAAAATTATCGCCAAAATATAAGATTAAATGCCAATAATGGATGATTGTGAATGTCACATTCAATGACATTAAATACGATTCATGTGTTTAAAATGTCATTAAGTGATTTTTATTTCAACTTTTTATTTGTATTTTTATTAATATTCTACTAATTATTTGTTTTTACATTATTTAAAATAAAAATTATGTCAATATGTATAATTTGGCGATTTGTATAATTGGACGAAATTGGTCGACAGGATACCAGAGTAGTACCCAAAAGATGTATTTTAGTGAAGACTTCGATTACACTGTGACCCATCATAACATCTGCGGTGATCCACAGGTGGAAGTTGTTGTCTTAACCCTTTTCCTTAAAAGTTTGTACACAAACACTATAGAAATTCGCAATACAAATATTTGTCACTTAAAAAATAAAAAATCCTAAGATTTATTTTGATTTCACTTGCATAGAATTTTTTTGGATGTTTTAAGTATCATAATTGTTTGAATTTTAGGCTTATTTTTTATGCTTAAATAAGTTGGTTTAACTTATTTGTTAAAAAAAATAACATTAAATAAAGAAACAATTGAATTAAATATCTTAATACCTGTCCCTTGTTGGGTTAAATCATATAGGAAATAATTGTATCTTAATGTTTTATATTATTGCTTATAATTATCATTTTTAACAATGCTATGTATTTATTAATTATACATTAAATTACTATTTTTAACACTATCAGAAACTGATGATGATTATTAACGAATTTTTGATTGAGAATCATTTTTGGCACTCTATCTTGCCATGATAATATACATGTACCGGAAGTATGTATATATATATAATTTTTAAATGTATGTAGCATGTATTGTAAAATACCACTAATCCACCTTTCTTGATCAAAAGCCCCTCCCCCCTCCCTAAGTTTATAAAAAATTTAAATTTTCAAAAAATACTGAGAAAGTTAATATTGATGAAAAAACAAATTACATCAAAAGATCACTATAAAACAGAAAATATACCAAAGGGAAATTTTATGTAATGATTGCTGAAAAAACACTAATTTTGCTAAATAATGAAAAAAAGTGCACATCTTCAAATGATCGCGGGAAAAAAAAAAAAAAAAAAAAAAAAAAAAAAAAAAAAAAAAACATCAATTTCATCGAAGCATTGCCAAAAAAGGAACATTTTGTCAGAAAATTGATGGGGAGGGGAGGGGACTGATAAACTGCAAATTATGTAAAAAAGATTGTGTAAAAATCATGACATTCTTGAAGGATTGCCAAAAAATGCCCATTTTGACTGCTGGAAAAAAACCTGAATATGTCATATGTACAGAGAAAACAGAGTCAAAAGGTCATGAAAAAAGTGCAAATATTGTCAAGGATCACAATAAAAAATGCAAAAGTCATCAAAAGATCATGTTACAAATTAAGTCAGATTATCGCAGAAAAATGCAAATTTCACCAAAAGATCATGAAAAAAGGGCAATTCTTTCAAAAATAGGTTCAAATTCGCAATAAGAGGTAAATTTTGTGAAAAATGCCAATTTAGTTTCAAAAAACGCAAATTCTATTAAAGAGTCTGGAGAAAAAAAGGCACATTACATTAGAGGATCACGTAAGAAAAGCACTTCTCAACAAAGAATAACACAAATTTCGTCAAAAAAGTGCGGGGAAAATACAATTTCCATTATAAAATCGAGAAAAAAAACAATTTTTGTCAAATATTACAAAAAAACAAAAAATTTTGTCAAACAGTGCCAAAAAAACTCTGAAAATTACGCCTAATATTGCAGAAAAATCCCGTAAATAGCCTGAATTAAAAAAGTGCAAAATATGTGAAAAGATTGTAGGTAAAAAAAAATCACACCTCTGATTATTTTTTTTTTTTTACATTTGGCGGGAGGGGGGGGGGTGTTAACGGTATTTTACAGTACACTGTAAAAAAAATTCAAGAGGTTACTAAAAATTTCTTAGTAAATTTGTATTCCACAGAATTTTTTAGTAACCATTACAAACTTTTTTTTTGCAAGTGAAACAAGCATTTCTTTTGTAAACTGAACAAAAGAATTTTTTGTATAACTAACTTAAAAATTTTTAGTATGAGCCACAAAGCAAATTTTAGTAATAGCTCCAAAATTACTTTTGATAACTATTACGTGCAACCGAAGCGGAAGAGCTTCCTTGGAGCTGCATCCAGACTTCTGAAGCGGAAGATTTTCGGAAAAACCGCAATGGATGGCAGCACTAAACATTCTTAACTGCTCCGACAGGATTTTCATAATCCCTTTATTAACGAGACACTACAGACATTCGGGGTGTATTTGGCGGTGGCAAGTTTCGAACCTGGGACCTTTTAGCCTGGAGTCCGTTACTATAACCACTATGCTATCAAGGCCACACCGACTGAGTTTTAGTAAGAGCTATTAAAAATATAAAACTATTAACTCTATTCGTTGCTAACTTTTTTCTAGTAATTCTTACAGATTTTCTAGTAACCGACTAAGATTACTAAAAATTTTTTAGTAATTACAAGGATCACTAAAGATTTTTTAGTAGATCGACCTTTTTTTTTTACAGTGTACATTACACAGGGATGAGAGTGAGAAAAAACAAAAAAGAGGAAATTTATGCATGAGGTAAAAATTGAGCAAAAACGTTGAAATAATGCATGAGGTAAAAATTGAGAAAAAAGTTAATATAACGTGCAAAGTAAAAATAGAACAAAATAATTTAAACCGATGCGTGTTAAAAAAGTTAAATAAAGTGGAAATGGTACATTAAATATATTGTCATTATTTGAATTGAAGCACCCACACACATATAATACAAAAATACATTAAAATACAGTGGTAGGAGTGACCAATTCACAAAATATAGGACTTTTTATCAAAAATATAGGACATATATAGGACAGTTAGAAAATAACACTATTGGATATATATTGCTATAAAAAACATTTTTAAAACATATTCTATGTTACTTTAAAATTTTTCCCTAATTAACGATAGTAAATCAAGATACAATGTTAAAAAAATATGTATAAAATTAATTTTTCCATTGTTATTCTTAAATCTTCTTGATATAATGGAAAATTTCCAAAGAAACAACATTAGATTTCAAGAAAATGTTTGATAATCACAGATTCTTATAAAATCAGATTTCCAGGCAATCATGTTTTAGAAAGGCTCACATGTGATCTGATAGATACCCTTGTCAATGCACTGTGAATACTCAACAATGTGTAAATTAAAGGTTCCAAAACTATGCCAAATTTTCTCATAAATTGTACTTTTCTATCCGAAATTTCAAAAGCTGATTTATTATTTACATTAAGACCATTTGATTCAAAGATGAGCAAATGATTTAGATCCAATTTAAAGGCTTTCATTACATTCATCTTGCAGTTAAGTGGTCAAAAAGCTCACTTTCAATATATTTTTTGGTAATACCACCAATTTCCTCACTCCAATACCAAGTAAAAATGTTTAATTGTTTTAAGTTCGGGTTATTTAATATCTCATCATACATGAGAGTGAAAAAAGGGGGATTCTTTGTTTAAATCATCACTGACATTGATTTGTTTTAAAATATATGAGTGAAGGCCATGAGATACGGCGATGGCACATTCTTTGAATTTAACTGTATATCTTGCGGCAAAGAGGAAACTGCAAACATCTCAAAAATAAATTGTGCATGCCATCTGAAGTCTGAAATAAATTAGGACCATGTGAATTAGTCACAGAATCTTGGAATGGTAGATCTTATCTCCATCATTTAAAGTCCAAGTACTCAATCCACTTTTTATTTATTTATTTATTTATTTATTTATTTATTTATTTGATATTCAAACTCTAGTTTTTTCTGCCAGTAAAATGCACAAAGCGAGATTGAAGCTAATCTCTTTGTTTCTCTGGATCATCTTTGTGCTTCGTTTTGTTGGGGATGCTGCATTTTTGCTAATAACCACTGTCACTGATGGGAACCGGACATGGTAATGATCTTTACCCTTCACACACCATTCAGCAATTTTTTTCCATGACCGTCAATCTGATCTATCCAAGCATTACAGAATTTCATCAATCTATGTTCACATTTTGACATTGCATTAATGTAATGCAATAAATTTGCCTTTTCTACATTAAGAAATAAAATGAATAAAAACGATGTATTGCAGCTGAATACATGGTAAAAGAAACTAAAATAATCGCAATGAAACACAGAACCACGTTGAACGTTAGACTAATTCAGCGAGCAAAGTAATGCATGTGAAAACAAGCAATGATTTTATTATCAAATATATGAGAAAGTAGAGAAATATAGGACAATTAGAAAAATATAGGACAATTAGAAAAATATAGGACATTTTTGAAGATTATTTTATAAATATAGGATATATAGGACAACTCTGACCCCTGAAAATAACAACACAAATATAAGAATGGGTAACAAAATTTTATTCAATAACTTTGATATATAAAATATATCAAAATGAAAAATTTTCAAAAATGCACAGTTATTCTTTAAAACTTTTATAAGCAAATTCATTTAAAAATCTACCTTCAAAATAACTTATGGCACAGTCATAAAACTCCAAATTTGGCTTAAAACTGTTTGCATATAGTAAGGAAAATAATTATCAGTGTATAATTAGAATTTAAGCAAACCAGAAGTGCATATTTATCTGAAAAAAGCTGTATTTCATTTGGCGATTGGTAACAGAATTTATAATCCCCACTAGGCGAATAGCGATCAATCGCGTTTTTTTAATAAATTGCCATGTGGCGACTGTCAATTTTCACCTATATTTGATCACGAGTTTGAAATGAAAAGTGGGTTTGAAATTTTGCCAAGACTGAAAATATTTTGAATCACCCCTCCCCCCCCTACTCACGAGTGAACAATAAGCACTTGCATGATTCACGTTTTTTCCACGACCGTTTGATGAATTCGCTTTTTACAAGATTTTTTGACAGGAATCACGTCTCTATCGCGATCCTTAGACCAAAAATCGAGTTTTTGCGACCATTTGACAAAAATTCGCATCTCTTTCGCGATCCTTTGACAAAAATTCACGACTTTTTCGCAATCCTTGAACAAAAATTCACGACTTTTTCACGATCAACTGACAAAAATTCGTGACTTTTCGTGATTTTTTTTAAACAAATTCGCGACTTCTTTCACAATCTTTTGACAAATGTCGCGTCTTTTCCTCGCTCCTTTGACAAAAAGCCGCTGGCAATTCTGACAAAAAATTGCGTTTTTTCCGCTATCAATTGACGAAAATCGCATCTTTTTTGCGATTCTTCGTAAGAGACCGTTATTTTTGCGATCTTTCGACAGGAATCTCGTTTATTTTACTATTTTTTTTACCAAAAAATGCGTCTCTTTTTGCGAACTTTTGTCAGAAATAGTGCTTTTTTAAGCCATCTTTTGACAAAAATCACGTATTATCAGCAATCTTCTGAAAAAAAAAAATCGTGTCTTTTTTCACGATCTTTTGATAAAAATCGAATTTCCCCTGCAATTCTGACAAAAATAACGTTTTCCCCATGATCATTTGAGGAGAATCACGTCTTTTTCGCGATTCCTTGACAGAGACTGCGTCATTTTCGCGATTGTTCGACGGAAATAACGTTTTTCTTGAAATCCATCGACAGGAATCAGTTTATTCTGCAATTTTTTGATGAAAAACGCATCTTTTTATGATGTTTTGAATGAAATAGCGCTTTTTCCTGCGATCTTTTGGCAGAAATAATGCCTTTTTTTGCAATCATTTGACACGAATCACGTTTTATTCGTATTCTTTTGACGAAAATTCGTGTCTTTTTTGGGGATCTTTTGGCAAAAAACGCATCATTTTTCGCCGTCGGAGATTTTTTGCCATTTCTGACCAATTTCTTCGTGCTAAAAAATGGTGGCACAGTCGAAAAAATAAGAAAAATTGTGGAAATCTGCGGGTTTTGAAAGTAAATAAAAAAGCGGAAATCCGCGGATTTTGAAAATAAGCATAACTCAGAAATCACGGAAAATTGGCATGCCTAATTACATTGATTAATGATACAGCATGTTTATTTTTTATAATACTTATATACATTCTGGTGTAGATAACATATCACTGTAAATAAAACTAACATTGTTACCATACTTGTTGCTCAAACTCATCAATTAGATGTTACATGGTGTCAGGAGTGCAAAATATGTCCAATCTGGCAATCTAGAATTGGAAGAAATTTTTTACATTACATAGTTACTCAAGGCAGAAAATTTGCTACTACAATTATCAAGATCTGTATGTGACCTTTACAAAATTGTTCTCAGAATAATATACAGTACAGTGGCGGTCATATGTTTCTGGGCTGCAAAATTTTTTCAGTTAATTTGTAAATATACCCATATGAAGAGGAATCTCAAAGCGATACTTAAACATTTTATTGACATATTAGTTAGGAACATGTAAATATCAATAAATTTAATTGACAAAATTAAGTATAAAAGAAAATGCATGTTCTCAAAAGTTCCCGGCCACTTTCACAAGTTCGTAGAAAAGTGGTATTGTAATAGAAAATTACAGTGATCAACAACATTTACGATTAGTATTTTGTCATATTACTATTTTATTAGCTTTAGCAATTAGTACTGCGCCGCAGCAATGTGACATTCAACTTGTTATGATTTTATTATACATGTAAGATGCAAAATTAATTAAATTATGGTTTTCAGACATCTATATATACATTATGTTAACGTATATGTGGCACAAAAAGCATGGTTATTTGTTAATTATTTAATGGCAATGTCCATTCGCTGCAATTATGGAACTTCAAATTATCGTTACTTTTTTTGTATTGTTTTTTATTCTATTGGCTTAAAAAAATAAAAATCATGAATTTTAAACGTTTCAGTTTCACAATAAATTTATGTTGCTATAAATAAAGTGAGTAAAAAGATAACATTATTAAATATATTTTAAATGAAATTAATGAAACAAAAAAATGCCATGGGTAAAATATTTGGCGATGTACCAGGTGCTTGATTTTATAAGCACAGATGTCATATATACACCACTTTGGTGCGATTTTTTTCCGATACTAATTTGGCAAAAACTTCATTTTAAATACGAGTTACATACATATTTTTAACTCTATTTTTGATTAAAAAGAAATAATAATAAAAAAAGAAAATTAAAGTAAATAAATAGTTTATTAAAGAATAAATAACAATTGCCAAGTTATCATGTGAGGCATATTTTTGTTGCAATTTCGCCAATGAGGTGTGTATACGACATCTGCGCCTAATTCTTTAGCAGAATCTTCTAATTTGGAAAAAAATTAAGGAATTACAATAAATTATGAATAAAAGCAATTTGATTTAATGGTTAATATGCATTTAAGGAAGACCAAACTGGTCGCCAAGTCTTTGTATAAAAAAGTAAAAATGATTTGAAAGAACTGCAAACCCAATCTTCACCAAATTAAAATTCTCCAGATAACTTGTATTTTTAATTCTTTTAATTATAGGTAAAATGACTACAATTTATCATTCATTATATTATATGTATCATTCATTAAAGTCCATGTAATTTATATAAAAAAATTAACAATTGTTTAAAAAATATGTTTATAATGTATTATATATTTTTCCAATAACCACATAATATATGAATGTTTCTTAAAATGAAGAATTAATAGAAACAAACACAATTTTCAAACATATAAATTAAAAACAGAAATGTAACAAATAAAGAATTGTAGTATATTTAAAAGTTTATATGCTTTTTTTTTCTAAATGAATAATTGAAACAATTTTCGCATCAATTTTTAAATGCAATAAACAAAAATAAACCATTTAAAGTTTGCATTATACAATCAGTGCAATTTTAAGAAAAATCTTTTTTTTTTCCTTGCAGATCGTAAAGAAGAATATTTATAAGACTTTTTTTTTCCTTTCGATTTTCAATTTCTTTCAAGCAACTGACTAGCAAATAATAAAAAATAAATAAAACAGACAGTTGGATAACAATAAATATTCATTTGCTGGAAGTATTTTTATTTTACATTTAAAATCAGAAAACCATGCTTAAAAGTAATATTAATACCATGAAATAAAACTAATTAGTTACAAAACATTTAAATTCTAATTTAGCAAGGAAATCTATCATTCAATTTTTACCACTAAAAATCGGCACAGATAATGTAAATAGTTTGGCGAAAAAAGTTTTGAAGTAGCGCCAAAATGTAGTTATTGAAGTATGTGAAATATCATTAATAATAGCAAAGAAATGCTTTTAATAAACGCAATAATGGTATAAAGAAATTAACAGTTATTGAATTTTACTTTGCATACAAGATGATTCAAAATAAAAGTTAGGGAAAATATATAAATATAAATATTGCACTTATCTGCAGTACGTAGGAAAGCAGATTTTGCTCTCTTCTAATTCAAATTCAAGGAAAGTAGCAATAGAATCTGCTACTTATCTAACTTTTTTATGATGTTTGGTTGTCCTTTTTAACTATAAAAAATAAGTTTGTTGCCGATCAAAGTAATTTTCATTCGATCACATTTGCAGTTACTTCATGTGAGCGGCCATTTTGGAGCAGTATTTCGACTTCAGTTGATAGACAGCCGATGACGTCAAATTCCTAAACGCATTTGATTGGCTGTTGCAGGCGAGTCGCTCCGTTTTCAGGCGTCAAAATCGCTCGAAAGCTAGCGAGACGCGTGGTTTCCAGGCGACTCGCCTGGTCCCATAGGATAACACGGAGACGCCTGGAATTTGACGCTTGAAACAAACCACGTGTAATAGCACTTTTAGGATAAGGATTAAGATGAATGGTTGCTTAGCAACCATTAGAAGAAAATAAAGAAAATGAAATAAATACATTTCAAATATGTAAATCTCTAAAACAAATTAGTCTATATTATTGGAACACATTTCTAAAAAATCTCCAAAATTTACAGTAATAATTTTTAAAATCTGACAAATGCGTTGACAAAATTTCAAAATAATACGAATAATTTAACTGGTAAATTTTAGTATTCATTTATCATTGAATTCCATTAATCAAATATGTCATTTTCTCTCAGGGGAAAAAAATGAAAATCATTGGATTTGCCATAGAAAAACATTATTGCGCGAAATAAAATATTCTATATCTTCCGAACGAATGAATCAAATCTAACAAAAAACTATACAGCTTAATCCCAGTGTCTCACTAACATACCCACTTAATTGCAAGCCAATCGAATGCTTTTTACGTGAGTTATCGTGGAACAGACAGACTGACAAACAGACAGACAGACAGAACACATTCCAAAAAATTTCGTGTCTCCAAAGTAAGCCTTCACTGACGTTTCGGCAATAAGATAACAAAACTGATATTTTAGAAAACAGATAAATATATTAACCCGAAATTATTTACGAAAGTTTGAGGGCAGACAGACAAACCAAAGTTATGAACACTTTTAAACTTTCTTTGATAGTAATAAAAAGGAAATGGTTATTCTCTGCACTGTAAAAAATGTCAGATGTTTCTGGATATATAAAAATGTACTGTAATCAAAAACGAAAATATACAGTAACTTCTAACTCATCTAAGGTTTCGAAAACCGCTTCTTTACCTTTAATAATCCCGAAAAACTATTTGTTTTCAAAATTTAAAGAAGAATTTATATAAATTAATTTTTATTAGCTGCCCGACCTTTTCGGAAACGTTTCTAAGTAGCTTTTACAGTACAATAATCACTTTTCTCAAATCAAATTATCACTTTTTCGGATTCTATCAATTCTCAAGAAACATTTTCAGCTGCATAACTGATTTTGTATATACAATTGTAGCAAAACAATGTTAATTTTCATGTTAATGTTAATTCTGTTAATATTGTATGTTTGTCAGTTAAACATGTTTTCTGAATATCAAAATATTTTCGTATGAATTGGTAGCATCCGAAAAAGTGATGTTTTGATTTGAGAAAAGTGATTATTGTACCGTAAAAGTGACTTAGAAACATTTCCGAAAAGGACGGGCAGCTAATAAAAGTTAATTTTTATAAATTATTCTTTAAATTTCGAATACAAACAGTTTTCTAGAATTTTTAAAGGTAAAGGAACGGTTTTCGAAACCTCAGGTGAGTTAGAAGAGGTCACTGTATATTTTCTATTTTAATTACAGTACATTTTTATATATTCAGAAACATCTGACTTTTTTTACAGTGTGTTAAATGAGTGAAGTATTATCAAAACTATATTTTCTAATATTTATCATTTAACCAGTAACCTTATATGTATATAATACAAAAGAAAATAACTTTATATGGACTTTACAATTTTATTTTATTTTCCTATACAATATGCTTTATTGTAGATTTTCATAAGCCGTCAAAAACACTTGTGGCAAAAATTTAAGTGTAGCAAAATCCATTCGTTTTATATCCTACATTTTTTCAAGAAAATGGATATAATCCCTCCAACTATTTATTTAATCTTCATGGCTTTTACAGATGGTTTTAGAAAGGACCCATTTTGATAAAAAGGAAGAATTTTTCCGCGAATATAACCAGAATTATACCGTGAAATTTGGGATAACATTTTTCTATGTAATATGCATTTATGGGTGAGAGTAAGAATGTGCGAATTATACTTAAATTTCTTATGTTTACAGCATTAAAAAATACATATAAGGGAAATATCAGAATCTAATATTTCCAAAAATACCTATAAATAAGTTAAAACATTTCATTCAAAATTTTTCGTTTTTTTTTTTTTTTTTAATTAGTTTTATTTTCCACTTTATTAACTGTCAAATTCAATTGTCTGATTTTTCATAGATATAACTTTAAATAACATCAGTAGTATTAACAGTTTTATAATGTTAAATGAATAATTTTGCATATAAATTAGAAAGAAGTTTGTATGATTTAAGAACATAAAACAATGGGATTTTGTTTTGTTATTTTAAGTTTTCTTGCTGTTTTTGAATTTAAAAAGGATGAGATTGGTTATCACCGGGATCTTTCTATCACATTTACATATGTCACATGCATTGCGTTCAATTTCTTTTTTAAATCTGCTTCACATTCTACATTTAATTTCTTTTATATAGTCAGCGTTCTACATTTTTTTCTTTTGTCTATCGATCGATTTCAATATAAAAATTACTTTGTTCGAGAACTGAATAAAATTTGCATAAGATTTATTATTCGAATGTACATTTTAAATCCAGATTATTTATTTTAAACTTTAGATACTTTTTTTGTAAAAGAAAATGCAATATAGAAGTAAAATATATAGAGGAATTCAAACTTACTTCACACAATGTTCATGGTACTGGCAGAAATTTTTGCAAAAATATATGCATTTTAAAAGCACAGTTTGGTAACACTTATTCTGAAATACCTTCCTATAATGTTATTTCTATAAGAGAAAGCTTATATATATATATATAGTATCAATTCAACATGAAAAATTACAGCACTATTGGCGCTTAAGCAGCTCATATATAATGCTACAAGTTACATTTCACATTATGAAATGAAAGTTCAAAATTTCAAGGATAGAGTATATGTCAAAAAGGTAAACAATTAACGATAAACAATTAACGATATTTGGTGGGCGTTCAGAAATCTAAAACATTTCTATTTTTAAAGAGGGGGGGGGGGGAGTGGGGTTAAGTCTCGTCTGTCCTCCCTCTGAAGAAAAACAGACTTTTTTCTTGCCTGTATTTTGTTTATAGTTTTTTATCTTTTTTTATCGTTAATTGTTTACCTTTTTGACATACACTCTATCCTTGAAATTTTGAACTTTCATATCATAATGTGAAATATATACCGGGTGTCCTGAAAAGGACTGAACGATTTTAAAAATCAATAACTTGCAAACTTTTACAGATATTTAAAAAATTCTTGCACGAGAATCATCTCAAAGGTCAAAAGTTTTTTTCCTGCGATTCTGGATTTTAGTTCGAATTACAAACAATAGATGGCGCTGAGAGCGCTAGGTCGGTGTTGAGATGGATATTGACGTCAATTGGTACTGAAGCAAAATAAGGAGTTTAAGGCTGTGGATTGGGTCTCGTTTGACAATGCCATCTTGCTCTTAGAGCCCGATTTTGAACGTTTGTTTATTTGTTTTTATTGAACAACATACATTTGGCCTGTGTACTCGACATAAAGCCCGATTTTGGACTCAATCGGTATAATTTCAATGAAATGTGTTGTTGTCATGGAAATAATAAATCCTTTTATATAATAGCAGCGATTGGAAACTGGAAATGAATTTAACGAGCAGTATACGAGCTTTTCAGACGATTTTACATTTTAAAAAGCCATATTTTCTCGGATTAAATTACTTTTTATCATCTAAGTTAAAGAATACTTTGTGCATCATATTTTAAAATAAAGTGAAACGATTTAGTAGTTTTTTTTTTTTTTTTTTTTTTTTTTTTTTTTTTTTTGTTAAAAATTAATTAATTTTGCTATTTTAAAAAATTTGTTATATTCTAAGAAATGCTAGTTTGTTTTAAAGAAGTTCTTTAGTAGAGTTTTATGTATGTTTTAAAAAAATTGCGGAAATGGTTTATTTTTTAGAACAAAGAATATTCATAGTATAAACATTTAAAATTTGGTGCAATAGCTGTTGCACTCTTTTGTAAAAATACCCAAATACAAAATTTATTACGATTATGTATATTAAATTCATGGTAATAGGGAAATAATACTACCTCCACCTTAAATGAGCTATAATCATAATGACAACCTAGAATCATCACCTATCACTAGATATCATTGAATTAGTCACGCAGAATAGGTTTTAATAGAATGAAGAAAACATTTATTAATGTCCTTTTAAGCTTTGATTCGCTTTTCATAAAACTTTAAATGAGTAACGAAAATTCTGCAACGAGTATATATATTATAATTCAAAGCATTCTGTTGGGTAGTTTCTGCGCTATTATGTGCGGACAGATAAAAGAACATTCCAGATGACGAATATAGGAGCTACATATATAATTATCCTCAAAGAGCATAATGTAATGGCATAGTTCTGAGTGTCTGTGTAAATGAATCATGAATTATGCATAGTTTGTTTACAATACCCAACATCACGGCATAATAAATCTTATTAACATGTATCACTTACAGACCAATTCAATTATTTCAACGCAAGTTAGAGTTTGGAAAGACAGACAGGCAGACGGCTAACTAAAAACAAATCATAAATTTTTTTAACTGTGTTGGAAAGTGTTAAAAACACATGTTAAGTTGAAATTTGACATTTAGCAATTTATTTAAATAGACGGAAGCATATTTGAACTCTTTTGTATAGCCCTGTACATTTCCTACTATCTTTAAATACACGCCATTTATCTAGCTAAAATCTATTTAAAACCGAAACATGCTTTAAACTAATGAAATCACACTTCCAGAGATTACCATCCAGAGCCGGTTATTAATCCAATTTTTGAGTGTCTCTGTATATCATTTCATTTCTATTCTATTCTTTAAACATATCGTAATATACTTAAAGCTGTTCAACGTAAAAAAAATGCATAACTCATTTACAAACCACCTAATATATTTACTTACACACTTAGTAAGGAGTGCGAATTCTTTTGTGTTGCCCTGTATGTGATTTGCACCAATTATATATATAGCGTAACATGCAAAAATATACTGAAACTTTAAAAAACCATATCAAAACTTAAAACTTCAAGCAATTATCGTTAGCATTTTTGATGCAGCATAGTTTCCGAAGTCTTTTGTGTGTCCCTGTAAATATTTCATATTTTCTATTACATAGTAAGAAATTCGTAGTAAACCTAAGTAACTTATAACAATTTTATTATATGTGTAACAAAATTAAAATATGCCGCAAAGTATGTTTCCTTCTATACCGTTATGTTACATAATTATTTTGTGTGGCCCTGTAAATAAATAATAACTATTCTTTCTGCAGCATATTCTGCATCATTTGTATTTCAATTTAATTCATAAATGCATGTTAATTTCATTATGTTCGGACGGGTGTAATATCATCAAAAGGCACTTGAAACTTTTTCCCCGTCGGCCATAATGTAACGGTATACTTTTGACTGTCCCTGTATTGGAAATACACATCCGATATTCATAAAATTTGAAATAACTGGATAAAATTCTTCAATAAATATGTATTTAAAATTTCAAACGATTCGACAGAGTAATTTTTGCACTGTTATATGCGGATAGACAGACGGACGGACGCACCAGAGACGAGTATAGGTGATATGCATTTATATAATTACTACTAATGTATCTAGCTAAATTTAAAAGCGCATGCCGAAATTGAAAACGCATTTCCAGCCGTTATTACTTAAAGACAGTACAGTAACCAATTTCTTTTTGTGTGCCCCTGTAAATGAACGTTAAATGCTATAAATACCAAATACTTTATTCTATCATAATCATCTTATACTGAAATTCAGTGATTTATATCAGTTTCAATACATTTGAAATAGTGTATTTCATTAATATACACTGCAAGTGATTTTCTCCCATAGACTATGATGTGATGCAATCTTTTGGGTGTACCTGTAAATTAACTGTTAATCCCACATACTTAAAATACAATACAGGACATGACTAGGTGACATAAAAAAAAAGGTTTAAAAGATACCCAGATAAATAAATATATAAATAAGATATCCTGTTCTCAAAATACTTACACTCTTGGAATGTAAAAAAATAAAAAAATAAATAAATAAAAGTCGGTAATTCGAACGTTGTTGTTTCACGTATTTCGATTTCAAAGGAGTCGTACCCATGAAAATAATATTTTTCTCTATTATTGCGCTGACTCCAGTAAAATCAAAATTATATGGACTGCATTCAAAATCGGACGGTAAAAGCAAAAGTTCATTTTTGAATAAGATCCACTCCATAGCTTTAACCTCCTTATTTTGCTTCAGTGCCAAGTGACGTCAATATCCGTCTCAATACAGCACCTAGCGCTCTCAGCGCCATCTATTGTTTGTAATTCGAACTAAAATCCAGAATCGCAGGAAAAAAACTTTTGACCTTTTAGATGACTCTAGTGCAAGAATTTTTTAAATATCTGTAAAAGTTTGCAAGTTATTGATTTTTAAAATCGTTCAGTCCTTTTCAGGACACCCGGTATATATATATATATGTGTGTGTGTGTGTGTGTGAAATTTTAAAGTTAGGAGCCAGAAACATCATCGCCGGTTTCCCCTTTCACAGCACAGAAGTCATGGCAAGCGAGGTAAAAAGAATAAGTAAATAAATGTAGAAAATCCAATAAATTACTCATTGGCTGCTGCCAGTTAATTTATTAAACTATAGTCATGAGAGAGGGAAAGGCTTTCTTTGCAAAATATCTTTAACCGAAACATCAAAAAGAATATTCCATCATTATTTCAGCGAGCCTTACTCATCGAAGAAAAAACCAAGAATCTCACTTCTCACCTCCAGGCTCTCTTTCTTAAATCTAAAAGTAAAGTTCTAGAAAATTCTCTACTCTCTAACCACCATTTTTCCATGTAAATATAACTCATCATATAACAGAGTCGAGATTATTATTCCACAGACGATAATTTTATTTTTTTTAATTATTATTTAACTAATTTATAATCGACTCAGAATTTTAAATATATTAGACAGACGACATTTTTGCAAACGATTAATTTTAAGAGAAAAAGAAATGAAATCAATTTATTATTATGCACGAATATCAAATGTTGAAAGAGGAAAAATAAATAAAAATAATTATATTTTTATGGAAACGATATAAATTCTTAATTCACCTTAAAAAACATTTATTCCAATATGCTTTAATTTAAAAAGATGGCTCCAAATTAAAAATATTCTTAATCAGCCTGTATTTCTTAATATTCCAAATAAAACTCATTTTTTCTATGTTTTTATCAACCCTTTTTAAGAAAGTCTTATTAAATTTGCTCCATAACCATACCTTTAAAAAAATATCATTATTTATTTACTTTTTTTTTCTCTCGCTTGCCATGACTTCTGTGCTGTGAAAGGGGAAACCGGCGATGATGTTTCTGGCTCCTAACTTTAAAATGTCACACACACACACACACACACATATATATATATATATACGTATATGGAAGGTATATTTCGAGCCGCTCTATTGAACCTTTTTCTAAAGGCCATGGAGGATTTTAGTTCTACAATTGGAGAATGCGCTTTTTAAAAGTCCATAAGTTTGAAAATCCATGGTGATGCATTAGGATAGTTAGCAGAAAAATCACTGAATGGTAGGATTCTGATACCTGTTCAGTACATACATACATGATAATTCCTTTGTCTACCTATTCCTGAGAATATTATTTTCAGAAGTGAAGGTCATAAAAATTTCAAATTCTCTAGCCATACTATTTGGTATCAAATTGCATCCTATTGTAAGTAACTAGCTTCGCAGCCGCTATTAATTATTTGGAATCAAAGATGCAATAAATGAAATAAAATTTCCGTTTATGTTACTTTTTATAATACAAGGTTATTTTTCCTGCCTGAAAGCTACGATCTCAACCATTGAATAATATTTTCATGAATGGGGAATATCTCTGTAAATTGGTTTCTTCGTCTTTTTTTTTTTTTGACATTTTTTAGTTTATTATGATCTTATCCACTACTGTGGTGAACTTTTGGAAACGGAGAATGAGAAGCAAATGAAAATAAGCGTTTTATTGTTCCGGGTTTAAAATTTACACTGTAAAACAAAATGTAAATTTATTGATTTTTTTTAGGAAAATAAGGATTTCTAAAACATTATATATAACCGCAATAACAAAAATTCATGTAACAGATACACGTTTACATTAAAAAAAAATCTGTAAGGTTAGTCAGAATATTTAGGTAGTTGGATAGAACTATTCTTGTAACTGCAATAAGTTTTAGAGATAAAAATTTAGTAAGATTGCTGTATTTTTTGTAGATTCTCTTGTAAAGCTACATATTTTCGAAAACTAGTTTTGTAGATTTACATCTTAAGAAAGGGTACAGATTTCTGTAACGTTACATATATAGAATTACAGTCAATTAGGGTAACTTTGCTCCACATTTAGGAAATTTTGATCTATCCTGCCATGGTGGAATCTTGACGAATTATTACCATCAAAGTTTTCAGGTCAACACTAGTGCTTCTATTTTGAGACCAAAACTTTGCCATTAACTCAAGTGATGTAGCACATTTAAACTTTTTTCTCTTGGCCCAAAGTTAATGTGATAGGTCAAGGTTACTCTAATTGGCTGGTACAGTTTTTTTACTGTTTGTTCTGGATGAGGATCTCAATGGAAGTCTGTTGGCGCTGCAGCAACTGCATTTGAAATTCCAGAAATCTTCGATAGAATACGCCATTCAATTGCTACACTGTCAAAAAAAGTCTGAAATCCTAGAGATGTAAAGTTGCCGAAATCTGTATGGTACCTAACATTTTACATGTGTACATAACTTACGTAATTCGGGCGATGCTTCAATTAGAAATAGTACTTTGATACAAATATTTTATTGCTGTATCTACTGCGCGATATGTTTAACAAATTGAAAATTGCACGCCAAGCGTTTAAAATCTTCGTATCATCAAGAAATTTAAAAGTACTCAGATCTTGATATAATAGTAAGTACTTCAGATACAATAGAGTATCCGAAATCTTTTGTGTTTCCCTGTAAATATTATCTTCTTTCTATTATAAAGGAAGAAACTTGTAGTAAACCTCATCAGCATACATATATTTCTTAAAATGCGAAATAGTTTAATATTAATAAAACGCGCCCCAAACAACGTTTCCCCTATATCATTATGTAATGAAATACTTTTGAGTAGATCTGTAAATTAATAATACGTATTCTTTGCACCCAAATTGTACTAAATGTGTATTTTAGTATATTCTCCATAGATGAATATAAATTTTATTTTCAACAATTATATATTTTAAATTTTGAATTATTCGGTTGGATAATTTTTGCTTTGTTATATGCGGACAGACGGACGGACTGAACGACGACTACGGATGGAACGTATTTACATAATTACGAATGCACCTAAAAATCACTATTTATATTTTGCTGGTACGCAAAATTATATATATATATATATATATATATATATATAAAACTTTATACATTTTAAAGCAAATACGCAATTTTCCTGTTTCTTTTTCTTCGTATTTAATTCTGTCTTGTTGATTCTTGTAAACCATTAGAAACATTTGTGGAGAGACTTTAAGTACAACAAAGCCTATTTCTCTTGTACATTTTTCTAGAAAATGGATATTACCGTTTCAGCAATTTTTTTTGCCTTTTATTTTCATTGGTTTCACACAGGCGTTCTATAATGTGCTTTGCACTTTTCAGTTTCTCTTTAAAAATATAAACAGAAATCTATACTAATAAAAGAACAAAACGCTCTGTCTGTGTGCGTGTCTGTGTGTCTGCGATGGCTAGCAAAATCAACGGGATGTACGAGGCTCAAAAGTTTTTTGAGAGTATCCCAATATCTCTCCTCATGCACCTGAAGCTCAGAATTTTAATGTTTCGATTAGTTTCATAGATATTAATTATGAAGCGGGACTAAAAGTCATTTTTTAATGTTCGGGGAAAGAAAACGTTTGCATATGCGCAGAAACTCAATTACGCACCTAAACGAAGGAAGAAATTTTTTCCCCGTTTATTTCTGTTTTTGGATCATTTTGTTTAAATCCAAATCAGCCAAACAGCCCGATGCAATTAAACTTAAGAAACATATTTCGAAAGATCGTACTTTTAGGTCTCAAATGCTATTATTAATTCGAAATTATTTTACAGTTAACCCTTTGAAAACAAATATTCAAAAATGGTCGTTTTTTCCAAAACTATTTTTCTCCCTTTTGTCAATGCCCCTCCAGGGCGTAGTTTTAAAGATATAAACAAACCAAAAAAAAAAAAAAAAGATTTTAAAGTCGAAACTTTCTTGTAACCGATGGTATAATTGGTTTTAAAAAATATGGATTTTAACCCTTGCAAATACACTGGCAAAAGAATGACATTTTGCGACTCGCAGAGAGGATATTTTTTCTACGCTAAAATTATCTTAACATACATATTTCAACTCAATCTTTTAAAATCTTCTTAATAGATCAAATTTATATTCCCTACAAAAATTTCGAAACGTTCGGACGAATAGAAATATTTTTTACTGAATAAAATGTGCGAAAAAATTAATGAAATCAATAAAAACGGATCGTTTTCATTGCGGTTTTGCATCAGCAGAGCGGAATCTCATAGATACCAGCAAACAAAAAACATATTCTTAAAGCTTAAAAACACTCTTATAATCTATGATGCAATCGGCTTTTAAAATATAAGATTTAATCCTTTCAAATACGCCGGCAAAATTTGGTCACTTTGTGACTCATGGATAGAATTTTTTTCTGCGCTATAAGTATCTAAGCATTTATATTGCAGCACAATCTTTTAAAAGCATCTCAATATACCAGATTTACACCCTCTACAAAAATTTTGAAATGTTCGAACAGGTTGAAATATTTAAAAAAAAATAAATAAAAAGTGATAAAAATCTGACGAAATCAATAAAAAACAGATCGTTTCATTGCGGTTTTGCCTTTGCAGGGCGCAATTCTATATACGTCCTGACAAACCGAAAATATTTTCTTAAAGCTAAAACTTTCTCATAATCTATGTTGCAATTTGTTTAAAAAAAAAACTATGAGATTTAACCCGTTCAAATACACCGACAAACACGAATTACATCCCGGTTCATGGAGAATACATTTTTGCTACGCTAAAAGTAACTAGATGTTCGTATTTTAGCACAACCTTTTTGGAGACTTTCAATAAACCAGATTTACATTAATTTCAAAAACTTTGGAACTTTCGTGTAGATAGAATTCCTTTTTTACAAAATAAAATGTGTGAAAATTTTTACGAATTCAGTAAAAACCTTCGTGTTCCTCCGCGGTTTCGTTCACATTGTTTCCAAAAATAAAAAAAAAAAATTACATAGAAAAAAAAATACCAAACAGCATGTGCTTTCAGTTCAATATCTTTTCGTGATTTTTCCGTTTAAAAATATAAATTTTGACAAAATGGACTTAAATCTATAAAATCATAGAAAAATGAGTTTATTTTAAAGGCCGTTTAGAAAGTAAACTAGTCGTTGGGGGCCACCGTAATACTTACCCATCATGGATATGTATAAGAAAATAAAACATGTGAAACTATTTATACAATGCACTGCAATTCATAAACAAAATTTAAATATTGTTAATATACATAGTAATGCTATATTAAAGAACTGCTGATGTACCAATTTCGACAAATTAAATAAAACGCCAAACTACTCATGTAGTACCGAACTGCGTAAAAGAAACATTCTTATAACTCCAAAAATAATAATTCTATCAACTAACAATCAACTGCGTCGGATTAAGCGTTTCATTTCCAATTAAAATATACTTCTGAATTGAAATTTGAATGAAATACGGGGTCATGAAAAATCGAAGAATGTGGAAAACAAGATTACAAATATCTCGGCAACTAATAATCCGATCGACTTCGTCCTATATGTAAAATGTGTGTTATTTTATTGCCTTTTACTTCCATTCCTTAGAACAAAAAAATTCGAAAATTTTTACATACCTTTCATCAGAACGAATTTTTCGAGAGTCCGAAAAAAATAGTTCCGGATAATCGAGGTTGCTGATATTAAATTGGGTTCGTCCCATTCTTACATACTAACTACATACAAAATTTCAAGTCTCTATCTCAATTTGTTCGGGAGATAGAGCGTTTACAGACAGACAGACAGACAGACGGACGGCAAAATTTTTTTTCTAAAAATATGTTTTTCGGAATCTCCACTATCTAAAACGTGTAAATCCGTCAAAAAAAATTTTCGATTTTCAAAACGATTGCAAGACTTACCCTATACTACGTATGATGGGTAAGTAATAACACATTTGAAAACTGAATAACATCATGGGCCCGAGAAACGCCGGGCAGGACAGCTAATATCTAAAATTGAAGTAAATTTCTTATGACAATTAATGACAAATTAATATGATGTAAAAATGTTTTATTATGCATTTCACAAACCTTATTTCATAAAATATTTATTAAAACTCAAGATTTTAATAAAGTACTTTCTTATAAAGGGAAAAAAAGTTTTTTTGTTTACATTTAATAAGCATAAATATAATAAGTGAGATCAACAAATTGTTCAAAATCTAAAGCAATTTTATTACATGATAAACACTAATCAATGTTGTGAAAGCTATAAAAACAAGCGAGATGTGTCAATCCCAAAACTTTCTCAAACTTCCCAAAACATATTAACACGGCCTAAAAAATTGAGGAATTCATTCTTTAACCGCGCCACCGGTTAGGTGGTTTAAACCTAAATATAGTCAATAACAATTTATGTCAACATATTAGTGAAGTTTGATGAAAATCTTTGTATTAGTTTTTGAAATAGAAAGATTGCAAAATCTTTTAAAAAAATCTGCATAACAACGCCAAGTCTACACCAAAAATGAACCAGAATCTGTTTTTTTATGAGATACTAACTGAATCTGAAGTTTGATGTAAATTCAGGTATTAGTTCTTGAGATACAGCTATTGCGAAATCGTAAAAAAGCAGGATAGCAGCAAAATCTGTATGGTTATTTACACCAAAATCTAAACAACACTAATCTATATTAGGCACTAACTGAATCTGAAGTTTTAGAAAATTTCGTTCAACAATTCTTGAGATAAATCTATTTAGGTATTCACGAATATAGTAAATAGTATCATAATATATCATGTACTAAGTAAATCTAAAGTTTTATAAAAATCCATGCACTAGTTCTTGAAATATGGCGATAGTAGAAATTGTAAATAATGCAGCATAGCAGCGCCACCTGCTGAGTGATATACACAAAAACTATTCAGATCTAAGTTATACTAAGGTCTAACAGAATCAAAAGTTCTGTAAAATTCCGTGCATTTTTCTTCAGATAGGACGATTGCGATAATCAGGAATAGCACCATGACAGTGCCACCTGCCGACCGATTTGTACCAAAACATAACTAGCACAGTGCTATATCATGTAGTAACTAAATATCAAGTTTTTGAAAGTCCATTCTTATGTTCTTGAGGTAGCTGCTAGGACCACCACCTCACCTCAACAACGGGTGATAGAATCTATTCCTTACGTCTTCTATCAAAAGAAGGAAAAAGTAAATCTTAACTTCTGAAGTTCGAGATTGTAGTTTGGGTGTCAAGAGAATTCTGCTTACACTGTAAAACTAAACAGTTTTCACCTACCGTACGCACACAGGACTGTATGTTCAATAAGTCATCGATCACAAGAAAATATCCTTCATTTTATGAAAGAATATTAGTCGAGGAATCTGATGATCTATATCTGTCGGAAGCGAAATGGTGCATAAGATAAAAGTTAATACCACTAGTGGTTGACTCGTAGGATTAACATTGTGTTTTCTTGCATCCAGTTTTCCATGTTTTCCTACTTTTGATAGTACAGCAAAGACAATGCTAAACCTACGAATGAACCACTAGTGGTATCAGTGTTTGGCTTATGCACCACTTCGCTTCCGGTAGACATGGATCATTAGATTCATCTATTACTACTCTTCCAAAAAATAAAGAATTTTTTCTTATGCTCGATGACTTAGGGTTTTGTGTGGTAGACACTTGGATTATTTGGGGCACTGAATAAGCGTTTCGTTATAGAAGATTATTTTGGAAAAAAAGAGAGATATGGTCTATGTACCCTTTGTCCTATTTAATGTTTATTCGTGACTAGCGGTATATCCAACCATACACTAACTATTTCTTTTTTGTATACATTTGGCAAGATGGTTATAGTTTGAAAACAGTGATATTCAAAATACCATTCTATGTGGATGCGTGAATTGATAAAATCTCAATAAAAATTAATTTTATTCGTCCCTTATTGAAAGATAAAGTACGGATAAGTTGATTAGAAAGCCTTGAAATTCATGGAACGCATACTATCACTACTTTGAAACAGATCATATAGGAGAGTATTTTTATATTCCATTTTCACCAGCATTTTTCTAATATACAGAATGATCCAAAAGCCAGGACGAACTTTTAAAATGAATAATTCGAAAACGAATCAAGATACAAAGATACGGTTTGCACCGAACGGAAGGAAAAAAAATCGGGTTTTGTGTGGCAACGAAAAAACAGTTCTGTTGTGACCAACAAATGGCGCTACAGTGATACATTGCACCAAAAGAGGATTTACAAATAAAAAAAAAATTTGACAACTTACAAATCAGCTTAATTACAGTTAATTAGTACTACAATAAATGTTCAATGTGCTGTTTATCACTCAGAAGTACAGCTGTAAGACGAGGCACCTCACCATTCACAGCATCGAGTAGCATTTCTTGCGTTATGGCAGACACATTTTGGTGGATGGCATCTTTCAGTGCTGCTAGTGATGCCGGTTAGTCATGGTACACTTTTGACTTCAATAATCCCCACAGCCAAAAGTCCCAGTGTGTCAAATCTTGGAGGCATGCGTGATTTAATAGCCACTGATAATGAGATCCTCCCCCAAATATGGAGCGTAAGCAGGCGTTATACAGGCAGAGCAATATGAGGTGGTGCTCTACCTTGCATAAAGCTTACTGTTTGGAGTGCCTGTTGCACTTGCAAGTAAGAAATCCGACAGAGCCATCTGTTGTTCACCTGTAGAACTATTTTTTCGAAGCCACATAAAACCCGGTTTCGTTTCCATTCGTTCTGTGCAAACCGTATCTTTGTATCTTGATTCGTTTTCGAATTATTCGTTTTTAAAGTTCGCCCTGAATTTTCGATCACCAGCCCTCATACGTGCAAACTTTGAAATGAAGAGAAGAAATATATTTACCTAGCTTTTTTTTATTTAATATTAAAGTAAAAACAATGAAAAATTATTTTTATGTAAAACATAGAACACGACAGAGAAACAAGGAACACAATATTACGTGTGTGAAAAATCCACAGGGAACTTCTGAAGAAAGCAGAACAAATCTAGATATAAGAATTTCTGTGTAAAAAAGATATTTCTGAAAAATACGTCTAAGTTTGTTTTCGCACAGCAAGAATTTAAAACAGATCAAAAGATCTCAAAGTATCATTATTTTGGCATACATTTCTTAACACGGAACATTACTGGTATCCGTGAGTGTTCATATTGAAAACAAGGTATTATAAGATGGCCATTCCACAGTGGTATGAAGACATAAGAAGATGGTCAGCACGAAATGGTTTTAATTCTTTATCTACCGAACTAGGAATTCATGGAAATAAAAGCGTTCTAAAGCATTTTACGTAAACTGTATACACTAAATTAAAATATTTACATAATCATTTAATAGATTTTTGAAGGATTTAGAAGGATAAATTAAATTTGAATTTGCAGGAATTCTATGCAATATTTATAACCCCACTGAGATCTTTTATTTTAAATTGTTTTCTTAGTATTTTGTAGAATTATAAAATGTACAAATATGATGTTCTTACAATATAAACAAAAGAAAGCTGAAAAGATACAAAGGCAAAAGAAATAATCTTTTTAAAAATATTTTTGTTTGTGTAACCAATAATGCTTTTGGAACAAAATATATAGATATATGCATAGATATGAATAGATATATGCAGTAATGTAACTGTAACTCTTTCTAAATAGCATTACAACTAATTGACTAATTAAAATAATTTTATAATAAGTAATTTTAATGATACTTATAAGTACTGTCGGTAGATAAAGGGTTAAAAAAGATTAAATCTCTGACTCACCAAAGGGGCATCGGGAAAAAGATTAGACTTGTCTAGACTTTTTCTGAAGTTTTTAAAGGATGAGAGTAAGAAATGCCGACGGATATATGATTCCTTTTTGTAAAATTTAGTTATCTGACTACATCCTATTCTTCTTACTTCTCTGTCATTTTGTCCATCACAAAAACTGTATAAGTCAGAAACTTCAAGTTTTATGCACTTTCAGCAGACTAATTCGCGTCACATGAAATTCATAAAATTTTGAAAAAGTCTATTATTTTAATTAAATTAATTTTTTCAATCTCTTCCGTGCATTTTGGCAGTTTAAATTTTAAATAACACTGATGCTAGAAATTGAAAATTTCACGTTAATTAAAAGAAATTTACTATTTTTTGCCAATTTAAAAGTTTATATTATTTTTATAATTAACTAAATATTTTACTCCTATAATTTTTTTTTTTTTTTTATTAGCCTCCGATGTTATTTCTTTCAGACAAGCTAAAAATGTCGTGTCATCAGCCCTGAATTTATTTCAGGTATTTTTTAATTTATTTCCATTTTTATATTTTATTTTTAATTTTAAATGCTTTTTTACGATATTTCTTCAAAATGGTGGCAACTTAGTTTAGCTTTTCTCTCAATAATAAAAATTTATTTTCCATTATTACTTTCCACAAGTCAGAAACTTTATTTCATCAGTGAACATGTCCTCGCATTTAAAAGAAAAAAGTTAATTGTTTTCGTAAAATTTAACCACAATAAAATGATTGCATGTAATTATGCACTAATTGAGGTAAAAATATATATTTACTGAGAAATAATATTAATAATGTAACTAAAATAACAGAAAATAATTTATGATAAAAATTAATGTCTAAAGCATAGTAAGAAATATTTCAAATGAGGAAAATGATGGCATTGAGCAACGAGATAAAATGAATTTACAATATTATTACGGACGCCTTTTTCATATTACTAATAACAGTAACTTTTAAAAAACATTTGAAGAGAAAATGACGTCACTATTTAAAACATCGCATTTTTACTCATAACGATATTACATTTCAATATTTATTTTTATTATGGACACCGAGATTGAGATTTTACTTTCAGATGACTTCAGTTAGTGAAAGTAATGTCATAGTAAAAATTAAATTAGTTTTTTTTTTTCTTTTCTTTTCTTTTTTTTTTTAATAAATCTATTTTTTTTTTGTAGTGCATATAAAATAAAATTTCTGGATTTCGCCGGCACTCAGATTACAATTTAACTGAAGATGTGCAAATATTTGCATGCAAAATTGTAACTGGAAAACTTGACATTAAGTTTGGAAATATATTTATTATATATTCATTCAATAATGTAATTACTTTTGCTTTTTTTTAAGCCAAATCGGTCGGGTCTTTTGAACATTTCATTCGACGAATTCGACGGGATTCCACTTGTTTTATTGTTAAAATGCATTTCCTTTTTCCCAGAGTCTATAAAAAAGCGTTTAAACTAAACAAAAAATCCGTTTTCGATGAATCTAGTCAATGAACAAGTAGCACGTCAAATTGTATCTCTTTATTATTCTGCAATTCCAAAGTCTCAGAGAGAAATTGCTAATCAACTGGGTATTTCATGCCGTTCTGTTTGCTATTATATTGATAAACACAAGAAAAATGAAATTAGTTTATTGCATTCTAAACGGGGTTGCCCTTCTAAAAAACCTCTATCGATTTTTTCTCCTAATCGGATCCGAAACTGAATTCTGCAATGGCAGTATCTACATTCAACTTGTTTTCCTTTTTTTTTAAATTTTATGCTTATTTTTTTATATATTTTTCAAATAGTTCTAATAATTAAAGGAGGACTTCAAAATATTTTTTATTATTAACGAAAAAAATGTTTAAAATGTGATTTTGATGCATATTTAGATATTATTTCAACACAAAATACTTTTTACTTTTTTGCTAGTGTCATCTATTGGTAAAATATGAAGGGTATAGAAGCAATTTTTTAAAGAGATGTTGCTTAATTAAATACAAGTATAATGACCCTGTCATTTATGTAATATTTTAATTATTATACATTGTCAATTTTGATTTATTAACTTAAAGATAACGTGCTTTAAACTCCATATTACATGTACCCGCAGTGTAATCGGAGATGACACTTATCCACTTTTTTTTCTGGAGAAGTTAGTGATAGCTATGGAAATCCAGACTCTGAGCTTACAGCTATATTAAAGAAGGGTGGGCGTTTGCTATGAACATGTGACTATTTCAAAACATGATCGATTATAAATGTAAATATAAATACGAATGAAAAGTCTTAACCGTGTCTGTTATTAACCATATCATAATAATATATATTTCAAACGAAAAATTGAGGAACAGACACTAAAATTATTCATTTTCTTAAAAGATGTCATTTTCCTAAAAACAAATTAAAAATATATAAAAACCTATACTGACATGTTTCAACTTATTCATTCAATCATCATTAGAATGTATAACAGAACAACAAAAATAATGCACATGAAAAATGGAAAAAAAGCCGTCCAATACAAATTAAAATACGAAGTATGTTACAAAAATTCGGGGACAAGTTGTTTAAAAACCTTATCTTGAAAAATACGTCTAAGTTTGTTTTCGCACAGAAAGAATTTAAAACAGATCAAAAGATCTCAAAGTAACATTATTTTGGCATACATTTGTCAACACGGAACATTACTGGTGTCCGTGAGTGTTCAAACTGAAAACAAGGTATTATAAGACGGCCATTCCACAGTGGAATGAAGTAGTGTTACTAGTAACTAGTGCTGTTAAATTTGCTAGTTAAATTTGCAGTAACGAAACTCATCCGACTTCATAAGTCGACATATTGGACAATAAAGCACTTCGGACAGCGTTTGTACAATTTATGGAAGCTCTGCTGGAAGATATTTATCGCAATCCTCCCTTCCAAAAATGCTGTATTGAACATCATTTGATGACACAAAACTCCGTCCCTCCAAAGACATTTTCAATGATGTTATGAACAGATGAAATTCACACGGAATATGTCGGTGAATTAAGGGACGGATGTAAAAGCACATTAGTTCAAGTTTTGGAGAAGAACTGTTTTACCAATTGAGATCAATATGGTGGTGCATTTTCCTGCAGAATGTACCAGTGTTTAGCCTTAGTAATTTGTGAAAGTGTTTGAAAGATCTTTACGAATACATTCAGACCCCACACAACATTTTTTCAAGTTCCTTGAAATAGAATGTCGTTCAGAACGTTCATCGTTTTCGATGGATTCTTAGCCATCTGTAAACCGCCATTGCCATTCGTAAATCTCGAATCTTGTCATGATAGATTCAACATACAACTATCTTTGCATTTCGAAAGGCTCCATTGGTGTTTTACCTATGCGTTGACATAATTTAGTGATGCAGCGCTGTTCAAGAAAAGTCAGCTTTCTTCCGTCGAGGAGCAAAGACAACTTCGGTAAATAATAGCTGCGCGTGCAGTTCGATCCCTTGACACGGTCTAAACCAACCTTGCCCTTACTATGAAACGAACCCGCAAGTTGTCCATGTCCAACCATTCAAAATCTATATATTTGGGAACCCTTGTTACATTCTTCCGAATGTGTTGGAAAGTTTTTCATAATCTATGCTTGACGCATCATTTTTCCTTTCTTGTTTGATTTATATGAATTACAAGTACTTGTTATTGTTGCCATTCCGTATACATATCTACCCCTCGTCACAAAAAAAACAAATTTTAAAATGTTTCTAATGCCTTATAAATTCAGACACATTTGTAATTTCCCTTTTCCTGCTCAGACGTCCTGCATCGAAATGCATTCATATTAATTAAAAATGTTTATTCAATAACCTTTAGAATAAATAAGCACGTTCAAACTCAAAATTGTATTCAATAATATGCACGGTAGTATTTAGTATTATTAATCCAATAGAAAAATATGATTGATGATTGGTGAAGGTTATTTTGTATGCACAAATTAGTCCAAAACCTTTGTCGCGATTTTAAAAACAATTCTGCTGTTCTGAAACTTGTGCAATCGGCCATAAAAATAGTTATTTTATTCTTGAGCTATACAACGGAAACTAACTAAGCCAGTGACAAATGAAATCTTTGCTTTCTTTGAATTTTTTTGTGTGAAAGTATTTAACATCTCTATATTTTGTATTGAAAATTTTTGTTTTTCAGAAAAATAATTCATACATGCACATATATGAAATATCTTCCATCATGTTGCGTAAGCATGCTCTCACTATGATACAAATTCCAGTACTGTAAAAAGAGATTTAGAAAATTCACCATCTCAAAGTAAGGTATTTTATTTTATACACACTTGGAAAGCAAGTCTCATATTCATAGTTGAAAACGAAAATAAACTGCTCCTCCAAATTTAGAAAAATAAATCCATAAAATGTAACACACTTTAGTAAAAGATTAACAGGAATCTCCGAAAAATACAAAAAGAATCAGAACAGAATTATTTTTCCAACTTTCTACGTTTATTTCGAAGAAATAAAATTTAAACATTTCCAAACTGTGAAAAAAAAAAGAATAAAATGGAACAAACTGTAGTATGAAACACCTAACACATGTAAAAGTAGGAAAAAAATTTTATATAAAAATTTATTCTATTTTTATACTTGAAAAATAATTATTTGGCAATTTTTTCACTGAATAAACGAGTCGCTGAAATATTACTTATTGAATTGCATTTAGAATTTTCCTATTAAAAATATGCTACCAGTTTAAAATAATATAAAACATGCATCATTTAATTTTTCTTTCAGCAATGAACTTACGCTAGAAGTTACCTAATATTTAATAAGTGAAATATCACATTGCTAGCTAAGCATAGAAACAACTGAGTTAAAATTGTCCAAGCCGGGGATCAAACTTGGAACCTTTGGAATAGCACTACAAGGAAGTCCTCCCTGAAGGCTGGGTCCGCTGATCAGCGGTGTACTCAGGCAGCTTTTGCTACGTCACCTGTTAAATTTGCTCCCCTCGATGTCAACCTTGTGGGGCGCGGGCAGTGTCGTTTCAGTGGCTGCGGTTTGGCGAGCCGCCAAACATATATGTTTCGCGACGCTTGGGTCGTGTGCCCGGTGTCCCTGCATATTGTCTCTGGCCGGCAGCGGCGCTGTTGCGAGGGCTGGGCGTCACTTGGTTCCTCTTGATTTAGGGGTCTCGTGATTTCCCTGTTTGGACCGCATGGAGCTTCTCGGCTCTGGATCGGGAAACCTCACAGTTTTACCCTACCATTTAAGCTAGAATTTTAATTACAATTTCAAATATTTTCTCTCCGTGAAATTACGCTAGAAATTTTGAATAATCACGTTGCTGGCTAATCGTAAAAATAACAGACTGAAAAACTTCCAAGCCGGGATCCTTGGAATAATAGCACTCTAAGTACTCTACGATTTAAGATGCGAGGACGATGCTTAGATTAACATTTCTCTCTCTGATATGTTTGTAACGCTGCAACTACAGCACAAGATGGAAACGTCTACAAAAGCACCGAAATATGCGACGTAACATGAGACACAAATGAATCCAGTGTCGGTGAGCACATATATATTTTTAATTAATTTTTCGATTGATTTTCAGTAGTGAAATTACGCTAAAAATTCTTAAATACTTAATTAGTGACTTACCACATTGCTAGCTAAGCATAGAACTAACTGAGTTAAAATTGTCCAAGCCGATTGGTTCTACGCTTTAGCAATGTATGGTAGAGCACTTGGAGCGCTATTCCAAGGTTTCTGGGTTCGATCACCGGTTTGAACAATTTTCTCTCTGGTGGTTCCACACTTAGCTAGTAATGAGATAATTATTAAACAACTTATTAAATATTTTATATAAAACATTTATTAATTTTACTTAGGAGGAACTGTAGGTTCCCGTGATGTATTTCACATAAAATTAAAAGAAAATTAAATGTATTAGTTAATTTAAAACATTTCTTTCCCAATAATAAGAAAAATATATATCATTAACAAACTCTGTATCACATCTTATAGGATAGAATACAACATTTCTTATTTATAGGAGCACTTGATATATTTGAGTCATAAAAAATTAAGTTTTGCAACCGGTAATATAAACAATCTTAAAAATGGAACTGCAACCAAAGCAAAAAAGGCCAGGTAAAACTGTGAAAATCGAATACACTCTCTTTGTAAATTAAACATGCAACACAAGGGGAATTCTAGTACAATTGTCTATTTTAGGTGGTATTTGGTGCAAAGTGTGTATGCACGGTAAAAAAAAGACAGATGTTTCTTAAACTATTAACCATTGGCTTTCCATTGTCTCCGCTACGGAGACATCATCTGTTATTCCAAAATTTGTTTTTGGCACCAGTAATAAAGGAAAAAAAAAATTTCCTTATGTAATCGGAGAATTTTTGAAATTATCTACTTCAAGGAAAGTTATTTTAAAAAAGTGGTACTAATCGACTAAAATGTGTACAAGAGGCATATAAAATGTGTATAAAATTAATGTTGCTAATTTTATATATTTTTCAGTTAAACATGTTTACTTTTATTGAAAATGTTTACGTCAGACCTCATAACATTAAAAAAGCTTTTTTTTTTTTTTTTTTTTTTTTTTTTTTTTTTTTTTTTTTTAGAGAGAAAGCTGATTAATGCACTGTTAAAGATATTTGGAAATATTTTCGAAAAATATGGTTAGCTAATAAACATTTAATTTTATAAATTCAACGGTAAATTCTTTTGCGAGGTTTATAAAGATAAAGCAACGCTTTTCGGATTTTTGGGTGACTCGGAAGAGATTATTCTATTTATTCGACCGTAATTATAGTACACTTTTATACATTAAGAAGCAGCTGTCTTTAATTTTTACGCTGTATGTAAGCATTACATCCTATGAAGCCTTGAAAAATGTATTATATATATTTATTTAAAATTAAAAGACCTATTGTTAAAAGTGGCAATATATATATATATGTACATATATTTAACTTGTTATAAAAGTAGAATTGTCATTCGGCTCCTAATTAACGACTTACAAAATCTATCACAAATCTACTTCGAGCTCCTTTAATTTCGATGCAGACAGCAGAAAATGCACCTTTCATACAATCATATTTAAACATTCGTTTTTATGAATTCGTTTAAATGTAATCATTATTCATATTTTATCAAATGAAAGGCTTTAAGAAATAAAAATCGTAAAAAGTGTCTTTTTTTTTTTTTTTTTTTTTTTTTTTTCAGGCAATCGAGTTAATTTTTAAACTTTTATAAATGAAAATAAAATCAAATTTTCGAAAAGGATAAAATTTTCATCAAATTTTCAATAAGGATAATTTAGTATTGCTTATTATTGACATTTACGATACATTTTCATATTATTTAAAACTTTTTTCAATTTTATTTAAAAAAAGAAATGTATGTTAATCGTGCACTGATGATAAACGTTCAAGTATGAGTAATATTTTTTTTAATTAAAAAGAATTAAAACCATAAAACAAGACGACATTATTTCAACAACATAATATATCCGTTTTATTTTCTATATATGACGTCAGACTTGCTTGAATTACGAACTTACATTTATTCACTTGTATAGTTAAGAACTACTTAAAATGTCCTGTTTCGTTTCCTAGATGACGTCATATTCATCGATTTTTAACTTATTTTTTCCATTTTCCTTTGTCGTAAAAATCTTTCAAATTTTATTTTGTTGTTGTACATCAATTATTATTTTGAAATTAGATTCTTAGCAACGATAAAAAATGAAAATTAAATTTTAGAAGGCATTTATCAATTGATTGGCAATGAAATTTTTAATTTATAAGAAAAATATTTGAATGAAATAAATAAACGTAGCTTATGAATATATATGGATTAAATCCTATTAATGATGTAAAAACATTAATTAATTTACTTTGACGCTGAGTTGATTAAATCCACATTTTTACATTTATAATAACATTATAATTGACAAAATATTCTTGAAAACTACAGAATTTTTCCAGAATTTCTTCTTTTTTAATGATTACTCAAAGCATTTATTTAAAAAAAAAAAAAATCTTCACTACTGTAATATTTTACGTTTAAATTGTTTCTTATTTAATAGAAAAACATTTTTCGTTGTAAACAATATCAAGCTTTATTTTAATATATTTTTTGTCGATATGACTATTATTTCCGCATTTGTTATTTATGTATTTCAATAGAAATACAAACAACGAACCATGAACACGATACAAATGATAGGAAAATAAAAGCAGGATTTATTTTTCTATGCTTTGTTTTCACAGCCAATAAGAAATATTTTTCGTATGTATGATTTAACAAAGGATAAACACACGCATAAAAATGACATTTTTTTTTCTTTCAGCAAGCAAAAAAAAGAACAAATGACAACAAATATGTTTTCCTTAATAGTTATTTTCCTAAATGATTTCATATTGCTTTAGTTATAGTTTATTAAATTTAATATTCTTTTTATCAATTTTTCTGTTACATATTAATCGCAAAGATACGTTAACTGAATACTTTTGTCATCCTCGTGTATTTAAAATTTGAAAAGATAGAATTGATAATTTTGCATAAAATAAACCAAGCAAAAAATGATATATATAGTTTCGTATTATAAATTTATTTAATTATAAACAAATAATGATAATCTTGATCTTGATCTTGATCTTAATCTTGAATATTGCAGTCTCATTTTGGATCTTTATTATAATAATAAAATTAAAATTCTTGAGCAGGTTCAGTCTAAATTCACAGGTTATATATTGTTCAAATGTGATCTTAGTTTTTCTTTTGGTATTTCTTCTTCCTATTTGCGTAGTATTTTTAACATTTCAATTATGAAATCTAGACGGGATCTTTTTTGTGTTTTAATTTTTTTACAAGATTATTAACAACATCATTGATAATAGTGATATTCTTAATGCTATTAAGTTGAATGTGCCAAATAAATCCCTCCGGTCTTTTCAATTTTTTACATTATCATTTCTTAAATATGATTATATTAGTCATTTCACTTTGTATAAATATTACAAAATATTTAATGAACTCTTTGTGCATTTTGATTACTGTCTTCAAAGATAAATGTTCTGTACTTTTAACCTCTTAATTTATGTTTTTATTCGTGTTTATGTGAATGTAAATATTTGTGTTTTGTATTTTTTTTTTGTTGTTGTTGTTGTTTTGTTTCTTACGATGTTCTTGCAACACTGTAAATGGATAATTCCACTTGCATTCCAATAAAATAAATAAATAACAATGATTTTCATTTCTGCTTCTCTGTAAAACAAAATCTGTAAAGTTAAGATAATTTTTCTGGGAGATTGGGATTCCTTGAGTGTTTTATGCAACTGCACTGTAAAAAAAAAAAAAAAAAAAAAAAAAAGTTACTAAAAGTTTTTTAGGAAACTGGGATTCCTAGAATTTTTCCTAGAACATTTTATGTAACTGTAACTCGGGTTATACATAACATTTTAATAAGATTACTCTATAAACACTTTTAGTACACTCTTCTTTAGAGCTACAGGCATCCGTCACATGATAAAAAGTAATTTTGTAAGTTTACTTTTTCTGTACAGCATATAGATAATATTTTACTTAGCATTCAGATTTCTGTCAATTTACATTTTTAAAATAAAAGGTTTTTTTTAGTGTGGAGTTAAAATATATTTTAAAATACATTTTATTTTTTAAAAAGAATAATATATTTAACAACTATATAACCTTTTAAAAATTTTTACTACAAATATATTTAAGTTTTAAAAAGATAAAATAAAATTTTTATGTAAAAGAAAACTGCGTATTGCTTTAGCAATTTGCTAGTTTGAAGTTTAAACAAAGAAAAAACAAAGGCGCTCTTTATTCTACATAAAATAAATAACTATATAAAACAAATGCAATAGAAACCATTAAAAGGTGGGTTTATTAATTTAAGAATACTTCCATGTAAATAAATTGTTTTGTATAAGGTGAAATTTCTTTCTAATTCAGTTAAAAAAATTTGTACGCTTAGTTCCATTTTTGTCAATCATATTTTAATTTTTTAAACAAATGCAATGAGAATGAAAACAAAAAAGTCCATATTGTCTTTAAATTTTAATTGCTCACTTTAATAAAAAAAATAATAAATAAAAGTATTGTTAATAAAATAAAGTAAAACGAATAAATAAATGTAATTTTAAATTGAATTCATACCTCATTTCATATAAATTGTCTCCACATTCACCAAATTATTTTCTTAATTCCATGTTTGAATTTACATATACAAGATGAACCAAACGTCTTGCATAGTTTATAATAATTCATTACAAATTAATAGTTTGTAAAATAATGTATCATGTTACATAATTGAATAAGCCAGGTTTAGTAGTCTCATTAATAAAAGTCATTAGTTGTAGCCGACGGTTTTAACCGAGTTACTCGGCCTTTTTCAAGAGAAAATAAATTTGAACTCACAGAGACACGTTACCTAGTTCAAATAATATAATACGTTTTTATCGTTCGAGCTAGATAACGTGCCCATGTGAGTTCAAAATTTTATTTTCCCTTGAAAAAGGCCGAATAGTTCGGTTTAAACCGTCGGCATACTTTTATCATTGTTTCTAATATTTAAACGTCATACAAAATGGTATGTAGATTTTAAACTGTTACATTTTGTCCCCTTGTACACAGTTTTAGTAAGTTTTATAAATAAAAATTCTGAGCTTGCCTCAATATTCATACAAAAGTGCACTCTAAAAAATAAATGTGTAAATTAGCTAATTTTACCCGAATATATGTGTAAATTTCTAAAATTACACACCTGTCGTAAAATTTACACATTTTTTTCTGAAATTTACCTGTTTATATGTGTATTTAGGATGTGAAAGTAAGTGTGTAATTTTTTATCAGTTGAAAAACTCAAACAAGTGTGTAAATGTCTAGAAATGCTTGGATTTACACTTATTTATGTGTTAGTCTAATTTAAACTTAATTATAAGTACACACATAAGTGAGTAATTTTTTACAAATGCATACTTGTCATAAAATTTACACATTTTGAACAAAAAATTACCTTTTTTTATGTGTACCTAGCATGTGAAATCAAATGTGCAATTTGTTATCGCTTGATTAACTCATACAGATGTGTAAATGTAGAAAAGTACTTGCATTTACACGAATGAAAGTGTTAATCATAATTAAGGATCAACTGAATCAACGATTTTTAAGATCAAAACAGAAACTGAAACCGAATTTTGGTACTCATCCTATTTTCGGCCGAAAACGATAAAAAAAATTTTAAGTGATTAATACATACAAAATGATACAAAATTAGGTCCGTTCGTAATTATGTATGTATGTAAGACCGATTGTCGTTGTTCAGTCCATTCATTCGTCTGTCTGTCCGTCTGTCCGCATATAATAGAGCAAAAACTATCCAACCGAATCGTTTGAAATTTAAAATATAAAATTGCTCCATAATTTTGTCGAGTTTTTCAAATTTTATGAAAATCGGATGTATAGTTTGATTACAGGGATAATCAAAAGTATTACGTTACATTACCGTCAATGAGAAAAAAATGTTTCAAGTTCATTTTAATGGTGTTACAGCATTCCAAACAGGAAAAAAATTATATACATTTACCGAAGCGTATTAAAATATACATTCGGTGCAATATATGGTGAAAAAACGTTTATTATTCATTTACAGAGCTACACAAAAGAATTCCGTCACATAATGATATATGGGAAAATATTGTTTTCTGCGTATTTCAATCATGTTAAATTATTTCGTATATAATTAAGTTGATATACGTTGCTCAGTTTTATTGCAAGTTACTTCTTTAATAATAGAAAGCGCTAACAGTATTTACAAGCACTCACAAAAGATTTCGGATACTATACTGCACCAGAACTACTCTACGTTACAGATTTTTGCTAGAAGTGCACTTTTAGTTGTGATATGAGTTTTTAAGTATAACCATATTTTTGCATATTACTTTGTGTATATAAATGCTGTAAATCATATACAGGGTAACACAAAAGAATCTGTAAGAGTTACAGAGTAAAAATGAAAATAGCAGTGGTTTTCGAATCAGTTACGCATTTTCACGGTATCCCATGATAAGTAATGATTCTAGGTTTGCGATCTTGATTGCGTCCTATTTAAGAAGAGGTCCTATTATTTTCGTGTTACTGAATTGGAGATATATAATCGTATCAAATTTTATATTCATGCATTTTAGCATAAGAATTTAACAGCTAATGTATTAAGCTCAGAATATTTATAAAATTAATTGTAGTACGAACGCAGCTCATTTGCCACGTTTGACGCGCAATTTCCAATTTGTTAATGATGCTACACGCTTTCGAATATAATACAATCTATATGTATCTAAGAAGTGTATGATAAAATATACGTTCTGCACAATCGGTGGTGCAAAGAATATTCATTATTAATTTCCAGGGCCACACACAAGTATTCCATTACATAATATTATAGGGGAGATACCGTTCGGGGCGCGTTATAATACGATTAAACTATTTCACATTTTATGTACGTTGTTGAGGTTTATTATAAGTTACTTCCTGTATAATACAAAGCAAGGATGTAGTGGAGGGTATACGCGGGTACACGCCGTATACCCTTTGGATTTTTTTAAGGAACTCGGTATACCCTCTGTTTCTCAAAAGAGCTACAGTGTATACACTCTAGGGTATACCCTCTGTTTTATGCATATACCCTTTGCTTTTTTTACGACTACACCGCTGACAGAAAGCAGATAGTATTTACAGGGACACACCGAAGATTTCGGCCACTATACTGTATCCGAAATACTGTATCCATTACACCAAAAACTGAATATTTTTAGAACTTTGTCATAGCACGAACGCATCTCATTTGCTACGTTTAAAATGCAATTTTCAGCTTGTTATAAATTAATTATTGACATATAGAATCACATTTCTAACACACAAATATATATATATGCATGTGTATGTATAAGGTTCAAATAAAATGAAAACGTATTCCATGTATTAGTTCTTGAGATAGAGTGCCAACAAAATTTATATCACATAGAGACAGACAGAGTCACAGACATACAAACAAACATTTTATAAAAACATTTTTAACCTTATAAAATGTGTAAAATCCATTAAAAACAAGAATTCGAAAATTTTCACGAATCTAGTATTTTTTTCTTGCAAAAATAGAAGAGTGTAAAAATGTTTCTGGTTCAGGTATATATGTCAGTTTATCTTTTACGGTGATTTTTTGTCAACAATCAGCTGTCGTTAACAAAACACACTTCTGCGACACTTATACTTCTGTGGTTTCAAAAAGGAAAAAAAAAAAAAATATTAAGCCTGCTGTTTTTAACGAACAGGTGATAAACTTGAAAGTTTAGTAATGTAAGCATTTTTTGCTTTATAATTTTTGCATGCGCATATGCCATGTGCAATAGGGAAAACTCGCAGACGATTTTTTAATTAAAGACAGTAAAGTTTATTTGTTGATCTTTGGAATACACAGAGAACGAGAACATTTTGTTTGTAAAAATAGCCGTTTATGTACGTATAGTCCGTCTAAGTTTAAAAATTTAAGCAAAAAATATTACAAGAGTATCGCAAAATTCTGTGTTTCATGCAAAATACGTCCAAGAAAGTTTACAAATGCTGTTGGTATGTGTAAAATAGATTCATGCCATTGCTTTTGTAATTAATATTGGACTATTTGTTTTCTACAAATGATTCTATGGATTACCATCAAAAAATGAAGAAATATGTCGATGGAAAATAGGTATGAAAAATATTTTTTCTGTTTGCTTTTCTTTAAATTACAATGATTTTGTTGAAATAAATAAAAATCTATGAATAATCCATATGTTTGAAGGAATGAGACTGAAATGTCATAATTATATTGTCTATTTATTTTTTTTTAAATTCTAGAAGCTTTTATTATTTTATTTTGTGAATGATTTTAATGAAAGGAATTTCAAAATATCTATACGATACACAGTATCAGAAATTATATGATTAACCCACGAAAAAAGAAATAAAAGATAAACAGTGCACAAAAATTACAATAATGCATACAACCACAGTTAAAATTCATTAGATTTTATTCTCGATATATTTTTTAAATGTTTCGAGATTTTTATGAATTTAGATCTAATAAAACAAGTTTACAAACCAATTTCTAAATTTTATCGCATTCATTTGGATTTTACTTAGGGTGTTAACTATTTTAAAAAGTGGATTTAAGCTAGCGATTAAATCATTATTTTAATCAACAATTTGAAATAAAAATCAATTATTTAAATCAAAATTGATTTAAATCTAATTGTTCTAAATGACACAAACGTATTAAAATCTAAGATTAATGTAATTTGGAAAGTGTATTAAAATTAATGTAATTTGGAATACTGTATACAGTACACCAAAATCTGATAAAAAAGCTTTAAATAATTGTTTCTAATCTTAATTTCTGAGTCCTGCGAAACATTAAATACAATAACTTTGTTAAGGCATAAAAGATATTTCATTTAAATATTATATTTAAATCTAAATCTAATATAATTTGTGATGTCATAATTTCCTTTAAGTAATTAAATTGTTTATTCTTTTATATGAAATAAGCATTTAAAGTATGCTAAATTTCGGCTATATATATATATATATATATATATATATATATATATTAGTATGCACATACATTGTGTAAGGTATGATTTATGCTATTAACAGCAATTTTTGTTACTACAAATGCAAAATGAGCTACCAATAATATTTGTTAGTTATGTTGGTTATGCCATATTGAAATTACTTATTTGCTGTTTTTATTAATTCTGTTGATTACTGTTTCATTTTGGCTATTTGTTAAGGCTGCAACACTTTGCCCCTTTTGAAATTAACAAAATGCACCCTACCTTTTAAAAAATAGTGAAATATAGCCAGATCTTTTTTGAAATAAATCCCTCCATACCGCAGTACTTCTAAATATATGCACCTAAGACTTAACAAAAATGATAGAACTTTATTTCTTGGAAAAAAGCAGGATATTATTAAAACATGTTATTTAATTGTATTTTTCAATTCGTGATTTATAGAAATATTGAAAATTAATGATTTTTATATTTATCATACTAAAAAATTATGTACTTATTTTTATTGCTACTAAGCACATTAGTAATATATTTTCTTATGTAATAGTGCCTTTTTTTTAGAACAAGCATTCTGCCCTTTTTCTTTTTAGAATAAATATTAAATACTGAATTATCGTTTATTAATTTAAGCATTACAATATGCATTATATACCTAATTAAAGATTGTAATCAATTTAAAATTAAATGCAGCAACTGATAATTTTAATAAATGTAAAATCATTATTTTTTAATATAGTTTTACATAATTATTGCAAAATATTAATGTATATAACTTTATAGTATTATATTAATTAATGAAATTACTAATTTACAGTTTTTATAATTTTTGTAGTTACTAAATAATAATTAAATTTTATTGATTAAAGTGCAAAAACATAGATTATGTTAGTAAATAAAAGTCTAATTTTTTAGAAACCTAGAATCTATTAATCTTAGAAACCTAGGCTAAACCTTCATCTATTCAATATTTCAATGCTGGAGAGAAAAAAAAATCCGATTCAAATAAAAAGAAATATGATTTAAATACAAAAATTCGATCTTTATTATTATTGCTTTTTAAATCATGATTTTTTTACACCCTATTTTTACGGAATTTTAAACTAATTTTTGTTGGCCGATCCGACGGGGGAACTGTCTGGTAGGCGGAGTGTTAAAATAAGTTTTGTTATTTATAACTATCCTCCATACTTGTAAATAAAATATTAATGATAATATACCAAAGTGTGATTTTATTTTATGTATGGTCTGCAATTTTATACTTCATTCACATAAAAAAAAGTTATTAACTGTGTATTCCTACTTTGTTTTTAGCTGTGTCTGGTAAAAATAAGTACGGTTATATGGATTTCTAACAGACAATTATATGGAAAAAAAATAATCACATTTCATTTAAAGCCACTATAGTAAATTCTTATAAATCCGCTTGTATTATTTTATGACGATATCAGAGTGATATTGGCCCTGGCAACATAGATTCTTGGAAAATTGTGCAAAAACTTTCATATAAGACCTGAAAAATGAGCTTTGTTTTCAAAAATGATAATCATAGATAGCAAGAGTTATTATTTTTAAATGTACAATTTTATAAATAAAAATGTAATTTTCGCAATGAATGATTAAAATTATTTTTTAATAACTAAATTTTTTAAAGTTTGAATTTTGCTTCAGTCAGATCATAATGTAAAGTGAATTACACCTTTGTATCTCCGTGTTACATAACTGCGATGTACACTAAAGTCAAAATGACCAGCGAGCATTAAGGGTGCATTCGAAAACATTTTTTTCACCTTCAACAGTTCGAAATTTTCGGATACAATTTCAGACTCACTTTTAGAAGTAAAAACACGAAACTTGCTGATGTGACTTTTAAAGAGATCTATAAGATGTCGTGTGATTTTATTTTTTGTTAAATTCATTAGAATTAGATTTATAAACTATTATTTCCCCAGTATGACTCTTTTTTTCGTTCCCAGATCTCCCGCTTCGGAAAATTCGGTTTAAAACGTTGACTTTAACAGCATTTTTTTGCAATATTTTCTGCATTTATCAAAAAATTGAAAAGCACGGGACCTAATATGCTTTCTAAATAAGAGAATTTGCCAGTTTGATGCGCTTGAGATAAAAAACGAATTTAAAAATAAATCAGAAAAAAGGTAATTTGTATTGAAATACACCCTTAATCGGGGGTCTTATTTATTACTGCTATCATCCATCATAGCATTTTTGCCACATATGTTCTTAAAATTCTCAACATACGACGATACTGCGTTTGATCACATGAGCAGTTTTAGATCATTATTGCTAAAATGAATTTTGAATTTTGATAGCCCAGAACAGATTTTTTTTCAAAGGTAAGTTCATTTATTTTACAATTTAACACTTGAAAATTATAATATGGATGAGAAGTGTGTTATTTTCTGCTTATTACAAATTTGGAAAAAATAATTTATTATTTTTGTGTTTTAAATCATTTCTTCATGTTTAAAATCACATATTGTAACATAAGAGTAAATATTTGCAGTTTTAACATTATATAGCATTTAAAATAATTATTCGGTTTAAATACTATCTATTTCAGCGTGTTTATAATATATTTTGCTATAAAACTTCGAGTTTTTATTATTTTACATGCTATACATTTCTTATTTCATTTTATACCGATGACAAAAGACAGCTTTTCATAGATTTCAATTCATGGTTTTTCGTTTGTGATTTTTAAATTGAAGACTTTTTGTAAGCGTATTGCATTCAAAAACTACAAGAAAAATAAATAAAAACTCTAAAAAAAATGTCATTTGATGTCAGAAGAAATAGTTTTTTTAACCTAGTCCGAAAAATTCAAATGTTTACACCAAATCCAATTACAGACACAGAAGCAATTATAACTTTTTTTCAGATAAATTTTTATAAAATTAAAACGCGTCCCAAACAATGTTTCCTTCTTTACCATAATGTAATGTAATATTTTAGTATGGCCCTGTAAATTAATAAAAACTATTCTCTGTACTACAGATTATCCAGAATTTATATTGTAGTATATACTTCATAGATGCAAGTCAATTTTATTACGTTCGAAAACGTGTAACATTATTAAAAGGCACTTGAAACTATTTTTATACATGGGCCGTTATGCAAGGGAACGCTTTTGACTGTCTCTATAATTGAATTATGCATCTCATTTTCATAAAAATTGAAATGACTTGATAAAATTATGCAAGAGTTATGTATTTTAAATTTCAAACAATTCGGATTAAGTAGTTTTTGCGTTGTTATATGCGAACGGACAGATAGACAGACGGACGGATTGAATGACAACTATAGTTATTACGTATTTACATAATTACGATCGCGTACTTAGAAACAAGTCAAGCATACGAATTTGTTCTTCATGTAATTTTGTTTTGCTATTTTAAAAACTTTTTCGCAGTTTACACATCAAAGAATAAGGTAAATCTTTGTACACAAAAACCTATGTATTTTAAATATTACACAAAAATGTATTTTCCATGTTACATAGACATATGTGTAAAAACAGAATATTACACAAAAATCTGTGCATTCTGTACATAACACAAAAACATGTGTATTTTGCATATTACACAACATTGTAGGTATTTTCCTATTGCACAAAAATATATGTAAAAAAAGAGTATTACACATATGTATGTGTAAAAATAGTGCTCAGAAATATGTGTATTTCAGTGCAATTCACACATTAAAGTGTGTATTTCAAGAGTTATCAGATAACTTTTACACATTTGGACTTATCATCAAATTACACATTAAAATGTGTATTCTGAAATTTACACATTTGGCGCAATTTACACACAAATTTACACACATAGACATGTCGTTTTTGTATCATCGATTTACACATTTTTGTGTGTAAATTTACACATTTTTTTTAGAGTGTGTAGAATTCAACAGGAACTACTTTTTTGTAAGTTATAGTCTATTCACAATCAGATATTACGGTAGATGCCACAAATATCACATAGTGGAAAATTTTATATGAATTTATTTATAACTACTCACAGGATATCACACAACATAATTTATCTAAACCGAAAAGCGACTAAAATAGTTTAAAACAGGCATTAGGTTATCCTATGCGATATTAAATTTTTGAACCTTAAAAATAAATTACAGATTTTATAAACATCCAAAATGACAAACATATATAATTATATGTAATAAACACTTTTTATCTATGTTGTATATTGCTAAAAAGAGACAATATCACAATCGAAATAATCGAAGGTGTCAATTTACAAAAGAGTAAACAAAATGATAATCGAATTTTAGATAATAACGTAATAAATACTACCGATTACATTATCACTTAGGTAGGAATTTCCGAAACATTTTTGCAGATCATGACCCTTAGAACACAAAATCATCGTCATGATAGCGTCCATAATTCTTCACAAATCTCTTCCAAAGTGATGCATAAAATCTCAGTTAAGATCGTTTTTTGAAAACCGAAAAAAAATCTTAATTATAGTACATATCAAATCTATTTAAAGTTATTATTACTTTTAGAAAACGGGCCAAAAATCTATGCACCACATATTTGATAAAATTTTAAATTGACTAATATATATATATATATATATATATATATATATATATATATATATATATATATATATATATATATATATATATATATATGTGTGGTTTTCGAGAGAAAAAATAGTTGCGCTAATGTTACTCTCAAATCCAAACTTTTATTTTCTCACTTATTTTTAAATTTAATTTTACTCATAAGCGATTATCAGATTCAGAAAATGTGTAATGTACCGTATTTATCGATTCTTTTAATAAAGGCTGACAGTTATAATTACAGAATAAATTAAAAAAAATACTTTCAAATTGGTCATTTTGAACTGGATTTCCCGAAGGTATGTCGCTGCGAACAAAATAAAAATTAATTAATTAATTATTAATAAAGGCTCCTACTGAAAAAATAGTTGTTTGTAAATCAATTTCTAATTATCTGATGGAATTATAAAATTGCAGAACGCTTATGCTCTTTAAAAAATCTCGTTATCAAGTTTCATGTTTTTGCTTTTAAAACTGTGTAAGTTCTATCAGAAAATGTCGAGTTGTAGAGCGTGTAAAAATATTTTTTGAGTGATTCGAATAAAAGCAGATCTTACAGAAAAAGAAATTAAAAATTCGTCAAAAGGAGCCTGTTAAAATTGTTAAACTGAGTTTATCACTAACCTTTTTTTTTTTTTTTTTTTTTTTGGTGAAATTAGTACTTAATTTTGATATCTTCCTCCACCTGTAGGCTGAACTGCTCGAGATTTTTTATACATAAATCCAGAGAAAGAAACTCTTTTGATATTAAAATATAAAGAGAAGGGAAAATACAATGACAGTTGAGATTTTCATTTATGTCTTTAGGTAGCATTTAAACTCTATTTTATGAAACTTCAAAAACTAGTAAATATAAACATACTTTTTCGTTTAGAATATTCTGGAGTAATATTTAGAATATTTCAAAAAATGCAAAAGAAATAAAACTAAAGAATTGTAATCATTGTAATAAACGTGACACTTATACAAAGAATAGTAATATAATGATTGATTACTTTATAACTATACCTTGGAGAAAAAACATAAGAAAACAAAACAAAAAAAAAATCAGTAAAATAATATTATAATTAACACTGTCATTTCTCTAATTTTACACTGAAAAGGTTAACACTGCATTTCAAATGTAAATAAATGCTATGAATTTTGTGGGCAAAAAATATCCTACATTTTGTAAAAAAGTAATAATGCAGACAAAACACTAAAATATAATACTTATAACTGAAACAAAGTTGTTCTGTCCTTTCTACAAAGTACATGAAAGAAAATGATTCATTACTTTATAATTATGCCCAGGGAAACTTCCATAAAAAATGTCAAAAGTCACAAGAATGGTATACTGGAAAAAATACATTTCATTTAAGATATTTTTCAGAAGAAAGAAATTTGAAACAAAAATAAATGACTTAAAGCTAAATGTAAAGCAGATGCTTTTTGTTTTCTATTTTTTCGAACAAACCAAATGGTAATCAGAAAGTTTAATAGTAATATAGTAATAGTTTAATAGTAATTTCTTAATACGCCAGAAATTTAAAAAACACCCATGCTAAAAAGACATATTTTATTATTTTTTAATAGTAATATAGTATTGTTTAATAGTAAATTCTTTATACGCCAAAAATTTAAAAAACACCCATGATTAAAAAAACATATTTTATTAATTTTTTTAGTAAAAAGTCGACAAATAAAATATCAAAGAATTACTCTTTCTCAGTAAACTGAAAAGTTTTAATAATTACTCCAGATAAACTAAATTCATTCTCTTTTCAGAACTTTAGAAAAAAAAACTTAGCTAATATTTCAATTACGTGAATTATTTATGTTTTAAAGCAATAAAAATTAATTAAAATTTTGCAATATTTTGCAATAAAAATTAATTAAATAGTTAATCTTGAGACATATCTGTTCCGATTTTATATTGTAATTTAAAATATCAACTATTTTTATTTTTATTATAGTATCGAGTTCTTTTAAGAGTTGTTTTTCTTGATATAATGTAATATACTAAAACATTGATATGCCGCGGCCCTTAATATGAGTAAAATATATGTAATGCTTATTGTACATGGATATGTTCGTATCTGTTATCTATTGATACCTAATTTAATAAAAGTCAGAAAACAAATGTTTAAAAATGCACAAATAATAAGCAAAAAACAGCAAACAAGTGAGATTATTTTTCAGTGCAAGACACAGATTGACAGAAAATGCAAGGCTGGGCTTTACCAAAACAGAGAAGGGATGATTTATATACCCTGATATAAGCAGAAAAAAAATGAAGAAAAGAGTATGAATTAATAAAAAAAAAACTTTTATTGCATCCGTTATCTATTGACACATAGTTCATTTATTAAAAGTAAGAAAACCAACGTTTAAAAGGCACAAATAATATTAAAAATGAAGCAAATATCTGTTTCGAGACAAGAGAAATTCTTCTTAAGTACAAGGCACAGCTTGTTAGATAATGCAAGGTAAAATAATAATAATAATAATAATAATAATAATGAGAGGAAATCAGCATGAAACATCTGATTAAGAAAGTAGTGGCATATACCGAAGAATGAAAAAAAAGCAAAAAATTAAATAAATTAAATTATTATTTTCCAAATACTAGGGATGACAAGAGATGACCACCTCATGAACTCAGATTTTGCTTCAGAGTGATTGTGCAGTTCCGAGGAGCAGACCAATCCACTAGGTGCTCTTGTTAAAAATGGCCTTTACAATGCTTATTTACAATTTTTTACAATTCCATATTACAACATATATATATATATATATATATATATATATCTGTGATCTGTTGAAATATTAAACAGGCTATAGTTAATTTATATTACAGATGACTTTCAGCCAAATTCGTTGTACAAACCAAAAGTGAACCTGCGCTCTGCTGTTGTTTTGAAAACGTTATCTAGTTCATTGCGCGGATCGTACCAATGAAAGAAAAACCGTCTGGACTATGCAAATTGAATTTCTGTAATCGGAAAATATTACTCTTTTATGCTCTAACTTCAAACAAATGTGATCTTTTGCCCCATCCAGGCATTTCTGCTGCATTTTAGTGAGAAATGATTGGGTCTTACTCAGTTATCAACGGATCTCGTGAAAGTTTGCCTAAAATTATTTTCTCATGGCTCTTTCTTAATATAAAGACTTTTTTGACATTTTGGTCAGCAAGAAATTTTAATATTACACCTGGAGATTTACACCTCTAAATATTTTTTGTGTGAAGCTATGGCCGAAAGTCCCTGATCTTTCAAAGCAACAATTTCCCTTTTCTCAAAATTACTTAAAGCTCTTTTACGAGTTATATATCCAGAAAGCAATTTGATTTTGGAAATTTCCTAGTCTGCGAAGCATTTTTATATGCTACACTAATTATATATTTTAGTTTCTTCTTCTCGGGGAGGAATTCAATATTCTTGTACAATTTCCATGCTCGGTTAGTGATAATTTTGACCAATGTTTATTTCATTTTACAATACCATAAAAAAAATAATTCTTAATTTCAATTAATGTAAACTTTGATATTTCATTGACAGATATTTGTTATGCAACATTACTATATTTGTCAAGATAATGGAGTTTTCTGATAATTATAAGGTAGCTTTCATTACAAAAAGTAAAAAGCTGCCTATTGCAGACGTCCGGAGGAAAGAACTTCTACAAAATTTTGGTATATTTTCATCGATCATGACTCCCAGATCCCAAAACCAACCTCCGTTCAAATGTTGACATATATATAAGTGACGATTTCAGGAGAACTCGAATTATTTCCACTGGTTAAACAGAAACACGCAGTCGTGGCAAGCGAGGGAAAAAACAAAAATAATAAATAAATGTAGAAGATCCAATAATTAGTCATGGGCTGCTGTAAATTCATTTATTAAATTCGTGATAATGAGGAAGGAAAAGCTCCTTTTTGCAAAAATTCCATCATTATTTCAGCGAGCTGTCCTCATCGAAGAAGCAACCCAAGAAATCTTCAGAAGAATCTTCTCTTCATCTCGAGACTTCCCCCTTTTAAACTAAAAAGAAAGTTCTGGAACATTCTGTAATCTCTAACCATCATTATTTTATGTAAACAGAATTCTTGTCCAGCTACGAGATTATTTTAAACAGACGATAAATTTATTTAAAAAAAAAAGATATATTATTTAACCAATTTATAATTGACTCAGAATTTTAAATATCTTAGGCAGACGATTTTTATACATGATTAATTTTAAGAGAAAAAGAAAAGAAATGAATTTATTAATATGCAAATTATCGTTGACGGCGGAAAAATAAATAAATAGATAAAATAAAATAATGATATTTTTTAAAGGTATGGGTTTGGAATAAATTTAATAAGACTTTCTTAAAAAGGGTTGATAAAAACATAGAAGAAATCAGTTTTATTTGGAATATTAAGAAATAAAGTTTTAATTAAGAATATTTTTAATTTAGAGCCATCTTTTTAAATTTACGCATACTGGATTAATGTTTTTTTAAGGCAAATTAAGAATTTATATCGTCTGCATAAGGATTAACAGATTAGATTTAGAAACAAGATTTTAATTTAATAATTTGAAGTAAGTACGGAACACTATTATAAGAAAATTAAGATAGTATAACGGTTAGTTTTGGCGAAAAAAATTTAAATTTGTAATATTATCCCCCCTCCCCAAGACTTTGTATGAAATTGATAGTTAAAAAAACTACAAGTTCAGACAACAGAAATATAATAATTTAGAAAAGTTAAATTTTGGAATAAAACTGTCAAACTCAGGAAGCCAAGAGATGGAAGAAAAGAAATTAACGCAATATAAAAAATATTAGCGATTAAAATAAAATAGTTAACAGAAAATAATTCTGAATTAAATTTAGGTAGGAGCATTTCCCTGAAAGAAATACAATAATGTTACAACATCACTTACCATTTGTAAGTGCATAGGAGATAATACATATAATAACAATAAATAAGTTATGAATATTAATAAGCAAGAGATAAAAATATAATAAAAACAATAAAAATTCGTTCTCATGGACGTTTAAATAATTACAATGACTTAATGCATAGTTTATTTTAAATAAGTCCTTTAAATGAAAAAAGTCTTTCAAGAATATATAAAAGAGTCTTTTTCAATGTCCAGTGAATACAGTCTCTTTAATTAAAAATCTTAAAACCTAGTTTAATCTTTGGTTTTAATGTTATGTTGGATCCAACATCTTTCAGTAATATATCAATTTTTCAATAATAAATAGCATCACTCTCAATATCAATAATAAATAATATAGAAAAATTTAAATAATAACAATAACAACAATAATAAGTAATAGTATAATAAGACTCCATATCCTAATATTTTTCAATAAGAGTATAATTAATACTAAACTTCTTCATAGAAATCATAATAATAATAATAATAGTAAAACAAGAGTATAATCAAAAGAAAATATCACTATTTGTTTATTATTGATAGGGAAAATATTGGTTGAGGATAAAAATAATTACATAGCAACTAAATAATTTTCTTATCTTCTAATAGCATAAGAAAGTATTTTTTGCTAGCCGAAAGTATAAATAAAAAAAATCATAATAATTCCAAAATCCAAATAAAATTAAATCTAACTACTTAGAAAATGGACTCTCAACCAGTATTTCCTTACAATAATTCCTCTCTGATACTCTTTTACAAAATTGTCAAATTTGGTTATAAGTTTTCAATGCCAAATGTAGAATAATGTTTTATCCACACATGGTTTATAAACTTTAATAATAAAATACAATAGGAATAAAAGGTGTCATTCTTAATTGAGAAATGGAAATAAAAAAAGTGTGCTTTTTTGAAAAACTTTTAATCTGTAGTTTTCACAATCACTGAAAATCACATATTATGTTATAGGTTTGAGTAGAATCATTAGATTTTATAACTATTATCATATAATATCTGCTGAATAAATAGAGTAATACTAATGTCAAATAAATGAGTAAATATAGTTAGACTTAAACACCCTTAAAATTAATTTATCAACATCAATTTGAAAGCTTTTACAATCAAAGTGTTCACCTTATGCCTGCATAAGGAGCCCAATTTAATCCCAAAAACTCCCAAAAACAAGTAATATTCTTGTAGCGCTCCAAGAACATACCCGCTGATGTTGAAAATTATGGTTTTTTTATGGTAAATTTAATCTATTGTCTTGACTTTAGTTTGATCTAGTGATTGTATCTAAGGTTTTGTTTGTTTTTTGGATTGCTCATGAAACAGTTTAAAATCTTCGGGTGAAAAATAGGGTCTTAATTTAGAAACATGCACAATAACGGAATTCTGTCCTGTCTCATAATTAAATTTATCTATTTCATAAGTTACATCAGAAAGTTTATTTATAATTTTATATGGTCCAGAGAAAGTAGGTTCTAATTTTCGAGTGTTGGGGTATTTAAATTCTTCATAAATTACAGAGTCTTGTATTTTTAATGGGCATTCAACAAAATTTCGATCATAGAGTCTTTTACTTTTAAGGTGAAATTCATGAGTTCGCGCTTTCGCAATTTTGAGGGCTTTGTCTACTGATGGGTAATAGTTTTGTTTTAAAGGAGATTCATAAGGCAATTGACCATAAAATAAATAGGCAGGTGGAAATTTGGTGATAGAATGGGGCGTATTGTTGTATTCTTCGATGACTTGGTTTAATAATCTAGTCCAAGGTATTTTAGAAGAAGTGGAATTAACTTTACATTTAAGCCTGGTAACTATAGTCTGATTAACTCGCTCTACTTTTCCATTGGTCTGAGGATGATGTGCAGATGTAAAACGCTGTTGAACATGATGATTTCTAAGGAATTTCTTAAACCTTGGAGATCTGAAAGATTTATGCCTGTCACTAAGTATTTTTTGAGGTGCTTTGATATTGAAAATTTGTTTTAAACAGTTAGTGTATGTTTCAGTGGTAACATTTTTGGAGGGAAAAGCCCAAACAAATCTAGTTGCATGATCTATTATTATGTGTAAGAATTTTTTTGTTGAGTTGTAATAGTTAAATCCACCAACAGTATCAATAGAAAGACATTCAAAAGGTTGATCTGTTGCTGGCATAGCTTGTAATAAGCCGAATCTTTTCTGTTTTGGTTTTTTATTTTTCTGACAGGTATCGCAATGTTTAACAAATTCGGTAATGTCTATTGTCATATTAGGCCAATAATAGTTGGGAGATATTAAATTAAGCATTTTTTGAATTCCTAAATGTCCAAAATTATCATGAGCAATATGGAGTAATTTTCTTCTTAATGCCATTGGTACAACAATTTTTTTGAATCCCTTTTTCTGAACTATAATAATTCCATTCTCTTTTTTATATTTTTTGTCACAAACATTGTCTTTGTCTTGCATCTCTATAATTTCTTTCCTATCTAGCAATAAACTAATATGTTGATTAAAATGACAAACAGGATTTCGTGACAACATGTCTGCTTCGACATTTGTTGAACCCTTTTCATATTTTATCTCATAATCAAACATACTAAGTTTGAGTGACCATCTAAAAAGCCTACCTCTTAAGTTTTTAACACTCTTTAACCATACTAGAGATGCGTGGTCCGTATGAATTGTAAACTTGACACCATGAAAGTAATGATGGAATTTGTCAAGAGTATCTATAATAGCTAAACATTCTAATTCAGTTATGAAATAATTTTGTTCATAACTCTTCAAAATTCTAGAATGATAAGCAATAGGATGTAAGAAATTATCTTTATCAGGTTGTTTTAGAACGGCACCTACTGCTATCTGAGAGGCATCTACAAACATATGTAAAGGTAATTTAGGATCATAAATTTTGAGGATGGGTTTAGCAACTAAAGAATTTTTTAATTTTTCAAAAGACTCCTGGCACTCTGAGTTCTTTTATACTTCATTATTATTACGAACTTATCTTTAAACGTGCATAAAAATATCATAATAATCTTAATAAGTAACAGTAAATATCTTAAGAACATCATACTCCTCAATTAAATCCTTAAGAATAAAAATATTTCAATCTCCAACACATAATAATGATAATAATAATGCTCATAAATTGGTAAGTAAGTAAGATTCACAGATAAATAATCAAATAAATAAATAAATTAGTAAATTAATAAATTAACTTCAAATTACTCTCATCAATAAAATAATAAATAAATAAATAAATAAATAATAAATACTTTCCATCAATCATAAATAGAATAGAAATAATAATCAAAACATTTAATAAAATAAACTTACAGTTCACGAAAAATCTTCAATAAAATCCATTCTTCATTAAATTCCTCATCAAATACCTTTCGCATACTCACCACTTTGAAAATATTAATTTTCAAAAATTTGTCATTATGACCATGATTATCTTGAGTCATCAGTTACACATAAACAGCAAAAAGGTGGAATATCAGGCCTCAGGAATTCACGAAATATTTAGAAGAAATCTTTCAAACCACTCGCACAGAAAGCTGTTTAACATTAAAATCTCCTCTGTTACATTCACTCGAGGAATCAAAAGGTAATGGCAATTCTTGCTTAATAACACTTTCAATCATGGCGGGAAAAATTTTCGGCGATTCATATTTTTGTCATCACTTCGTTTCAGTAGATTCATTAGATTCATTTACATAGCATTTTACTTCTTCAGTAGATTCATTTCAAAATCCGAAACAGGCACTAGCACAGGCATTACCTATCCTGTGCGACTTTTCGATTAGTTGTGACGATTTCAGGAGAACTCGAATTATTTCCACTGGTTAAACAGAAACACGCAGTCATGGCAAGCGAGGGAAAAAACAAAAATAATAAATAAATGTAGAAGATCCAATAATTAGTCATGGGCTGCTGTAAATTCATTTATTAAATTCGTGATAATGAGGAAGGAAAAGCTCCTTTTTGCAAAAATTCCATCATTATTTCAGCGAGCTGTCCTCATCGAAGAAGCAACCCAAGAAATCTTCAGAAGAATCTTCTCTTCATCTCGAGACTTCCCCCTTTTAAACTAAAAAGAAAGTTCTGGAACATTCTGTAATCTCTAACCATCATTATTTTATGTAAACAGAATTCTTGTCCAGCTACGAGATTATTTTAAACAGACGATAAATTTATTTAAAAAAAAAAGATATATTATTTAACCAATTTATAATTGACTCAGAATTTTAAATATCTTAGGCAGACGATTTTTATACATGATTAATTTTAAGAGAAAAAGAAAAGAAATGAATTTATTAATATGCAAATTATCGTTGACGGCGGAAAAATAAATAAATAGATAAAATAAAATAATGATATTTTTTAAAGGTATGGGTTTGGAATAAATTTAATAAAACTTTCTTAAAAAGGGTTGATAAAAACATAGAAGAAATCAGTTTTATTTGGAATATTAAGAAATAAAGTTTTAATTAAGAATATTTTTAATTTAGAGCCATCTTTTTAAATTTACGCATACTGGATTAATGTTTTTTTAAGGCAAATTAAGAATTTATATCGTCTGCATAAGGATTAACAGATTAGATTTAGAAACAAGATTTTAATTTAATAATTTGAAGTAAGTACGGAACACTATTATAAGAAAATAAGGATAGTATAACGGTTAGTTTTGGCGAAAAAAATTTAAATTTGTAATATATATATATATATATATACATAATTTTGTCATACTGTAACTATCATATTTATGAACCGATTTGACTGAAACTTGATGTGTACATAGTACATAATAGTGTGTCAACCGAGTTCGTTGGCAAGTATCTTCCGCCCTGTTGTTTCAAAATGGCGGCCATTTAATTTTTTTATATTAAATAAAAAAAAAATGCAAAAAATATTTTTCCTCTATGTATTTGACCTTGAAACAAAGAAAACAAAGCATTTTTGTTTTGTCTATAATTTAAAAAGTGACTGAGTTGTAGCATTTTAAATCGATAGTGTGGCTGATCAGTGTTGACAAAAACAATTATTGAATCTTCTATTATCGTATTCCACTAATTTGAACTTTGAATGTTTCAATAATACATTTTTTTTAAAGTAAAAAATATGAATGCTAACTCTTCCTCCCGGTACTGGCCAGAAGGCTTTTTTATGATTTTTTGCTAGGATATCACAAAATTTCTAGGTGTTGATATCATTATGAAACCTAGTGTATATTTAAATTGGATATCAGCTTTTATTCGGTTCTTCTACACATTAAAGTAATACGTCAACAATATCAGCACCAACTCGGTTTTAAAAATTTCCGACAATGTTGAAATTTTTTTATATATTCATATGTTTGTCTGTCCGTACGTCCACGCTCTAACGTCCATAAATATCAAAGGATTTTCATGCAATTGGAAAACTTTATTTGATGTCTCTTACCCCTGTTTGGTATTGTATATGAAGTATTTGGGATTAATAGTCATTTACAGGGACATCAAAAGAATTCCATTACTTTATGGTCCATGGGGAAAAATCGCTTGAAGAGTATTTTAATGTTAGCACGCTATTTCAAATGTAATGAAACTGATATAAAAAATTGAATTGCACTAAGATTACGATTAAAATGACATTCGTAGCATTGTAAGTCCATTCACAGGGACAAATAAAAGAAATCGTTTATAATACTGTTTTTGAATATTAATTGCAGGAAATGATCTTACAATTTCGGCATGCGCTTTTTAGTTTTTTTGTTTCAGGTCCTTCCGTAATTATATAAATACGCCGCATCTATGGCCGTCGTTCCATCCGTTCGTCTGTCTGTCGTTCCGCATGTAAGACCACAAAATAAGTCAAACAAGCTTTTGAAATTTTAACTAAATGTATGTTTCAGAATTTTGCTGAGTCACTTCTGATTATAGTAAAATTGGATATATAGTTCCAATGAAGGGGCAGTCAAAAGATTCCGTTACATTACGGCCGATGAGATAAAAGTTTCAAGTACTTTTAAATTATGTTATATCCTTTGAAACGCAATAAAATTGTTATACATTTATGAAGGCCACTAAAATATTCATTTTTTAGAATATGTCGCGCAAAGAATATTTATCATTCATTCATAGGATCACACAAATTATTCCAATAGATATTGGTATGGGGGAATAGGGATATTATAATGGCCTATTTCATTTACGTTAAAGTATTTCACATATAATAAAATTTACATACGTTGCTTATGTTTTCCATAAGTTACTTCCTGTGTAATAGAAAATGCGTTTCCGTATGGTTGAATTGAATATAACATTTTAACCTATTAAACGGTGCTGTTTTGTTACATTATTCTGAATGTGTTGAAAAATGTTTCATAATCTATGCTTGACGCATGATTTTTTTCTTTCTTGTTATAATGATAAATTAATTTTAACATATCTCTCACTCCTGGTGTCAACCCTGTATATTATTACTTCAGTAAAAGAAAACATTTAGATCCAGAAACTTTAACATCTTGGCAAAGTTTCAAGATAGCTTTGCTTAACCCATAAGTAAATGTTAAAGGTAATCCATTCCTTCACAAAAAACAGCTGCTTCCGTTTATTCGTAAATACTTGTTAAACTGAAAATATATTTATATAGCTTTAGTAACTTCTTGTTTTATTTTTATAAAAATATAAATAAGCCTTTAAAGACATAAACTAAATATTTATTGTAATAGAGTTAAACTTTCATTTATTTTATTTCAAATAAATAAAAAAAATAAAAAACCGTTAAAAAACCGCATGTTAAGAATTAAACACATACATTAACGAATTATATTTAAAATATATATACAATTTAAGTAAGTATTGGTAAACTAAATTCGAGGGGTCAACACTTTTAGCATTATTTTTAAAAATATTTCATAAATTGAATTACATTAATGTTAGTTTATGAACATTTTAATTTAATTTATTTTATACATTCAAATCAAATTCTTTATGCAATTTATGCCTGTACATATGTAAAAAAATGTTTTTAAAATGTTTGTATAGTAAAATTTGTTTGTAATTTCTTTTATTTTGAGTGTATTTGTATTTATTTTATTTTATTTGAAATCTTTAATCGTATATGATTTGCAGTGGTGAATTAAGACATTTTCTTCAGGGAGGATATTTACGGTTGCAGTAACGGGGGGGGGGGGGAGGATCTTTTTTATAGTTATGAGTTATTTCACTTTTTTGCCATTGTCAAATATACAGAAAACCGAAAGGAAAAAATAAGATGTGAAGAGACCCGCAAGATGGCTGCAGCTATATAAATACTAAAAAAATTCGAAGAATCTTTAGGAATGTTAATTCCCTTTCCAACATCATTTAAATCACAGTATAGAGGGAACTAAAAAAACAGCTGTGCTTAACATGACAAAAACGGAGAGTTTAAAGCAAGAAAGTAATTTAAACACCAAATTTTTTAAAAAATAGAGTTAATTCAAATGAAATGAGTATGATTATAGGGAAGAACTACAGACATCAATTAAAGAAAAGTTCTAAAAATGTAGAATGATTCAGATTCCAAAAATAAAAATAAAAACTGCAGTGATTGATTTCGGCTAATTTGTAAGAAAAAAATTGCAGAATGATTTAATTTTCACTAGCTGCACCCGTCGAGATTCGACGGAAAGGATTATGTATAAGATGAGTATGTTACATTTAAAGCTTATAAATAACTAGCTGACCCGCCCGGCGTTGCCCGGGTCCGTATTAATAGTATTAAACGAACTTGAAATTTGTATGATTTTATCATTAACTGGAAACATGCAGAAATGCATTGTCTGAAATACCTCGCAGCTGACTTTGTGAAAAATCGCTTTTAAAAACAATAACTAATATTAAGCTCTAAAAATACTCAAAATGAGCAATGAGAAACACGGGAGGGAACATGTATCCAACGATTGCGTTAGTTTCGTGTTAAAGTGTTGATATTTACCCGTAAAAATCACTTTTAAATCACGGAACTAATTATTTTTTTCGCATAGAAATCCGAAGGGAAATATTTTGAATTTCAAACTAATTATATCACTCTTAAATCCGACTACACCGTGAATGAAATCGATACGCGGTGATAAAAGATTGGCATATAGTATTATAATTTCAGAGCCATTTAACAAAAGTAAGTGCATATTTTTAATCAAAGCATGCATAATGTTCACTCTGTGGACAAATTCCTAACCGTAAACTTTTGTACCATAACCATAATCTGTCTGTAACCTAACTGCGACTTCACAGTACCCTACCGTAACTTAAATATAACATAAATGTAACCTAGCCGTCACTTTGAAATATCAATATAGAAGCATCATTTAAGATTTTGCTTGAAAAGTTAACATTCTTTCGTTAATGTCTTAAAATCGTCTGCACTCTGAAATCTAGATTTTAGACTAATATTTGTTATTTAAGTTTTCGCGCATCATTTTAAAAGAATGTTTTCATAAATATATTTTATACATTGACATAGAGTTATTAATATGTTGTTAAATTATAAACATTTTTTCATCTACGTTATAAAATATTAAAAAGTTCTGAAAAAAAAAAAGAAAACTTTTAGTAATACAATTTTTAGTTCAAATCAAATGCTTTCAATATTTTATTTAATTTTATTTTGACATTTAATTGTTTCGAATTTATCAATTTCAATTATTTTAAAAGCAAACATTAAAAAAAAAATAATATAATAGAAAAAAGACCATTTTAAAAAATTACTATTTCTTCGTAAAATATGCTTCAGCTGTAATTCATTTCTTTCAATTCGTCTTATTAATACAAAATCCCTTCCACATGCTTTTGTTTGGGACATTAAAATTTGAGCGATAAATGGTTTAATATTGCAACCCTTTTTTCGGTTTACTTCACCACCACCTATCTTTTTCCTCCATGGTTTACAACCGCTGTGATAAAAAATCATCATTTAAACTGACAGTTTTACAGTCTATGAATTTTAAAGGTCTGTTCCAGCTTTTAAAATTATTTATGCAAAAATTTTATGCAACCAACCAACCATAACTAAATGAAAGGAAAAAAAGAAGAAAAAAGGCGATTTTTTATGAGAGTGATCTTTGGAATTTAATTAATTACTCAGTTAATAAATAGAATTTCGAAATTCTGAAGCTCAGGTGCATCAGGAGAGATATTGGGCTACTCTCATAAAAATTTTGAGCTTCGTACGTCCCATAGATTTTGCTAGCCATCGCAGACACACACACACACACACACACACACACACACACACACACGCAGACAGAGCGATTTGTTATTTTATTAGTATAGATAAAAATGAATGAAATAAAAAAAAAGTCTACTTAGAAGAAAATACAAATTTTATTCAGTTTTACCTATAATAAGTATGAAATCAGTTTTCATATTGGTTCAATGATAGATTTTTCTTTTCTTTTGGAGTTAAGATTTTAATTTTCTTTTCGAGTTAAAGTATTTCCTTATATACCACATTAATTGTTTTGTTGTTTTTGGAACTATTTGCACTTTCAAATTTTTAAATGAACGTACTCTAGACATCGCGACATATAACTGACCGTGGCTAAATACTGGCTCAGGTAAACAAATACCAACAGAATCCATTGTCTGTCCTTGTGCTTTATTAATTGTCATACAAAACGCAACACGAATTGGAAATTGGCGTCTTCTAAATGAAAAGGGAAGAGTTGTATAAGATGGCATTAAATCTAGGATTGATTCTAGGAATTGATTGAGTTTTGATTCTAGGAATCAAAACTCTTTCTCCAGCTCTGTCGCCAGTAATAACTGCCAGATCCAAAAAATTATCGTACATATTTCGTACAATCAACCTGGTCCCATTTAAAAGATCTTAGTGAGGACTTAAATTTCTTAGTAATATTACTATTGCTCCGATTTTTAAGGTGAGAATGTGTGGAGGCAATCCACTTAATTCTAAGCTATTTAAAAATTCCGTTGGAAATTGGAGGATTTCATTTTCAGTTATTAAATTATTTATGCTCATGTATGTTCTGGATGTGCCAGGAATAAGGTTTATAACTTTATGGTTAATTTCATTGCAATGTTCGTTTTTTGGAGCTAGAATTGAAACTTTAGCAAATTTAGTGATACTATCTGAAGATGAAAATCCTTTTCCAAAAATTTCGGATACGATGTCATTTTCTGCTATAATAGACGGTGGAAAATATACTTTATTTGAGTCTCCAGGGAATTCTTCATTCATAAAAAATTTTCTCCATTACCTATTTTAAGCAAAAATTCCGATTCTTCTGGTCTTAATCGCATATTTTTTTGCAATTTAAATATTTTAAATTCTAACCAAAGAGTCGAAAACTTGATGCAGTTTTGAACTATGTTTTGTCTTGAAGTATGTGGAATCACTGGTAAAACTTGCCTGAAATCACCTCCAAGGACAATTATTTTTCCTCCAAAAGGAACATTATTGTTCATAATGTCTCGCAGAAGTCTGTCCACGCACATTAATGCATATACATTGGCCATGGGTGCTTCATCCCATATAATTAGTCGAGCAGACTTAATGTCAGATGCAGCCTTACTATTGATGTTTAGGGATGATATGGAATTCTCATGTAGATTTAAAGGTAGTTTAAATCTGCTATGCACTGTTCGACCGTTTGGTAACTGCAAAGCGGCGATACCAGTCCATGCAACTGGTATAACTTCTAATCTTAGATCAAAACATTTTTGTATTAAACATTGATATACAAATGTTTTACCAGTTCTTCCTGGCCCATCTATGAAGTATGCATTACTTTTATTCGTATTGTTCTGTTGCATCACATAAATAATTTCGTTAATGAAAATGAGTTGTTCTTCGTTAGCTTGTTGTATCATTAAATCATAATTTAGATTCGGGTTTGTAGAAGGTTCAATAGCAGCAGTTCGTCTATTAATATTATATTTAGTATCCGGTAATTCAAAAGTAGAAAGAGAAAATCCATGGGATTTGGGTATTTTTTCAATATTTTTTAGAGTTAACTCATATGCACTTGCTTGACTATGATGTTGTAGATAATCCTCACTAAGACAGTCTTTAAATGTATTCCATAATTGAAGCACATTAGTAGGTTGCTGAAATATGCAAATGAAAGAAAATAATTGTCTCAATTGTTGCGGCATTTGAACGGATGATGCTTTCTTTAAACAATGATACCATTCATTATCATCTTGAAGCAATCCTTGTTGCATTGCAGCTTCTTTGAAAGTTGAATAAGTAATGTTCTTATATGTTCTGATATCTTCAAAACTCGTAGCACCCACTACATGAAGCAGCAACAGCCGAAGATGATATCTTTCAGATTCTTTTGGTGAAACATTATACATTCTACCTATAATTTTAATAAAATTGACGCGTTTTTTTCAAATTCGTTTCTTTCTATCAAACGAATAATACAATGGCGTTTCTGGATATATATGAGGACTTCTTGTTGCCGGATCACTATTCAATTTAAACCAAGCGATTAACTTTGTGTTTTTCAGTTCCGCTCTAAGTAAAGCTTCAGTGGCATTACCGTTATGAAAATATACTTGTTGTTCGTCGGGTAAATGTACCGGTAGTCGCATTACTAAATGAGATTGTTGGTGCATAGGATAGGCGAAAATTCTATAAGCAGCTTCAGATGGACTCACATATCGGTGTTTAGAAACGAAGAAACTTCATCGTGGTGAATTAAACCGTCTTTTTCAGAAACAACTTGCAAATTAGCGCAGTCATGTCTTTTATAAACGTACTTATGGATATATTTTATACTGTGTACTGTTGCACACATTTCCACATTAATGTGTGGTTGAAAGTAAAGTAGAAGAAATGGATTGTAAGAAACGAGAAAACGATTGTCAACTTCTATGGCAGTTCCTTTAACATGTTTTGTAATTGTCCTACCATTATTTCTTCTTCTATATAGAGGGTAACCATTGACATTATTATTTGTTTCAGAAGTAAATTCTTTAAGAAATCCTTTTTTACACTTACCGTCGTTCATACAAACTGAATTCTTGTTAAGATTGCCACACGGGACGTGGAGCATATGACATTTAACTAAATTGTATAATGTTTCATCTTTAATATCTGGAATTTTTGCTGAAATAACATTATCAATATCTGAGACTTCTTTAAACTTACAATAATCTTGGAGGCATAATAATAAGTGAATGTGAGGTAATCCTCTTTTTTGAAATTCTACAGTGTAAAGATATGTTTGTACAGCCCCAAATATATTCTTTTGATTTATTAATCGTAAGAGTTATTTAACTTTTGCATGAAAAACTCTAACTGTAATGTCTGGTCTATTGTAAGCTGTTTCATAAGAATGTATACTATTTGTAATCTCAGGCCATAAAGGGTTGCATGTAAACGTCGGAAAAATATCGGGTTTACCAAACTTCCTCACCATGGCCATTGCATCCTGATAATTTTGTATCATATTTCGAGGGCTTCCAATGAAAGTCGATGGTAAAATAACAACACGCCCAGTCCTTAACTTCTCATATTCAGCCCTTACATGTAAAGCATCTGCTAGGCCGGCATATGTTTCCACTCTCAACTTTGACTGCTGACTTCGAATGAATTTTAATCGGTCGCCTTCAATTCGACAATAATAATTCACAATCAGCTGTTGAGTTAATTTTCCAGAATTGAATATTGGGTTAAAATTTCCTTTAGGGGCACAACTTCGAATCATTAGTCTGTATGATACATATTCCCGCATAGATACGTTTTGGCGAACTTTAATCTGACGCTCTCCGCTAGATGGCATTGAAATATGCCATCCTGGTTCTCCATATGGCCATATTAGAATGTAAGACATTGGGTCACAGTGCATACTGTCAAAATCTATGGTTTTCAATTCTCCGCTCTTAGCATAAACTGCAATATGTCTATGAGAAGGTGGAGCACCATCAGCTGACTCAAATACCGCTGCGACTTCAGAACATGCAGGGTCATTATACCGTCGAGAATCCTCTTGAGGCTCATGATAAAGTCGCATTACTAAATTTATAGGTACGCGATTTTCTTTTAATGCTATTTCTTTTTCTTCACTCATTTTCGGATGCATTGTTTTATATAATCGTATATATGGGTTGCATTTGTCTAATATAGAGGTTAATCTTTCCAGAATGTCTTTCCTTAAAGAATTGTTAGCGGAATGGTGCAGTCTGATTTCATTAGCCTCAGAAAAATCTAGAATATATAATTGGCCATAAGAAGCTGTAGTTTTACTTTGAGGGTACAATGGAGAAATTCTATGATGTATTACACCAAGAATTTTAAAACAATAAGGACCCTGTCCAGGTGGCAATGTTACATTAACTCCGAATGATACGAATGATAAAGCGTTGCTACATTGGCGAATGTTTTCTCTAAAGTTTTTAGATAATTCATTATTTCCGCAGAATAATTCTTCGATATCTTTAGAAATACGAAATTCAGGTAATTTGATTTTTTTGTTACAACAGCATAAATTAAAATAGCCTGATGAATTTTTTTCATCTTTAAAATATAGAGCAGAGCAGTAATTACATTTATTGTTTAATTCACCTAACCTAAATGGTTGTATATTACAAACTACTTTAGAAACATCACATCTATTTTGAATAAAAAAGGGTTTTCGTTCTTTATTTTTCATAAGTTTGTTTATGATTTATTTACGCCCTTTTAAACTTTTTTTTTCTTTTTTTTTTTGACATTTTTTGAAACAATTTGTTGAGCAAAATTAGATTTAGGACGAAATTCCAAAACATCATAATGACCAGAATCAACATTTCCAGAAAAGAGTAAATTACATATTATATTTCCAGACCCATAATCGAAAGTATATTGCTAGTATTATTTCTATATATTCTAAAGATATAATTCGGAAACAACTGGCTTAAGCAAACTAATTCTACATGACTTGTATATTCACTATCTAATGACATCAAATTTTCATAATCAACAGAAGTACTTACCGGGATCCTATAAGAGTTATCACCAATTATAAAATTTTCATACTGTTCCCAATTATCCTTGACTATTTTCACTACTTGCAATCGAAGTTCACGGTGATATATATCAGTCTTATATACACAATATGATACTGGCCGAAATAAACAATTGCCATCTCTTAAAATAGGGATAACATAACGTTCCATGATAAAGATACACAAACTTCAGAAAAAAAATAAGGAAATAAATTATAAAGTATTATGGTGGCTTAAATTCAGCTACAAATCTGATTATTTGAATGCGAAATTATTCATGAAATTATTATATCTGAGACGACGAATTCAAATTTTCTGCATAGATTTTTTTTTCTCTGTTTAAATATCGCTTGGTAAATGTACCATAATTATACTATCAACAAAACATTTTAATTATAATAATAATAGGAAGTTAATAAACTGCATTACTGACCCACGACACATTTACGGCACTTGCAATAAATTTAATTTATTTATTGGTTTGTAGCCTCCATGAATTTGTCAAAATTAATCTTATTGTCATGACAACGAAAATTAAAACGCTATCTTTGTTATTAAAAAAGAATAAAAAATTTGTATTTGTTATTGGTCTATAGAAAACGTTTCATTTATTTTTATTTTATATAATAACTTAATACTACGGAATGATTTTTATTAATTTTTGATATCATGTAAAATAGAATTATCGTAATACCGGCATATCACATATTTTATTTTTATTTTATTTTTATTTTTTTTTTTTTTCTAATATGACATCATTTACACCATCAGAAACACTAATCTTTTCCGAAATAAAAGCGCGATTTATGCAGTTATTAAAAAATTCTTTGGTCTCATAAAATATTTATTATAATTAAATGAAAATGGCGCAATTTATAGAAATACTTTCATTTGTGCATACCAAGGACATTTAAATAAATAAAATAAGTTCTGTTTATTTAGATGAAGGAATAAAAGTCACTGAATATGACATCATCACTGATACAGTTATAACAATCTATATTAGATTCATGGAACAAATTTATCTGGTTCCTGAATGACGACATTTTCTCCACCAAAGAAATTTCGCTTTAGATATTTTATTTTATTAAAGTTTATTTACATAATACTTAATAATATTATTCAGTAAAGAATCTGTTTATTGTACTGCGATTAGTGAATAATTATGTGCAATCATTTTATTAGGATTAAATTTTACAAAAACCATTAGTTTTTTTTTTTTATTAATGCGATGACACATTCACCGATGAGATCAAGCTCCTGATTGATGGAAAGTAATAAAGTAAAATAAATTTTTATTTTAGCGAGAAAAGCTTAATCTGTTGCCACTGTTTTGAAGAAATGCCACGAAAAAGCTTATAAAATTAAAAATAAAATATAAAAATGGAAATAAACTAAAAATTAGCCAGAATGGGCAAATCTACACATAAACAGCTTTCATTTAAAAAAATAATCATCGAAATCGGGCCAGTAGAAAGCTCAGGGCTGATGACTAAAAAAACAGCCAGGTGTTTTAAATATATAGATATTGACATACATGATTCATTGTTTATGCTGGAATAAAAAATGAACAAAAGCAATTTATTTGTAAGCTTTGCATCACTTTTTACATGATATTTAATTAGCTAGAGATTCAATTCCTTATTGCTTATTAACTTTCATTTATATTTTCAATGCATTTTGATTTAAAAGAATTGTTCTTGCTTCTAGGTATTTCATTTCATTATAAATCATTGCTGTTTCATTGCTTTGGAGTTTAAATTTTTGTAAGCTTTCATTTTTATAAAATTACTTTTATTCGCTACTCATTAAAATAGCCTAACATTATGTGTTCCAATTTTGGAAATAAGTTGCTTACTTCCGCGACCAATTGTTGATTTTTTATCACTCTCGGCAGTTTTTTCAAATTACAGGAAAATTTTAAATTTTCAATAGAAATTGTTCTAAAAATTATTTAGTTAATAAATGACTATATTGACCACGTGAAAAAATATTTTACAGCTTTTTCAACGTTGTGTGAGTTACCAACATTATGTGAGTTTATTATAAATAACCTTACATTATTGATTTTAGAAACATTTCCAATGTCTGGTAAATGATATGTTGTAATGATATTTTGCAGATATTTCAACATTCTGTGAATTACTGCAGAAAACATGTGAAGTGTTTCGAATTCGGCTGCTCTTCTCTACTCGCATATGTGTGAGGGAACTGTATTAGAAATAACCACACATTCTTGACTTTAGAAACATTTCCAATGTCTGGGTAATAATACGTTGTAATGATATTTTGCAGCTATTCTAACAATAGAAGAGTTACTGCAGAAAACATGTGAAGTACTCCAAATTCGGATACTCTTCTCTACTCGCATATGAGTGAGTGAACTCTATTATACATAACCATACATTTACGATTTAAAAAAAAAATTCAATGTCTGGTGAATAATTTGATCAATTCTTCAGAAACTAGATTAATAAAAAAATGTATCTAGCCTTTGAAGTTTTGTTAAAAGACATTGTCATTGTAATTAACATTGCCAACAACTCATTTCATAAAAAATAAACACTACGATCCCTAGTGTAATAATCCGTTCTTACAAATGATGGCTATCTAGGTTCTGCACTTAAAAGTGTATGAATTATAAGAATAGCACGTTCATTCTTGGGGATATAAAACATTCTTCTGAAAAAGTTCCGCATTTTAGAAATTAAATAGTATGCAGCGTTTTTAAACAAACATAACAATACATTCAGGAAACAATACTAAGTGCATTTAAAACAATATTTAAGAAATAGAATGTAAATATATTAAATGTTTAAAAAATTATGAGCAGTTGTATGAAATAGTTTTATTTGAACATACAGACGTTTACAATTTGATTTTCAAAATATAGAAGTTAAATATATACGGTGACGTTTTTACTGAAGTTTTTATTATTTTTTTCTAAAAATGGCGCTAAACATGAAATGGAGAAAAAAAACCAATGAAAATATTTTGAATTTTTCAAAGAGAATTTTTGAATTTCTTGAATATACGTATTTTCAAAATTGTATATAAAAATAATACATGATCAACTTACTCATTTGCTTTAGTTGAAGTCCCGCTTCAGAATTTATTTTACTGAAAATAAATGTGTTTTTTATTTATTTTGTTTTTGGAACATTTTTTTAAATTTTTTGCCTTTTTTTTCTTTTAACCATAATTTTGCAAAATTACTCCTTTAAATTTGACCATCGAATTACTGATCTTTATCAAAATGATTTATACTTTGTACGACTAATCATTAATGCAACCATGTCATTGTTTTGTCACTGTTGATGTTCCTAGTTTTTCAAGTGCATTTTTTAACCATTCAATTACATAAGAAATATTTAACAATTATATTTATATACCTATTATAAAAATATTATTTTTAAGAACTTTTCTTAAATACCAAGGTATAGGTTTTTAAATTACAAACAAAATCATTTCTGGATTAATTACGGTTTATACAAATCATTTAAAAAAACATTAAATAAGTCATTAAAAATGAAAATGCCACAGAAAAATTACCTAACATGTTTATTGGTAAAACATAACACATCTTTAATGAGTTTAATGATTTCTTTAATGTGTTTTAAGGATTAATATGATATGCAAAAATAATTATATTCCAAATTGTTTAGCATTTAAAGTAATCGAACATCAGTTAATGGATTTTTGCCCATTAGGTGGCATTAAATAAGTAATTTTCTTAATCGAAATTTGCAATTTAATGGATAAACTCCATCAGTCACGTTTTAAAAAAATCAGCGTCGAAGTTTTTTCCTAACTTGGTTTCTACCTTTAAAGAAAAAAAAATACTGCAGAAAGTTAACGGACAGCCCATTATAATGTTATTTAGTTGGGAAATGTACCTCAAAATAATTTAGATTAGCTTTCTACAGTTATAAATATTGAATTGTTTAAACGAGGGCTGTTCAATAATGAATTATATATTTTTATTAGTATACTTTATTGCGCATAAAATTACATTAATATTTCGTTGTTAGCTTAGTGTGTAAGGAATACGTGGCAATTTTTTCAGTTCAATTAGTTTCAGTATCATCTCGATGGGGTCAATAGTACGTAAAACTTAAATACAGCATCGCATACGAAAATGACAGAGGCAGCATGCAATGAACATGTATGCTCCTGCCTACTGGAGATTTTGTTTTTGCCTGACGAAGTCGTCAGTCGAAGCGTATGTTCATGATCATCATCTGACCTTTTCATCTCGTGGAAAAAAATATTCAGGAAAGAGCATACTTGCTCATTGAGTGTTGCCTCCATCATTTCTGTAGTGAATTCTGAAAATGTCTGATCTTTCATGACTGCTATTGAAGTATTACTGATAATAAATGAACAAAGGAAAAACCACACATCTATTTCTTAATGTATAATAGATCTGAAAAATTCCTAACAGTGGAGCATAAAAGTAAATTTGCGTGCGACAAAGTATGTAAATAAAACAAATATTAAAATACTTTATTGAACAGCCCTTGTACATACTAGAGTTTATAGTTTAAAATTATACTTTATGATTATTTATAGCATGTTTCTTTTCATTGTTTAAATAACTTTAGCAGTATTTTAAAGTGTATAACAATATGAAAAGGCTAACATTATTTAATACTAATAAAACACTTCCTAGAAAAATGATGGTATTTTGATTTTCGTTTCATTTGAATAAGAATTCGTGCATAAAAACCAAGGAGATTTTGTTATCGAATGGTTTTTATTGTACGAGGGAACATTTTAAAAATAATATATAATGTGAATATTTTTAAGCAATATTCAAATTCTGAAATAGTTCAGTGATCAGTGAATGTCTTCTTCTAATCTTTAAAATTAAGAAATGGAAAATCTATGAAAACTATGTCATATTGACACAATCATATCACTTTTTCTCATTAGATTTATCACTGTAAAACACTGCGAAGAAATCTCTAAATCTACTAATTTTTTTCTAAGAAACTGGGATACCTAGAACATTTTATACAGCTCATATTCAAAATATTAGAATAATTACCTTTTTTTTAGAAATTGAAAATATCGTTTGGTAATTTAATGTCTTTTAATGAAAATATGCAAACGATATTTTTATTAAGAACTTATTGTTGATTAAACTTACTTGTTATCTTAAATTTAATATCATTTTTGAAAAGATTAATTGCAAAAAAAATTATTTTGAAAAGTCAAAATATTAGAATATTTATTCAAGTGGTTCAAAATATTAGAATATTTCACATTAATTCTCCTTTAATTATTACCAATTCTTAACTGGTGGCATCATTGATTAAATTCAGACTATTTTATTTAAAATCAGTATTCTTTTTCGCAGTTTGTTTCTTTTTCGTCTTAAAATGGGCCGTGTGAGTGATATTCCTGAATCTACTAAACTTCGTATGGTTGATTTGTATCGGCACGGTAAAAATCAATGTTTTATAGCGAATTATTTACATTGTTCGCAATCGAGCGTTAGTAAAATACTAACACAATATTCAAAAATTGGAAAATTTCAAAATAATCGCCGAAATGGTGGCCGAAAACCAAAAACATCTGCTAGAGATGACAGGAAACTGAAGCGTATAGTTAAGAAAAACCGTTTCAAAAGTGTGCGATTCTTGCACCGAAAATGGAAAGAAGAAGGAGTTGAAGTTTCTACATCGAAAACATTAAGACGTCTCCATAAATTTAAATTTGAATCTCGTGTACCGAAAACAAAACCTCTCATGACTGCAAAACAAAAGCGTATAAGATTGAATTGGTGTAAATCAAGACGTTTATGGAGCAATGAAGATTGGAAAAATATATTATTTAGTGATGAAAGTATGTTTTGTGTTTCATATGGTAATCAAGGTATTCGAGTTTGGAGAATGAAGCAAGAAGCATTTGATAAAGAATGCCTTAAACGTTCCGTAAAATTTGCTGCTAGTGTCATGGTTTGGGGTTGTATGAGTGCAGAAGGACCTGGAAAGTTATGCATCGTCTACGAAAAGGTTAACTCTCTGATATATCAAGAAATTTTAGAATATTACATGATTCCATCATCAGAAGATTTATTTGAAGATGATTTCATCTTTCAACAAGATTTAGCGTCCCCTCATAACTCGGTGTCAACTAAGAATTGGTTCCGCCAACGCAAGATTAAGGTACTTCCTTGGCCACCAAATTCACCAGATCTTAATCCCATCGAAAACTTATGGTGTATAATGAAGAAAAAACTTCAAGAAAATCCTCCTTCAAGTAAAACTGAGTTAGTGGCACGTATAAAGTCTATTTGGGCTAATATTGATAGAAATGTTTATAAACACCTTGTATATAGTATGCAAGATCGATTGTACGCTGTTATGAAAGCTAAAGGGGTTGCTACAAAATATTAACTACCATTTACTTCATATTCATAAGGTAATATTGTTGCGTAAAATAAGATATTCTAATATTTTGAACCAATCTAAATTTTATTCTAATATTCTGGTGTGTTTAAGAAAGCTGTATACCTAGTTTATTGTGCTGTATTTTATATTTTATAAATGTTAAAATCTTATCTGAACATTCCAGATTTAATTTATAAGAAATTTAATTGCATTTACTTAGTATAAAAAATAAATAAATGACAAATAATTTTTTCTTATTACTTTTTCTCAATTATTCTAATATTTTGAATATGAGCTGTATAAAGGTTAGAGTGAATATTCATGTAACAGAATCAATTAAATGATTTTTTTATGTTTTCGTTACATGAGAAGCTCAAGAAATTCCAGTTTCGTTGCAAAAGTTTTATAATTTTAAACATTTTTTTCTTACAGTGAAAGGTTAATCTATGCCACGCGTGGATCAGTTTTTCTACACATTCCTGGTGTTTTAACAAAGTTATTAAATCGTAAAATTAAAAAAGCCGTGCTAATATGCAAAATCTGGACTATTTTATTATTTTTTATTCATAGTTTATGTTTTAACAACTTAACCCTTCACTGCACCATGGTCATATCTGGAACATACTTAAAAACACAATAATTCTCACTATGTGTCACGAATTTGGCCAATAGGATCACAGTAGCTGATTAAGAACAGTCCACAGAATAGAATAACACTTATTTTGTCCATGTAAGATGGCAGCACTTAACACAAAATTAGAATTTATCCTTTCGAAAGAAAAAAAAATCGATCAAGCTTTTAAGGACAAATTAACTTTTTTTTTTTTACCGAATGCGTAAAAATATTAATATAGAGCAAACTACAGAGTGTTAAGCAGATAAAATTAATTGATTGAAGCCCATTTTTTTGCAAATTATAGCAATACAATATTTAAATCCCTAATTGTGTATTCAGGATGCACGGCATAAAATATCAAATTTTACCTGAAAATTTGAAATTTTTTTTCCTATTATTAGAAGGATATATAATTTCAAACAATTTTTTTTTCATAAAAATATAAAAAATCGTGCAGTGAAGGGTTAAAAGTCAATAGATTAGTCATTGAGGTAAATGTCGTGCGTAGGACATTTTGTTAATTTTTTATGGAATGGTCTTGAAATGAACAAATTACTTAGGTCTACCCTGTAAAAAAATCTGTTATGTTACTAAAAGATTTCTAGGAAATTGGGATTCTTAGAACTCTTTAAGTAACGCCAACAGCAAAAATCCATGTAACAAATACAGATTTGCACTGAAAATCAAAAAGTCTGTAAGGTTACTAAAAAATATTTAGGAAACTGGGATTGCAATAATTTTTCATGTAACTGCAACCCAGGTTACAGATAAAATTTCAGTAAGATAACTGTAATTTTAGTAGACTCGTTTTTAAAGTTACAGATTTCTGTAACTTTACAAAAATTAGTTTTTTAGATTTACACTTTTTCTTGTACAGTGTACAGATAAAGTTCTAGTAATCATACAAATTTCGGCTACTTTACATCTGTAAAATTACAATTTTTTTTTTTTTTTTTTTTTTTTTTACAGTGTAGGATTAAAAATGTGGAGATTTTTATTATTATTTATTATTAAAAAATTGCAAATGTTGAGGAAATTTTTTATACACCATATTCAGTTTCTGAAATAGTTCAATGATGAATAAAAGCTCCGAATCTAATCATTAGGATTAAAGACAGAAAATTTTATGAAAATTATACCATGTGTACATAGTCATATTTTTCTCTTTAGATTTATTAATGTAAAAGAGTGAATCCATTTCACGCGTAGGACAGCTCTTCTGCACACTCCTACTGTTTTAGCACTGTTTTTTATGTCTTTTAAATGGGCAGATTATTTATGTCTAGGATTTAAAATGAGGATATTTGTTATCGGGTTTTTTTTTTTCATTTTATTTTTGTTAAAAATGTGCGGCTTACTAAGGTGAAGTGTTTAAAATGCGAATAATTTGAAACCAATTAAAGTCATTTCATGTCACGTGTGTAACATCTAAAAGCTGCTTTAACAATGTTATTGAATCCTCATATTAAAATAAGTATGCTAATATGAAAATATGGTTTGAAAATTTTAATGAATAATTTATATTTTAACACTTGATAAATAAATAAATGCAGGTAATTAAGTAAACGTCGAATATGGGACATTATGTCCGTTCCTTAAGGAGTCTTCCTAAAAATACATTTAAATCTAAGCATTATGTGATAGGCACAAACTTTTAAAATATACACTGGTGTCCAAAAGTTAAGCATAATTGGTAATTAAGTAATTATTTTTAAGTAATGAAAGAAATGTGAATCGGAATGTGCTGAAACTCCAGGTGTGTAAACAAAATAGTACGCGTCACATATTTTCGCGAAGAGTTTTCCCCGAAATCGAACAGGGGACCGTCAACAAATTGAAAAAGAACGAAGATCTTTTGGATAACCCTGTCAAAACTAATGTAGCAAAAGCGTTCAAACTGCACATTATGATTAATTGGCTTATTGTAAAGTACTGTGTTAATTTTTACAAGGATAGCATGTATACTCGTAGAGAAATTAAAGTTTTTATAAAAACAGTCCTAAATTTTTCCAAGTTTTTTGCTTATAATTTGTAGAGTTCTTATTATAAAATAATGCTCTTTTCTGAAAATATGACAAACATCATTGTACACAATACCCTCTCATCAGAATTTAAAAATAATAAAAATTGTATGAAAAATGAGCATGTTTAGTAAATAATTTTTCATTGCGCATGCGTCAACGATATCAAAATGTCATTTGCATATTGTGTTAGTTAAATGTATAGAGCAACTTCTGTAAAAGTTTCAAAAACATAGCTTGAAAATTCTGAAAATGGGAGCCTATAGAATCAACTCAAAATCCGTTATTCCTAAATGAAGCAAAAAGATGAGGGGCTGTATCCATATTCCATTGTTTAGTGCCTACACAATATTGCACGTACAACTATATTTAGGTAAAATCCCTGATTTTTTTGCTTCCTTTAGGAATAACGGATTTTGAGTTGATTCTATAGGCTCCCATTTTCAGAATTTTCAAGCTATGTTTTTGAAACTTTTACAGAAGTTGCTCTATACATTTAGCTAACACAATATGTAAATGACATCTTGATATCGTTGACGCATGCGCAATGAAAAATTATTTACTAAACATACTCATTTTTCATACAATTTTTATTATTTTTAAATTCTAATGACAGGGTATTGTGTACAATGATGTTTGTCATATTTTCAGAAAAGAACATTATTTTATAATAAGAACTCTGCAAATTATAAGCAAAAAACTTGGAAAAATTTAGGACTGTTTTTATAAAAACCTTAATTTCTCTACGAGTATACATGCTATCCTAGTAAAAATTAACACAGTACATTACAATAAGCCAATTAATCATAATGTGCAGTTTGAACGCTTTTGCTACATTAGTTTTGACAGGGTTATCCAAAAGATCTTCGTTCTTTTTCAATTTGTTGACGGTCCCCTGTTCGATTTCGGGGAAAACTCTTCGCGAAAATATGTGACGCGTACTATTTTGTTTACACACCTGAAGTTTCAGCACATTCCGATTCATATTTCTTTCATTACTTAAAAATAATTACTTAATTACCAATTATGCTTAACTTTTGGACACCAGTGTACTTCACATACCAAACAAAACTATGGACGGACACATAGGCGGACGGGCGGAACGACAACTATAGATGCTACGTATTTACATAATTACGAACGCACCTAAAAAGTGTTTATTTTTATATAATTTTCAGCTTTATAATACAAATAAGCACTAATAAAGCTCATTACTTACAGTGACATATACCATATTTTTCGTTAAAGCATTATTCGATTCCTTATTTTCATTAAAAATTTAAGCTTGTAGGAATAATTGTGTTGCCGAATTGTTTATTATTTAAGGTAAGAGGCCATCGTCAATTGCCATTTCTTACGAAAAGAGGACATTAGAAAAGCAATCTTCTTAATCGAAACTGCTACTTAATGGATTGACTTTATCAGTCACGTTCGAAATATATTCCGATTTTTGATTTATTTTATTTTGTTTTATTTTTTACTTGCTTTTCATTTTTTTTTTATACTTATATATTAGAACAAGTGATCATATTTTTTGCTTAATACAAATAAAGTACACTTTAATAAAAAAAATAATAAAATAGAAACTTTTACTTTTTTTTCTTCAAAATTTTTTCTTGGCTTTAAATTTTTATTTATTTATTTTTGTGAGTAATTAGAGAATTAAGCTTTTAAATAAAATTGGCAATTTAATAGAACTTTATCAGATGAAATCAAAATAATTTTTGACTTTTTGCTTTCCTCTATTTCCTTTTTGTTTCGTCTATTTTACCCTAGAATGCTCACAACCTGTATATAGTACTGTTATTTAATTTGAGAACTACTCGTGAAAATGACGTAGATTAGAGTTCCAATTACAAACGTATTACAGTTGATGCTTTATCACGTATTTAAAACTATGCTTAATATTACCTAAGTTATGTTCCATTTAAAATGAATAATAATAACATTAGCTATATGTTTATAAGTATATCGGTATATTGGATAAAACAAACTAATTTTATTTAATATTAACGTAGCAAATTGATATTAGTTTTAAATAATGTTTATGCAATAAGGTAATTATTATATAATTTGAACAAACTTTCGGTATGTATATTAACATAATAAGAAATGACTTATTTTTATCTAATTTGTAGCTTAATAAAATTAATAAGTACTTATAAATCATATTACAGATAGTTATTGCATCATATTTATCGTTTAAGCATTATTCGATTTCTTTGATTCATTAAAAATTTCAGCTTGTAAGAATAATTGTGTTGCCGAATTGTTTATTATTTAAGGTAAGAGAACATCGTCAATTGTCATTTCTTACGAGAAGAGGACATTAGAGAAGCAATCTTCTTAATCGAAACTGCAACTTAATGGATTAACTTTATCAGTCACGTTCGAAATGAATTTCGATTTTTTTTCTTTGTTTTCCTTGCTTTCTAATTTCTACTTTACACTTATTTAACAGCAAGAATGTTCATTCGTTATTGCTTGATAAAAGTAATAAAAATAAAAGTTAATTGATTTTTTTGTAGCTGTTTTAAGTGTTTTTAGCGTATAATGTTCATTTCGTGAATCGGAAAATGCTTCGAAGACCATTTAAAATCTTAAAGAATTTCAATATTTACAGAATTTATTGTGGAATTTAACATTGTTGCAAAAAGCAACTAAATCATATATATATCGTAATATAGCATGAACTTCAAGAAAATTTATATAAAAAAAATTCTGTTTTTAACTTAAATAATGTTGACTAATTCGTTTTTACATTTTTTTTAAAATTTTTACATCATGAAAATTAAAAATAGTGAAATTAAAATCAGCGAAATTAAAAATAAAATAAAGAAATATATTTATGACAGAAATATGACAGAATTATGACAATATATTTATGACAAAAAGTTCGAGAAAATTTATTAGTAAAAACGTTTCTGTTTTTAATGTAAATACTGCTGAAAAATCCTTTTTACATCCTTTTTAGTACTTTTTATATTATAATAGGGAAATATGAAGTAAAATGAAGGAATATACTTAATGAAATGAAGAATTATATTTTTAGTAAAAACTGAACTTCAAGGATGTTTATAGCAAAAAAGATTTTTTTTTTTTTAACAAAAGTAAAGCTGAAAGAATCTTTTTTTATTTGAATATTATAATAGTGAAAGTTATAAAACAATTTACTCTAAAACAAGATAACATTTGAACAAATTACAAAAAATCTTTGAATTAATTTGTAACAATTATAATTTTGTTAAAAATTAGATGTACTACGCTATTTCTTTATTTGCTGTATTTTATACTTTTTACATAATAAATAAATAAAAAAATCCTTATATTTTGTCGTATTTCCTCAAATTATAATACATATATATGTTTTTCCACATAAACTTTGATAAATACCATTATCATCCCTTTTCATGTGTTTTCAAGGTCCTAAACGCAGATTTTATGTTTCACTGATGATAATATGCAAAGTTCAAGTATATAGAAAAAAATTGCTTCTCATAAAAGGTCCCTATGTTTGCTCTGTTTTATGTAAAAAATTCTCAAAGGCTTTTGAGAATGGTTTCGTGCAAAATATCTTTATCACAACAGGAAAAAATTCACGCCAGGGAAACATGTTCACGTGTTTTCTATGTGATAAGAATGTGATAAAAATATTTTTCATGTACTTTCATTTTGAAAGAAAATAAATTTATTCAAGTGAATTTAAGTTTATTATTATTATTATTATTATTTACTAAATGGGACGAAAACTCCGAAGACTAGCATTAAAAAAGCATTTTTTTTTTTCTAAAAATGAAAAAATTCTTTTTCTTATTACTTTTTTCGAAAGTGATAGATTTATCCTGACGGTCACAAAGCATTACATAACATAACCATATCTGATACACTGGTGGAAATTGATTTAAGAAAAAACGGTTTTTTAAAAAAACTTCTATAATATTCATTTAAAATGAATGAAATTTCATGGTATATATATATAGTACATATGATAAATGTGTTAAAAAAATACATTTTCACACATAATGTTAAACATAAACAAAAAGTCAAAAAATAAATTTTCGTAATATGCGCACATGGAAATTGATTTATGAAATATCACATTTCATTGGTTATTCCGAAGCAATGTGACAAAAATTTGCATAAAACAAGGTAACGTGACCTGAAAAGTAGACATAAAAAGAATTGTACAGTGAAAACAATACATTTCAATTACAATTTTTGAAATGGGTAAACGAAAGATTTTGTCTGAAAAAGAAAGAGGTAAAATCGACGCATATTTAGAATGTGGAAAGTCTGTCACAGAAGTTAGTAAATAAATTAAAAGGTCTGTTAGTGTGATATATAACTATAGAAAAGATACAGCAAATTAGGGTAAAAATTTTAACAAAAAAGGTAATCCAGGTTAAGCAAGTTACCCACGTTTACGGCAGAAAAGGGGGATTCTTCAACTTTCATCGAAAGCTGGTCACAATTCGAAGCAGATTTGTGCAGACTTGTCCCTGCCTGTTACTTCAAGAAGATTTAGGCAAATTTTGCATTCTTCACGGAGCTTGAGATGGTCGAAAATAAAGCCGTGTCCAAAGCTACTTCTGCGTCACAAGCAGATGCGCTTGCAGAATCGCGAGAAGTTCATGGAAATGGGTGAAAATTGGAAGAAAGTCATTTTCTCTGACGAAAAAAGATTTAATTTGGATGGCTCAGATGGTCTGAGATATTGTTGGAGAGATCTCCGAAATCTACATTCAGCAGAAATTTTGGTGGCGGAAGTTTGATGATTTGGGCAGCGATTGCTTTTGTTGGCAAAAGTGAAACTGCATTTTTAAACTTTTGCCAGAACTCTTTTTATTATGATTTAGTTTCAGAAAATTCACTTCTTCCATTTGCATGGCAATATTAGAGTTTAAATTATAACTTCATGCAAGATAATGGAAGTATTCACATTTCAAATACGATGAAAGATTTGGTTGACAAACAGAATTTTGTTCTTTTAGATCATCCACCTATTAGTCCTGATCTGAACATCATCGAAAACGTTTGGGGACAAGTTGTTCGAATGGTTCATGCAAATGGGATGCAGTACACATCACTTGTAGCTTGTAGATTTGAAAGCTTCAGTCTGTCAAAACTGTAAATTAATTGATCAGAAATACATCCAAAATTTTGTTTTATCAATGCCATTTAGAATAAAAGAAACTCTAATGAATAAAAGTGGCTTTACTAATTTTTAATTTCAATTAAATGTGACATTTCATAAATCAATTTCCATGTTTTTATGCTACTGAAATCTAATTTTTGATGTTATGTTTTAGTTTATTAATTTGTATGAAATTTTATTTTTCCAAATTATTTGTTGTACACATCATGTATAATGTATGAAATTTCATTAATTTTTAGTTAATATTATAAATGTTCTGATTAAAAAACCGTGTTTTCATAATTCAATTTCCACCAGTGTATATGACATATAGGATCCTATATAAGTCCTATACCACATTAATATTGGTTAATATTGGTTATTAAACCTATTTTTATTGGTTTAAAATGTTAACTTACACATTTTAGCAATTGAAATTAATTTAATATTACCAATCTCTTTTTTTTTGTAGCAACCACTACGCTGTAGGACACAAACAAAAGTCACCAAAGAGATAGATCTAGATAATACGAGGCTTAGTAAAGTAATTCATAATTTGTTTAATTCAATTTCATGTAGTACTATTTCAAATATCTTTATAGCAAATTAATGCCTTTTAATATTACATTAATTTCAATTGCTAAAAGGTGTAAATTAATACTTTAAACCAGTAAAAATAGACTCATTTTTAAATATTAGGTTTACACGTTTAAACTCATCTGAATCATTTACAAAACAAAACAGAACAAAAAAATATTATTCTTTCATATTACGATATTACATAGTTACGATATTATTCCCATTCCCATATCCCTTCATGTTATGCACGTTATTTTTATTTTACTTTGAAGTTAGTTTTACATTCTTAAACCTTGATATGCTCCAGCAATAATTTTGGTATGTTGAATGATGCTCTATCGTTAAATATTGAATATTTGCATGTTACAATGTATATCGTTTCTCTTATAATAAATGGATAGTGTTGGCTGGAGGGGAGAATTCTTTTGCTGTCATTGGAATTTATTTCTATGTTTTTTTCTTGATATACTCTTAATAGGGCTGTGGTATATTTAATATCAGCTATGAGATAATATTTTTATATTAAAATTTCCCGATTCTTATAGCAATGCAGTAATTACTTGATCGGTTTGCTCTAATAAATGATATTCAAATCGATGATTATTCATAAACGCTTGAGCAATTTTGGAAATTTATTTAGTTAAGTTTAGTGCAAATGATAGTCTTTAATTTCGGAGATGATTTTGCTGCTGAACAGATATTGAAACGCCTAAGTCTGTATTTTAATTTCTCAGATGGATTTCAGATTTCTCTTGTATGTAAAGTAATATACATAAATTCACTATTTCAACATTTATGCAATTAAACTTATTATTCACAACACAATTACGTTAACTTTATTAACACGGAGGAGAAAATAAAAGGAGGCAAATTTAACGATTTATACACCATATAAAATTGAATGATGTATTTTAATTAAACATAAAACAAAATTAAATCAGTTATGCAATGAAACGTGAGATCTGAGCAGTGAGTCATTTAAAACATTAAATAAGGCATATTTATTTAGATTTATATGTTTTTTACTTTTTTCTTTATATTATAAAACTATTTTATACTTCTAGCATTATCTAAAAGCTAGACATACCATAAACTAATTTTTTATTCTACGTAATGTTTCATTCCCTCATTTTCCTAAAACCGAAGTTAAAAAAATATATATATGTATATACATTTCAAGCTTCTTTATTTAAACCAGGGCATGAAATTTCAGCTTAAAAGGTACTCGCCCGACTAAAATTTTTACTCGCCACTATTTTACATTCATTCAGATAACAATGTCAGCCCCCACACCTGCGCCAGAAATGAAATATTTATGACAAATTTAATTTAAATTGATGATTATTTGAAGGAGCTGTCTGTTAAATCCAGAATATTTTACATTTATGAAAAATATGGGATATTTTTTAAATATTACCAGATGTAATATGAAAAACTTTCTGTTGACCGAAAAAAATGCAGAAATTGATAAAAAGAAACATATTTACTGGAAAAAGAAAAAATAACATTAATTCAAAATAAGCTTGACATAAGGTTTCAGTGGTTACAGAAATATATACCAATGATAAGGTCCTTTACTGTTGGCAGTTCACGTTCGTGTAGCGCTGTCTTTCTGCACTGAAATACCATTTATCAATTACAGCTGTAGGGACAAACTCTGTCCAGGTGGGTCCATTAATAGAAATTCTAAGCAAATCATTCATTGTCTGTCTTCAGAGAGTTCCTGTATGCTGTATTGAGTCTGTTGTCACAGCTAAACCCTCTCTCACATGAGGCTGTGCTTACTGGTAAAACAGCACAAAATGATAGGATCTGGAACAAATTAGGGAATCTTGCTGAACATTTTTCAATGTAAAATTTCTCCAACACCTCTTCAGTGTCAGTGATAGGGACATAAATTTAAATTCTGCACATTCAGCCAATACAATATCTACTTTTTCATTAAAGAGATTTTTTTTTTCAAATACATAAAGAGCTTCTTTATTTCTTCTATCCCAAATTCAAGAATTTATTCTTTGGGAGGCCAAACCACCGTGTCAAAAATATGCTAACACATCTGATAACATAGATTGCAGGCTTTCTGTAATGTATATCTTTGTATGTTTAATTAATGTCCATCTTAAAGTCAGAAACTCTTTCTCCTCATTTTCTGTATTTGTCAGCTGCACATCCTTGATTATCCCTGAAATAGATAGTTAGTCTAAAAATTCCTGATTGTTTGGTTCAACACTAGATACGAGATCTGTTAGAACTCAGATGCAATCTTCAATTTTTATTTTCGAAGATGAAATGAGTTCTTGTTTTGTAATGCCACACTTAAAGGGTTTAATTTCAAGTAGAAATCCAAAAGGAACTACAAAACTTTAAGAAATTTATAATCCTTCAAACTTTTCAGCAAATCTTTAGCTTTAGAACTGTCTCTGTCTTTTCCATGGGCCACTTGTTCAAGATGGCTTACAACAGTATTCCAAGATTGCAAGAGAGATTTTACTACACTTTCTTTGCTGTATAACCATCAAATAGTTTGAATATCACTCAGTTTAAGAATTTCTTCTCCTAGAATTTCTGCTCTTTCTTTTACCATATGAAGACTTTTAGCAGAGGCATGGTAAAATTTATAAATAATTCTAACAATTGAATCAAATGTTAAGATATTCAACTTCACCACATGCAGCTAAGCCAAAACAGCTAACTGTAAACTGTGTGCAACACAGTGATTGTTTATCAATTTGGGACAAATAGATTTCATTTTCATAGCTAAACCTAATTTATATCTTGGAGCACCATCAGTGCCCAAGCCTACAATATAACACCGGTTTCTATATTCATTTGGACCTATAATCTTATCTAGAAAATAAGTTATGGCTGTGAAATAACTGGATGAAGTAGAATTCGGCAGCTCTATTAATTATCTAAAATTAGGATTTATATAATAGTCATTTTTGATATGATTATCTTTTGCATCCAAGTATCGAACATACACATTTGTATGCTGAACAGATGATCGATCTGTAAAACCATCAACTAGAATGCTGATTTATGTACACTTTTTTAAGTTTCCACTAAATCTAACATCAAAGATTCAGCAATAAAAAATGAATAAAATAACTGCATTGTTTTCCATTGCTTTACTGTGTTAAAATATCCACATTTAATTTCTCAGCCAAACACAAAAGATCTATAAAGTCTTTAAACGGTTTTTCATTTACGCAACATTGAATATATTTTCAAATGAGAAAACCTCTGTTGGTCCATTTTCGTCAAATATTTTGCCATTTGTGTTTCTGATGGGTATGTTTTTGCCTTTACAATGGCAACGTTTTTACAGTGAACTTTGCTATGGTTTAAAAAAAAACAAATGACTCTTCTTTAAACGACCCAGAAAAGCCATTTATCCACCTTTTATCAACATTACTGGAATGCACATGCTGGCAAATTTCGCATTTTCCAAGGCTAGTTTTATCATCATATAAAAGCCATTCAGGATGACTTAGCCACTCTTTGTTGAATTTTCTTTTTACTGGAAATGGTGAATCGAAATCACTGCTACATTTTCTTTTAGAACTGGAAAAGGAGAAAAGGTTACTACAGTCAGATTCATTCTCACTTTGCTTAACTTGAGTTTGCACGTGTTTACTTTCAACCCGTTGTGATCGCATCTTTTTCACAGTTTTCGTCTGATGTATTACTTTTAGTAAAAAAGGTCTCAATGTTATTCCTTTGTCTTTTCTTCATGTCATTAATAAAAAAATACCTAAAACACCACTTTAATTACCGTCAGCTACCACAGAACAAGAAAAATGATGCATCGAATGAAACAAAAAAAAATGAGAGAAAACGTATACTTTTTACCATATTTCAAGCAGCTGCGCTTAGGTGACGAAACCTGAATCTCTTCGCGCAAGAATGAAGAGCAATCTGATTTGTTATTGGCGCGTGCACGGTACGAAAGTGGGGGGGGGGAGATGAATGCAGATAAAGGAATTTAATTCCCCCGTAGGAAAGACGAAGAAATAGGCGACGGAGAATTTTTACTTCTTTTGGAAAATAAATACAATCGCTTCCTTTTGAAAAACTTCCGTGTGTAGTTTGATAGTTTTGAAGCACAAGATTTTAAAAGATGAAACTTGCTCGCCAACCTTAAATATTATTACTCGCCAATGGCGAGCTGGTGAGCGGAAATTTCGCGCCCTGATTTAAACTGTTATTGTGTATTATGAAAGTACTTTTTTGTTCAAATGTTTCAAATAGTTTTCAGTATTAGGACGTTTTTGATTCATGAGGTTTTGATTTTCATAAAGATCTCATAAAAGATTCATATTTTTTCAAAATTTTCAAAATTTATTTATTAAATAATAATACAAAAAAATTTTATAACTTTTTTGACAAAAGATAGATTATTATTGCCGTATTTGTTTCTTTTATATTTTCTATAATTGTACTTGAAATATTTTACTAGTTTACCCATCAGCGTTATATGAGCACAAAATAAAATAATCAAACATACCTCAAATCAGGATTAACGAAAATGTAGGTCTTCCAAATCCTTCAGCAGCGAGCGTCTTTTTATTTTATCCTTATCTTTCTCTTGCACATTTTATGCGTGTAATGATTTAAAAATAGTTCTTATGATCCAATTTTTTTCTTCACCCTTCATACGTAGCATAGGATAAGTCTTGCAATCGTTTTGAAAATCGGAAAAAATTTTCTTTCACAGATTTACACTTTTTGGACACTAGAGATTCCGAAAAACATATTTTTAGAAAAACAAAATTGCCGTCCGTCGGTCTATATGCCTGTTCGTCCGTCTGTCTGTCTGTAAACGCTCTATCTCCCGAACAAATGCAAATAGAGACTTAAAATTTCATCTGTACTTCGTATGTAGTAATAGGATGAAACCTATTTAACATCAGTAACCTCGATTATTCGAACTATTTCTTCAGACTTTCGAAATATTCGTTCTGCTAAAAGGTATATAAAATTTCTTATAGAATTCATGTAGCTTCACTTACAATCCGACTGAATATTCTCCATTCTACATTGTGTCTGGAAATGAGAGGACTCTCTTCTCGAGATTAAAATTAACGAAGCTGCGTGAAGAGGAAAAAGAAAAGAAGTAAATCAAATATTTTCAAAGAATACGACGGCTAATATTGTCAGCGCTGAGTCTTCTTTCAACGAATTAAAATGGAAGATTTGAAGAGATCGTTAAAAACTGCGAATTGTCTAAAAATGTAATGTTATAAGCTAAATAATGTCGTGTCTAAGCTAAATGTTTGTTATGGAACGAAAAATTATTTGTATCTTCGTTTGTATCTGTCTATTTGTCTTCAATAATCGTACTATTCGTCTTTCAAAGGAGTTATAATCTTGAATATGAGGCTTCGTGCCCCATAATTGTATCTTAGCGATTATTTTTTTAAGTTTTTAGAAAATGTATTTCCAAACTTTATTTCATCAAAATATGCTACGTCAATATATGAACATTAACTTCAACTTTTAAATTAACATGCAATTATTTCTGATCTTATTTTTTATAATATACTTTTGTTTTTACATTGACGTAAACTTTAAAAAAAAATTGAAGCTTTTGATTCAAAATTAATCAAGAATCCCCCCCCCCAAAAAAAAAAATCATTTTCACAAAACTTTTGAATCAATTGTAGATTCCTTTTTTTAAAATTTGATCCCAGGTATTTTTGACATGAAATGAAATTTATTTCCACTGATGAAATACGTAGCTTTTGCATAAATTTTTTAACGAACAAAGATATGTTAAACGTTTATTTAAATTGCCTTATTTATGAAACTTAAAACTATCCAGTCTTAAAACTAGTTCTAAATAATGAGAAAAATAAAGAAAAAATTCTAACCATCAATTACAGGAGAGCCGGCTATAAACTTACTGGTGTTCAATGCCAAGAGAAAATACGTAATAAATTTAATCTGGAGCATTCTGCACTTTATATGAGTATAATAATTTTCTTGATAGAGTATTTTTAAAAGCTAAAGAAAATTTAAGTAGTTCTAAAGTTAATTCAAAATAATAAATAAATAAAAATGACTTAATATAATATTCTTCTAAAAGATTTCAACTAAATATTATCAATTTTCGAATTTTTTTTAGAAAAGAATTTCTTTAGGTAATTATGACTTGCTTTTAAGAGAGATAATGATTAAAAACTTAATTTTTCAAACAATTTTTATAAACTTTTAATTAAAGTTGAGCTAAAGTAAATGCTTTTCGAAATACGAAGGTGCAAATATTTACTTTATCTCACAAATGAATAATCATTTCTATTTTCCACCAATAATTTTGTTTGGATGTATAAATTATACTTGAATCAATTGTAAAATTTTGGAATATGTTAATGCGAAATTGATATGAAATTAACAAGTTTTTTTTTTTTTTTTACAGTTTTTTTTCATGTTAAATGATATTATTTTTGCTGAAATAAACCAATAATTCTTAACTTTATAAAGGAAAAAAGCTGCATTTAGAGTAAATTGAGTGAAGATGCCGTAGTTTTTAATTTTTTTTTAAATCGCTTCTTGATTTTATTTGTTAGTCATTGATTTCTCTTTATATTTTAAACTTTGATGCGTAATTTAAAAACATATTTCGTTTTATAGATATTACAGAAAACATCGAAATCTTTGTTTTTGTAAATCATTGCATTTTGGCATCTTACCCCAAGGTAGGGATAAGATGGCCACCTGGAAGACCCCATTCCCTCAACTGACGTAAAGAAGCTGGATGCGGCGGCCATTTATGCTTTATAAAAAGGGCAGATACCAGTACTCTTTAGAAACATCAGATTATTTTTCTAGTATTTAAACTAAGACTTATATATACAAATATAGGCAAATGGGGAAGTCCCGTAAAATATTCTGCACTCTTTTTGGAAGTGTTAAAACAAAATAGGAATAATAATAATAATTATAATAAAAACACTACTAAAATTTGTTTGTTGTAGCATTTTCTTACAGGGCCTGCGCATATGAAGATTATTTGATACAGCTTCTTGTTCAAAATCTAGCTTTGAAACAATGGTTATCATGGAAATAATTTCTTGTGAAAATGCGTTTTTCTTCATGAAGAGTTTTTTCACAATTTCTCCGATGTAAATTGTTATAACTCAGGAACCGTTAAAGATAAACGATTCAAACATAAAACGTGTATTTTTTTATTATTTTACTTTAATCTTGATTCAGCAAATTTGAGGAAAAAAATTACTTTTGGATAAACGATAGATAATTTTTTTTTTCAAATTTTTACTTCAATATATTTTTTTATTAATATTTTTAAAAATGTTACATCAAAATTAAAATTTAGATATTTCTGTTTTAAATTATCCATCTTTTATTCAAAAATAAATAATATACTTTTTTAATTTTCTGAATAAAAATCAAAGTAAAATAACCAAAAAAGACATGTTTCATGAAAAGAAAAAAAAAAAAAAAAAAAAAAAAAAATTCTACAAATAACATTTTGAGTTATAATGATTTTAAATTACTGCACTTTTTTAACAAATTTTTAATTATAATTGAAAAAAAGGAAGTGTTTAATTATGTAATTTTGTTTATAAATGATATGGTTAACCATAAAAAAAATTAAAAAAAAATAACTCACTAAATAAAAATTACTTTAAAATCTGTCCCGGATCCCCTTAATGTATTATTTCTTGCCAATATGACTATTTCACTATTATATTTTGTTTAATATATTTCGACTGTTGCCAGCCCAAATGTTTCAATAAAATAAGTAAAATAGACATTTTCAAATTATGCTTTTCTGTACATCATAGGTGCACCTTAAACCATAATTTTGAAAAATGTGTTTATTCGTAATTCGAAAAATTGGAAGAAAATCTTGAAGTTGAGAAATTACAGTAAGAAGAACATATTAAATATCAGCCTATAAAAAGCAATAACGAAAAAAAAAAATGTCCGCTTCAATACATTTTTTTAAATATAAATTTCATAATTCATATTCTAAATTTTTTAAATTTATATATTTAATATATTTTGGGGGGGTTTTGTATATTTGGGATCTTTAGTATTATAATCACAAGTAAGTTTTACTTATACATATATATGTGTGTGTGTGTAAAAATAAGCAACAAATCACAGAGATGAACGGACGGTTAAATTTTCTTAGTGAAGCATTATCATTGAACAGACGATGAGGGCCACTTAAATGGACACATTGATCACAGATCAAGTCGTTATTACTAGCAGTATGGCCTGAGAACGATGTGAAAAAGAAGATGAAAAATCGAGGTTTCGGTAGACATGACAACTTATGCAATTTAAAAGTTTCCAAAAGCTACTCCGGTTAATCATAAGTCCGCCACTGGTAAATTGTTGAATGATGAAAGTAGTTTCGAAAATCCGCAACTCTGAATAAAATGGCGAATCAAAGCATTCGAATTAAATTCTGCACTTGGCTTGAGGTGTTTGGCAGTGTTAAGGGCAGAGGAATTTTGGCTTCTAAGCTCACATCAGCGTGATTTACTTGGCGAAAATCGCAGAATAATACAGCCTTAATGCCGAGTGCTAATGAACGGCATCAGGAGGTGGAGAAAAGGGCGGAACCAATTACGTTATTGGTTAGAAATTAGGGCATCACACAAGAACTATATTCAAGTCGCGAAGCTTCTCTAATCGAAAAGGAAGGGCATGGACCGAAAGATGAAAAGGATTATGGGATGGCAGACGATATTAAATAAATATGAAAAATAAAACTTCCGAAACTATATTTTTTATTCTAAAAAGGCGAAATGAAATAATAAAATTGTTTAATAGTTCTATATAAAAATTGATATTTTAATAATACAATTTAGTACTTTTTAGGAAAATAAATAGCAGATTATGCCAAATTAAGGAACACGGGAATTAAGATAATAATTAAAATTTAGAATATTACTGACATATAAGTAAAAGTATATTTTTATAAGAATTTGGGACAATATCGAAACGGGAAAATGGCGAAATTTTTTTATGATTACATATATTAGATAAGTTTTGACGCTGTGATACAGAAATTAATACCAAGAAATGGAGTAAGAATAGGAAACGTCATTTCTATGTCACAGCCTCAAAATAATTTATAAGAAAATACAAAACGCCACATGTTCAAAGCAAAACATACGGGAAGTACCGCCATCTGTTATCGAAAATTGAAACTTTTTTTTTCCCTTTGATTGAAGCAAATTTGTCATGATGCGAAGTTTTTTGGACTAAACCACAGTATTGTGCAGCAATTACTTGATTTTGTATTAAATTTTTAAATGTCTCAAGGATTTTCAGTATATTTCACATTTCAAGAAAATTCTGCTTTTAAGAATTGAAAAGCATAAGCTTACGTTAAAATTTTTTTTTACCTTAAATGCAAAAAATATACTTTTGTGTTTATATAAAATATCACACATGTACAGACACATTTTTAAAGTACAAATGTTACAAGTTTTAATTATGTATTTTATTGCAATTACTTAATACTTTCGGCTAATAGTCATCTTCAGGGAATATTTTTATAATATGCTGTTCTATTCATTTTAAATACAACACTTTATTTTCAATTGGAGGGGCTACAATTTTTTGGGTTGAAGAATTAGAAAATGAATCAAGCGGAAATTAATGAAAATACAGCCTCACGATAGCTGCGAGATTGCTGATCGAATTTACTAATAAATTAAAAAAAAAGAACAATCACATTTTTGAACTTGTGACATCTGTATTAGTATCATGTGTCACCTTTTAAGTAAACAGAAAATATTTTTGATTCAATATTGAATTTCGTACTATGATTTTATTTGCATCTTTTTTTTTTTTTTTTTTTCATTTTCTGATATGGACTTGCATATTTGTAGCCCCCGATGGTTAAAAGACACATGACTGGAACGTCTAAGTATTCTAAAAGCACTATCGTTTATATCATATGAAATGTCTTTAAATTTTTATGTTTTCATAATAAAATTGAAAATTTATTTAAATGTCATTTAAAAGTAAAAATTCATAAAAATTTTTAATTAATAAATAAATTTGAATTTTCACATTAAATAAATTGGATTTCCCAAATAAAAAATATATTGTAAAAATATTTGGGTAAAATAAAACGTTTCGACGGAGGATTCATTTAATCGATATTATTTCTATTTTCGACATTATTCATTAATAATTCAACGCTCAATCGATGTACTCCGAAATATGAATCGATCTTTCCCACATATCCAAGTGAGAATAAGAAAATTGTTTCAGTACATTCATAGATACTCTTTTTTATCGTTCCTTTTCTTTTTCTTCTACTTTGTCTTTGTCTTTTTTTTTTCTTTTTTTCTTTTGTCCTTTTTTTGCGTATATTTATCAGTAAAATGTAGTATATCTAATAAAGATGTATGAAACATTGAATTTAATAATTTATAGCAAATTAAAAATGGAGGGGAAAAATAAATAATCAAAGTGAAAACAAATGGAACTTCTAGAACCAAAGCAAAATCTTCAGGTCCCAAATACTTTGGAGCAATAAACGAAATGTGTGGTTTCATCTTCGTATTTGCCATTAAAAAGCAAAACAATGCGAATTTGAGACTGTCAAGACACACAAAACCATAGCAAAATGAAAAGGAAAAAATATTTATCGTCAACATGATAATAATTAATTAATTAATTAATTAATTATTTAATTAAAAACGGAGTAATATGATAACAGAAAAAAATAAAACCTTACACCATAGTTTAGCCTAATTACTATTTAAAACAAAATCATTTAATTTGCCTATGCTAAGCTAAACCCAATATCTTAATATAAATTGATTTAAGATTTAAAAATAGATATTTAATATATTTACCCAATACACTTATAAATTGTATTATAGGTCTCCAGTTTTTTAAAAGTTATGTACAATTTAATCATGTAAATTAATTAAATTATATTAATAGATTTAATTGATGTAACTATACAATTATTCATTCATTAGTGTCAATTAAACATCTATTATACTATGTTTTTAAATTTAACAAATGCATTTCGCACTCTCAGTTTTTTTAAATATTAATTAACTATTACTTATTATTCATACAACATCGCCCTCCTCCGTACTATAACATCTACCCACCCAGTCATCCTATTACATACATTTTTTATATTTTTTTAATTTTTACATTTTTAATTTATTATTTTTATTTTTATGTTTTAATAATTTTTTGTAAATTTTTTTACGCAATGTGTTAATTATTTTTGAAATCATGTAATAACAAATTGTATATTAAAGAATATATGATTTTTTAGGAAAACCGTTATTTAGTGCATCATAAACTAGCTTTTTAATATTTGCATTAATTAGATGAGAAGAACATAAACATTTTATTATATATAAATCATTAAGGATTATATTACGATATACAGAATTATGAAGACAGGATATAAAATTTGTGAATGTAATAATTTTAAAAATAATTCATTCCGTTTGTCAAATATATCAGTTATTAAATTGTTTTCTTCTAATATAATTTTAAGATATAAAAAGTTAATGGTATTATTATAAAGTAGATTTTCTGTAATTAATAAATTAGCTGGATAATCTACTAGGAATTGAGTTATACTGGTATTATCAGTGTCAATTGAAATTATATCATCAATATATCGATATAAATGTATTTTATTATTAAAATATTTACGTTCAGAAGGATATAAGTCTGATAATATACTAGTACAACCACCTCGTGGTATATCGACTTTTTGTATATATCTTGCATTGTGAAATTATTAAAGATAATGAAATTTGTTAAAGTAAGAAAATAATCTGTATCAATGTTCGTTGATGTATTGAAATCATGTTGATATTTTTTAAATAGTGCATTTATTATATTATGTAGATCCAATAAATCTACTTTATTAAAAAAGATCTTTGAAGTCATATGTAGTTATATTTTTTATACATTATATATATCTTTATTCATTTATTTATTTTAGGAGAAATCTCACATAGATAACTGATAACCTCTTACAAAAATAAAAAAACCCTTTTTATGTAATATGTTAGCCAGTGTGTAAGAAGTATTAATTTTAATAGAAAATAACAATAAAAAATGCAATAGTTAAGTAAATCTCAACTTTTTTTTCCCCATACAATATGATGATGAAAAATTACAATCGGTTGATGATTTAAAAAATAATTTTTCATATGCTTTCTAAAGAAAATACAATGAATGTATTTTTAAAAATAAGTAAATAAAAGTTTAGGATTTTTTATACCATTAAAAGTTTGGGAATCCCTTGCATGTTTAACACTTTTGGTCTGTATCGGTATTGTTATTGTTTATATTGTCGTTTATCAGTACTTAAGATACAAGTTCGAGGAATGTGCCCCCCGTGAGAGTCTTTCTATTGATACCTAACCCATATTTCGATTTTTGAAATCAAATTTCGAAGAAAATGACTAAAAAGTCCTAACAAACAGGGCGAAAGGCGTAATTGGAAGCGAACCCCGCACTTCCCTCAACCAGGTTTAAATAAGAAATCCTCTGCTACAAGTGTATCTATTTTAGAACGGCATTAAAAGAGGTTTCTAATCAATATAAAACGATATTAGGAAAAAATGAACGAATTCAGATGAGTTGATCTGGTCTGAATTAGATTCTGGTCTGGATAGAAATTGCGGAATTTCAGTTTTCGATTTCTAATTTCCATTATACTTAAGTATTGGCTCAAAAGTTTATCTTACAAATATAATATTTGCAAACTAATCAAAATGAAAAATAATTAGACATTTATAACTTAGATAGTAAAAATTGGAGACTTGACATTTTATTTTAAAATATTTTAATGAAGTTGATAGTTGGTGTTTTAACATTATTTCGATCTATCTTTGCCTGAATGTATTTATTTACACAAATGAACAATATAGAAATCATAAAAACCGATTTTCCGTTTCTCAGAATTATATTAATACATTATAAAAACTATTTCGGGAATGTATCCGAGTAATTTCTATATTTTATTAATAAGATTTTGAAAACCAAAATATTGAATTTTCGGAAGCAATTATTTCTCAATCCAATATTCTGAGCTGTGCAAGAGTAACAAACTAATTTTAAATATAATTTTAAGCTTAAAAATAGTGCTATTAGTTTGTCATGTTTGTCTGAATGAGTCATTTGATGAACATGGAAATATTTAAAAATTAATAGCATGCGAAAAATGTTTATATTAAGTTAAGGAAATTGACTAATGCACTAGAAAACATTTCTAAAAGTGACAGCAACAGAAACTTTGTTATTACAAATGTTTTTTTAATTGTTCTTCGTAATTATATAGATTGAGAAGTTTTGAAATCTTGGTAATACTGAAAATATTATAATTATTTTATTATTTATCGTTATATTTTATTTCCTACACTATTAAAAATTTTGTCCTTGTTTGAACCAAATTTCGGTGCTCAATAGCTGTCACTGTGAGAACCCTTCAACCAATATTTGAAGCTCCTGTTGAAGCATACTTCCAATAGTTTGAACGAGGTTGAAATAGGAAGCTGCAAATGTTGGTACGAGATTTCGCCATTTTATGCTGGCAGTTACTGAGCACGAAAATTTAGACCAAACAAGAGCAAAATTTTTAACAGTGTAGATTAATGAATATTTGTTTAACGGCATCATTTGCTGAACATTTTTTTAAATATAGATTTTGAAGTTTTGAAATCTTGATAATACGAAAAGATTATTATTAATGGTTATATTTTATTTCCTAGATGAATGAACATTAGTTAAAGAACGTATAATACTTATTAAATTGAGTTTTTAGGTAGCTTTTATTACAAAATGTACAAAGCTATGATCGAGTTTTATTATTATTATTATATTCACATACACTGAAATATATTTGTCTCTTTTTACAGTGTGGTACACATTTTCCGTGCTGCATTAATATATTACTGAATTTCTAGAAAATATTATAGCATAGCACGGTAGTGCTATGCTATATTTATTTCCAATGCGACTCCGTAATGTTATTTTAATAGGGAATTTAACATTGAACGAGTTATTTACTAGACATTTTCCCACCTTTTGTACGCGCTGCCACAGATTTTCTTCGAAGCACCTAATTGAGTAAAAAAAAATTCCTCCAATCAAATAAAAAAAAAAAAAAAAAGAAAGAAAGAAAAAGAAAAGAAAAGAAAAAGAAAATGAAAATTTTAGTGATCAATGGACATATTTCCTGTAGCATTTAATAATTTTTACGTGATTTAAAAAAAAATTTTTTTTTGTAAGAATTAAAAACGGCATATTTAAGACTTCATATTGGAAGTGAAACGGAGATTTTTAAACATTTGGTACCAGGAAAAAGTATCATTTTCAGAAAATAATAAATATGAAGCATGATTTTTGTAATAAAGAGATATTTTCTAATATTAATTGATGGATCAAGGCGATTTTTAATTGAAGAAATATAGAAAATTAGTAAATTAAGCTTTTTTCTACTTATTGTTTTTTCAAAATAATAGAAAATAACTTAAAAATATATATGTAAATAATGGTATTTGAATGTGGGGTTTCTGACACATTGGCATCTGAAAAAAAATCGCGCCAAAGCCAGTATATGATATTTTTGCTGGAATTTAGTACCTATACCACAATTTTTATAATGTCTTCGCCTTATACGTTCGAAGAAAATCAAAATAAATTAAGGTAAATAAAAGTCTCCAAAAATAATAGTATTAAAAAATAATAGTAAAAAATAATAGTATATCATCCTTGGTACGTAATGAAATTGGTAAATCATCAGAACTAGACCTTCAAACTCAATTCCTGGCAATTTTTTTAAGGCTAAGCAGAATTAACGACTAATTGGCGTAAGACTTTTCGGCACTGCAATAAATTAGCCAATTCTATCAACCTAATCATTCAAATATTTTTTTTAATTTCCAATTTGGCGATTTTTTAAAATCGCTCCTCAACTTGTAACATCACAAATAATTAATCATTGAATAAAATTTAATTTTGAATTAATTTGTATTAAATTTATTATTCCTATGATTGTTAAAATGATAAGAAACTTACACGATTTAATTTTTAAAACATCACAAAGAGTTTCTGTTGAAAAGTAGCTTTTTTTTTTTATATTTCAAGTTAATATTTTTATAAAACTCTTTTGATGCATTATTTGTATGAAATTATAAAATGTAAACTCATTTGAAATATTCATAACGCTCTGTCCTTTGGCACAGATGTCTAATACTTATCACGTTGGCGCAATTTTTGAGAAAATTGATGGTGAAAATTTCGTTTTCAATAGAACAAAGCAATTTATATCATTTTAAGGTACTTCTAGGTTATCCCGTCGACCAATTTCGCCAAATTATACAAATCGCCAAACTATAATAGCCAAATTATACATGTTGACATAATTTTTATTTTAAATAACGAAAAAATAAATAATTAGTAGAATATTAATAAAAATATTAATAAAAAGTCGAAATAAAAATCACTTAATGACATTTTAAACACGTGAATTGTATTTAATGTCATTGAATGTGACATTCACGATCATCCATTATTGGCATTTAATCTTATAGTTTGGCGATAATTTTTTGGTCGACGGGATAACCTAGAAGTACCCATTTTAAAAAAGAAAGTACAAGAAAATAATTTATTAATAAGTATACAATGATAGCCGAGTTAGCATGTGAGACACATAATCGCCATTTTGTTCCAATCGTGCCAACGTGTTGCATGCACAGTGTATGCCGCTGAATGCCCCTTAGGCATTCTCTTGAGCTCACCCAGCCCTCCACCCCCATAGTTCGCTTCTAGCTATGGCCCTGGGTGAATTACATCAGTAATTGTGACACGATACCGCATAAAGAAGTCCTGAAGATGATACCCTCAGTTAATTTTGAAATGAGTTCACCTGAATGCAATAGTTATTAAAAAACTTGAGATATTAAACAAAAACATAATTTGCAGAACAAATTAAAAAAAACCAAGATTTATTTCCTACACTCTTTAAGCCCGAGAAGGGACAGATATTAAAATAATTGATTTATTCATTTCGACATTTAATATTAAATTTTGGTAACAAATAAGTTAAACCAAGTGAACATGAAAAAATAAAAATGCAATTCAAACAATATGATACTTAACCACCCTAAATCTTAGATTCCGTTCAAATGAAATCGAAATAAATCTAAGACTTTTTTTCCAAACTCAACTTGCAAATTTGTATTGCAGATTTTGTATTATGTTTACGGTAAGTGTAAACAAAATGAATAGGCAATCAAAAAAGCAAATGTTCAGAAAAAGTCGGAGATTTATTTCGATTTCATTTGAACGGAATCTAAGATTTAGGGTGGTTAAGTATCATATTGTTTGAATTGCATTTTTATTTTTTCATGTTCACTTGGTTTAACTTATTTGTTACCAAAATTTAATATTAAATGTCGAAATGAATAAATCAATTATTTTAATATCTGTCCCTTCTCGGGCTTAAAGAGTGTAGGAAATAAATCTTGGTTTTTTTAATTTGTTCTGCAAATTATGTTTTTGTTTAATTTTTAAATGTTTTTACAAACGAAACGTTGCTTTTAGAAACACTGCTATAAATTCTTTTTAAAATTATATAGATTTTTTATTTTTGGAAACTTTGTAATATTGATAATATGGAGGGGATTATTATTATTATTTTATTGTGGTTATGTTTTACTTATATATATTAATGAACATTTGTTTTTTTTAATAATACATAGTAATTATTAAATACAGTTTTTTAATAATTATATTTTCACACACTGAGAAATAACCGTGTATTTTTAAAATGTGGTATGCATCTTCTTTATTGAATTATGACGCTAAATAAACTTCTATGAAACATTTCCAAAAGAAACCTTTTTATTTATAAATGCTTCTATAAATTCTTCTTTTTATTTTTATAGATTTTTATGTTTTCGAAATTTTTGAAATCATAGTAATACGGGGGAGATTATTATTATTTTAAATCGTTCTTTTTTATTTCCAACATTAATGAACAATTTTTAGCAAGGTATAATAATTATTAAATCGAGTCTTCATATTAATATATTCTTCTACATTGACATATATTTGTGTCTTTTTACCGTGAGACATATATCTTCTTTTACCGCATTAATAAACTAAATGAACTTCTAGAAATCATTTCCATAAACTAAAGAAATTTGTTTTATAATAATCCTTCTTCGTAATTATACAGATTTCTACGTTTTCGAAATTTTTGAGATGCTGATATTACGGAGGCGATTATTATTATTATTTTTTTTTTTTTGCTAGTGGTTGTATTTTATTTTTTTTAGATTAATGAATTTTCATCTTTTAATTATTTATAATAGTTATTAAATGAAGTTTTCTTATAAATATATTTTCACACATTGAGAAATGTACGTCTATTTTTCAAAATGTGGCTTACATCTTCATTACTGCAGTAATACACTAAATAATCTACTAGAAAACATTGCAAAAAGTGCCAGCGAAAGGAACTTTGTTTTTATAAATGCTTCTCCAAATTCTTCAGCTTAATTATACAGATTTTTATGCTTTCGACATTTTTGAAGTCCTGATAATATGAAGGAAGATTCTTATTCTTATTTTTTATATCTGTTTATAATTTATTTCTCACATAAATGACCATTTTTTTTAAAGACAATGTATAATAATTATTAAATTGATTTCTTTTATTATTATATTCGCGTGCATTGGGAAATATTTGCCTCTTTTTACAATGTGGTATGTATATTCTTGCTTGCATTAATGCACTAAATAAGCTATTTGAAAACATTTGTAAAATTAAGAGTAAAAAAAAAAACTTTGATTTTTTTAAATGCTTTTCCAAATTTTTCTTCCTAATAATACAGATTTTTAAGCTTTCAACATTTTTGGAATCTTGGTAGTACAAGGAGATTATTATTTATTTCTGGCAATAACATATTTCCTGGGTAGTAATTATTAAATCGAGATTTTTATTATTATATTCTGATAGTTCAGAAATATTTGTCTCATTTTACAGTATTTCTTCGTGAGAAGTTATAAATAGTTGAAAATTTGAACAGTTGAAGAGTAATATATCCTGGGGTAAAATAACCCACGTTAAGGTTCAACCAATTTTCTTTGCTTAGATTTAGATTGTTTTTTGAAAAAAAAAGTGGACTTTAATTTAGCAACTTATTGATTATGTATATAAGAAAAAATAATTTAGCAGATATATATTTATAAAATATAATGACATAATGACCAATGCTACTTGTTGTTATTACCCACCGTTGTAGATAGTAAAGCCATATAAATAAAATTAAACAAAAAAGGGATAATGGCGTGTAAATTGTGCAATTCTACAGATACAAACTATACAGTCTAAAAAATTATCAAAAGTATAAAAAAAAACAGCAGTACTTAGGGCACAAGAATTTCCCTTTACCCTCTTTTGAATTCAAGGATGACAGCAATGCAGTCTCGCGCATAAAATAAAAAATAAACTCCTTTAGGATGTATTTCCAACTCTAACTAGCCAGATGTAACAATCTCAAAACTTTCTGCTACATTATGCATGTTATTACATCCTGAAAATGCAGCATAACAGCGACACCGGTTAGGTGGTTAAAACCAAAATCTAGTTTACAACAACTTATACGCCAAATTAATAATGAATCTAAAGTTTGATGAAAATTCATACATGAGTTTTTGAGATATAGCTATTGCAAGATCTTAAAAAAATTGCATAACAGCACCACATGTTGTGTAATGTACACTGAAAACTAATTAGGATCATTTTTTATCATTTACTAACAGAATATTAAAACTGGTGAAAATCCATGCATTAGTCCTTGAGATACATTTATTGCAAAATCATGAAAAATGCAGCATAGCAACGTCATCTGTAAAGCAAGTTACAGTAAAAATTAAACAACATATTATATATCAGGGATTAACTGAATCTGAAGTTTCAGGAAAAATTCTTGCATTAGTTCTTGAGACAGAGCTATTTTAGTAATCACAAGTAATGCACCATTTCATCTCAACCTATTGAACGATTTGTACCAAAACATAATCAGCACCATGTTGTATAAAGTACAAACTAAATCTAAAGTTTAATAAAAATCATGCATTAGTTCTTGATATATGGCTATTGTGGAAATTGTGATTAATACAGCAAAACAACGCCATCCTTTGAGTGACATACACCAAAAACTAATCAGATCTAGTTCATATCAAGGTCTAACAGAATCTAAAGTTTGTGGGATTAGTTCTTGAGAGAGAGCACCCGAAACTTTTTTCCACATACAGACAGACAGACTCAAAGACTCAGACTCACAGATTCACACACAGAAATTTTGTAAAGACATGTTTTTCAGATTCTTTGACCAATAAATTGTGTACGTTCGTCGGCATTCTATGTTTCATTCTCCTTGTGATCTTTATTTTATTGCGACACATCTTGCTTCAACCATCGGTCGTGGGGACAATTTTTATGTTAATCCGGCTAGATCTTACTTACCGATAGGTACTTCTATATCTCGAATATGTCAAGAGACTTTTAACAGAAAATACATTATTTTACAAAAAATAATAATAATAATAATAATAATAAAGAATGAGGTCACATCATCATAAAAATGCAATTATCTTTGAAGAATATATATGTCTCAGTTAAATCCAACTTCATACTTCACATTTCATGAAGATTTTTAAAAAAAAAGAAAGCCTAAGTGATTTATTTTTCTTTTACTGTAAATGGGAAGTGAAATTGAACTAGAAGTTTTTTTGGAAAAAAACTGAATAAATCATAATATGTAGCGCAGTAAATCAAAAAAGGGTTTTGAAATCTTTTTCAACTAAGATAAACTCATTGGAATATATCTTTATTTAAATTTAGTTATAGTTATCAAAAATTCAAAATCTAAAATTAAAAAAAAATGGGAAAGTGTAGTAATAATATAAATTTTTATCGTGCACTGTAAAGAAAAAAATTCAGTAAATTCACTAAAAATTTTAGTGAACTTATAGTCCAAGAACTTTTCATATAACGACAACAGCAAAATTTTATGTAACCGAGGAAGGTTACATGAAAAGTTCTTGGAACACATGTTTACTAGAAAAAAATCTTAGTAACTTTACAGATTTTCTATATAGTGTAAGAATTTTGAAAAAGAAGAAAAAAAAAATATTTAATTAACTTTACTGAATCTAGCGTTACTTTTTTTTACGCTAACAAAACTGGTAAAGTTAAATCTAAGATTATAATGCATTACATTTCATTTCAATTGTCAAAATATTTACAATTAGTTCCTCTTTTCATCATCACAAAATAAATAAATAGAAAAAATACGTTTAAATTAATTAAATCGTAAATAGTTGCCCCCTTTTAATTCGCTATTTTTTTTTCTTTTAATGCTAATTTTTTCGAGTGCAGATTTAACTTATCAAAAAAATATTTAATCTAAAACTTCATAAAAATGTTTTTATAGAAATTGCAGATAAATAGAGTTTTATCAAAAAGTTAATGTTTTTAGCTATAAATACCGAAACTGAATTTTAGACACTTCACTTGACACTACGTGAGCATTCCATCCATGAAAAATAGAAGTTAAACTGTGATAATTAAAAAATTGAGCAGTACTTAAAATCACTGCAATCAAGGGTTAAGATAAATTTTATTTGTGTTCTCTTGAAATGTTCATGGGCTGCTAATTTAGATGAAACGGGGGGAGGTGAAAGCTGGCGGTCAGAGCATCTTACAAAATAAATAAATAAATATACTTTTTTATTCTTAATTTGTTCTTTATTTTAAAATAGCTTTTATACCAATGTAAGGGCAACGTGTTTTTTGTGTAATGGAATTACTGAAAGAAATTGCAGCCGTGAATTAAGTCTATGCCCTCGGTCGCTTTATTAAACCCGCTTTATAACATCTACTCTAAGATTTAACCCTTTCAGGGGCGGTGTTTGCAGTCTGCAAACACTAAATATTGCTGTTCCAATTGCGAACTGGCACCAGTAAAATTTTAATACAACTTCGATTTTATAATATGCGCAAAAAACAGCTCTTGATTATTTTCAAATAAGTCTGCTCTTAAATTGTGGTGTGAATCAATTATTTGAACATTTTTGGAGCAGAAATACCTTGTCCCTGAAAGGGTTAAACGCTGATAATTTTTGTAACACACTAGTTAGTGTAAATCCAGCTATCATCTATATTTATGTATTCGTCTGAGTTTATTAACTGATAACAATTTACAGACTAAATGCTATAACCTAAATATACATTAAAAACAGGTAATTTTGTTTTACTAAATGTACTAAAATTATTTTTTTTATGACAAATGGGTGATTTTAGAAATTTACACATATCTGTATATATATTGTTATGCATAAATTACAGTAACACACCAATTCATGTAGGGGAGAGTGGGGATACTTGAGCATAGGGGATACTTGAGCCACCCCTATTATCTCTACTGTTGGTTAATTTTTCTTTCTAAAACTGCCAGTATGATAACATATTTATAGCTCTGAACATGTAAAAAGAAATCACACATCTTGGTACCATTTTGAAAATATAGTGATTAATAGTTGTCTTTTCCCTATCTGAAGTAAATATTTGGGTGCATGGCTTTTTTGTTTTTTTTGTAATCAAAGTTTTGTTTAAAGTTGCAACTATAAACATACATTCAATAAGCATAATTTCAATTGTATTTTGAGTCTAAAATAGTTCTAATAGCTGCATGCTTTATTTAGTAAAACTCTGGGAAACAAAAATAGTGATAGTGGGGATACTTGAGCCAATGAGAGTGGGGATACTTGAGCCATGTCTCAACCATCCCTACTAGAAATTAAACATGGGTGAAACAAACAAAAAACAAAATTCCATCCTTATATTCACTAATAGATATTTTTCTGGATAAAAGGGAGAATAATTTTTCATTTTATTTTTTTTCTTAAAAAAATAATGACCTAAAAATGTTTTAAAATGTATATTTTTAAATGAAAATATCTATTTTGTTTTTCATTTTGACTAACAAAATAGCCTATCTAGATAAATGTAAACATAGTTTTCAATTTAACTTTCATTAAATTAAAATAACTTTTTAAAACGGTTTTACAGGCTATAATCTCTAATACTTTAATTAGTTAGGTCCAACATATTAAAATATTTATTTTTTAATATAACGTATTAAGATTAATATTTTATATTGAAATCGTAACCTCTGTTGGTGTAACTTTTTTTTAAACTAAGAAAATTGAAGAAAAATTCGTAAAAAGAGCGCACAAAAAACAAGAAAAGCAACAAAAATCCCAGTTCAAACTTACCTGCATGGAGCCAAAGAGGAAGACAAAATCTTTTCCTGTGAAATCAAAAAGTGTTTGAAATAGTAGAATGATACATCTGGCTTAAATTCCGACAGCTACTAAATTAAAAGCATGAGTTCGACAATATCATTAGAGGAAAATTCTGTCAATGATGGTGATGATGTGAAAAGAAAACCTTCTATTAATGGTTGGTTACTAATAAAATATGCCAGAAAGAAAATTGTAAAAATATTTGTTGGATAAGTGCTTAATATTTTGAAAATGAAATTTGCCCGAAGAATTGCAGATTCCAAATTTAAATGGCTCTGAACTGAGGATGTTTCTACCGTCCTTATAACTCAAGTTGAAATGATCCTCCGACAACCAGTTTTAACGACAAAAAATGGTCGTATTATTAACTTTGTTTTCTCAATTGGTTTTGAAGGACTTTACGTTTCATAATTTATCATTCTGTAAAATGTTTGTGCAAAAATAAAGCGAAAAAATTACTTTTGTAGGTATTTTTCCTTAGTGGCTCAAGTATCCCTTCACCATGGATCAAGTATCCCCGCCATGGGGATACTTGAGCCACGATGTAAAACAAAAAATAAACATTTATTATACATTGAAAAAAAGTTCAAAATTAATTGAAAGTGGTTTTTAGTTGAAGAAAAAGTATCAAATTTTCATTTTCAATATTTTATTTTATTCTAAAAAAATATAAAAAATTTAAAAAAATTAAAATTCAAAAAATGGCTCAAGTATCCCCATCTTCCCCTAAATGTAATGATTTGTTTACACATTTGATATTTACACCTTTCTTTGTGTCTTTCGAGTGATAACAAATTAAATACTTTGTATTGACAACTGAAATATAAATAGAAACAGTTTGAATTTGCAAGAAGCGTCTAATTTTCATGACAAATGTGCAATTTTCGTAATTTACACATCTATACACTGTAAAAAAAAATCTGTAAAGATACTATACTTTATCTAGGAAACTGGGATTCCAAGAACTTTTCATGTAACGGTAACAACAAAAACTCAAGTTTTAGAATCTGTTACATGGATTTTTCCTGTTATCGTTACATGAAAAGTTCTTGAAATCCTAGTTTCCTAGAAAATGTTTAGTACCTTTACAGATTTTTTTTTACAGTGTATATGTAAAACTGACTAACTTATACATTTATCCTTTAGATTGTACCTGTATCAAAGGCATGCGAAAAAAATATTTTTAACATACACAGCAGAAGAAAATTGCTAAATTTACAATAAATTACTGGGCACCAGTTTATAACCGTAAAATTAACAATAATAAACATTAAATTAGCGAATAATGTACACTGTAAAAAAATTTGTGTAGTTACTAAGCTTTTTCTAGGAATATGGGATTCCTAAAACTTTTTATATAATAGTAACAGAAAAAGCTCTTGTAAAAAGTCAGTTAAATAAATTTTTGTTGCTACCGGTGAATAAAAATTTCTAGTATTCCCAGAATAGTAGAAAAAGGTTAGTAACTTTGCAGATTTTTTTTTATAGTGTACTATTAAGCAGTAATATACGGTTTAATTCCTTTATATAACACTATACTACTGTTCATGTTATGGTTTTAAACTGATGCCCTAGCTGCCAGTATTATACTGTAAAAGCAACATTTTTTTTCAATGTAGGTATGAAAACTTTTGTTATGTAGGATTTCCGATTATTCAATTAAAAAAAATCAGTAAAGAAAGGAATTGCTTTAAAAATCATGGGTAAGTATGAGATTCATTGAATATTCGAAAATACCTATCTTAGATGAAAACAATTTTTTTATTATGTTTACAGTATACTGAATGGTTTCCTACGCGGTTTTGATACATCGGACCCAAAATTGATAAAGCTATTTCATTCCCTTTCATTCAAGCTATTCCATTATTAAGCTATTTCATTCCCTGATTGAACAAAATGCATTTCAATCAGAATTCGACTGGAAGATGAACTATTTAAATCCGTATTCGAACTAAATATGGAATAGAAAATAATTAAAAAAATATTTTAATTGAAAAAAAAGTAGGGAGACATAGCTTGCAATTATATTTTAAATGCCAATCAAATAATACACATTAAAATTATAGAATATGCATCTTACACTGTAAAAAAAAATCTGTAAAGGTACTATACTTTATCTAGAAAACTGGGATTCCAGGAACTTTTCCTGTAACGGTAACAACAAAAACTCAAGTTTTAGAATCGGTTACATGGATTTTTCCTGTTATCGTTACATGAAAAGTTCTTGGAATCCCAGTTTCCTAGAGAATGTTTAGTGCCTTTACAGATTTTTTTTTTTTACAGTGTAATTTTGTTTTTAATATCGGGTCAAATCAAACCCTAACTTTATGAGTCAAACCTCAAACAAAACCCACCCTAACTCGAAACATTGAATGTCAATTCAAACAGAATCCGATCTACATCGCCTTTATCAACGGCTGAGAGGTTGTGCTCTCCAAGCTGGTAAACGGAGTTCCAATCGCGCCAGTTTGCCAAACCGTCCAGAGTTTTGCGTGGTTTTCTTCGAACCACAAGTAACCTTCCGTAAGTACGGGATATGTTTTCTTAGATATACTCCCAGGAAGGGCACTCCCCTTAAGGCATATATTCCTAGTGCAGATAACTATCCATCATAAATAACACCAATAATAACACAACGGCCCACCTCGTACCGAAAGTCCCCGGATTCGCCCCGTGGCGGTGCATGAGGCGGGTGAGTCGGATCAGAAAAATATGATTACGTGGCACGTTGAAAAAATCTGTTATGTTACTAAAAGTTTTTTTGGGATTTCAAGAATTTTTTATGTTACGGCAACAGTAAAAATTCATGTAACAGATACATATTTGCACTGAAAATCAAAAAATTTGTAAAGTTACTAAGAATTTTTTAGAATGCAGGGGAAACTTAGAATATATTTTGTAATTGCAACCCCGATTACAGGTAAAATTTTAGTAAGATAACTATAATTTTAGTAATTTCACTTGTAAATTTACAGATTTCTGTAGCATTGCAAAATTGAACTTTGTACGTTTACATCTTTTCTTGTACAGTGTGCAGATAAAATATTAGTAAACTTACAGATTTTGACAACTTTACATTTGTAGGATTACAGATTTTTTTTACAGTTTACAGGCTACCATGATTACTAACAAAAATTTCCAAACAATTCAAATAACGCAATATCTTCAGACGTATAGCTTTTCAGTATACATAACAAACTTCACAAAATATTTATAAGTTATTATAAGTAACACTATAAAATGTTAAAGTGCTTCATTTTCAATTTCTCACATGTGATAGACTTTCTTTTTCACGAACAACAAAAAATACTTTCATTTACGGATATAATAGCAATGCCTTTCTTACTATACTTTTACATACTAAAGAATTTGCATTTGCACAGGAAATGTAACGTGCTTGATAAACAAGATGTATTTGACATCTTATATTTAAATGAAACAGAAAAAAAGAGTTTAAATCCCTTTTTGTCAAATATATTTTTTCTCCCTCATAGGTTTTTTAAACTAAGAAGAAACACATTTTCTTGAATATAACACAAGAAAATGAGAAAATATGTAAAGAGGATAAACTGAGGTCTATAAAGCGGAGAGAGATATTTTTTCTACCATATAAAACGTTTAAGTATGATAAACAGATTCTACTGCATTTCACAAAAATTTCACTTTTAAGATATGAAAATTCGAAATTAAATGTTTCTTGATGATTATTGCAAAATAACAGAGGTATACGCTAGAACTAGATAACCGTGAATAATTTAATGTTTACACTATTATTTATCATAATAAATATGAAACATAATATGATAAATTGACTTTCATTTAAATAATTATAAATAAACTTTATTAATAATTATAATGCAACATTCTATTATTAATTTATTTAAAAAATAAAGCAGAATTTCTTAATAAAATACAATTTTATATTAACTATAAGTTTCGTTATATTTGCACGCATTATCATTAGCGGTATAGAAAAAGCACATAAATAATAAAACATTTTATAAATTACAATAAAACCAAAATAACACATAGGTCGCGTTTCAAACTGGAAATTTTAACACTGTGTTATCAACAAATGGAATCACGTTTCCAGAAAAGTGTGTACATGGATTGATGATGAGACGTTAAATTTTCCACTCTGAACGCATCCTTCATTTTGTATTTCTTTTTTGGTTTTTATGATACTACAATAATTACTGTAATTTTTTTTAAATTACAGCAGCAATTAAATTATTACAAAAATTAAATAAACTACAATAAATTATTAAATAAATTACAATATTACAATATTTAAAAAAAAATTCTTTAACTTACGAAACCGGTTAGAACCGGTTATGAAATTGAAACTATCATAAAATAAAAAAATATATGACCAAAATCGAAAATGTAAAATCTAGCCCGGTTGTAAATCATCCTCAGCTATGCTATGCAAAAAAAATCGTGCAAAAATATCAAAATTTGAGCGAGATATTTGAAAAGAACGTCCCTTTATTATCCGGATTTTTTACAGTGACTAGTGTGGGGCATTAACATCGTGGTTCGATTACGAATATTCAGTAGTACTTAATTATACTTGACAGTACTTAATAAAGTCTTAATTCGTTTGTCTGTTTAACTATCTGAAATGGACAAAATAAATTTTATTCTATTCCTTAGAGTGTTGCTGACAAGAGAACAACAATCATATTATCCGCATTCATGGCACATAATAAAAATTACACAAGTGTGCAAAATTTAAGGACGAGTCCCAAAATTCGTCCCAATTTTTGGATTTAGTCAACTTTTCACTACTTTTCACATAGGTTACTTCACAGTAGGGTCTCTGTCACCATTTGATAAAGTCTTGTGGCAGAAAATCCCCCTGTGACTTTAATACGACATTTGGAGATCTATCATAATGCAACATTCACAATTTGAAATTGAGTCTCCAAATGACTGTCACATGAGAGTTTCAATAAAACGACATTGTAAAGTCACTTGGTGACTCGACACAAAGCAACTGTCGCAGTGACCTGCCAGTGGAGTCACATATATTAGTCATTTGAGACTCATAAAAGAGATATATGGAATTTCCTATTTTTTGCTTTGCCGTAGTGGCTGTGACTCTTGTGACCCTGTGTGACCTGAATAAGATGTTATATGGACTAGCTGTTATGCAGGGATAGTAATTATTCTAATTATATTACTTCCTTTGGAATATTCGCGTGAAAATTATCGCTTGAATATCCTTTGAAAATTGGTATTTTGGGACTCGTCCTTAAATTTTGCACACCAGTGTATATTTTTGTTTATGCGAAAAATATAGGTCAACATGCAGTAAAAGTTTATAATTCTATAAATGTTTTCCATCTTAAATAATTCTACAAATGTACTTTTCTAAAATTTTCTTACCTTAAACAATCTTCGAAATAAATTAGAAATTTTTTTATTCCCTTTTTTTTTAATTGCTCGAATTCCTAATTTATTTCCCTTCAAATAACGAACAGAATCATTCCACGTATCTACTTATTTTTTCTTTATTTTTATTATTATTTTTTTTATAGCAGAATTAATTCTGATGAAAACATTTATTATTATAATATATACAGGGTGAGCAAAATGTCCGTAAAAACTTTAAAAATTCATAAAAACCGAAAAAATAACCGAAATGAAAAACGGTTTGCAGGGTTAGTATCTATAGGTCACGGGGATTTTTTTAAGAGATGAAAAAAATAATTCAAAAAACAGCCAATATGTGGCGCTGACGTACCCAAATCAAAGAAAATATACCCAAATAAAGAACAGAATGTTTCCTCAAACCGCCGAACAAGCTTTATGAGGCCTGCCGCTGTTAAAGGCCCCTTTCCCGTCCTCAAATCCTTTTGAAATCGGAATTTACACAAAACAATAGTCGCTGATTCCTTGTTCATGTAAAATAACTTCACGAACAAAGCTTTGTCCTTCGCAGTGAGCATCCTTGATCAAGTTCACGGCTCACAACGGTGAACTAGTTGTGGATTAGGAGCGCAAGCTCTTATAACCGGTTCATTTGCATATTTCCGCAGAAATCGCAAGTACCAGCGCCATCTGTCGGCTGTTTTTTGAATTATTTTTTATTTCTGTCTTAAAAAAATCCTCGTGACCTATGGATGCTAACCCTGCGAACCGTTTTTCATTTCGGTTATTTTTTCGGTTTTAATGAATTTTTAAAGTTTTTACGGACTTTTTGCTCTCCCTGTATATTTCATCTTTTTCATTCTGTAGCACGATTTTCCGCGTAAACTGAAAAAAATGGGTTATCAGAATTGAGTAAAAAGTACTCAATTTTAAGTACATCACATGCTCAAAAAAGCTCTGACCCAAATGTACTCAAAACTAAGAAACACATGTACTCATTTTTGATTCCATGGTTGTGTTCAAATATAAATCGCTATGAACTATCCCCTAAACTTAAAAATCAAAGTAAAAGTATACTTGAATTTATTTCTTGCTCAAAATTATTAACAAAAAAGTTTAATTGATTATTTATTAAGAAAAATAGCAAAATTATTAGCGAAATACTAAAATCGAATATTTTTTATGAGAAAAGCATTATTTTCAAGCACTTGTGAATGATTTTAAATTGTTGTGCATAATTTAATATTTATATTAATAAGCACCTTTTATGCCGCCATAAATGAAATAAACCAATACAGGGTTCGAAATTATCGTTTGTTTGGATCTGATGATGTATGATGTTTCAAAATTGATAAAACAATGCGTTTATTTTTTATCCAACATACTTAATTCGGTATGAGTACATCAATTTACTCATTTTTGAGTTCTTCATTTTCTTCAGTGTAATTTCGGCTCATCATTCCCTTAGATTTATACTGCATACAATAACAAGTTGCCTAGCGTTGCTGCCTAATCATTAGTTAAATTTCCCTTGCATTGGCAAAAAGATTCTTACACCTCGACCTGTTAGAACGTGAAGCGTGGAGCTTAGAATGTTACTGATTTTGAGTTGTGTCAAATAATTATACTGCTTGTATACTATTATTTTAACACAATCTAACTGATTGGTAAAGTTATTATGCGAATTGAATATTTCCAACTGAGCGAAAAATTGCCCAGGCCGGGAATCGAACCCGGATACTTAGCTTACAAGGCTAATGCTTTACCTGTTAAGCTAACCGGGTGATAACTAGCTGGGATTTCTCGCTTTAGCGAGAAATATTATGTCATTCAATTATTTACTATCTTAAGGCCTCACACTAGCCCCTGAAAAAGACCCGGATGGTAATGTTAAATCTATGGGTGCGTTCTTTTCAAATATCTCGCTCAAATTTTAATATTTTTACAAGATTTTTTTGCGTAGGATAGCTGATGACAACCTACAACCCGGCTAGTTTTTACATTTTCGATTCCTGTTTCAAATATATATATATATATATATAGGATGGACGAGACATTACTCGAAATAAAAACTAATCTCTGTGACGGACACATACATTTATTATATTACGAACAAACGAAACAAACAAATAAAAACTAAAACATCAACTCGTTCTTTGTAATTTTTTACAATAATCCTTAAAAACTATTCATCCGTCGTACATTTTATCAATTTAGCATTTCAGTTTTAAACTGTTTAGCACGTCACTATTAAATCGTCGTATTTCATCGTTTTAGTTTTAATGAACATCTTTTGCCGTCGTTGAAAACATTCTATTTACTTCTTTTTGTTCACCACACAGCTTCGCTACCTTTCGTTTCTTTATTAATCTCGACGCAGAGTTCCGGTAAATGAGTGGCGTAGGGAAAATACAGGCCAATTCAAGTGCAACAGAGAGTATATCCCACATGCGGCCGTCCTGACATCTGGAGCTGCCGCAGCGACAAGTGATCTTATAGAATCTGAAAAAAACAGTAACTGTCCTTAGGGGAAAAAATAGAGTTCATTTGTACACCATAAAGATCAGTAAGTCTTTCTTCTGAAATGGTGTAACATCTTATGAAAATGTTCTTTAAAATCGCTGACTTTTAAAATGTTCAGACATACGCATTAAAGATAAGGAAAAAAAATAAAGTTTCAGTTATCGTCATGCCAAGGCTTCATGTATTCAGCACACGAACTAGTACTGATCGGTCCTTCAGTTGATGAGATTTTCTCTACGTAGTAGGTGTCGTTCACTTCACTTTGGTTACTTTATATGGACCTAGGAATTTAGTTTTCAATTTTAACCCTGGTTCTTGTTGGGTTCTTTTAATTGCTACGAGGTCTCCAAGGTTATATTTCCGGGGTTTCTTACGTCTTAAATTATAAGGCTTGCGATTTTCTTGTTGAATTTCCAGAATATTCTTCTTAGTTTCTTTTCGGAGTTCTTCTCTGTCTTTCATGAATTGTTCTTCGACTGCACTGTTTAGGAGTTCAATAATTTGTAAATCTTCTTTCTGTTTCATTTCTCACCAAATAGTATTTCAAACGGTGTTTTCTTAATGCTTCGTTGGTAAGCTGAATTAATGACTTGTTGAACTTTACGAACATGTTTAAACCATTTGGTCAGTTCGTCTTTGGACAGTTTAGAGATTACTGAAATTATGATGGAATTAAGTCGCTCTACTTGACCATTAGCACGGGGAAGGCCAGTTGTAATTGTCTCGTGTTTTATATTTTCATTTTGGCAATAATCAGCTAATTCTTTACTTGAAAGTGCAGGACCTTTATCGCTAATGATTTTGGAAGGGTTGCCAAAAGTATAACTGTTGTTGCAGTTTCGATATGACTTCGGCAGAAGAAGTAGTTTTACAGGGATATAGCCACACGAATTTGGTAAATGCATCTATTAAAGACAAAATATGTTTATAGTTTTTGTTAGTCTATTCGAGAGGGCCTAAATGATCAATGTGGTAGGTTTGGAGGGGAGTCTCCTCTTTGTGTAAGAGATGTAACTCACCTTCTTGTTTCCCACGTTTCCGATTATATAAAAGGCATGTTACACAATTTGCTATAACATTATCAATCTTATTTGCCATATTAGGGCAAATGATGAAGAAATTCTTCATTAAGGAGTTCTTTCCAACGTTTCGTAACCTTTATGATTTTTATAAAGAACGTCATTTTTGAGGAAATAATTGTCATATGGCTTTGTTTTCAAAATTTCTTTGATGGCCTGTATATGCTCGTCAGTGTTCTGTGATTGTATGATTTTGGAAGTAAAACTGTCTTGAATGATCCTACATACGGGATTTCTGCTTAAGGCGTCGACGTGGCGCATACGTGTACCTTGTCTGTGTTCAATTGTATAGTTATAATCGGCTAACATTAAAGCCCATCGAGCTATCTTTGCGCAAAGATCTTTTTTATTCATAGTTAGGGCAAATGCGTTACAATCTGTGACAATCTCAAAAGGAATACCTAAGATATAAACACGGAATTTTTTAAGACCTTCTATGACAGCCAAAACTTTTAATTCATAACTCGAATACTTAAGCTCAACATCTGTGGTTTTTTTGTTCATAAAGTAGACAGGGTGAAATTGATTATCAATAGAAGACTTTTGAAGGAGGCCTGCTCCGTAACCATCAATAGATGCATCGCAATGAACTTCTGTTTCGTTCCTAGGGTTATAAATGCTTAAAACAGGACCTGAAGCAAGAATGTGTTTCAACTGATTAAATGCATTTCGTTGCTGGTCACCGAAGCGAAATTTAGTGTCCTTTCTAAGGAGATCTGTTAAGGGCTTAGCTATTAAAGAATAATCTTTAATAAATTTACGAAAATATGAGGTTAGTTCGACAAATGGATGTACATCTTTTATACTTTTAGGTTCTGGGAAATTTAGAACAGCTTTCGTTTTTGAGGGAGATGGATGCAGTTGACCGTTTTTAATGTGGTAACCCAGAAAATCAATTTATCGCTGAAAAAAGGAGCATTTTTTTAGATTCAGTTTTAAACCATATTCGGATGCAGTTGAAAGAACGCATTGTAATTTCTGGAGTCCTTTGGCTTCGTTTTCAGATGGTATTATGAAATTATCCATGTAGATGATAAGTACTTTTTCATTAATGAGTTCATGAAAAACATTATAGATATATCTTTGAAAAACTAAGGGAGCATCGCTAAGGCCATAATTCATGTAAAGATATTCAAACTGACCAGAATGTGTTTCAAAAGAAGTGTATTTTCGACTATTTTCTTTTATTTCAACATGAAAAAATGCATTTTTAAGATCAAGGGTAGTAAATACTTTTGCAGAATGCAACTGATCAATAATGTCATCGATTACTGGGAGGGGAAAACGTTGTTTATGTGTTCTAGCATTTAGCTTCCTATAGCAAACACACAATCTATATGAACCATCTTTATTTTTTACCAGGATAATAGGTGACGAAAAATTACTGGTACTTTTTCGGATAATTCCCTTTTCAATCCATTCAGAAATTTGTTTTTCGACAAATTCTTTCTCTATAGGAGCTAGGCGTCTGGGAGGACAAGTAACAGGTATTTCGTCTTCCAGAGGAATTGATAATTTAACATCAGAAGCCTTTATTTTTCGGGGGAAATAATTTTGAATAAGTTCCGAAATTTTTGAACGTATAGGTTCATCGGTAATATGAGATAAATCAAGATTAATATCGTCTAATACTTGAGCAACATTAATCAGAAAATTATTAGACATATTTTCATTTTGCTTGATTTTTTGCATCGAAATGTTATTTTGAGAAACTGTTAAAATACTTTGCTGTATAATATCTGTACCAATAATAAGATCAAAAGATATGGAATAATGTGGTACTACATAAACATTAGTTGTGTAATTAAAATCATCCATCTTAACATCCGCAGAGAAAAAAACCAGGGGCTTGATCATAGTTTTTCCTAATCCAGTTAATGTGATGGTTGAATGTTCGAGGTTCGAAACTGTTGGGTGTTTGCGATAAATACTTTCTTTTAACAGACTTCTTTCACTCCCGTATCGATCAAAGAAAGAACATTTACTGACGAAATAATAACTTGTTTGGTCACGAAACTATTCGATATAATGGTGAAAATATTGGATGGTTCAGGCTTATTTCTAGGTTTCCTTGGTTGATCACATTGAGCCGACTTATGGCCAAAATTCGAACAATTGAAGCAGCAAGGGCCTTTGTCTTTATGCTTCCATTGGCTACTTTTATGGTTAGCGAAACCGCAATTGAAGCAGAGAGGATCAGGTTTTGGACGAAAAGATTTCTCTTTCAACGGCATTTCTGGTTTGGATTTACGAAATTTAGTGTTCTCATATTCATGCCGAATTTTATCATAAATTTTGAGCTTCTACTTAAATTCTACTATAGATTGGCAGCCATATAATATTTATTTTCTAAAAACAGGGTCACGTATACCGTTAATAATGTATTGCATCTGTGCTGAATCTTTGATGTTACCGCGCGAACATAATTGTTTCATTACAAGAAAATATTCTTCAAGGGATTCATTTTCTTGTAATTTTCGTTTATTTAACATGTCATGTAACTCGCCAGAATTATAAGTAATGCCAAATTCTGAAATTAAGAGTTCTTTAAGTTTTTCATACGAGTTAATATGAAATTCTGTTTGTACTAACAGCTGGTCTTTTACTCGTAATGATCTTTTAGCAAATATAAATTTATGAAATTCTGATAAATTGAACATGCTAGCGACATCGTCAAAATTACTTAACCAAACATTTATGTCTTGAAAAGAACTGCCATCAAAAGGCGGAATAATACTTTCAACATCATTAAAATTAATAGTAGATGGCAAAAAACTTTGAACTGGAAATTGCTTGCTTTTATCAAAATTTGACTATTCGGTATTAATTGCAATGTTATTCAATGTAGTATTATGTGAAGACATTTCAGTTTCCGAATCGGTATCGCTTTCATTCTGAATAATATTATATTTCAGTGAATTCAAGTCTGAAAGATATGTAACCAATCGTATTGCAAGTTCAATTAAAGATCCTTCATTAGAAATACAGAGTAAATTATAAATTGTGATTAAGGGGACAAGGGACCTTTAAAATCATGTTTTTTTATATTTTTAAAATTGCACTTTGAATATTATTGAAGGGTACATTGTATGTATTATAGCCCATATTTATCACAAAAAAATCTAAAAAAAAACTTTTTTTGGACAAAAATATTGAAATTTTTGTAATATTTTAGATTTAACGAGAACTTTTCAAAATGCTCCATGCGCATTATTTTTTCTCTGAATGCTTTGAAATTTTTTATAGTTATTCATCTCATTATATGTCATAAAACTATGCATATTTTTTTGAAAATAAAAATAATTGTAAAAGTTATGGGTAGTTTATTGTAAAAATAGGTTAAAAAATGCTTAAAATTTCAGAAAAAATTTGAAATATTTTCTTTTTTTAGCTTTATATTCGGATATAGCAAATTCCATACACAGTTTTATTTATATATGTAAATCAAACTTGTATAAATAATATTGGAGATTTTCATTGATATGGAATGCGCATGGGACATTATGAAAAGTTCTCGTTAAATCTAAAATATTGCACAAATTTCCCTATTTTTTTCAAAAAAAAAATTTTTTTTTACATTTTTTTTCGCGATAAATATATGTTATAATGCATATAATGTACCCTTGAATAGTATTTAAAGCGCAATTTTAAAAATAGAAAAAAGTGATTGTAAAGGTACCTCGTCCCCTTAAATCGTTTAAAGAAAAATCTGCTTGAACTTTCGTAACTTTTTTTTAAATTCAGTGCTGGTCGTTTGGAAATCGAAACCAGTGAAATCATGAATTCTTTTTCTATTTGATCGATCACCATCAGTGTCGAACAATAATTTATGTAACAATTTTATTTTATTAGTACGTTCATTTTTAAATGAAAGTTCCAGTTCTTTGATGTCGACTAGCTTCATATTAAATATAAAATATAGAATAATGAACTCACCCGCAAAATGATATCCGGCTTGAGTCTGAGGAAAAAAATAATGCACAGCAATGAGGAAAAATGATGGGTTAACAATTCTGACACCACATTTATAGGATGGGCGAGACCTTACTCGAAATAAAAATTGATCTCTGTGACGGACACATACAGTGGCGGTCAAAAGTTTCCGACCAGTTAGTTTCTTTAATTTATTTACCAAAATGTTTCAGCAAAGAAGAAGCACAATTCCTTCAAAAGTTAAGAATATGTGAATGACCTCTGACCACGTGATCATTTTGATTGGATACTGAATATGCTTCATGCGAAGGGATAAAATTCGAAGTTCGCGTGTGCAAAAGTTTCCGGCCACTTACCATTCTTTAGTTTTTTTCTATCGGTAAACTGCTTTTTGGTTGTGTTTATGAATGAATCAACGTGTATAGCATAGTCTGAATTCAAAATTAAAAAGTTCAACAATTATTGTTCATAAATGAATGATTAGTTTGTCGCTAAAAGGCCAATCTTCTCGAGATATTGCGTCAAAGTTATTGATCGGTAAAATCGACCGTAAACGATATTTAAAAATTATATAAAGATGGACGTGGCCTTCTGGACTTTCAGAGGTCCAGGAGATTCCGGAAATTTACTATTACTGTGGACAGAATAATCAGGAGAAAAATAATAGGTAATCCGCATAAAAATTCTGCTGCAATATACTGCGATTTACGGAATGAAAATATTTCTGAAATAAGTCCGTATACCGTATCAACATGCTGACGTGATGTATAATTTTATGGAAGAGTCGGTGTTAAATTTTTTTCAGAGTTAAAAAAAGATGCAAACGTACCCGACTGGCGTTTTCCAAAAAACACAAAGTCTGGTCAAGTGAAAACTGGAAAATGTCCTATTTTTCCATCAATCGAATTCGAAACAGTTTTGGAAGTGATGGCAGACACAACGTCCGATGAGCTAACAACAAAAGATATGATTCAACCTATGTTATTCCTACAATGAAGCTCGGCGAAGGACACGTTATGCCGTAAGGAGTATTTTCTTCAAAAGTGTCGGTCCGTAATTTGAAATCCACAGCCAGGTGAATGATACAATGTATAAGGTTATCTTGCAAGACTATTTTCTGCCTTATCAGAGAAAAAAAATTGGTCACAACTTCTTTTCTTAACATGATAACGACATAAATAATGTTTGCAAACCTCGATAAGCAATGGTTTCCACACAAAACTAGTCGTTGGGGGCCAGCGTAACACTTACCCATCATGGATATGTATATGAAAATAAAACATGTGAAAACTATTTATACAATGCATTGCAATTCATAAACAAAATTTAAATATTGTTAATGTACATAGTAATGCTGTATTAAAGAACTGCTGATGTACCAATTTCGACAAATTATATAAAACGCCAAACTACTCAAGTAGTACCGAACTGCGTAAAAGAAACATCCCTATAACTCCAAAAATAATAACTCTATTAACTAACAATTAACTGCGTCGGATTAAGCGTCTCATTTCCAATTAAAATAAACCTCTGATTTGAAATTTGAATGAAATACAGGTTCATGAAAAATCGAAGAATGTGGAAAACAGGATTACAAATATCTCGCCAACTAATAATCCGATCGACTTCGTTCTATATGCAAAATGTGTGTTATTTTATAGCCTTTTACGTCCATTCCTTAGAACAAAAAAATTCGAAAATTTTTATATACCTTTCATCAGAACGAATTTTTCAAGAGTCCGAAAAAAATAGTTCCGGATAATCGAGGTTGCTGATATTAAATAGGGTTCGTTCCATTCTTACATACTAACTACATACAAAATTTCAAGTCTCTAACTCAATTTGTTCGGGAGATAGAGCGTTTACAGACAGACAGACAGACAGACAGACAGACAGACAGACGGACAGACAGACAGACAGACAGACGGACGGCAAAATTTTTTTTCTAAAAATATGTTTTTCGGAATCTCCACTATCTGAAACGTGTAAATCCGTCAAAAAATTTTTTTCGATTTTCAAAACGATTGCAAGACTTACCCTATACTACGTATGATGGGTAAGTAAAATTTCGTTTTTGAAATGATCAGCCCAAGCGCCCAGCATGATTCCAATAGAAAAACTTTGAAAAGAGGTTGACAAAAGTCTGCGGAACTATAAATATTTCAACTTAGCCGAAATTTCGCCAAAATTGCAAGAAATGTGGGGAAAATATTCCATTCACGATCTTTAACCGTTGATTGTATGAATGTCACGTTGCTGCGCCGCAGTACTTATTACTAAAGCAAATAAAATACTAATACGATAAAATACTAATTGTAAATGTTGTTGATCACTATATTTTTCTATTGCAATACCATTTTTTTACAAACTTGTGAAGGTGGCCGGAAAATTTTGAGAACATGCGTTTTCCTTTATACTTAATTTTGTCAGTTAAATTTATTGATATTTACATGTTCTTCTATAATTAAGTTCCTAACTATTATGTCAATAAAATGTATAAATATCACTTTGCGATTCCTCTTCATAAGGGTATATTTTCAAATTAACTGAAAAATTTTTGCTGGCCGGAAACTTTTGACCGCCACTGTACATTTATTATATGACGAACAGACGAAACAAACAAATAAAAACTAAAACATCAACTCGTTCTTCGTAATTTTCTACAACAATCCTTAAAAACTATTCATCCGTCGTGCATTTTATCAATTTAGCATTTCAGTTTTAAACTGTTTAGCACGTCACTATTAAATCGTCGTATTTCATCGTTTTAGTTTTAATCAACATCTTTTGCCGTCGTTGAAAACATTCTATTTACTTCCTTTTTTTCGTCACACAGCTTCGCTACCTTTCGTTTCTTTATTAATCTCGACGCAGAGTTCCGGTAAATGAGTGGCGTAGGGAAAATACAGTCCAATTCAGGTGCAACAGAGAGTATATCCCACATATAACTTTATCTTTCAAAAGCGGTTAGAAGCAGTTCTGTTATTGAAACTATCATAATATAATAAATATATAACCAAAATCGAAAAAGTAAAAAGTAGCCCGGATGTAAATTATCCTTAGCTATTCTATGCAGACAAAAATCATGTAAAAATATCAAAATTTCAGTGAGATATTTGAAAAGAACGCCCCTATAGACTTAACATTATCATCCGTGTCTTTTACAGTGACTAGTGTGGGACCTTAACATCTAAATCCACTTCTTATTTTTTAAGGAGGCTACAGAAGCTGTGAAAATGTTTTTTCAAGGAAGTTATATATTTTTAACTTGTCAACATAAATTTTTATTCAATTCTTAAGTTGTTTTCTGTTAAAAATAATAATAAAATTAATAATTGCTACAATCACTGACAAGTCTGAGTAAACGAGGAACACAACTGTATCCTACAATTATTCTATATATCCTTAAACAATCCACGAAATCATGTAAACTTTGTATCGATGTGTGTAATGAAGTTTTTAAAAGGTTGGCTATATGAAATGAGGGGGTAACCATATTTTCTGGAAATATTAATTGAAATATCATTTATAATTAATGTCTCTACGTTTTCTTTTAAGAAATATCGCTAGAATAACTATAAACTTCAATCTTTAACTCGCTATGACTCGGATTCTGATTCATTCATATATTTTCAGAACTCCAGCTTAAACATTTGTAATCTGATATACTTATTAATCTAATTAAAGTATTTTTTTTATCCTGCAACAATTTTACTGGCACTCTGTTGACTTATCTTCTAGTTCTTCATGTACTGCTACACTCACTATTTCGTTTATTAAATTTTCAGTAGCGATTTTATAATAAATAAGTACAATGCTATATTCATCTATAAAAAAGTAAACTTAAAACTATACTATGTGTAAATTACTTAAAAAGATGATAAAAATGTATTTAAAAAGGTGTTCAATTACTTTCATGCTTTGTACTTTCAACTGTAAACACAGCCATCGACAAAGAATATGAAAATACAAATATTAAAATCTTAATTTACAAATGTTACGTAATTGGCCTCCTTTTTGACACCAATTAAGTTACATTTCAAAAATAAGATGTTAATACTTGTATTTTCATATTCTTTGTCGATGGCTGTGTTTACAGTTGAAAGTACTAAAGATTAAAGTAATTTAACAAATGTTTAGAATTTTTTCGTCATCTTTTTAAGTAATTTATGCATAGTATAGTTTTAAGTCCAGCAATTTTATTACTACTGATTTGAGTCTCCAACAGTTATTATTAGATTTTATAAATTTTTGTTTGTTTAACCATTTTTATAAATTATTGTCTGAGCGAAGAGATACGTAACGATATTAAAAGTCAAAAAAATTCTTTCGTCAAGCAAATCTCAAAAAGTACTTGTCGGATTTTGATTCTGTTTGTACCAGTAGGTACCTATGAAGGTATTCTGGTGAATGCACCATCTACGAAAAATTAGTTCCAAATAGTTTAAAAGTTATATTTAAAAAACTGATAAAAAAGCACAATTTATTTGCATACGTCACACAAACTTGGTATGCGTCATTTTTCACCGGCTGTATATTTTCATAGACAACCGAACCATGGAGTAAATAGTAATCATTTACGCACTCTGAAATATTGAATGCAATAAAACATTTTAAAATTTAATAATGCAAGAAAATAAATCTGTTATTTTTTTTCTATAAAAAAATGTCATAAAAACTTTGATTTTGAAATTTTGTGATAATCTCTTAATAGCGTTTTTTAATCGCTAAAAGAATATTTTATACTTCGCGTTTGAAAATTAGAAAAAATTATATTTTTTAATAAAATATTTCTTTTTATGACATCATTTTCTCTTTTTATTTGTTTTCGTTTAACTTACATTTTGTTTGTGTGTGGAAGTCAATTCTTGTCACTAATTTTTCGGCACGAATACCACGCGCGCACCAGATTTGGCGCAATTTTTTTCTAAAGCCCATTTGGCGAAAATCCCGTTTTCAAATAACGCTTACATACACATTTTTAAATTATTTTCTATTATTTTCAAAAAGAACTTACAGTAAATAAAAAAATAATAATTAATAACTATAAAAACAAATAATTTATATAATTGAAAAAAAGGAAATGAAAGTAAATAAACATTTTATTAGTGAACTAGCGAGCTTCACCCGCTAGCGGCCCCTTTCTGAAAAAAATAATCTCTCTAAGGCCCGGTGCACACTTGCGTTTTCTAACCGCTGACCACAAACCATCAATCATCCTGTGGCTGTCTTGATTCAGTGAACACTAGGCGATCGTTACCGCTGACCACAAAGAAAAAACAGGTTCATTTAAATAATGAGACATTTAATGTGTAATATTTTGTATCTATATCTTTCAAATTATTTTATTTAGAAAAGCATTTAAGACTTTAGAAGTATTTTTAAATCTGTAAAAACCGCGAAATTACGGCGTAAAACGGGCGATTTTTTTTTTTTTTTTGCCATATTTTTCCAAAAATTTCATACCGCATTAAAAGTGGATTACCAAGAATGGTATTAGCCGATTTTAAGGAAATATTGAAATTAAGTAAAAGTTGTTCCTAAAAATATGAAACAAAAAGAAGAAGAAAAAAAAAAAAGAAGAAGTTCGTTCTTTCCCCGTAATTTCGCGGTTTTTATTTATTTAAAAATACTTCTAACTGTTGTATCGTTTCAAAATAGTGATGCAACTTGTACCACGGTATTCTCTAACTGCTTTTATGAAGATTTTAAAGACATGTCAAATTTTAAAATGTATTTATTTGCAATAATGTTCTCTAACGATATTTTAAAAATATATGGATTACCGAGTGTCGGATTAGTGAGGTCGCAATGTATTACTATTACACACTTTAAAAAAAACCTCGAATATAATTTTCGTGTAAAAATATGCATATTTTGTACAAAAATTTTAATTTTTAGTTTTTTACTTTTTCACATTTAATAATTTAAATTAAAAAATTCCCCTATTATATTATTTAAAATACAGTTACGGCCTCCCGATTTTTTCAAAAATTTTATGCAAGGTGTAAAACCAGTACCCCAAACACACATATAAAGATAATTGAAGAATACAGGATTTAAGGGCTACTTTTACTTAAAAATATGGCAGAAAAAAAAATCGCCCGTTTTACGCCTTAATTTCGCGGTTTTTACAGATTTAAAAATACTTCTAACAGTTGTATCTTTTTGAAATTTTGACACAACTCAAAACGATGTATTCACTAAGAGGTGTATAAAGATGGAAAAGAAATCTTGAAAATTGGGGATTTTATTCATATAAATATGAGCGGAAAAAGTGTCGAAAAAGCAAACAAAATTGTACAATCGGAGACTCTTTTTCTCGATTTTTTTTCAAAGGGTTAATATTAGAATATTTCAAAAATAAACACACCGTTGGAAATTAGGCAGAAGCGTCTTTAAGGGGGTATTTTTATTTCTTTGTCTTGCCTTCAAAATTAAAAAGGATGGAATCGTTTTAAAATTCCATAGTTTTCGGTCGAAAATTCTGCGGAGAAAAATGAAAAATGAAAGCTTTCGGGAAAACGTTTTTTTCAAAAGGTTAATGTTTGTATTTCTTGAAACCAAATAGACCGTCAGAAAGGTCTTTAAATTTCCTTCAAGAATATGTAATTTGTTTTAAAATCCGTGAATCTTCAGCGCGGATGCGACGTTATATAAAACTCCTTAATTTTCGCATTTTCGACACCTTCCTGGTTCTTCATCCGCGGAAAGCTAGTTTCGACCGGAGAGCTCCGTCAGAGAACCGTCTCGGAACTTGGATTTTTTGTCACGTTTCCCGGGTAGTTTTTAATTAATATCTCGGGTAATTACCGGGCGATTTTCTCGAAATTCATTATCACAAAAGGCCGAATCGTCCCGAGTCGATAGACACAGAGCGCCACTCCACTCAGCCGTTGAGAAAAGTTTTTAGCGGTACAGACAGACAGACTACTGCGGTTAATAGTATAGATAAACAATGTTAGCAGGGGGAACATCTCAAATAAACAACGCCATTTTGACGCCAATTATGTACCCTGGGGCGTATGTGACATATGTGCACATTTTTGACCCGTTTCCTGTGGGCATAGAGCTTTGAAATTTGGAATATGTATGCATTCCTGGGAGCGATACAGGAATTGGACATTGATTTAAGGAAAAAAAATTGATCCCTAAGAGGGACAACGGGGGTTATTTTTTAAAGATTTATACAATTTATACTGCTTATACTATTTTTAAACTGCGTAAAGGAACCACTTACCTATTTTTATATACAAGAAGAAGTAAGTGGTATGAAAAACAATGATACTATATATAAATAAAATACTTAAAGAGATATGAGCACCGGGCTTGGCGAGATTTTTTATGCCAATTAGGCGAAAACATCGTTTTGATTACCAGGTACATATAGCATAGTACAATAACATATTTATTGTACGTTATTTATTTATTATAAAATGAAAAAAAAGAATGAACGAAACATTTTCTTATATATATATATATATATATAAAGAAATGACAATCAATAAATTATAACACTTTTAGAACAAACAATTTATTATTACATTTATATGATAACCATGTCAGGCAAATAAACGCCATTTTGGCACCAATTAGATACCTCGGTGTGTATAGGGCATATTTATTTGTAACCTATTTGCATATTTATTTATGTTTGGAATATATTTTTGTAAAAATAAGCATGAACGTTTACCAAGTTTGTTTTCATAGCCGCTATATCTTTTTGCAACATAGCGCACCTTTTGAAGCAAAAACTGCACAAAAGAAACAAAAATCAATATTTGCAGTACTTTTTTTAAAAAAATGTAATGCACATTTCGTAATCGGTACGCTCGATAATCAGATCTTGTTTTTTGCTTTAAAAGATGATGTCTCATACGACATCCTTTTTTTTTTTTGGATTCGTCCTTTTTCCATATTTGATAGTATGCGTCTACTCTTTTTATAACTTTTTTTTAAATTTCTTCTTTATTAACAGTGACATTTAGATTTCCTATTCAAATAAAAATTCTTCTAAATGCAAGATATTTCGTTAAAATAAATAAATAAATAAATAAATGAAATGCGGACATTGCTTAAAGCACAAAATTTTTCCTATAGAGTTAATAAAAATCAGTAAAAACAACATTTTTATGATGAACAAAAGGTGACTTATGTAATAACAGAGTCATATATTATGTACGTTATGGATTAAGCATTATTATTTCTCGAGCAGTTATAAAAAAAGTAAAATGCGGACAGCTCAAGATCAATATTTGACTGAAAACAACAACCATTTTCTAAATGCTTTAAAAAATGGCCAATGCAAAGTGATATTGCAAAATTTTTATGAAATTAATTAAAACCATTTGCTTTAAACAAAATGAATAAAAGACTTATATTTTTTATGAAATAAATGGGATTTGAAAAAATATTGGCAATTTATCACCATAAATCTATCAATATTACAATCGTTATTTGGTATGCAAAATGGAACAATTAGCACTACTTTTTATACCCGAAAAATGGCCGTTGCTTTTTTTTAAGGTTAAAAAGCAGATTACGAAATATTCCTATACAGAGATGCCAACCACCGCTTATTGCAAACCAGAATTTTCTTATAGAACGTATTATTTTTTAAATCCACAAAATGTTCCAATTAAATAAAACAACATTTTCTGTAGTAAAATACCGGTATCCAAAAAGCCGGAAACTTGGCAGCTCTGCTTTTTTTTTTTTTTTTTTTTTTTTTTTTTTTTTTTTTTTTTTTTTTAGTCGGGCTCAAATTTAGTCAAGACCACGTTTTTTCGCCAAAAGCAGCTTTTTTCCCTTTTGTGTAATTAAGATAAAATTCCTTGATGTTGAAATAAAATGTTTTGACTTATGCTATTATTGCTTCCTCTTATTTGTTTATTCGAATTTTAAATCAGATGACTCAAAATCGTGTTTTTTAAATGTGCGGAAAAAATGCATTTCGAGAGAGGTCGAAAAGAACAATATTTGGCGATTTATTACCCTCGCATGGCTAAGTATCTTACTACCATCTATTTAATATTCTTCACAGTACTTCAATGTTATATGGACTTTGGCACTTTTATAAAAAGTTTGACGTAATTCGGGTTTCATAAAGTGAGTTTTTTTACTGAACGATACAAAGAAAAGAAAAATGAGCACTAAGAAATACTAAGAAAAGAAAAATAAAATATTATATAGATCTATGTATATTTAAAAATGCATCTGCTAACACTAATTAGATAATTTATGTGTATGAGATAAATAGATTTTGATTCTGTACTTCCATGCTATAAATCAATAACGTTTGTGTGTTTTTGAGGTGTTATCATTGGAAGTACTTAGCCGATTTCAGAAATAATGTGGGCAAAAAATGTTGGCAACCATCTTTGCTGCAAAACATACCATATTTTGTGTTGGTACAATAATCTCCATCAATGCACGAGCAAAATAGTTCTAAAATTTAGATTTCTTTTATATTAATATGACTAGATATTTTATTTTTATTTTTATTTTTTTGTAAGGTAACTTTTAAGATATAATATTCTCGTTATGAATAATTTCTAAAAGATTCGATAGTTTAATTGCACAAAGACAACTTTCTAGAAAAAAATTGAAATCCTAATTTATTGAGAATATTGCAATTTTTAGGATATTGTTGGGGTTAGAAACTATAAATTTGGCATCACAGAAACTTATAAGATGTAATAGCTTGTTCAGGACGAATTCTTAAAAAATGATTCCTTAACTGAACTGTTATTGACAACCTCATTGCATCCGTAGAAAACAGATATTCAACAATATAAACTATTCGGACGGGTCTCATATCATATTAATAGACTCCATTCTCTTCGAACATTATACTTTTTGTTATTTAATGTTACTCAAATCGGTGCGGAACTTCTATTTATGCTCATGACATCATTTCAAATAGTTATAATTTCAATATAAGAAAATTTGGTGTTTAATTTTCTGTATTACTTTTAACGTTTTGCATATTTCCAATTTTATATCCATGCATGGCTTTGCTTTCTCTTTTATAAAAATAGTATATGCAACTTTATATAAAAGATTTTATAGTTCTACGATTCGATATGCTTATTTTCATCATTATATTTTATCACAATGAATGACCAATTAAAGGTAACATCTCATTTTCTTTACTTATCGCAACTTATTAAGTATGTATTCTCAGCAATATCGCTCAGACTAATCCCTCTGAGGGAAGTCCTAGTTAAAATATTCCAAGATTTGTTTATTAATAGCAGAGTGCATGGAACATTTCATAATTTTGTGTAAAACTCCTGAACAAATAATCATAAATTAAGTAAGTTTAACCGTTTCTACTTTGGGTCCCTTTTTCGAGATTTCACTCACATTTCCGTTATTAAAAATTATTATATGTGATTTTTCAACGACGACATTCAATTGTAAACAATTAGCACAAAACAAAGAAGGAAACTGTATTATTTTAAAGAAATTTTGTTTTATTTTTTTAACCCTTTATCTACCGACGGTAATTAAAAGTACCATAAAAATTTTCCAATTTTCCAAACCAATAAAAAATCTTTTAATACGTCAATTAGTTGTAATATTGTTTAGAATGAGTTACAGATACGTTACTTTGTTTTGTCCCAAAAGTAATATTGGTTATAGAAAACAAAAGTATTTTTAAATGGGTGATTTCTTTTGCCTTTGTATGCTTTCAGCATTCTTTGCGCTGAGGGAGGACGATGGAGATTTTTCAATTCGGAAATATTTCTGTATTTATTTTGTAAGACTATCATATTTGTACATTTTATAATTCTACAAAATACTACGAAAACAATTTAAAATAAAAGATTTGAGTGGGGGTTGTAAATATTGCACAAAATCATTATGAATTCAAATTTAATTACTTCTTCTAAAATCCTTCAAAAATTTATTAAATGATTATGCAAATCTTTTAATTCAGTTTAAACAATTTAGGTAAAAAATTTGGAATGTAAAATTTTCATAAAATCATAATGGGGTAGATAAAAGGTTAAAAAAGCTTTCTTTTATTTTTTTAAACATTTTTTAATGTTTTGGAATGAAGTAGCCCCTGCTGAGAGCTTCTTTGGTCCATTCGCTTAGTTTCTTACAAAATGATTTCGTTTCACATGTAAATGAATACATTTTTATTAAACCCCCTTGCAATAGCATCTCTATACTAATAAAATCCGTGCGCCTCTGTCTGTCTGTCTGTCTGTCTGCTTGAAGCCGATTACAGTTCACAACGCGGGCGAATTGGAAGTCGCGAGCGGTGTCTTTCGATTCGAAAAATTCCGGGAATTTTCGAGGCCGTGGGACCAAAAGTAAAAAAGTTATGAATTAAAAACAGGTCGGGAATCGGAACGGAAAATGTCTCATTTCCGAAACGGAGCTCTGAGGCAGAACACTGCGCCACCTTGCGGTGCACGACTTGAACTTTTCCCCTTTGGCTAAAAGAGGAACCACCCGAAAACCTCTTTTTCTCCCATCATTTTGTCAAAGAATGTATAAGAGAAAAAGAACTAATTGGTAAAAAATGTTAAACACGGTTTTTTTTCATACTTTTTCTTTTTCGTAGCATACACGAATATTGTGTAACCTAAGATTTACGCGATTAATACTAATTTCTGTTAGTACAAACGGAAAACAAGCTGCCAAAATTATTTGTTAGTTATGTTGTTTGTGATATTAATGAAATTACTTTTTTTTTTTTTTTAATAGCAGTCTTTTGCAGTTTTTAATACCGAAACTTTTTTTTGCGCGTTTTTTCTTAAACCATTATGCAGACAGTTTTTAAAGTAGAAAAAACTGATTACATATTCAGAATCTGCGTAAAAGGCTGCTTCTGATGAACCAAAAAATACAAGAAAATGTCTTATGGGTGCGCAGCGCCAACCGCGCAAAACCAAATATTTTTAACGGGACGATGGCGACCATGGCGCGTAGCGCCCACTGTGCGAAATCACATGTTTTTAACGGGATAATGGGCGAATAACCACCATAGCTCTTTAATTTACTTTTTTGTGCTTGAGGATTCGAACACCAAGACTTGCTTATTAAATGAATTTTTTTGCTTATTATATACTGCTTAATATCGAGGTTCGTTTGGAAAAAGTGGCCCAGCTAGCGGTCGTAGCTCGCTAGTCTGATAATAAGCACAGAAAGATCGATAAACAAATATTCTTTCTTAATTACCCATCATACGTAGTATAGGGTAAGTCTTGTAATAGTTTTGAAAATTGAATTTTTTTTGACGGATTTACACCTTTCAGATACTGAAGATTCCGAAAAACATAGTTTTAGAAAAAAAAAATTGCCGTCCGTTTGTCTGTGTGTGCGTCTGTAAACACTCTATCTCCTGAACAAATTGAGATTGAGACTTTAAATTTTGTATGTACTTAGTATGTAAGAATGGGACAAAGCCAATTTAATATCAGTAACCTCGATTATCTGGAGCTATTTTTTTCGGACTCTCGAAAAATTCGTTCTGATAAAAGGGATATAGAGATTTTCGATTTTTTTTTTGTAAGGAATGGACGTAAAGGACAATAAATTGATACAAATTTTGCATAAAGAACGAAGTCAATCAGATTATCAGTTCCCGAGATATTTATAAAGATTTTTTTTACGCTATTCGATACGGCTTGAGTAATTTGTCGTTTTATATAATTTGTCCAAATTGGTTTATCAGCAATTCATTAAAAGAGCATTACTACGTGTTAAAATATTTAAATATACGTTTACATTTTATTTTGGATGTTTCCATGCATTTTATTTGCGTGCAGTTTACACGTATTTTATTTTCATATTTTACATTTCGTATATCCATATTGGGTAGGTATTATGGTGCCCCCCCCCCTCCTCAACGACTAGTTTAACATTGAAACACGTTAAACCAATTGTTAATATTAAAGAAACAAGTAACAGTTTTCTTCATATTACCCTCAGCAACTGGAACAAAAACAAAAAATGTAACATTTTGCTACAGTCACATTTGAAGAAAATGTTACTCAAGAAAATTTTGAGATTTGGTTGCTTAAAAAAGAAATTTAAGTAGTTGGAGCTAAACTATCCCTGAAATACTAATTTTCATTTTGTCTTTACGGAAACGTAAAGATTTCATGTCAAAATTTTACAGGGAAAAACTGTTATCACACATGTGTTACAAGTTAATAAATATAATATTGTGACACTTCATAACAACTATAGAAAGTTTGGGGAGTTAAAATTTACACACGAAAACTCATGCTTACAAACACATCCAGTGTTGCCACTATAAAAATTGAATTAATTCAAACTATTCAAATATCTGTAGATCCCTTGCATTGACGTCACAGAACGGCTGATATTGTAAACTGGTGCACATCTGAAGCTCATCAAAACTTCACAACTCTTCGCTTGTCGTTTAAAGCATGTGTGGTCTTTCTGTTGAATTAAAATTTTTCTTATTCGTATATTACTTTCCTAAGCACTTAAAAAATGAATCGCAAATCACTATGTTTAGAAATGGGAAAACATCACATTTGCCTTATATTTGGGCGCCAGATGAAGCATGTGGCGTCATGTGCAAGGGGTCTATAGTAGGGTATAAAACGTTTTTCAAGGTCAAAGGCTCCAAATTATCTTGGATTGTTTGTTCAGTACAAATAATAAAATCTTTTTTTATAAGATTACATACACCAAATAAATTAATAATATTTTGTGCACCAAAATAATCCCACAAGGCTAAAGTAGTAAGTTGACGATACATGTGTGTTGAGCGTGCAAAACTTTTTTGGAATAAAAATTCTCTATACACGAAATACTATAATAAATTCAACTGCTTTCAACATGAATGTAGAGCAAGCCAAGATGTTAATGTTAACCCTCTCATGCATACGGGCCTCATATGAGGACAGATAATTATTGCATCATTAAATAAAAAAAAAAAAAAAAAAAAAAAAAAAAAAAAAAAAAAAAAAAAATCGAGCATTTATTTATGGAGACCTGATTTGTGGAAAGATAATAGCTAGCATGCAGCACAATGATAAAATTACTTTAGAATGGGTCTTTCATTTATCATAAAAAATATTTTTTGTGAATAATGCAAAATAATGAAAAATAATTTATGCATGAGAGGGTTAATACGCCATCAACTCTGACTGATGTGTAAAATTTTAATTGTTATATAGAATTATATCGAGTTATCGAATTATAATATTTTTATTTCACTTATGATGGAGTGATTAGCAAATTAGCTAGCTATCTGCTATTTATTTGTTGTCTGTAATTTCAACGATTCTTGATTTATATATAAATTTATATATAAATTATATATAAATTTTGGTTTCGTTTCCATGAAAAGAAGTTTATATTTATAGGTGGAATAGTAAAGCCTTATTTACTATATATTTCACAGAGTAATGCATATTCAGAGGATATACATCAGGCTTTTAAAAGAAGAGCATAAGATAAAATCTTTTTATCAAATGAAACAGGAAATGGAATACATCTACAACACAAGTTTTTTTTTTTTTTTTTTTTTTTTTTTTTTTTTTTTTTTTTTTTTTTTACATCAGACTTATTTTATTTTAAGCGTGGATTATAATGAATCAAAAATAAATAAATAAATTAATTCTAATTTATGTTCTCTTTTAACCGAATGAATAATAAATTGTGAAAATACGAGCATGGAAAATAATTTTTTTCGGAATATTTTTTAAGAAATTCAGTTATGTACAGATATTTCTAAAACGGATTAAAAAAAACAAAGTTAAATCTTTCTTGATAATTTTTTCTGCTATTGTTGCTATTATAATGATTAACTATTTTAATAAATATTAATGTTCGTCTGATACAAAAATTTCTAAAATTACAATCGTTAGTTTAGCGCCGTACAGGCCGTATGCTCAAAAAGTTGAATCTCACAAGGAAAGTCTCCATACGGGCATACTCAGAAAAATCTGAAAAAATTACAGAATGTTCTTCTCATATAGTTATATATGTTTATAAAAAACATTTCGGCGGAACTTCCTTATAACGTCCGTAAAAAAATAATAAAAATTTCGTTTATTTGGCGATTTATCTCCGGTTGGCGAAAAAACGAAATTTTGAAAAATACGCTTTTACGCTTCGAATAATTTTTAAAGAAAAAACTTCCTATGTTCAATTTATTTAAATAAGTTTAGTTTAAGTAATTTTAGTTTTGCATTTTTACTTTACTTTAAGTGTAATTTTGTCATATACGTTTATATGTACTTATAACAAAAGGAAATTAATATATTTTAACATTTAAAACACAATTTAAATTAATTAAAATTGTTCCAAATTGAAAAATACACTTAAAAATCTGCTGCATTTTGTTGCAACGCACTCCCTTGCTTGTATAGAAAACGGTTACTTGGCCATGAAATGGAGCTTTCTCATTGGTTGGAATAGAGATATTATATACAAGTGGTGGAGTGCGTTGCAAGAAAATGCAGCAGATTTTTAACGGTCAATTCACGGTGCTTTGGAGAATTCTCATTGGTCAGAAGAGAGATATTCTATAAAAGTAGTGGAGTGACGTTGCAGTAAATGCTGCTGATTTTTAACAGTGGAGTCAATTAAAATCAATTTTCAGATTCGTTAAAATCTGTATCATACTTTTGTTATAATTTGAAAATATATATATATATATATATATATATATATATATTTCTATGTTTCACATGTTTCACATTATGTCTGCTTTTGGCGAGGAAATGCACTGCTCGCCAAATCCCGCGTCGCTTTCAGCTTTTCACGCCAATTATTCCAAACTATTTTATTTTTTTACATATCTAATAATGTAATTCCGCCGCTAATTTTCACTGATCCTTTATTACCTACATGAGTAGTTTAATTCGTATTTTTTTCAAAAAATTCTGAGTATGCCCCCAATGGAGACCTTCCTTGTCAGTTGAAAAGCAGTTATTGAAAGACGATTTTTCAATGGTGTTGTCACAACAAATTTCCATTAATTTAACGTTTTTAAGTAATTCCTATTTTTTAAAGAAGTTAAAGAAAATAAAATTTTCAACAAATTGTGAAACATAGAAATATATATATATATATATATATATATATATATATATATATTTTCAAATTATAACAAAAGTATGATACAGATTTACAGGAATTCAACATAAAAGTTACTGAAAATATATTTCTGTAAGATTAATTCGCCGAACAACGTTAAAAGATTTATTTCTGTTAAAAAAGTGTTATTTGAGTTCATGAGTTACTTCCCTGCAATTTGATTATTTTTACCCTTATAAAAAAACAATTTTTATCTATGTAACAGTAAAAAAAAAGTCAGTGTAATAAAATCATATAAATATGTTAAAAATTCGAGAAAAAACATATGCTTTTCTTCTTCTTTTTCAAATGCCATCGTTTAGTTAATATAGATTTCGTTCCTTCAATAAATTATAATTTTGGATCATGAAAAAATGTATAGCTTTTTTTTTGTCTTTTTAATTGCTCTATCATCATTACACTAGCACTGGAATTTCAAAAAGTGCGCTCTTTGGAAATTTGGTTCCTAATTTATTCGTTTTTGGAAGCACATTATAACACCGCACAAATACCAATTAGAACTAATTTAAATTTACATAATTTTAAGAAATTTTTAATTGTTTGGATGTATTTTGTCCATTTTTAAAAATGAAAATTTCTTAAATTTTTTTTATTAAAATTTCATCTATACAAATCTAATTTCCGACAAATAATCCGGTAAGCAGATCAGTTACATATACCTTACGTTTGTGGTTTAATAAGGCAAATTAGTTGAAAGTTTTGTGACGTTCCCAGCCAGACCGCTACGTGTAAATGAGTACATGGTAGATAAATTAAAATCAAACACTTTTATTTTTACTATAACGGACTGGGAAAGTGGAACTCGATTCAGGTTTTAGAGAGACGTTCACACAACTGACATCTAATTATTATGAAGAATAATAAATGGTTCTACTCAAAAACTTCCTTCCAATCTGACTATGGCTCCTTCCTGGATTCTCAGCGAGAAAGTGAAGGTTTTTCTAAATGTTCTGAAAACAACAGCCTGTGGCTGCTATCGAATTTTTTTATTTTCTAATCACAAATCAACGGCAAAATTTACCACTTACCACTTTTCTCTTTTTTACTCTTTTAAAAGAATGGGTAAGTCTATACTAATCGTTGAAGCGACGTCAAAATTTCCTTACTAGGCTCAGCTGGTCCCATTCATCAGAGGCTGCGAGCAATTAGAATTTTCTCTACTTCTCACTCACTTACTCTCAATCACCGCTTAGACTGAAGACACGGGGCTAGAAATTTGCATAAAACTCTTAAATCACAGTTGACTGTAGACCCGGAGATCCACACATACTTCGGAAAGTTAGAGTTACAAAAAGTATAGATGTTGCTCTTGCGCCGCACATGATAGATGAATGACGTCATAAACTCTCTCAAAACACAAGATTCCTTTTTTTACTATGGGACACTCCCTCACAGTTTAACATAAGCAATGAAAAGCTAATTTGTATTTTTTCCCACATTAATAATTTAAAACATTGTTTGCATTTTGAAATTCATTTCTATTCACAGTAATCATTGTAAATGTCTTCATATAATAAAACATAAAAAACAAACTTTATTTAAATGTATATTACCTATTTATCCCCAATGGCTGCTGCAAATGCAAATGCAAATGCAAACAAAAAAAAAAATTATTGACGTGTCAGTACTACTTATTTTTAGCTTAAGTGTGGTCTTCATAATGTGAAACACAGAAAAACACTTATATTTGAATGTGATTGTTATACTTCTATTTAAGGGTCATCGGCGTTAAAAATATTATATTTAATTTATATAAAAATACCCTATATAAATCTATCCTATGTACCTTGGAGTATGCTTACCATAAAAGGTAAAAAATGTCTTTTAAATGTTGAGGTGTGGAATTTCCCATCAAGATCACTATCAACGTTCTTTTCATGTAATAATAATCCTTCATATAATGTGTTTCATCAAAATACAAAATTTTAACGAAAATGAATAGTTACTAAAGTTTTATTATGAAAATATAAGGTACCCTGGAGTAATAACGCCACGTTAAGGTTCTACCAATTTTCACGGCTCAGTTTTAGTTTGTATTTTTTAAACAAATGTATGATTTGATACAGCAACTCATTGACTATGTATATAAAAAAAATAATTTAACAGATATGTATTCATAAAATGTACTAACGTGATTTATTGACCAATGCTATTTGGCATTATTACCCACCTATATGGATAATGACGCCATGCAAACAAAACTATGAAATAAGATGGAATAATTGCATGTAGATTGCCCAATTCTAAAAATACAAACTCTACAAATTTAGAAATTGACAAATTGCATTCTAAGCTATTGAAAATGTTCAATTTTTTGTGAAAGTGTAAGAAAAAGAAAGGTGTGGTGTGTGTGTGGGGGGGGGAGGATGAGGCAAAAAAATACAGACCATGAGCTTCTTTTTGCTTAAAAAGGACCGCTTAAATAGAATTATTAGAAACATTGCACAGTTTTATTGTGTTTATTTGCATCAGTATTTAGGATGTAGCTCGGCCACCGTAGGGAATCAACCGGGGTATTAATGCCAAGGATTGGCGTTATTACCCCGTTATACTTATTACGCTGTACATTTTAAATCACAAATTATCTCGAGAAGATATTCAAAATCTTCGACAACATTTTGAAAGTCCATGAAATGTACTACAATTGTATGTAATTAACAAAGTATTTCCGGATAAAAAAAAATAGTCTTCACATCACAAAACTTATCTCGCAAATTTTAGATCAAGCGTTAATTTTAGTTGCTTGTAAAAACAATAAAACCTAAAAAGGAAACAAATGAACTTGAAGCTGTTTTTTGCGAGTTATATGACTCAAAACCCATCTGCGCAGAGCACATGGATGTCATTTACCAGATTATTTCATAATTATGCAAAATATTAGCACTTGGCGTTATTACCCCGCCCGGCGTTTTTACACCAGACCACCTTATTAAAAATTACTTTGTTTAATACACTCTCTTCTTTATGATTAAAAAATATCCATTAAGATATTTCTTGTAAGAATACACAATATTTATTTAGGTTTTCTCCATTTATTAAAGAATTGTAGACATACCTTACGAGCTATCATAACTGCTTGACTTCCTATACACAAAATATTCGCGTGAATTGTCATCCTTTATTCAGGTACGATATTTTTATGCATCTGTAACAAAATATATAGAAAAGAAAAACAAGAATTATATGAGTGAAAACATACCATTATCGATTCTTGTCATGTGATGCACTTTGTTTAGCAAAAAGAAATTTACATTTAAATACAGAATAGAGCCTTATTCACTATCACTTTTACAGACTTATACATATTCAGAGGAAATGTAACACGCTTTTAAAAGAAGATAAATATGATGAAAGCTAGTTTTTCGGACAAAACGGGAAAAAGAATATGCCTAGAAAAAAGTGTAAAACCTTTTTCATGAGATATTTTTCCTGCTCCATTGATTTTTTTTATCTTATACTGAAACATTAAATTTTTTTATAATATGGCGGAATAAAATGAAATAAATATGTTAATAATGTAAGACATTTATAGAAAGTATTTTTTCTCTACAGTATATTGAATCTTTTTAATCATTTGAAAACTTGAATTACAAAGCCTGCCTTATCTGAAATTTTAAAAATCGAAAAAAAATTAAACTGTTTTACTACTGAACCTGCAAAAGAAAAAAAAGATACTTCAATTTGCAAAGTAACTACTTTTATCGTGTATTTCTAGCATTGTAAAATGTTGGTTTACAATGAAAAGTAATGGACTCAGTCAGAGTTATTCCACGATCTCCAAAAAATTGATTTTCTGAAAAAGGCGAGTTTTGAATCTGACGTGTTCAAATACAAAAACGATTAACGCGCCTTTCTTTCTTTTTTGCAAAAGTTCATTTCGGACTATCCCTAAATGAAATAGTTTTATCTTTCTAATTATTATAACAAGCATTAACCTCTCCTGTTCTGAAGCTAAAAATATAATACAAATGCGTACTGTTTCGTTTTTTTTAAAACAAAAATAACTTTGTAAATGACAGAAAAAAGACCTTTTCTCAAATTTGATCCTTTATTCGCTTAGTAATTTAAACTCAATCTTATGGATCTAAAACTAAAAACCTCCTTAAAACAGCAAGTTAATAACCATTAAACTAAATTAACGTAATCACAAATTTAAAAGCTTTAAATCAGTAAGTACATAATCTACAAGTCCCCCCCCCATAAATATTTAAAAAGACTAATTTAAATACTTAAGAAAATTTAACACAAATACACTCTGTCGGTCGTACTGTGTTTTGGCCATTTTTATAGATTTTGCAAATTTAGATTGAAAGTAAAATTTATTCAATTAGGAATTCATGTTAAATGCAAACATTTATTCTTTTACTTTCAATAGAAAAAAGTATTTAACTATTAAGAAGAAGGGGGGAGAGATTTAAAGTAATCAGACATTTTAGTCATTATATGTAAAAGAACAGAGGTTCCCGAATGGGGATTCAAGGACCGATGAGGTTAAACTGTAATATTTGTAAATGGGTGTTAATTTTTTCTCTTATATTCTCCTTACTATAGCAGTTTACATTGAATATTTGAAGTTCTACTTAATATAACAGGTTTCAAAATAATGTGGAAAAAGGTAATACACTGGTGGCGAAAGATTAATTAACCTTTATTATAAAGTGACGAAATTAATTAATTAATTAATTAATTAATTATAAAGTGACGAAAATCTTTGTTTCTTAATAACTGAAGGGCAATTTAGTGACGTGGTCCATTGTCACCTCCTTTCACGTCACAGAAATATGCAAACTCGATACAACTTTTACCGTGTAGGGTTTTCGATATGTCATTAAGAAAGCATTTAACGGATACTGAGAAATTATTATGTAACTAGCGAGCTACGCCCGCTAGCTGGGCCACTTTTTCCAAACGAACCTCGATATTAAGCAGTATATAATAAGCAAAAAAATTCATTTAATAAGCAAATCTTGGAGTTCGAATCCTCAAGCACAAAAAAGTAAATTAAAGAACTATGGTTGTTATGCGCAAATTATCCCGTAAAAATATGTGATTTCGCACAGTGGGAGCTACGCGCCCACCGTGCAAAGGCGGCCCACCGGCCTACCACCCACCGGCGCTACGCGCCATGGTCGCCATCGTCCCGTTAAAAATATTTGGTTTTGCACGGTTGGCGCTTCGCGCCCATAAGACATTTTCTCGTATTTTTTGGTTCATCAGAAGCAGACTTTTACGCAGATTCTGAATATGTAATCAGTTTTTTCTACTTTAAAAACTGTCTGTATGATGGTTTAAGAAAAAACGCGCAAAAAAAGTTTCAGTATTAAAAACTGCAAAAGACTGCTATTAAAAAAATAAGTAATTTCATTAATATCACAAACAACATAACTAACAAATAATTTTGGCAGCTCGTTTTCCGTTTGTACTAACAAAAATTAGTATTAATCACGTAAATCTTAGGTTACACAATATTCGTGTATGCTACCAAAAAGAAAAAGTGTGAAAATAAACCGTGTTTAACATTTTTTACCAATTAGTTCTTTTTCAAAGAACCGAAACGAAAGAAAAAGTCGATTTCCCGGGAGAAAAAAGAGGTTTTCGGCTGCTTCTTCTTTTAGCCAAAGGGGAAAAGTTCAGGTCGTTCACCGCAAGGTGGCGCAGTGTTCTGCCTCAGAGCTCCGTTTGGGAAATTAGACGTTTTCCGTTTCGATTCCCGACTGGTTTTTAATTCATAACTTTTTTAATTTTGGTCCCACGGTTTCGAAATGCCCGAAATGACTTCCCCGGAATTTTTCCAATCGAAAGACACCTCTCGCGACTTCCAACTCGCCCGCGTTGCGAACTGTAATCGGCTTCAAGCAGACAGACAGACAGACAGACAGAGGCGCACGGATTTTATTAGTATAGATTGAAAAAATGAAAGAACAGTAAAAAGTGTAAGCTTGCATGTCTTTAAGGGATATCTATACACCTTGCAACTCGTTCGCAATATATCTTTATACAGCTGTAAGAAGTAACATAATATTTCCACTCCCCTATTTTATACACATTTTTTTGTATTCTTATTTAACTTTAATATTAAAACATTTTGGCTGGTAAAAATCAATGTATAGTGAAAGATTAATATTTTTAGCAGTAAAATGAATCAAGTTATATGATTTTGTATAATTTTTCTTTCAATTATTTAGGCAAGAATGTATTAAAATATACTAATCTTTATGTTGTTTTAATTAAAAAAAATAAATAAACTCCATGCTAGAAATCTAGTTTTTATATTTTAGTGTATTAATGTATCCTATGTTCAGGGAGTTCCCGAATACTGTTAATAAACTTGGAGGGGAGGAAGAAAGCATCGTTAGGACTCATGATTACATAGGTCAGCATGAGCAGAAATCGATAGGTGGTGCTATATGCGAGCTCTCGAGGTTGGCATAGCGTTCCTAGTGGGCTACCTTTTTTCTAATTTATATTTTTTGATTAGCTAACAAATGTTATCTCACGTGCAAGACACCGCATTTGATTTTAACAGGACAGGGTGCCAATTCCTTATGAAAGGTGTATGCGTGAACATTTGGACCAGTCATTTCGAAACAAGAGTATAGACTCTATCAGTGTGACGTCAAAGGCAACTCAACTCCACAAATTAGCAACAAATACGTTCCAATCAAACATATAGAGTTTAGAGTGTTTTAGAGATGCACTATACCGTCAAAACCACTTGCAATATGACCGCTCAAAAAATTAGAAGATCGTGGAAGAAGGTTGGTTGGTTGGTTGTATAGGGTTTAATGGCGCAAAATCCCTTCAGGGACATGCTGCGCCAAACAAAGACAAAATATATAAAAAACATGGAATTAAACGAATATTTAAAAACAAAAAGCTATCTGGATGAGGTAAATATAGTCATAAAAGTGTGATAAAACAAGAATAAAATTAAAGATAGTGAAATGCAGAATTGTTAATTTCAAGAAGGCATTTGGATGGCCAGAATGCCAAAAAAGAATGTCAAAGATAAAAAAATAGTGAAATCGTAAATCATAAAATAAAAGCCCGCATGTTTTAAAAAAGCAAAGAGTGCCCCATGAGGTGTTTCCCCAATGAGATTCGTCAAGACTGGTGAAGATGAATTAAAATAGAAGCGATACAAGTGTCGGAGCCCCGGACAGTCCATCAGAAAATGACGAATGGTTAGATAATCAAAATGGCAGTGTGGACACATGGGTGCATCCTCCCGTAGTAAAATATGTTTATGAGTCATTCTAGAGTGTCCAATTCTCAGACGAGTCAGAAGAACGTCAGTTTTTCTTGGATAGTTCGGAGGCCAGGTCATGATAGTTGGTTTGATACAATGCAACTTATTATTGTTCTCGAAATTCCAGCTCTCTTGCCATTTATTATGAATAAAATGTTTTATAATTAGTTTAACGTCTGAGAATGGGATTTTATGATGCAATGGATTACAAGCAAGTTTTGCCGCTTGATCAGCTTTTTCATTACCAGGAATGCCCATGTGTCCAGGAACCCAGCAAAATAAAATTTTGTAGCCACGTCTAGTCAATTTAGTATAAAGGTCCAGGATGTCAGAGACATAAGAATGCTTTTTAAAAGATTTTAATGCATCAATAGAACTATTTGAGTCAGTATAAATTATGAAGGAGGTGTTTTGATGATTAGATATGTGTACCATGGCTCTCTCAATTGCAATCAATTCGGCTGTAAATATAGATGTAGATGGATGAAGTCGATAACTAAGAGTCATACCATCACAATAAATACCACAGCCTACAATATTACCATTTTTTGAACCATCTGTATAAATGTCCAAGTGATCGCTAAAAACTGTACGATGCACAGCAAATAATTGTTTAAAGGCTATAGGGGCTAAGTTCTTTCTGTCATAACCTTTGAAAGGATGGAGGGTTGCGATAACAGGTGGATTCCAAGGAGGATACATATGCAAAGGACATGTGCTCACCTCAATATTATTCAAAGGGCTATTGCTGATTATGGTTCTCATTCTGACTTCAAAAGACGGGACGCAAGATGGACGATTTTGATAAAGAATATCATTGTCAGAGTTTAAAATGTATGTATGAAGTGGATGACTAGGATGTGAAAGGAGACGGTAAAACAACCCCAAAGAAAGTTTTTCATGGGTATAATGTAATGAAGGTTCATTACAGTCAACATATAAGCTTAAAACAGGTGATGTACGAAATGCACCAGAGCAAACACGAAGTGCGCTATGGTGTACTGTGTCAAGTTTTTCAAGAACAGATTTTCTAGCTGAGCCATAGACCTGGCAGGCATAGTCGATCTTTGACCGGATCACAGCCCTGTATATTTTAATAAGAGAAGTACGGTCTGCTCCCCAAGAAGTGTTAGAGAGTACTTTAAGTATATTCAGTGATTTTTCACATTTCGTCCGTAAGTTTAAAATATGAGGTAAAAAAGTAAGTTTCTTGTCAAAAATTAAACCCAAATAGCGAACACTGTCCGCAACAGGTATTTGGGTTGAACCAATAAAAATTTCAGGATCTGGATGCAGATCCCTACATCTACAAAAATGCACACAAGAAGTTTTGTCATGACATATAATAAAACCATTTTTATTAGTCCAATTAATAATATGAGTGATTGCAACTTGCAACTGTCTTTCAATAAAACGGATATCCTGTCCCATACACATGATACGGAAGTCATCTACATATAAATCTCCTTTCACTGAGGGAGGAAGCTGCTTAAGGATGTCATTTATTTTAATAGCAAAGAGGGTGACACTCAGGACACTTCCCTGGGGTACACCCTCCTCTTGTTCATAAAAGCTAGACAAAGTGCCCCCAATTCGGACTTGAAAAAGTCGAATGGCAAGAACATTTTTGATAAAAATTGGCAGGTTCCCGCGGAAGTGCATGTTAAAAAGATCTCTGAGAATTCCGTATCGCCATGTTCTGTCATAGGCTTTCGCCATGTCAAAGAAAACTGACACCAAATGGTTGCGTTTGAGAAAGGCTGTTCGAATATAATGTTCAAGATGGAGTAAGTTATCGATAGTTGACCTACCACGTCGGAAACCACTTTGAAAAGCAGTTAGCATATGGTTAGTCTCTAAAACATACACGAGGCGGCAATTGACCATTTTTTCAAGTAATTTACAAAGGTTGCTAGAGAGTGCGATAGGCCTATAATTACTTGGATTGGAAGCATCTTTTCCAGGTTTAGGAAGGAATCACAATAGCTCTACACCACGCTCGAGGAAAAATCTGTTCCATCCAAATTCTATTATAAAAAGAAAGCAGAGCGTCAAGAGAGGGTGCAGACAAATGCTTGATCATGATATAGGTGATGCCATCGTGACCTGGGGCAGATAAGCGACTATCTTGCAAACATTTTAAAAGTTCTGACATTGTAAATGGTACATTATATGAAAAAGAGTTATGAGAATTAAAATCAATCCTGGTCTTTTCAGTTCGTCTTTTGTATGATAAAAAAGGTTCTGGATATGCGTCTGATTTTGAAATAGAAGCTAGGGTAGACCCTATAGTCTCGGCTATGTTCTTAGGAGAGGTGATAGTTTGACCGTTATGTTTTAAAATAGAAATGTGATTTTCAGAGTAAATGCCCATACATTTTTTCACTTTAGCCCACAGTTCTTTACTGGAGGTATTTGAGTTTATGCTTGATACATAGTTAACCCAGGATTCACGTTGGCTTTTACGTCGCACTCTTCTAGCTTCAGCTTTGGCTTTTTTATATAATATGTAGTTATTGTTATTTGGGTACCTCCGAAAAAGACCCCAAGCTTTTTGTTGTTTCTTTTTTGCCGCCTGGCAGTCACTATTCCACCATGATTTTCTGTGTTTATGAGAGGAAGAAGTTTTTGGAATGCTAGCATCAGCAGCACTGATAATACATTGAGTTATATTATCAAGTGCTTTGTCAATATCATCAGCTATCATGTTATCAGTAATATTTGCAAGAGCAGTAAAAGTTTGCCAATTAGCTCTGTCATATACATACCTTTTTGGATAGTTATTAGAACCACCATCAGGACCAGTCAATGCAGTAAAAATAGGGAAGTGGTCACTGCCATGCAAGTCGTCTGAAACCCAGAAGTTCCATAACGGATAAAGTGATGGGGAGCAAATGGAAAGGTCTATGGCATGGAAAGTACGGCTCGGTTCATGAAAATAAGTATAATCACCATTATTAAGTAGGCATAAGCCATTGTCAGAAATTAATTTCTCTATTATATCTCCACGTCGGTTATTATCAGAGTTACCCCACAGTTGGCTATGGGCATTAAAATCTCCTACCACAATTAAAGGCATGGGGAGTTGGAGAAGAAGAGAATCCAGATCTGCTGGTTGAATATTTTGATTTGGAGGTAAATAAATGGTGCATATTGTTATGAGTTGTTTAATATGTACACGGACTGCGACAGTTTGAAGGTTAGTATTTAAAGAAATAGGAGAATGGGGTAAATTATTGGAAATAAAAAGAGCCACACCACCAATGGCCTTTCCATTAGCTTTCATATCTTTCCGGTAGGTTGTATAGCTGCGTAATTTTGCTTTGTCAGTGGGCTTTAGATGAGTTTCCTGTAGGGCTAAGATTAATGGTTGATGGTCCGAGAGAATATAACGGATTTCGTCGTGTTTATTGTGATATCCACGGCAGTTCCACGATATAATATTAGTCATAAAAAAGAAAGTTAGATAAATGTATCTATGTCATTTTGTTCGGAGGTAGTAGACATACTATATCCATCGTCCAATTCAGCATCCGGTTCAGGATGAATTTCCATAGTGTATTCATCCTCCACAATTATTTGATTTATTTTATCATCTTTGCCTAGATTTGTCTCATTTTTTTGTATTTTATTCCTTTTTGCAGGAGTTTCAGATACTGTAGTGGATTTAATAGTTTGAAGATTATGTTTTGCAGAATCTGATCTATGACTTTGTTTTAAAGATGAATTTTTGATAGCAATTTTTGTGTTCTTTTTATCTAGTGGAATTTGGGGAAGTTTAGAGTGTACTGATTTTGGAGAGACAGTTTGGTCAGGCACATATTCTTCGAATATAATATTTTCATCAGCATCCAAGTCACTGCAGTATAACTCGGCATCCATAACCTCATCCGCGTAACGCTTAAGTTGTTTTGGATCTTTAATGTTTTTGATTACTGAACTGATACCAGATTTTTGCTTCCCCTTCCCCACAGTCTTCCACTGTAGAGAAACTGGAGTTGAGGTTTTCTGTTTAGTCGTTTGTAGAGCGGGTTTTTTTTGGTTCTGTTTTCTGGGGATATCAGGTTTCTGTGGTATTATGGTATTCGTGGCAGCTTTTGTTTTATTTTGGGGTTGAGTAGACTTATTGGATAGAGCTGTAATTTTCTGTTGTTTCTTCTCCAAGTCAGTTATTTTTACTGGTTCAAAGGATGTGGTGTTAGTAGATTGCGTTACGGTTGATTCATCTTGCGGATATGTTACATCAGTTTGTGTAGCCGTGTGTCTTACGGCTGTTGATTGCTTCCTGAGTAAGCTGGAGTAGGTAATTCCAACAGATGGGGTTCTATTTTCAACAAGTTTGCGGGCTTCTGGATAAGATAAGTTTTGAGTAATTTTTATGGTAACTATTTTCACGGTTCCAGTTAGGGCACTTGCGGGAATATGCTGTATGATTTCCTTTGCAGTTAGCGCAGCGTTCGGATTTTTCACATAAATTATTGTCATGGCCCACTTCTGCACAACGTGCACAGGTAAGGGATCCACGACAATTTGTTTTAGTATGACCAAAACGCTGGCATTTAAAACAGCGGGTAGGGTTTGGTATATAGGGTCTGACTTTACAGTTTAGATATCCTGCTTTAATTCTAGGTGGTAAAGTAGTGCTATTGAAGGTCAGAATAATATGTTTAGTGGGAATTACCTGCTCATTTTTACGGATGGTGATACGGCGTACATCTATGATATTTTGGTCTTTTAAATTTTCTAAAATTTCATCTTTGGTGGAGTATAAAAGATCTGGTTCAGATATTACTCCACGGCTTGTATTTAAGGTTTTATGTGCTTGTACAGAAACAGAAAATGTGCCTATTGTAATGCAGTTTGAGAGAAATTGTGATTGTTTGGTTGTAGAAACCTCAACCAGCAAATCACCAGATTGTAGTTTTTTGAGAGTGTGACCATCTCCTAAAACAGACTGGAAAGTTTTTGCTATGAGAAATGGTGAAGTTTTTTTAAACGAGCAATCAGAGTGGCTATCAGTACGTTTCACAATGAAAAAGCGAGTATTCTTCGAAGACAGTACAGTTTGTTGCTCTCCGCTAGGGAGAGAAGTAGAAGGAAAAGAAGTGTTTCCATCCATATTTAAAAGAATAAAATTCAGACCCCGGCCGCACCACCCTCTCCCGAGCCCTACAAGGGGATGCACATTCATGCACCAGTGCTAACCAGGGCCCATACGGTCACAAGACAACCCTATGTCAGTCTCCACCCTTAACGAGATGACTAGTAGTTGCTCGATCACTTGATCCCTAAAGCCAGTGACAAAAGTCAGCTGACCAGCCGATTGATGCATACGGGACCAAATGCACCTCCCGTCTACCTGAAGCAGAGGCCAAAGCAGTGTGTTGGTTTCCCTCAACTGCCAGGATCCCCCTTTCCAGGGACACGGGTCGCCACGCACGGCCAACACGTGGGTGGTTTACAATTCCCCATGAGTCGATATACAGGATGTATCGGCTCATGCAGAATTGCCCTCACCTCCGAAAAGGAAACCACAATGAGAGTGAAACAAAGAGGAAAGGAAGACCAGAGGAGTAAGGGGAAAAGGAAAGGAGAAAGATCACTCCGGTGCCCCGGGGTTGTGAAGCCCGTGAATACCTAAAGAAGGTATCCCCGTGGGGGAATCGTGGAAGAAGGACTGAATTTACTGAACTAGGAGAAGCTTCCGTGTCGACCCACAATTGTTTGGCCAAATTGTGACCCCTTTTTACTATTTTACGACTGCAATTGTAGCTTCATGGCAAAAAACACTTTTCATCTCTATCTTTTATTGGATTCTGTTGTTTGTTTGGAACTCCTTTTTGGCTGATGTGTGGAGTTGAGTTGTACGTGATGTCATCACTGGTAGGGTCTATTGGGCGGAGTGATCCCATCGCTTGGTTTCCCAAATCACCTGATTCATCCCATCTGGATTTTTTTCTCTGATTTGTCGTGAGTACGACAAGCTCGTCAGTTCTGAATTGGATCTAGTAGCATGAAAATCCATCGCTGCAGCTAAGATCCCTGAAACGCTTGGTATTTTCGAATATTTCCGCCAGCCCTTGTCTGGCATACAATCTTGCCACTGGCCGCAATTTCGAAAGCCCGAGTTTATTTTATGTCATAATTATTATTATTTGTGTAATAAAGTGTTTTACATTACATTCTGTGTTGTGTCCCTAGTGCCTTTGTGTCCCTTTATCCTTTTAGAGTTACGTTTTCGCCCATGCACCCCTGTGTAATTATGATTCCTTATGATTTTCTCTACCTCTCCAATTTGTACACCAATGTACACAATCTCTTCAATTTGTACACGAAATTCGAAGACATCCTGTATGTATATCTATATTATAAAGGCCAAACGTATCTGTGCGTAACGCATATGTCATTCTGCAAATGGCAACACTTTCCCCTAAAATTTAGGTTTTTCAATTTTCGCTACTGCAAATTTTACATTCCTAAACATCGCACATTTTAAATTTTAATTTTTAAGTAGAAATTTTGTGATTGTGGCAACAGAATCACTCCATTTTCTCTTAAAATTGTAAAGAAAAAAAATAGAAATTAAAATGCTCAACACTTTTCCATGCAACTTCGGTTTAGCACTTTTCGTTACTACAAATTTTACAGTTCTAACATCGTACATTTTAAATTTTTACACCGTCGTATAGAGAAAAAAATACACTTTTAAATGCAATTTGTTTCAAAGCTGTATATCTGTTTTTGAGATATTAATATTTTGATAATTTCTAGTACCAATTTTGTGATTGTGGCAACAGAATCACTCCACTTTCCCTTAAAAAATAATAAAAAATAAAATGCGTACACTATTTTAAGAGTATCGTCTTTTATAAAATCCGGGGAATTTCGGTTTTATTTTGTTTAATAATTTCGATAATTTGGTTTTATAGCATTTTGTTAATTTTAGCTTAAAATAATATTTGTTTGAGAGTTAGACTGAACAATATATGATGGATTTTTTACTGTAACAAATTATGTAGGTTTATTATAAATCAATGAAACAGTTTTTTCTTAAAGATTTTCTTTCGTCGAATTTCGACGGGTTCCACCTCGTAAATATATAATGTTGCTCTAAACCATATACTATGTAATTGCTAATATTCGATGTCTCATTCACCAAGAGCACTCAATCGTAGTATAAGTAGTCATAAGTGACACACGGTGACACGGCGAAAAAGGATTCCTTGGAATATTTACTACTGAAATCAAACATTGGCAAAGTCCTTTCTAAATAAATTTATTCGTACATCACGTCACAGTAAACAATTCTACTAATACTTCGGTTTAAACTTCATACCAATACAACAGGGAAGAGCAGCCATACTTGGACTGCCGCTTTAAATGTACCGTTTCCATTCTGCCGTAAATTACAGAAAGAGAAGCCATCTATTGATGAAAATCTACTAATTAGAATTACATTACAGTAAAACCCCGATAATTCGGATTAATTGGGACCAGACCCAATCCGGATCATCGAAAATCCGGATTACCCGGTGAATTAGAAACAAATGGAATACAATAAAACATACTTACAGAAAATCACCTTTATGTTAAACTGAAAAGTGCCTTAATTCAATATTGCATCTTTATAAATAAATAATTTACTGCAAGTGATATTGTAGAAGCGTATTGTCATAATAACAAGGAAACAGATCTATGGGCTGACAAAGATCGGAAACGATCTTTATTAGACAATGGGTATTATAGGGACTATTTTACAATGCTTTCATGCAATGCTCTAATTAAAAATTTATTGTATAGTGTTTTTTTCTGACATTTCTAAGTGGTTTAAATAGAAAATTGGGAAAATTCGAATTGCCAAACTTAGTGATACATTGTTGTTTCATTGAAAGATAACATCAAAGAGTTTAATTATGAAAGCTTAAGGTATTCTTCCGAAAAGATTTCAGAAAAAGTTTTTTTTATTCAGATAACGACGATGAAACGAATTCATGTTATGGAAATTAGCCAACCGCTTATCACATTTGAAAAAAAAAAGAACTAAATCGATCCGGATTATCCGGAAATCTGGATTAACGAGGTCCAAATTTGCGGGGTTCTACTGTATTTATTGCCGAAACGTCAGTGAAGGCTTGCTGTGGAGACACGAAATTTTTTGGTTTCTGTCTGTCTGTCTGTCAGTTTGTCAGTCTGTCTGTTCCGCGATAACTACCGCAAAAAACATCCGAAAGACTTGAAATTAAGTGTGTATATTGGTAAGGCACTCGGATTTAGCTGTATAGTTTTTTTGTTATATTTTATTAATTCGTTCGTAAAATATAGAATATTTTATTTTGCGCAATAATGTTTTTCTATGGCAAATCCAACGATTTTCAAATTTTTATTTGTTGAGAGAAAATGACTCATTTGATTAATGGAATTCAACGATAAATGGATACTGAAATTTGCCAGTACGGGGCTTAAATTATTCATATTGTTTTGAAATTTTATCTATGCATATGTCAGATTTTTTAAATTATTGCTGTAAATCTTGGCCATTTTTTATAAATGTGTTCCAATAATATGAGCTAATTTGTTTTAGAGATTTACTTATTTCAAATGTATTTATTTCGTTTTCTTCATTTCTTTTAATAGTCGCTAAGCAACCATTTATCCTAATTCTTATTCTTATAATATTATAAATTTTAAAATGTGTACGGAAGTTTGAATAACATAACTTCAATGCTTCAATAGCATAACTTCAGCTTTGTATCTTTGCGTATAGATAATTATAGCCAGAAAAGAACAAAGGCTATGTATTATTTATTTTATTCGAATATTTTCGTTAATAATTCTGAATTTCATTATTTTTCATGCATAACCAATCGGCATTTTTTAGATAAAATTTAATCAATTTTCTTTCCGTTGCCAAGAAAATCAAAATTTCGAATATTAATTTTTCAGCGACGATAAATTTTCAATTGAGCAATTTCCATGCGAAAACTGAAACTAAGGAAAATTTAAAAGAAAAAAATAAATATGACGTCGTATTTGCAATAAAAATAAATATACTATTTTTTGTTAAATATTAAACACTGATATTTGTTTCGTTAACATGAATTTTTTTGTCAATATGGCGACATAATTAAAAATAAAAGGAATAAAAATATTTTAAATAAAATATTTATTTGGTAAATTATGACGTCATAATTGAAATAAAAGAGGTATTTTATAGTAGTCGTTAAAAATAAACGGGACATGGATAGCAGTAATTCATGGAGTTAGAAAAATAATGACGTCATATTTAAAATGGATAAGAAATATTTTTTACGAATACTAAATTATAAGTTACATACAGATAAAAAACTTCATTAAAAACTAAAAATTAGCAGTGGAAGGCTTTTTTTTGTCGGAAAAAAGGGGAAAATAAAACTGATTAATGTATTTTTGAAGCTATTTTTTTCTTTAAAGTTAAAAAGAATTAAGTTTCAATTTGTGCAGATGGTATAAAAATTAAAATAAATTTTCTAAAACTAAAAATATATTTTCAAACATTGACGTTTCATTAATGAACTTTTTCAACAGAAGCGAAAATCATCTGTCAGCAAATTAAAATTTACAACCAAGAATCTACACTATTAAAATCCGACCGTATGTATGTATGTATGTAACGCTATCTCCTCCGATCCCGGATACTTAGAAAAGTCGCTTTTGTTTTGAATTGAAGGGAAAAGAATCCCGGGTTCCCGAGTTGCGCATTCGTCTCTCTGTCCGTCCGTCCCTCTGTTCGCATGTAGCAACTCAAAAACTACCGAACCGAATAGTTTGAAACATAAAATATATATAATTGCCGAAACGTCAGTGAAGGCTTACTTTGGAGACACGAAATTTTTTGGTTTCTGTCTGTCTGTCTGTCTGTCAGTCAGTCTGTCTGTTCCGCGATAACTAACGCAAAAAGCATCCGATTGACTTGAAATTAAGTGGGTATGTTAGTGAGGCACTGGGATTAAGCTGTATAGTTTTTTGTTAGATTTGATTCATTCGTTCGTAAAATATAGCATATTTTATTTTGCGCAATAATGCTTTTCTATGGCAAATCCAATGATTTTAATTTTTTTTTTTCCTTGAGAGAAAATGACACATTTCATTAATGGAATTCAATGATAAATGGACACTGAAATTTACCAGTTAAATTATTCATATTCTTTTGAAATTTTGTTTATGCATTTGTCAGATTTTTAAAGTTATTACTGTAAATTTTGGAGATTTTTTGTAAATGTGTTCCAATAATATAAACTAATTTGTTTTAGATATTTACTTATTTCAAATGTATTTATTTCTTTTTCTTTATTTTCTCTTAAGGGTTGCTAAGCAACCATTCATCCTGATCCTTATTATATTTTAATGCTATAAATTTGAAAACGTGTACGAAAATTTAAAGTCAAAGTCAAAACTGATGAATTAATTAATGTCTTTGTATCTTTGCTGATAAATATAACATTGCCCAGAAAAGAATACAGGCTATGTTTTATTAATTTTATTCAAATATTTTCCTTAATAATTCAAAATTTCCTTCTTTTTCATACAGAATGAAGAGCGATTTTTTAGATAAAATTTAACCAATTTCCTTTATCGTTGCCAAAAAAAAAATCTGGAATAATTTTTCAACGGCAATAAGTTTCAATTGAGCAATTTCCATTCGAAAAATTAAACTAAGAAAAAATAAATATGACATCAGAATTAAAATAAAAATAAAAATAGTACTTTGTTAAATATTAAACACGGAAATTTGTTTCGTTAATAAGAATTTTTCTGACAAAAATGGGGGCATAATTAGAAGTAAAAGAAATAAAAAATAATTATATTTTTAACAAATATTTCAATTGATAAAATTTGACGTCATAATTGAAATAAAACAGGTATTTTATAGTTATCGTTAAAAATACAAGAAACATGGACAGCAATAACTTATGAATAATGACGTCATTGCCGAAACTTCTGCGAAGGCTTATTTTGGCGATGCAAAATTTATTGTTTTCCACTCTCAGTCTATTCTTCTGTCTATCTGTCAGTCCCCGATAACTGCCACAAAATGCAATCAAAACTTCTTTTTTTCGTAAACAAAATTGTAAAACCTTAGATTACTGAGTTTACACTTTCAAAAGTTCCTGATACATCAGATTTAGGTGGTTTTGGTGGGCAGGTATCTAGAAGTATGAGGATAATGAAAAATGCTTATTAAAACTTCTCACTTATCCTTATAAATCAAAATGTAGAAAAAATACAAGATATACGATAACCATTAGCAGATTGTTAGAAAGTTAGAAATTTAAATTTAATGAGACTACGGGGGGTTCAAGGGGGCGGAAATCTACTGTGGTATAATAAAAAAACAAAAATAATAGATCATGAATTTTTCAGAATATCCTAACATAACTAAATCTTTAATTTAACGGCTTTTGATGGCTTCAAATTTCTTATTCTTATTTTATTCTTATAAATAATTACGTAATTCGAAAATTTTAAATTACACTTTCCAGGAAGTTGAATATTACGACGCTAAGTGTGTTTTTAAAAAAAGAAGTGAAAAGCTGACGTTGAGGCTCTTGATCTGCAGATTTACTAGTAATTAGAAGAAGCACCCACCTCTCATGTGCCATTTTCAGATAATTTTCAAAATCTAAAATTAGTTGTTAAGTTATATTTTTCCCCTGTTATACGTAAGAGAATACTTTAAAACTAAATTGTTACGTTTTCGTATACATATTTAAATACGTGTGTTTATTGCAGATATTTTCCATGCGTATCTGTTTGCTTTCATTTTGTTCTTAGTCCTGAGATTATATGTTTTAAAAAATGACGCCTTTGCCTTAATTGGACCAATTTAAGTTTTTTAAATTGAACGCAGACGATCGATTACAAACTTCATAAGTAAATAACGAATTTGAGAGGTCAACGCTTTGTACAGTATATATATATATATATATATATATATATATTATAAAGCAAAAGTTCTGAAACTTCCAAACGAGTGTTTTCAAAAACTACCTGATGGATATCATTCGATGGGAAATATTTTTCCGAATTCAAATTTACAGGGATAACTCTGATTTTTCGTAGTGAATTTCGCATTTTTCGGCTATTTTTGACAAAACGGCTACCAGTAGCTGTTTTTGGCGAAAATTATAATTGCTAAAAGAATTAAAATGGCTATATCTATTAGAAATATTACGAATATCTTGCAAATAATAGCAGAAAATAACTACTGATAATATTAATAATAATAATGAAAGACCGCTTAAATGAGGCGTAATATTATAAAAATATATTTATCTTGAAAATGAAAAAAATATTTGTAATGCTTAAAAAATAAATTAACGCGAAATATAGCAATTGGTTCAACTTTTGGCGACTTATCCCTGGTGTTAGAATAAAAACATGAATTTCAGAAATTGATTAAATGAATTTTGAATGATAGTTATTTCCCTTTTTATTATTTTCTTTCTCTTTTTTATCGAATTTCCGTATAATATAACTTACAGCAGAAAAAAGCAGATCTGATTGTAAAAGACACTGTAAGTTGTGAGTTACTATTCGTTTCTATACCATTTTCATCTTGCTTTTGTCGCCAAAGAATGTGTTTTTAAGCCGAAAATGCACTACTGACTTAATGCCTGACTTAGGTTCTTAATGGTCGCAATAATGTTTTTTTTTTTCAAGTGAAGATAATTTTTAGAGTATATTTTAATATTCAATCGTAAATTATATAGACATGAGTATAACTCTTTTATTTCTTTTTGCAAATGTTTTCATTGATAATTTAATTTTTCTTGCGCCATTTCGTCAATTTCACTTACAGGAAAAATTTCAGTTTTAAAATTTAAAAACTGAAGAAGGAAAGATTACCCCATCGATTAAAAATCTACCCCCAAATTCCAAGATTAAATGTCAATAATGGATGATCGTAAATGTCACATTCACTTGACATTAAGTATAATATAAATACTAATTATGTCATCAAGTGATTTTTAATTCGACATTTTATTTCTACTTTTATATATTTTCTGCTAATTTGTTTTTCGTTATTTAAATAAAAATTTAGGCTAAACTGTATAATCTGGCTAATAGTTTGGCGATTTATATAATTTGGCGAAATTGGTCGACGGTATAACCAAGTAGTACTGAAGGAAAAATTGTGCAATTCAAAGTAAATTTATGCAATTATGCGTTATTACTATAAATGAATTCAACATTTTGAAATGAAAAATTCCCGCTGAATAAAATTTACTAGTCTTTTTTAATTGACCATTTCCTCCTCAATATTTCTTCAATGAAACTTTCGCTATTCTCTTTTCGCGCAGGCAAACAAAAATGTATTTTAAATATTTTATTAGATAAAACGTAAATAAAATTTTTTTATTTAAAAAAAATATTTTTTTTTTAAATCTAATTCTACCATTATGTGTCTTACAGGACAAAATAGCAGAATTACTTTTAAAAATGGTTTTATCTGTTAATTGTATGTTATTTGTTTATTTGGGTGTTTGAATTTACTTTTGTCATGAAACAATGCGATTTTATACCAAGAAAGCATAAGCCGGAGCGATGTTCACAATTACTAAATTCTCTCACTCTCTTTTAAATGTGTGAGAGCATTTTTAGGATTATTTTTTTTATGTTGAATTGTAAATATATAAATAGCACTTATAGCAAGAAAAAAAAATGCGTATAATGTTTAAATTTTAGTATAAATGTCTTCCTCATCCAAACGGTAAAATAATTTAATTGCAACTTTTTAAAGTTTTGGCGCAGATGTCATATACGCACCACATTCGCACGATTGCAACAAAATGGCGATTTTATGCCACACATGGTAAACCGACTATGGTTGTTTATTTATTAATAAACTATTTATTAACTTTCATTTTGTTTTTTAAAATAATATAAATCATTTTGTTCTATAGCTATTAATTAAGCTTTTTTATTTATTATTTTTTTTCAAATAATACAAAATAATTAAAACATATTTATGAAATTGATAATTAAAAACTAAGATCTCCAAATTGGCGCCAGAAAAAAATTGCGCCAATGTGGTGCATACATGACATCGGTGTCAAAGTTTTTTTCTTATACATAAGTAGGGAAAATGCAGCATAAATACCGATTAAAGTTTTTTCCAAATGGAAATTTTGTCACGGATTTGGTCATATACTCATCGAGGTATCTCACTGGCGCCAAAATGACATTATTTGCCTCATATGGTAACCCAGCTATAGTCGTTTATCTGATGATTAGTTGTTTATGTACTTTCATTTTTTTCTTTTTTGAAATGATATTTGTTGTTTTGTTCTACAGTTACTTTTTATTTATTGTTAATTGCTGTTTAAAATGATAGAAAGTAATAAAATATACATAAATTTCTTTGGTACTCTAAAACGAGAATTTTGCCACATTGTAGTTGCAAGATAATCGTGCTAAATCTATTGCGTATATGATGTCTGTGTAGGAATCTTTTGTGAAATATGAAAAGTGTAAATTGGCTACTACTTGATTATCACGTCAACCAATTTCCCCAAATCGTTCGCCAAATTATTCAAATTTACATAATTTTATCTTAAATATCTAAAGAGAAAATGCTTGAATACGAAAGAGCAAATAATTTTGTTTTCATTTTTCAGGAGGAAATTTTGCAATAATAAAGTAATTGTTGTAGTGTGAATTTTAATGTGTGTGTGTGTTTTTATCGTTGGCAACTTGCTGTAACGAAAAATATTTATTTTTTTTCCTGGCATTGTTTTGTAAGAGCTGGTTTTGTGAAAGCCATGGTAAGATGGTATTCAAATTTTTGAACCCTTCCCAATTACCACCCCCTTGGGCCGATTTTGCTCATTTGGAATTCCCACTGAGATATTAACCATCTCAATGTACTTGACGAGTTTGAAGATGATTCTTGCATAATTGTGCCTTTTATCGCGCGGACAAAATTTAATATTTATATAAACTTTTTAGGTAGGCGTAGCTTTGGGTTCCTGGCTTCACATAATGAAAAGTTGTGAAGAAATTTTTCAGAAGTTGTACCATGGTAACGACTGTAATAATTAATATTTCTTCAGATAAGGGAACATTTTAAATCCTGTTGCCATAATGGTCTCATTTCGCTTCCAAATGTGCACTGTTAGTAATAAACTAAAATAGTTACTTCTAAATAGCTGGTTTTTGCGCAACGTTTAAGATAATTTAATATCACAATGGTGTCTAAATCGTTTTCAGCAATGAGCAAGGTGCTTCTGGAGGTCCAAATTATTTAAAATACAAATTTAAATTCACCAGTTCGTTTCATCCACGGTTGATTTTGAAATATTGACCAGCGCAGCGGGCATAGCCTGCTAGTATATATATAATACCTTATATTATGGATTATATTCATTCAAGATTATGGATATTTTAATGTAATCTATTTTGTATATTTTGATCAAATTTTTTTATACAGTTTAGGCCTATATATAAATATAAAAATATCTTTAACATGTTTGTGCAATAAATTTTGTCTTTAGATTTTTTTTACGTTGTTAGCATTTGTATTTATTTTCATTAAATTCTTTTTTTCTACTGAGTATATTATTTGCAGTATTGAAATCTGACATTTTTCTCCGGGTGGATATTTGTAGTCCCAGGGATGTGACGGGGCTCTCACTTTTTAGCATTTTCAAATATAATTTCGTTGCTGATGTATTGCTTTAATGTTTCGTTTATCGCAAACATTGATTTTTATAACAATAAAGTAGACTCCCTCAAATCCGCACAACTTGGGACCAGCGGTTCTGTTAATTTTAGAATTTTGCGGATTTCTGGTCATTGCTTTGTTCACATTTTTTAAACAGCTACTTGAATGCAATTAATATTGAAATCGAAAATACTATGAATGCTTACAATGTAATAAAATATTAAAATAAGTAATAAACTAAAATAATAAAAAAATAGATAACTTTTTAAAATGATTAAAATATTAAAAGCAAAAGTCCAGTTAATAATGAATAATGTATGATCATATATTTATTAGAAAGATGAAATATATTTTTTTCTAAAATATCCAATGATACTTGCCTCATAAAGTTACATTACTAATATTACAAATTCACATCAAAATCATATAATAAAGAAATTTTATTTCAGGTTTAGCCAGACTTAATAACCAAAAAAGCCTTGTTAATACACAAATATATTTGGTAAGAAAATTGTTATTGACAGTAATATCAGCAATATCTTGAATTTTTTCAAAAATAAATTTAATCTTCCTTCATTAATTCTGTAATATTTACAAAAATAACAAGTTAAACTATATATAGAATTGATTTAAAACTAAAAAAGTCAAATATTGTCCTTATATGTGAATTGAATGTTTTATTGTTTACATCTGTAAACAGGATTCATGATCTGCTATTTCAGGATTCTCTAAACAGGATTTTAGAGAGTTGCGGAACCCATTTAGGAAACTGGCGGTCCAGCTACTATAATGGCGACCATTTACCGAGTTTGAAACACTTTTGGGAAATTTTTTAATTAAAATAAAATTTAAGATTTTTTCAAAAAAAAAATCTAAAGATATATTTAGTTAATAAATGAATACATTGGTCACATGTAATGATTTTTTGCAGATGTTTTACAAATGAGTTACATCAGTTAAAATATAAAGTAGTCCAAATTCGGCAAATCTCTCCTATGTAGCCAGAATAAAACAGAAAGATGATATTGAATGATAGAACTTCACCTATTAAATCCACTAGATGACAGAGTCCTGTTTAACAATCGATAAAAAAATGTAGAATTCTACTTTTCATGTCAAAGTAATCTCGTTACATATCAACGTGAGCACGAATGCAGAAATCCACAGCAACGTTTAGCGTTGCCAATTACCTTTTTATAAAGCGCGAAATTGACCAATACGAAATTAAAACAGGCGAAAGAAGAAAATAACTCTTCTAGTCGATCGGATGAATATGTGAAGCAATTAGTCTCTTGCGTCACTCGCAGGAAAAAGTGGGTATTCGAAAGATTTTTTTTAATTAAAAGATATTAGAATCAACGAAAGAATAAAATATTGTAATGGGGTTTTCAAGGAAAGTGTTGCTTTTGCAAGATTAAAGTTTTTTAGAATAAGAAATTAGACTAAAGAATCCGTAGATTAAAGATGTGGAGTTAATATATCATAAATACTTCAAGATATTACTAAAAAAGAAGAAAAATTTAGATATTATAAGGAATTGGAAATAACTAATAATGAAAAATATTTATTATTACATACATACAGGGTGTTTCGCTATCAGACCGACAAACTTTGAGAGATGATAGTAGACACAAAGACAAGCAATATTAAATAGGAAATCATGGGGCGTAAAAGTCTTCTGTAGGAGCTAGGAGCCATTATAATTTAAGGTCCAAAATTTCAAACGATGATAAAAAAACGGAAAATAGGGTCGATTCGTTTGCGGTTTTCACTAAAATCATTCCTAATATCACGATTTTTTTAGAAAAATTTTTTAAAGGTTACGTTCAAAAATTGTCGATAGAGGGCGCTTTAGACTTTCAAGTGACAAACAACTACTCTTTACCGTTATTTTGTGCATGGGGTTGAAATTATTCTAAAGCTTAGACTTTAACTTAAAACTTTAAGCCCGAAATCGGAAACATTGGAATCGGGTAACTGTGAAAATTGAACGGTGAACAGAGGGGGAGATTTTAAACGCTCATAAGTATTGGACAAACAAATCGATTTTGTTGCGATTTGCGTGAAAGTCATTCCCTTGGTAATCATTTTATTCAAAATGACGTACAACTTTGGTGTACTCATTTTTTGATAGAGGGCACTTCCGACACATCTCTGACATTTCAATGGCATTACTCCTTAGTGTTTTACTACCAGACCAACATACTTCCAGAAAGTTTTAGCGATACAAAGACGACTCTTAATCACATAGGAATGTAACGTTGGAAATACCTTTTTAGCAAGTTACGGTTAAAGGAATCAGAGAAAAAAGAAACAGAAACAGCAAAGAAAAAGCAACACGTTAATGTTACAGAAAACAGTTTATTTAAAGGTTTTACTAGAAAAAGTGTTCAAAATTACGACCAGAAGTAATCCGGCAAGTTTGACAGCGATGGTAGATGGCGCTGCGATTTCCTTGCGGTAGATGGCGCTAAACGATAATGCGCCTGAGCAGTGATCACTGTGAAGTGATCATTCGCGAACCGGTTCTAAATTAGTTCTAGCAGATTCTAGCAGAATGAAGTATTTTGACGATGAACAGCACGATAGGACTCCTCCAGATTTTACCAATGACGTTCGCCGACACTTCAAAGTAACATATGGACAGTGGTGGATAGGTCGTGGTGGCCCGGTTCATTGGCCTGCCAGATCGCCGGGCCAATCATGTATGGACTTCTTCTTCTGGGGTCAAATGAAAAATTGGGTGTATGAGACTCCCGTACTATCAGGTAAAGACCTCGCTCCTGGTATTTCTGTTGCTGCCAGAAAACTATCAGAGATGCCAGGAATCTTTCAAGCGTGAGGAATTTCACGCTACGCAGCTGTCAAGTATGCCGGACTACTTCTGGTCATAATTTCGAACATCTTTTCTTGTAAAACCTTTAAATAAACAGTTTTCTGTCACATTAACGTGTCGCTTTTTCTCTGCTATTTTTGTTACTTTTTTCTCTGTTTCCTTTAACCGGAACTTGCTAAAAATGCATTTCCAACGTTATATTCCTATGTGATTCCGAGTCGTCTTTGTATCCCTAACACTTCCTGAAAGTATGTTGGTCTGGTAGTAAAACAACCAGGAGTAATGCCATTGAAATGTCAGAGATGTGTCGGAAGCGCCCTCTATCAAAAAATGAGGACACAAAAGTTGTACGTCATTTTGAATAAAATAATTACCAAGGGAATGACTTCCACGCAAGCCGCAACAAGATCGATTTGTTTGTCCAATATTTATGAGCGTTTAAAATTTCCCTCTCTGTTCACAGTTCAATTTTCGCTAGTTACCCGATCCCCGATTTCGGGCTTAAAATTTAACTTAAAGTCTAAACTTTAGACTAATTTCAACCCCATGCACAAAATAACGGTAAAAAGCAGTTGTTCGCTACTCTAAAGTCTAAAGTAAACTCTATCGACAATTTTTGAACGTAATCTTTAAAAAAATTTTCTAAAAAAATCGTGATATAAAGAATGATTTTAGCGAAAACCGCAAACGAATCGACCCTTTTTTCCTTTTTTTTTTTTATCATCGATTGAAATTTTGGGTCTTAAATTTTAATGGCCCCTAGCTCCTACAGAAGACGTTTGCGCCCCATGGTATCCCATTTAATAATATTTGTCTTCATGACTATTATCATCCCTCAAAGTTTGTCGGTCTGATAGCGAAACACCCTGTATATACATAACAGAAAGCTTGAAAAGATTCATAAAATCCCATTTATCAGTTACATACATTATTTGTTACCAGCAATGAAAAAAAACGCAAAATCTATGTTTTCGATAAATCATATAAATATACAAAAAATTGCAATTATCGATGCCTGACATGTAAAACGCATTCTTTTTTTTCCCTACAAGACAACTTCAAATTTAAAGATGAGATACTAAAGCTTTTCTCACTTTCTTTTACAGACTGATGCTCAGTCTCAGGAAATGTAACACACTTTTAGCGAAAAATACATCTGATGACTTATTTCGAGAGAAACAGATAAAAAATATAAAAAGGTGGAAAGATTTCTTCCATCAAGTATTCTTTCTGTAATGCAAATAAAAAAATCACTTCCTATAAAAAGAAATGTATTTATCCGCCTTATAGTCCAGTAAAACTTAAAATATATTACTTCTGAATATATATTAACTATATAAAAGTGCACTTCATGAGAGGAATATAAATACCGATTTTTACAATCTCTATTCTTTTTGTTTTATTCAGAAATAAGTCTGACTATGATATTCATCTATTCAGAAAACAAAAATCTGTCCTTATAAATAACTTGTTTCTTATTACTTGTAATGAACATTTCTTATTTGTCTGTGCTAATGAAAGGTACAACGCCAGCAAGTAATTTCTCGACACTCACGGAAAAATGTAAAAATTGTAACAGAAGATACTTAACGATATATTCGCACTAAAAATAATCTTAAGATTATCTGAAGAAATATCCACTTTCTTCAGAAATTCTACAGAAATCTGAAGAACTTTCACACATGAAATTTTACCTCGAAAGTATCTGCAGATTTTTTAAAAATATCGTTAAAAATATCTGCAGATTTTTTTAAAAGTGGACCAATTCCCTATAGATTTTCTACAGATATTTTCTTAAGATTTTCTGCAGATTTTTTTAGTGGTGTCAGTAATGTTTTTTTTTCCTGCAGTTTTTATTATTGGTTGTAAGAGTCCATCATAAGATCATGCTGCAGACTTTCTCAGTGTTCCTGCATCGATTTTTCTTTTTGGTGTAGTTCCATAGGGTGTTTTTTTAGGACATAGATAGTTTGCCCTAATGCTGATAAATTAGATGCTTTGTGACTTACAGGAATATTATCTATATTATAAAGGCCGAACGTATCTGTGCGTAACACATACATTATTGTGCGAATGGCAACATTTTCAAACGTAATTTCGGGTTTGCAATTTTTGCTACTGCAAATTTTACACTTCTAAACATCGCATATTTTTAGTTTTTACACCATCGTACAAAGAAAAAATGTACTTTTAAATGCAATTTGTTTGAAAGCTGTATCTTTATTTATTTTTGAGATATTAATTTTTTATAGTTTTTAGCTCCAATTTCGTAATTGTGGCAACAGAATCACTATATTTTCACTAAAATTGAAAAGAAAAAATACAAATTACAAGTTGAATGTATGCCATTGCAGGCCTTATCTGTAGGGCTTGAATGCCATTGCAGAATTCAGTTTCGCCTCCGATTTAAAAAAAAAAAAAATCGATAGAGGTCTTTTAAAAGGGCGACCCCGTTTAGAATGCAATGAACTAACTTTATTTTTCTTGTATTATCAATATAATTTATCAATATAACAGAACGGCGTGAAATACCCAATTAATTAGCAGTTTCTCTCTGAGACATTGGTATTGCGGAATAATAAAGAGATACAATTTGACGTGCTACTTCTTCATTGACTAGATTCATCAAAAATGGATTTTTTATTTAGTTTAAGCGCTTTTTTATAGACTCTGAGAAAAAGGAAATGCATTTTAACAATAAAATTGTATGAATGTCTCGTTTTAACGACCAGATTACGAAACTAGTTGTTGGGGGCCACCGTAATACTTATCCATCATGGATATGCATTATATAATGTGTGAAAATAAAATATGTGAAAACTATTTATAAAATGCATTGCAATTCAAAAACCAAATTTAAACATATATTTAAATATTCTTAATATACATATAAAATACATAATAGTAATGCTCCATTAATGAATTGCTGATGAACCCATTTCCACAAATTATGTAAAATACTAAACTACGCAAGTAGTACCGGATTGCGTAAAAGAAACATCCTTATAACTCCAAAAGCAATAATCATATTAACTAACAGTTTACTGCGTTGAATTAAGCGTCTCATTTCCAATTAAAAATATCTTTGAATTGAAATTTGAAGAAAATACAGGGTCATGAAAAATTGAAGAATGTGGAAAACAGGATTACAAATATCTCGGCAATTATTAATCCGACCGATTTTATTCTTGATGCGAAACTTGTGTTATTTTATTGCCTTTTACGTCCATTCCTTTAAAAAAAATCGAAAATTTTTATATACATTTCATCAAAACGAATTTTTCGAGAGTCCAAAAAAATAGTTCCGGATAATCGAGGTTACTGATATTAAATAGGCTTCGTCCTATTCTTACTTACTAAGTACACAGAAAATTTTAAGTCTCTATCTTCATTTGTTCGTGAGATAGAGCGTTTACAGGCAGATAGACAGACGGACGGCCATTTTTTTTTCTAAAAATATGTTTTTCGGAATCTCCAGTATCTGAAACAAGTAAATTCGTCAATTTTTTTTTTCGATTTTCAAAACGATTGCAAGACTTATCCCTTACTACAGTCTCTCAAATTAATGTACGAACAAACTGACCGATCCCAAATACTTTCCATTTCAAATTTTGTCGTACATACAAACTTTTTATTAATTTGAGAGACTACAATTTCAAATCTTTATTCTTTATATAAAAATTGTTTCAAAATTATATCTTTGCAAGCTAACAAAAGCCGATTTGCATCATCTGGTATTTTATTCCAACTGAAGGCTGAATAAATTTCTTTCGTCGTAAAAAAAATGTAAATAAAGTTTTTATTAAAAGATCTGTTTTCGATGCATCCTTTCTTATAATTTGAGAGAAAAGTGCATTATATAATTTATTCTAGAATTAATATAATATACGAAAACTGATCAATTATATAATGCACTTTTCTTTCAACTTAATGTCAAAGAAAAGCATACGTGATTTGCAAGATGAAATTATTCAACCTTGAGTTTCTTCAAGAGAATATTCATCTCACTTGACCTTTCTATGTTGCGTGGTTCTTCTTTTTTTATTTAGTTTTTTGTAATCCAAGGGTAACCTGTTCTGCATAACTTTTTAGAAGACAAGATTCACACATGTTTATGACTTGTTTTATTGTCTATGAAACAAGTTATTTAAGGATTAAAAAGATAACTTTTATCACTCTCTTATTCAAAAACAAATCACTTTCTTTTTTTTTCCTTTTAAAACATATTGTATCATAAGAATTTAAAATAACTTGTTTCATAATGTATAAAGAAGTCAAATTCATTTTTTTTTGTATTTATTTGATCATCTCATTATTAAGAAACAATTATGAATCATGATTGTTAACATCAGATTTCTTCATAAAAAGAGTGAATGAAAAATAAAAAAAAGATCTTTAAAGATTAATACTTTTAAAAAAAAGTATTTGTGTATTTTTTTAATTGCTGAAAAATATAAAAAAAAAATGTTTTTAAAGAAAAGAATTACAATTTTTTAATTAAAAAAATTTTATTTTAAGTTTCTTGTGATTTCGTGCATTCTACATATTTTCATTGATAGATCAACAATATCATTCCGTATTTGGAACATGTTACATTTTAGAGTTTTCCAAATATCTGTGGGGACCATAATAAATGTGTCATATGTAGTATTGGTCCCCACATCTTTTCTTAATACATTTATTATTTTTTCTGGGGTTGTTAAGTCTACTGTTTGATAACTTGTTGAAGGTTGTGGCTCTTGGAATTTTGGGGCATTTATTTTAATTTTTGAAAAATAATTTTCTTTCGAGAGAGATTTGGCCAATTCTAGATCGCTATAAAATGTGTTACGAGCCTCTTCCTTCTTTTTTCTATGGTTCTGTCCGTCTTCTTCAATTGGTTCTGGGTTGAAGTTTAAAATTTGCTGTATATCCGGAAGACTGTCGTTATCTTCATCAATCATGTGGACATCTTTGGGGCTTTCACTGTCGGAGTTTTCATCGGAATAATACTAAAAAAGAGAATAAGAGAGTGATAAAAGTTATCTTTTTAATCCTTAAATAACTTGTTTCATAGACAATAAAACAAGTCATAAACATGTGTGAATCTTGTCTTCTAAAAAGTTATGCAGAACAGGTTACCCTTGGATTACAAAAAACTAAATAAAAAAAGAAGAACCACGCAACATAGAAAGGTCAAGTGAGATGAATATTCTCTTGAAGAAACTCAAGGTTGAATAATTTCATCTTGCAAATCACGTATGCTTTTCTTTGACATTAAGTTGAAAGAAAAGTGCATTATATAATTGATCAGTTTTCGTATATTATATTAATTCTAGAATAAATTATATAATGCACTTTTCTCTCAAATTATAAGAAAGGATGCATCGAAAACAGATCTTTTAATAAAAACTTTATTTACATTTTTTTTACGACGAAAGAAATTTATTCAGCCTTCAGTTGGAATAAAATACCAGATGATGCAAATCGGCTTTTGTTAGCTTGCAAAGATATAATTTTGAAACAATTTTTATATAAAGAATAAAGATTTGAAATTGTAGTCTCTCAAATTAATAAAAAGTTTGTATGTACGACAAAATTTGAAATGGAAAGTATTTGGGATCGGTCAGTTTGTTCGTACATTAATTTGAGAGACTGTACGTATGATAGGTAAGTAAAAGTGGGCCACAATTTTTGACACGACACTTTTTAGCTTGTCTGAAATAGCAATGGGAAATATAGTTATTTTTGATTAACAGGTTACATCGTTCCACACATTCACAGGTAACAGGTTTCAACAACCTGTTATTTTTGTAACGTATAACTAATCGATGAGACTATGCTGTCAACAGACATTTTAATTATAGGGCCGTTAATTAAAGGATCTTGAATAATTTTGATACATAAGTATAGACGCTGTTTTAGTTCAGATAAACCTGCGCCTTTAAAATCAACATACAGTTAAAATTTTAATTTTTGCAAGACAAAAACTTACTTAGTTGTGATACTTTACATTTCACGTATTATTATCGTTTTCCTGCACTAAAAATGCATTTTTCCTTGTTGAAAATTTATAAGTATCATAACTCAGTAAATTTTGCCCGTAGAACTATTTTTTTGCTTATTTACTTGTTAAAACACATAAAAACTTTTTCTAAATAAAAGTTATAGGAAACTTACTGAACACTGCAAAAAATATATAGTTTCTTAACAATTTAAAAAATAATTATTTTAATGTAAATTAATATTTACATGATGCAGAAGAAAGTTTAAAGCATTTTTACAATTGTTACAATGACTCCAAAACTGACGGTTTAGAAATTAATTTTTTCTAAACGATCAGAAATATCCTCCATAAAAACAACACCGTTTCAACAATGCGATTTGTTCAAAAAAATAAAACTGATGTTCATTCGTTAGCACCTTGATTTGAAGTTCGAATTTTGACATCCCCGAATCAATATCTGTCAACGCATATTCAAAGGTTATCCCACAAGAGCACGAAACATTACTTGTATATTTTTAATCAAATGTCATTCATCCCACAAATTTCGTACGTGCAAGTTGTGATAAACGCTCTTCATATTTCTTCATAATTTACTACGGAACACCTGTGTATGTCGAAATAATCCAAAAGAATCCAGCTTGACGTAAACAAAAGTTTATTTAACGCATGGAACACAAAAAAGGGACTAAAACAGCAAGACTTGAAAAACACAAACAATTAAATATAGACAACAATTAAATATAAACAATTAAATAATATTAAAACAATTAAAGTTCCGGATTACGCATTCTCACAACTTCTACACAACTCTACTTTCAATAAAAAATAAACACCGTGCCCGTAGCACACCCATATTCCAAATGGGAGAATATTTTTAAAATCTTTTCACCTGCGTCAAAACATTCGCAGGTCTACCTGTTACCTCGGCACATACACCTCTCTCTGTCTTCGTACCCCTTCCTCTCCCCACACTCTCGTCCGCTCGTCACGTGACTAAAGAGCGGCGCCGATAAATGAAACAAACAAAAAAACTCATCATCAGTCATTACACCCCTCACGCAAGATTGAAAATATGGTACACACTTATTTTAAATCTGAAATTCGACTGATGATGTTACACCATTTAACAATGATTTCCCAAATTATAATATGTATATATAAAAAAATAACACAACAAATACAACCGTATCCGGAGAAGGCACATCTTCCGGGGTTCTTCCTATCTGCTAATATAAAATAGAATTAAATTAATACTTCATATACACAATATAACATACAACTAACAAAAGGCAATACACAAATACTTAGTAAACATTAAACAGGACACTAATAGCTGCTAAAAAAAATATGTATATAGTTCACAACGTTCAAGGAATGTTCAAACACTGGGTGCTTCAAAAGTTTTTGAATGTTCTATATAGTGTCCAAGCCAGATAATGCATCAGCATTAATTAGTTTGGCACCCGGGTGGTGCGAAATTGTAATGTCGTACTTCTGTAAGGCTAATGCCCATCGCTGCAGCTTTGAAGATTGAGGGGCATTTTTGGTGATAAAAGTTAATGGATTATGGTCCGTAATAAGTTCCACAGGTGAACCGAAAATCCAAGTTTCAAATTTTTTCAAACTCCAGATCACTGCATAGGCCTCCCTTTCAATCGTTGGCCATGCTTGTTGAGTTTTGGTGAGTTTTTGACTGGCGTAACTTACCGGATACACTACTCCATCTCTTCTCTGCGATAAACAAGCTCCCATGCCGATTGCAGATGCATCACACTCTATGATGAAAGGTAACCCGATAATAGGAGTATGCAGACTGGGCGCTTCGATAAGACCTTTTTTTAACGCGTTGAACGCCTGGTCATGCTCTACTGACCAGCACAAATTTTCTGGACTGTCCTTTTTTGTCAGTTCAGTGAGGGGATATGCTGTTTCAGCATATTTCGGTATGTAGTCTCTGTAATAATTGCACAATCCTAAGACACTTTTTAGTTGCTTCTTGGTTTGAGGCACAGCTAACTTACGAATGGCTTCCACTTTTTCCGGATCGGTCCGATGGCTGCCGGACCCAATGATATGACCTAAGTATTTTATTTGGGGTTTTGCAAATTCACATTTTTTCAAATTAACGGAGAATTGTAACTGTGATAGTTTGGAAAATACCTTTTCTAAATGCACCAGGTGTTCCGCGAACGTTTCGGAAAACACTGCTATGTCGTCGATATATGCTCTAGCGAAGTCCTGGTATTCAGAAAGCGCTCTGTTGATTTCTCGTTGAAACGTCGCAGCTGCATTCCTGAGCCCAAAAGCCATGACCTTGAAGCGATATTGAGCTCTGTGCGTCTTAAAACAAGCTAATTTTTTATTCTCTTCTTCTAATGGTATGGCCCAATAGCCTTTGAGTAAGTCCAAAGTGAAAATAACATTCGCCCTGCCAATATTAAATAATAAGTCAGTAGAATTTTCCATAGGAAAATCATCGACCTTGGTAATGGCGTTCAATGCCCGAAAGTCTACTCACAGCCGTAAAGTTCCATCTTTCTTCATCACGCACACTACCGGATGCGGTGCTTCTTCATCACTTTCCTCAATCAAACCTAATTCTAGTAATTCTTGAATTTGTTTACAAAAAAGGGACTAAAACAGCAAGAATTGAAAAACACAAACAATTAAATATAAAGTTCCGGATTACGCATTCTCACAACTTCTACACAACTCTACTTTCAATAAAAAATAAACACCGTGCCCGTAGCACACCCATATTCCAAATGGGAGAATATTTTTAAAATCTTTTCACCTGCGTCAAAACATTCGCAGGTCTACCTGTTACCTCGGCACATACACCTCTCTCTGTCTTCGTACCCCTTCCTCTCCCCACACTCTCGTCCGCTCGTCACGTGACTAAAGAGCGGCGACGATAAATGAAACAAACAAAAAAACTCATCATCAGTCATTACACCCCTCACGCAAGATTGAAAATATGGTACACACTTATTTTAAATCTGAAATTCGACTGATGATGTTACACCATTTAACAATGATTTCCCAAATTATAATATGTATATATAAAAAAATAACACAACAAATACAACCGTATCCGGAGAAGGCACATCTTCCGGGGTTCTTCCTATCTGCTAATATAAAATAGAATTAAATTAACACTTCATATACACAATATAACATACAAATAACAAAAGGCAATACACAAATACTTAGTAAACATTAAACAGGACACTAATAGCTGCTAAAAAAATATGTATATAGTTCACAACGTTCAAGGAATGTTCAAACACTGGGTGCTTCAAAAGTTTTTGAATGTTCTATATAGTGTCCAAGCGAGATAATACATCAGCATTAATTACTTTGGCACCCGGGCGGTGCGAAATTGTAATGTCGTACTTCTGTAAGACTAATGCCCATCGCTGCAGCTTTGAAGATTGAGGGGCATTTTTGGTGATAAAAGTTAATGGATTATGGTCCGTAATAAGTTCCACAGGTGAACCGAAAATCCAAGTTTCAAATTTTTTCAAACTCCAGATCACTGCATAGGCCTCCCTTTCAATCGTTGGCCATGCCTGTTGAGTTTTGGTGAGTTTTTAACTGGCGTAACTTACCGGATACACTACTCCACCTCTTCTCTGCGATAAACATAAGGTTTCTTCTTCTCATTATCATTTTATCTTATTTTGTGTGCACCAACTTTTGCTATTTGTATTTTCTTTGAAAATAATTCTTTATATCTAAACAATAAATCTAACATCTTTTCTCTTTCTACGTTTTCTAAATGATTTAAATTTACTTCTTCGATTTTGAAATAGTTCGAGTTATCCTTTGTACTAGGGGTGGGATGGACTTCCCCTAATTCTTCCTCATTCTCAAAAATTACCCCCACTGCTTGTACCCTAGGAGTAAATTTCCTTATCTTATTCACGTGAACATTTTTAATGTTTCCGCTCGTTAACCTGACTTTGTAAGAGTCGGAATTACACCGCGCCACTATTTCGGCTGGCCCTGTCCATCTAGCGTAAAGTTTATTACTAGAGTCTGGGATTAATAAATATACTTGCTCCCCCGGTCTAAATTCCTTATAAATTGCCCTTCGATTCGCATACTTCGCATACGCGCCCTGTTTAACCTCCGCTACTAGTGAAGCTTGTTCCGCCGCCTTTTGTAAGTTAATTTTTAAATCCTGAAGGTATTCGGTTGCACTTTTCCCGAGATTTATAGGTAGTGGAATTTCGCCCGACCATGTGGATTTTAACACCGCCAATGGCCCCCTGGCCTCCCTTCCATACATCAACTTAAATGGCGACACCCCCGTTGTACAATTAGGAATCTCTCTATACGCAAATAATAAATAAGGGATGTGTTTATCCCAATTTTTAGGATCGCTCCGAATGATATGGTGCAACATGCGTTTCAATACCTGATTATACCGTTCAACCAATCCCGAACTTTGTGGATGTCCCGGTGTTGCAAATCTAGGAGCCGCCCCTAGCTTAGCATGAAATTCCTGCATTAAACCTGATACAAAATTTCCCCCTTGGTCACTTGCTATTACGCGGGGTATCCCTGTCCGCATAAATATTTCTAACAGCGCATCACAAGTAGCTTTAGCTGAAATTGTTCTTAACGGAACCGCTTCGGGCCACCTACTGTGTTGGTCAACCAAAGTAAGTACATATTGATGTCTACGCGCTGAAGGTGGTTCAATTTTCCCAATTATATCAATATTTACAACGTCAAATGGGAGTTCCGGTCTTTCAATCGGAAGAATCGGTATCTGATCACTGGCCCTCACCCGGCTTCGCAATTGGCAGTCCTTGCACGATTTACAATACTCCTCTACATCCCGTGACACGCCTGGGCAAAAAAATGAATACCGAATTTTTTCTTTCGTTTTCCTTATACCGAGATGGTTCGCAAAAATTGATTCATGTGCAACCCTTAAAATTTCCTCCCTCCTAATTTTAGGCACTACTAATTGCATGACTTGATCTCCAGAAACCTTTTCCCTATGATAAAGTAAATTATCCACCATAACAAACCCATTTTTCCCTTGTTTAGCATCTTGAAATGTCCCCTTTCCGATTTCGTCTCATTTGTTGGTGCCACACTGTCGGCTAATCTTTTCCTTTCTCCAATTTGCACCGATTGTAATAATTCATAAACCTTCGGAGTAATAATACATGAACCACATAATTTATCTGTCACTGCAAATAATACATCCACACAATTAAATAAACAATTTGATTCACTCATGTTTAGAGAAACCGGTAATGTTAGAAGATCAGCAGTAATTTGCTCTCCAAAAGCTAAAATCAACTGAATTGATGAATTTTCATTATTTTTAAATGATTTTGGTACTTCATTCGAATTTATAACAGGAATCTCAGCGGCGCTGTCAATTAATGTTTTTATTTTTTGTTTCCCCACCCAAATTTCATCGTATTGCAACGGTTGAGTACTTATTGCGTCATTTTCGAAACATAAAGCTGTCACTTTCGCAATCAACCTTTCGTCTTTATTTTTTCCGGCAGAATCCCTTTTCATTTGATAATGAGAATTTCCCGATCTGCCTTTTTCTTTATTATTATTAGGACAAAAACGTAAATGAACGATTTGACGGCACAATTTACACACAGACTTTTTCCTATCATTACGCAAATTAAAATTATTTCTTAGATGCGGTGGAATATATTTGCCAGATGCAGAATCATCAGAACCGCGACAATTTGTCAATTTATCATATAACTCAGAAAATGTTCGACCTTTTGAAGTAAACCAGTTATCGCATAATTCCGCAATCTCCCGCGCTTTCAACCAATTATCTAATTGTTTTATTTTGACATAGCTTCGCGCCTCTGAGTCTAACGCGTCCATTAATCTATCACTAACTATTAATTCATTAAGTGCATCAAACTAATTTACATTTCTAAGCTCGCAATAAAAATCCCAATTCGCCCTTAACCTAGATGCAAATTGCATATGATTTTCATTTTTCGACCTCTTTGCCGAAAGAAAATTTTGAAGACAAGCTTCAGGAGTGGGTTGAAATTCTTTTAAAATTAAAGCTTTAACCTTTTGATAATCCTTCATTTCATCTGAATTTGCATATACTAATAAATGCGCAGCTTTTTCCCCTACTAAATTAAACAGTATTTCAACTTTCAAATCTTCCGCGACATTCTTTAATTCAAACGCCCTTTCGAGCGAAGAAAAAAATAAATTCCACGATTCAGGTTTGGTAGGAATCGCAATAGTTAAAGTTTTAACGCTTTTAATTAGAGCTTCTAACGAATTAGTTTTGGGATTTTGTCCATCCCCCCCACCATCAGAATTTTTGTTCTCAGACTGCAGTTTAGCCATTTCTAATTGGTGTTTGATAACTTATAATTTCGTTTTTTCTAATTCTAACGCTGTTTTCTGTTCAGAATTAATATATTCTTTCTCGTTTTTGAGGGCCTCTGCCTCTTGTTTTTCTTTTTTAATGCGGTCTGATAACGTTGTAACAAGGAATTCTTTTACGAAATCGAAATCCTTGTCATATTGTTCACTCCCTTCGATTAATGCCTTTAAATCCACTATTCTATGATCTGGCTCTCCTTTTAAGCCTAATTCTGTGGCCACAGTGACCAGGTCCTCCTTCTTTAACCCTTTAACGGTAAACATATTCTTTTCCTTAACTATTACTATCTTTATCAATAATTATAATCACTAAATACTATAATCATTCACTAGAATCATACACTAGAATACACTTAGAACAATACTTGTTTTCAATTCTAATACGATTATTTCTTTAAAATCATTGTAACATATTCATTAATCTAATATTCATGATTCTTCAGTTAATACACAAAAGTTATATCTTTCAACTTTATTTCCAGAACTATAAAAAGTAATTTCACTTACTTCTGGTTCTTGCGAAGAGAGCGTGTGATAAACGCTCTTCCTGTTTCTTCATAATTTACTACGGAACACCTGTGTATGTCGAAATAATCCAAAAGAATCCAGCTTGACGTAAACAAAAGTTTATTTAACACATGGAACACAAAAAAGGGACTAAAACAGCAAGACTTGAAAAACACAAACAATTAAATATAAAGTTCCGGATTACGCATTCTCACAACTTCTACACAACTGTACTTTCAATAAAAAATAAACACCGTGCCCGTAGCACACCCATATTCCAAATGGGAGAATGTTTTTAAAATCTTTTCACCTGCGTCAAAACATTCGCAGGTCTACCTGTTACCTCGGCACACACACCTCTCTCTGTCTTCGTACCCCTTCCTCTCCCCACACTCTCGTCCGCTCGTCACGTGACTAAAGAGCGACGCCGATAAATGAAACAAACAAAAAAACACATCATCAGTCATTACACAAGTACGTATTTAAAATTCCCTCCCCAAAACTTGTGACAGGCCAAAAAATGACGTTGGTAGTATAAAATTGGCGCCCTATAAATTTCCGCGTCCGTCGGGGCCGCACCCCTTCGCTCCCCCTCTCCCATTCCTTTTTGAATGGCTGTGTCCTCACCAGGCTATTTTTCTTCTTATTTTCAGTAAAATACAATTACAAAAGTAATGTTTTCCAGTTCGTATTTTCTAACGACGCAATATTGACAAAATAATAATGATATTAAAAAAACAGCAATAAACATTTTATTAAATAAAAATCATAACGCGAGAATACCCACCTCCCTTCCCCCAAATACCATGAGAACATAGTAATATCCCTTTTAAATATTCAAACTCAAAGATTGCCACCGTTTTACCCATCTAATTACATCAACGAAAGATTATGTCCCGTGCCCGAGCGATAAAACAGCTTTCTATCAACAATTAAATCCGTAAATCTCTAATTCCATTTTTCAAACAGAGATTCCATTAAAAATATGACCAAAGGTGGCCGACATTATATCCTTGCTTTTTAATAATCTGCAAGCGTCACTAACTAACTTCACGTACTCTAGAATAACAAGTTGGAAATTGCACGTGAACGTAGCAAATGAGGTGCGTTCGTACGATAACGAAGTTTTTAAAATATTCAGATCTTGCTGATATAGTAGTGCGTACTCCGGATACAGTATAGTAGTCGAAATCTTTACGTTTCTGTAAATATGCAGGAAGTAATTTATATTACACCTCAGCAACGTATATCTTATTCATCAAATGTGAAATATTTGAATATAATTAAAACACGTCCCAAACAATGTTTCCCCGTATAGCATTATGTAGTGGAATACTTTTGTGTGGCCCTGTAATTTAATAATAAAAATTCTTTGCATCACACATTGTACAGAATACAGGATTGCATATTTTAGTATACATTTCACAGATTCATGCCAATTCTATTGACCGTAATGCAATGGAATACTTTTGATTGTCCCTGTAAATGATCTATGCATCCGACTTTCATAACATTTGAAATGACTCGACAAAATTACGTAATAATTATATGTTTTAAATTTAAAGCGATTAAAATGCATTTGAAACATTTGTCCCCATTGACCGTAATGTAACGGAATACTTTTGATTGTCCCTGTAATTGATTTATGCATCCGATTTTCATAACATTTAAAATGACTCGACAAAATTACACAATAATTATATGTTTTAAATTTCAAACGATTAAAATGCATTTGAAACTTTTTTCCCCATTGACCGTAATGTAACGGAATCCTTTTGATTGTCCCTGTAATTGATCTATCCATCCGATTTTCATAAAATTTGAAATGACTCGACAAACTTATGGTATAATTATGTATTTTAAATTTCAAACGTTTCGGTTGGGTAGTAATTGCGTTGTTATATGCGGACGGACAGACAGACGGACAGACAGACGGACATACAGACGGACAGACAGACGGACAGACAGACGGGCAGACGGACTGAGCGACTACAATAGGTGCTACGTGTTTACATAATTACGAACGCACCTAAAAATGCGATTGAAACCATTTTTTCTCGTTCAACGTAATGTAATGAAATACTTTTGAGTGTCCCTGTAATTGATCTACGCATCCGATTTTCATAAAATTTGGCATGACTCGACAAAATTATGTATTAATTATATATTTTAATTTTCAAACGATTCAGTTGGATAGTTTTTGCGTTGTTATATGCGGACGGACAGACGGACAGACAGACGGACAGACAGACAGACAGACGGAGAGACAGACGGACAGACAGACGGACAGACGGACGGACTGAACGACGACTATAGGTGCTACGTATACGCATAATTACGAACAGACCTAAAAAAATGCGAATGAAACCATTTTTTCTCTTTGAACGTAATGCAATGAAATACTTTTGAATGTAACTGTAATTGACCTATGCATCCGATTTTCATAAAATTTGAAATGACTCGACAAAATTCTGTAATAATTATATATTTAAAATTTCAAACGATTCGGTTGGATAGTTTTTGCATTATTATATGCGGACGGACAGACGGAAAGACAGACGGACAGACAGACAGACGGACGGACTGAGCGACGACTATAGGTGCTACGTATACGCATAATTACAGACGCACCTAAAAAAAATGCGATTGAAACCATTTTTTCTCGTTGAACGTAATGTAAGGAAATACTTTTGAGTGTCCCTGTAATTGACCTATGCATCCGATTTTCATAAAATTTGAAAGGACTCGACAAAATTCTGTAATAATTATATATTTAAAATTTCAAACGATTCGGTTGGATAGTTTTTGCATTGTTATATGCAGACGGACAGACGGACGGACAGACAGACGGACAGACAGACGGACAGACAGACAGATGGACAGACGGACAGACAGACGGGCAGACGGACTGAGCGACAACAATAGGTGCTACGTATTTACATAATTACGAACGCACCTAAAAATGCGATTGAAACCATTTTTTCTCGTTGAACGTAATGTAATGAAATACTTTTGAGTGTCCCTGTAATTGATCTATGCATCCGATTTACATAAAATTTGAAATGACTCGACAAAATTCTGTAATAATTATATTTTTTAAATTTCAAACAATTCAGTTGGATAGTTTTTGCGTTGTTATATGCGGACGGACAGACGGACAGACAGACAGACGGACAGACGGACGGACTGAACGACGACTATAGGTGCTACGTATACGCATAATTACGAACGCACCTAAAAAAATGCGATTGAAACCATTTTTTCTCGTTGAACGTAATGTAAGGAAATACTTTTGAGTGTCCCTGTAATTGACCTATGCATCCGATTTTTATAAAATTTGAAATGACTCGACAAAATTCTGTAATAATTATATATTTAAAATTTCAAACGATTCGGTTGGATAGTTTTTGCATTGTTATATGCAGACGGACAGACAGACAGATGGACAGACGGACGGACTGAACGACGTCTATAGGTGCTACGTATACGCATAATTACGAACGCACCTAAAAACGCATTTTCCCCCCATTTCATTTTCAGTATTCTAACCAGTTTTCATTATTCCAGCTCTTTTTTTTCAATAAATATTGTTTTCGTTATTCTAAAAACTGATTCTATTGCTTTAATCTTTGTAACTGCGAGCGTTATAAAAAATTCAAACGATAAAATATATTCTGTGAATAATCGAAGCCAGATGTTTTTAAATATTCATAGAATAATCAACAAAGAATAGCTTTTGAGAGATTTTATCACGTGAACTTTTGAGATAGCAAAAGGGCAAGGTTTCCTAGGATTGTCTTCCTTGATTAGAGCAAAAGGATTTTTAATGTCTTGGACAATGCAAAAGGAAAAATGTTTCTATGATTGGCTTCCTTGATTAGACCAAAGGGATTTTTAATGTATTGGAATCGTAGATCGACAATGACGCGTCAAAAAGAAAGTTTCATAGGGATTTTTTTGTGCGTCGGAATTTTTTTTTCTCTTTGTGTCTCAAAAGCGTTTTAATGGGGATTTTTGTTTTCTGCAGTAATAGAAATTCTTTTCCTCAGAATTCAAATAGATTTATAAGTTGCAATTTTTTTATATAACTAAACTTTTATTAATTTTTAAATATGTATTCCTAAAATGATTTTCAGCCTCACTATTTGTTTCTTCTTTTTAAAATGCTTATCATACGAGGCGTTCCAAGATTAACAGGGACTTTTTGGTAATCTGTTATTGAGTTGAATATTTCGTTTGATAACTTTACCAATCAGTTTGATTGTGTTAAAAATAATAGTAATCTGTTATTGAATAATAAGTTTTTGGTTAATATTACGAATATTTATCCTGTTATGTTAAATAATGCCCATCTCTAGTCTGAAAAAAAATAGCATCGGAGGCTAAAAATGGGCAGAAATTTTCCATACAATTACGGTTATACAATTTTCGGTACTGAAGATTTTACACTTCTAACCATCATACATTTTAAATTTTTACATCGTCGTATAGAGAAAAAAATGTGCTTTTAAATTCAATTTGTTTCAAAGCTGTGTCTGAATTTATTTTTGAAATATTAATTTTTTTAATAATTTTTAGTACCAATTTTTTAATTGTGGCAACAGAATCACTGCATTTTCTCTTAAAATTGAAAGAAAAAAAACAGAAATTAAAATGCGTATATATTTTTTAAAATATCGTCTGTTATAAATCCGGGGAATTTTTAGTTTTATTTCTTTTAATAAATTGGATAATTGATTTTTATAGTATTTTGCTAATTTTAGCTTAAAATAATATTTGTTTAAGAGTTAGACTGATATATATAGGATGTATATTTTTTTGTAACAAATTTTGCAGATTTAATATAAATCAATGGAACAGTTCTTTCTTAAAGATTTTCTTTCGTCGAATTTCAACGAGTTCCACCTCGTTCTAATAAAGTCAAAGGACGTGATTGTTGAGCAGTTGTAAGCTTTTTAAGTCGCATTATGTGCACGAAAATAGTTTCTTTTTAAGCGAAAATAATTTTAAAATATCCCTCATTTCAAGCCATTACAAGAACTAAAAAAAAAAACAATAATAATAACTCTAAACCATGTTAAGATGCAAGAACTATCACACCACGTGACAAACGTATGACAGAAACCCTCGCCTGCTTCTTATATTTAAAACTGAAAAACAAAATATAACACATCCGAACATTGAGATTGTTGCTTAAGTTTCATTTTTGTTCCTGGCACTGTAATTCGACGTCATTTTAACACAGCAATTTTTTTCAGTGTTATTATATTATTTTTATCAATTTTTGGTAAAAGTAACTTACGTTGCTTTTGATAACCTTAGAATTCCTTTCTTCAAAATAAACATAATTGATTGTCTAAAAAATACAGCAAACCCCAAAAATGTGTTTCGATGACATTCCTGCATCCAAATGTTTGTTATGGAGAACACTATATAAACATATGCTACCAAAACGTCATCAAATGCAATTTGACGTATTTCCAATCACTATAACACAGCCTTTTGCACATCTTACCAGTAAACAGTTAATACGTAAAAATGTAAAAGAGATTTAAGAAAATTAGAAATAAACCAATATTTATTTAAATGCCTCATTAGTACATTTTTAAAGTGATAAATAAAGAAGATGATCGAGAAAAATCCATGTGTTCTGATAAACTTCTAAAATGTTTAGTTTTTCCTTTTGTTTTGCAATGCATGTACTTCACGTTTTGTATTAATTAGTAAAATATTACTATAAAGGAAACGTTCATACAATTTGAGTTTTAAATACAAAAATAATTGTTATAAATGTTTTATTGAAAAACTTTCGAATTTTATAATTTTTTTTATATAAAGCCAAAGAAATTACCGGAAATGTCTTCATATAATAAAACAAAACAAAGCAAAACAAAAAAATAGTTACATACAGTGCGTCCCACCTAAATAAAACCACCATGATTTTTACGATAATTCGACAGGAAATAAAACCATGTGAACGAAACAAATATATTAAGAAAAACTCTATAGAAATGCATATTTACAAGGAATAACTGATCCCCTGCTCCTTTTGGTCAGGAAATAAAAATTCAATCTATAAAAAGATACGGAGAAAAAAGTGTCCCGCCGAAATAAAGCCACTACTGTTAATAGCCAATATATCCGTCATACGTATATATATGACATATAAATAATGTGGCATACTATTTAGTAATCCTTGGAAGATATTGACATCAGTTAACTCATGCCTCAATGATGGCGGCCTTCACTTCTGCCACAGGCTTGAACTGTCTGCCATTGGCGTTTAAAGCTCTACGGAGGATATCCCACACATTTTCTTGGGAATTTATATGAAGGTAGAGGGCAGGACATTCTATGACATGTCCTTAATTATACAAAAAACAATTCTCAGAGGATTTCGCAAAGGTTATGGGGCCGTTTTCCGGCTGGAAAATCCAATTTAGGTCACCAATTCTCTCTTCAGTTGGCATTAAATGATTTTTGGCAATTCTTGGTAATTGGTAGCCTATATACCATCTGAAAGAAGAGCCAAATTAAGTTCACTACCATAGTCGAAGCTTTCAGACACCATTAATAAGCTTCCATTTCACCATACTGACCCTGCCTATGTTGAAAAATATCCACAAGTAACGCAGAGTAAATGGGGCCTAATATCATCAAACGAGGAAGGACCAGGGACATTTTGTTTTATTCCCAGATGAAAAAAAAAATAGTTTGGGTGCTTAGACTGCCTTGCTTTCTACTGGCATGACATGAGGAAACGAAAGGAAATTTTCTAGAAAAGACAGCTCGATAGAGGTTTATTAGTAGTGATGGGAAACTTTGCTATGATGAAAAACTTAACTTGGCTCTTCCCTCAGACTATATCTTGGCCACCAATTACCAAGAATTATCAGAACCCCATTTCTTGCCAATTGAAAAGAGAATTGGTGGTCTAAATTAAATTTTCCAGCCGGAATACGGCCTTATAACCTTTGCAAAACCCTCCTAGGAATGGGTTTTGGATAATTAAAGACATATCATGAAATGGCCTGGCCCTGTACGTTCATCTAAATTCCCAAGAAAATGTGTGGGGTATCATCGGTAGAGTTTTAAACACCAATGGCAGACAGCTCAAGTCTATGGGAGAACGGAAGGCCATCATCATTGAGTCCTCGGGTAATACTGATGCTAATGTTTTACAGGAATTAGTTAATAGTATGCCACATCATATATATCAAGTCATATATACGCATGGTGGATATATTGGCTATTAACTGTAGTAGCTATATTTCGGCGGGACACTTTTTTCTCCCTCTTCTTTTATACATTTATTTTTTTCCTGACTGAGTGGAGAAGGGTATGAGTTATTCCTTGCATATATACATTTCTACATAGTCTTTCTTCATTCATTTGTTTCGTTCACATGGTTTTGTTTCCTGTAGAATTATGGTACAATATCCTGATTATTTTATTTAGGTGCAACGCACTGTATGTACAGCCTATTTCTGAATAATGATCCATATAAACTCGAAAGAAATTTTTGGTGTGTCAGTATTACTTATTTTTAACTTAAGTAAAGTCTTCATACATTGAAAGGTAAAGCAGAAACACTCATATTTATGATCGGTAATTAAATTTCTATCTACGGGGGTTATCAGCTCGGTGTTAAGTTTTAATAATATTAGCCTAAGTATGTTTATCTCATCAAAATACATAAAATATCATATGCAACTTTGTTATGCTATTTCCCATACACTCTCTCCTTAATTAAAAAATTTCAATGCCTATCTTCCAAGCTATAACGCTTACCGTTCCATATCTATTACTATCACTTAAAACACACGTGAATTTTCCTCTTTTACTCAAGTACATATTTTTACCGGTCTATAATAAAATATAGAGAAAGAAAAAGCATTATAACGTGTAAAAAATATCATTATCGATTCTTGTCATGAAATGCACTTCTTTTCTTTAAAAAAAGAAATTTGATTTTAAATAGCGAATAGTAAAGCCTTGTTCAGTATCACTTTTTACTGACTAATACATATTCGGAGGAAATGTAACACGCTTTTAAAAGAAGATGCATATGATGAAAACTCTTTTTTTCGAAAAAAAAAAAAAAAAAACAGGAAAAGAATATTTTTTAAAAAAGCATAAACCTTTTTCCATGAGATATTCTTCCTGTTCCATTTATTTTTTTTAAATATACAGAAATGTATCCATTTTTTAATATAAGATAATAAAATGAAATAAATCTGTTAACAGTGCAAAGAAAAAAAATCACATCTAAGACGTGCACAGAAAGTAATTTTTCGAAAATGTATTCCATCTTTTTTAACCATTTGTAGTAATGATTAACGTATCTTTCTTTCTTTCAAAAAAATTCCAATCTTATAAAAATGAAATAGTTTTCTCTTTCTGATTGTTGCGGCATGCGTTATAGTTTCATAATATTTGTACGTTTTAGCGTTTACTCTAGTACTTCTTATGCTAGTTTATACAGAATTTTGAATTTCTGCTTTTGCGTGTATTTGAAAATCAAATAAAAGGTAGCACGTTTTCAACTTAAGATCGACGTTGTGAGGCGGTTCAATTTTATTTGCTTTCATCACACATAAATATGCAAGTTAGACACAAAATTTAGGTGTGGAAAGTGAATCTATTGTTAAGAAAGAAATTTAGGATTCTGAGAAATGGCGTTGAATTGGGTGAATGGAAGGAGATCATTAACCTTATAAAATTGTAAAGCTTGCATGTCCGCCAGGGATACTTACGACACCTTATAACACTTTCCTATGTATATTTAAATATTTGTAAAAACTAACATAATATATTCCCTAGTCCACTATACACATTTTCTGTATTCTTATTTAAAAATATTTTTTGCAGTAAGAGGTATGGGATATCAAAATCAATGTATAGTGGAAGTTTTGTGTTTTAAGTTCAATGAATTTGTACAATTTTTCTTTTAATTATTTCGACGAGAATATTAAATGATTCTATTATTTACGTTGGTTTAATCTTATAAGTTATTTCAATTTTTGCTTTTCAGTACTTGCTTATCTATACTTTTTGTGTATCCTCAATGAAAAAATCCAAAAAGTATTATCGATAAACCATGTGAAAGTACAAAAATCTGCTATTATTAATTCCTGACATGTAAGACACTTCTTTTTTTATCTAAAAAGTAAATTCAAATTTAAAGAAGGGATATTAAGGTTTTACCCACTTTATTTTTCATCCTAATGCACAGTCTGAATTAATGTAACATGCTTTTTGCGAGAAATACATATGATGACATCTTTTCGAAAGAAACAGATAAAAACGATAAAAAATGGAAAGATTTTTCCATCACGCATTTTTTCTGGAATGAAAAACAAATTCATTTCTTTGGACGAAAAATTTATTTATTCGGATTATAAACGAGTAAAATTAAAACAATATTAATTATACATAAAAGTGTCACTTTATGAGACAATTATAAACACTGATATACACAACTTCTGTACTTTTATTTTACACCCAAATAAGTGTATGACTAAGATATTCATCTACCTTGAATAAAATATTTTTTGTTCTGTTAAATAAATTGTTTATTATTTGTAATTAATATTAATGTTTTTATCTATGTATAGAATGCATTACATTTTTAACACAGCAATTACTTTAGTGTGTACATTTTATATTTATTCATTACTGGTAGATGTATCTTATCTTGTCATTGCTGAATGTAGGATTTTTTTTAAGTTAACAGAATGAAATATATGAAAAATTCCGCGAATCCAGAATGGGTTGCTAAGATCTTCGATATTTGCTTGACAGTATGGCGACCTCTGTAATTGGTACTTTATTCGCATCGTCACATCGTCACATAAATCATTAAAACGAATGCAATTTGTGGCCACAAATCGTTAACGCATAATCAGCATTTCGATAAGAAAAATGATGCAAATTTTGCAAAAATATTTACATAACGTATTTTACTTACAAATAGACATAGAAGTTAAAACAAAATTTTAATAAATTTATACATTTAGTCCATATATAAATCCACAGAAATTAATTTAAGCATAAATTAATTTACAAGAACTATATAATTTTTTACAATTTTTTTTTTTTTTTTTTTTTTTTTTTTTTTTTTTTTTTTACATTATGTCCGTTTGTTATACTTTCTATTCATTTCTATTATACTTTTTCAATTTCGGTTTCAGATTAAAAAAAAATACTTTAAATTTCAAAACCGGTTTAAACCGGTTCTGAAATGGAAACTATCATAATATAAAAAATATATAAGCAAAATTGATAAGGTAAAACCTAGGCCGGTTGTAGATCGTCCTCAGCTATCCTATGCAAAATAAATCATGTAAAAATATTAAAATTTGAGCGAGGTATTTGAAACGAACGCTCCCATCTACTTTACATTATCATCCGAGTCTTTTTCTGTGACTAGTGCCGCGCCTTAACTTATGACTCAAGTCACAATTTCCAATGTCCCTAATTTTCTGCAAGTCGCAATTATTGTGTTATCTAACACACTGCCATTCCTCACAATTTTTACCACAATCACTACTATTAGCCATACTCTTCAAAACTCCAACATTTAAGCATTTTTTTTTTTTTTTTTTTTTTTTACCATGGTTGCAATCTTACGATATGCTCCCCACCATGGATTCTGGAGCCGACCCAGCACAACGAAATTTAAAACAACTAGCTTCCCTTGGCGACAGTTTGGTCTCCCTTTAAATGCATACTAAGCATTAAATCATATTGCTTTTATTCATAATTTATTTTATTTGCTCATTTTTTTCTTAAATTAGAAGATCCTGTTAGAAAAATAGACACAGATGTCCTATACGCACCACATTGGCGCAATTGCAACGAAAAAGTAAATATATGCCTCACATGATATGTTATATATAATATGATATGATATATGCCTCACAATTGTTATTTTTTCTTTAATAAACTGTTTATTTACTTTTACTTTATTTTTTTAAACGATATAAATTCTTTTTTTTATAAAATTATTCACTAAACTTTTTTTTATTTATTAATATCTTCTTTTTAAAATAATAGAAACGAGTTTAAAAATATATATGTAACTGGTATTGATAACGAAGTTTTCGCAAAATTGGCATCAGACAAAAAATCGCACCAATGTGCTGCGTATATGACATCTGTACTGATAAATCAAGCACTCGGTATTTTTATGCTAACTTGGCGCATCGCCAAATATTGTACTCGTGCCATTTTTTTTTGTATTTTATTAATTTTATTTAAAATACATTTAATAATATAATCCTTTCACTCATTTCGCTTATAACTTGATTTTGAAACTGAAACGTTTAAAATTCATGTTTTTTTTTTTTTTTTTTTTTTTTTTTTTTAAAGAAACAAAACAAAAATAACGATATTTTGAAGCTCCATAATTGCAGCGAAAGATCTTTGAGCGTTGCCATTAAACAATTAACAAATAACCGGGATTTTTGTGCCACATACGTTAGCGTAATACATATATAGGTTCCGTATTTGCCAGTACCGTGTATATTATATTTTTTGACTATTCATATTAATGTGTAAATGTTATATTTATTACATCTAAAGTTATATAATAATAAAACAATGTGCTAAGAAATACTAACACAGAACTATAACCTATAGAAAGTCATTCAAATATGGCACTTAAATAAACTGCTCAAAAACTAAAGTTTCACCACAAATAAACTATCATTAAATTAATTATTTATCTATATCTACATCTATATACTTATATATATGTTTGTAGAATCTTGATTTTAATTCATAACTTTGAAGAAAAAATAACTATTTCAGGCAATTTTTTTATTAAATGTGTAGCTTTTTAAAAAGATATTCTTAACCTTCGTCGGGCGCGCCGTTGTTAAAAGTACATCTTTCACTTTCTTTTTCCTTTAAAACAAAATTCAAGCAGCAGACGATGCTGATATGCATTTGTATTCGCTTATTGAATCTCTTTACCCAGTTTCTGAAAGTTATTTGTACTTTAGATTGTGCAATTTGCTACACCTGTCATTTTAATCTGTTACGAGCGCATGAAATGCGCATGGTTTACCTGCAAACAGCTTTAAAAACAAATCTTATGCTTGATATATGAAATGACTAATATAGATAAAATATAGGACTAATTTTGTAAATCCGAATGTTTTAATTCTTGTTTAATAATTCATTATAATTTTTTATTCTTTGTGATTGTAATAGTAAGCAGCTTTATATATATCTAAACTTCTGCTTTAATATGATGTAACAAAATAAGTGTATTGCGAAATCTATACTAATAAAATCCGTGCGCCTCTGTCTGTCTGCTTGAAGCCGATTACAGTTCGCAACGCGGGCGAGTTGGAAGTCGCGAGAGGTGTCTTTCGATTGGAAAAATTCCGGGGAAGTCATTTCGGGCATTTTCGAGACCGTGGGACCAAAATTAAAAAAGTTATGAATTAAAAACCCCCTGGGAATCGGAACGGAAAATATCTCGATTCCCAAACGGTTCTCCGAAGCAGAACACTGCGCCACCTTGCGGTGAAGAACCTGAACTTTTCCCCTTTAGCTAAAAGAAGATACAGCTGAAAACCGCTTTTTCTACCGGCGCTAATTGCGTTTTTTTTTGCGCGTTTTTTCTTAAACCATCATGCAGACAGTTTTTAAAGTAGAAAAAAAACTGATTACATATTCAGAATCTGCGTAAAAATCTGCTTCTGATGAACTAAAAAATACGAAAGAATGTCTTATGGGCGCGTAGTGCCCACCGTGCAAAACCAAATATTTTTAACGGGACTATGGGCGCGAAGCGACCATAGCTCCGATCCACAATCTTTTTTTTTTTTCAAGTGCACATGGCCCACCGTGAGAAATCACATATTTTTAACGGGACCATGGGGAGGGATTCCTAGATTCTAATTTACTTTTTTTTGTGCTTGAGGATTCGAACACCAAGACTTGCTTATTAAATGAATTTTTTTTCTTATTATATACTGCTTAATACCGAGGTTCGTTTGGAAAAAGTGGCCCAGCTAGCGGGCGTAGCTCGCTAGTACTATCATAAATTGTGATCAGAGATAACTTGTATGATATTTGTAATGTTAAAGTATTTGTAAAATTTTAAGAAAAGCAGCAATAAGGGATTCTTTGTAGCCTGTTGCACAATTTACAACGCGCGCCCGCTCATGTGATGAAAATTTGCGCGCCCGGCGAACGGTTTCCGAAACTAAAGTATGTTAATGTAAATTTAAGAACAAATCAATCACTATGTACCAGTTTATACTTTAAAACTATTTTTCAAAATTCAGGAAACGTACATAGTGTTACATTACTATAATATAAAAAATTAGCATAAAAATATTAGCACTTTATTTTGTTGAGAACAGTAAAAATATAACAAATTTCTTTGTTTTTAAAATACAATGTAGTAAATCATATTATATTTTAGCAAGTTAAACAAATCCGCTTTACAATTACGTGACATGAATACGACAGCTTTAAACAGAGCTATAATGTAATGTATGCATTAAAATTTTGTAATTTTTGTAAGTCTTTTTTTCTTTGTTTGTAAACAATATTCCTATATCTGTATATTTGTGCTACTTTTGAAATCATTAAAATCCATTCCCATACCTTTTAGATAATGGAAAACATGTTCTGAATTTTAAACAGTTTTATTTTTGATTAATTTTGATTTAGAATTATTCTCTTTATTCTATATATAGACCGTTAACATTTTCCATTTCTTCTTTCCTTTGTATCCATCTCACTTTAAAACTTTTTAGCTCACAGGCTATCATAGCCTGAGAGCTTATGTGCCCGTCCGTTCTGTATGTATGTGCGTATGTGCGTATGTGCGTAACGCGATAACTCATGATAAAAATATCGGATCCACTTGAAATTTTGTATGTAGGTATATCCCGACAAGGCGCTTCCCTGATTAGTTTTTGGAGTTCATTCGATATGTATAAGAGGGGGAACGGGGGGCTCATGCCCCCCGTTAGTTGATATAAATGGGATTTTCATGCAGAATTAAGTTTTCGTTCAAAATTTAGATTAGGATCATTCTGATGAGGCGATTCCGTGACTGTTATTAGGTGTTCATTGAATAAGTATAAATAGGGGGACAGGGGTTCTAATGCCCCCCCCCCTTAATTTATAGAAATGGGATTTTCATGCAGAATTAAGTTTTCGTTCAAAATTTAGATTAGGATCATTCTGATGAGGCGATTCCGTGACCGTTATTAGGTGTTCATTGAATAAGTATAAATAGGGGAACAGGGGTTCTAATGCCCCCCCCCCGTTAGTTGATATAAATGGGATTTTCATGCAGAATTAAGTTTTCGTTTAAAATTTAGATTAGGATCATTCTGATAAGGCGATTCCGTGACTGTTATTAGGTGTTCATTGAATAAGTATAAATAGGGGGAACAGGGGCTCTAATGCCCCCCCCCCCCGTTAGTTGATATAAATGGGATTTTCATGCAGAATTAAGTTTTCGTTCAAAATTTAGATTAGGATCACTCTGATGAGACGATTCCGTGACTGTTATTAGGTGTTCATTGAATAAGTATAAATAGGGGGAACAGGGGTTCTAATCCCCCCCCCCCCCGTTAGTTGATATAAATGGGATTTTCATGCAGAATTAAGTTTTCGTTCAAAATTTAGATTAGGATCATTCTGATAAGGCGATTCCGTGACTGTTATTAGGTGTTCATTGAATAAGTATAAATAGGGGGAACAGGGGTTCTAATCCCCCCCCGTTAGTTGATATAAATGGGATTTTCATGCAGAATTAAGTTTTCGTTCAAAATTTAGATTAGGATCATTCAGATGAGGCGATTCAGTGACTGTTATTAGGTGTTCATTGTATAAGTATAAATAGGGGGAACAGGGGTTCTAATGCCCCCCCTTAATTTATATAAATGGGTTTTTCAAGCAGAATTTTCAGATTTCGTTCAAATCTCTGAATAGTTTTGGAAGTTTAATGGTTAAGTATAAAAGAGGGGGATAACTCCTTTTAAATTATATAAATGCTAAATGGGTTTTTATTAAGAATTATCTAATTTGCTCTGAATTTTGGATATAGATTTTTTATATGATAAAGCATGTCTTTGATAGTATAGGAGGTTCAATGATTAAGTATAAAAAAAGAGGAAAGAAGAGAGCTGTTTCCCTTTCTTAATTTTTTAACGGAATTAACCCTTGAAAATATAAGGCTTTAATGTACAATTAGTATTTGTAGCCTGTGAGCTCAATGCCATCAGTTTAACTGGGCAGTATTCTTTTTTATTGTGTATGTTCTTTATGATCATTTCAAAGTCGCGTAATTTACTTTATGATATCTATAATCAGAATTTTTTTTCTAGAGACATAAAAAATTTATTAAATCCATTAGATTTTTATATCACAAGATTTTAAGAACTTCACTTTTTATATAAACATAATAAAACAATTTATATTACATAAGAGAGGTGCCACGAAAAATATTACAAACAATATTGACATTTTTTATTTTAATCTGATAAGAACCATAATCATAATAAAAATAAAAAAGTCTCATGGCCAATACAAATGACACGGGACAATGAACATGAAACATGCGTAAATTTAAAAAAAAAAATAATTGAAAAATAGACCATGATCTAAAATTAATTTCAAATTTGGATCATCCATTCAAATTTTAAATACATATTTATTAATTCTTAGTGATATATAAGAATTTATTACTAATTTATGCTTAGAGTTATTGTGTGTGAATAAATTCAGAGTGAATGCCTAAATAGGATGAGCCAAGTAGAAAATAATTTTAGATCATTATCAAATTTTAATTTAATTTTTTCCAATAGACAGCGTGGTTTTTTAGCTCACAGGCTATCATAACCTGTATGTTCGTATCATAGCCTGTATGTATATTCGTTCGTTCGTTCATGCGTACGTGCGTAACGCGATAACTCATGATAAAAATCGTCCATCCACTTGAAATTTTGCTTATAGGTATATCATGATAATGCGCTTGCCTGATTAGTTTTTGGAGTTCATTCGATATGTATGAGAGGGGGAACGGGGGGCTCATGCCCCTCCCCTTAATTGATATAAATGGGTTTTTCAGTCAGAATTATCAGTTTTCATTCAAAATTTAGATATATGATCATTCTGATGAGGCACCACCGTGATTGCTATTAGGTGTTCATTGGATAAGTAGAAACAGGAGGAACGGTGGCTCTAATACTTCTCTCCTTAATTTATAAAATTGGTTTTTCATGCAGAATTATCAGATTTTGTTCAAATCTCTAAATAGTTTTGAAAGTTTAAAAATTAAGTATAAAAGAGGCGGATAACTCCTCTTAAATTATATAAATGGGTTTTTATTAAGAATTTTCCGATTTGCTCGGAATTTTGGATATAGATTTTTTGTATGATAAGGCATGTCCCAGATTAGTTTAGGGGGTTCAATGATTAACTATAAAAATCGGGAAAGGGAGGAGCTGTTTCCCCTCCTTTAATTTTTTTCGAACTGAATTAACCCTTGAAAATATAAGACTGTAATGCAGGGTTGGCAAGTTTCTGCCGGGGTGGTTAAAACCAGCGGTAGAAACCGGGTAAAACCGGCATGGCAGAAACAAGTTTCTGCCAGAAAGTGGCAAAAACTGGTAGAAACTAAGAAACAGTACTAAATAAGAACTTTACTCAGCAATGATTCATAATTCATACTTACATTTGATATGTAAACCATTGAGCTAAAAATTAAAACATACGATTATGAATGTTACTCAAAGTATCAAAACGTTTAAAAGTACTCATTTAAATACACACCTTGCTTATTTAAAACACTAATTTTCATTCACTTGAAAAACAGAAACTTTCACAACAATAACCTGATACTGTACAAGTTTAATTATTAATATTATTGTTTACAGTTGAATTTCTATTTCTTTTAAAAATAAATTTACAAAAAATTCTGATTTAACAATAAATTACTTATCAGATTATTTTTAAATAAATGACATAATGCAATTTCTTGTGAAAAAATATAAGTAAATAATTGAAGCACAAAAAATAACATAGACAAAGAAAATTTAATGAAATATCTTGTACAATTGTTTTACAATATTGAAGAAACAAATTACCACTCAAATATACTATTAGTATTTTTTCCACGAAGCATTCCATAACATAGGACTAATTTTGCTAATCTTTCTGCCCCCAGATTATTTCTTAATTTGTTGAGTATAAAATATTGAGTTGTATAAAATAATTGTTTAAACATAAATTACATATGCATATGTAACAAAAAAAAATATCTGTTACATTACTCAATTTTTCAAAAATCAAATTTTTTTTTTTAATTAAAACTATCCACAATATTATATTTGTGTGCATATATTTATTCTGAATTATTTAAATACTAATTATTTAAGGATAAATTACTTAATAAATTTAATATTACTAAAAAAAAATCAGAGATTATGTCACAGAATGTCTTTATGCCAGTTGTTGCCAGTTTCTGCCGGTTAAAACCACTTTCTGCCACTGGCACGGCAGAAGCAACTTTCTGCCGGCAAAAACCCAACCCTGCTGTAATGTAAAATTAGTATGCGTAGCCTGTGAGCTCAATGGCATCAGTTTAACTGGGCAATATTATTTTTATTTGTTTACATCTCATTATCGCGTATCATTTATATTGACCGTAAGACGATTTTTATTTTATATTTTTACCATGATTATGGTTCCTATCAGATTAGAATCGAAACTTGTCAATGTTTTTTATTTTTTATATTTTTTGTAACATCTCTCTCAAGTAACGTAAATTTTTTAAAAATCTTTTCCGGATTTTTTTCTTGCGAAACAAAAACTACACAAATTTTCCTTTCGTCAAAACCAAATAATAAATACACTGCTCAAAACAATTAAAGGATATTGCAGTTTTAGGTGGATTTTGTATCTGGGAAACTTTTTAGCTGATTGATACATGGTCGACAGACATAGTAGGCTATATGAGAATAAATTACACATGTTTGGCAGAAAAAAATGCAATTTATTGCGCATTTGTGTACAAAAGGAAAAAAACACAATTTGTGCATATGAGAAAAAAAGAATAAGAAAAGGTGTTTTCTTCAAAGAAAATCATTTTCAGTAGGGGGTATGGTTTCCACGGGCGGCCAGCAACGTTGAACACCTTTGAGGCATGGACTCAATGAGGCTATTAATGACGAGTTGGGATATTCTGCCCCACACTTCCAGAAGAGCTCTTTCCAGTTCTTGGAGAGTTTGTGGGGGTTGTTGGCGGCATGAAACTCGTCTTCCTAGAGCGCCCAAACGTGCTCGATTGGATTCATGTCTGGAGAACACGCTGGCCATTCCATTCGAACAATTCCTTCCTCGAAAAGGAAATCTTCCACTAGGTTTGCACGATGTGGCCTGCAGTTATCGTCCATTAAAATGAAGTTATATCCGATTGCTGCAGCGTAAGGGACTACAATAGGTCTGAGGATCTCATCCCTATATCGGCGATCAGTTAGAGCTCCATCTCGAATGATGTAGAAGTCAGTGCGCCCGTCAATGGAGATGCCACCATACATCAACACTCCTCCACCGCCAAATTTCTTTTTCAGACCGACGTGAATGCGGTGAAAAAGGTACAGCGCCACATCCATATTTTCACTTCACACTAACAAGTCAATGACATCTAAAGATGTTCACTCCTCCCACACCTACCCCAGAAATTGACTAACTAATATCCTCACCCGTCCAATTCTTAAGAACGAAATTTAAAAACATATGCGAACGTCTAATATACCTTTATAATTTAACATAGGGAGCGTGTCTATTATTTCGCGCATCTAAAATTTGTCACATGTCGCGAATACCTCTGTCACAGAGTAACGCGTTGGAGTTTCTCTGGGCACACCAGAATATCCCACTTATAATCTTTGCCACCTGTCGCGAATACCTCTGTCACAGAGTAACGCTTTGGAGTTAGTCTTTGCATACCAGAACATCCCAACATATACAGATGTTTTTCGCTGTCCAGTTTCGTATGGTAAATCTGTTTTCCGACTGCGAGTGGAAAATTCTACAAAGTTTCAGTTTGTCTCTTGCTCCCGTTTGGGGTTTCTATGACAGAGCCGGACTTAGGTGCAAAACTTTCTTATAACAGTTACTTACCATGAATATGTATTTTAACACCGTCCACTGTCGCGTTTTCTGACGGTTTCAGCTCTGGCTCAAACTTATAATTTGTTTTAAGAACCAATAAAGGGGATCGGGAGGGGCACCATGCTCAGTAGGCTGGTTTCTTTGTTTGAGCAGATCCTCTTACGGAATTAAATCAAAGATTGAGCAATTTTTGCAAAATAATTTGGTAATATATCCATTAAGTAACACGTGAAATGTAGTAAAAATTATTAATAATGATAAATTATCTAAAAGATATTTGAGTAAATTTTCTTTGCAAAATAAAAATATGTTTTCATGATAAATAAATTAAAAGGAATATATGTATTAACGGAGGAATTTCAATTAATTTCCAGATTTCATTAATTTAGTAAAAATTTCGTGTAGTAAAAAAAGGGAAATTTATTTCAAACAACACGTTTATTTACTGAAAATTGTTTTAAAACGTTCAATTTACTAAACTTTTCGATATATAATTACTTAGTTCCTTTATTTATCTATGCCTATTCCGTGATGTTCGTCGCTGTTAACTATTCACAATGTTTTCTCTTTATTTTAATATTTATGAATCAGATATCAATAAATTACAACTTTAAATAACTGACGGGAAATACTTAATTGGAATAATAAAAAAGTTTTTTTTTTGTTTGCATTAGGCATTTAAATAATGTAGAAAAATAAATAAATGTTTTCACATTTTCAGGATATTATTTTATTTAATAAAAAAATAACTTCATCACAATTTAATTGATAGACACAGTTACCTTTAGACTGAAAGAACATTTATAATATTTGTATGAAAGATCAAGCAATTGCATCTAAATAATGTGACATTGCAATAATGAAATAAATAAACCATTCTGAATAAATAAAGTGATTTCGAACAAATATTCAAACATTGATAAAAATATGTTTTGTAACGTATAATTTTTAGAATACAATAAAAATTTCAAAGCTTTCAAAGTTTTCATTAAAATCTCAATATTTTTGCTAAAATACAAATGATATTGTTGGTAGGAATTAATAAGTTTAAATTAAATCATTTACATGTGGATAATTATTTTTTGACTTCTGCATTCCACTATATTTTTTGTAATTATTCAGTTGTGGACATACTTCGGAGGCATTACCGAAACTAATGTGTATATGCCGACACATAATCGACGATACCAGTTTCGGTCCGATTAAGTACCGAACGGTGTGTGTTTGCTGGGTATTTTTGTTATTATTATTTTTTTTCGAAATGTGTTTAACCCATATGTTAAAGAAACGCATTTCATTTTAAAATAATAATTTTATCTAACAACAATTCAAATATCTGAAATATGAATTATTCATATCTAAAAACATTGAATTTTTTTATATCTTGAAATTCAGCTTTTTTGTAAAACATTTTTTTCTTTCTCCATTTCATGTGTGCAGCAATAATATTCAGAAGGAATCATCATTTATTACATTTAATGTAAAAAAGGAATAATTGTATGTAGTAAATTTCTAAAATGTATTAAATTGAAGCAAATAAAACATTATGTATTCTTTCAGATAAAAGTATCTTTGAGACCAATTATAAATCCTGTTAAATGCTACGATAAATATACAGATGTTATCGCTGACGTAATTTAACGCATAAACAAATTATTTTGTTACATAAAATAGAAAATATATACATAGAAAACGATAAAATTGGATAAAAAATAACCTAATTCAAATAATAATATAATAGAAGCATCATATTTATTGTATATTTTAGAAATATTTGTGCACATACTTTAACAAGCAATAAATATTTTCACAATATACCCACAATTTTTTTTATAGTAAAATACTTGCGTTGTATATTCCATTATATAACACTGCATATAACATTTTTTACATATGTATATATAGTACCATCATTTGTTATATTGGTTTCACTGATTGAAATTCTGCTGGGATGATGTAAAAAAAAAAAAAAAATACAAAGGAATATTTTTTTTTCAGGAAAAATATTCTACTATTAATACACGTTTTGTGAAATGTACTATTATTGTTAATAATATTTATAATAATTTAAAAGCAGTGTAAAAATAAGGGTTTTTTATATGCACATAAAACCTCACGTACATACGTACATACATACATACATACATACATATATATATATATATATAATACCATTAAAAGTAGACAAGATTCACCAATGGATTTTATCAATAAAACAATAATCCAAAACGAAGAATTAGAATTGTATTAAATTATAATAAATAAATAAAAAAAAATAGTGAAACGAGTAAATTTGAATAAATAAATAAATAAAATGAATGCAAGTGTAATTTGTAGCCCCAAAGCAGAATCATCAGGCCCCAAATGCTCTGGAACTACAAATGAAGTGTGCGGTTTCATCCACGTATTAGCCATGAAATAGCATAATAATGCGTATTTGAGGCTACCAGCACACAAAAACCAAATTATTAAACAAGGAACAGAGTAATAAATGGTTGAAAAAATGAAATATATATATATATATATATATATATATATATATATATATATATATATATATATATATATATATATATATATTAAAACAGTAACGTGCAGCAAATAGTATCAGTAACATAAGCACAAACTAATCCTATTTTTGCACGTGGAAATGACAAACTTTACATTCATATATAAATTGGATAAAAAGCAAGATAACAAAACTTTGAGAACAAAAAAAACTTATCTGTTTATCACCAATCATGAAGAGGACTTCGCAATAAAATTATTAATAAATTATTGATGCATGAATCAATAGTTAATTATACAAGCTGACATACTAACACAGGAGAAAAATCAGTTCGCTCGTAATGCACGCATCGGAACTTCGCCAAATCAGTAGAGTTGCTCTATTTCAATAGAGAATTCCAAGCGCGCCAAACAGCTAGATAAAGGAGTTGAAAAAAAACTTGCTATGATTTAAAGTGATACAAGATGTTGAAGACAATAAAGAAACTTAATAATAGTAACAGTAAATATATTGTTATTTTACAAAAAGGAGTTGAAAGTAAGTAAAAACAATAGTTAAATCCACATGTAGACTCAGAAGTATCCATAACAAAAAAAAAAGCTGAATGGAAATATAATTGAACCGGAGAAAATAATTAATAATCGATCATAACATAAAATTAAATTAATAAAATAATTAAAAGTAGAATTAAGTAATAGCATTCATATTAACATATAACTTAAAATACCATTTTATTACTTTAAGTAACATTTATTTTGACTTTACATGGTTAAAAACCCATTATCTTAATATAAGATAATAAAAAATTAAAAATTAAATAAATAAATAAAATAAAATAAAATAAAATAAAAATAAATAAATATTTAAAAAAATAATAATAATAGTAATAATATTATTAATAATAATACCAAAAATTATATCAATAACATTAAAATTAATTCGATAAATATAATATAGCTATTAAACTATACATATAACTAGACAAATATCCATATATTGGTGTCAATTAAACAGTATAAAAATTATGTTAAAATAAATAACCCACTCTCAATTTTTTTTAAAATTAACCTTTGCGTTTTTATCCAGACAACACCACCCTCCACCGTCCCTCTACCCTCCCAACCAACCTATCTATATATTTTTTATTATTTTTTTAACATTTTTAATTATATATATATATATATATATATATATATATATATATATATATATATATATATAATGAGGCATTTCTATATAACTTTCAAATTTTAATAATTACCAGAAAACATAATCCAATGAGAAAAATTATTGGGATTTTTGACAAAAACTGTCTGGAAATTGTGTTAAAATTATTTATATTTAAAAAAGATTTGTGGCATACTTTATAAAAGAACAATTCTAATAATGAACATAATACATAAACCAATGAGAAAAAATATTGCAATTTTTAACAATAAACTTATTTTCTAGAAATTGCGTTACTATTTGTATTTTTAAAAAAGAGCTGTGGTGTATTTTGAAAAAAAAAATATATAATAAAGTTTTCTTAATTTTAAGCAATAATAATTATTTTCTTGGAGCGTCTTTTCTATTAAAATTTTCTTCAATCTTCACTGCATATAAAATTAATTTAAATCTCAGTCTCAGCTTCTATTCACTTTATTTATTTCAATTTATTAATGTTTACTTAATTTCTTTTTTCTTTATTTCTCAGTTTACTATTTTTACCTTATTTGCTTAATTTGCTGTTATTTACTTATTTCATTTTGCTTTATTTTTTCTTTCATTTTATGCTACAAAGAAATAATAAAGATAACAAAGATATGAAAAGAAGTATTAAGAAATATGTAAAAATATATAAATCATATATGGATGAAAAAATAAATTTCTTTTTTACTCTATTTTAATAAACTATTTGCTATGTTGTTAATCAAAATTTATGTTTAGTAAATTTCTTTCATTGCACTTAATTAAAAATTATATGAAAAAAAAATTTCATTTACAATAATTTCTTCAAAGACTAAATAGCAATGCAATTTAATAGCATAATGTTTCAAATAGTTAACATATAGCTCTCATAATTAATAGCAGACTTCAGATCAAATATTCAGATATTCAACTATTGCTATACGTTTAATTGAAAGCAGGTAAAATATAATAATGGCCACAAATTGCTTAATGGAAATAGGATTTTATTTATCTTTGCAAAATAGAAATAAGACTGCAAGAATTTAAAAAAAAAATTAAAATAAATATATTTAATGTCTGAGACATTTCAGTATAATTTTTGGATTTCACAAATTAAATGATATTTTAGTTGAAAGTCAAAAATTTAATCTGTAATAATTGAAATTTTTAGCATTGAACTAAATTATCACTTAATTAATGAAATCGAAAATTGTATTGAAAAGCCCCAGACATTAAATATATTTATTCAATGAATCAATCTTCATTCCTTGGTCATTTTTTTTATAATATTTATTTTACTATATTTTGTAACATATTAATAAATACTTCCTAAATTATTCATAGCTGTTAATTAATATCCAACGTTGTTAATTATTCAGAATATATATTTTCTATTTTTTCATAAGTGTGTAGCAGCTTTCAATGTAAGGTACCCTGGGGTAATAACGCCAGGCGGGGTAATAACGCCAAGTGCTTATATTTTGCATAATTATGAAATAATCAAGTAAATGACACCCATGTGCTCTGCGCAGAAGGGTTTTGAGTCATATAAATCGCAAAAAAAGCAGCTTGAAGTTAATTTGTTTCATTTTTAGGTCTTATTGTTTTTCAAAGCAACTAAAATTAATGCTTGATCTAAAATTTGCGAGATACGTTTTGTAATGTGAAGACTATTTTTTTATCCGGAAATACTTTGTTAATTACATAAATTTGTAGTACATTTCATGGACTTTCAGAATGTTGTTGAAGATTTTGGATATCTTCTCGAGATAATTTGTAATTTAAAATGTACAGCTCATATTCAAAATATTAGAATAATTACCTTTTTTTTAGAAATTGAAAATATCGTTTGGTAATTTAATGTCTTTTAATGAAAATATGCAAACGATATTTTGATTAAGAACTTATTGTTGAATAAACTTACTTGTTATCTTAAATTTAATATCATTTTTGAAAATATTAATTGCAAAAAAAATTATTTTGAAAAGTCAAAATATTAGAATATTTATTCAAGTGGTTCAAAATATTAGAATATTTCACATTAATTCTCCTTTAATTATTACCAATTCTTAACTGGTGGCATCATTGATTAAATTCAGACTATTTTAGTTAAAATCAGTATTCTTTTTTGCAGTTTGTTTCTTTTTCGTCTTAAAATGGGCCGTGTGAGTGATATTCCTGAATCTACTAAACTTCGTATGGTTGATTTGTATCGGCACGGTAAAAATCAATGTTTTATAGCGAATTATTTACATTGTTCGCAATCGAGCGTTAGTAAAATACTAACACAATATTCAAAAATTGGAAAATTTCAAAATAATCGCCGAAATGGTGGCCGAAAACCAAAAACCTCTGCTAGAGATGACAGGAAAGTGAAGCGTATAGTTAAGAAAAACCGTTTTAAAAGTGTGCGATTCTTGCACCAAAAATGGAAAGAAGAAGGAGTTGAAGTTTCTACATCGACAACATTAAGATGTCTCCATAAATTTTAATTTGAATCTCGTGTACCGAAAACAAAACCTCTCATGACTGCAAGACAAAAGCGTATAAGATTGAATTGGTGTATATCAAGACGTTTATGGAGCAATGAAGATTGGAAAAATATATTATTTAGTGATGAAAGTATGTTTTGTGTTTCATATGGTAATCAAGGTATTCGAGTTTGGAGAATGAAGCAAGAAGCATTTGATAAAGAATGCCTTAAACGTTCCGTAAAATTTGCTGCTAGTGTCATGGTTTGGGGTTGTATGAGTGCAGAAGGACCTAGAAAGTTATGCATCGTCTACGAAAAGGTTAACTCTCTGATATATCAAGAAATTTTAGAATATTACATGATTCCATCATCAGAAGATTTATTTGAAGATGATTTCATCTTTCAACAAGATTTAGCGTCCTCGCATACCTCGGTGTCAACTAAGAATTGGTTCCGCCAACGCAACATTAAGGTACTTCCTTGCCACCAAATTCACCAGATCTTAATCCCATCGAAAACTTATGGTGTATAATGAAGAAAAAACTTCAAGAAAATCCTCCTTCAAGTAAAACTGAGTTAGTGGCACGTATAAAGTCTATTTGGGCTAATATTGATAGAAATGTTTGTAAACACCTTGTATATAGTATGCAAGATCAATTGTACGCTGTTATGAAAGCTAAAGGGGATGCTACAAAATATTAACTACCATTTACTTCATATTCATAAGGTAATATTGTTGCGTAAAATAAAATATTCTAATATTTTGAACCAATCTAAATTTTATTCTAATATTCTGGCGTGTTTAAGGAAGCTGTATACCTAATTTATTGTGCTGTATTTTATATTTTATAAATGTTAAAATCTTATCTAAACATTCCAGATTTAATTTATAAGAAATTTAATTGCATTTACTTAGTATAAAAAATAAATAAATGACAAATAATTTTTTCTTATTACTTTTTCTCAATTATTCTAATATTTTGAATATGAGCTGTACAGCGCAATAACTATAACGGGGTAATAACGCCAATCCTTGGCATTAATACCCGGGTTGATTCCGTACAGTGGCCGAGCTTCATCCTAAATACTGATTCAAATAAACATATTTAAAACTGTGCAATGTTTCTAAAAATTCTACTTAAGCGGTCCTTTTTAAGCAAAAAGAAGCTCACGGTCTGTTTTTTTTTTGCCTCATCCTCCCTCCCCCCCACACACACACCACACCTTTATTTTTCTTACACTTTCACAAAAAAATTGAACATTTTCAATAGCTTAGAATGCAATTTGTCAATTTCTAAATTTGTAGAGTTTGTATTTTTAGAATTGGGCAATCTACATGCAATTATTCCATCTTATTTCATAGTTTTGTTTGCATGGCGTTATTACCCATATAGGTGGGTAATAACGCCAAATAGCATTGGTCAAGAAATCACGCCATTACTTTTTATGAATACATATCTATTAAATTATTTTTTTTATATAGATAGTCAATGAGTTGCTGTATCAAATTATACATTTGTTTGAAAAATACAATCTAAAACTAAGCCGTGAAAATTGGTAGAACCTTGACGTGGCGTTATTACCCCAGGGTACCTTATTAATACTTTAAGCAACTTACTAAAATAACAAAATTAATAAAATAAAAACACTTATTTTATGCAATTACAAGGTTTATACTAATTATTAAACAAACAATAAATATTTCCACATTGCCAAGCAATTATATCATCTAATAGATTACCTTCATCGCATTTTAAATGATAATCTCAGTTATGCTTAGAACGAAATATCATTTACTACATTACGATGAAAGATGAAACAATTGTATCAAATTAATCTGATAATGAATGGAGAAAATATGTAAAACATTTGGAATAAATAAAGTTATTCTGAACAATTCATCTGTATGGATTCCGATACTGATAAAAATTTGTTTAGTTGTATAAGGAATAAATGTTGATGAAGGGCAAATAATTTAATTTAAATATAAATATGTAAGCGAAAAAATACGTGTGGCACTCGGGGACTGCCGCGGTAAAGCTATTGCATAGCATTTTTTATCAACTTATGCAATTATAAATATTTATTTATTTTTTATTTATGCAGTTTTTTTGTCTTTGATATTAATTCAAGTTTTTTCTTTTTCTTTGATGTTAATTCATGTTACACTTTTTGAGTCTGATGACCGATAAGAAAACAATTTTTTTTTCTTTTATTGAATAAATGAGAAATCTGCCGAAGTCTGCCGAAGTGCCGAAGTCTGCCGAACTTAAACGACATTAGTCGGAGTGTTACTTTTTTTCTCGTTACGGATTTTCTAGATTCGATCGCCGCGCTCAAAGCCCGCGATAAAAGCTATACAATAGCTTAATTGTTTCCCCCCCTGGGGGAGTGACACACAAGACATGCATAATATGAATAAGCAGTTGCAGACCTTTCAAATGATGTGTCACACGACTGGTGTTGTAAAGAAATTAAAAATGTGCCCCCCTTGGGGGCAGAGTGGGGGGTGACACACAAGACATCCATAATATGAATAAGCAGTTGGAGACCTTTCAAATGATGTGTCACTCGACTGGTGTTGTAAAGAAATTAAAAATGTTCCCCCCCCTGGGGAGCAGAGTGGGGGGTGACACACAAGACATGCATAATATGAATAAGCAGTTGCGGACCTCTGAATTGATGTGTCACACGACTGGTATTGTTAAGAAATTAAAAATGCCCCCCCCTGGCGGACAGAGCGGAGGGGGACACACAAGACATGCATAATAGGAAAAGGCAGTTTCAGACCTTTCTAAAGATACGTAACACGAGGGGGTGGATAAAAATTGAAAAAGTTCCTCTTTGAGGGTGCAAAGTGAGATGCGGCGCCCCAAACATGCATAACTGGAATGAGCAGTTGCAGTTCTTTTAAACGATATGCCACACGATGGGTGTATATACAAATTTAGAAAATGCCCCCCTGGGGGGCTGAGAGGGGGGTGGCGCACCGGACGTGTAAATTATGCATAAGCAGTTTAAGGCCTTTCCAAAGATATGTCACATGACTGGTGTTTACGAAATTTTAAAAAGTACTTCCCTGGGGGGTGGAGGGCTCATCGAATGTGTAAAAAATTATAAATGGTCAATGCTTTCTAACAATATAGCACACGATGGGTGTCATCGACATTTAAAAAAATTCACATGAGGCAAAATTTTGAAAGATTTGCCGGCAGGGGGAGGGGGCGCATTCACATGAATACTCACATGGCTTTAGAACGATGTATCACACGAGTTCTCCCCCCTCTCCCCACCGAAGAGGGGAAGGTGGTAACCTTCTCCAAAATATACACCGAATACGTTTCAAATTTTATAAATAGTATTTATCGAAGTTCCGTGTAAAAAAAAATACCGCGTCAATGTCAGCCGAAGTCTACCGAAGGATACCGTGCCGAAGTCTGCCGAACTAAAACGGCGTTAGCCGGAGTGTTAGTGTTTTTCTCGTTAGGGAATTTCTAGATTTGGTCGCCGCACTCCAAGTCTACGATAAAAGCTATGCAATAGCTTAATAAGATTATATACAAGAGAATTCTGCATTTTTGGTTAATTTGAATAAATTTTATTTTCGAAAATTACGTATAAACAGTTTAAATGAACAGAATGGAATAGAAAAATACTCAGTAATGTAAAAGTATAACTTATGTACATAGATATAAAAATAACAATGTACACTGTAGACATACTCAGAGAAGTCACAAAAAAATTGAATATTAATTGTTTGCCAGTATTTAAAAAATTCTTTCTATAATGTACACTGAAAAAAAATGAAGTACTCAAAAATGAGTAAGTCGATGTACTCATATCGAATTGAGTGTGTTTGGGTCAAAAACGAACACATTGCTTTCTCAATTTTGAAACTGCACATGTTATCAAATTCAAACAAGCGATAATTTTGTACCCAGTATTGCTTGATCTCATTCATGGCGGCATAAAAGATGCTTATTAATATTAAAAAATTATGCAGAGTATTTAAAAATAATTTTAAAGTATATATGCTGTTCCGCTTCTGTATTGTGATCTTGTAACATCGCCTTGGCGACAAACACAGCCCACGCCAATTATACGCCAATCGGCAATTTAGTGTAACCCCTGCTCACGTGTTGTGTGACGCAGTGGATTGAGAGAAACGGTCTCTTAGCAACAAGCTCTAATGCTGCAACAAGCGGTGTCTCTTAGAAAATAAACATTCCATTAAATTTACAGTCTACTTGCTTTTTCTTTTTAATTTAGTTTTTCTTTTTAATTTAGTACACCTTCGTACATTTGGTCCTAGCGACCCGGAGGTATGAACGAGCCAGTGTCTTTTCTATTGAATTAAATATTGAATTTATCGAATTTCGTCAACAAGATGAATAATGTCGGAAAGTGAAATAACATCGTTAAACAGAAGGCGAGGGAATATCAAGGCCCAAGTCACTAGAATATTTAACGCAACGGATGGAAAAACATTTAATTTATCCGAATGGAAAGCCCACCTGGACTTACTGTCGAAAACAGAAGAAAAGTTTGAAGCTCTTAAAGTAGAGTATTATAGAATAATAGAGGAAGAAAAGTTGGAAGAAACTGAAAAAATATTGAGTCAACTGGACGAAGATATTCTAAAACTAGAAGTAAGCTTAAAATCCTCTATTAATGCTTATTATGAAAATACTGATTCTAATAAAAAATCCATTGAACAGGACCAAGCTAAAACGTCTAGCATTAAGCTACCTAGGGTCATATTGCCGGTTTTTAGTGGCAGAATTGAAGAATGGTCCGTATTTAAAAGTACATTTAATGAGCTTATTAATGATAATTCAAATTTAAAAGATAATGAAAAATTATTTTATTTGCGTTCTGCTTTGACTGGTGAAGCGAGGAGTTTGCTTACACCAGATGAAAATTATGTTTCACTTTTCAATGCGTTAGAACAAAGATACGAAAATAAAAGAATTATGGTAGATTGTCATATAAAGAATATTTTAAATCTTTATGCAATTAAACAGGAGTCCGCTAAGGATCTCCGCATTTTATTGGATAACGTGAAGAAAAATTTAAGAGCTTTAAAGATCTTAAAGTATGATAGAGATAATTTCTCGAACGCAATTTTGCTGAATATTATTCTAAATAAACTAGATAACGAAACTCGTAAACAATACGAACTAACATTAAAGGATAATGAAGTGCCTAATTTTGATGAATTTTTAGAATTTCTTGAGCGAAGATGTCAAATCTTAAATAGTATAAGTTCTAACGTATCCTCTAAATATACTGCAAAATCCTTATTCATAAAAACAAGCAAACCTCAAAGTAAATGTTGCGTAATTTGTAAAACCGAAGACCACCCCTTATATCATTGTGTTAAATATAAAAACATGAAGTTAAGTGAGCGAATTAACCTTGTTAAGAAAAATAAACTTTGCTTCAATTGTTTAAGTTCAGCCCACCTCATTAATTATTGTAATTCAAAAAGCACTTGTCATGTTTGCAAGAGCGCAAGCCATCATTCATCATTACATAACTATAGAACACCAGTAAACAATCCTATAAACAATCTCCCAATACATGAAACAATAAATAGCAATTTTGTTTCGGAAAATTTATCACAAAACGAAACTACTGCTCATTCATTTTTTTCATATGAAAATGATAATAATAAATCTGTTTTAATTAGCACTGCAATAATTTATTTGACAGATGTAAATGGCATCAAAATTCCTTTCAGGGCAATATTAGATTCCGCATCTCAGAATTGTTTTTGTACATTTAAAGCAGCACAAATATTAAGCTTGAAAAAAGAGAAAATAAATATTCCTGTAAGTGGAATAAATAAATTGCCTATTTACATTAAATCTAGAATCAAATCAAAGTTGTCAAATAAAATGAATAGTACCAGTTATGATATTGAGTTATTAATCGTTCCAAACATTTGTGACTTCACGCCCTCGAAAAAGATAAACATATCAGATTTAAAAATTCCAGCAAATATTTGTTTAGCGGATAAAAAATTTAACATTCCAAGCAGTGTGGAGATAATTATCGGTGCTGAACTGTATTTTTCTCTTTTAAATGAAGAAAAAATAAAGTTAGGCAATAATTTATATTTGCAATCAAGTATTTTTGGATATTTAGTATTTGGGTGTATTTATGACAAAACAGTAAATAATAATAATACTAATTATTGTTTCTTAACAAAAAATCTTGAATTACTTAATGACACTTTGAAGTCTTTCTGGGAAATTGAAGAAGTACAAAATTTAAAACCCTGTAACAGTGAAGAATTAGAATATTGTAATGATCACTTCGATAAAACGCACTTCAGAAAACCGGATGGTAGGTTTGTGGTCACGATGCCGTTTAAACCACAGGTTTTAGAACCCGATTTGGGAAATTCCAAAAATCTTGCTTTGAAAAGATTAAACTCTCTGTGGCAACGTTTAGATCGAGATCCTGTTATGAAAAACTTATACACAGAATTTATTGAAGAATATAGAGATTTAAATCACATGCATGAAATAAAAGAAAACACGAACTTTAATGATGGCTATTACTTACCACATCACGGCGTTTTACGACCCTCTAGTAAAACTACAAAACTACGCGTCGTTTTTGACGCTAGTGCCAAGTCAACCAACGGAAAATCTTTGAACGATTTATTATGTAAGGGTGGAGTTCTGCAAGATGACCCTCTCGGTCTCTTAGGGCCAGTGATTGCTAAAGCAAAAATATTCATGCAGGAGCTATGGGTTTTTAAAATAGAGTGGAATGAGAAGCTGCCCTCTCATGTTGCCAAACAATGGGAAACCTTCCTCGAAAGTCTTAAAGAACTGGAATCCATTGAAGTGCCAAGATGCTTCCTAGCTGTGAACCAATCAGTGGTGCTAAATGGTTTCGCAGATGCGTCTTCCAAGGCTTATGGCGCAGTGATATACATGCAAACATCTAATTCTAGTGAAACCATCAGTCACGTATTGTGTAGTAAATCCCGCGTGTGTCCAACCAAAGTAATAACAGTGCCACGTCTCGAACTGTCAGCATGTCTTCTTCCGGCTAAACTCACTAACAAGGTCTTAAATTCATTAGACAAACAAGTAGCTTCAGTTGTTTTCTGATTCAACTATTGCTTTAGCTTGGATAGACACTGCTCCTCATCTCCTGAAAACGTTTGTGGGAAACGGCGTTGTGCAAATTAAGGAACAAACTAAGAACTTTCCATGCTTTCATATTCCGTCAGAACACAATCCAGCTGACTTGATATCAAGAGGTGCAAGTGTGGAAAACCTGTCTTCTAACCAGTTGTGGTGGCATGGCCCGCCTCTTTCAATTCTTGAAGAAACAATAGCAAAAACTGACTCTAATATAAGTGACATTAAAGATGAACATTATTCTAGTGAGCTTAAAGCTCCCAGCAACTTGACATTCGCTATTCATACTGACTCTAATTTCTGTGATAATTTAATTAATCTTAGCAATAATTTCCAAAAATTAATTAGAATTTTAGCTTATATTTTCAGATTCATACATAAATGTAAAAAAGCAACATCTGCAACCGGCCCTCTGTTGCTGGAGGAATTAAGAAAGGCAGAGGTTTATTTAATAAAAAATGAACAGGTAAAGTATTTCAAACATGAAATTTCGGCCCTCCAAGCGGGATCTTTGGTTCATCGCGCAAGTAAGTTAAAATTCTTAAATCCCTTTTTAAATGGAGATAGCTTATTGAGGGTGGGAGGAAGACTAGCAAAATCAAATTTGAATTTTGACCATAAACACCCCATTATACTTCCGGCGAGCTGTCGCTTGACGAAAATAATTTTTCAATATTATCATAAACGAGATTTTCATGTAGGACCCCAAGCTCTTTTGAACACAGTGCGTCAAAAATATTGGCCGCTTGGTGGCAGAAATATTGCGCGTAAAATTGTACATGAGTGTTTACAATGCTTTAAAATTAAACCTATAACGGCTAGTCAAATGATGGGGGATCTCCCTCCTGAAAGAATAGTGCCCAGTTCCCCATTTTCAAATGTGGGATTAGATTTAAGTGGGCCTTTTGAAATAAAATATAAAGGTTAAAGAAAGGGTACTTTTCAGAAAATCTATGTTGCCATATTTGTATGTATGGTCACTAAAGCTGTGCACTTGGATTTTGTCTCAGATTTGACATCCGAGGCTATAATAGCGACTCTAAAAAGATTCTTCGCTCGTCGTGGGAAAAGCTCTGTAATCTTTAGCGACAATGCTACAAATTTCGTTGGGGCTTCAGCAGAACTAAAACGTTTACGCAGACTTGTTACGAGTGATGAAGTTTCGAACTTTTTAGCTTCTGAAGGTATTAACTGGAAGTTCTCCCCTCCTAGGGCGCCAAATTTTGGTGGCCTTTGGGAGGCAGGAGTCAAATCTTTCAAATACCACTTAAAAAGAGCTGTGGGCTCAGCTCATCTCACGATCGAGGAATTCCTGACAGTTATCACACAGATAGAGGCTATTTTGAATTCGCGACCACTTTGTCCTTTATCAACAGATCCTGACGATCTTCAGGTGTTGACTCCTGGTCACTTCCTCATAGGAAAGCCTCTTAATTTAATTCCAGAACGCAATTTAAGTGAGGTCAAAGATAATTTGCTAAATAAATGACAAAGGACTCAAAAATTAACGCAGTTAATGTGGAAACGTTGGCAGAATAATTATCTGAGCCAGTTACAAGAAAGAAACAAGTGGCTATTTAAAAGGCCTAATATTCTGCCAGGAATGCTAGTTTTGCTTAAGGACTCACAATTACCCATTTGCACTTGGTCACTAGGCCGCATTAATAAGGTTTTCCCAGGCGCGGACGGGATAGTCAGGGTAGTTGAAGTTCGTACCGCTAAGGGTAATTTTAAACGACCTATTTCAAAAATAAGTATATTACACATTGAGGACAACATCATAGATCCTAAACTTTAAATGTACTTTATTATGTATTAATTTTCATGTATTAATTGTGTTTATTTATTTTTTTTATTTATTTTTGCTTATAATCTGTATCATGTTGTGTTATTACTTGCATTGCATATGTATCTTGAAATATAAAAATATTTCAACGCCGGGCGGGATGTTCCGCTTCTGTATTGAGATCTTGTAACATCGCCTTGGCGACAAACACAGCCCACGCCAATTATACGCCAATCGGCAATTTAGTGTAACCCCTGCTCACGTGTTGTGTGACGCAGTGGATTGAGAGAAACGGTCTCTTAGCAACAAGCTCTAATGCTGCAACAAGCGGTGACTCTTAGAAAATAAACATTCCATTAAATTTACAGTCTACTTGCTTTTTCTTTTTAATTTAGTTTTTCTTTTTAATTTAGTACACCTCCGTACATATGCAAATAATGCTTTTGCCATAAAAATGTTCGATTTGAGTATTTAACTTATAATTTTGTTATTTCTCTTAATAAATAATCGATTAAATGTTTATTGTTCTTAATTTTGAGCAATAAATTAATACCAGAATATTTTCACTTTAATTTGTAAATTCAGTTGACAGACAATAGTGATTTATATTTGAAGACAACCATGGAATCAAAAATGAGTACATTTTTTTCTCATTTTTGAAAACTTTTGGGTCGGAGCTATTTTGATTATCCGAAGTACTTAAAATTGAGTACTTTTTTTAATTTTGAGAACCCATTTTTCTCAGTGTAAAAAGTATAAAATTCAAATAATATATTTTTCCTCTTTCTAATCGTTGGATATTGAAAATTATCTACAGAAATGTTTTCCCCTCATTTTGTGACAGATTTTTATAGCTTCGCACTTTTGGACCATTTGTAATGGGTTATTAAGTAATTATTCATACTGAAATACCATAACATTATTATAAACATTAAACGAGAAATACCATTTCTTTCCCGAAAATCTTTCATGATTATCGAGCATGCCGGACATTAGGATGGTGGATTAGAGTATTTTTATTGTAGTAATGAGTAGTTAAATCTTACATTTCTTTTCAACACACATTTTTTCACTTTCTATTTTTATCGGAATTTTGGGTAATCCAAACAGACAGTGGTGGAATTAATTTGAATTATCGGGGTTCTACTGTACTTAAGAATAAAT